>OY754884.1:40000-2440000 GCA_963576445.1 Lithosia quadra | reverse complement strand
AGGAATCGAACCCGTGACCTCTTGATAGTAAAGCCGACTCATTAACCACTGAGCTTACGTCATTTCATTATTTTCATTGAACTAAGTGTAAAAATGTATGTAAGTATTTAAAAAAATAAATGTAATCTAGAACCCAGATAACAATCTGTTCAATTTGGCTTTAGATGTCGCTGTGTAGTATCTTCAAAAATATTTTAACCGACTTTCAAAAAGGAGTGGTTCTCAATTCCACTGTATTGTTTTATGTTTGTTGTTACTTTTGACTGTGTGAACCAATTTTGATGATTCTTTTTTATTCGAAATCTAGTGCTTCCCGTGTGGTTCCATTTCAATTAAGTCCAGTTAAGGTTGTTTTTTTATTACTTTATGATGGCATAGTTTGTCATGTATTACTGAAGTGTATATATAGTAATCGTTTATTATAGAGTACTAGCTTTTGCCCGCGGCTTCGCCCTTGTGGAAGTCGGTAACGCCACCGATTAAACGACTCTTCACTCGACTCTCCACTCTTTACTCTACTCCACTCTCCACTTCACTCGCCACTCCACTCCACTCTTCACTATACTCTACTCTCCACTCCAAAAATAAAGGATAAACTATGTCCGTTTCCTGGTTCTAAGCTACCTCCCTACCAATTTTCAGCCAAATCGGTTCAGCCGTTCTTGAGTTATAAATAGTGGAACTAACACGACTTTCTTTTGTACCTATAGATTTAGCCTTAATTGCCAATAAGTAATTGAATAGAGAGTTAACTATTTTTTTATATTTAGTGAGTTAGATTGATTGCACTCAGCTCCCTAATGGTAAACTGAGATGAAGTTTAAAAAATAGCGTTATTTCTAGAGGTTGTCCCTAGAATGATGGCCCCTAGACTTTAAAATTATAATAGTATTAGATATAGGGTGTAGAGCCTAGTAGAGTGCTCTACCAACACCTTTAGGACCCAAGCCAACGTCACCTGTAAGCCTGTGTACCTAAAAACGGACGCGGCTCTGGCGTAAGCTTTCCACTCAGGGTTGGGAGGTCAGACAGCAGTCGGTCCTGGAAAAACTGGGCCTCAATTCTGCTATTTTCTGTTAAAACAAGCCACTGTAGCACCACTTTAAAACAATGTCATTAAATTTTAGACTTTAAATACATTTCAATAAAGTCTGAAATATCATTAATTAAAATGTGGCATGAACTCTCCTCATTCGATTTTAGACTTTAAAGGTAAGTTCAGATAGTCTAAAATTGAATGGCAATGACAGTGGCTTGGTTTCATCAAAAACACCAAGAAGACCCTCATGGATACCCACCCCGCGGCCAGCGGGGCAGGTTATGTCGAACTCTTACCGACTAAAACCGCACGCCGTCTAGGGTCTTCTGACGCCAGGGTGTAAGGTGGCCCAAAGAGCATTTCCCTCGCACCCCGGACCAAGAAGACCCTTGGCTTCAAAGCACAAACTTAGGACGTCACTAGAAATCACCACAAGGATGATAATAATTATTTTTAAACATAAACAACATTGCAGAATGTCCAGCAATTGAGTACATTTTTCCTGTTTACCTGTTATAAGCTAATTAATTTATTTTGATAACAAATTAGGTTACTTGGTATCTTCTTAATGCTAATGCTCTTTAGAAACCAAAAACCCATAACTGTGAAGATACGTTGCAATTTGCATAATTTGTTCATTGGATAGGAACGCGGGACAAACAAAGAATGCGTTGGTGGCTTAGTGGTTAAGGAGTCGGTCTTATGATCGAGAGTTCCCTAGTTTGAATCCTGGCCGCCACCCACTCCAAACATACACTTTAGCTTAGCTTAAAAGGTTAGGATTAATAATATTCTTTTAGCAAAAAGAAAAAAAATTAGCTCTCGCAATTTATTTTTTGTTATCTTAATATTTTCCCAACAACTTGCTTGCTTGCTTGATTGTTTTCACTAGGTAATTTGTAAAGCGGATCTTCGTGAAAATAGGAAAAAAATGCGATAGAATCCGTTCGGAAGAAACGAACCCTAGACTCTAAGGTGAAGGAAACAACGCATAGATGACGATATTAATGAAGGATAAATAATTGATTAAAATTAAATTTATTTTATTTTCAGGTAACCGCGACAAAACTGCAGAAATGGACGTGAGTGAAATCAAAGTCTACTTTTATGACTTCCAAAACGGCATCGAACAAAACTTCCCAGTCAAAGAAGCTGCACAGCACATATTAGCAATCCCTCGTTTAGATAAATCCAAGAAGTTTATACTCTTCGTAGGAGGCTACAAGTCAGGCGTAAACCAGGATACAGAAAAACGCGTAAGAGAAGCCTTCAAGAGTTTTCCGAACAGCTACCTGATCATCATTGATCATTCTCCTTACACAAACGATAAACCAGGAGCCAAAAAAGGATATGAACGTTCAATCCAATATGTCTACTCTATCGGTAAGCAAATATCTGAAGTATTAGCAGGAATGAATAAAGGAGGAATATCAGCTGACAATATGCACTGTATTGGACATAGTTTAGGCAGCCAGATGTTAGGTTATACTGGATTCCATTTTACTAAAGCGACTGGTAAAAAAATTTGGCGAATTACAGCTCTGGATCCAGCTGGACCTTGTTTTTCCAACAGTTTGATTCAAAATCAGGTCAGAGCAGGAGTAGCTAAATATGTGGAAGTTTACCATTGTAATGCTGGTGGATTTGGAACTTCAAGTGTGTTAGGGGATATAGACTTCTTCGTCAATAAAGGACAATCGCAGCCTAAATGTGGTACACCTTGGATTCCAGGGTTTTTTGATTCCCCAAAAGCAGCTAAATGTGGTCATAAAGCTTGTGTTATAACATGGCTGGCTTCTGTAGCGCATAAAGACTGGTTTCCAGCTGTCAAATGTAATAAATATAAAGACTTTAAGCAAGATAAGTGCTCTAGGAATGATAGGACTATTGCAGGGTTTTGGAATCCTGGGAACGCAACGGGTGTATATTATTTTAAGACGCTTGGTTATAACGTAGATTGATTAGAGAACGTTGACTTTATTGCAGTGATTAATTGTTTTTCATCGACAGATTTCTTGATTACCAGGAAGTAAAACACAAGAGCTATTTAGGCCAGTTCTTCCAGTGGGTCTGTTGACGGTTGTACCAGGTTTTATCCAAAGTTTCTCGGGGTTAGGGATACACTTATTCCTTCTTCTTTTGGTGTAGCTTATACGGTTTTTATGGAAGCGATTGCCGTCTGACCTTCTAACCCCAAGAGGGAACCCTGCACCAAAACCTCGTCCGTCAATCAACAGAGCCTCGATTCTATTAAAAAATACCACTATCATGCCTAATACCACTTCGAAAAAATACCATTTAATTTTGGACTTTACAGTTATCAGGTTAAAGTCTAAAATTAAATGATATTTTGTAGAGTGAATGAAAAAGTTTAATGAATTCTATTCATTTGATTTTAGACTTTAACTGTATAGCGGTAAAGTCCACAATTAAATAGCATTTTTAGAGTGCAGTCTTTTAGCAGAATCGAGGCCCAGGTTACAAGTAAGGTAAGCTTGGCTCCAAAGTATTGGTAGGGCCACATACACCCAACCAAATACTTGTATCTAAGCAATAGGTATAATTATGTAATTCCGTCAACAAAATTCCTTATCTAAGAGGTAGCCCATTAAACTTTTGCAGTGATAACATAATTTAAGTTTTTATGCGTTTATAAAAAAAAACTAAAAAACATATGAATATTCATTTAAGTTAATGTAATGTAAAAATTATGACTCCATTTTTCTTTTGGTAGGTACTTTAAAGTTTGAATTTATTATCATTATTTGTAATGGATTAGGGGTATACTTTATTTCTTGTATGAAGAGCTTGAGGCTAGTGTTGTCAACACTAGCCAGGTTAGTTTTAGGGTCGGTCATCATTTTTAACACATTGAGACTCCTCCGTGCCCGGAGAGCATGTTAAAACGTCGGCCTTGTTAGCCATACGAACATGTGTGGCAATTATTATGGGTACATAGTTGCAGCCCTAAAATATGTCTGACAACTGGTCTAACTAACAACTTCGATATCGCCAATGAGTTTTGGAGGTCAGGGGCTGCAGTCTCGACATTTATCGCTATGACTTTGCTACCGAAATCGCAAGTTAAGATAGCAACAAACATCGGTTGCAGTAACGATTCTTGCATCAAACGGTAGTCTGTACATTTAGGATGGTCAGCAATATGGAGATACCAATAAATCGTTAAGTTTGCGATGATATTCGTTAAGATACCGACAAAAATCGTTAGTTTGGAAAGTAGAGACTACCAAATATCGTTATGTTTGCGTCGCTACGAGTTAAACGACCGCATTCGGTAGCTAAGGTGTTGCGATAAATGTCGAGACTGCCGCCCCAGATGGCAGTCGCTTCACGGAAAATATCGAAGTTCAGCCGTTTCGTAATATGAATGAAAAGCTGATTCCAGCTGATTCGCGATGTCTCGGAGAACGTCGTTGACTTTTTTACTATTCCAAGGCAACTTTTGCTTGCTACTAAGATCGCAAACAATAAGCTATCATATTGCAAGGGCTTCTAACTCGCGACTTCTCAAACGGCAATTCGACGTCGCCTGATTTATAGTAATTAGTTAAGTGAAATTACAATAATGTACATAGGTATGTAATAAAGATATTTTTACCTTTTTTTATGCATTATTTTTATTTAAATTCCAGAATCACCTAAACTTCTTTACTTTTATGGCACAAACTGGCATTAAGTGTATTCACAAAAACTATTGTTTTTTTTTTATTATTCATGATAGGCTTACGTTTGACCTCAATCTCACCTGATGGTAAGTGACGATGTGGTCTACGATGAATCACGCTTGCCTAGAAGGAACCTATTCACTCGTGACTTGAAAACTACTTACATAAGTTTTTGAAACATACCTACCTAATAGCAACCCATTTATGTCCCACTGCTGGGCACGGGTCTCCTCTCCTCTAACGAGAGAGCTGAGAGGGTATAGGCCTTAATCCACACACGCTGGCCTAATGCGGATTTGTGGATCGGACATCTGCTTAGAATTTCTTCTAGGACATGTGGGTTTCCCCACGATGTTTTCCTTCACCGTCAGCGGATGGTAAATCATGTAATTAGCACATATAAATTCCACAAAGTGAAATTCACTTTGGTACTGTCCGGTCGGATTCGAACTTGATACCTCTGAGTAGAGGCCGCGTCTTTATCCATTCAGCTACCATCGCTTTTTTTAAAACATACCATCCAAAAATGTTATTTTGCTGAATCAGTCCGCTGACCACAAATTAAACGTGTTCGCACCTTGCACAACCCAGACATACCTATCTCAGTCATTCAGCGCCAATGAACCGACTAATGAGAAAGCACAGTGACAGTAATTATATATACTCGACCCAATATTACATAATTACCTACGTATTATATACTTTACCAAAAAGCCTTTTTTCATATAACGTAGGTGGCAGACAGGCACACCTGATGGGAAGTGGTCACCGTGGCCTATGGACGTGTGCAACACTAAGGGTGGGGGATGGCTAGGAAGGGGAGGGGAGGAGGAGTACAGTGAGCTCTGGCTACCCTACTTACCGGCGGGAACACAACACGATGGTTATTATGGCCGCGGTCTTCTGTAGGCCGGAGGTACTACCACAGTCGGACAGCTCATTTCGGACGGGAGATACCGTCGTGTCCTACCTCCTTAAAAAAATAATAATAAAAAAATTCAAAAATTTTGATGACAAGCAAGCATGGAGATTAGGTACCTGTTTAAAATAAATAGTGTTCCGGTGACAGAACATTAAAAGACAGGATGTTTTTTTTTGTTCTGTGGTTCCGGTGTAAGTAGGTACCGTGTATGGATTCACATGCATTAATTAAAAACTGTTATTTGAACGTTAAGAATAGACACTTCATTTTGTTTATTTTTATTTCATTATTATATATTTATATTTTCTAAAATAATAGTTACGCTTATATCTTCAGTTATCATAATCGTATGTATATCAGTTTATTTTTATTTTATTTTTGTTAAATTATAATATTATTTTTGCGGCTTGCTATAAGCCTGTTTCTTAACTTAATGTCTAATTTATGAGGTTAGGATGAGTTTATCTGTCAGTCATCTGTTTTTTGTGCTCTTATGTTTTGTTTTCGTCTCAATTCCACACTAAATTTTGTGATAAATTGTATGAGAGATGATACCATAATATCATCTAATAATCTGGAATATTATTCTAGATTTTTTTATTGTGCACACAGTGCGTGACGTCTCGCTGTCGTGGACACAAATACGCCATCTGAAAACCAAACATCTTGATAATCTCCCGTCCGAACTGAGCAGTCCAAGTGGCTCTACAGAAGACCGCGGCTATAATAACCATCGTGTTGTGTTCCCGTCGGTAAGTAGGGTAGCCAGAGCTCACTGTACCTCTCCTCCCCCACCCCTTCCTAGCCTCCCCCTTCCCTCACTGTAACTGTCTGTCTCCTGCGTAGTATAAAAAAAAATTCGAAATGTTTGAGTCATGCGGAACGCGTTTTAAGTCTCTTTGGTGATAAGCGCGGGGTGCAATCAGCCGTCTGTCTCTCGTCCAGCCCTACGGGATAAAAACCTACAGCGCGCGACAACTGAAAATTGTCAAGGTAGCTAAGGCTGCCGCGTGCCTGCAAGCACACACATGGCGCGATTGATTGTTTCGGAGCTTAGGGGAACACCTTTTTAATTTTGACGTTTTGTAAGTTCCGTTTAATGGTGTATACAGAATAATAGAAATAATTTTTGACTTCGACTTTGACCTGCACGCCACGTGTATTAAACGTACGGAAATCCCATAAAATGATAAGAAAATCTATGAGACAATCATATGAAACTCTCAAAGAAATTCACTTCAGATGCGATGCAAAGAGCATTTGAAAACAACTCATGATTTTGCAGCACAACTAAAATAATAGTCGGTACATTGACAAAGCCGTTGCGTTGAGCTCGTCACGAGAGACCAGAGTCACGGTAAAGTACCTCCCACACGAATGAGACCGATAAACTTCGTTTCAACATGAGTATCCGTAATGATATGCAAAGATGAGGTCATGCATATTTGCGAGATTACTGACTGTGTATTTTGTCTACGACTTGAAACATTGAAATGAAGTTTATACGCACTATATTTTTAGTACTTAATCTATAATCTAATTTGTACAAATAAATGAAATTGAAATTAAAGTGTTTGTTTGTAATATAAAATAGCAGGTTTTAATTGCATAATGAGTGTGTGTAACAAAAATGCAATTATAAAAAAAATTGTCTGACCGTCTCTCGTTCCGTCTTTTTGAAAGAGGCAGGACACGACCGTATCTGCCGACCGAACTGAGCAGTCCGTCTGTCTCTCCGCCCTACAGAAGACGAAGAGTGTTGTGTTTCCGGCGGTAAGTAGGATAGCCAGAGCACACAATCCCCCCCTCATCCCCCCAACTCCATCCCCTCCAGGGTCGGCTGCGCGAGTGTGACGCCCCTGATGTTGCACACGTCCATAAGCCACGGTCACCACTTCCCATCAGGTGGGCCGTGTGCTTGTCTTCCGCCTTAGTAATATAAAAAGAGGTAATCTCTGGAATAGCTGGGCCGGTTTTGACGCGACTTTCACTGGCAGATAGGTAATATTATAAAGCGTAACGTAAGTTACTTTTGAGAAAACTAATTAGGGACAAAAGCTAATGATAATGATTATGGGAAAAGTTTAAGGAAAAATCCACTATAAAAACTACATTGTACGTATCTGAGTTCCACTTCACAAGTTTTCTTCTTAAAGTATAAGTAAAGGATGAATATTTATGTAACTGTCTAAATGTTCAGCCAGGAGCCAAGAATAAAATATCTAGCACTGCATTCTCATGTGAAGCCTCTCTTATATGCACTTAGTGCCTAGACACTCCACGGTACATACACTTTCTTCGAGAAAATGCTTTTGTTTTAAAAAAATGACATTATGTCTCTCCGCCTCCGTGCCCGGGCATGCACTTTATTTGACGGCTACAAGAACATTTTTATGCCGTTTCGTGGCTGTAAATTATGTATATTTGTAGTAGTTTAAATTGTGTGGCTATTACGCTTGTATTTTGTACAAGATGGCTGCACAAATTCTACTCAATTTGCCTTGAAAAGCTTTAGGAGACCGAGCCTTTTGACAGAGGTATTACCCGTGTTCAATCTTCAATTTTTTGTAACATATATATAACACAATTTAACAACAGTATTGCGAGGACAGAAACAAATGACAAGCTGTTGTGTCTGCCTACCCCTATGCAACTATATATCGTGTGTCTCATATACTCTTCCATACACACTCCCATTCACATTAAAATAATGTTTGTAAATAACTATGCAGTTTTAGGGTGATAGAACCATTTATGAACATTGCTAAGTTGCTCCAAAGGAAAACAAACCCTTTATTAAAACTAAAATTTTATACCTAGTGGTGACTGAGACTTTACCTTTGGCTTACCATCAGGCGAGGCGAGGTCTTTTTAACGTGTCCTAAATAAAAAAAGTAATATTTGAGAATTGTTTTTTGTGTGTATAATAAAAAATTAAGAATTAGTACAGTGAGACTGAACACAAGTCTCAAACAATTTCAATTGACTGAACAGGATATACAAAGCTTCACCGCAAATATTCTAGTTTGTCCAATAACAATGGCAGGACGTGCGTGTCTGAAGGTCGCAACTATCCGCAGAATTTAATAGAATAACTCAAAACCATTCGGTGGGTTATAATTGAGGTATTTGGGCATTCAAGTCTGCGGCAAAACTTTCTAAGGAACGAACATACAGAATAGAAGTATTCGTATTAGAATTATCTGTTTACATTGAAAAGATTGCCTGTAATAGAGTTAATAGGTTTTCAAGAGTCTATCCGCATTTTAGTAATTAAGTCAGTCATCCCTCCAAAGTTTCGCATTTATAATAATACTAGCTGTTGCCCACGGCTCCGCCCGCGTGGACGTCGATTTTCGCGTTTTTTTGCTGCTGATTGTGATCAAATATGCGGAAGACTTTGGATTAAAAATCTACCGTATGTTTGGTTGTAATTGGTTAAGTAGAACCGGAGATATGACCAAAAACGACCTAAAAACGAAGCGCGGGCGAAGCCACGGGTATCAGCTTGTATAAAAAGTAGCCTATATGTTGCTCAGCACTATGAACTATAATCGTACCAAGTTTGATCAAAATCCCTCCAGTAGTTTTTGATTTTTGCGCGCACAAAAATTTGCAGACAAACAGACAAAAATTCTAAAAATCATTGTTTTGGCATCTATTACATTTATAAAGTCCTCTAATATTTTTTTTCTCAAATATCTTCCATGTACCTACAGACATTGAACACTTACAGATTTATTATTATGTATAGATGTATAGATAGATATAGATAAGGTTAATATACTATACTCAAATGATAGAAGCCATCCTTATAGTGTTATAGTGTATCGAATGATGTACAATTCGCTCCTGGGGCCTTACTCCGAAAAAACGAAAATATTCGTATCCGTTGACGTTTTGACCATTTAGCTACCCCGAAAGTGTTTCGTTTCGGATTTCGGATCCGTCTTCGATCGTTTGACATTGAGGTTGTCGATCGTTATCAGTACACCTCCTACTCCCAAAATACATTTGACGTTTTCGCTGTCGTTGTTTGACAAATTGTCCGTTTTCGTTCGATCCGAAACGTTCATGTTCGATTTTCAGAGTAAGGCCCCTGGTACGAAGAAAAAAACCAAAGATATTCTAACTTGACATTGTTAGGGATGACATGCGCGCCAAAGATATCGTTATCGATAAAGCTGAATATCGTGTGAAATAGATACGAAAAAGCAGAAACGCACGCGATGGACTCTGAGGTAGAAGTCATCGATGCAATCAGGATATTTCGTGCGGAATTCCCCACGGGCCTCTACAGAGCCACTCCCGGTTTGGTCCGAATCAACCACAAGCGGCAGCGTTTCCTGCGGGTGATAGGTGCTGCTGTCTCGGTTAATAATAATAATAATTGCAACCCATTTATGTCCCACTGCTGGGCACGGGTCTCCTCTCCTCTAAACGTGAAACATTCAGGAGGGCGAGGCTACGGGATTATAATTATATTATACCAGTACTTATTATCCATACTTTTTCTTGTAAGAAAGGTGTGGTAGAGACAACTACTTCCTTAGACGGGTCTCCTCTACTCTAAAGAGAGAGCTGAGAGGGTTTAGACCTTAACCCACACACGCTGGCCTAGTGCGGGTTGGTGGATCGGACATGTCCTTAGAATTTCTTCTAGGACATGTGGGTTTCCTCACGATGTTTTTCCTAAACCGTCAGCAGATGGTAAATCATATGATTAGCACGTCTCCGTAATCAGGTTACCTGCACATTGAGAAGATGAGGATGATGAGCGACTCGGAGTAATGTATCCATTCTGTGGTAGGTACGAGACAAATTAAACAATTGAATCCACGGTCAAAGCTGATGTTTCTATAAGCCACACGAAAATACAAGTCGACTACTTCCGACTTACCACCAAGTCGAATCGTATATATATATTCTCTGAACCGTTTTCCCAACTCAGTTGGGGTCGGCTTTCCAGTCTAACTGTGATGCGGCTGAACTTCGATATTTTCCGTGGAGCGACTGCCATCTGACCTCCACAACCAAATCGTCCTTATGACCAATGGCGATATCGAAGTTTCAAGTTAGACTGGTTGGACTTTTGAGGGCTCCAACTATCCGTAACGACTGCCATAGATGTTTATATGGCAACCGGGACCGACGGCTTAACGTGCTCTCCGAGGCACTAATAAACCTGCGATAAATACACACATAACTTCGAAAAGCATCGAAAAGTCATTGGTGTGTGCCATGGTGAACCTGGGATCAAACCCGAGACCTCGTCTCAGCAGTCCTTTACCCAAACCACTAGGCTACCGCTACCAAGTCGAATCGTAATTACCAAGAAATGCCATTATGAAAATAATATTTTGGCTTAATTGTCCGTTTAAGCATGAATTACATCCGCCATTTTAAGACTGTTTCGTTATAAATAATATTTAATGTCTTTACGTTGCTCAGAGGTGTTCATTTGTTGTAATTTTGTAAGGTTCGCCTTAATGCCGAGGATATTAATCTGTTTTATAAAAGAAATATATAGGTATAAGGAAAATGTGGTGTTAATGAGACAATATGAATATTAAGCCTATATTTTGTCTGTTAAAAAATGGAGTCTTTAGGAACAAGAAGCCTTGTGGATATTTAAGTTTAATAAGATGCTCATTTACAGAAAAATAGACATGGATATTTTATTCGCAGACTAATATAATTGATCAGCTTTATGATGCATTAGAGCGAACATTGACGTCATCATCAATCGAATACTTATCTGCCACCTAAGTGGTATTATAAAAAATCCTGCTGGTTTTAAAATATTGCATTTTGGTGCCCGCCAAATCATCGAAAAGCTATTTAATCAATACATTTCTTCATGCAGTATTTAAACCAAAATTATTCCTGTAGGTGCGCGTTATCAACTATCGATGGTGTATGTATAATGAAATAACCCATTAGACAATTCTATGATTCAGCGTTGTAGAAATGAGCTTCTTAAAAAACACATACATATCCTCACGCCTTTTCTCTTCGTGGTAGGCAGAGACAACAGCCCGCCATCTGCTTCTGTCCTTAAATACTTCACGCGCTTCCTCTACTGTCATTACACCTTTCATATAAGCCCGCCGGTTTCGACTACTTTTGACCTGCCCTTTCTTCAATAACTCATTAATTTGGTCATTGTATGCATTGTATCGCAAAAAAGTCTTTTGGAAATGAGTACGAAACTTATCTCGACCTACCCTCCTTTAAAATTATCATGTTATCTCCGTTACGGTATATTCGCTATCACAATAATTGTTTCATTCTTTCCGCTTGCTCACATATTTATAAGCTACCCACTCACTAGGCTTTGGAGTAATGATGCAGGGGTATAGTATGGCCTACAGTGGCGTATCTACCTTTTGGACGGACGCCAACCAGCCATTTCACCCGCGTTTTATTATTCAAGATGGTGTTCAAAATATGGAGGTGCGGTTTCATCTGTCTGGAAATTTATGAACGTGTCTTATTTATGAAATATTCTTTACTAGCTGTTGCCCGCGGCTCCACTTGCGAGAAATTTTGTGACCCACGTGAACCCGTGCCCGGGATAAAAAGTAGCCTATGTTTTATTCCAGACTATAATCTATCCTGTACCAAATTTCAGCCAGATCCATTCGGCTGTTTTTACGTAAAAGAGCAATAAACATACATCCATACATATACTCTTACAAACTTTCACGTTTATAGTACATATTAGTAAGAAGGATAGGACAGTAGGATTAAATAGCCTAATAAGGGTATCAGTACTTTACAGTGTGTTCTGAATCTATCGTACGATAAAGAAGCGAAATGATTTACCTTCTCATGAGTTTCCTCTCTCTAATCCCTAGTACTTTAAGCGGGGCATGAAAAAGCACCCGTCAAGGCCATCTGGGCAGAGGTTTTCAAGGGGAAAGGAGTGGAATGCCCTGCCTGAGTCTGTGTTTCCGGAAAGCTATAACCTGGGAGTCTTTAAGTCTAGAGTGAATTGGGCGTTCTCCATCGTCGACCACATCATCACTTACCGTCAGGTGAGATTGTTGTCAAACGCGAGCCTATCGACTATAAAAAACATGGTGGATGCTACTTTTTTGACTCCACTTCAGCTTGCCATCAGGCGGGATGCAGTCTATCCGGCTGACTTAATATAAAAAAAATAACTTCTCTTTTATTGAAAGCCAAGCAGTTGCATTTATAAACTTGTCCAGAAATAAATACAATTTTAAATCACAAAGAAGGCGAGGGGATGTACAAACTGCAAGGAAATTCAGTAAGCCGAGGTCCAAATCAAGCCACGTCCCGTTTTAAGCTGCATTACGTGATCACGCGCTGTCTGTTGCGAGCTACCAACGAGCAACAGATATTATATGTTTGCACTCGTGGTGTTTCGTACAAGTCAAAAGACGAAGCGAGAAAACCTACCACAACGCGCGCTAAACTATTCAGTTTTGGGTAGCGGCTTAGAGAAAAAGTGATTGAGTTATTTACTGTGTAATGTGTATAGCTCTCCCTTTTGTGGCAAGCCCACTGAGTGAGATGCGCTGCCGTATTCGCTGCCCAGCCCCTGTAGATAAGTGGCACAGCCTAAATCGCTAACGTAACGAATAGAATAGGTCGACCAATCACATCCAAGCTCGTCGCCGGCGTACGACGCGCACGCCGCTGCAGGATCACGAGCTTGCGTGTGATTGGTTGACCTATTCTATTCGTTTCGTTAGCGATTCACGCTGTTCCACTTGTCTACGGGGGCAGGTATAGCGCGTAAAGGTTCCGACCTACACCCAACAAAGTTATAAATATATATTTATACAGCCTGCATTTAACTTCGTCAAGCAAAACCAATTTAGGCAAAAACGTGCCTAGAGTGCTATAGACTTGCGCCTTATTACTCGAGACAGCTAGTAAAGTGAATGATGGTGTGAGATTATTTTTCTTCTTCTTCGTCGTTACACTCTTGGCAGAGCGGTCGTGGTCGTCATTCCGGAGTTGATAGCCCGCTTCACTATTCGACGCCATTCCTCCCGCCGTTTTTACTTGATCGGCCCAGCGCATTGGTGATTTCCCGCGCGGTCTTATGCACCATCAGTCTGTGAGATCATAATAACATGTACCTAAATTCCATTTGACCTGGGGTCAAAAACACGCGTCGCCTACCCAATCGCTCATAGCTTATGCCACGGATAAGAAATATGAGCTAGGTATAATACCGTCAGAAAGCTCTTTAGACACAGCGTTAGAGATTTCTTGGTGAGACGTGATGGAAATTTTTATAAAGAATACTCTTCCTAACGTGACAAGGTCTGAACTAAAAACTATTGCCGAAACATGAACTTACATAATAATACAGCCTCTGTGGCGTAGCGGTAGTGCATTTGACTCCTACGTCAGGGAGCGCAGGTTCGATTCCCGTTCAGTGCAAATATTTGTATGCATGAATAATAGGCATACTATTTGCATTGATCCGGGTGTTTCTATGTATTATATGTAATTATTTCCAAAAAAAATATAAGTATGTTTATTCGCATTCTAGAACCATGAAATTTTTTTTATTTCACTTCTTGAAATTTTTGCACACTTATCGGTCCTTGATACTAAAAAAGAATTTTACTAAAAAATAAATACTTAATAGTTTTATCAAAAACACGCCAGATGATCATTGTTGTAACCACTTTTTTGCGGAAATCCTCATGGAACCCCCCCGCCACCCCGCGGCCAGCGGGGCAGATTATAATCGGACTCTTACCGACTAAAACCGCACGTCGTCTAGGGTCTTAAGACGGGTGTAAGGTGGCCCGGGGCATCTCCGGAGTCGAGATAGCCCGTTTGGGTTTGGGAACAACGCGGCAACGGTGGGTGTCCCCGTCATGCCTTCCACGACTTTTAATCGTATCATTTACTTTATAAGTAAGTAGTTAGTCTTCTCTAAAACTGACTTTTTTTTTCATTCGGTTTGTGTTTTCCAAGACAAATCCGCCTAGTCACTACAATCCCAAACAGTTCAAAATACAAAAAAGCCATTACTTTTAATTATAATGCCTAAAAATATAAATTCAATTACCTACAGACCGTGTTTAGCAATAAACAAAGGGTCGAAACCCCTAATCGTTTTGCGGTCCGGTCCGGTATCATTACCGCCCGTCCGGTAATGAGGCCCGGTAATGACTGCCTGTGTGTAGTTTATCTCTTATTTGTATTGGATTTTAAACTTGGTTTCGGTTATTTGTTCTGTCTAACCGGTAATCACCGGCGGGGAAGTTGGATGTAAATGTAAACTTGAAAGTAAATAAAGCTACTGTTTCGTGGTTGTTTCATTTGCTATAATGTGTAATTAGGATGTCTAAATAGATGTGGTGAATTTAGGTTTTGTAACGAATGAAATTTAAATCACGGTGATGTAATATAACGTAAACTTAGACTTAGACCACAGATTAATAAATAGTTACTATTGTGGCGGTTGCCATGGTTATTATTTTCTACTGTTTTTCTTGTTTATAGTTCTGTCATTATTATATTCATATTTTCCGAGCTGCATGTTTTATTTATAGTTCCGCTTAAATATAGCGCTACCAGTTTATAGCTATACTATGCTTAGACGTAGATTTGGTATAAACCCCACGGAGCCCGAAACCTTTCCAACGAAGGCAAAACCGTGGAAATCGGTTCGTGCGTTCTGGAGTTATAGCGTCAGGAAGGAAAACCCGATTTATTTTTATATAGTAGATTACTGAGTAGGTACTGAGTAAAATAATATGTAATAATAAAAAAGAATTAGGCAGAAATGTCTTATCTATTGCCATTAGGTAAATACAAAATGATTAAGATTTACCCGAGGTAATAAATAATGTTAAAAAAAAAACGCGGATATAGACTTAGATGTCAGTGAATTTGAGACCAAAAAGTAAAATGAATTTATTTTATTGCGTGTTCGACGCGGCTTTTAGAAATTTCGGTTCTTAAATGCTTTTATTTAACTTGACCTGTTTGTTTGGATCAAATCTAGTAATTGAAAATTGACCCCCTTCTTGTGGACGGATTGTTCTGATATTTGGCACATATCTTTAGTTCTAGTGACATATTAAGTTAATCTATTCTGCATCATTGTAAATCCAAGATGGTCGCCGCTACAATGGCAGCTTACGTATTTTTCTACAACTAGCGCAATATGGATATCAAATGAAAGGGCTTGACCAGTTCATTGTAAATAAAAAAATCCAATATGGCCGCTTTTACTGCATAAAAGCGTTTAACTTAAAACGTTTTTAATTTATTTATTTTTCTGTTGTTTTCTTGTTTTGTTTTGTGTTCCTACTTCGTTACCACATAGTCACGAGTCCCTCACGACATTCTTCTTCAACCTAGCGTTAATCCCAGTCGCATCCAAAGCTTTCACCTCGGAGTCTAGGGTCCGCTTTACCAGTCTTAACTGCGGATTTGGCTGGACCTCGATATTTTCCGTGAAGCGACTGCCATCTGACCTTCACAACCCAATGGTGACATTAGGCGATATCGAAGCATTGCAGCTAGACCGTTGTTGTTGGACTTTTTAGGGCTTCAACTACCCGTAACGACATTACGAGTACAGATTTATCGAAATTTATTTTTCACTTCTATAGAAAAAGACCATAAATTAGCGCCAAAAGCCCTCGCTCCTGGAGTCGCAGTCTGTGGTTTGTTCGCGTACGAACACGCTCAATTCATTAGCCACACCATTTATCATAATTACAATGAACTCACCATTATTTACACAATAAGGTATTGGGGAACAAAGTTCATTAGCAGAACAATAGCTGTAGCAGCCTTTTAGAACATGTGTACAGCAGTTCACACTTATATTCGTGCTTAATTTCTATTTTATTAGAGATTATCTAATGCCCCCGACTCCGCCCACGTGGAGGTTTGTTATCGTTTTTTTGTTATGTCCCCGGTTCTCATCAAATATACAGCAGATTTTAATTTCTAAGTCTAAACAAGACCTAATAGAGGATATCGCGTCCATCGCTAAACAGACAAGAACGCCAAAAAATTGTATTCAAAAGCGTTCATATAACATAAGCCAAGTATTTTTTTTAAATATTTTAATGTACAGACACGTCTCATTTTCAGTTTTATAATAGTAGTTTATACCTGGGTCTCACTTATTGTTTTTCGGTCATATCTCCAGTTCTACTTAACCAATTGCAATCCAAAATACCGCAAATTTTAAGTCTGACCAAGACGTAAAACCGCAGAAAATCTCATTAATAGGGATCACCATTACATACACCGATAATGCTACAATGGTGGGCCTTGACGGCCTCATCAAATACTTTTTCACGCTCCGCTTAAAGGCCTGGTAGGAAGAAGGAAACACGTGCGTTGGTTTTGAAATTCAAGTCTTTATGGTGCGGCAAAGAAAAGAGGCACTGAACTGTTTATTTTTGATGGATGTTTAAAATATTTTAGCAGGTACGAGTGAATAAAATCGATATATTATTTTCGTGCTCACGTTGGCGACCCGACCGCGACACGGCTCAGTGGCGACGCCCGCTCAATTTGACGCTCCGATGTTTTTTCACGTCTGCACTTCATTCCACCCGAGTGACGGGCTGAGCGCTATGGCCGAGTTAAATCTACCATTAATTGTTGTATTTTTGGCGGTTTAACATATATGCTAATAGTTGGGAGTCGTGGTTTTACTTGCGGTTTATTTATGTTGTGTAAAATGTGTCAAGTTCGAAACACAACTTGTCTGTGTAAGAAACTGTAATTCAGTTATTTTTATTTTTCAGTGTCTATTTTTTGTGGCTTTATGATTTTTGAAGTCTTTTTCTTATTAACATTAGATTTGGGCTCCACCATTTCAGTTATGTAATGTTTATTATAAAATTTATTTTATTTATATATTCATTTACATCCATCGAAGATGACTTGATGAAGGATTCTGAACATAAAAATATCTTTTTTAGAATTCTTGTCTGTTTAGTCTGTTTATTCGCAATCAACGCCAAAACTGCAGAACAGATTTTAATGTGGCTTTTATTCCTGTCCTAGAAAGGATTAGACTTAAAATATCAAGCCTGTTTGATCACAATCGGTTGAGTGGAATCGGAGAATAGTCAAAAACGCGAAACTTACATCTACGCGATTGAAGACGCGGGCATAGCCTAGTATAGTTATAATATACAGGGTGATTAACGATAGACGTATGGTTTTGCATTTATTTCCCTACATGTTCGTATTTATGTATGTGTAAACAATATCTCGATATTTAACTAATAGTTGTAGGCATAATTATGTGAACAGAAACACAGGCCTCAGGCGGTGCTAATAATCTTGTAGATACACAGTTTACATACGAAACTTAATATCAAAATATATATTGCTCGTATTAATTAAACACAATTTTCGCATCGTAAACACAAGTTTTGCCGTAATGCTTGTTTCTTGAAATTAGATTTTCAGCAAAAACAGATAGATATTAGTGGCGAAGAGTATCTATATTCTCCGAATATATATAAAAGAAAGTCATGTTAGTTACACTATTTTATAACTCAAGAACGGCTAAGCTGAAAATTAGCAGGAAGGTAGCTTAGAACCAGGAGACGGACATAATCCGACGGTTGCGAATGTGGTTTGCACCTAAAAAAACCAAATTGGTATTTTTTTGTTTTCGCATTTCGCATATCGAAAGAATGGGAATTTGGCTGGCTCCCATCCACACCAGTTCACGCAATAGCCTATAGATTATGGGCTAAGAGCCGTTGAAGATCGACCTTCACCCATTTGATAACCCGATATTATAATATTTTTATAAATATTTTTCGCCTATTAACATGCCTTATGTAAGCTAAGACTGGGGTAGTACCTCCGCCCTACAAAAGACTGCGGCCATAATAACCATCGTGTTGTGTTCCCGCCGGTAAGTAGGGTAGCCAGAGCTCACTGTATCCCTCCTCTCCCCACCCCTTCCTAGCCCCACCACCTCTTCCTAGCCCTCCCCCTTCCCTTCAGAGTAGGCAGCGCGTGTGTGTCACCCTTAGTGTTGCACACGTCCATAAGCCACGGTGACCGCTTCCCAATAGGTGGGCCGTGTGCTTGTCTGCCTACCTACGTAGTATAAAAAAGATGATATATTATACATTCACACGGGCTTAAAAGTTCAAAAAGTTCATTATAAGGGTTCTTTCACACTTAAGCGTTTACATAATCGTAGGCTTTCCAAGCGTAGCATAGGTGCTACAACGAATGCATCTCGTCACCCAGCAACCGCATTCTGAAACCCACATGAAAATTTTGGTGTAGAATATAAACCAAAATAACTTTAGATGATGCTTATGTCCCAGAATATTTAATACTAGCTGTTGCGCGCCGCTCCGCCCGCGTGGATTACGAATTCTTTAATTTTTTGAAAACATATTATAGCCTATGTTACTCCCAGATATTGTAGCTTTCTATAGGTGAAAGAATTATTGAAATCCAGTAGTTTCAGAGCCTATTGGAGACAAACAAACAATCAAACCTTTCCTCTTTATAAGATTAGTATAGATTTATTTATTTAATTCACTTGCAACACCGAAGACTTTGGCTAGTTCATATATAACAACTCTTTTCATTAGTTACGGCAATTTATCATTGTTATAATGTGCTTATATTTATACAAAATACAATTAGATATTAGTTAATAAGTTCATTAGGCGATCAATAGATGTACAACGTGTTAGTATACGTATACGAAAATAACTTACCTTCATTAACACGAGGTACGGTTAGCAACAAAAGTCGCTATGCTAGGGCAACTTTACAGCTCACATTGTTATAAAAATATAATGTGTAGTAAAAGACTCTAAATAAATAAAGAATAAAAAAGCCTGTAAATAATTTATACTACTATAAGTTGGAGGGATGAAGTAAGCCTTCTCGAAGAGCGATACCTATCGGGCCCTCTCAGTAAGTAGTGGCATTGCCGTGAAACTAATTACTACACCACGATGGTGTAGTAATTGATTTCACGGCAATGTCAGTCGGAATCCGTGGAAAAATTAGATTGGCTGACGAATGATGGATCCCGACTTTTAAGTTCATATGTTTCTAGACCGCAGGACATTTAAGTGTTTGTTTTTTTTTTCTTTTTAGTTTTTTTACGCAGTCGGTTTTTTTGGTTTTTTAATTGTGACTTTCCAGACTGGAGAAAATAGCACCAAAAATCGTTCAGCTATCCAGATATTCATCCAAACATAGCAGTAAGATTAGCAAGGATTACAAACACAAGACAAGAAAGACTACTCTAAAACATGAAAGTCAACTGTAAAAAGTATTAAAGTTAAATATTACTTAGAACTTCTGTTGCTGACTGTACAAACAAAAATAATTTCAACGCTGGTAATGACGTTAATTGGGGGATGAACAAAATTTCATTAAGCATAATAATTATTATATACCTGATTTTAAAAGGCGGATATTACACTCCATTATATTCGCATGCATATTTAATTAAACTGTCGAGAAGGAAATTAAAAATGAAAATTAGGAATTAATTTATAAATTAATTATTTCATTCTTTCATTAACAAAATTATTACAAATTTTGGCTGAATTTTAAGGTAATATTGTTAAAATATATACCCAATAAGATTTTTTTTTAATTTATTGGACACTTCAACATTATTATTATACACTAGCGACCCGGGACCCGGCTTCGCCCGGGTGTAAATTCCAGTTTTTTTTTGCTATAAACCTTACGGAGCCCGAGACCTTTCCAACGAATACAAAACCGTGGAAATCGGTTCGTGCGTTCTGGAGTTATAGCGTCAGGAAGGAAAACCCGACTTATTTTTATATAGTAGATTATTCTGTAAGTGCGATGTTTCTATAGATGTAAATAAATAAATAAAAAATCCGCGCGGACAATCCGCTACAGTGGTAGTAAAGAATTCCGAGTCTTTGATGCGGCAATCAGCGTAACAAAAGCGGATTTGCCGCCTCATTACCGTTCTCCGTCATTACCATTTACTCTCATTACCGTGGTACCTTATGTAACTAGAATAGAAATGCATTCGTGTAAGGGTGTGAACAGAATAGGTTTAAATTAGGTAGTGTTGGTTACAGTGGAAGCGAACAGAGCTTAGAGTACCTATACATAGAGCGGCGACATCATCAAAAGACGTGCCGATTGTAAGGAAATTTTATTTGACAGTTAGCTATCCAGTCGATAGCTAAAGTTTCAAATAAAACCTGGCATTTTTATATGCATAACCGGGCAGGGTGGATTGTGGTCGCAGCACTAGTGCGACCGGTGGATGTCACGCGGTGCTGCGACGACAATCCTCTTTTGATGAGGCCGTCAAGCTGAGTGTCACCTTTGTAACATGGTACGTGTATGTAATGGTGACCCTCTTTCCTGAGACTTTACCTTCAGCTTACCATCAGGCGAGGTGAAGTCAAATTCACGTGTCCTATGTATAAAAAAATTAAATCACTTTTTTGAATTTAACTGAATATTTTACGAAGCAATTGCGATGCATTTGATTCAGTCAGCCACGTTATCTAAACACGTGATTTCAATTCAATTAGGAAGAAAAACGTAAAAATAAAATTTAATATTGAGTAGGCATAATCTGTAAAAACAAAACCTAACAGAGAATCTTTTTCGTGAGGTAATCAAACCTTCAGGATCATTCATAATTGATTGGATTTTCAATAAGTTTTTAAAATATTAATTTTATCAATTTTTGAAATCACACGTAAAAAAAAATAATCTGGACTTTGCTATATACACCATACAATGCAACGTTCTAAATACATTTCCAATTTCCATATCAGAATCTATACATATATAATAAAATGATAGGAAAGTCATAAGGGCGAAGCCGCTGGGGCGGAAGCTAGTTACATATAAATTCTTCAAACATAGTTTTCCAATACAAAAGGTATTGGAAAACTATGTTTGAAGAACAGTCAGCCATCATGACCAATCAAAACTATCAGTCACATGTCTAACACATTGATTACCCTGCACCCTAATATCAAATTCACCTACAACCACACACAAATTATGTAGATTTGCCCCCTTCTACACACTTACCACAAGTGAGCACTCAGCCTTACCATTCCACCGCCGTTAAGGAAGACAGCTCCATAAATTGTAGCTCACATGCATTACTGCTAATGTTCCTACAAAATAATTGAGTGCAACATCGAATGTGTTGTTGGAACGAAGATTTACCGATTCCTTTGCCTGCTTAATCATTTATGGAAAGGGTAAGTGATGGATTTCGGTAAAAGAAGCTCTTACAAATTCTGAAAACTTTTTGTTGGTTGACGGTGTGGCCGTTTTCTTTTTATCTATCTATGTTCTACTAATATTATTATTACCGCGAAAGTTTGTAAGAATGTATGGATGAATGTCTAGATATCTGGATGTATGTTTGTTGCTCTATCACGTAAAAACGGCTGAAAGGACCTGGCTGAAATTTGGTAAACAGATAGATTATAGTCTGGAATAACATGTAGGCTACTTTTTATACCGGGAACAGGTTCCCGTGGGTCACGGTAGCGGGAACTAAATTAACGCGTGCGTAATTGATTAGGTTTAGGAGTGGTCAATAAATTAGATTTTATTAGGCTACTTTTGTAGTTGAATGTTGTGTAATTGCAAATCTGCCTTTTCCATATTGTAATGCGCATAACATCAGGCGTATTTTACAGGTAATTTACCTACGTATTTACTATAGAAGTTATCAAAAAATAAGTAGGTACCTACTAAGTAATAGATTTATCATAAAATTGAGCGATTCGTAAGAAATTGTTCGTCTTATTGAAAAACCTTTAACATAATATTTAATGCATCCAGGCGCCTGATTCAGTAACACCAAGTTTTTAAAACGCATGATGCCAAAAAATGGCAAAGTAACTGTGTATCAAAATCAAATTCAAATTCACGCTAACACTCATAGTTTGATTCATTTTCAATTCGAATTAAAAAAATAATATTTATCCATTAGTATTCGTATTTTAAAAAACGTAGTCTTACTAAAAACCCTTGGTTGGCTTGAAGCAAATTTAATAACGTATTCCCATCAGAAAATCAATACAACAGCTACATACTGAGTCAATAGAGAGCTTGTACTTTATCATTTGTATCCAAAAATTGTTCCAAGATCTTTTTGTCTCTATATCGTCGGCTTATTGCAAGAACTCATTAACTGCAAAAAATCACTAAATACGTTTTTATATATAGTGGACTTCATTTGAGACATTCTACAAAATGCAAAAACCCACTTATTTCTATCTATTCAATTTTAGGCGTTATAACCTTGCCATTAAAGTCCTTAACTGCAACTTTGAAATATAGGCATTAACGAAAAATCACTAAGCTGCATTAGTTATTTTTATTAAATAGATAAATTATCAAAATAACCATGTACATATTAATACAGAACTCATTAATTAACTTTATCTAACCAAGAGTAGAATAATATATCTCAGAATTTGGATCGATAAAGTTCATTATTTGCATTTCTGTTATAAATAATTGACTTATGATCAATAAGTAGGGTCATTTCTGACACACACAATAAGTAGGGTCATTTCGCCTATTTGCGTCCACTTAGCGCAGTTGGTAAGTTTGACGGAGAAAATAAAAATGTCTCAGCACTAATTTCAGTGAAAAGTTACCTTAAAATAGACTATTATAATAAACTCTATCTGATAATCTGTTCATTATAATAGTCTATTTTAAGGTAACTTTTTGTTTTAATCGAAATATCTTGTAGTTATTTTTAAAAAGACAAACTTCAGAAGTAGGCGATTTACCCAGTTCGCGTCCATAAAATCCAATTTGCATCCACCTGCTGGACCACTTTGCGTCCACTGGAAATTTGAAATTTTCATGGAGGACGGAGTTCGTTGAACGACCTCTGATGCCTGAGTCGCTTGCGTCTGTTGTGGGCTTGAACCAGGGGAGTTCTGAGCAATCTTGCCCGGAACTTCTCGAGCATCACTTACTCGCATTATATGGCGGCGGCCGCCTATGCATTCGTGCTCTGCATTGCTGTGAGTAAGACTCTCAGTGAGAGGACTCCCACTCCGAGGGCCGCCACGAGGGCTCGCCCCGGCACCTCCCCCGCCCGGCATTCTGCTAGTGTGTGCGTCCCCAAGTCCTCACTTGCATCATAGTGATAGCATTCAGCCGTTGGCTCCTTTCTGATCAGGCACAAGTGATCCCCGAAGCATCTGTTCTCGGAGATCACGTGCCTCAGGTATAACGAGAGGCTACGGCCTCTCTAGCCAGTCCTTTATGATGGTCACATCTATACCTAGCGCTGGTTCTGGGCCCGGTTTCTTTACTGCATCTGGTCTGCGCCCACTGATTTTGTCCAATATTGTCGTTTCGGGAATAGCATATTAAATTTGTCTTACCGATTTCTTCTTCTCTCGAATTCACTCAATGCTTTCCTTAAATCGTCTTCTGTGTGTTCTTTTTCCTTCTTTCTTAACTCAAAAGTAGAAAATTAATTAAAAATAGACGCAATTTGTTTTTGTTATAATTCCCTGTAGCTATAGTTTGCGTCCATTGCGGACGCAATCTGCGAGTTTCATTATTTCATTATCGACGTCTAGAAACAGCTATGCATCCAAAATACACATAAAATAAAACAATAAAAGACTAGACTTCAAACGCACCGCTGCCCACTACGTTTTTCTCATAATTTCCCGAATTCGCGCTCTCTTTGAACAGCCTTTTTTTACACAGGATGGGTTGGGTGCATGAACTTTTGTCTATGCGTGCGTACCTCAATATACATTGAGATATTGGTGTTAATGACTTTTCCACTTAATGGTATGTTAAAACCTATGCTTAATTTCGAGATTTACATTATTTTACTTATTTTTTACCTACTTATTTTCATTATTTTATTACAAATTAAGAAATAATTAATTCATATACCGAACAGACTTACAGTAACCAGAAGTCATTAACTTTTATTTTTTGTTATAAAAAAATAAATAAAGTCATAGGATTAGTGACTCCCATTTGTTTTTATTAATATACATTTAAGCTAATCAAAAACATTAAATTTTTCATCCCCGTCATTATTTAAAGGATACTATGGGCAAATCAACATGACCACTAACTAAATCGAACTAAAATGCCGTTTATCTCAGAATAGTGAATTGGTCAGTTAATGAGTTCTTGCAATAAGCCGACGATATACATGTAAACTTGTAAACCCATATTTGTGAAATAAATAAACTTATTATATATGCTTTCAAAGTGCACGGCATTTGATGAAGAGACGTTCACAAATTAAGCCTCAGAAATATGCAATTCTATCGCTTACCTCCTCTTTTCTTCATGTTACCTGTCACTTTCACACGCACGCACGGCTGTCTTCGAAAACTGGAGCGCGCTTGTCTATGTCAACTCATAGTCTTCTATCAAGCACCAGCAAGCACCTTGCTCGAATGCCATGCACTTTTCCACATACATAATATCTGTTTTGTTTTAATGCAAAACAGTCATATTATTTAATAATATTATTATTATTCTCTTTATTTTAAATAGAAACATATCAATTACATTTTTAAATATATCAAAAAAATGCATTTAAAAATATAAATAATGGTACCCCACCGGCTATTATCATCCCGTTTCAAAGCCCTCTGCATAGTCTACATAAGCTAAAAACAAAGGAAAATAGTAAATTGAAACTTGTGTCACAGTTTAAAGGGGGTATACTCCTAGTATTTTTACAAAGTTCCGACAGCGAGAACCGAGTCCCGGAATAATTGTATCCAGTACGAGTTCACTGTGCGGTTTGCGGTCGAGAGCCCTCTGCTAGACGCTTCTAGAAACAAAACTGTGTTTTGTTTTTAGCGAACTGCTTTGTATCTCAATTGCCACAGCATTTGTGTTTTATGTATCCTTAAATATACAAACAAATATATAAAATTGAAGTGTCCGTCTGTTATTAAAATAACAGGTTTTAAATAACTGTATGTGTACGTACGATACCTATAAAAAATGACTTTTTTTATAATATACTTAAGCTGTGCCCCGCGGCTTCGCACGTGGCATATTTCAAAACCGTTGCCGGATAAAAAGTATCCTATGTCCGTCTCCTAGTTCTATGCTACCTTCCCCACCAATTTTCAGCCAAATCGGTTCAGCCGTTCTTGAGTTATAAATAGTGTAACTAACAGGACTTTCTTTTATGACTTCACCCCGCCTGATGGAAAACTAAAGGCAAAGTCTCAGAATCTGGAATGGCGGCCCTCAGCTTGACGGCCTCATCAAATGCTTTTTCACGCCCCGCTTAAAGGCCCCGGGACTATAGGAGGAAGGAAACACATGGGCTGGTAAAGAATTCCAAGTCCTTATGGTGGTCTTTTTCTAGCTTTTTGAAAGATGTACAATCCTGCATCTACTACTATTAATTATAATTGCTACTATTAATTATACCTAGGTACCTACTAGTGACGTATATAAGCCTGTCAGTAGTAAAATCAATGGTACTTACCAATGGCAACTACTGACATAAAGGGATCTCTAGAACGACGTGGCTGATTTAGACGGGACTTTCGCTGGCAGATAGGTAATGTTATAAGGCGTAATATAGGCTTCTTTTATTTTGGAAAAGATATAGGGTTCCACGCAATAAAATAAAATTAAAATTCTTCGAGTTCTAGTTATAACTCCTGAATAAGCAGCTAATTAGCTAAGTACCTACTTGACCTACGATTAAGTCTCTAAATGGACATATCTATATAGCAGCTTATCAACAGAACTAATAACATCAACAAACAGTTTAAAATACATTATCTTAGGATAAGGTCACACATACACAGATTATATAACAATGTCAGTTTAAACAGTGATAGCCTGTTATAAACCCATAATAATACTATCACGGTAAAATACAAGCTAGTTAAACTATTTTTTTTATATGGGATACGTCAAAATTACTTCACCTCGCCTGATGGTAAGCTAAAGGTGAAGTCTCAGGACTGGGGTCACCACTACATACACCGGTAGTGCTACAGTGGCGACCCTCAGCTTGATAACCTCATCAAATCTTTTTCACGCTCCGTTAAAGGCCCCGGGACTATAGGAGGAAGGAAACATAAATGCATTGGTAAAGAATTCTTAGTTTTTATGGTGCGGCAAATAAAAGAGGCACCGAACCGCTTGATTCTTGGTGAATTGATTGCACTGTGTGAGGGTAACACCTCAGCAGGCAACGTGTAAACACATAAGTTAGTTAAATGAATTAATAAACTGTGCAGTCTATGACCCAACTACTTCCCTACTTCCTGCAGTCAAGGCATTGTAGCGCGGTCAAGATGGCAGAAAGTTAGCAAGGTGAATCGTTAACACGAAAGAAGAATAAAATGAAAATAAAAAGATTATATAATAATAGGTAATAAATCAAAATCGATTCATCCGTTCGGGATCTACGATACCACAGATAGACATACACACAGACGCGTCAAACTTATAGACCAAAGTTTCCAGCACAAAAACTCTCCCAACCACCCCCATTTCCCCCCAGGGTCAGTAGTCCGGAGATGGCCCGGGTCAAGCCGGGGCGCGAGGGAAATGCTCTTTGGGCCACCTTACACCCTGGCGTCAGAAGACCCTAGACGGCGTGCGGTTTTGGTCGGTAAGAGTCCGACATAACCTGCCCCGCTGGCCGCGGGGTGGGTATCCATGAGGATTTCCGCACGGAAAAAAAAAAAGGGTCAGCAGCGCGAGTGATGCCCTCGTCCATAGGCCACGGACCGCTTCCCATCTGGTTGGCCATGTGCTTGTCTACCACCTAAGTTGTATAAAAAAAAAACAATTCTGTAAGCTTACTTCATCAGAAACACATTCACATAACTGTGCCGCAATCTGCATATTGAATACTGCTAATGCTATAAATAGTGTTGTACTAATGTCTCTTAATGGAGAAACACAGAGAAACAGGTATATCGTTTACGAAGATTTGTTGTGTTCACTATAAATACAATTACACGTTTATTTCTTTGTAGCAGGTAAAGTACCTAACCGCGTGACACAACATCGCGTATTATTCAACGTGTTAATTTGCATTTGAGCATCCTTCACAGGGGGGCTTCATCTCCATAGGAGTGTGACAGCCCAGGGCCCGTAGCCAAGTGGCAAAAGTCTAAATCGCTATCGAATAGAAACGATTAGGTCGACCAATCACACTCCAGCTCGTGACTCCGCCGCGGCCTGCGCATCGTACGCCGGCGACGAACTTGAATGTGATTGGTCGACCTAATCGTTTCTATTCCGTAGCGATTTACGCTATGACACTTGTCTACGGGGCCTGTTGTTGCAGACGTCCATAGAACACGGTGACCACTTCACATCAGCTGGTCGTGTGCTTGTCTTCCACCTAATTCGTATAAAAAAACCTTCTCCAGTGAAAATAACGCTTACTGTGAACACATATTGTAATTTTTCGTTCAAGTAGCGACAGTAGAATAAAAACGTTACGATTTGTTTACAACCGCCATTTATAGGCGCGACAATCAAACAGATTAGATGCGGCCATCACAAAAAGGTGGTCGTTTGGTGTAATGGCGGTTTGTTTACCAGATGTACACTTTGTCAGGTTTATGTGGGGAATTACATGCATAAAACCACGATTCTTTCTCAATTGGATAAGCAGAGACAACATTTTACCGCTAGCTACGGCTATAAATCAATATCGATTGGTTAATAAATGCTTTCAAAATTAAAACCAACCTAAAAATCGATACTCGAATCGTTTATTTTTTTAATTTCTTGTAAGTAAAATAATATTCGAAATTATTCAAAAACTTAAACTAGAACTAAATATCTATACAAAATTGAAGTGTTTAGATAGATCTAATATACATCACGAAATTAACGCTATTGTAACGTTACTACAAGTAACGTTATTACAACGTTCCAATCTGAAACGTTATTGTACTTTCTCAAAAGTTTGACAACATTGACACGTTAATGGTAAAGCTTATCATTCGTTCGAAATAAGCGTAGCTCTTAAGAGTCTATAGAGCTCCACCAAGCTAACCTGGTGAGGTCATCCGCCAACCAGCAGGTATCCTGGGTTTCAGATGTGCAATGCAATACAGTGCATACACCTGCTTATTAGGAAACGAGGTTTTGTCACAGGGTTTCCTCTAAGAGTTGGTTGGTCAGACAGCATTCGCTCCTGTACACAATAACCCAAATTATGGAAACCATGAGTAGGAGAATGGTTCTTGAGTTCCAAAGTGCAGTATTGAATGTACTCGAGATTGAAGCGCGGATAAAAATGATGAGAAGCGTAGTTCTATACCTATCCCAATCTCTTATGAAGATTACAAGTGATTTGAGCTCATGGCTCTAAACAGCAGAAACAATAATTAAATATCCTATATTATGGCTAATAAAACAAGTCATAATTATACTATAAATAATCACATAATTATGACAAACTATGGTACATTACACAGTCAGCGACATAGTTCATTGTTTAAGAATAAAATATTTACAAACTCATTTACAGGGGAATACAATACGTGTTCTATAATCTCTACGGTACAAAGTATTACTGGTATTACGGTAGGTACAACAATTTCTGCATCTACTATAAGATTACATTCATCACAATCGACTGTAACTATCCTTTCTCTCTAATCGATACCATATAACTCCGTCGAAACATAAAACACTCCTGTAGCATTTCCAGGATTGGTGTACCCAGCTATCGTTACCTGATTCACAGCGCAACTGCCTTTTGAATAATGATCGTAACTATCACAAGCCCATGCCAAGAAACCATTCTGTAAATGCACAGACATGGCATAATACCTCACACAAGCTTTATGGCTACACTTTGCAGAATCACTATCCCCTTTAACAGGAATAAATCCAGAATGGCAAGGCGGTTGCTTCTTACCAGCTTTGTTGAAAAAGAAATCCGTATCAGCTAATACAGATGTGGTTCCAAGACCTCCAGCATTACAATGGTACACTTCTACGTACTTAGCAACTCCAGATCTGATTTGATCTTCAATTAAACCGTTTGAAAAGCAAGGACCAGCTGGATCCAAACCGGTAATTCTCCATAATTTCTCATTGGTCACTTGAGTATATCTTGTGCCTGCGTATCCGAGCATTTGGCTGCCTAAACTATGTCCTATACAGTGGATATTGTTTGAAGGGAATCCCTTCTTCTGAAGACCTGCCAAGAAGTTTCCAAGGGCTGTTCCAATATAATAGACATGTTTGACTGATCTTTCGTAGCTAGCGATTTTGCCTCCTTTGGCCGAGGTGTACATGGAGTGGTCCACGATAATTAAGTAAATATTTGGCACATCAGAAAAGGTTTGCCGGATCAATTCTTCAGTGTTCTTAGAGATATGAGACTTGTACCCAGGGTTGAAGAAGATAAGACGCTTTGTAATATCCAGATTGTAACTGGATGTGATTCCTTCAGCTGCAGAGTCGATAGGAAATGATAGATTGAAGTTGTTCTGGAAATCATAGAAGAAAATTTGCACTTCACTCACGCCGTAGTCCAAAGTTTTGTCGTGATCACCTGGAAATTACAACACATCCATAAGTTATTTTTGCTGAACAATTAAGAAAAGAAGGAGCATTGAACAATGCAGGATCAAGATATTTGGAACAAATATGGAAGAAACGTGAATAAGTAGGTACCTATATCAGTTTAGCATGTAAAAGGGTCTTTATCCTAACACCAATTTCATAGCATCCAAAGCCTGCACATTTGGACCCGGCGATTTTTCCTCTTGAATTTCCATCTGACTCTCCAGTCCCGAGAGAAAAATCTACGCCAGAGGGTCATCCACCTTTCACGACTTTGGGGGTTGCACGATGATCAAGGTGCGCCAAGATTATATTAAATCAAATCACGGGCTCAAAGCGCTTGCGCCATTGTGAGTCAGTTCTTTTTTGAGTTTTTGATTGGTTCTTATTTTTGACTCGCCCGTATTCAATCATTTAAAGTAGTTTTATAATATATAGGGACCACTGAGTTGAAGATATAAAAAAAAACAAATTAGAAGGTGCCAACTCGCTCAACCGAGCGAATTCTGAGTGAGCTAATTGATGAATAAGTCCCTAATTTTATACCATTATAACAACGTACAGGTATTACTTATAACAGATATCTAAACGATCCAAATTGATGGTTATGCAGTCTCAACAATGGTTCATTGAATGCAAAGGAAAAGCACCTATTGGATTCGTTAGCCTATTCTGGGCCAATTGTCACTATTTGTACTGTATGAATCGCTACTTGTCTATTGTTAATGACTGATCTGTATCACTGTGTAGGTGGTAGAGTCATAGCTCGATCGGGGAAGTACAGTCAGCAATAAAAGCTGCTGAACAATAACAAAAATTTACAATGAATTTCATAATGATAAGATTAATACTCGTGTCTTATGACGCATTGTGTGCCGTGTCTAGAGCTGTAGAACTGCTTAGTTAGAAGTGGGATCGATTCCCGTCCAGTGCAATTTTTTTAAACTCCTATTATTCAAAAAGTTAATTCAAATTTTTTTTAAGTTATCTAAGTTCAGAGTCAGTGTCTTCCAAATATAGTGGAGGTCAGTTATTATATTTTGGTCATATCTCCGATGCTACTAAACCAATTGCAATCAAACATACATCAGATTTTAGGTCTGCCCAAGAGCTTACCAATAAAAAATGCTACATCAGAATCCGTTCAGTAGTTTTTGCGTCAATCGCAAACAAACAGACAAGAATTAATATTTTTATGTTCAGGAATCGTTCATTTAACATAACCCAGTGCCAAGTATTTTTTTAACATATTCAATGTACCGACACTACCAATTTACAATTTTATAATTATTTATCATTTACTGCTAAAATATAGTGGCGCAAACTCATGAATGGTAGCTCAAACTCGTATTTGTCGAGGCCACAGCTAATCAGCACCTTGCATATACGGCCATAATGAAAGGACACAATATAATGACGAAGCCAGTCAGTTTAACAATAATGTATCTATTTACAAAAAACAAAAGTTTTTTTTAAGTATATATTTTACACATCAATTTTTGACTTCACCTCGCCTGATGGTAAGCTGAAGGTAAAGTCTCAGGAAAGAGGGTCACCATTACACACACGTACCATGTTAACAATGGTGGCACTCAGCAGCAGCATATCGGAAGCTAACCGACTGAAACCGCATGGTGTTTCGTCATGTCGGCTCGCATGGCCGGAGAATCTGGTGTGCCCTTTTTTCCGTGCGGAAATCCTCAAATCTGGTGTGCCCTAGCGCCTGCTAGGTTGTCGACTGGCCCTGATCATCTCCCTCAAGCTACACTCATGGAGGCTTTAGGCACATCCTAATTAAATACAAATAGTAACTAAATTAAAATAACTACCTAAGTGCAAAAAGCTAGGAATTTCATAACAATAATATGCCTGGGTACATATTTCAGTAAAAATAATGTTTTCAATAAAAATATTTGACACGAAGGTTAATTAAAATAGCTGAAATATTTGTGTTATTAAGTATCTCATTACTCAAAGGAATTTCATTATAACTTGTTAATTTTTGTACGAGCAAAACGAGATTAATGTTTCATTAGAAAAATCGTATAAATTATGATACTAGATTATGGTTACATTTAATTATTTTGGTGTTTTGCGTGTAACGAAACGTAATTAAGCGCCGGTGGTGCCGGTTATATAGGGTCATTTCGCCGGTTCTCGACCGTTTAGTGGAGTTGTCAACTTCGGAACGAAAAATAAAATTGAATTAATATGAATTATTGATAGAGAATATTTTTGATACATAGTAAATATAGTCTATTATCAATTAATATCGTTTATCTTCCATTAAGATCATGCAATAATTTTACAGAAAATAATAAACCCAAAAATGCCGATTTCGCCAGTTCTCGACCGAAATTTCCAGTTCTCGACGTTATATTCGCCAGTTCTCGACTATTAGGTGAGATGGCAAATATGTGAAGTAAAACATTAGTAATTATTAATTTGTAATCTAATGAAACCCGTATTTTGACAGAATTTAATATACATTATGTTATTACAATAAACTGATGTTAAATAATCATTATAAAGTTGATAACACGACTATAATATTTACAAATCAGTGTTCTTCCTCTGCTTTATCAACCTTTACTAACTAAAATTAAAGTTTATTTCTTAATGGCACTCATTAGCCTATTGCAGTCCACTGCTGGCAGTAGGCCTCTCCCAATGTGTGCCATAGCACTCGATCTTTCACCTTCCACCAGTCTATCCTAGCCACCTTTTTCAGGTTATTTATGTCCATCCTAGATACTGTTCCATCTTCCGTTTGCCAATCAGCGGTCTCCACTATAGAACTCGTTTGCTCTACTAGCATTATTAGCCCTTCAGCAGATGTAGCCAGCCCATTGCCACTTCAGCTTACTTATTCTGCGAGCTATCTCGGCAATTTTAGTCCATTGGCATAACGAATCCTTCAGAGAATCAGGATTATTATCCTTCAAAGGATCATAGCTTGCTCCATAGCCCGCTGCACGACTAGGTTGTGGACGAACCTTACTGTTGTCCACGCTTCGGCATCGTATATTTTAACAGATAGAATTCAGAGGTTGAAGAGGCTATGTGGTAAGCCGAAGTAATTTGCCAAATGCTTTGTGAAATAAAAGTCACAAAAAGGATTCAATTAGGTTACCCAATTCAATCCTTAAGGTGACTTTTAACTGAAAGTTGTTTCTACCGAGCTGGATAACCTGCACCAAGGTAGACATTATTCTTGAACAACTCTCCCTTCAATGGCAATTGGTCTTGGTGTAACCAGTTCCGGCGTATGTATACACCAATACTGACGCGCCGAGAGGATCCATTTAGGCTGTGCAGCAATTTGCTCAGCTGCTCCAGCAACTCTGTAACTATGATGATGTCGTCGGCCACTGATGATGCGAGATGTACTCACCGTTAATGTCCATACCTATATGTACCCACCGAAAATAGTAGTCGGAATATGGTATAGGCCTATTTAATTGCACTATCCTGTTCTCGATCTAGAAGATTTTACAACACGTGATATTGTTAACGTACTTGAAAAAGTCTGGTCGCGAACTGGCTGACATGATTCTCATGTAAATAAGATTCAAACTCACAATCTAAGTTCAGTAATTTCTTTAACAATATGTATAAAAACATGCAAGTGTTTGGACTCGGTGACGCCAATTCTCGACGGTGCGGGTCGAGAATTAGGTATTCTACAAAAATGAGGTAACAGTTACCGACCATCCAATTATACACACTTTTCAAATAAATTTACAATAACTCCTATATTTAATAGATACTATACTTCATTATCTATCTGTACAAATAGCAAACAAGTCCAAAACATAAAACGACAATTAAAAAATCTAGGGTCAACTGCAGAACCTCCTCACTTTTCTTTTCGTAGTGAAGCACGCTTTCTGTCATGTTCTTAGCGAACCACATATTTCAGTATTTTTTTACTCCCTACTCTGTTTGCACATATGCACTTTATCTATTTGTGTCTACAACTGAACTATTTGAGATTGCCACAATATTTTTGTTTTGCTTCTAATCGTATCGGTATTGCTGTTCTACGCCGATTAGGCAAACAGGTCGGTAAAAAAGTCGGGAACTGGCGTCGGTCGAAAACAGGCGAAACTACCCTAGTAATATTTGCTTTTCATTTAAAATTAATGAATGTTTTTAAAACTAAGCTGTTGGTTTTATATCCTTTCGCTTTAGTCATTATGGGAGAGGGAGGATTTCGCGATAACGGGTTTGATCTTGCAGTCAGTTCATAAAAAAATCATGATACTTATTAGCTATAAATCTGATTCATTTCAAAAGTAAAACTGTTGAAATGTGAAGAACTGTGAAGAGGGAAAAACTTATCAGATTATAAATTTTGTATTCATAGCGCGCACAAAGTCACAGACAAATAGACAAAGATTTCCAAAATCATTGTTTTGTCTTCTATTACATTCATAAAGTCCTCAAATATATAGGGATTTCTCATAATTATATATCTTCCATATATAGACACCGATCTGTTACAGATTTATTATATTTATAGAGTACCTACTAAGGTTATTTTACTTTCATCGTGGTGGACTAGAAATAATCTTAATAAGAAAATAAATAAACTGTTATAAAATTAAAAAGCTGAGATTACTTGTGTACCTAATCTTGCTTATAACACATTCACAAGAAAGTTATTGACCGATTAACTTTACCTGCGGTATTATAGACCGGTAAGTCGATTATGACAGCGATATGCACGTAGGTACTTACTACGTGGGGATGTACCTAAAGTAAACGACTGTTCAACTTCGCACAATGTCCTTTATGATTATAAGGTTAAGGTCATAGACCACTGCACTACTTCTGAACTCAGAACTGACAAACCGGACAAACCTTTGATTGATTTTATCAAGTACAACTACTTACTATTTTTACTTTAGTATTAGTATTAGGTACCTATCTATACTATTATACTCGTAAAACAGTAAAGTAGCTATGTCTGTACATTGGAGATTATTTAAAAAAATACTTGGGTTATGTCATAATGTACGATTCTGAACTCAAACTTAAATCTTTAATTCTTCTCTGTTTGTTCGCGTTGGACGCAAAAACTATTGAACATATTTTGATGCGGTTTTTTTCATTGCAAGCCTTGGTTAAACTCAATCAGTTGAGTAGTACAGGAGATTAGTACGGGCTTATAATTACATTATATCAGTAGGTACTTACTATTCACACTTTTTCTTGTAAGAAAGGTGTGGTAGAGCATTCAACTATTTTCTCAGAGTTAGCGGGTCGATTCCCGCTCAATGCAGATGCTTTATTGTACCTATGAGTTTCCGCATTCTAGATCCCATATTGCATGCTATGCTTAGTTGCTCTATTTGGGTAGGTAGTTATGTTATAATACATACTTACATCATATAGATCACACTTTGAATATTCAAGGATAAACCAATTTGTTAATGATCCCATAAACTAATAAAGAACCAAAAGAAAACAGCGATGTAATTAAACCATAATCAACTTCAATTAATTTTAGTCAAATTAAGAACGTACATGCGAAGGTAATCGACCTCACACTAATCGGATATACAATATACTCAATGACCTTAAATATATATCTATACTATTATAAAATCGTCTGTACATTAGAGATAATTTAATTGGAGATAAATCTAGTGAGCGAATTAGGGCGCAGGTTGAGGGACAAAACCGGTGACTCCCGCTCCGGCTCGTACCCCAACGGTTGGCCATAGCTATTCAACGGGGCAATGCCGCCAGCGTCATAGGCACCTTTGCACCAGGTACGATGAGGGGCGGGTTAATAGATTAGACTTGTTTGGTATGTCATTTTGACATGTTATAATTTTGTATCATGTATAAAATTGAATAAAGAACATTATTTTTTTGTTTAAAAAAAAACTTGGGTTATGTTATTATGAACGATTCTGAACACAAAAATATTTTTTTGGAATTTTTGTGTTTGTGCGCGATGAACGCAAAAACGGATTTCAATGCGCTTTTTTTGTTTGAATGGTCTTGTTTAGACTTAAAATCTTACGTGAGGTAAAGTCCAGAGGGTAGGGGCCGCCATTTTAGACACCATTCATCCTAAAACGGCGCCCTACCTTGACGGCCTACCTATACAGATACATAAACCTGGGATTGTACGAAAAAGGAAACACATGTAGAGCATTCCAGTTCTTAGTTTGATCACAATCTGTTCAGTAATATCGGAGATATAGTCAAAAAACTCGAAAAGCGATGATAACGCGGGCGGAGCCGCAGGTAAAGGTAGTAAAATACTATAACGGCACTTACACGTTATCCAATCCGAATATAATAACGCACGAAAAGGTCCAGCACATCCACAAGCGAACACCGCACTCAAAACAAAACAATACAAGTAATTCATCTTGATAACCTTACGACCGCTCTACTTGGCGGTCAGTTTACGAATGAAGGCGAATGACAGCATTGACAACAAGCACGTGAATAGAGTGAATCATGCGCACGCTCTGTTTGCTAAAGGTGTGTTCTAACTAGAGCGGTTTAATAAACTGGATTTATTGCCAATCCATTTTTTTTTTATACAACTTAGGTGGCAGTCAAGCACACGATCCACCTAATGGGAAACGGTCACCGTGGCCTATGGACGTGCAACACCAGTGGCGTCACACTCGCACTACCGACTCCGGAGGAGAGTTTCGTGGGTATTAGGGGGGGGAGGGGGAGGCCTTGGAAAGGGTTTAAGAGAGGTTGAGAGAGTGCTGACAACGCAGGAGACTTAGGTCTAATTTATATCCACTGCTAATAAAGACTAAGCCTTTATACCGGCATTGAAAATTTTAAGAAGTTAATCTCAAAATACATTTTTTTATTCGATATAGGCTTACGTTTGACCTCACCCTAGACGGCGTGCGGTTTTAGTCAAGAGAGTCCGACATACTGAAATCCTCATGGATACCTGCCCCGCTGGCCGCGGGGTGGGTATCCATGAGGATTTCCGCACGGAAAAAACTAAAAAAAAAAGTTATTAAGATAAAACAGCAGTAGGCATGCACCTTTATGAGGAAAAACAATGATACTCATTGATCTAGTCTGATATAGAGTAACACGTCATGTTGTCTCACTCGTTAGCGGAGTAAAGGTTTTTAAATCAAATTAATATGATAATAGAGGGGCCAGACGGTGAGCAATCAACTACGAGAGTTTCTGCTGTATGATGGGTATATGGGACCCCACTTGGATCTTACAGGCCCAAACAAACCTGCAAGTTGCTACTCCTGTTGCTTTCCTCTTGGGGCTGGGAGTCAGATGACAGTCGAACTAGTAAAAGACGAAATAGTAGCTTCAACTTCCACGAGCTTTTGCTGTATGGGTATATCAGACCCCACTTAGATATTTGGGACCAAAACCAGCTACACCTGCAAGTCGGTACTCTGGTAGCTTTTCTCATGGGCTTGAGGTATTATACTCGTAATTCTTTTTTACCAACTTAGATACCTGTTTGTATTTATGTAAGTAGGTGTCTTTTTCTCGATTGTCTCGCGATTGGTTGAATCGATTTTGATGGAGTTTTCAAGTAATTTTTTACAATCCGAAGAAAGTTTAAGTATGGGTACTTAACTGACTTAAGAATGTAAATTTTTGTATTGAACTTTTGTAGTGCACCTCAATATGACTTCACCTCGCCAAATGGTAAACTAAAGGGCTGATGACAAATAAAAATACTGCTACGAAGTTGACAATCAGTTTGACGGCCTCATAAGTACTTTTTCTCGCCCCGTATAGTCAATCTGTATAGGCACTTACAAAACGTCAAAATCAAAAAATATTTAAAACTAGAAGCAAATGGACCACCGCACTGGTTCGAAACAATATTGATGTTGTAACTTGTAACGTTCACATCACGCCACAGAGTACATAATAGTACTTATTTATCACGCTCACTAGTGGGCCGTGTGCTTATTTGCCACATTTGGAGTATAAATAATCGATGGACAAACATCTTGACCTTGATATCATTACGGTTTACACATAAAATGACGCACAGCCTTTCGAAATCAAAAGTCCTACTGGTTATACCTACTTTCGCAGTACCTACAAGGACGAGCCAATTGCCATCTACTGGGTACTTTCTTAAGTAAGTACCTATAATGAATGGTATTTTAATCGGATGCATAAGGCTATGTGAATAACAAATAGGGTTGCCAACCGTACTCTAAAATAGAGTAGGTATTGTACTCAATATCAGGTAGGCAACTATAATTATAATCTGTGACACTAATAAAGTACGCTAAAATACTCTTTTTTATACAATGTTAACTTTACCAGTGCCAGTTATGAATATTATGAGGCACATGCCTAAATCGTAAGCGAAAAATCTACCACTATGAAAGCTAGTGACGGACCCGTCGACGTTATCTACCATTTATTTCTAACATTTTAGCGTCGGTGTGCCGGATGTCTAATAAATATTCTTTATTGAACATAAATTACATTTTGCAATGGTCATTTAACTATAACAAATCCATGAAACTTGGTCCATAGTCCGATAAACGAGTAAGAAATATACAACTTAGCATTTCAATAAAATTTGTTACAAGAAGTTTGGCAAGCAACCATTGGTAACCGTTGAAACAAAAAGATAAAACAACCTGCTGAAATAGTAATTAACTCACCTCCGCGCTGGACAGAAAGTTTTTAATTGACTTCGGGATATCTTTGAAGATGTAAGGCTGGGGACATAACAAGTCTGCTTATTTTTTAAATTCTGTAAATAAAAAGAACCTTTATAATGTTGATAATGATCTTCTGTAGTGTGTAGTTATCTTGCATTTCTTCATAATATTTAAACCGACTTCAAAAAGAGGAGGTTCTCAATTCGACTGCTTTTTTTATATTCGTTATGTAGTTTCGTTACCACAGAACTTTCAACTGGGTGAACCGATTTTGATGATTCTTTTTTATTTTATAGCTGCCGCTTCCTGTGTGGTTCAATTTAAATTTGGTCCAGTTGTAAGAATAATTTTATTTACAAAAATCTCTCTGTCTACTCTTTTCTCCGATTTCTTTGGTAAAAGAGAAAGGAAGACGGACGCTGTGCTCAGGCTGCAGGCATTTCAGTTTGGCAGGTAAGGTTCACACATCGATTTATGATGAACATCTTTAAGTACAGTAGGTATTGTGTATAAGCGATACGTGTAACGCACTACCTCGTTGACTTAATATTCTGTAATTCATCGTCTACCTGCCCTTGTTCCAATTATTTGGTGTCGGCGCAACACGTCTTTCTCCTCCATACATTCCTGTCAGATGCCATCTCCCCAGTCATTCCCTTCCTTGCCATATCCTCTTTCCAAATTCCACCCATATTTTTTAATTCTACAATTTAACATGGAATGAGGAGTTAAATAGGTAGGTACTATCGCATTTTCACCTATAGACGCATCTCTACTTTTGTAAGATGATATAAAATCTACCAAATATAAACAATTTTGTGCGTCACTTTTCACCCAAATCTCATCAATCAAGATAAGACGAAATCAACTACGAAACTCGAACAGCAGACACTAAAAATGGAAAACAAAATTGTTTTGACATCATCTCTATTAATAGGTATACAGTAGGTACAGTGTATGCTAGGGTTCTAGGTCTATGAACGACCTTCGTCCTTCGTGAGCGCAGGCCTGGGGATGACGGGTGGAGCCGTCTGTCACCCTAGAAGAAGCAGGCAAAGGCGGCGGCGGGCATGACGGGGACTCCGTCGCTCACAGACCCGAGGAGGCCATCTCGAATCTTGAGCCCTCCGGCCCTAAATGTCTGGGGAATGGAATCCCGATCCGTAGGGATTTCTGCACGCAAAAAAGGTCCGTCATACCTTTTTCTTCATTACCTGCTAGGTAGGTAGATACATACTTACAAAACTCAAAATTGTATTTAAATTGTATTTTATATAAAAATTCAACATTATGAGAGTTCAACATTATGTTCCGGAAGGAATGAAAGTTCTCAACGTGTCACCACCTTTATCACGTTAATCTGTGTGCTTGAAAACTGATAATTGGTGATTCAACTCCGCCGCCCGTTGATAAGTTCGGATGCACGGGCTCGGAATATTGATATCCATACCTTTCGGAGTTGGAGAAGTTGCTCTCAATTATACGCCAGATACTTTATGTAGGTATCTAGGTATACCTGCATTTCTAGAAATATCTACTTAATAGCACTTCTTGGCAGCCACATTGAAATATTATCTTCACAACTGGTCTTTAAGTCTTTCTTATGACTCAAGAGCAAGATACACACACGTACGCACACACACACGCACGAACGCACGCACACACACACGCACGAACGCACGCACACACACAAACACACACCGCACACACACACACATAAACGCACACGTACGCACATACGCACGTACGCGCACACACAAAAAATAGCTCTCATAGCTCACAGTGCGCACAATACTACGTGTGAGAATAAGTTCCTTGCCTATGGCGAGCGGTGCGATGTTAAAACGTGGAACGCAAAACGTGGTCTGAACTTGACTCATAAAAGAAACACACTTAAAATGAATCTTGCCCAACACTCCCTATATATCGTACCTATGACTTATATGAGTGCCTCATTAAATTGGTAATATTCGTAATGATATCGATGTATTTATTCGTCACGATTGTTTGGCCTCTTTGAGAAAGAGCCTTCCTACCCTCTTCCTTCCCTTCAGGGTCGGCAGCGCTTGGTGTTGCACACGTCTTATAGGCCAAACCGCTTCCCATTAGAGGTAAAGTTTGTGTTTGTATATTTTGTTAAATTGTAAGGGGTAATCTCGGGATCTACTGAACCGATTTTAAAAATTCTTTCACCAATAGAAAGCCACATTATCCGTGAATTTCATAGGCTGAATATCATCATGCTACTGCCCAAGGGAGCGGAGCAATAATCATAAATGTGAACAATTTCGGTAGATTCTCATACATTTTAGGAAAACTGATAAATCATGAGCATAATTATTATGTCAAAAAGGGTGCATCGGGATTCGAAATACGCCACGGGCGAAGCTGGGGTGGGTCAGCTAGTCTATAATATAACCTTACATTGCATGCTGTGTTCACATCTAGTAGAATTTAATCACGCAATGACTTCTTCATAATCTACATAATGTACAGTCAACGGCAGAAGTCTATGATGATTGCACAGATTTCAAACCTAAAAATTTGAATGAAAATGGTTCAATATATTGTAATCAAAGTTTGAAGGTAGTTCAGTAGAGCCAACTAAGTAATTGATCAACATTTTCATTAAGAACCATAAGTTCCTTTGCTCAAAACTACTGTTCAAAATCTGAAAATGATCATAGACTTTTGCCGCTGACTATACCTATGTATTACCGTTCGGATTCAGTTTTGTGAATCAAATAAAAAAACACATTAATGATAAATAGATACATCTTTATTTATTAAAACTTCTTTAAGCTTATTTCTAGACATAGTTACAAAGTATATTTTTACAAGTCATTGGCAACGATCTTACATTAAAGAGGTACAGTACCCGGCTAATTAGCCCACTTAATAATTTACAGTACTTATCTATATTATATAAAAGAAAGTGTGTTAGTAACACTATTTATAACTCAAGAACGGCTGAACCGATTTGGCTGCAAATTAATAGGGAGGTAGCTTAGAACCAGGAGACGGACATAGGATGCTTTTAATCCTTTTTTTAGAGAAGAGTGGAGTGGATAGTGAAGTGGAGTGGAGAGTGGAGTAGAGAGTCGAGTGGATAGTGGTTTAAAAGTTATTTATTGATTTAAATTTTAAAATGATATTAATTTTATTTATTTAAATCTGGAAATATTCATTTAATTTTATTTATTTATTTAAATACATTTAAATAAATAAATGTATTTGTAAAAACAAAAAATAATGATCCTTTTAGAATCAAAATAATCATAATCATCATTTATTTTATAGAATCTGAAAATTATCATTTAATTTTATTTAAATATTCCGCTCATACGCGCTTCATTTAATTTAGATGCTGACTGTATGTACGTATTATAATTATTATTACTATACACTATTAGATCTTTGGACTAAACTCACAGCACGTATATAATATTTTTCAACTATTATAGTCATCTATAGCTTAAAATTACTAAACAAATAACCTTTATATAAAATACTATTATTATGATATTTTTTTACGCTAATAAAAACTCTTTCTATTAGCGCTATCGCTAGTAGAAAGTGTATCTATTAACGTTATCGCTAATAGATACTCATGGTCGAATGCCAGCGTCTCGCGACATAGCAGTCTCGGCGGTATCGTAGAGCGCGACCAACTTTGTCAGAAGAGGGCCCATGTTGGACATCAACCATTCTTCAGCGCTTCTCTTTCCAGTTATAACGAGGAGGTGTATCGATATGTTTTGGTATAAGCTTCTTACTTCGTCTATAAGTCTGGAAAAGTATTTTTTATATTATTTTTTCGCATAAAAAAACCTTGGGCCCGATAATGTACACTACTTAGAAAAATAGCTAGGCAATGTAGTTTTCATTTTTCATTATTCAATTCTTATAATATCGCCTCGTATTATGGGCGGAATCTAACTAAATAAACACTTTCTTGCAACACAACAAACATGGCGGATTAAAACTATAAAAATGTACTCATATTTTATTAATTTATGCCCTTGAATTTCGGAGGCGAATAAATATAATTGTATTTTTGCCGATAACCGGTTTTATTTTTCTTTTTTTCTGTATTGTGTACAATTAGGGGGCCCAAAATGAAACATCTCATTTGTGTCCCAGTCTTGAATGAGGGTTGATTTTTCAACTATCAATAAATCGTAGGGCTGACTACCCCAATCGGACTGCTCAATTCGGACGGGAGATACCGTCGTGTCCTACCTCCGTGAAATCTATTTTTTTTTATACTACGTAGGTGGCGGACAAGCACAAGGCCCACCTGATGGGAAGCGGTCACCGTGGCTTATGGACGTTTGCAATACTAAGGGTGTCACACACGCGCTGCCTACACTGAAGAGAAGGGGGGAGGGCTTGAAAGGGTGGGGAGGCTAGGAAGGGGTGAGGGAGGACGGGTACAGTGAGCTCTGGCTACCCTACTTACCGGCGGGAACACAACACAATAATTATTATGGCCGCGGTCTTCTGTAGGGCGGAGGTACTACCCCAGTTGGACAGCTTAATTCGGACGGGATATACCGTCGTGTCCTACCACCGTGAAATCTAAATATACAGGGTGAATTTTTCAAAAGGGATTGGATGGCCAAATCCGAAACTATAAGGAATAGCGAAAAATGGTCAAAGGAGTCACGAGCCCGATTTTTATGAAACTTAAAACCTCATCATAAGATTTTTGAAAAACCAATAATCCTAGCTAGGAATCGAATCTGTTGATTTTGAAAAAAAAAACACACCCTATATTATTACACCATACGATAGTGTTGCTATTAAGGATCATATTCTGGGAAGTAATGACAAACCGCAAACCAAAGGAAAGAGCTCATCTTTAACAAAATACATTTTATTTTCCTTAAATTAACTGATTAATTGTTCAAAATGTACTTAGACCATTGTTTTCAATACATAGTTGGATTTGAGACTTCAAGGATCGTACTGCATTCAATATTACAATGTTATTGATTCCGATTTGAATATTCTCCAAAGAACGTTTCAAGTCATCAAATGTGTCTTTATAAATTTAGTTTTTGACATACCCCCAGAGAAAGTGATCTAAGGGAGTAAGATCAAGGCACAGGACCATGCCTTGCAATAAATTGTCGTCAAACTGCTAAATCCAAATCCCTTTTATTAGCTATTATGGGCTGGAGCTCCATCTTATTTAAAAAAACATTAATCATCATAATCATTTTGAGTATAATTTAAAACACGGAATAGTTACGATCTTTTCTGGGATTTCGAACGAAACAAATAGGTAGATGAAATATGAATTTTATTAAATTCCATAATTTCCTTAAATTTGCCGTATATCATTACTTCGCAGAATTTGATCCTTAACAGCGACACTATCGTATGGTGTAATAATAAAGGGTGTGTTTTTTTTTTCAAAATCAACGGGTTCGATTCTCAGCTAGGTTTATTGATTTTTCAAAAAACTAATAATGAGGTTTTAAGTTTCATCAAAATCGGGCTCGTGACTCCTTTGACCATTTTTCGCTATTCCTTATAGTTTCGGATTTGGCCATCCAATCCCTTTTGAAAAATTCACCCTGTATAATCTAAATACAGTAAAATACAATACTCACACCCGTGCGGAGTAAGCGATTGCTTGAACATGAATACAGACTGTGTAGCCCCGCTCCACTTGCCATGGATTCAGCCATGTCGATACTCTGGAATATATATTATTTATATTTTTATTCAGGAATAACGCGTAAGGTAAGGGCACGTTCACACGGCGACCATTCGATTAGATTTTTTCACGTATACGGTTTTACCGTATACTTTTACCGTATATATTTCTCGAACACGGGATTTTCCCGTATGAACGCCGTGTAAACAATTTTTAAGTTTTCATTTATATATTCTGTTGTCACTACTCTATTCGATAAAATCTCGTATACGGTATACGGGAAAATAATCGCCGTGTGAACCTGGCCTAATAGTATATAATAGTGATGGTGATACACGATTATTATAAGTATTTTTTTTATATATCGGTCACGTCAATATGACTTCACCTCGCCTGACGGTAAGCTAAAGTCTTAGGAAGGGGGTCCCCATTACATACACCAACAGTGCCATAATGGTGGCCCTCAACTTGACGGCCTCATCAAATTTGACTTTTGGCTCAATATGACTTGGTCTAGAGGCCCATGTTCACTCAGGCCATGATGTTACTATACTATACTAAGCTGGGGTGCGAGGGAAATGCTCTTTGGGCCACCTTACACCCTGGCGTCAGAAGACCCTAGACGGCGTGCGGTTTTAGTCGGTAAGAGTCCGACATAACCTGTCCCGCTGGCCGCGGGGTGGGTATCCATGAGGATTTCCGGACAAAAAAAAAAGGCCATGATGTTACTCACGCATCGCCGTGTACCAGGTTCAAACACCGGTTGCGCAAATTGACGAACAGGTGTACACTGCGGGCCAGCGCCTCACCCGGCCACTCCTGGGACGGGAGGGTATCCCTCACCACTTGCTCTGTAACAACGCAGAAACATCACGCTTTTATATCCCAACAGGGGCAGAGCTGTGACAAAAATTGATTTCTAGTTATCAGATTAAAATGAGTCTTTGTCACATAAGAATAAGGATCATTTTTATTTTTTTTATAACATGGAAGTGGCAGACAAACACACGGCCCACCTGATGGGAAGCGGTCACCATGGCCTATGGCCATGTGAAAGACCAAGGGCGTCACCCACGCCGACCCTGAAAGGGCGGTGGTAGGAAAGGGTGGGGAGGCTATGAAGGGGCAGGGAGAGGAGAGGTACAGTGAGCTCTGGCTACCCTACTTACCGGCGGGAACACAACACGATGGTTATTATGGCCGCGGTGTTCTGTATGGCGGAGGTACTACCCCAGTCAGACAGCTCATTTCGGACGGGAGATACTGTCGTGTCCTACCTCCATAAAATTGATATTTATGAGTTAGCGAGATGACTTATTTCTGGGTAATACGGTCCATTTAAAAAAATAAATATTTTTTTTTACCAAAAAAGGAGCCAATTCAGCATGGTTTCAGGCACAAGTTTTTTTTTTTATTCAGTATAGGCTTACGTTTGACCACTATCTCACCTGGTGGTAAGTGACGATGTGGTCTAAGACGAATCACGCTTGCCTAGAAGGATCCTATTCACTCGTGACTTGAATATTCCCAGGTTATAGCTTTCCGGAAACACAGACTCGGGCAGGGAATTCCACTCCTTAGCTGTTTTTACTATACCTTTGTAAACATGGTCCGCTTTCGTCAGGAGTCTGAGGCAACTGGCGAGGCTGGGCAGCATCACCGGTAATAGTTCACAGAGCGTTGCGTAATGATCGTATCTGGAAAGAACACATCGTTTTATAAGCTACATACGTCTATAGGCCACGGTGACCGCTTCCCATCAGGTGGACCGTGTGCTTGTCTGCCACCTAAGTGGTATAAATAAAGTACATAACTTCCATAATGTTTCCAATGATTTTCTGATCGGAAAAAATGATCATCCAGGACGGAACTTGAACCCGTGACCAGTCCCTTACAGGGGGAATGCTCTGACCAACTGAGCTACCTGGACCCATCCTAGATGCTCAAAATTTTTCGATATATTCTACGGCTTAGGGCGCCGGTGGAGCCATCTACCATAATGTTGTACTTGCCTTGTGTCTTGTGTTTAAACTAGTTTGGTGTACAATAAAGAATATTTATCTTATCTTATCTTACACTATAAATGTCGTAATACATTATGTATGGGGCCTATACCGTCAAGATATTCGAGGCCCAAACCTATGTTCTCATTTGAATCGCATAGTAGATACGTTTTGGTCATGACCGTTACCAGTAAAAGAGGACAGTACTGCGAGACGTAAGATGGCGCATTTCTGGATTTAATTTTATTACTTTGTTTCAAATTTATGTTCACAATTGAAATGAAGGGGAGGGGAAGGAGGGGTACAGAGCTCACTGTACCCCTCCTCCCCTTCCTAGCCTCCCCACCCCTTCACAACTCTCCCCCTTTCCCTTCAGGGTAGGCAGCGCGTGTGTGACACCATTAGTGTTGCACATGTTCATAGGCCACGGTGACCGCTTCCCATCAGGTGGGCCGTGTGCTTGTCTGCCACCTACGTAGTATAAAAAAAAGTAAAAAAAGGAAGCTTTAGTAATTTGGAAATAATCTATACTAATATTATAAAGAGGAAAGATTTGTTTTTTTGTTTTTTTGTTTGTTTGTAACGAATAGGCTCCGAAACTACTGGACCGATTTCAATAATTCTTTCACCAATAGAAAGCTACATTATCTGTGAGTAACATAGGCTATAATTTATCTCGAAAAAATTTAGGGATCCTTACTAAAACTTCAATAATGTAACCCAAGGTGTAAAAAAATTACCTAAACAAATTACTTACATCGCGTGCGCTGCGAAAACTATTGAATATAGAACAAAATAATGTACTGTGGAAATGTACAACTTAAAAAGGTCTACATAAAAGTCCGCGATAGCATATGTCTACCTAATAAGGGTAGCCCACAGTAACCATTTTTATCTTTACAAATTACAAAAAATTCATATGTGTCACTTTCGAAGCTAATTTTAACAATACAGTATTATTTCTTATCCAATTAAATACGTTAGATACGTTGTACGTTTAATGTAGATCAAAATTGCCATTCACACTATATAATTACCATAAATAGTTTAAGAGCTATCGCAATATGAAAAATAATGCGCGGCGAAATAAATGCAAGTTGAAATGCGGACGTAAATCAAACCAATATACTTCGGGACATTATAGGTACGTAGGTAGGTATCGACGTCGAAGGGTCGACACTCGAAGTTGTTCAGGAATATGTCTACCTTGGGCAGATCATCAAGCTTGGTAGAAACAACTTCGAGAAAGAAGTCGCCCGAAGGATTCAGTTAGGTTGGGCAGCATTTGGCAAACTGCGTCGGGTTTTCTCCTCCCCCTTACCGCAATGCCTGAAATCGAAGGTCTTCGACCAGTGCGTCCTACCAGTCATGACCTACGGTGCCGAAACGTGGACACTGACTGTGGGGCTAGTCCACAAATTTAAAGTCGCGCAGCGGGCCATGGAGCGAGCTATGCTTGGAGTTTCTTTGAAGGACAAAATTCGCAACGAGGTCATCCGACAAAGAACCAAAGTTACCGACATAGCTTGCCGAATAAGCAAGCTGAAATGGCAATGGGCTGGCCATATCTGTCGAAGGACCGACGGCCGTTGGAGCAAACGAGTCCTAGAGTGGAGACCACGAGTCGGCAAACGGAAGGTGGGACGCCCCTCAGCCAGATGGACCGATGACCTGAAAAAGGTAGCTGGGATGGACTGGATGCGAAAGGCGGAGAATCGGGTGGTATGGCATACATTGGGAGAGGCCTATGTCCAGCAGTGGACGTCGACAGGCTAATTGAGGTAGGTATCTAAACTGTGCTCAAAATATTATGCTCTATACACGCAGTACAGTTTTCTTGGGTGCCTTTGAGGATAGCACGGGTGCTACAGTACTGGACGAGCTCAAATTCACCAATCATGGATTATTGCAAAACAATCCGCTCGCGCCAGGACGTCGTTTGTCTCGCGAATTATATACCTATCTAAGATTATGTTTCCTTATGTATATCTTTGTATTATCACTGCGACGCGGGCGAGGACTCAGGGTTGTACACGCTGGCAGAGTGTCCGGCGTGGGAGGTGTCGAGACAGGCCCTCCTGGCAGCCCTCGGGGTGGGAGTCCTCACACTGCCGGTGCTGATCGCGGCGATGGTGCAGAGTGCGGACGCGTGGTTGGCCGCCGCCTCCTTCTGCGAGCAAGTGATACTCGAGAAAGAGGCGGCGGAAAAGGTTCGGGAGGGGCTGCACAGAGCTCTCCCGGACGGAGGCGGGCGCGGACGCCTATCGCGTCGTAGGTCCGACGACATCCGTCCTCCATGAGCGCTGGCCTGGGGGTGACGGGTGGAGCCGCCCGTCACCCTAGCAGAAGCAGGCCGAGGCGGCGGCGCGAGAAAGCGCCCCCCCCCCCCCCTCCTATTCCGGGGGCATGACGGGAACCACGTGGTTCTCAAACCCGAGGGGGCCATCTTGAATCCGGAGATGGCCCGGGTCAAGCCAGGGTGCGAGGGAAATGCTCTTTGGGCCACCTCACACCCTGGCGTCTGAAGACCCTAGACGGCGTGCGGTTTTAGTCGGTAAGAGTCCGACATACCCTGCCCTGCAGGCCGCGGAGTGGGTATCCATGAGGATTTCCGCACGGAAAAAAAAGGTATATCTTTGTATTCCCATCCAAATAAATTATATCTTAATCAAGACTTTCAATAAAATTGTGTAAAAATTATTTAAAGACTGTTTGAGTTATTGAAATCGGACGTCAGAGGAGGGGATTGGGCAGATAGGGAGGGGGGTTGTGAGCTGTGGCTACCCTTCTTACCGGCGGCGGTAACACAACACAATGTATATTATGGCTGCGGTCTTCTGTACCCCCTGTCACCCCATCTCCTCTTTTCCGGGGTTCGGTAGGGACATCATGCTTTTTTTTATACCATTTAAGTGGCAGACGAGCACACGGCCCACCTATGTGACCTATGCACCTATGGACGTGCTCAACATCAGGGGCGTCACACTCGCGCTGCCGACCCTGCAAAATCCTTCTAATGCCCTTCTTGAAGAACCCCATATTATAGCCACCAGGGAAAACCACTGCAGGGAGATCGTTCCACAGCCTAAGCGTGCGCGAAATGAAATTTTTTTCAAACCTTACAGTACGTACTGCAGACGGATGCAACGTGTGGGGATGAATTCCCTGCCTGTGGCGAGCAGTGCGATGATAGAAAGTGGCTGTAGGCTTCATAAATCAAACAATTCCCATCCCAGGGTCAACTGGGTAGCGCGGGATATGCTCTAAGTAATCTTACACCCCGGCAACTGAAGACTTGAGACGGCGGCGTGCGGTTTTTATCAGGTCTGAGTGAGACTTAACCACTCCTGCTGGTTGACAGGGATGATATATGAAGGAACTTCCGCACGAAAAAAGGCATTTGAAACGGAATTCGCAATCCATGCGGGCGGAGCCGCGGGCAACAGCTAGTCAAAAATAACTCGACACTTTATGTAAATAAAAACGTCAGTTATTTGGAATTTATATTATGGGACATCACATGAGTGGGTTGGTAGCCATTTTCACGAAAATGCCCTGAAAGAGGTCTCACCTAGACCAGCCAGTGAGTATGATACCCACAAAGTTGGTGCTCTCCTTGTATAGGTGAATCTCGCGCAGCCAGGCCTCATGGTTACTCACGTAACGGCTCACTGGGGCTATTACCTGGAATCACAAATAAATACGTTTAAATATAACTATAGCAGTACCGCACTGGTCAGTATTACCTATGGTCAGCAGTGCCACTGGTCAGCGATACTGCAGGTCAACAGTGCCGCTGGTCAGCAATAACTATGGACAGCGGTACCGCTAGTCAGCAATACCTAGGATCTGTAGTACCGCTGGTCAGCAATACCTATGGTCAGTAGTACTATCATCATTCTCAGAATCTTTTTCCCAACTCAGTTGGGTTTAGCTTTCCAGTCTAACTATGATGCGTATTCGATATTTTCCGTGGAACCACTGCCATCTGACTTCCACAACCAATGGTCATTATGACCAATGGCGATATCGAAGTCCCAAGTTAGACTGGTTGGACTTTTGTGGGCTCCAACCAGGCCTAACGCACTGTATGTACTTGCGCGCTATAATCACCTATTCCGCGCGGGTTCTCGGCGGTCTCTGCTATACTTTATTCGGGCGGGTTGTCAACAGCCGTTCGCGCGCTCGTAACGCATATACTATGGCGTTCATCCGAATTTTGTTAGGTTAATAATGCATGCTATAATAAATTGTAATATCTAGGTACTCCTTGTAAAGCACGGATGTGAATCCAACAAGTCAAATATAAACCTGTCTTTTTGATACTGTATTAAGATAAAAAAAATTGAATTCATTAAGTACATACTTGTGTTAGGCTATTAAATTAATGAAATAATCTGGCCTAATTATAATTATTATGAATGACCAGCGGCCTGGGTCGTGAGTTCGCACTGGGATACATTCGTAAATGTAATATACCTACCTACTTCTTTTTACCTGACTGCCAAGAAGGCTTATTAATATAAGATGAATAATGTCCTACTCGTACATACCTTCGTGTGAGGCAAGGCTATCTTTGTTTGTCTTTTTACTTTGTTAGACTTGAATACACACGTGATTAGGTACCTAGATACCTTCCTATAATGCTACTTGGATTTTTATTTTGAGAAAAGCAACCCTAGCATCACAAGGTCACTAGTACGGCCAAGCGGCTGCAAAGTAAAAGTAACCCTACGATCGAGTATTAAGATACATATTTGCACGCAGCCGTCGGTCACGTGGATGTTTAGGTATCAATCTCGGTAGGTATCGTTGATTTTCCAGGCAGTGCGTTATCTGTACGAACTATTAGGTAATCTGTGCTCCAACTGCCCGTATACCTATATGATCAGTAGTACTGCTGGTCAGCAATACCTATGGTCAGCTTAACTGGTTTAGGGGGTCACACAGCAGTCGTTTCCGTAAAAGTCAATATAAAAGACAGCATGATGCTGGAAGCAAGTGATGATGATGATTATTTACCTGACAAGTGCCGTTAGCTCCTTTGAACACGGAACCCGCCCATATCTTGGGGAACAGCTTGGTGTACTTCTGCCACAGGGCATAGTCAGTTTGGAAATTCTCCAAGCTGTTGTAATTCCAATATACTGGCTGGATATTAGTGAAGTTGTATGCTGGAAAGTAAAATTGGTACATAATTAGCTTTTAAATGTCAACATGTCGGATAAACAAAATACTATACTACCCGTTCGCGCTAACTTTGCCAATGTCAAATGACGTCGGTATAGCGTTGTCTCACTGAAACTAGAACTGAGTGAGTGAGACAATACTAAAAGCATGACAGTTGGCAGCGGCAAACTTCGCGTGAACGAGTAGTACGTTGCAGGCCTACTTAGGAAAATAAAAAGAAAAGCATGAAATTCCTTCCAACAGTACTTATTCTTTCACGTACGCACTCACGCACGCACATACGCACGCACGCATGCACGTACGCATGCACGCACGCACGCACGCATATACAGTGAAACACATTTTCAAATTTTCAAAATTAATTTATACTTCTTAGAAACAATGCCATTTATTTTCTTTGTGTGCTCTATTCAAGTAAGTACCTTTAACATTTTGCGAATTTTAAATTTCAAATCTGTGCTGTGCAATCATAATCAACTTTTTCTTCCCTTAAATTGTATTAATAAGCAGCCAATGCAATATTGGATTTTAAACACAAAATTGTCTGTGTACATCTATGGTCAATTCGTGGGCAATTGTGTTGGTTACATGGTCGTTAATTTGTATAAGTTGTTAAGAATATTTGTATAAGACTATATATCATGTAACTGTTTTTGTCCCCAATAAATAAATAAATAAATATATTTTTTTATACTACGTAGGTGGCAGACAAGCACACGGCCCACCTGATGGGAAGCGGTCACCGTGGCCTATGAACGTGTGCAACACTAAGGTGTCACACACGCGCTGCCTACCCTGAAGCGAAAGGAGGAGAGCTGGGAAGGGGTGGGGAGGCTAGGAAGTGGGGAGGAGGGGTACAGTGAGCTCTGGCTACCCTAACTTACCGGCGGGAACCCAACACGATGGTTATTATGACCGCGGTGTTCTGTAGGGTGGAGGTACTTCCCCAGTCGGACAGCTCATTTCGGACGGGAGATACCGTCGTGTCCTACCTCCTTGATAAATAAACTTTTGCCGCCGACTGTACTTACAGATTACTTCTACTTACCACTTAAAGCTTCTATACTGATGGACCTAAGCATGTCATCCCACATAAGTATAGTCAAATGTGGTCTCTTCCGCTTTATAAATAAGGTCAAATCTTGAATGTACTGTAGAAACAAGCCATCTGCCTGATATTTCCTGGTTGAGGCTCTGTTTCGACAGTCTTGACATACTGCTTTGTGCCATACCTGTAGATATTTATTTAATTTATTTTTATTTTCTTTATTCTCAAAATAGTGTAACATAGTTACATCTTTTTGACGTCAAAAACTACTTAATACTAAGTTTACTACCGCTATCAAAATGCCCTAACGGTTTCATTGTATAAGTTTTTTTTTATGTCGGTCACGTCAATATGACTTCACCTCGCTTGATGGTAAGCTAAAGATAAAGTCTCAGGAAGGGGGTCCCCATTACATACACCGACAGTGACATAATGGTGGCCCTCAACTTGATGACCTTATTAAATGCTTTTTCACGCCCCGCTTAAAGGACCAGGGACTATAGGAGGAAGGAAACATGTGGGCTAATTTTTTTGTTTGCAATTGATGGTATGCTAAGGTAAGCTAATGGATTCGCTATTCCTGTAGTCTATTTCTTCTCTTAATAGCAAAAGAGAATGTAGAAACATGTCTGGACAAGCCAAGAGTCAAATCTAGAACTTACAGAGGTCAAACTCGCTACCAGAATATAATTTCAACAATTTTATTAACCTACTTCATCTGCTCCGATATGTAAATATTGAGCATCAGGTTGGGCATCCAATATCTGGTCCACCATCTTCACAACTAAGTCCAGAGACCCTTCACGGGATGGGCACAGCACTAACGGTGAGCTAGGAATCTCCCTTAACGGAATATATGCTGGGTGTTTGAGCACAAACTCCATGTGACCGATTGTTTGGACTAGCTGGATCTGGAATCAAAATTATGCATGAATTTTTTTTTTCTTTTTTTTTTATTCAGGATAGGCTTACGTTTGACCACTATCTCACCTGATGGTTAGTGACGATGTGGTCTACCATGAATCATGCTTGCCTAGAAGGATCCTAATCGCTTGTGACTTGAATATTCCCATTGAAGAATATATTGAATTTGGACAACACACTTGACCAGCACAGTTAATCCATGGTAAGATAAGTTATTTCCTCTCTAAACTTTGAAATCAATTAAATGAAATGCCTCCAGTTTTCCAAAATGGTACATGTGATTTTACCAAGATATACAGACCCAATCAACTTCACCTTCACACTCTCTACCTCCCCCCCACCCTCTCCCTAAGAGTCGGCAGCGCGAGTGTGACGCACCTTAAGTCGCACACGTCCATAAGTCGCGGTAGCCGCTCATCATCAGGTGGGTCGAGTGCTTGTTTGCCAGTAGTATTAAAAAAATTTAATGAAACTTACAGCATGTAAGCCATTCACCCTGGCAAATTGAAATATATACTGTATTTCGTCCATGGAATACATGCCATCTCCGCCACTGTTATTCTGACTTCCTATATCCGATAGTTCTCCAGAGTAAGGAAATGTATCCTCCCATTCGAAGAGGAAGCCAGTCGCCCCCCATGACTGTGCTGTTAGCATAACCTGGAATGTGAAAAGTTGGAATTAGAACAATGCCTGTTTGTGGTGACCCCAGTTCTAAGACTTTACCATCAGGCGAGGTAAAGTCATTTTGACATGTCCTATAGGTACAAAAAAGAAAAAAAAGATAATAATTATTTTTAACAAAATAACAATAAATTCTTGCTTAAAAATTTTTACTTGTTTAGGTACTCTTTTTATATCAGACACGTTATTATAAATTCACCTGACCTGATGGTAGGCTAAAGGTAAAGTCTTAGAAACGGGTCAGCACAACATAGACCGATAGTGCTACGGTACATAATGGTTTTATCTATGGGTTTTATGCTATTTATAGAATGTAGTGACAAGTTATGGAACTCTGAATCTGAAATTCATCCCATTAACTAATTAGGATTCAAGCCATTAATCTACACAAAGATTACGAAGAGATTTTATAGAGAGAGAGAAATTTTGTAAGTTTGTTTATATATTTGAGGTACCACCCTAGGAAGGTAAATTATCTCCGATGGGCATAAGCTATACATTCAATATAAATTAGTAGAATTAGGTGCAAAATAACTCACATAAACCGAAATGAGGGTAGGTTGCAAGTCAGACAATGGTAGACATTGATTTATTCTACCATGAATAAAGCATGAAAAGTCAAGTTAAAGGAGGCCTATATTATTTTACACATTATTATGCTAAGCTAAAAAAAGAAATAGTAAAAAAAATATGTTGATATCAAATTCTATATGAGGTGCCTAAATATTTTCTCTTTGAAGTCACACATTTTTATTAATCTTATGTTTAGTTTGATATTTTGTGTGGTTTGATATTAAGACTTACTTCAATTATGTGAATATCTTACCCGTTCCATATAAGGAATCCTTAAAGGGGCCCCTTTCAAATCCAAATGCACTATTCTAAAAAAAAAATCGTAAGAGAATTTAATTTATGGATATAACAAATAGTTTGTTGATCAGCACCGTTTAAATTGTTACCTCTGCATTGTGTATTTATATCTTTATCCAGTGTATTATAGACAATCACTTCAAAATTTCTGAATTATGTTAAAAAACCATACATTTCCTATAGTTTTAAAATAATACTGGTACGAGTAATCAAGCTAATTATAGTAGGAATTTCATGTAATGGCGTACTGATTTCTCGTTTACATTGATTAAATTACCGAAAAATATTTAAATTTGTGAACCGGCGTAGGTAAATATTTTGTTGAAAACATTTGTTTTGACATTGACTTGACATGACATGACATGACATGACAATAATGCCAATAATTGTCAGTTTTGACAATAACAGCTGATAGTCCATTACTATTCTCTGTCTACGATCAGACTAATAGACTAAGCTAGGCTGTATAAATATCAAAACCCAGTATCTACATAATATATGAACCGAAAAATATTCTCGTAATCTCGTTTGACAGCGTGCCGTTTTAAAAATAGTAATCGTACATTCTTAGAAGCAATGGCCAGTGATAATAGTTAGTGACAAAGCTTAAAACATTTACCATTACTTGAAACTTTGCTCATCATCGTCATCGCAGTGTCTCGGTTGTTTCCGAAGCTTCCGCCTTGGAGACTGGGTCCGGTTTTTTAACTTTTTTTCTCCACTTCGCACGACCTTTAGCGTCACAGTACGTTGCGATTTCTTATTATTTAAGCACTTCTCCTGAATAATTGTGTTTCACCGACTGATGGCGAAAAACCCAACATGCAAGTATAACACGTGCGCTATAAGTTGAGACCTGGGCTCTCCGCCTACTTCCTCCTGCCCTGTCCCTCAGTCGCCCGTGATGTACTGTTCGCAAAAAAATAGGTAGACAGGTAGGTAACGACTCAGGCAGAAGCTTTTTTACGATATTTTTTTGTGCGCAGTACAAACACGCGCCGGTGATGTCTAGCGGTCAGGTCTCAACTTATAGCGCACGAGTAGTACTTGAGTAGGAATGTAGTTGGTACAAACATGTAATTAAATACAATTCTAAAATTTGTAAAGTAACTGTGTTACAGACACAGCTACTTTACAAATTTTTACTTTTTTTTTACACATTTTTTTACATTGGAGATATTTTCTTCATCGTATCATGTCTATTAAATGTATAATTGGGCTATCGCCCAGCATTTATCGGGTGGATTGAATAAATGCCCGATTAATGCTTAAAGTGGCAGGGCCATGAACGGGATATTTAAAAAAAAAAAAAAAAAAAAAAATATTTATACCTTGCACTGTTTTGAGTGTCCGATATTTCGGCACTGTTCGACTCGCAATGTTATGATAGCTTGTTTTAACATAAATTCTGAGCGTTTTGTACTAATATCCTATAATTATCTAAAGTGTTACCTATTACAGCATGAAAGTGGATATAGTTTACGCCCCATGTTGGGCACCATTGTCGAATAGTTTAATGAGCTCAATCAACTCAACACACTTAATTTTTACGTGAATAGATGCGTTCTGAAATATACGTTGGTACAAAAAAAATGCCACCTATCTATTATAAGCTGGTAATAATCCGCTGTCTAACTTAATTCTAAATAAATAATGTATTTAACAGTAAAATCTTAACTAAGTATAGTAAAAAGATTTTCATTTTATATTTCCGAACTGAGCGATGCGCGAGCAGTAAAAACGTGCGCGACCCGGACGGTAATCAAATTTAGATTTATTACTGTTCCGAGTTCTTTATTAACTCAAAAATACTTAAGGTTTCAATTTAACTGACTTGAAAATACTCTTGCTAAAAATAGCTCAAATCGTTACAAATCAATATGTATAGCGAGACCTGCGAGACAGATGAAGCAGTAAAACATTTGATCATTTACTCTGTTGGTCACTATTTTCAGTAGGTATGTCAGATACTAGGTTTCTAAATTGCACAGCCGATGTGACCAATGGAATGTAATTTAATATAAATTTTAGTCTAGAGTTTTTTTTTCAATATAATATAGTGAGGGAGATGCAAGAGCGCAACCTGCGCAACGGAGGGCAACCAATGCTGCAGCACCTGCACTTTAACGGCATAAGCCATCGCGAGCTTTTCGACCCTTACGTTGACTGGGATAGGTAGGTATAACCATCTATACCTACTATTATAAAATTGTAAAGTAGCTGTCTTTTTTTATACCACGTAGGTGGCAGACAAGCACACGGCCCACCTGATGGGAAGCGGTCACCGTGGCCTATGGACGTGTGCAACACTAAAGGTGTCACACCCGCGCTGTCTACCCGAAGGGAAGGGGGGTGGGGGGCTAGGAACAGGTAGAGTCTGTACATTAGAGACATTTAATTTATTATTCTGTGCTGTCCTCCAACCCACTCCTCTCCCATTCCCTCCGAGTGCGAGTGTGACTTCCCTGGTTGTACACCTCCATAGGTCACGGTGACTGCTTCCCGTCAGGTGAGCCGTGTACTTGTCTGCCGCTTATTTTAATGAAAAATATTATCCTTATTCACGCTTACAGCTAAGGAGTGGGCTTCCTTACCTAAGTCTGTGTTTCTGGAAAGCTAGGTAGGTACCTATAACAAGCGGAGTGAATTTTTAATTGAAATTAAACCTCGTTCGAGGCTTGTAAGTCGCTCCACATTATACGAATTTGTGTTCAGCTCGTGCTCGACTCGCCTAGCGTAGACCCACCTTTACAGAATACAACTGCAGGTGGAATTGAGGTCAAACGAAAATGAATAAAAAAAATAGTACGTAGTTTTTGATTCAATATTGCATTTCCAGACTCAGAATGTTGGAAGAACAATATGATGAGTTATTACGGACGCACTTTTAAGCACTACATACTCCCTGGTAACAATGATGGCAACCATTTCAAGTAAGTACCTACCTACGTAGGTAATTTCATTATTTCTAAAAAATATCACTGTTTTTGAATGAGGTACTGGGGCAGTACTGTAGCTCCGCCCTACAGAAGACCCGACCGCGGCCATAATAACCATCGTGTTATGTTCTCGCCGGTGAGTAGGGTAGCCAGAGCTCACTGGACCCCTCCAGGGTCGGCAGCACAGTATTGAGTGAGCACTAAATATATTCTGACGAATCCTGTAAATATCTATCCTATTAGGAGACCCTGTATTAAGTAGGTAGGTAGTACCTACCAAAATTGTGTCTTAACATTACCTATGTTTTTTTCTTTCAGGCTCGTGTACCCTCTAATTAAAAATATCTACCTAAACAGGCAGGTACCTAATTTGTATATTTTAAACCTGCTTTACTAAGAGATCGAAAAAAATGTACCTACACTGTTCTGTGGTGCAAATACGTAGGTACCTAACCTACTTCGTGCCAAAATCATGGTTGTTTTGTTATAAGTACTTACCTACTTACCGTAAAGTGAGGTGAATAGGGATCTAGGGTGAATAGGCACAAAATGGTCCGACAAATTTTGTAGTGAAACTTCAGACTATAAAGCATTTCAATGTCTCAATGAATATCACAGAATCACAGAATTTGTAAAAGAAATTATTGAAAAATTCTAATGAAAATTTATCTCTATTCACCCCTTGTGTGGTAGTGGTGGGTAAAACAGGGTGAATAGGGAACACTCTATTCACCCCGTTTTACTGTATTAGATAGTATGAAATAATTAAATTGGTACTATCTTGTACCACTATTTTTCAATTTTGTAATTAACATTATTTTGCTATTTCATTCAATTTAGGTTTTGGAAGTACGATCATAATTTTAGAAATCCATATTAAAACTGTATTAAATATGCTTCTTATATCTTCAAACAGTATTTAAGTATGTAGGTACCCATAATGTACAATAGGCATAATATTATACAAAAAAGATGTTTCTATAAAAAGTTAAACATAGAAAAATAAAAGATTATATTATCCACATACATTTATTAGGCTTATGGTAGTCTTGGAACTTGTGTATATCGAATTATTTGTATAGTAACTTCCAAACTTTAAAAATGCAGGCAATTTAATCATAGAATTAAACAGTACATCTTTTGACATGCTTGTTTTGATTAAACTACGACAGTTACTTTTAAAAAGAAGCGTCTTTTTTCTTAGGATAAAATTAAGTAAGAGTAGTTGGATTTAAAAACTTCAATGTTTAGAAACTTGTTTTAGTTATAATTGTCGTATTTGTTGTTTTGAAAATAAAAAAAAAAACACTACATGAAAATTTCGTCGTTTTAATTCAGTAGACATCATATTAGGTATGCTTTTTTTATGTAGTATTTAGGTATTTAGTAACTACAGTCTCCGATGGTCAGTCTGCGAGTGAATGGTAAAAACCGACACTTATAAAACGTAAATGGAACTAAGGTTCGCAACGCAGAGCTCCGCCATGAGAAGACACCGGGAAGAAACTCAGGAGACTTTTTGGTCTGTTCAATTAGGCGTAGTTACAATTTTTTTTTTGGTGGCTTAGTATAATAATATAGTTATTTCAGTTTAGGTTTAGGATTTTAAGTCACCACCAGTAAATACCCCACACAGACCACCAGTAAATACCTCACACAGATGGTTTTATAACAGGAGGAAGAAATCAAAGTAAATTAATCATGAAATATCAGTTTTAATTAAAAATAAATTCATACATAGGTAATTATATTCATATAGAATGTTAAAATTCTAAGTAGACAAACTTATCTAAAATACTCTCAAAACAATTAAAAAATAAATTCCATGATTCCCTGGTTTTACATTTCATCGAAAAGGCAAGAATTTTCTGTCAATAATTTCAGTCGCGTTATTCGCAATAAGTTATTCTTAAAACGTGAAGACCTTGTCAAATAATTTAAGCTATCATGGCCGCACTGATACACAAACACACAGGCACACCTTGAGACAAACAAACCGACTTGCACAGAACTGTGCATCGACACCCTGCCTTTCTAATATCCAAATTAAACACATTTCATCTTCCTAAGCCTTAAGCCTTGTATCGATTAGGCGCAGCAAATCTTTAAACATCTAATCGCGCGGCAGCCGCGACAAAAAGTTGTTCGCGCGAACGCATCACGCATCGCTCGAACACGTCGCAAGTTGTAACGTTTACGGTGGTGTTTAGTTGCGCGCGGATAATAAAGATTGATAATTCTGTAATAATTTCGTTCGCGCGACAAAGTCTCTTGACCATATACCTACAAACAAAAAGGCTGCTAAGAATTGAGTGGAAGTGGATCGTTTGACTGATTCTGAACAATAGTTTAAGCATAAAATCGCTTCATAATAAAATACTGCATAAAATGCTTCGCATAATCAATATACCTAAGCCTTTAAGCATTACAATGTTAAAGTTCGAATTATTTAGAAGGCTCCAATCAGTATTAATTTATCACATAATTTGAACGGTACAAATCAGCGTCAAAATTAGATGATCATTTTCAAATTCTAAAAATAGTTTTTGTACACATCTTAATGAAAATGATGTTTGACTATTTACCTACTGGTTTCTATTAAAATATTGTTTATATATTGGTTAGTAATTTTCATTCCGATTTCGAAGTTTCAAAGTACCTACACTTAATATGGAGGGGGTGGGGAGTGGGCAGAGGGGGTTGAAAGAGTTATTTTTATCATCTACTTTTGACGCTGACTGTACTAATCACAATTCTCAGGTCATCCGTAGCAACACACGAGGTGCAGCCACACTCCTTAGCCAAATTTCTGTTAGATTAAAAAGAATACTAACATCTCCTTAGGAGATTTCTTAAAGCAAAATATAATAATAGTACCTACAGTAAAACAAGGTGAATAGGGATCAAGGGGTGAATAGGGATAAAAACGGTCAATAGAATTTGTTTAATAATTTCTTCTAGAAAATATTAGATGATTCTCTTCATGGTGACGTGGAAGTGGTACTGGAAAATTTGTCTGACCATTTTGTTCCTATTCACCCCTTAATCCCTATTCACCCCGTTTTACGTATTAGTGGAAATTATACGATTACATGAAAATTTTCTAATATCTAAATCGAACACTTCAAAATTCCGATACATGGTCTCATACTTACAACTTAAAGGTAATTAAGTTATATTACTAAGGACCTAAAATATTATCTAAAAAAGCACACAAGCTCAAAATGATACAAATTACGTATCGTTGATAAATACTCGTTGATTTGTTACTTATTTTTTATGTTGGACACGTCAACATGACTTCACCTCGCCTGATGGTAAACTGAAAAGTCTCAGGAGCGGGGGTCACAATTTCATACACCGATAGTGGTTAAGTTACTTCAAAATATAGTATATTTGGACGACTCTCTGACTGCAAATCAACTCGTAATTTTTTATAGAAACACTTTTGTCCTCATCAATTCTAAACTATATTTATTTTGAAGTTTTATGTACTATGCGATTCAAATGAGTTGATAACTGTCATAATGACATTTTGATTTCCGTTGCTTACTTCATTGTATAAAAAATAAGGTCAGCAAATACATTTTTCTACATCACTATTCCCTCTGAGGTAAGTACATACCTACATGAAAAGTACGAAATAAACTATCGGTTCTTTTTTCATATTTATTTATTTTTAATCAGGCGTACAATTTTGATGATTAATGAAGTTGCCGCGAACGCGATTATCTTCTCATTTGAATCGCATAGTAAGTAAACATTTCTGGTGTTATTTAATGAGCAATAATTATTTTGACGCCGGGATCCGGTTCACCGGCGACATCTTTAGCCAATGGCGCGTTGCCACAGATCCGGAAGTTGTCTGTGAACGGTATGACCCCGACCAATAGCCCAGAGACTACGACCCATAGACCAGCTACGTAGAACGACGCATCCCATTCACCTGTAGCGTCTTTGAGAGCACCTGGAATACAAATAAGGATTCATTACAATTTATAACAAGCGATGGTAGCTGAATGGATAAGGACGCGGACGCGGCCTCTATTCAGAGGTATCGAGTTCGAATCCGGTCGGAAAGTACCAATGTGAATTTCACTTTGTGGAATTTATATATGCTAATCACCATGATTTACCATCTGCTGACGGTGAAGGAAAAATATCGTGAGGAAACACACATGTCCAAGAAGAAATTCTAAGGCTATGTCCGATCCACCAACCCGCATTAGGCCAGCGTGTGTGGATTAAGGCCTCTCGTTATAGGAGAAGAGACCTGTGCCCAGCAGTGGGACATTAATCAGTTGCTATTATTGTATACATTTTCTATTCTTTATTGACGCCTGTCAGCCCCCTTACGGCCTGCCCACCGCAACGGTGTTTTACTCGCCCCCTCTTTTACGGGGGCAAGACGTCGAGGATACCGTGGTTCCCAAACTCGCGGGGACCATCTCGAAACCGGAGATGCCCTTCGGTCAGCCGGGGTACGAAGGCAATGCCTTATGAGACTTTACACCCTAAGGACGTGTCCGATCCACCAACCCGCATTAGGCCAGCGTGTGTGGATTAAGGCCTAAACCCTCTCAGCTCTCTCGTTTGAGGAGGAGACCCGTGCCCAGCAGTGGGACATTAATGGGTTGCTATTATTTAGTAATATAAAAAAAACAACTCACCAGCCATGGGCGGTCCAATAAGATGTCCAATTCCCTGACTCAGCAGCACCAAACCATACGCCATTGTGAATCTCTCCAAAGCAATCAGTTCCACCAAAATACTGGGCGTATACGAATACGAACTTGAGAACATAAGTCCGAACATGACAGCATTGAGGGCGATTATGTAGAAGCTGTATGGTGCTTCAGGGTCCATGGTCCGGATTAGAACAGGGAACATTACGATGGTCACACCGCAGAGGATAAGACATATTGCGTATGTTTTTGTGACGTTCACCCATGGAAGGTCTCCCATCCAACCTAGGCCGACCTGCAATTGGAATGGTCAGATTTATAATGATAGGCCATTTAAGACAATCCCTAAATACAAAACATAAATTTTACAGGGGAGTGTTTTAAAGTTTTAAATACGTGTTTTATCATGTTCTACTTAACTTAAGATCATGAAAATGATATAATACAAGGCTTCTATGAGACTGACTACGACTACTATCGTAAGACCTCCCCCTCCCCCTTTTCCCCCAATCTCAAGTGACTAAAACCTCCCCTCACCCCCCCCGAGCATCGAGTCATCGGGAACCGTTACGGTATCCCCATCTTGCCCCCGGAAAACCGAGGAAGGCGGACCCGGGCAGAGGAATTAGGTAACATGACAAGTAGTAATAGTCCCGGGTCCTTCAAGCGGAGCGTGAAAAAGCATTTGATGAGGCCGTCAAGCTGAAGGGCACCATTATATCACTATCGATGTATGTAATAGTGACCCCATTCCTGAGACTTTACCTTACCATCAGGCGAGGTGAAGTCATGTTGACGTCACTAATATATTAAAAAAAGTTTAAAAAAATACTTACGATGCCAATAATAGTAGCAATCCCGAACACACTCAACATCCAAGTACCATGGGTTTCGGAGTAGCCGTTCATGGTCATAAAGTTCGATATATAGAAGTAGGGGACTATGAACCAGATGAACAGCACCAGGGTGGACAGGTTCATCATCAGGAAGTGGAATTCGGTGAACATGTTGAAATCGAAGGTTTTGTTTATAGTGTCCAGTAAACGTTGGCCCCAAGACTGGAAGGTAAAACGAAGCTTTTAAAAAGAAGCTTCTTCTAAATGTAGGTTTTAGTTTTTTTGGTCATATCTCCGGTTCTATTTGACAATTCTGTTGTTATGAGTTAAAATTCTCTAGAACGTTCTAATTGCATCTATTTCTTTTATGATCAGATAAAAAAGGACAGATGATTTTTATTCAAGTTATAGCCTGTCAAATTAAGACGGCGCCTTGTTGGTGCGTAGTAAGTTAAGTCGCATTTTCGAATTAGCAGCAATGGCAATCAAACAGGACCTCGATTTTGCTAAAGGCAAACCACTATCATGCCACTGTGATACTCTAAAAAATGCTATTGTAGACTTTATCGCTATACAGTTAAAGTCTAAAATCAAATGAAAATAATTCGTAATCAAATGTCAGTGGCATGACACGTTTTGAAAACGTAATCTTAGTGAATAGGGCCATTTCAAAATCATTATTAATCATACAATGTTAAAATAATATCAATTACATACCTTCTCCTCCTCAACGGACCACATGGAATTCCTGTAAATATCAGGACACGAGGATGCGCGAAGCTTGTATTTAGCAATATTCATCATGGCTCCACGGTGCATGATGGAGTTACGATGGACTCTTATACCTCTCAGATAATGGTGGTCTGTCTGTATCTGCCTTGTCCACCAGTCTTGCCGGGGCTGAATCACTGCAGGCTTATTCTCTGGTATCGGTTGCAGCAACTTCTCTCTAACCACATCGAGTTTGTTTTCAAATTCCTTCTTCCGATCTTTCTCTTTCTTGCTAAGCTTATACTTCATGGACATCATGACCTGCTTCGCCTTCGACATCTCTGGTACCGGGTCCACGTTCAGCTTCTGTTCTGAACTACTCCTCAAAGCTAGTAAGGATGGATAGTTTTGTAGGATGATGTTGTAAAAGCGTTTGTTGGTTATAAGTTGGTCTAAAACTTCTGCTGGCACCTGAAAAATATAAAATGTAGTTTTATACCCAATGCATAGGAAAGTTAAGAAGCTATATAATATATTATGAGTGACTAGCTGTCCCCCTTGGCTTCGCCCGTGGCACTAATTTAACCCATACATGCCCGTAATATCTTGGTTTTGCAATAATGTATAGAAATTTGCCTGAGTCACTGACATAATTATATGGCTCTGGGCAGTAGCGTGATGATATATAGCGGCCTCCTCGATAAATGAGCTATTCTACTCAAAAAGATTTTTGCAATTCGGACCAGCAGTTCCTGAGATTGGCGCGTTCAACCAAACAAACAAATTCTTTAGCTTTATAATATTAGTATAGATACAGTACCTTTTCACTTTGCTTCAAAAACGTTGGCAAATTCAATACAGAACTGACTTTCTGTTGTTGCGATATTTCAGCATTCATTTTTGTTGCCGCTTCCAAATCTTCCGCTTGAGCAATAGAAGCAACTAATGTTGTGAGGATATATTCAGGTGTTTCTCCGCTCTTCAGCAATGTCTTTAACTCCTCAGCGCCAGGATACACAGACTCTCCACCTCCAGATTTAGCAGATATCGACATTGAACTGGACGCTCTTTTCGTCTTATTCAACCTTCGTTGTTTCTTCTGTTCAAGTATCAACCACTCCGGATCTCGCATCACAGCACCACACACGCATACATTAAGTACAGTACCAGCTAATAATAATAACGTTCCTCTCCATCCGAATTCTTCGAGTAAGTATGTAGTTAGTGGGGAATATATAAACGTACCGAAGCCAACTCCACAAGATCCCAGTCCAACAGCCAAGTTTCGGCGTTTCTCAAACCAGTAAGCTATTGATACTACAGCGGTGACATACAGCAGGCCTGTGCCTAAACCTGCCATCATACCATACGTCACATATAAAACTTCAACGGAATTACTAAATGAAGCTGCTACAAAACCTATAGTCGAAGCTATGCCACCAACAATTGTCATACTCCTGCATCCATAACGATCCACTAACGCACTCATGATAGGTCCAGCAATCAATGGTACGGAGATAAATAGACTTCCAATCAATGAAGTTTTAGCTTCACTAGCTGCAAAATATATGACGAATTTGTCATGTATCAAACCGTAAGAGAAAGCAAGTCCGTCAGCCACAGTGGCAATGAGGAACGAAGCAGCAACAACGACCCATCCCCATCCACCGTCCGGTATCTGCGGCGCTTCTTGCACCGTTTTACTCGAACAAATACTGTCAGAATCTCCGAGGCCAAAAAATTTGACCCCCTCATTTGTAGAAACCGCATCTTCGTCAGTCTTCGTATCCTTATGATACCCTACAGAAAGACGATGGTCTTTTGTATTATTCAAATCCGTTTTCATAGAATTTACAGTGTCTAAATCATCTTTAGGCGTATTACCATCTCTCAATATAACATTTTTGTCGTCATTTATTCCGTCTATATATTTGATATCATTGGTTTTCTGAAGAAGAGGGGACGTAGTCTTCTCCTCTTCAGACGGTACTTTATGTTCGTACTTGTTAGAAGCATCTTTACCTGGAATGCCATTTGCATAAACTCTTTGCGATTCCATTAGTCTCTAAAACGAGCTCTTCTTCTTAAGTACGGGCTAAGTACGTCCTTGGTGTATCTAATTCAGTCCTCTAACGGACGTCGTGAACACTACCAGAATTGGATTGTAAATCCAATTGAAGAAATTTCTTCTACGTCGAAGAAATTGTTAGTTCTCTCGACCAGTGTCTTAATCTTGGATCTCTAGCGGAATAGCGACAGAGTCTCTTCGTAATACAAAGCGTTAGGGCCCAAGGGTTGTAACTTGTCGAGTACATCAAGGACCGGCTAGTCCTCGATTCCACACTTTTGAAAAATTCACTTTCTATATTGTCACACGTTCGTCTCCTGAACGTCGTGTACCTTCTTGACATTAATTAAAGTTTCGTAACTTGAAAAATAAGCAGCATTTCCAAATCGTAGAAAACAGGTTTAAATCTGAAACAAGAAAAATATAGATGTTAAAATGTTGAAAATCATTAGAAATTACTAAATACTATTTAAAAATCTATACGACCACAAAAATTTTGAAGACATATTTATACCTATGCCATCAAAATATAATTGTTTATCAATACCTAAATGAAAACGCAGATGTGTCAGAAATTAGGTACCTACTGGTATATATTAAACAATACCTATATGACGAACAAAGATTCTAAAGGATATATTAACGATTGTATTCAAAATTTGCGACCGTTGCTGTACACAAATCAAGAACATCTTTTACTAAAAATACCTATACGACCTTGGAACAGCAAAGTCGCATAGTACCTACAAGTCATGTGCGAGAGACGTAAACCCCTACTATTCGAGCAGTCTTTAAAATCTACATAATACATTATTCACACTACACAAAACTACTTAGGTTAGTAGGTAAATACGTTTAGTCTAATATTTTTTTCTGATTTATTGTGCTTACTGCTACGAGATTCAATACGTAGTTATGCAATAATTTAAAATTTCTGGCAGGAATACAACATATTCCTATTTTCATACAGAGAATACGAGAAATGAATAATAGAGTATGCCAAGACAATTTCCGGCAGTAAAATGAGATGTGTTCCCGTTCAGTATATCAAAGTCAAAGTCAAAAATAATTTATTCTGTATAGACCATTTTAAGCGGCACTTACAAAACGTCAAAATTATAAATATTTAAAACTAGAAGCAAATGGACCACCGGTTCGAAACGCGGCCCAGACCTGAGAAGACTCCGGCAAGAAACTCAGCGGGCTGTTTTTTTTGGTCTATTTACAACAATTGCCTTAGTCTAGATACAATGTTATTTCGAGTAACATAGTTGAGTGAACAGTTCATTTCCAAGCTTCTTTATCATCTAATATCCTTTATCATTCTTTATTATTCTTTATCATCATTAATACCACATACTCCTGCTGAATGTGACTAGGGAAATATTTAAAATTATCGGTTATTTTTAGTTTCTAGTTCCTACATGCTGAACTAGACACCCTTTGTGCTTTTGTAATAGTAAAAAGTGGACATTCTTCTTATTTTGTAGTTAGTTTTAGTTAGTAGCCTTAATTACTGTTATTGTATGCTTTGATGTAAAACATTGTTGGTAGACCTGATAAATAAATTTAAAAAAAAATAGTTTTTGTATAGATATAGATATTTTATCTCACGAAGGTGCATGTAGCAAACATCTATATACCAATTGTTTTCGTTCTTTTTTTTTATTTGATTTGTGAGAGTAATGTTCACTACCTCATTTCCATTTAACGAATTACACTTTCATAGCAGTAACTACGAAAGATTACTACCGCTGTTGTATATACGCACGGCCCAGGAGATAAGTATGTATACACCTTTATAAACATCTTTAGATCTTAAGGGTACCTATCTACTTATCTGCTTGGCGGTGTGTACAAGAAAACTATTTATACACCTGTAAAACTACAGCCATTTATTCCTAATTAATAACCGGTTATGAACAGAGAAAAAAAATGCATTTTCGTTGCTGGTTATGAACCATGGTTACCAAAACGACAAATATATTCTGTTTTTGTAACTGGTTATCAAACCAGAAAAAATATCCATATTCGTAACTGGTTATCAAAGATCAGTTACGAATGTGGAGTAAAGGCATTTATCATGTAGTTTATCCCGATCACTGGATAAGGAATCGTTCAAACAGATAAGAGTGACAGTGAAGTATGGACATAAATAAAATTTTAAATGCGATCTGAACCTTTGCTGATTAATTTATTAGTGTAGTCTGAGCTTATTATTATACTCTGTCAATACGGTTTTTTTTACTGAAAGATATAGGGATGTAGCGTTTATAGTTTTCATTGGAAGGATGTAGGACATGATAGTATCTCCCGTCCGAAATGAGCTGTCCAGCTGGAGTAGTACCTCCGCCCTACAGAAGACCGCGGCCATAATAACCATCGAGTTGTGTTCCCGCTGGTAAGTAGGGTAGCCACTCCAGAGCTCACTGTACCCCTCCTCCCCCCACCCTTTCCTAGCCTTATTCGCTTCCCTTCAGGGTAGGCAGCGCGTATTGACACCCTTAGTATTGCACACGTCTAGGCCACGGTGACCGCTTCCCATCGGGTCTGCCACCTATGTAGTATAAAAAAAATAGTTTCTGACCCTACCAAAATTGGGACAATTTATACTATAACCTATATTATATAACTTCCTATTTCACGATGGGCAGCTATAAATTATGGCACGCCTAAAGGCCTTGACACACAGGTCGCCGCTCGTCGCACGCACTGTTGTCTAGCATAGAATAGTGTACTTTATTATAGTAATAATATGTAATTACTAGCACAAAATGTGTTAAATCTGGGTGCGTTGTCGTGTCGTGCTAGATACGAATCGCAGACCGGACGATGGATGTAAATACAGAATCTAGCTTTTGCACAGTTGCAAAATGGATTTATGATAAGTACGTTTTTTTAATATGGACACGTCAAAATAACTTCACCTCGCCTGATGGTTAGCTAAAGGTAAAGTCTCAGGATCGGAGTCACCTCTACATACACCGGTAGTGCTACAGTGGCGGCCCTCAGCTTGACGGCCTCATGAAATGCTTTTTCACGCCCCGCATGCGCAAACACATGCACTAGTAAAGAGTTCCAAGTCTTTATGGTGCGGCAAATAAAAAAGGCACCGAACCGCTTTGGTTCTAGGTGAGATTGATTGAAATTGATCGTAGTTTAATTATATTTTCATGCCGGGTTAAAATGCTTTTTATTGCTCTACTGTTCTTTATATAATGCATGTACGAGTAGGTTAGGTATTAAAATATATCTTTTGCAATTCGTTCCGAGTTTATTTTATACCTGGCTCGGTGTTTCCCTTCTCAATGATTATTTTATCATAGATCTCCATTATACAACGCTTCCTAATGAAAATATTGATGCGGGAATAGTGAAACGCTTCCACACTTACAGATGTAGACGTGTGTCACAACGAAAGCGCAACACTAGTACAACTACCTACTGTAACTATATTAATACTCCATGGTAGATACATTTTCATTACTTAAATTGCAGATTGAGACAGGCTTGGTATAGCACGTGCATACTTAGAGAGCTTTAGAGATTTATGAAAAATAAACAGCAGTAAGGATTTTTTTTATATGTAGGTAGTTAGATAATTACACCCAGACGCGTCGGCTGACAGTTTTTATCAACTGACTCATGCGTCATTAATGTCATTACTGTGTGCACTACATAAAACTATAAACATTATCACAGAATGATAAAGCAGGTCTCGCTATGTGAGATTTGTTCTACATTCTACAATTGTTTGTTTAATTTTGTTTACTTACTGATAGTATTATGAAGTAAGAGTATGATCTTTTGTATTTCCGCATGTTACTTTTTATCTTGACAATCTTTGCACAAGGCCAATTAATCTCGAAAAGAAGGTCAATGTTGTTAAATACTTTAAATTTTATTAACAAGGAAAATAAATTAACAAAGCAACAAATTTACATTACACTCCATGGTAAGACCACTAGGGACAATCGTGCATTGCCATGTCACCTATTATGTAGAATAACGCTAGATAGAAAAGAAGGAAAGCAAGAGCACAAGAACGATGATAACCTAGACTACAGACCTTAAGTGCAATGTTTTGTTACTGAAGTCGATATTAAGTGAAGATTCATGAAATAGCATATTCATGGTGTTGGTGAGTAGGTCGCCAAAGGTTTTTAAAGACGGAGAACAGGGGCCTTACCACAAACTCTTAAAGCAGTATTATTTCAATAATAATTAACTTTCATAGTGTGAATCGGACTCAATCAAACGTCGACTGTTATTTTATAAGTGTTCTGTGTCTTGTAAATCATCATCATCATTCTCTGAACCTTTTTCCCAACTCAGTTGGGGTCGGCTTTCCAGTCTAACTATGATGCGGCTGAACTTCGATATTTTTCGTGGAGCGACTGCCATCTGACCTCCACAACCAATGGTAATTATGACCAATGGCGATATCGAAGTTCCAAGTTAGACTGGTTGGACTTTTGTGTTCTGTGCCTTGTAAATCTATTAACAAATTTAATGAAATAAATATATCCACAACATACCATAAAAGTAAGAGAATGCTAGACCACATAACACTAGGTATCCGTTGACGTCGATTTTCCGATTCACACTATGAAAGTTAAGTAATGTTGAAATAATACTACTATAAGAGTTTATGGTAAGGCCCCAGGTTTGTGAAGTCACAGATGTCCCAAGTTTTATAGTCATCAGTAACTGCCTAGGTACTGATAGATATATATTTACCCTCATTATATGTTTAAAGAAATTTTATCGTATAGGTACCTACATATCTAATAGAGTACTATCTCACGTATTAGAATAATTGTTTCTTTAACGTCTACACATTATAGATAAAGATTATAAATGGGTTTCTACTTGATACACACACCTCACAGTATGTACACGTTAAATGATAAACCAAGTCATGATATGCACATAGTGACATCATTACATTCAATGGAAGTCGTCATGCACACTACCTATTATTAAATTTAATTATGCATTCAGTGTCTTTGTTAGAGCATAGCAATGCAGCGTGAAACGGCACAGCATATTATAGACGCTAGGTAAAACCATTGTTTCTCATAGTTTTTTGTCTTCAGAACTACTTTTTTAACAATATCGATAAAGTCCTGGATATAGAATGATAATTAGAAGAGAACCGAGAATAAATCCCTGGGGTACGCCCATAGTGATAGAAGAACCATTTTTAAACTGTTTAAATATCTGACTGTTTCATCACTAAGATAAAATGTAATGAATTCAAGCATGCCTATTTATGTAATTATAATTCATAAAGCTTAAGCTTCTGCAAAATGTTTATGCTCCACACAATCGAAAGCTTTTGAAAAATCTATAACCTATATATATCCTGAACCCTATAATATAAGTATATTCAGGATTCTCTATTCAGGGTTCAGGAGTCCCCTGGTTATATTAAGGTGCTCGTGTGTCTTAGTTATTATGCGTGAGTAGGAATATTTTCGTAAATTTCGCTTTAGATTTCTGTTCTTTGAGTAGCATCGCATCAATGTTTAATAAATAATCATCAATATCAATTGAGCCAACTGGTCACGCTACCCAATCGCTGGAGACTTATTGAAATGAGGCTAGTTGGAGGCACAAATCTATAAAGTCTATTAAATGTTGAATGCGATCATTGACGCATTTTGCTTGCTGCAGTTATTGCAGTTCCTGATGCTTTTACAAGAGTGTAATAATAAAGTTTGTATCCATATATAACTAGTATTCGTCTACTGGTCTTAATTGGATAATTAATATTGAAAAAAAAAAAGAAGTCAAGGTGAAAAAAACAGGCAACTATCTTCAATTTCTTTTTAATAGACTAGCTGTTGCCCGCGGCTCCGCCCGCGTGGAATTCGGATTTTGTTCCAACATTTTTTCGTGCTATTAGTAAAGATGTATGGAAATCTGCCCGATTTATTGACATTAATGCTCACTGCTCCGCTCCCTTTGGTAGTAGCGTGATGATATATAGCCTATATTACTCCCAGATAGTGTAGCTTTCTATAAGTGAAAGAATTATTGAAATCGGTCCAGTAGTTTCGGAGCATATTCATTACAAACATACAAACATAGGTACAAATCTTTCCTCTTTATAATATTAGTATAGATATAATATTAGTATAGATAGTATAGATTAAAGCTTGTTACTCGATGCTAAACAAAAACAAAAAAATAGTTGTCATACAAAAACAAGATTACCGAAGTTAGCTTAGATGGATATAGCGATAGAAAATATTTTTTTACTTATCAGTACTTGGTGCTTATGTAGCTTACAATGGGTACCTACTTACTTATAGTTGTAAATATATTTACTTATCTATAGACGATGAAGTTAATAACCGATCTACTCCAAGGTCTTAAAGATTGTTGTTGTTGTAATGTCACGCTCCATTTACGACTAGTTTATGCCTGTGGCATCGTCCGGTATCTTCTCATAATAAGTAAGAATTGTATCAACTGGGATTATTATTGTGTAAAATCTTTTTTTGATATTGTCAATTTTTACTACATCAGACCGGTTCGCGGTAGCCTGCGGTTGTCTTATTGAACCACCATCTTACACTCCGAATATGAGACCCAAAACAACGTGTGATTTTGTTTTCGTGGAAGTTTTTAAATCCAAATTCTGGTTGCTTCTAGGTAAGCATGCATGTGAGATAAGATGTCATCTTCTCAGTCACTCCCTTCCTTTCCATAAATCGTCTTTCACACATTGCACTCTACCCATGAAGCCCTCTACATTATTGCAATGTAGAGGCACCTATTACCTGTACTTAGAGGGCTTTTGCAATGTCAATATCAATTGTAAAATCAATCAAAATTAATGGTGTGCAGCTCTGGTGTCGAAGTACTTAATACCATAGTACCTACACTAGGGTATTAAGTATGACTGTACAGTCAATACTCTGTTTTAATTGCATCAAAATTGAACAATTTATAGCTTACGACGATGTTAGCTGTTATTAAACATCTATTACTCTTTATATAGCTACCTACTAATTACACTGTATAAACATTGCATTCCGTATTTTTCCACTGCATTTCATGATGTTATTCTATTCCATATAGTTGCTAAGGCACTTCCTTAACGTACCTATTCACTTTAATGAACTAGCTGTTGCCCGCGGCTCCGCTCGTGTCAAATTCTAATCCCGTTCTCACGACCTAGTGACCTAACTACGATTATTTCCCGGGATGAAAAGCCTAACCTATGTGTTATTCCCACAGGACTAATAATTATTTCAGATTATTCCAAACCATAGTCTATACGTTTTTGCGTGAAAGAACATCCATTAGTTTTAACATTATTAGGACATAATTTCAATAACAGTGAATCTTAATTTTTATGCGTGACAAATGTAGGTTGCTTTGTTAATCCATACAAAATATACTGTAGGTACTGTCTGTATATTAAATAGATACCTTTAGGTTCCTACCTATATCACAGTACATAGAGCATCATAATATATCCACGTCCTGATCAGACTGCATTTTAGAATCGCATCTATCTTAGGAATGGAAATAATTTAAATTTATTAATCAACTTCCAATTTTAAATAACAAGCAAAAGGTTAACGACCTTTATAAAAAGTAACTAAACGTATCCAATAAAACTATTTATTTGCAATGCTCAAGAATTTCACAGGAATAAAAAGCGTATTTTTATTCAACTCATCAACTATCTACAATTTATTGTTCGGCATCTAAAATAATGATGACATTGGATTCTTGCCAGTTTAAAAAAAATAATTGAATAAACACATGGTACACAGATCGTCTTTGCGTCTGTAACTTTTTAATTCCGAAGTGCCATGCGCCAGTTTTTCATAATTGTTGCTAATTATAAATCTAAAAATATAGATTAATGCGTTAATGCGTCAAAAAGCTTTCAGCTTAATGGATTTTTGGACAGATAAAAGTATTGATATAAACAGGTATGGACATACCTAAGTGTAGCTTAAATGATAAAAAAAGATAAATAGGAAAACTCAAAATAGCTAGTTATTAGAAAGCTATGCTAACTTTTGAAAATAAGTCAAGTTTATTTCTTGGATTCACATACAGTTCATATACAGTTGACCCACAACTTTGAAATTTTTTAACAAATAAGAATAATGTGTTTTACTAAGTGTTAATGTATGTGTCTACGTGTTGAATTTAATATTATTCTTATTTGTTAAAAATCTTTAAAGTAATGGGCGCCACCAGGGGAATCGACTGAATACTTCCAATTTCAAGATTCACGCAAATTGACATATTTGGTGTAAATGTTGCCGCAAGAAAAAAAATACAGTACCTCATGAGAAACCGCCATTAATACAGATAATGAAGAAGCCTGGTTGGTACAGACCGTCTAGTACACACACCATATTGCTTGACCACTGATTACTTTAACTATTAACTAGTGTCTGCATCGCCCATTGCGTTACACGGAAATGTGTACCATGTACCTACCTACCTACCTACCATGTACAATAATAATGTTTTAGATGAGAAACAATAGGTACTTCAATAAATTATTATCAACTCAATGCATCATTTTTGCGTTAGCAACTCTAACTACAAGAGCAGCCATTTAATTTTATTTCTTATATTAATTAATAATAACAATAATACGTAAATGTTATGATGCTGTTTATCAATTAAAATATTTGTGTATTTTTTATTAATTTATGTAACCACTTCACCATCAAGCCTCGAACTGCTCACACGTGCTGTAAGCTGTAACTGCACAGTGCACTGTGGGTGGAGAGTTGGGGAGGTTAGAAACCAGTCCCTATCATAATCATAAATGTCATATTAAGCGTAGTAACTATTTATTAATATGTAGTATAAGTCAGTCCAAGGGATAGAGAGGGAGGTGGCGGGCCCCGATCTCCGAGCTGAAAGTCTTGGATGCTATCAGAAATAACGGTAAAATAATTAGTATGATGCAATGAATTTATAAAACGGTGGTCCAATCCTCACGACCCAGGATTACACTGTATAGGTAGGTACCTATTTACTTTCTTATCGTTTGAACTACCGAGAAACATTATTTTTAAGTCGTGAGCGCTGACACATAGCACACACACCCACGCAAACACACCCTCACATTCACAAACATACACCCACACAACGCCTTAGGTATCGAAAATACTGTATTACGCGACGGTATGTTAAAATGAGCAGAACACCTTTTTCCTTATACGGCTATAAAGTACCTACAAAGTTATTTTTGTTATATGTGAAAAATTCCACTGTAAAAACTATCAAAGATAAGACGAACAGACAGGAAGGAAGGAAGGATTTACTAGGAGAATACATATCCCGGAACCTTGGGCGTACCACATTACAATTATGATCTTTTTGGTTCAACGTAATAGGGATAGGACGCTTTTGCCAGACTCGGGAATCAAACCCGAAGCCTTATGTACAGAAGTCTTAGTTGTGTTACTCCTGTGCCACCGAGGCAGACATTGTTAATGTGCACATAATCATACGTGCTTGATATATTAAACAAGAGCCGATACACCATATTTTGTATTTAGCTGATACGATACTGTTGCTGCCTGTACTGTACCTAACTGACCAGGGCCTCGATTCTGCTAAAGACAAACCACTGATTTACCACTGACACTCCAAAAACTGCCATTTAATTGTAGACTTTATTGTTATCAGATTAAAGTCTAAAGTCAAATGATATTTTGTAGAGCGAATGAAAAAGTTAAATGAATTCTTTTCAATAGATTTTAGACTTTAACAGTATAAAGGTAAAGTCTACAATTAAATAGCATTTTTAGAGTGTCAGTGGTTTTACAGTGGTTTGACTTTAGCAGAATCGAGGCCCTGCACATAGAGCTTGACTCAAGCATCGGACTTGCGATGGAGAGATCATGAGTTCAAATCCCGGCTATTATACTAACATGAACCCACAGAGCAAGCAATTTAGGTTAACTCGCGAATATATTTAATTTCGGTTGGGTTACTAAAAAAATTGCAATTTTATCACGGTGCAACACTGTCCGATAGCAAAGACTTCACTGTCAAAATGTCAAACGACTGTCATAATTCGTAATTGACGTATCAAAAAAAATAACGGAAATAACCGCAAGTAGCGGTAACTGACCTTAGGCACTGATATCAACAATGCTCTGTTTAATTCGCTGCGAGTGTGTGTTGTCGGAAAACTCGGGAATAACTTTCTTCTGAAGCTAATTAATCTGACAAATGCTTTCTTTAATTCGCTGCGAGTATTTATCTTGTCGGGAATAACTTTCTTCTGAAGCTAATTAATCTGACAAATGCTTTCTTTAATCAGCTGCCAGTGTATCTCGTTGGGGCTAATTTTCTTCGTAAGTTAATTAAGCTGACATAACAAAGTGCTCAGTAGTCGTCTCGATAGCTTTAGTAACTTTTATTTAAGTACGTAACCACGAAAACGAAAGAAAAAATCACCTCAACTCTGAACTCGATTAATTAAAACATTTAATCCTCAATAAATCGTGTCCGCTGTCCACGTAAGGTAGGCTCAACAGTTAATACGAAACTAAATCGTTCATTGATGACGGGGGGCTTAAATAGCCTTGACTCAATAACGTCTGATAACGCTCATGACGTCATCTATGCAAAAAATGTGCCGGCATGTGTACGTATCGCCTACTTAAGGTTTCTAATACCAACTACGGGTTTAGAAATGTCTAATTTTAAATTTAGAACTGTTTTTACACGTGTACTTATTATGAGATCGAGATGAGATCGGAACTGAATTTTGAACATTTTTTTATTACCTACGAGAATTATTGACTCTCAGGTGATAACCTCACCTGAGAGTCTGCTGGCCCGCGTCAGCACGGAAAAAAGGTATCCTTAGTGTTGGTGAGGCACATTATTAGAGTTACTGCAAATCTTAATAAGTGACATCATGATATGTTTGTGGTATAGTCCCGCACGGTGGCAGTGTTGTATTGCCAATGACTTCGTAGAAATCTCATAAAGAACCTGCTTACGCCATACATTAGAAACGTTACTAAGAAAAAAAAAAATCTGGTTTTTGCATTAACAGTATTTATAAATATCTTACACGAGTTCATCTATAATTGTCTCTGTCCTTTTTCGACCTTCAACTTTGCATTAAACTCATTTACTTTGAATACATTATGTTACCTACCAGTTTATAAAATATTTTTCTAGGTTTCTGACACAGTCGGCAAAAAGCATGCGAAGTGGATATACATTTCAGTTTTATAAAAAAACTAGCTGTTGCCCGCGGCTCCGCCCGCGTGGATGTCGAAATCCGTTTCAAAAACTATCCTATCTCTCAAGTTGGATCGAACTGCACATGGTGTGCGAATTTTATTATAATCGGTTAAGTGGTTTAGGAGTCCATTGAGGACAAACATTGTGACACGAGATTTATATATATTAAGAAGATTGACGGAATTTTTTTTCCGTTAAAATAATAAAATGTATGACTGTAATTCTTAAAATGGTATGTGCTAATAAATTTATGTAGAATATAGGTAGGTATTTACCTAATATAATTGTAGAAGTCTAAATCAATCGCGCGTTTAGTGCATGCTTGATTATTCTGGAAATTTTTGAAATTCAGTTTAACTTGAAGTTATGCACGTTTTATTGTTTCAAAACAGTCATATTTTTTGCACAGAAAAGTGAAATAAAAATGTAAGGTATGGGCTTAAATATTTTAATATTATATGCGATCAAGTGATCATTATCGGCAGATAAGAGCATATCAGGTAGAATAATTATGATCTAAAAGATGAAAGTCAGAATGATCTTTATACCTAGAACAATTTATATCTAGCCACGGGACCTATATTCAACCGATTATTTTTGTACCTATGTCATCTATTTAATAGGTATTCAAATGTGTCAACACCGCAATAGGTTTAGATCAACAAAATTGCAACAAGCAATGCAGGCTGTATGAAACCGCATGAATGCCGACCGCAACAGGTTATAAGGAAAAGGTTCAGTATTCTTGTGCCTATCTCACGAATCGCAATAGGCAATTCTTTATTGCATTCCATAGTCACAAAGCGAAACAAGAAAATTTATTGTTGTATGGAGTTTTATCGATACAACCGATGTAGGTACCTAAGTAGGTAAATATCGATAAATCGCAATAATGTAGGTACCATGACCTTAGAATACATTTACATATTATGTTATTATATTTCTCACGTAAAAATGAAAATACCTCATTGTATGGCGATAGCATGTAAACATGACTAATACATGAATGGAATAAACTCTACGAATGCAATGAAGAAAGTTCCATAATATTTACATGCCTAATAAATTGATACCGACATTATGATGTGTGTTTTTGACATTAGGTACATCCTTTTTTTGACATTTAAAACAATTTTACCACATATCGCGTGATCACTTACAACTCACGATACCTACCTACCTGTTAGAAATTTAAATAATGTTAATGAAGTTTTTCAAAATTTTAGTATGTAATCTAGTGTAGGTAGTATTATATTCACCATGTCTTGACTTAAAATTTTTGTACCAAACCGTTTAAAATTCGCTGCGATCTTATTTTAGAGTCCCAATGTCGCGAGACGTATTATCAACAGAGAACAAAAACATACAAAAAATTGAAAAAAGCAGACTTTTTCAGCTGTCTGGTTGGCTACCACGCAGCGGAGTAACGAAACACCTTGCAAATTCTTAAACGCGATAAGCGCCTAGATGCCAACACTAATATACATATCCAGTAGTCTAACTTAGACAAATATATAGGAAAAAATAATAAGTAGTTATTTTTACTATTATGAAGATTCTTTAAGTTTGCTAAATCATGGAACTTTTATAGAGAAACAAGACTGAATCCGCATACAACAGCATCCTCCTGTATTTTGAATATATAAAATACGTAAATTTTGTTGTGACTGGAGTTCTTACAATAGATCTTAAACTCAGGTGAATAACGTCGCTGATACAATATCGGAGAATAAAAATTGCTCTTGTTCGATTCTCAGGTCAGCACAAAATGGTGAAATATGGGTTACTAGCCGTTGCCCGCGGCTCCGCTCCCGTGAAATTTTTGTTCCCGCTACCCGTGACCCAAGGGAACCTGTTCCCGGGATAAAAAATAGCCTATATGTTATTCCAGACTATAATCTATCTCAGTACCAAACTTAGCCAGATCCATTCAGCCGTTTTTGCGTGAAAGAGTAACAAACATACATCCAGACATCCAGACATTCTTAGAAACTTGCGCGTTTATAATATTAGTAGGATCCTATTAGAAGTTTCACAGGAACAACACTGATTAAGACAACAATGACGGCCATAGATGATTAGAACATCGAAATGATAGGTTTGCTTTAAGCAATATTTGAGAATTGCAAAGAAACGGATACTTACATATTAAACAAAAAAAGAAACATAAAATGCGAGTACATACTAATACTTATAAAAAATCTTTTCATCTCAAAATAAGCAAGTATTTCAGCGCCAGTTTGCGTCATTTTATTCAAAGACGTCACAGAGTTGTATTTCTGTTATTTGTAAACAGTGGCGCGTCGATGAGGTCAACGGAACACATGCCGGTGTCGAGCAAACACAAACCAGTCATAAGAAACTGTTTTATTTCTTGTATTTGTCCAGCTAAACTGCAGAAGGTCAAGACAAGATTAAGTACCTACCTATATATAGGTTGATGTTTATAATTTACTGATGGCAGCGGCGCCGCCCGTGCGGAGTTCGATTATCGTTTTTTGGTCAAACCTCCAGGTAGTCTAACGTCTGACCTAGACCTTTCTTCTACTTCTTCTTCTTCAACCTAGCGTTAATCCTAGTCGCATCCAAAGCTTTCACCTCGGAGTCTGGAGTCCGCTTTACCAGTCTTAACTGCGGATTTGGCTGGACATCGATATTTTCGGTGAAGCGACTGCCATCTGACCTTCGCAACCCAATGGTGACATTAAGCGATATCGAAGCATTGCAGCTAGACCGTTGTTGTTGGACTTTTTAGGGCTCCAACTATTCACAAAGACCAAGACCTTTCTAATAGAAAAAAAAACCGCATAAAAATCAGTTTAGTGATTGTTGTGTTCAGAATCGTTCATTTAACATAACACAGGTTTTTATTTATAAATCTCACATGCACAGACGCAGGTATTTTACGATTTTATAATAGTAGGTATAGTATAGATACTATATTTTATGTGGGAGGGAGGTAGCCCTAACTGATATGAATAAAGCTCGCTGACGTATGATATGCTTCCAATATTTTTATTAATAAAAATAGCTAAGTTATTTTATTATACCTGATTATTTTATTATCAGCAAGTTCACACTTTAATATAAGTAAAAGTGATGGATGGGCGCAATTTACGTCAAAATAACCACAATCTAACCTCGCTCGAATGGGTTTAGTGCATACCTCTTCACGGTATCTAATCTAGACAGATCAATAGTTTGTCGATCCTGTCGATAATGATAACAGGAGCTAGATATATAATACCGGTTAATACCAGAAACTTTACCACATTGCCAAGCAACTCAAACAACACTAGCCAAGGCTTAATGCACGTTAGAGCACGTTATGCCATCGGTCCCGATTGCCATGCCATACGAATATTTACGGCAATCGTTAAGGGTAGCTGCAGCCCTAAAAAACCAACAGCAAAAAAAAAAACAGTAAGTAATCACATTTCAATCATTTTGGGTAACCCGGTTAACTGGTGCAATGAAAATCGGTGGCACTGTTAGGTATGAAATAAATTTAATTCCGCGCAAGCTTAGACTGTGGAATGATCTCCCTGCAATGATTTTCCCTAGCGGCTACAATATGGGGTTCTTCAAGAAGGGCATTAGAAGGCTTTTGCAGGGTCGGCAGCGCGAGTATGACGCGCCTGGTGTTGCACACGTCCATAGGCCACGGTGACCGCTTCCCATCAGGTGGGCCGTGTGCTTGTCTGCTACCTAAGTGGTATAAAAAAAATCCTATGACCTTCAGTGGACGTCGATAGGCTAATTGATTGATTGATTGTAGCAACCCAAAATTAGGTTAGCCGACGTCATTTTTGTGACACAGTCTCGTGTTCAGCACTTTTTGTCCGTATGTGTTATACGTTAATGACCGTAACAAATTGGCTCATCGCTAGTTTCCACGCACACGTGTTTACGTTTACTGGAGTCTGGCAATGCCAAAGTGCGTCATTTGTCCCGTCTCCGGTCTATTTCTGAACCGCCTTGAGACGGCCCAACATCTTCCAGTAATGTGAAGGGCTTTGAGTTATTCTAATAACTATTCGCATGATACGTTTAGTAGATTTATGGTCGTTGATCTGATTCCAAGGTAAGATCTAGAATGTTCGGTGTTGGCAATATTTTTCAAAGTTTTAATAGTCCAAATTCTTGTTGTTTTTATTATGATTGTAACAAAAATGGTTCATATAAGCAAAAAATTGTTTACACTTGCCGGGGTGCGAGGGAATTCGCCTTATTCCTGAGACCCTACACCACATCAGAGACCCGAGAAAGGAATGCGGTTTTGGTCGGTTCGAGAACGATAAACACCTCCGCTGGCCGGCAAGGAGTATCCCAGGTGATTTTCGCATGAAAAAATGGTAAGCTAATCTAACCTAACCTAACCCAGCTGGTTAGGTTACGTTAGGAAAAAATAAATAAGCATGATAAAATGACCTAATTTTTAGTTCTGTGTAGCCGATCTAGCCAGATGTAATATAAGGTAGTTCAGAAATCAACTTACCATCAGCTATCAACCAACCACCGCACTAGACTAACGTATCGTATGTAGTTAGCGAATTTAGCCAACAAAGTTCCTGCGTCAATGTGAATATTTTAGTTCCATTATCTAGTTTACGGATTTAATAATAATCTTAGAATAGTGTCATGACGGCAATACCCACACGTTGAAGCCTCAGACTAAAGAAATGCCAACATTCTGTAACAATATTTCATTTCTTGGCGCCTTTTCCCGTGCCAACATAAAAAAGAAAGACATTTAGAATTGGAACAGTATTGAAATAATTATGTATTATGATCTTTTTTAAAAACACATGACTTGCTTTTTAGAACCAAGCGGTACGGTGTCTTTTTTTCTTTACCGCACCTTACAGAGTTGGAATTCTTTACCAGCGCATGTGTTGCCTTCCTCCTATAGTTCCGAGTCTTTTGAGGCGTAAAATAGCATTCGATGAGGCCGTCAAGCTGGGGGCCACCACTGTAGCATAATCGATGTATGTAGTGGTGACCCCTGAGACTGAAGTCTGACTGAAGACTGAGGTGAAGTCATGTTGACATGTCCAATATAAAAAAACGAACCAGAAAATGTTTAGTTAGATGACGCCGTATCAGGCCTATTCACGTGGCAACAGAAAAAAAAGTAAATAAAGTAAGTAAGGAAGGTAGATAAAATTTTAAAAATAAAGGGTTCCGCGTTAAAAAAAAAACAGATTAAGTTCACGCGATTGAAATCACGGGCACTGTTGGGTGATTGGGTGAGTGATTCAAGATGAATAAAGACGAAAAAAATTAATTTAACTTTTACCACACTTACTATTTTTTATTTATTCAATTAAAATTTCAACTAAAGGAAACTACCCTATTGGATAATGAGACGTTCATTTCTGTACATCCTCTTTTTACATGTATAATATCATTGTGTGCATCTCTGATGTCAATTAAAAAAAAGCATTCTTAAGGTGTGGTCTTACTTATGGCTTCGGCTGAAACCTGTTTTGTTTCGGTCACAATGTTCGTGGAATAAAACAAAGGCATATTGCATAACCTACCTTTAATGTTTAAAATAACATACTCTGATAATAATGATGACATGATATAATACAGGTACTTTATATTGTTTACTTAGCAACGCGATTGTTGAGTTAAAGAGAAATGATGAGTCATTGTCTTCTGGGAAAAAAACATGGAGTGTTTAAAAAAATATGGGTCTTTGGACTGAGTATCTATTGTTGTCGGTTTTTTTAAATAGATTTATAGGTCAGTGATAAGTATAAAAATATAGGAGGGTTATTTTTAAGCCAGCTGCACACATGTGCCAACATTGTCCACAGAATGTTTACATCAAAAACGATAAGGTTTGCAAATGACGATAGTGCATGTGATACTGGGCACATTGGCCCAACGTGTACAGCCACCATTAAAGGTATGAATGACGACACAACAAGGTTTCAACCCCGTATGTTCCTTTTTTAGACTTCTTTTTAACATAATAGTAGCAAACGGGCACAAAGCCTGCTCGATGGCAAGTGGTTACAAAGATCTATGAATAACGAATGTAACCCTAGAGGTGTCTGTAACTGCGGAGAGGAAAAGAAAGGGAAAAGTGGCAAGAGGCGATAAAAGGAGCGTGCGCCAATTAGTCAGCATGTAACCACTGTCAGTAGGTACTAGATTACACAGAATACTGACAAAACAGTCAATCTTTATCTATCAAATTTCTTTGAATTTAATTACATACCTATTGACCAATATACAAATACATCTACTTTATATAGAGCACCCAGCTGGCAATATACTGTAGCATAACTAGACGAGTAACTTCAAAACTAGATCGATTTGTTGATATAATTTTCTTTTAACTGGAGTGTGTTTATCTGAAATCCTATTGTGTTTATACTTGACCGTCTGAGCTGTCTAATTGGTAAACGAGACTGCAATAAGACTGCCTGCCGCCACAACGGCGCGGTGTCGTGTCGGCTTCGGCGCAGCGATCGCAAAAATCTATAACAACGCATCATGGAAATTTCCGCTGCGCGGGTGCAGCATGTATTATTCCACAGTGCTCTTTCATTTATTGGTTCTCATCGTTATTTTATGATCAATTGTATAGATGCGTCCGTCAGAGACTGTCTAAATTGTTGTCGATCAGTGTTTTATGGTTAGCTGGTAACTGTCAGACTGCGACTTTGTTTAATCGTCTTATATTATACTAGCTTCCGCCCGTGGCTTCGCCCGCGTGGATGTCGGTTATCGCGACCAAATGTAGCCTATGTCTCGAGGTCTTATCTAATCTACCCCTATACCTACCAAATTTCATCAAAATCGGTTCAGGTGTGAAAGCGTAACAGACAGACAGACAGAGTTACTTTCGCATATTTTATAATTTATATTAATATCGAAGTATGGATCTACTACTAAGGGGCAAACAAAGGGCCAACCTGGTGGTTAGTAATTGCGTATAGCCTTTGGATGGATATCAATCTGAAGACAAGAAAGGAACAAGAAAGTAGGAGAAGACAGTGTAAAAGTAAAGGAAGCAAAGGCTTTGCTTCCTTTACTTTGCTTTGCTGCAAAGCAATGTTTGTGACAACGCATCGTAACCAAACCGTCGTTATTAAATTTAATGTGCCGACGATAATTCCCAGATCGTGCAGAGCTATTCGTGCTTGGAAGCACGGCTCTACTAAAATATTATATAAAATATTGCTATATCTTTCATCTCACGGCAGGAGCGCATTTTAATCCTCTATATTTGTAAAACAATTTGTCAAGTGTTTATAGACTTCTGGGATTGTTTGGGGAGCATAAAACGGTATTTTCCTCGCTCAAACAGCGTGAAAAAGGTGCACACTGAACATACCCGAAGCATTGGATTAGGTAGCCAAATTTAATGTCTAAAGTGATCTTTATCGAGACATCGTTTTCTTCCATACATTCGTGTCAGATGTCATCTCTTCGGTTACTCCCTTCCTTGCCATATCATCTTTCACGCACTCCATCCATCTTTTCTCAGGCCTACCTCTACCCTTAATGCCCTCCACATTCATACTTAGAACCTTTTAACAACATTGCTTTCATCTCTTCACATAACATGTCCATACCACGACAGTCGCTCGCTTCTCAATTTTTCATTCACTGGTGCAACTTTTAAACTTCCTCTAACGTACTCATTCCTTATTCAGTTCATTCTTGTCATGACCTAGCTTATCGTAAGGCATAAAATTTACTTATCGCATTATCCACAATAACAATGTTTTGCAATGGTAGTTCACATAATGAAACAAAAGAGCATTCAGAGGGTTTATCAATGTATGCGTATTGACACGATCAAATACAAAATTTACTTCGTTATGTGTCATTCCTTCTAAGAAGTTCCGAATGGAAATTTTATTTCGATTTTTGTGACTGAGAAAAGTGCGATCATCAATTTCATCAAGAACCAAGCGGTACGGTGCTTGTTTTCTTTGCCGCACCATAAAGACTTGGAAATCTTTACCAGCGCATGTGTTTCCTTTCTCCTATAGTGTCGGGTCCTTATAAGCGGGGCGTGAAAAAGCATTTGATGAGGCCGTCATGCTGAGAGCCACCAGTACCACCTCTCACTCAGTAGCAATATTGGTGTATGAAGTGGTGACTCCCGACCCTGAGACTTTACCTTTAGCTTACCAGCAGGCGAGGTGAAGTTATATTGAAGTGTCCAATATAAAAAAGTACTCTAAACTTACATACTAACTTATCTGCAGCATGTAACTTGCAAGAGTGAGATACTCGTTCACTTGTAATACCTGTAACCAAAGATTTATAGCATTAGTGGCTGGCGACGGGGGTGTTATCCGTGGGGACTTCCACACGAAAAAAAAAGATGAGTTACGTTACCAATAATGGGCCGTCCGAATGAGCAGTCCAACTAGGGTAGTACGGCCATAATAACCATCGTGTTGTGTTCCCGGCGGAGAGTAGGATAGCCAGAGCTCACAAATTCCCCCCTCCCCATCCTCTAATCCCCTTAACCCCCTCCCCCCCCCTCCAGAACCGGCAGCACGAGTGTGATGTACCTGGTGTTGCACACGTCCATAGGTCACGGTGACCGCTTCCCATCAGGTGGGCCAGTTGCTTGTCTGCTACCTAAGTAGTATAAAAAAAATACTTCCTTTCCATAGTATATGTTAATTTATTAGCAAAAGCCATATACGCCTTGGTTTAGTTAGACTCTAGCAGCTAGACGGACATAAATACCTATCGTTCCTTCAATATAGTTATTGATCTAATAAGAACAATGCCCCTTCGTAAAATGCCTGACAGTTGATTGCAAAACAGCTATTGTTCTTCCAACAGTGGACGACTGTCCTCACGCACATTCCAATATCTACATACATATACGCACTATAAAGACTTGGAATTCTTTACCAGCGCATGTATTTCCTTCCTCCTACAGTCCCGGGTCCTTTAAGCGGGGCGTGAAAAAGCAAATTATGAGGCCGTCAAGTTGAGGGCCACCACTGTAATAGCCATATCGGTGTATGTATTGGTAACTCAGTCCTTTTTTGTATCCTTTTAGACTTTAGCTTATCATCAGGTGAGGTGAAGTCATGTTGATGTGTCCAATATACAAAAAATACGCTAACGGATATTATGTACTATCTATGATGTTAATAATTAAGTTTTGCGGTAAGCGGGACCGCCTCGGTAACCAGCCTATTTTTTTATACCACTAAGGTGTTAACAAACGCGAGCCTATTACCAATAAAAAAAAAAAAAGTGGCAGACAAGCTCACGGCCCACCTGAAGAGAAGCGGTCACCGTGGCCTATGGATGTGTGCAACACTAGGGGCGTCACACTGGCGCTGCCGAACCTCAGAGGGAGGGGGGGGGGGGGGGAATAGGGGTGGAGGAGTTAGGAGGGGATGAGAGAGTCTCTGTACTGACAACGCAAGGGACTTTTGTCAAACACCAGGAGCGTCACAAACCTTCTAATGCCCTTCTTAAAGAACCCCATATTGTAGTCGCTAGGGAAAACCACAGCAAGGAGATCGTTACTAAGCGTGCCCGGAATAAAATTTGGCATTAATAAAATAAGATTGCCACATAATAATACCGTACTATTATTATTACACTTGAACTTGACAGACACCTGCTATTTAACACACTTACAGCTGTAATTCACACTTGGATAATAATGTGTGCTAAATATTTTTTTTTGTTTCAAGTTAGGCAGTAAACAAAACACGCCCACCTTTTGCTGGCAAGGGGACAGAAAATGGAAAAGAGGATAAGAATGACAAAAATTAAGTAGAAGTGAGAAAAGTAATAGAAAAAGTTTCGAATAGAAGGCGAAAGTTTGTTAGTATGGATGTATGGATGTTTGTTACTCTATAACGGAATAACGGCTTAACGGATCTGGATGAAATTTGGCACCGATATAGATTATGGGCTGCAATAACACATAGGCTACTTTTCATCCCGGGAATACGGTCCCATTGGAAGTGGGAATGGGATCAGAATTTCACACAGGCTCCCGCTAGTATAAGATACAATTAAAATATATGTAGGTTGTATCATACCTATATTTATCTACTTCTTCTTTCGTGTCAATGATTCTGCCATCTTGACCGCGCTATTAGTGGTAGGCATCTACTGACAATAGGTACCTATAACCAAAGACCATGATTTAGACATGATAGTTATCATGGTCTTTGGTATTATCTTGGCAAAGAAACTGCTTTATAAAAAGATTACGAAATACTAAACTTATTTCTTCACGCTTCATTGATGCATTGGCTGCAATGGCTCCAAGATTTAGTCAACAACAAAATTTTTATTTTTGCATTTATTTATTTTCAATTGATTTCGGTTCTGGTTCTGACAAGCGATTTTAAGAACAGTAGCACTAAACAGGTGTAGATCGTCGATTTCAATGATAAACGAATTCCCTTTGAAATTCATGGAATCGATTTCATTGAATCTTTATCAAAACAATAATATCAAGGCCGTTTCAAATCATTACAACATCCACCTATTATTATTTCTGCAGTTGTATCATATTAAAAATAGCTAAGATGTGTGCAAAGTTAAAAAAAGCATGACACATATTTACATAATTATTGCAAAATAAAACATGATACATTATTTACTTTATTACATTGTTGCAAAATGTTGTCTAACAATAAACTAGGTTTAATTTGAACCATTCCAAAATAGTGGGAGTTATTTTGTTAGCCCCGTGGGACCCGATTCCATAAAATTACCTACTTTTTTTTAAAAGTTGAAAATTCGATAAAAACTAATTCTGAAGGTTCAATAACCCCGCGGAAACTGGGTTAGATTTTGCTGTTTTTTTTTTTCATTATTCTTTGCTTATCGAATTAAAATCATGAGTTTAGAAAAAAAGGCGTCTCTGAATCGGGTATCGATAATCACCTTTTCAAAATGGTGCTCTGTAGAGTCTGTAGATCCAAGTTGATGATTACGTAAATAATCATACGACAGATATTCCATTATTTTCATAAGGCAAAGGAATCATTTGAATGCGACTATCATGTTTATTGTTCAATTAGACTGGATGATATACGCCGGGTAGGGCTGTCAAAAGTTATGTTACGTTTTTATTATTGTTGACGAAGATAGATGAATTGTCTCTTTAAAGAAAAGTTCAAACAATAACAGATTAAATTCCCTAATATTTTTGTAATGAGATGCACGCAAAGTACTCGAACAAACCAATTTCGTTTTTTTTTTGAATAAATAAAAAAAAAAAAACAAACCAATTCCATAAAGCTGATAATAGCTGAGAAAATAGAAACAAAAGTTTGCCACTCTGTTTCTACTCTATTCTTACTCTAGCCAGATCCTTTCCATCTGTCTTGCTTAAGTACATATATATTGTGCTAAGATTATGAAGGCCTGGAGATGTTGAGTTGACTACATGATAATAACACTGAAAATAATTACGTATACCCAGCCTGACACAGTCAACTTAGAAAAAAAAGGAACGGCATAACGGATTTTACGCTATATTTTAACTCATCACCGTCCTTGTAATTTAAATGTGTAGTTTACGTTCTACGACCATACAATAGTCGCTGTTTGGGTTACAATCCCATAAATGTAAATGAAATATACAAATAAATATTAGTGAAAAATCATGCGCGCAAGTGACGTTTGCAAGGTTGAAAAATATCTTTAAACACCAGTTACAAAACATACAGGTTATCATCAGCCGTTCGTTCAATTATTTTACCACGTGAAACTTAACTAGTACAAAAAGGAAGCAGAATCGCAAACAATTCCTGCGTGCGTGGCAACCCTAAACCTGATTGGTAACAATAAACGTTTGTTGGTGTGCAAAGTGATCCCAGCGGAATTGACCCAACTCCATTCAATTACCCGAGTGTATTATTACTTACCAGAACTTTCTGTTGTCACTGTGTGTCTATAGAGGACGCTGGCTTGTTTGTTTCAACAAATAGGTATACTAATCTAAATTTACTTTCAGTGTGGGTTGTTAGTACCTCTATCTCTTTGAACCAAATTTATTGCAGTGTCATTGTATCAGAGTGATGTCATAAACCCGAGATTTCAGATTATGTTTACAGTGTATTTACTCGACTGCAGACAAGTAAAAATCGGTTATTTAAAGACTAATAGCTATAAAGAGACTAGGTTTCTTTCACAAGACAGGGCCAAGTCAACCTAACTTACAAGTCGGTACAACTACTGATAGGCCGACAATGCTCTGGCGCTGACTTTCCTCTAAGACCAGTCAACAGTTACTCCCATAAAAGCCAAGATATGCTAAATCAAGATTTCTCTTGCTGCATTTATCTTTATGGGAACCCGAGGTACACGGAAAGAGTAGGTAAGCGGAACTCGAACTTCAAAACGGACATTTTAGATTTAGATGCAGCAGAGATCTGCGCTTAGATGATTTCAATATTAATCCATAAATTAAGTAGGTGGGTACAATTTATTCTGTTTAAATGAGGTTGCCCGCCGATTTCGACTACTTACGAGGTCAAAGATTTAATGTTGACAGAAGAGGAAGCTCTTGAAGTGTGTGGTGAGCTGTTGTCTCTACCTACCCCGGAAGGAATAACTCGTGGCGTACGTATGAGTATATTGAACATTATAACAACTAAGTAAGTACCTACATCAGTTTGTATAAGTCTGTGGCTAATTAAGATTGATAGCGTAAAATTTATTTACATACGGTTGTCGCGATGATATAACTAATCCATCTCTACCCGTCACGTTGACTGTAATGCTCGGTACACACCGACAGACTGAGGGCGAACATATAGAAACAAACGTTGGGTCGAGCGTGACCTAAACAGTCAAATAAATTATGAAAAAATATTTCTTAAGTTAAACAGTTTTAAATTGTATTGTCATCAGAACTAAAGACTTTTGCCAAATATCAGACAAATCAGACAACTGAAAGGGGTTCAAATTTCGATTAAGTACTTGATTATGACCCAAACAAACAGGTCGAGTTAAATAAAACTGTTTAACAATACCCGCTTTTGATGTTCATTTCATTCATTCATTTATAAGCAGTTTGCCTTCGTTTTCTTGTTGTGTTGTTTAACCGGCATTATAAAAACATGGTAAAGTAAAGATTTCAATGTTAAACAGAACAAAGTGTTTGGTAGGTATAATATATTTTGTTTTGAAGAAGTATTGTCCGCATTTCAGTGATATTCAATAGGTCTTAGGTATTTACATTAACATAATAACATACTAAGTTAAAAAAACCGACTTCACAAACTAAAAACGTAGTTATTTTTCATTAAATAGAAAAGTACCTATTTATGAGGTTTTACAAAGGCATCAAAAACAGAATTTTTACCGTAAATTTGATGATTTCTCCTCGATACCCTGGATATGGGACCACCTCAGAAGTAGCCTCTTTCAAACAAAAAACATTCAAAATCCATCCATAATTGGCGCCGCTATCGCGTAAACGTAACATACATACAAAAAAATTAGCGTACGAATTGAGAACCTCCTTTTTTTTAAGTCAGTTAAAAATAAAATTGAACATAAAGCCTGATTATTTTTTTATACTACGCGATTGTGACATTCCTGATTTTGCATGCGTCTATAGGCTACGGTGACCGCTTCCCATCAGGTGGGCCGTGTGTTTGTCTGCCACCTTAGTAGTATGAAAAATAAGAGATCTTACTATTAGAACTCGCAAGCAGTCTTCCAATTCGATCTAAACTAGGTACTATAATTTTTATTAGTTCAATAAAAACTGCACAGAGGCTACATTAATCATTATACTATCAAAGCACACAATAAAACTGAGTCGATAGACTACCACTCCCATCAAGAACGATTAAACGAAGCCAATGGCTATTTTAGTGTCACTTACTTATCATCAGTCATAAAAATAACGTTTTAATCAATAATTACATACTAAAAACAACATTGTTTACACCTGCTTTAATAAATTTCATATAAGTACAGTCAGTCTCCATCAAGAGTCTAAGGATGCTTTTCCACCAGAGATGTGCTTACGATGCTATGGATGCGTTTGATATCCACCAATCATATTCATTGGTGCACATAGCTTAGCACTGGTGGAAACGGATTCAACTAAGATATGTTTTTTATGAAGGACGCGTGCTATGAATGCGCGCTATGGATGCATGCTATGGATGCATGCTATAGATCCATGCTATGAGCCAGCGTGAGTGGTGTAGGCTCCCACCGTTTCTTTCTAATCATACAAAGCAAAGCTTGAGATGCGCATCTTCAAGCACATCTTCCTTTTCGCATCTTCGCAGCATAGCACATCTCTGGTGGGAAAGCACCCTTATTACGACACTAGTTTATGCCCGAGGCTCCATCCGTCGGTATTTATACATAAATTTTATTATTTACTGATTATTCGCAATGTTAAGATCGTTTTATCTAAAGTTAGTTTTCAGCAAACACCTACCTACTGACGAGAGTACACCATCAAATTCTTTGAAGATCAAATAAATATTTATGTGAGACGTTTTTTTGCTGTCTGTACAGCTACAGGGAAACCAGTACTAAACACAAACAGAATACTAAGAACTAAGCGCCAAGACTCCCAGTACTTTTCCAGTGGATGGCTCACCACGTCACAGATGAGGTCAACGAACCCTGCCCGGGGCACTTGACTGCGAGCTAACTTGCATACGGTGGAGGTCGATTGAAAGTGCAAATCGGCGAATTCGAGTTTTGGCACTCCAGTCGCATATTTATTTATACAACTGTACCTAATAAAAACAGTTGAAATTATAATTTTAACTACGTTTAAAAAACCGACTTCGTTTACTAACGTTTTACTTTTAAGTGTAGGTACAGAAATAGAAAAGTACTTATTTATGAGGTTTATTATGTACAAAGGCATCACAAACAGAATTTTTGCCGTTTTGATGATTGCCCCTCGATTTTCCCAAGATCCCAGCATCAGATCCCGATACCCTAGATATGGGACCACCTCAGAAGTAGCCTGTTTCAAACAAAAAAAAATTCAAAATCCATCCAGGATACGCTATCGCGTAACATACAAACAAAAAAATAATAGCGTAAGAATTGAGAACCTCCTCCTGTTTTGAAGTCGGTTAAAAATAAATAAATATTCTACAACAATCTATCGGCGACGTACCCGTAGGACCTCAAAGTTTGGACCCTTTTTCAAAAGTGCCCTTACGACCTCTTTTTTAGTACCCGTACGACCTCCAAAATAAAAATAAATACACATCGCTCCCTAGACCCAAAGTAAGGACAGGTTAGTTTGAGAAAAGAAAAAAAAAGATAAAAGTTTTGGTCTGTCTCGTTTCGTATCAGCCATGTTCAGTTCAAGTGAGCCGATTTATTTTCTGCTTCAGTGATATTGGTAGGTAGCAGGGCTCGAAAAACGTTATATTTTTCGAAACGTTATCGCCTTAAATGCCTACGGAACGTTATGTTTTGGTTTCGTTCGGAACGGAACGCTATGCGATACGTTTTATAAGAGCGTTATGATTTTTTTTGTTTTTGATCCTTAAAACGTTTTTAACCGGTTTTTCCCATTTCCTCGATAGTTTATATGTATAGAACAAAAAATATTATTCTTCGGTCATTCATTCGCGGGATCGCGGCCATGCGGCTTTGATGTGTGAGAGTAGAAAAAGGATTATTAAACATGGATCATTTAACTTCAGTTGAGTAGCAACTATTACATTAAATGTTTTGATTTTTTACTACTGTTTGAATTATTGATGATGGATGGATCGACAGCGGAGGGCGTTGAGATTTGAGAGTTGAAAGCCTGCTGAGGCCGCCTTGCCCTAGTAGTCAAACGGGAGAGGTATTTTACCTGAGCACTCGTCTGTTCGGCCTCTTTTTGAAATTATTAAGGAATAGGTTAAAGGGAGAGTTGTGTGGGTGTAATTGTTATATACAGTAAGGGTCTCAGACATAGGCAATTACTGACACCTCAATGCATCCTAGTCCATAGAAGTTGAACTAAATTAAAAATTTAATTAAATTCCTTGATTAGAAAAAAACTACATTTTCTAACAAAATTAATGTAAAAAATAATTAAACAATGAAACCATCTGTACAAACCATGAGAGTCTAGTTCCGGTGTGAAATATTGCCGCACCTTTGAAATAATACCCAGCTTTTTGGCAGCTACTTGAGCCTTTGCCTCAATGTATGGACCAAAGTTGAGGGTAGGAGTGAGAGTCACGCCAAGAAGCTCAAGGTGGTCGGTTATCGGCACTGGTACACCTCGGAAAGTAGAATTTGGCTGGAATTGGCTCCGCTTAGCGGAGAATAGACACGCCTGGGTCTTTTTCGCGTTGAAGTTGACCAAGTTAGCGTCTCCCCAATCGGAGACAGCCTTCAAGGACAAGTCCAAACGCTCAACCATAGCCTCTCGAAGAGACCGGGTTTGTGCCATGCTGGCCTGCGGGCCGGACTCGTACCTCTCAACCACTGTGCTGTCGTCTGCGTACCCAAAAATACCGGGCTTGAGTAGATCGTTAATGTGCAGCAGGAAAAGTGTGGCAGAGAGAACCGACCCCTGAGGGACCCCTGCGTTTATTGGCAGTTGATCCGACGAGCAGCCGTCAATGACCACTCGGATTGACCGGTTTTTCAGGAAGTCGGTAATCCAGGCACACAAGCCAGCAGGCAAGCCGTACGCTGGAAGCTTGTTGATTAGGCTTTCGTGCCAGACCCTGTCAAAGGCCTTCGAGATGTCAAGGGAGACAGCGAGTGCCTCTCCGTGTTTCTCGATGGCCTCACTCCAGATGTGAGTAGCATACACAAGAAGATCCCCAGTGAACGGTTCTGGCGGAACCCATAATGCCGATCACTGAGGAGTTCATTCGTTTCCAGGTATGCCAGGAGCTTATGGTTCAGCACACGTTCCATAGTTTTGCAAAGTATGGACGTTACCGATATGGGTCTATAGTTGACAGGGTCAGCCCTACTGCCCTTTTTGGGCACAGGTTGCATATTTGCCTGCTTCCAACCCTTCGGCACTTGACCGGCCTCATAAGAGAGACGAAATAGGCGTGTCAAGACAGGAGACAATTCAGGCGCACATTTTTTCAGCACTATTGCTGGAATCCCGTCGGGCCCACTGGCCTTATTCACGTCCAGACCGCTCAGCACTTTACGCACCTCCTTCTGACGGATGCTAACATCCACCATACGGGCCTCACATTCATCAGGAGGCAACGAGGGTACCAGATGTTGATACGCACACAGCTAATTGCTTGGACCTTCTTCTGACAACGGATCCAGACCGATACTCCGTGTCGGTATCTTCCCCTCTGGGAAGTTCCGACCACTGTCTGGTGAAATCTGTATCCGTCTACTCCCCACACGATGCTAGCCCTAAGGGCTCTCGAAGGATATGGCGGTACAGGTCAGCAGATTGGGATGAGATGCGGTCCTTCTTCGCATCGTACCCTTGGCGGCCTACTTGCTTCTCCTCTGCTGATCCATCTGTTTGCGCGGACGCCGTAGCGGATGTTGTGCGGCGGGGAATGGAGTATTACATTCCATTCTCTGACGTCACAATGTCTGGCGTAGCGCGGCCTTGGTTTGGTGCCGAGTGTGGTCGCGCCGAAGCGCAAACCACGCGGCTTACCTTGCTTGGGTCGATGCTCGCAACCGCAAGTCTGGGGATGTATCCAAGAGGAAGAAGGCCTTCAATAGAACTGCCAAGGCCTGCAAAAAGACTCTGCGTAAGGCTCGTTATGACCATATTGGCCGAATAGGGAGCAAACTCGCATCATACCCAGCGGGCAGTAAAGCGTTTTGGTCCCTGGCCAAGACGGTTGAGACTAATTTCTGCCGTCCCTCACTACCTCCACTGCTGAAACCCGACGGGTCGCTGGCCCACTCTGCTGCGGAGAAAGCAAATTTATTTGCCTCTTTTTGCGGAGTCATCGCGTCTAGATTCTGGTACCACGAAACCCCCTGCTCCTCCTGATGAATGTGAGGTGATAATATGTACCTACTTATTACATGACACGCATTATAAGATTCACGAGGTTGGGTGTCTCCAATATTTTCGGGGCTCGAGTCAACCTCACCTGAGCTAGCCGGTACTGATTATGACGGACGAGACTCTGGTGCAGGCAGATTGAAGAACGTACCTTGTTAACTAGCGAACTTTGAATTTTGGTGAACCAAGAAGATTTTAACCAACTTTAAAAAGAATGAAATTCTCTATTCAGACGTTTATTGGAATAAAAAATACTTAGTACTTACCTATGTCTTTGTTATGATTTCATCATTGTTAACAATAAAAAAAAATATTTACGGCACAAACTCAGACTAGAAGAATTATTCTTCTAGTCTGAGGGCACAAATTAATCGTAAAAACAATGAGGCCTTTTTATCAGATGTTTAAATTAATTAAATATTACGATTATTTTAAAAGACCAGCGCCTCAAAATGATGGTGATTCCTGTAGGCGGCAATATCAAAGCGAATTTTGTCTCTTTCTATATTATTATGTTTCGAAATTTTATAAAAATAATGCCCATTTGGCAACGTCGCTTATCGTAGGTTCCTACCTAAATAAAGTTAGATACTTGTTAGATTTACATTTCGTATCGCATGTGAAGCCAACAGTCAGAAGTCAAAACAATTATTTATTAAATTATTAGTAAAAAACAAAAAAATTATATAACCGCACCAAAATCCGTTGTGTAGTTTTTACGTCCGTCGCTAGAGCGATAGACATAAAATCGACTTAACGAATTTACCATGCTGACGGTAGTTCTTTTTAGATTTTGGCGCGAATGCATTGTACACTAGTGATCCGGACCGCGGCACGGGCCCAACTGACCACTTCAGCCTTTACGCACACGAAAGCAGTGTGTAAATATACGTTTAACTACAACCAAAGCAAAACCGCCTTCGTAAAATAGAACATCTATAGGTACTACCACCGATTATCTAATAGTTCGTACTACCTACTATTATTGTTCACCCGCTTTCCTTCCTGAGATAGAACAAATAATTATACAAAAATAGCCAAGCGGCACTGCGGTTTGACAAAAAAAAGTTCATTCATGTCAACGCGGACGCGCTGCATGCGCGCGGTACCTACCGCTGTGTGGATTTAACCGTTTTATTTGGGTTTTCAAAACGTTCTCATTTCGTTTCGTTCCCAAGAAAAGTCCTTGCAATGAACTGTTCCGAACGAATTAAAACCGTTATTTTAAATAACGTTTTCGGGCCCTGGTAGGTAGCCTAAGTTGGTAGGTAAAGGCATTTAAATAATTTTTCAATTGTCCTGCACGCATTCCTAACCAATTAATACCTACAATTAAGTTATTATGAACATTTGTAGGAAGTTAATACAACACTAACTAGGTACCTAGTTATTACCACATAGTTACAATAGTAACCTAATTCTTTCTTAGAACAAATTAATTAACTTATACAAGGTAAACAGGAAAACAGTACTTACTTGCTGGACATTCCGCAATGTGGTTTATGTCTAATAATAAATAATTCAATGTTTTATAATTTAACTACTAAGTATATGTACCGTTTTATTTAACTTTAAAAATAAATAAATCATTACGTTATTTATTTCACACGACTTAATCGGTTCTACTCAGGTGATCGCCCATGATAAGGTCTACCTTTCTGACCCTTTTTGGACTACCTGGACATAACAAAATAGAGTGAACATCTTCATTCACCTCTATATTTATCATTCATTCATCAGTCAATAAGTTACGTCATAAGTACTTCTAGATAAAAAAAAAATTAACCGAGTTCAAAAGCATAATTTTATTATCGGTGCATAAAAGACGGCCAAAGAACTAAATACACTTACTGCATATGTCTGCGATCCCATTTAGCGCGTACACTCATTATTTTATGATATGCAATTGTATTGGTAAGGTAACCAGGTATTATACTTAATACCTGGTTACCAATACAATTTCTATACATAATACAAGCTATGTACTCATAGCTTTAAAAGTTTGGATATTCCACATTCCACCCATAGGGCATGTAGAAAGGATCGATCTGGAGTACCACCTGCAGAGGGACGAGCAAGGAATAAAAATTAAGTAAGCCTCCAGGACTCTTACAAAACCTACGAGCCTTGATTGGGTCCCCACTGTCCCCAGGTCTGCAAAGTGGATGTTACTTGGTTATTGTTAAAAAAATGACAGAAGTATTTGAGTCAGCATGGTGTCAGTAGATATCTCTTCATTTCTCTCGACTAATGAAATCGCAGAAAAAGTTATCAAGTGACCAAACTGTCACCTAAACCTCATTTCTACTATTGCTGCGATTTCAATGGTTGAAGAGAAACTGAGAGATAATATGTCTACGGACTACGGACAGCATGCTGTAAGCTGTAACTGCACTTCACAGTTTGAAAGATCTAACAGGTTAACGTCGACTCTTTTATTAAGTGGATCCGAAAATGATTGGCGAAATGTGAGATTTCAAACTCCCCGGATATGCAAGGTATAAGTACTGTAAACTAACAGTTATAAATACAGGCTCTGAGTTAGGTGCGTTTCTATTCGTATTACGTAAAGCACTTGAAGTGATTCCAGTTGTCAGTGTTCCAACATCAACACTTGGAAATAACTTCCCGTCATATCTAAGTAAGAACGAGTTCATAGTATCGTGACGCATTTGCTGTTGCCCGCGGCTCCGCCCGCGTGGAATGTCGGACCCGTGACCTACAGGCATCTATTCCAGACTAATCTATGTGCCAAATTTCATCCAGACCCATTCCAGTGTGATCAAGTAACAAGCATAAAATACATCCACGCGTCGCTACGTCCGCGCGCGGTGAATCAAACCGCCCCTTCCTCCTGCTCCCCACTGTGCCCTCTGCTAGTCAGACGGACACGTGGAGAGCCACTCCCACACCGACGGGATTTGCCGCTGGCAGCAGCGTCTCCCGCCTCCGTTGCCCGGGTACACCGCTTAGAGGTCCCGGCCCGCACCCTCCCCCCACCTCTTTTTGAAGAGTGGACTCGTAGTCGACCTGCTGTTGTTTTATATAGGCCTCTTCTTATACAAAACAACACGTGCAGGATTTTGTTATCTCTATCGATACCAAACCTCTCCAAAGCGAAGTATCAAACACATCACCAGGAAATGAATAAATAGTACACGTTTTATTGTCATTCCGTTTTATTGCAGCCCGTCATACCTAATATTATGAAGTGCAATAAATAAAGAGAATTAACACAACAAGGCTATCTGATAAAATTTAAGGTCATGAGGTCTCGAATACAAAACAAAACTTCCAAACAATAAAAATAGGTATTATAGCAATTATCTTTTATGGGTAAAAATTAGGTCAACGGCAAAATGTTCTGGTGTGTAAGCCAGCATCAATCATCTTGTCCTTTTTCACAAAATCAAGGCAACGCTGATGCCACAAAACAATATTTACATACATGAATGCAAAGGCAAACTTTTTTTACGTATTTTTGGTAATATAAGTCGCCTTTGACATTGTTTATCGGTTAAAACAAGTTATAACCTGATAAAAAACTTGTTTTTTGACATTGAATTCATATAAAGTGGCGGGATAATATATGTCAATAATGGCTTGGCAATGAGGGATTTATGAGCGAAAAACACGGCATACCAAAAAGGGGAAGTACCCAGTAGGCTATAGCTCATGTGTCACCAGTGCTATGAAGATATTCAGCATAATTTGCTACACGCTCGGCTGCTAAATAGCAATACTTTTATGACCATTCTCCTTCTTCTTTTTCTAGACAGAGAGAGATATCCTCGTGTCGGAATATGAACATCGCTAACTTAGTCGACCGTCGTAGCAGCATAGTGGTTAGGCATTATACTACCGCTGTGAACCCACTAATTTATAACGTTAGTAGCTTAGCAGGCTAAAGAGGTTGGATGGTATAGTGCACTACTCGAAAACCTTGTCAAGTTAGATGCCGTATACTATACTTGTTTCTATGCGACGCATTTTGCCACAAACAAGTATAGTGTACGACATCTAATTCGGTAAGGTTTTGGTGTAGTGAGGCCCACTTTACTCCAAAATCTTGCTAAGTTAAATGCCGTGCACTCTATATTAGTAACTTCGGTTCCTAATATTCCTTTAAAAAAGTAGACGGATCCTGCAACTCCTCCTTACGGGCTTACGCTGAGGGTACTCTCATATTAGATGTAGTATGGCAAACCAAACCAAAAAACAGAAGCCCCGATCGTGATCATAAGAATCAGTTCATCCAATTTAATGGATGATAGAAATAAGTAAAAGTGATTAGCGTTCGATTAATAGCTGAAGCGTTAAATCACGAACAGAAGCATTGTAATTAAAAGTGATTGAAAAATAGTGACGACGTGTTTTAATTGCCCTATCGCTGACCTTACTGATTGTAGCGCGAATTATAGGTAGTTTTTAATTTTTATAGGTCATAGGTGTTAGATTCTGACCTATAGTAATAAAATATATTTTGTTTAATTAGTACACGTGATAAATGATTTGGAACATTCAATTGGCTACAGTTGCTGACTCACAGGATGATACTCGTCTCATAGAATGGTATTAAATCAAGGCGAGCGGTCAGTGACAACCTCTAATAGGTTCGCATATCGGGACTATTCCCAATATGCGAATTTCTGTATCTACCCACTGAATGCGCAAGTCATTTGCATATCGCGTAGACATATTATATGGCCTATTTTTGCATATTCATCCTTTTTTGCTACCGAAGTGATATTTTATTTATTATCTGGCTATGGATTAACTTATTTATATGAATCATAAGCTTTATTGTGGATATTCAGTTTATTAAGTAAATATACGTATATGGCTTATACCGACAGATACCAGTCGTATTGATTAGGTATATTTTTTTATAGAACTGCAACGTGATCGCATCTATTTATACTTTTATAGCCATTATAATTCATTGATTTTGAAGGAATAAAATTAAGAAAATATCTCGTGGTATGATCGATTCTGATGGGCGCAGCACCGATTAGATTCTACGAGAGTCCGAGGCTCACCACGTGTCCCTCTGACTAGCAGAGGGCACAGTGGGGAGCAAGTGGATTCAACGCGCGCGGACGGTTGGGGCCATCTTAAAACCGTAGATTTTTTTTATGTGTGGAGTGCGTGCTTTTGCATGATGCCTCCGAGTTTGGGGAAAACCCGTAGACCTATGTGGGACTCTCCCTAAAGGGCATACCCACTAAACCTCGCTATGTCCACCTCGTCGCTTTAGTCAGATCGCAGGATAGGCAATAGTATGCTCACTGTAATATGGCCAGCGTTTTTTGTCCGGCGGCGGGACCGACTTCCTAGGATTGAGCAGGCTCCCTCCCCCCGTACCCTCTCTGTGCCATCCTGGCGAACACCTGCGGGATGGCATGTCGCGAGGCCATTTAGTTGGTTTCTTAAAACCGTAGATGGCCCAAGGTCAGCTGGGGTGCGAGTAACCCGAAAAATGTAAGTGTAACTTGTAAGTAAAAACTGCATTGCACTTGTTAAAACAATAAAGGTTGATATAATTAATGATTAAACTGACAGAATGCTAATAAATATCACAAGATTTAGTGATGTTATAAGCTTTTAAATATTTGAAATAAGTTGTGTTGCCATAATATTTTATTGATTCAATGATACTTAATCATATTGTTATCTTTTACAGTTAGGGCTCACTTTGACGAGTATTTATTTTTATACCACTGCTAAGTGGCAGATAAGCACACGGCCCATCGGCTGGGAAGCGGTCACCGTGGTCTATATAAACGTGTGCGAAACACCAGGGGTGTCACATCCGTGCTACCGAACCTGTAAAAACCTTCTAATGCCCTTCTTAAATAAAGATCTTTTGTTTGAATGCGAGTACATTTTTCATGGCATTGACTGCCGTATAAGCCCCCAACTCCGAGAGGAAAATCTGCGCCAGAGTCTCGCGAATCAGTGAGCTCTGGCTACCCTACTTACCGGCGGGCACACAACACGATGGTTACTATGGCCGCGGTCTTATGTAGGGCGGAGGTACTACCCCACTCGGACAGATCATTTCGGACGGGAGGTACCATCGTGTCCTACCTCCTTATACTTATTATTAAAAAAATTGCAGTGTTAATACAAAGTACCTACCCATGTCGTACCATGTCCTGCCACCTGCCAGGTGTATACCTACAATCAGGAGGATGATAATACCTATTTTTGTGCGCTAAATGCCGTTATCGCGACTCAGTTGTACAAGAATAGCAGTCGTACAGGTTGAACTACCTCTAAAGCCATCTAAGCCAGATTTGCTCTAATAATCTTGTCACTACGTCAAGTAGGATTTAAAGATTAAGCTTAACAAGTAAGATAAACAAAATCCCTTCCACGAGCATCAATCATTAACCTAATAATAGTTAGGGGCTATTATGTCACAAATTGATAATAGTGTCTGGTGACGCACAGAGTAGCCACTCACCCGCTCCCACCGACTACCGTTACCTATGTTATAATAGGTATACATACATACAAATCACGCCTTTTTCCCATTGGGGTAGGCAGAGACAACATCTTTCCACTTGCTACGATCTTGGCATACTCCTTTCGCTTCTTCAACTTTCAGAATTGGTTTCATACATGCACGCCGGTTCCGGGTGCTCTTGACCTTGCTCTTCTCTCTTCTCTCGATGTTATAATATAGGTATGCAATCAATCAATTAGCCTATTGCAGTCCACTGCTGGACATAATAGGCCTGTACGCTATACCACCCAATCCTCCGCCTTGCGCATCCAGTCTATCCCAGCCACCCTTTTCAGGTCGTCCGTCCATCGTGCTGGGGGGCGTCCTACTTTCCGTTTGCCGGTTCGCGGTCTCCACTCTAGGACTCGATATAATATATAGGTATTATACTTATGTTATTTAAGCGTGTTGTGTTCCCGGCGGTGAGTAGGGTAGCCAGAGCTCATTAGAAGGATTCTGTGCTGTTAGCGGGGAGACCGAAGTCTCTTGCGTTGTCAGCATATAAACTCCCTCAAGGCCCCCCTACCCACTCCACCTCCCTCCAACCTTAAGAGCACGTTAAACTGTCGGTCCCGGTTACCATGCGAACATCTATTAAGGACAGTTGCAGCCCTAAAAAGTCTGACGTCAATTTTCAGACTCAGTCTTTAAAAAAAAATCATGAAGGTATATAGACTTTTCTGCAAGAGTAGTTTCCATACAATATAAGACTATTTACATTATATCATTAAAGATCCGCGATCATAAAGCTATTATTATCAAAACAAGATTGAAATTTCGCAACGTAAACATGAATACGGCTTCTATTCGCGTCATGGAAAGCCACACGTTGATCGTATTTCAAATAAACCAAGGTTTGGAATCATTTCCTGTAGGACGAGCATGAAATTCCATTCGAATAGTAAGCGTATAGTATTCGTAGATTGGAGTGTCGATATTATATAGCGATCCGGTGAATGATATTAATGATAAACATTAAAAAACTAAATTCTCTAATAATATTCTTGTCTATGCTGGAAGCTCTATTCCCGTTTGTTCCCAGCCAGGGTTACGAGGGCAGAGGCAACGCGACGCAACGTCTATCAAAACATGAACCAACACAGATCGCAATATAATGAATGAAGAAGTCTGGCGAATCAAATTTATGGACAAAGCCCTGGCCTATATTATACAAATTCTTTAAAATAAAAATACATCTGACCAGACAACACATCAAAGTGTTTAACAAATATTATAAACTTACACAACGGTACACATGAATAAACAGCCTTATAGAACGAAAGCAGCGAATATGCTCGCTGAACTCACAGATAGGGTTGTCACTCATCAGAGGTTAAAACTACCAACATGTCATATTTGACAGTTGTGATAAAAACATTCAACTCGAAATATCCGAATTCCAGAGCGACTCAAAGACCGTTCAATAAAAATTCAAATAATTAGTACGTACCATAGTTTAATTGTAACGAGTAGCAGTTTTTGTACACCAGATTCATCTATTTGTAGCAGTGACCCAGGTCCTGCAATGACATTCAGGCAATCCCAGGCAAAGTCCCAAGTAATTTACCAAATTTTTAAAAAGTTGTATTAATAAAATTAATCAAGTATTTATCTGTGATTAACAATAAAACAATCCGTTTTATTTAGTTCAACACCTGACAGCCCTAGCAATTGACTCCAGTTTCAGACTTAAATCGAGTAGTCTACGAATTGAGAATGATCGAATCAATGAGATCTTACTAAGATAACACGCATTTATTCTTGGAATGGCTGCTACACCGAATATATATTATTTTAAACTACAAACTATACTGTTATTTTTTAAAAACATCATAAACAGTATGTATAATTTTTATTTTGGAGGTCGTACGGGTACCAAAAAAGAGGTCGTAAGGGCACTTTTGAAAAAGGGTCCAAACTTTGAGGTCCTACGGGTATGTCGCCTAGAAAATAGATATTATATTTCATATTATGTCTACTTATAATTGTTTTTGCAAGAACATAAATAATTACGACAGTCGCGTCATCCCGGGGGATTCTAAATATACTACTAAGAACCCGACCAAGTTTGCCTGTGACGTCAATCACCAAAATAAACCCAGAATACGAGAATCGGTTAAAAGGGCAAGTTATGTGAATATCAACACTCCAATGCAATATCGCAACAGAACAACCAATTACTTGCGTCTTCGACTTTTACGCAGAGCACAGACTGCCTGTAGACAAATGACATTGTATTAGTAGCTTCGAAGCAAATCGTTTTCTAAGCGTTTTCTATTCTTAGATAAATCAATAAAATACGTGACACTTCTGTGATAGATTTAATAGATTATTCTCTTTGACTTACAAAGACTCACGTTTTAATTAAATTTTTGTAGTCATTGATAAATATGTCAAACCTATACATACTGAACATTTCCACTAGCGTTATCGCTTATAGAATGTCACCTTATCTAGAGAACTAGATCAAACATTTTTGTATGGCTTCCTGGAGTCTACTACTACCTAACAAAGAATTCTTTGTAACGATTTATAACAGTTAGTAGTTAGCTTGTTTCTACAGGACTATTAAAACCTTTTGTGATTTTTAAGTCTAGTTTAGAAACTTTCCTAACAGCAGTATCGCTACCAACATTCACGAAAGCTCATCAATAACTACTAAACAAAATTAAATCGGCTGACAAACAGGAGAAGGTTCCCGAACTTTTCCTTCAGCATGTTATTATAGATGTACCTACCGGCATCATTCTTTTATTAAACGCAGCCAACACCGGAATACATCAAATAGTTTTATTAAAGTCCAGTCCTACAGATATTTGTGTGTGTACGTTTGCGCGTGTGCGCATTTATTTTTGTTCAGCGTCTGTAACATAGGAAATGTGTTAAGATTGCTGAGAAGTGTGAATTTATTTATATGTTTCTTTATGAAAAGGAAACGGGTGAAAATATTGTCTTATTATTTAATAAAATTCTGGATGATATGATAGAGTAAAAATTCAACCTTGAATTCCTGTACTGAATACTTTGTTCTGTAATTTTAGTACCTACTTCGTTCTAAATATGGCATCGATTTACAAGTTGAAATATGCGATTACAGGTCCATTAATAACGGTTGTCATTGTCACAATAAATACAATATTCTTAATGTAATTCCGGATGGGCCCAAGTCCCAACCCATAGAATGATAATAAATAAGAATAAATATTCATTAGTTCAGTCCGTCTCCGTTTCTCTGACTATAATATCCCAATAAATTATTAGGTAGGTACTTTAAGTTCAGTATCGCTATTACTTTCAGGAAATTACGGAAGTAAAGAAACTCATCAGCACAGCTTTGATCCCAGTTACAGTACGGGCGCCCGGTGACCGTCACCCATTCCATCATTTTTTTGAGCCCCATATAACCCAAAATTTCCAAACCTTCCTACCTACTTTTTATTTAACTAAGCTTGGTAGAACTTCGTGCATTGTTAATGCATAAGTATGCATTCACCAAAACCCCAGGAGATGACATAAAAATCAATGCAGTAAATACGGGACGTCCTGTGAAGTATGGTTGGTTGGTAGGTTGGTGACGCTACCAAGACTTACCGCTGTGTAATTTCAACGCGCGAAGACTAGGAATGTAGTTTATTGAGGAAACGAGATGTCGATTATTTCCTATCTGGAAGTTAGGTACTAGTCTACCAGTCAAAAACTTCTATGATTAGCCAAGGTTTAAAACAAGAATTGTGTCAGATTTGTGCCAATAAAATAATAATATTATTGACACTAGTAAATCTGTCAAAAAGATCCGGGGATAGTATGTAGTGCAGCCTGCAGCCATTTATACATCTTACCTATAACTATATTATTATTTATAATTAGGTACACATATTGCAACCTATCTGTACTATAAACGAAACCAGTCATCTATAAATAAATCAACGCCGCAAGACTCACCGAGTCTGAATGCAAAGAAACTTGTAAAGCGCGAATGTCTCCATGGAAAGTTCGAGAATTTACTGCGTCCAGTGCCTTGCTTTATGGGATGTAGGATGTAGGACGTAGCTCTCTCTCTGTCTATCCTTTACAAGGCCATGTGTAAGCGCACCTGTCTGTCATAATCTCATAAAAGTGTCTACCTATCGTAAAATGTATGTAATATTATTAGGGCATGTAGCATAGAGATGGTACGTGAGTGCAAAAGCTTCCGATTTAAAAAAAAATATTGGTAAATACAAATCAGAGAGACAGCAGGAGTGTGGATTCCAGGCTGCAAAGACCACAAACCCTAGAAGAAAGTCTACACCAAAGCATGGTCCATTAATCAGCAGATGTGCCTACAGGTTAGAAGGTTATTAAAGTTAGCCCATATCAACATGATATTTTTACGCTCAATAATTGCAGTATCATCGATGATATAAGCAGTTAGACGATTAGTCTATCAACTATCGATATAAATAATCCATAAACCGTTATAGTGAAAGTGTCAACAGCATACAAAGTCGAGGAATCGAAAACAAGTTCTACAAATTTGTACCGCGAAAATAATTTCGCTCAATTCGGATACCACGGGCTTCAGCGTTTTATGTCACAACACTTTACACAGCAATTGTAAAATTGACGTGTAATGACATTTGATGGGCTTTGTCGGCCTAGATTAGATACTTCTTACACGTACTATAACACGACTTATGAGTTCTAGATAGCAAAGTGTTTACATCCGAACCGATAGGTTATCCATTTATTTTGAAAGAACGAAGAATTTACCTGTTTGTTACCTTGGAGAACGTTTGGCGTTTAGACAAAGTGACATTCTATTAGCGGTAACGCTAGTAGAAACGTTCAAAATATATGTGATTGACATAATCTTTAATGTGATTACAAAATTTTATAAAATCTAATTGAGTGTTTGTAACTTGAAATACAAACAGTATATAATTCTGTTATTACGAGTATAATTTGATCATAGAAGCCATATATGATTCATTGATAACCAATAGAAACGGATTCGCTTCGAAGCGATTCTATTAATAGAATGTCAATTTCTAATCGTCAGAACTTACGGAATCGTAAACTACAGCGGGCGTGAAAAGTAGATGTTTTCACGGGAGCAACTACCGTCTGACCATCGTCCATCAATCAGTAGGTATATCGGATCGAAGCCGGGGTGCGGGGGAAATGCTCTTTGGGCCACCTTATACCTTACACCCTGGCGTCAGAAAACCCTAGACGGCGTGCGGTTTTAGTCGGTAAGTGTCCGACATAACATGCCCCGCTGGCCGCGGGGTGGGTATCCATGAGGATTTCCGCACGGGAAAAAAAAAAGTATATCGGATCGCATGTGAAGTTGGATTGAGCCCCGAAAATCTAGTTGGAGCCCATACCCTACTTATCTGACTGGAACTCACTGTACCTACTGGCACAGTTACATACTTTGAAACAAACAATCTACATTAACATTAATTTAGTTATATGAACGACTTTATTCCAAGCGGACAATCTTAGCAACAAGAAATCGGTACTTTATATGGTAATTCATTACTACACTGTATAATAAGACGAGAGACCATTTAACGAAATGGCGATAGCATTTACATGGTGATAAGATAAATTTTTAGGTCATTTTCCTCTCTATCTTGCATCCAAAGTTTGCACTTTGGAGTTCGGATTCAGCTCTCCTAGGCTCGTATTAATAGAAGATGACTCTTATAATTGCTTGGCCCGATGACTGACTGACAGACAGACTGAATGATTCATCAACGCAGAGCCTAAACCGCTGGACCTAAAAACATGAAATTTTCGCAGTAGATGCTTTGTATGTTGTAGGCATCCAATAAGAAAGGATTTTTAGAAATTTCACTTCTAAGGTGGCAAAATAAGCGATGAACAAGTATGCAAGTCCGTCATTTTCAAAGTTAGACGCATGAAATTTCATACACCTACTTCTGACTAGAAATAAATTAACGGAACACATGTATCAGCGCTTTTTAAAATTTCACCCCTAAGAAGGTGAAATAGGGGTTGAAAGTTTATATGGGAAGTTCGTCAGTTTTTAAGACAGGAGCATAAGATGGGGCTTCGCCCGGACATGAATTATTGAAAAAACTAACCCGGCCCAATCTGAACCCGGGCCGCTAGTATAACATAAAAAAATCCAACTTCACTGCTGGGTACGGGTTTCCTTTCCTCTAAAGAGAGAGCTGAGAAGATTTAGAACTTAATTCACACACGCTGGCCTATGCAGGTTGGTGGATTGGACATATCCTTAGAATTTCTTCTAGGACACATGGGTTTCCTCACGATGTTTTTCCTTCACCGTCAGCAGATGGTAAATCATATGATTAGCACATATAAATTCACTTATCTAATCAGCTACCATCGCTATTATACTATTCTTGCAAAACTGTAAGATAATACTTAACTAGACTACATTATCCCCGGACTTGGTTTCCATAGGTTAGAGAAATCTGTGAGGACGAAACCGCGGGCAACAGCTAGTTTATTAATATTACAATGATGCCTAAAGTTTAACAGCATATTCATTAATATAATATTATGCATATTTGATTTGATAGCCTACACTTGCCTTGCCTTTGTCAAAACTGTGCAGTACGTAAACGCTTCAGTGATTTATGCTATCTAATCTATATTGTCAAGCATATAGCTATATAATCCATGTACCCACATCCCTTAATTACACATTTTATCACGACAAAATACCACATTATTTATTTTAAAATTGTTAGAAAAGTGTGAAAAATGTAATCGCCACTAGACAGTGTACAAACAAATTCATTGCTTTCTCAGATTGCTTTAGAAATACGGTTTCGTCAGCGTGGATTTAGACTTTGAGATTGTATTTTTTTTACGCGGAACCCTATTTTACGCCTTATAAAATTACTTATCTGCCAGCGAAATTTATGTCGATTCTGCTGTTGTCGATGATGCCACTGACACTCTTAAAAAAATGTCATTTAATTGTAGACTTTACTGTGATACAGTGAAGTCTAAAGTCAAATGAAAAGAATTCATTAAATTCTTTCATTCGCTTTACAAAATATAATTTAATATTAAACTTTAAAAACATGACGGTAAAAAATATTTTTTAAGCTAAATTGTTGCTAATGGTTTTAAATTTTATTGTCATCAGAACTCGTAGCCTGAGATCAGAACTAAAGATTTTGCCAAAATACCCATCAGACGAATCAGACCCAAACAAACAGGTCAAGTAAAACAGGTCAAATAAAACCGTTTAAAAAAGGCTCCATATTTTTTTTATATAGGACACGTCATAATGAATTACCTCGCCTGATGGTAAGCTAAAAGGCAAAGTCTCAGGACTGTATTATAGTATATATACTCAGAATTTATACAAATTAAAGCGCTTAAACAACACAAGATGTGGCATTGCTTGCACGACCGTGTGAAGTTAAAAAGATTTTTGTGGGTATTAAATTAATACCGTATCTATAAAAAAATCTTAAATTCATAATGTAATGATAAGTATAATCACACTATGTAGTATGTAGGCTTATGTATGTAATTATAGAGCTATCTCTGTTCGATCTTTATTACCTTAGCAACCCATTTATGTCCCACTGCTGGGCACGTGTCTCCTCTCCTCTAACGAGAGAGCTAGAGGGTATAGGCCTTAATCCACACATACACGCTGGCCTAATGCGGGTTGTAGGATCAGACATGTCCTTAGAATTTTTTCTGGGGTGGGTTTCCTCACGATGTTTTCCTTCACCGTCAGCAGATGGTAAATCATGAGTGATTAGCACATAAATTCCACAAAGTGAAATTCACATTGGTGCTGTCCGGCCGGATTCGAACTCGATACCTCCGAGTAGAGGCCGCGTCCTTATCCGCTGCCATCGCTAGAATCTTAATTTATTAGTCAGCATTTGAAAAACATTGGTAAAAGTGCCCAATTCATGGCATTAAGCCCGCCATTGTATGGGCCTGGTATTGAAAGAGCAGTTGGCGAAATGTGAGCGTATAATCAACATCTGCTTAGACCTTTGGAGATACAAAATATGGGGTGAGTATAAAAAGGTCTATTAAGCAACGAATTTTTAATAAGCCATTCATTGCTTCAGACATAGGCTTGTTTCGTCTATTTCCATAATAATATCTCGACTTCCTCCAACGACTTGCTGCCAACTTGACAAGGTCGTCTGGCTATAACATGATAACCGTTAGGCTAGACGTCAGATACCGTTACAGTGCTTCGATGGCACGGCGACAGTGAATCCGTCTGCATTACATAAAGTCTTAAGTACGATCCCCGATTAAATTGAAGTGTGTTTTAGTGTGTTCAGGCGTCAACAAAGACAGCTCTGTACGTTCCAGTACGTTCATCGTGCGTACTGCTAAAGAGTCGAATGCCCTGCCTGAGTCTGTATTTCAGAAAGCTTCCTGGACCTGGGAGTCTTCAAGTCTAGAGTGAATAGGTTTCTTCTAGGCAAGCGTGCTCCACCGTCGACCACATCATCATTTACCAACAGGTGAGATCGTGGTCAAACGCGAGCCTATTACCAATAAAAAAAAAAGCTCTTTTCGTCGGCTTTACACGAACGCCTTGGATATGAAATTACCTTCGAGAGTGGGTGGTTCTTGTATTCGGTTTTTTATACCACTTAGGTGGCAGACAAGCACACGGCCCACCTGATTAGAAGCGGTTACCGTGACCTGCATGTGGAGGCTGTGGACGTATGCAACACCAGGGGCGTCACAATCGCACTGCCGACGATACTTTAAAAACCTTCTTTTTTATACTACGTAGGTGGCAGACAAGCACACGGCCCACCTTTAGGGAAGCGGTCACCATGGCCTATAAACATGTGCAACACCAAGGGTGTCACACTTCGGCTGTACCATTTCAAAACCTAGTAAGGGACTCGAGACAAATTTTACAGGAGAGCCAAAAAACGAGTTGGTTACTTTGAGACCATGCCGCACCGAGACTAGAAGAGCTACAGGGATGAGAGTTAGATCAAAAGATGCGGTATATCCTTGGCTTTGCACAGAGTTAACTATTTTTGCATATAAATAAATAGATCACGTTTTATGGCACTTACTAAGGATTAAATTGTTTTTTTAATTCAGATTAAACCCGTTTAACAATTTCATAACCTAGTAAGTGCCGTTACAAGGGTTTTAATATTGTTGAATAAGTTCACCTATCGCCACGATGACCATTTACCGTGGCCTATGGACGTGTGCAACAACAAGGGCGTCACCCACGCGCTGCCTACCCTGAAGGGAAAGGGTGGGGAGGCTAGGAAGGGATGGGGGTGAGGATGGGTACAGTGAGCTCTGGCTACCCTCCTCACCGGCGGGAACACAACACGATGGTTATTATGGCCGAGGTCTTCTGTAGGACGGAGGTACTTTCCCAGTCGGACTGCTCCTTTCGGACGGGAGATACTGTCGTGTCGTGTCCTAATTCCATGAATAACCTTCTTGGATAACCCCATATTGTAGACGCTTTGGAATATCGCGTAGTCGGTACCAGGAACAATAAGTAATCATTCTAGCATTAGGTCTGGTCATATCTGTTTCGGTCGGCTTTCACCACGTAGGCAGGGGTCTGCTTGCCGGCTTTTCTCAAGTTGAGGAGTAAGCCGGCAAGCGGACTCCGGTCCACGAGCGTGCGTTCCTTACAAGCAAACTTTTAATAGGTACCTATCTACCTACCTAGTAGGTAATTAGCTTATACAAAACTATTCTAAGTACCTACCTAGTCAATAAGCTGAACTAATTTCTTGTTTAACTATAACGAGTTTTTCCTTCGCATTCATTAGTATTATTACCGGAAACTTTTTTTTTTAGAAACGCTCTAGAATATTCCTGATTTATCATTCACATTAGGTAGGTAGGTAGGTATCCTACAACTACCTAGGTAGCTGTTAAAAACTAATTGCCAATTCGTTAAAGGGTAGAAAAAATACTGCCTCATGGAGGATTAAAATAGTATATTTTTTACAACCTACTGTAAAACTACTGATAAAAAATTTAAAAAATCTAAGTCGTTATTATTAATTTAATTGTTTCCTAGCACAACATACCTATTACAAGTATCCCAGACATTACTAGCAGTAATACTAGACACATAAATATTTATAAATATAATGACTCGTGGTTCAACTCAATCAGCTGTTAGAACGAACACAAAAGTTGTGTACATTTTTATTTTAACAATCGAGAGGGCATTGACCTTAATCATTCATTGATATAGCGTCCTAAACATAACCTATCGAACTAAAAACAACAATAATTATAACTGCGTACAAGATAAAACTGTAAACACAACAAAATACGCGCAATGCATAATATTTAACAGTTTCATTCTCGAACGTTTAAATACAAGCGTAACTCCGTTTATAAAACCAACGAGTTTGTTTGAAAACATGCAAAATGTACATACTTTACGGTCATTTCACGGCAATATTATGAATCAAATATGCAAGTACTTACCTCTTTTAGACCACTAGCACTGAGTTCACAAAATCAGCTGTTTCCACACGAAAAATCGCACAATTATTTATGCACACGAACGCACGTGCTTCCGACTTAACGGGCATCACACAACTAGCGTTTTGTTCAGACTCGGAGCACTGGCTGCCCGGCTGGCCTGCAGTCCAAGTAGCCACTTAGCATTTGGCCACAAGAGACGCGGTTGCCCGCGTCTCGGCCCATACATACATTTTTAAAACAATAATTAAAATTTTGTTCGAAAATAAACTTATGAGACGGGCATTCGCGACAAATTCCCGAACAGCAATGGTTTCAGTTAACATTAATTAAATTTGTTTGCTTTAACGAGATAATTAATTCTGTTATCAATGGTGATAACAGAGTAGTTTTACGTGCTTAATGATTCTAGTCGCTCTGCAAATTTGTTTTCTTCATTTTCGTAATTAATTGACGGAAGAGTGACATTGATAATAAAACCACAGATAAAATAATATTATAATAATAAAAGATTTTGTAATTTATGTATCTATGTAGGTAAATGTAGAAAGTATCTAACTAATTCAGTGTTTATGCTCCTACCGCCCTACTGGTCCTACATCACCATTACCTACCTGTTTTTGTCCCAATTATTTAGGGTCGACGCAACATTTCATTCTCCTCCATAAAATCCAATCGGATGCCATCTCTTCCAGTGATCCCTTAAGGCACTCTCTGCTTTTCCATATCCTCTTTCACGCATTCCATCCATCTTTTCTTAGGCCTACTTCTATCTATAGTCCTACATAATTTGTATAATTAATTAGTGATATTTTTTTTATTTTTAACATTTCTCATTTAGGTTTTTCAGTCTTATCTATTTAGGTACTTAAGTACCTAGTCTGGTTATAATGTTTAATTGGAAATACTGACCACCATTCACGAAAAAGGTTACTTTTGTTGTGGTTCGTTCCTGGTACAAAGGATGGCCATCGCTATACAGCGAGGCAATGCGGCAATGCGGTTAGCAAGTGGAAAGATGTTGTCTCTACCTACCCCAATGGGAAAAAAGGCGTGATTTGAATCATGCAACAGGAACGATACGGGGCGGGTGGTTTGACGCGACCGTTTAATATTTATTTTGTGACATGATTGTGTTTAATGTACTTTTTAAACTGAACGGTCCATGGGAAATACTGCATTTGTATCCGCAGATATGAAGGTAAATTTAATAAAATGTGGCGCTACGACAAACGCGGGTATAAAGTACTACACGTGCGCTATAAGTTGAGACCTGACCGCTATGACGCTTCATAGCGGTCAGGTCTCAACTTATAGCGCACGAGTAGTACATTACTTATAAATAAACGTTTTTTTACATTAAGTAATTCATCTTTTATGATGTAAAGAAATGTAACATGATTTTTCGTCTGAATTTGGAGTCACCCTAGTGCGATACTTTCACACTTACTTACATAAAACGATAACTTAATGGCCCTACGTGCATAATGTTTGTTTACAGCTATTGTTTGCACTACTTAGACACAGTAACCTAATAATTTTTAGTATACTGTGACTTAGATGTTAAATACCTACCAAGCACAAGACCAAAAAAAGGAGACAGGATAAAAGGGGAGGGTGAAAATTTTTAAAAAGTAGTCCCACGATGTACCTAAAAGTAGTCCCACGATGTGCCTAAAAGTAGTCCCACGACGTACCTAAGACACTCACAAACCATATAACATTCTCATATAGGTACCTTGTACTTGTAGCCACTTTTGATACAACCGTACGTGTTACATTTTTAACCCCCCACGCGTCGGCCAGTGAAGTTAAGTCGAATTGGGACCGACTAAAACCTCGTAGAGCTGACGGCCGATTGGGCAAAAAAGTTCTCGAGTGGCGACCACGAACCGGAAGACGTGATGTGGGCAGGCGTCCGACAAGGTGGACCGACGACCTGGTAAAGGTCGCGGGAAATCGCTGGACGCGGGAGGCGCAGAACCGGTCATCCTGGAGATCCTTGGGGGAGGCCTTTCTCCAGCAGTGGACGTCTTTCGGCTGATATGAAGATGATGAAGATGAAAACCGCACCGCGCCGTCTTGAAACCTATTCACTCAAGACTTGAAGGTGCCCAGGTTATAGCTTTCTGAAACACCGACTCGGGCAGGAAATACCACTCAATCGGTGTTGTGCTTAGATCTATAGGAACGCTTAATGAATGTATCAACAAATGTAATTGGTCGTCCATCAGCTTGTAATCATGTTGTAGATACATCAATGACATCGACGATAACATCGATAATGCCCCCAAGACACTTAAGTGTCTTGGGTTGTATTGTATCGATTATGGTATCGATACCCTAGATAATTATCTATTGCCAGAGATACGATACTAAAATATTGGAGTCAATTTCAAAAAAATTGATTGAGCGCCTAACATTATTATAATCTTATACTAATAATTATCATCATCTTATTTAGCGTTAGTTCCGGTCAAATCCAAGGCTTTCCTTATCCAATTTTTATAATATTAGTAGGTAACGAATTATAGAAATAATCCTTCCCAAATTTATGAGTAGGTATGGATGTATGATTGTTTGTTACTCTTTCACGTAAAAACGGCTGAACGGATCTGTATGAAATTTGGTATAGGGATTACGGTCTGGTAATCTTTTTTCCATAAATTTCGTCCCGGGAATGGGTTCCAATGAGTGCCGGCAAATAGGCAGACAAACGGGAACAGAATTCCATGCGAAAGGGGCCGCAAGCAGTTCGGTTGGTTCTGTTCACATACCTACATACATACATACATATACTTACGCTTTTTTACCTCCGGGGTAGGCAGAGACAACAGCCTGCCACTTGCTTCTCTCCTTATCGCACTTATTGCACTCGCTTCCCCTGCTATCATTAACCCTTTGAAAGCCCGCCGATTTCGAATGCTTTTGACCCGCTCTTTATCCAATAACTCATTAATTTGGTCAGTGTATACTCTGCGAGGTCGACCCCAGCTTGCCTACCCACTTACATGTGCATAAGATATTTGGTACTTATGTCATTCGCTCAGTATTCATTCGCTCTACGTGTCCAAACCACCTACTATTATTATTTTTTTAAGTAAGTATACTGATGCTCCAACACGTTGCAACATACCATCTTCGAAACTGTCAACGAGCCGTTTTATACAACATGGAGACACCGAACAGTTTTCTACGAACTCTTCATAACACAAATAATGTGTCTTATTTGTTTTATTTTCTTTCATCGCATTGTGATGTCGCAATTCGTTCAAGATAAATGTTGAAGTTGCTTTTGTTCGCATTTTTATCACTTAGGTAATCATCTTTCACAGTAGGTAGGTACATCGCTCAATTACATTTAAATATATTATCCTTCAATAACCTTCCTCGATAAGAGTTATCCTACACAAAAATGATTTCTCAATCCGAATGAGTAGTTCCTGAGATTAGCTATTACCTATCTTAATATATATAAATCTCGTGTCACAATGTTTGTCCTCAATGGACTCCTAAACCACTTAACCGATTATAATAAAATTCGCACACCATGTGCAGTTCGATCCAACTTGAGAGATAGGATAGTTTTTGAAACGGATTTCGACATCCACGCGGGCGGAGCCGCGGGCAACAGCTAGTATTAGTATAGATTTCTTTGAAGGATAAAATTCGCAACGAGGTCATCTAACAAAGAACTAAAGTTACCGACATAGCTCGCAGAATAAGCAAATTGAAATGGCAATGGGCTGGCCACATCTGTCGAAGGACCGATGGCCGTTGGAGCAAATGTGTCCTAAAGTGGAGACCGCGAGCCGGCAAACGGAAGGTGGGACGCCCACAGCCAGATGGACCGACTACCTGAAAAAGGTAGCTGGGATAGACTGGAAGCGGACTGAAGGCGGAGAATCGGGTGGTATGGCGCACATTGAGAGAGGCCTATCAGCCTATGTCCAGCAGTGGACGTCGACAGGCTAATTGATTGATTGATTGAGATTTTAAAGGTCAAGGGGCTTAGAAGCAGAGAGATGATACACAGTGTATCGCTCCATCTTTCTTCTTCAGAGTCGTTGGGAAGCTGTGTTGCCCGTGGACATATAAAACCTACGGATAGACCGCGCCGAAGACGAGACCGTGTCACAAAAATGGGGGCGCGGCGGCGTCATCAATTCCAAGCGAACCAACTCTCCTATATCTCTTTGGGAAGGCCTACAAAAAAAAAGGATCACAGAATAAGACTATTTTCTTTCTTATCTGTACAAAATAACAATGCTATCAAGCTCAAGGTCTATGGCATCAGACAGCTCTTTGTTACATCAGCATTCACATAAAATAAATAGATGCAGAAGGCTACACATACTCTACATAAGTGTGGGATACGGGTCGAAACCTTCACGCGGTGCGCCCGTGCAACGGAGACGGCAGACGGCAGTGCGCCCCACTCGCCAAGGGAGACGCGGGAGTGGCTCTCTATACGGCTACTACTCTAAAGACTCTCCATGTCCCTCTGACTGGCAGAGGGCACAGTGGGGAGCAATAGCGGGGTGGACTTGTTCTCCGAGCGCAAACAGGGGATACAGGACGGCTGCCTGTTACCCTACATCGCAACGGACTGACTAGTGTGTGCCTGCCGACTTGTACGTATACGAAAGTGGGCCGACTCTAATGTCGTCAGTTGTATTCTTCAATGCGTTCTGTCCGTGAATTTCACACGTTTATGTTTCGTACAGTCAGCCACTCAAGTGATACAAACAGAAGACATTTTAGGTTCGATTTTTTGTTCGTTGCACGATGATAAACTTCTGCAATATCTTGTGACAATTATAATTTTTTTTAGATATTTGCACGCCTCTCGTAATTATTTTATCTGGTATTTATGCAAATAACAGTACACGCGTTAGATAGTCTTAAAACTGTTTATAGATGAGATATTATATATTTGGAAACTCATGATAACATTGCAGTTTATATGGAAATAAATATTATCTCTAATAACACTTAAGCGTGGCTGGTACGATGGAATTAGTGGTGTAGTTGTATTATAACCATGCCAATTTATCAGTATAAATACCTATATTTTTTGCTAATAACGAGATTATAACAAACCGATATGATGAATTCATTCGTCATATATTTGAAAAATACACCTAAGTATTTAAAAACTAGTATATGACCGCGGCTCCACCCGCGCACATAGATTTTCGCGCTTTTTGACTATATCCCACCGGTTGTCTCTACTTATACTCAACACAAAATAAAAGGCCCGTTTTGACGTTTGTTCTCGTGGCGTAACTAGTTATGTACCTAAACGATTCGGTATTCGATACTCAGGATGAATCGAATCCAGTTTGCATGGGGATTTAATCGATTTGAATATGTATGTAAACTCCATTGGATTAAAGTTCTGATTAGAAAAATTTGCTTAACCTTTGATTTTGTAGGTATTTTAAAACAATACAATGTTATTAAAGGTCAATTTACTTATATTTAATATTTTTTTACAATAACATTCACTCGAATCACAAAAACAACAAGAATAATTAAATGAGTCTTCAGAATCTAAACACAAGTATAAAAATAAATAAAAATAAAAGTTCGCGTCGGGCTTGAAAAAAAATATCTCACTCGATATTTTCCTTCCTGAACTAATTATTAATAGTCTGTGGACTACATGAAAAAATCGTTATGCACAGCACTTAGCCGAGTGGGCGGTACCTGTCAATGAAAAATGTAATTACCTTTAGAACTTTAGAACATTTCAATTGTTAAAAAATTAAGAACTTCATGGGCATGAACTGTCAAAGTGGGCCTTTTATTTTGTGACAACTATAACCGATTGTGATCAAACATGACGTAAGATTTTAAGTCTGATGATCATGTATTATTTGAAACCTTTCTAACAATACATGATCAATGATCATCGTCATCATAGCTTTAGTCCCAGTTGCAACCTAAGTTTGCACTTTTGACCCACCTTTTGTATAAATCAAACCTAATATTTTGCCAAGGTGGTTCTTAGCAAAAAATTGGGCTCTATGTTAAAATTTCCAACTAAGTAAAAATTGTATTGAGGTAATCTTAGGATACTTTCATGACTCTAATTCATGGGTCTAGTTATACCCTTTTTTTTCTTTAAAATCCACACGGATACCAGTCCCCACGGATACCAGTTTCAAGTCATACCACTGTCCTTTTGTCTTATAGATTTTAGCGCCGGTGCGGCTGGAGGGGCTGGAGGCAGTAGGAGAGGTTTGATATAAAACATTAAGTAAATGAATACAATTTTATTAACGATTGATTATTCAAAGATAACAATATTTTCTTAAATAGTATTAGTATAAGTGTAATACACATCAACATTGTCTATGGATTAATTATCAAATACATTTTAAAAAGTAAGTCCATGAAATAGGTACCTATATAAGTTGCTGATACATTTTCTTTTCTAGGTAGGTATGTTTCGTATTAGACTGAAGCTAGATATATTTATGTTCCTTTCAGTAATACAATGATGTATAGGTACCTAATCGCCATGTAGGTAGCTTACAAATTGGCAAGCAAGATTTTTTTATTGAAAATAGGAATTTCGAGATTTTTTTACAATATCTGAATAATTAAAATCGCTAGACTGTGTTCATGTGTATAATTATAATTTTATAGGATTACAGCATTGGTATTTAATATCAAAGCATGAGTATAATTCGTTAAATATTTTTCTAAATTGTGCAATGTTTATCTTAATTTCTCTAAGGCCTTAGGCTCGGAGCTAGCGGCCTATAATGTTGTTTATTTTAAGTATACGTTGTTAAAATTATTATTTTTACTATAATGCATGTAAATTCGTTATCTTACCTAATTGCAAGATTAACACTATAGGTAAGTACCTACACTATTATTTTCAATGGAGTGCAATATCGAATATTTTATCGCGAAGTAATAAAATTAACAATTATCAGTTCAATGTAATTTTATTTTAACTTTTCATTCACATGTCAGAAAAAGGTGTAAACTATGAAAGGTATAGCAAAATTTTGTCAATTCGAACAAGTTTTTCTGTTACCTGCAGTCGGAAGTCCAGTAAAAGTTAATAGCAAATAGACCACCAAATTATTTTTCTATAAACTAATATCTAATAATAATTGAACTACAAAAATAGATATAACATTCACAATTTTTTCACCTATTAATATGTAACATAATTCAAGAACACCACAATTAGGTATACGATACGCAAACCAGAATATGTTGGCACATAAAAATAAATCATCATACTAAGACAAACGACCAATTTTCTTAACTTGCATTTCATTCGTTGTATAATGATGTAATTTATCATAAATTTAACATAATATGTACCTATAAATATTAGTTCTTACTAACAAAAAGTATAAATACTATATTTATTTATAACTTAAAAATATCCTCAACATTCACTATCAGACGGATATCTTTCAAACAAAATATGCCTAGATTAACAATGATAGGAACTCAAACTTACATAATAGCATATGTACCTAAAATTGTCGTCAAATTCATTGAATATTAATAATATATGGAAATAAGGAAATGCCTGCGATATTTTAAATCACAGAATATTTCAAAACTCTAAGTTTGTTTATATGTATTACACTCTTTGGTGTAATACATATAAAATAACTTAGATAATACGACTAAGAGTATCATAATGTAAGAGTTAGTCTGCACCTCCTGAACTAAGTTTTATTGCCATAATGACTTCAAAATGGTCCAGCTGTAGAAGTTCAAATGTGATTCAGGATTTACTCATTTTATACGTGTACATGTATTGTATATATTATATAGATACAGAATGATTACTTAACCAACGGACAATTTAATACAATAGACATAGTTAACTAGACATGTACTATATAATAATAATTGTAATACTGGATACACATTTCGGTTACATAATATCTCTAAAATTTCCAAGCTGCTTTATTATGAATATGGTCACTTATTTCAATACTTAAATGCTGACAGAGATCACTCAAAACGCTACAATTTTAATTTACTACTCATGTTACTAAAGCGGATTATCTAAATTGCCTTAAATTGGTGTTTCATTAAAGTAAACGACACAATTGACATTCTTGACTCAATTGACAAACAAATTGAAATAATTATATCCTACAACAGAACAAATACAACAATAAACCAACATTGATAGTTTAAATAATGTACTACAAATTATGTGGCTTTTTGTAGTTTAATCATAGTAGCAAGTGATTATAAATTGACCCGTATGTATACACAACATTATTTGACTGTTTTAACTTTCAAATCAACAGTCAGTATTCAGTAACCAGCCAACTTTCATTTCATAATTTTTTAATGTAATTCTTATAAAATAAAACTATTTCAAATGACCAAATTAAAATAAGAGCATGACCCATGTAGGGTAGCACCAACTCTCAAAAAAAAGAGTCCTTCCTTTTTCGAAGTCGGTTAAAATAGAACGAAATCACAATGATTCTAGCTAGCTAGGGCTTTACTTACCTTATAGAAGTAAACTCAACACATCTTGGATTTTTAATATCTTGTTACAACTACATCCAACCACCGCAATTCTTACGGAAAACTTATGTAACAATAAATCATAATAATAACTATTTTTTACTAATCATCGTATAATATAATAGTTCACATCGGGTTAAGGCCCCACAATTGGCAGATTTATCACGTGACATCAAAACCGTAGGAAATAGTAAAAAAAAAGCTAAAGTAAAAATTAATTCATTCTTATTCTATTGAACCGTTTGTTGTATTATGAATTGCAATAAAATTAATTATCATATTAACTTCATAATGGTGAATATCTACGACCATCAAGCAACAAAAATAGGTACTCAGTGAAGTTTCACATCAATAAAATCTAAAAAAATCAGCTCACTTACCAAAATGCCTTAGCAAAGATTTAACCATATTATAAACTGCGTAATTTAATCATATTATATAACAGCAATTTGGCATTTTTTGCACATTTTTGGTATCCATTTTATAGTACCTACAATAAACTTTACGTTTACTTGTTAAAATATTGGTTTCGAAATAGTGTCCCGTACCAAATTTGGCACCACAGGACACTTAAAATAGTTCTTAAAACTTACCAACAATTATAAACTGGTTGCGTCTCAACAGCTCCCCGACTATAAATTATAGTTTATTGTATAAGGGTTTGTTAATAAAAATATAAGTGTTATAATATTCCTATTTGATCCCCTGTATTATGAACAGAGCAACTTAAGTGCATTTTTCAAAAGAATTTACTAAAAAATAATAGGTAATTTAGTAGTAACTTTATTCATCAGTGTGCCCGTTAACTCCTCCAGACTAGCTTAGTTACTTAAAAATAAGGTCACATTGTTAAAGTAATTACTGGTATCGAACCCGCATCTTCTCAATTGCAAGTCCGAAATTTATCACGTAAAGGGTATCTTGTGATGAAAAATTTGCGATTTAGTCGTAATAAATAGTACAGAGTATACAAGTACATCTTAATATTAAACTTTTCAAAGTGTTATGATTATATCAAATACAGTTTAGTCAAAAAGATTTATCTTAGTATAACATTTGATTAAATACAAGATTATAATCTGAATATATTAAAAATAATTTTAATCGTACTATAATTTTGCGCTTAGCTCCTAGACTATAATCACTTAATCAGTTTTGCTTCAGGCTACCCTACGTGCCGATTTAAACTACCGAAGATCTACCTGTGTGTTACATTTTTAGCCGTTTACCAATGAAGTGTTATGTTTTATGTAACGTCCCCTGACATTATGCTATGCTGATGTTATCGGCGACATCCCGTCGCTTCTGATAAGCCCTGACTGGCTGTATGAGAGATACCAGCGCTCCGGCTACAATGATCCAGCCTCCAGCAAGATAGAACGATAACTCCCATGAGAATGTCACATCGTATATGAAACCTGTAACACGAAAAAAAGTGAAGTTTTGTAGGAGCAAAAATGTCTGAATAATATTTAAGAACGGTTCTTTTTTAATAAATATTGTAGAACCCAAGTCTAGAACTACACCAGCACCAGCCAAATCCACAGTAACCATAGCTTGTAGTATGGGTTCTAGAATGCGGATAAATATATCCATGTACATGATAAAATTGATAAATGATAACCTACATTTTTTTAAATGCTCATTAGTAATAATTTTTGTTTTATTTAGTAGTAAAATAGGTACTTACTAAAAAAAATGGTTAAATAATTAGTAATGATTTCGGGCATGGATCTAAGATAAGAAAGTGGTTCAATAGAGGTCGTTAACCCCCATCTATATCCCACGAACCCCAACGAAGCACCAACTAACAGCTGTTTATTTTTAAATATTGAAATTAGGTAAGTAGGTATGTGGTATTATGCAGTAAAAAAATAATCGGAAAAAATTTTAGCGGGGCGTGAAAAAGCACCACTATAGCACTGTTGGTGATTGTAATGGTGACTCCCATTCCATAGACTTTACCTTTAGCTTACCATCAGGCAAGGTGAAATCATATCAAATTGATGTGACCGATATAAAAAATACCTCCATAAACTCTCCCGATGAACACAGAACCTCTTCTTTTTATTCAACGTGGTTAAAAAAAAACATCTTACCAGATAGGGGTGGTCCAATCAAATGCCCGATTCCTTGAGCAAGCAGCACCAATCCGTAAGCCGATGTAAAATCATCCAACGACACTAACTTCACTAGAAGACTTGGTGTGAAAGTGTATGATGCTGCGAAGAACAGCCCAAATGCTGCTGAAGCAGCCGCTAGCACCCAGTAGTTGGTTGCAGCAGCTGGCGGTATCGCGGCTACGGAGGCTCCAGACATTACCAGGCAGAAGGCGTAAAGAGCTCCAATGGACACCTTTGGTAAGTCGCCAATCCAACCGAGGCCGACCTTAGAATAAGAGATGTGAAATTAGAACAGAACCCAGGATCCAGGGTCCTGTAGAGGCCTGCTCGCCCTCCCCATCTTTCCGGGGGTCCATCTCAAAACCATAGAAGGTCTAAGGTCAGTCTGGGGTGCAAGGGAAATGCCTTAATATAATGCGGAATATAATTTTGAGCCACTTTATACCCCGACGTGTATTATACCCAAGACGGCGCGGTTTTTGTCGGTTAAGGCAGACAAACCACTCTGGGGGGGGGGGGGGATTCAAGAGGATTACTAAGTATGTGATAAATAAATTTACATTCGTCGGGGGAGGGGAGGGGAGGATTCAAGAGGATTGCTACATTCATTAGTCAGAATTAACTACATGTAAACAATATCTAAGTAAACATCTTAATTAAAGACCTGGCACTCGTTTCGCAAAATAAAATATTAACCAACAGAAATAACGCTGGTCTCTTTACGTAAATTCGAATCGCGAAATTGGCACACTCACCTCGTCGCCAGACATATGGAAATTGGATATATTACTTGTCTATTTCTGGGACCAAAGTCATCAGCTGACTACAACCTTGCAACTCAAGGTGGTTAAATAGTAATGAAAAAAATAAATCTCTAGAAATCTGTGTAGGTAACATGAAGGTGAGGAATTAATTTTACGTTTATACTTCCGCCAATTATATGGGATATAGATCATGTAGATATTATGGACATAGATCTCTATAACATTTTCGGTGCCCTAGTTAATCTTACCAGGAGCTCGATTCTGCTGAAGGCAGACCACTGTCATGCCACTAACACTCTAAAATGCTATTTAATTGCGCAAGGCGGAGGATCGGGTGATATGGCAGTGGACTGCAATGGCTAATTGATTGTTATCAAGTTAAAGTTTTTTTTTGTAGAATTTTTATTTCTATTTGTTAGAACAGTTAAGTACCCATAATAATGTTTGTATAATAATTAGAAAATTTCTTAGTCAATAAATAATTTAGTTTACGTTACCGTTTTCGTAGACAGATTATTTTATTTTATTTGCCACTTTTTTATTTTTGTGAAAAGTTAAACTCTAAAATTAAATGATATTTTGTAGACCGAATGAAAAACTTTAATGAATTCTTTTCATATGATTTTAGACTTTTACTGTATAACGGTAAAGTCTACAACTAAATAGCATTTTTAGATTTTCAGTGGCATGACAGTGGTTTGCATTTAGCAGAATCGAGGCCCAGTTGGCCGTTTCCTCGTGGTCATACTAGTTTGTCACACCAGTATAGGTAGGTAAACCAGGCGGTCAACGGATAAAGAAAAAACTCTCGTAGACAAGACGACAACTTAACATACATTGTAAATACCTATTCATCTCTTAAAAGTTACCTAAATACGTGAGAAATGTTATCTACATCTACTCTAAATCTAGATTTTTCCAGTACTGGCTCACAGCCAAACAACATTCATTCGCAACATGGTCTAATAGTAGAGGAGCCGTCGAAGATCAAGCTGAGGCCTATCAAAAAGTGTTTTTTTTTTGTCAAGGATGCTCCATGAGCGGTTTTTGCAGGCAAGCCTTATACCTACCATTGATTTTACAGTCAAATTATCTTTGACATGATACCACTTTCAATTGGTTATTAGTTCAGCGTAGTTACCGTTATCGACTTACCTGTAATTATAAAAATACCTGATTGCTAGGTAGTCATGAACAAAAAATATAAAAGTAGGCAAGCCTATGATACTGATTGAGTAATGCCTTGCCAGAGTCTGTATTTCCGAAAGCTATAACCTGGGAGTCTTTAAGAGTGAATAGGTTGCTTCTAGGCAAGCGTGCTCCATCATCGACTACATCATCACTTACCATCAAGTGAGATTGTGGTCAAACGCGACCCTATCGAATATAAAAAAGAAGGTATGTTCTCTTGGAATAAGACATAGCCGGTTACCAAAAGAGTGATGAAAAATAATTTATTGAGTTACTACCTAATTAAAAAATAGTCATAAACAATTTTTAATAGGCAAGTCATCACATGCATATTATAGATAAGTAACATTTGATAAAAAAAATATATCCCGTTTTTACCAGACGGGATTAGGCGATTAGCCAGTTACCGTTAGGCTCAGGTTGGCCGGTCCAGACAAAACCTATGCAGGTGGCGAATGCGAGATCCGGGCTTAACCGCGTGCGACTGCGGAGCCCCTGTGCAGTCCATGACACACCTACTTTCATGCCCCTTATGCCCTACTCCCTGCAGTCAAGACGACCTTAACAAGGCCACTGATAGCGCGGTTAAGATGGCTGAATTTTATGCCCGAATAATTTGAAGAGGTGAATCATTGACACGAAAGAAGAAGAAGACCAGACGGGATATTTTTTTTTCAGATAGATGAAGGTCGATTTTCACCGGCTCTTAGACTATAACTAAAGAACTGGATGACAAACAAATGCAATAAATATTTTGGAAGATAGGTGGGTTATAAGTATTATATCGTTGGAACCTTGGCGCAATCTGCGGCAATTTAGAAACATCAAGTGTTTGGTGAAGATAAAATTTTGAGACTGAGCGAATTCTACTCCTTGGTATCTAAATTATGCTACCATTATAATCTCTTGCAAACATCAAAATAAAAGGACAATATAATTCATAATCCCCTTTGCATGGACTTTATCATATAAAACTAAATTTCCGGTGATGTTCACGTAAAGAATTGTGTGACTTGGAATTCTTTATTCGTATCTATATTTTCTGTGTGCGTTTCCTTTCTCCGGGTTAGGCACGGAATAGCGGGCTATTTACTTTATTCTACTTTAATTGAACCTGTTATAGGAAACTACCTCCGGGGTATACTAGCTGTTACCTGCGGCTCCGCTCGCGTAAAATTTTGTTCCCGCTAACCGTGACCCACGGGAACCCATTCCCGGGATAAAAGTAGTCTATTATAAGTTATTCCAGACTATAAACTATCTCTGTACCAAATTCAGCCAGATTCATTGTTCTGTTTTTGCGTGAAAGAGTAACAAACATACATCCAGATATCCACATCCACACAAAGGTACATTTCGCAAACTTTCGCGTTTATAATATTTAGTAGGAATAGATAGAAGTTTTTAACTTACCATCCCAATCGTATTAGTGATTCCAATTAAGCTGATAATCCCAGCGCCATCGTCTTCATGGAAGCCTTTCTCCACCATGTACTCAGCGAGGTAGAAGTACGGGACAATGAACCACACGAACAGTATGATGGTGCCCAGACAGAGGAGGTTGAACGTCATCTTCGTAAACAGGGTAACATTGAACATGTCGGAGAGGATGATAAGGCAATCGTCGTACCAATTCTGGAAAATTTTATGATATTAAATTTGGCATACCTATACCTTAGATAAAGCTATCCTGTCTGGTTTGGGTCAAATCTAGTAATTGAAATTTAACCCCCTTTCAGTTGTCTGATTGGTCTAATATTTGGCAGAAGTCTTTAGTTCTGATGACAATACAATTTAAAACCGTATACTTGCCGTATACTAACTTAAAAATGATTTTTTCACAATTTATTATTTTTAGGGTAAGATTCTTGACAATGTTGTTAGATTGTCAAGAATCTTACTCCAAATTATAAGCTTTATTTAATACTAGCTGTGCCCCGCGGCTTCGCCCGTGGTATACGTCATCCCCGTGGCAGAATAAAAAGTATCCTATGTCCGTCTCCTAATAAGTTAATATGGTCGTTAAGTTTTCTTAAATTTTCTAATGTCCCGCGCAACTTTCTTGACTTTTTCTTTCATAAGAACAAACAACAACAAATAAAAAAAGAATTAACGAAATCGGTCCAGTAGTTTACGCGTGATGCCGTGACCAAGGGAAATAGGGATTCATTTTTATTTATAACAGGTAGATTTTCGAATTAAAAATGGGGAAAACTTGGCAGACTAATTGCTTGATAATTTTATAACTATGTCATTATTCATGTTAGGTATCCATATTGGATTAATGTCTAGTCATGTCTATTCTTGGAACTTGGAAGGATGAGCTAAGTGTGAAGGAATTTGGCACAAAGATATATTTGGTGTCAAATATCACGACTTTAATGCCGGGAATAGAATAGACACCAGCTGAGATCAATGGGAGCCCGTGAATCGAATACTCTGCTATCGCCTTAACCCTGGTCGATCAGATCTTAACTATCAAGATAGGCTCAAGAAATTTAATGTACAGCGATTAGATGCAAGACGCATTTATTTCGATTTAGTTTGTTTTTACAAAATTATACATTCCGTTTTAGACTCAGCTGAACTGCTTTCCAAAGTTAGTTTTAACATCAAATTTAGCGCACGGAGATCTAATCAGACCAATCTATTTGCACTCCAAGTTTTTAGAAATAACATTTCGTATTATAACCCGTTAACCAGAATGGCACGTGAATACAATGACTTAGCCAAGGTCAACTTGTCCCTTGATATTTTTGATGACAAGTTCAAGAGATTCATTTCTACGATTAAAGACATCCTCCACGGTGGCAGACCTCTCTCGGTTGACTCAACAGCAGACCTGCATCCAGAGGTCCAAATGGCTCTAGCTTAATATAAGTAAAATTGTTTATATACATCCATTTCTTGTTTAATATTATTTTATTGGAATGTAACTCTTAATAAGCTCTGAATTTGTTACGAATTGTTTTACTGTGCACACATATTATTATGTTACAATCCAGATCTACACTGTATTTTCTATGCTTGGTTATATAATGATTGTAATGTGTTCTGTGTACCTAAATAAATTTAAAAAAAAAAAAATCGTTTCAATCCAGTGTTTCAAGCAAGCGTCCAGCGCTTTTCACCAAAGATACTTAGTTACTTAAAAAATTGTTCTACGCATTTAGAGTAACTACTATAAATGCACAGAACAATTTTCCCATTTCCAATTCGAAAACAATCAATCTAACATGGCATTCCCGCTAGCAGTCCTTTTCTAGGGGAATACCCCGCCTTAAATGTTGACTTTTTAACCGACTTCAAAAACGGAGAACGTTCTAAATTCGGTTATTTTTTATACTATGTTTGTTACCTCAGAACTTTCGACTGGGTGAACCGATTTTGATGATTCTTTTTTTATTTCGTAACTGCTGGCTTGGTGACCGTATACTTAACTAATATAACTTATATTATTCAGTAGGTTACTTACCTCTTCCTTTTCATCAATAGTAATCATAGAATTCTTAAAGATATCCGGACATGACGACGCCTTTAGCCTATATCTCTTTATATTTAACATCGCATTCCTATGACCTATTGAATTCAAAGGCATTTTCAAATCCTTCAAGTAGTGGTGATTCACTGACAGCTGTTTCTTCAACCAATCTCTTTTATTCACTCTATCCTGTTTAACTGCACCATTGTCGTCTCTCTCTTCAGATTTAGAACCACTTAATCTTAGAGCACCCTTTAGCTCATATTTGTCTAAAATTTTGACTGTATTTTCATATCTTTCAGAATTCGTTCTATGTATGGCTTGTTTTGTATATTTGACTATAGGCGGATCATTGCTTTCAATGCTTGGTTCCTTTGGTAGTTGTTTTTTGGTATGGTTTATTGCGAATGGTGGATACTTTACAGAGATACCATATTCTTTGCTGGTCTCTTTTACTAGCGAATCTAAAGTTGCCATTGATACCTGAAACACGAAAGTATTATTTATACCATAGTTGACTTTACGTAGAAAATGCCGGGTACTTCATCCCACGGCGATGCCACATGGAGGGGAAATATGGTAAAATAATGTAGATAGACAATTTTGCTAAAAGAAGACTTCATTTCCAAAAGATTTTGCATTTAGAGAAACGAACCGGCTAAAATTCGAAAATAAAAATAACTCTGTACTTTAATGGTATCAATCGTTAAACGGAGTTGCCAAAAAATCGATAAACTAATTTATATAATGGATTTCTAATCAAGCAATATGCTAAACGGTAATTTATTAACTGTGTAAGGAAGTTATTGTCCTGCTGGGAATAGTCAATTTGATACGCTTTAACAAAAGCGGGCACATTTGAAACATGTTCATTGTTAAAATGAACTTATTCTGTAAGAGCAATTATGATTTGATGAATAAATAAATAAAGTTTTCAAAAACCATAATATCTAGGTAAATAAGTTGAGAACTTAATTGCTATGAGTTCAGTTTCTGTTACTGAAGCAATGAAGTGGCTATATTGATATTCCAATGAATAAAGCTACCGAATTTTTTTGCCATTTTTCCGCGAAGCTATTTCGGCTTCAACTCCAATTACAAGCCCAATGTACCTACTATAGTAATGAAAGATAAATAAATACCTTTTCGCTGTAAGTGAGATACGAAGGCAAGTTTTCGACAGACTGTGACCTTGGCTTCACTCGTTGACACATCTTTAATTTGACGATATCCTGGTGACGTATAATACTCTCAGCTTCTTGCTTGATTACTTTTTCAGGAGAAATGCCCCTTTTTATCAATCCACCCATACTTTTCCCCCTAGTTGGAGCATCAAAATCAAAGACATAAGGATTGCAAATAGAGGCTGAACTAGCAGACTTATCGTCTTCTTTTTTAAGCTTGCCTTCATCTCTGCTGCTTTTCTGCCTTTCTTGCTCCAAAATCCACCATTCTGGATCTCGCATAACACAACCACATACACATAAGTTCAGAAGTGTTCCTGATAGCAAGAGAATTGTGCCTCTCCATCCATATTCCTCAATCAGATATTGAGTTAACGGAGCATAAATAAATGTACCAACTCCTGTACCACATGCGCCTAAACCAACAGCCAAATTTCTTTTCTTTTCAAACCAATATGCTATCGATACCACAGCTGTAACGTATGCCAGCCCGAGACCCATACCAGCGATAACTCCAAAGGTAATCATCATCATTTCAATAGTAGTGGAAATCGATGCCAAAACAAATCCTAAAGTAGATATGATACCACCAAGAATAGTCATACTCCGACATCCATATCTGTCTACCAAGGCACTCATTACCGGTCCTGATAATAGTGGCACAGCAATGAAAAGGCTACCGATCCATGCTGTCGTAGCTTTGCTAGCTTGAAACTCTTCCAAAAATTCGATGTACAGCAAACCAAACGAGAAACTGATCCCATCGGCAATCATGGATATCACGAAAGAAGATAATACTACGACCCATCCCCAGCCTCCATCTGGTATTCCTACTCTGCCTTTCTCGTTTTCAATGTCACATCTTTCAATATCAGCGGGGTTTTCAATAATCTTGACTTGAATATCTTTTTTACTTGGGAAGGTAGGATTTATTTCTGTGCTTGGTTTAACTTCTGGTTTAGTTTTGTACACTGTCAAAAGCCGGTCTCTAAGACTGATTTCGATGTCAGCACTTGAGAATGAAGATGAGCCTTCGCTGGTAGTATCATCCCCCTCACCTTTACATATACCAGAAGTTGATTCAGATAGCAACGATTCCCTAACAGTTCCATCTACGGCATCCTTATTCTTCGGAGTTCTACTGTGTCTCAAAGCAACTGGTGCCCAATTTTGTTCCATCTTATACTTTTTACTAGAAATAATACCTTGAAAATACTGGCAGTTTTTGTTTAAATGTTATTTTTATTTAGATTCTTAACCTTGGGTCTCGGGCCGAATATCTGCTGGCTTGACGAGCCACACTATTTAGTTTCAACGTGATTGGTTTATTCTGACCAGGTATCATTAAGATCGAGGGTGAAAGCAACCGGGAATCTGTGACGTCACCCATACACGCGTGTTGACGGCAAGTGGCGCGTAGAAGCGCCACGACAAGTCACTCAAAAGAATATCGCCAGTGGATTGTTATTCGCATCTGCAAAATGAGAAAAGTATTTATTTAGCAAGTTCAAATAGGCTTAATGCCAGGACGTCGCCATCGGCCGCATAATATCCGTCAATTCACGAGACCATGATTAATCATAGTTAGGATTTCTTCGAAATTATTCCCAGTAGGTAGTCCCCTCTAGCCCTGTCCTGTCATTCCCAGCTGTCACCCCGGGGGACAGGGCTAGAGGGGACTACTGGGCATAATTTCATTTCTCCGCATCGCTATCATCACGACCGAGTTAAGTAAGGTCAGTGCGGGGAAGTGTAGCTATGAGGCAAGTGTAACTGCCCTTTGTATTACGAAAACTATTAGAGCTTTTGATGAAAATGCCATTTGTTGTTGTGTGGAAACAAATATCTAGTTACATAATTTAAAATTAGATGGCATTGGTCAAGCATTTATGAAGTAATCGCCATTTTAAAATATGTCACATTTTGTAAGACGAATTAGAGTTCACATCACCCATTTGAATCCTAAAAAATCTTGGTTTTTCGTATAAATCAGTGCATTTTGTACCCATAAGTAAATAATATACTAATTAAACTTATTATTACTCCTATAATATTGTTGGAATTGTTGAAAATGAGAGAATTACGTCCATTAAAAAAATCGAACCTCTAAATCAAGTGACTGGGAAAGTGTGTCTACTTTCCATGAGGCAAGTGTGTCTATATGACACACTTGCCCCAAGTCAGAGGTTAAAAACATTGTGCATAGACAGTAATCTTAATTATTTATTTCGTTAACAATTTTATATAGTATTGGATTAATTATCTCTGGAAGGTTGTAGGTAACTGTACACATTAAAAGTGTTAGTCAGTAAGCAAGGTAGATATAACGAAATGCCATTTAAAATTTCAAATATGTTGATATTTTCTGTATGATTTTGTTACTTATTAGCTTTGTTTAATTTTTATGGAAGATACTAAAATTTATTTTATTGATGTAAAATAAATTTTCTTGTACCTAGAAACAAAAAAAATGTCGTAGGAACAAGAAAATTTACCTTTATATTTCATTTGAATACCTACTTACCTTTCAATAAGTACCTTTTAATATTATTGATATTAATTTTATTAAACTCTAAATAAAAGTGAAGATTATCCATCAGCTATGACTTTTACCTAAAATGTTTTCTATCCCTGCCCAACATAATATGACACACTTACCTCATAACTTTTACACCCTTGAAAGATTCATACACAGTATATTATGTAGTATTAACATATATATATACATATGTGCAGTATATCGTGTGAACTTGTTATACATATAACAAGTTCACACGATCGAGTAGCTTAAACACTGCATTTCTAAATAAAAAATAACTGTCTATTGTACACGAAAGACATAGTCACACTTGCCTCACTTTGTTGGGGAAGTGTGTCTACCATAGCAATTTACAATTAGACCTTAAAAACTAATTCCTAATGAATATTATTGACTAAAACACTTTGTTTTCAGCCAATTATGAACCATATCATGTTTTGTTTGCACCGAGATTTAGAAATTATAACTAAAAATATGTGATTTTTATATTCAAAGTAAACTTCGCAAAAAGTATGACACACTTCCCCGTACTGACCTTACATGCTCAAGAACTAGTCTTTGTGTTAAGTGCCAAGAAATAGGGCGTCGGAGAGGTACCGGGTTCGAATATTGGTTAGGTATTACACTACCGACGTGAACCAACTACTAACACAAGCAAGTTAGCTTAGCTGGAGAGGTTAGAGGAAATATTGGTAGTAGGTTACTAATATTCTATAGAAAAAAAAGGCCAGCCGGCAGTCAAAAAACCATCGATGTACCTACTCCCCCTATTCATAGGAGTGGAATTCCCTGCCTGAGTCTGTGTTTCCGGAAAGCTATAACTTTGGAATCTTCAAGTCACGATTGAATAAGTTCCTTCTAGGTAAACGTGATTCTTAATACCAAATACGTAGGTACCTAACTTTTGTGGCTTTATTTACTTCCGTAACTATAATTTGCCATAATTCAATTCTGAACACATTTCAATACTGTAAATGTCACAGAAAAACTTAACAATATTTTACACTTTCCGAGAATCGAATCCAGAAACTCTCGATCAAGCATACAACACTAACGCAAAATAATGTGTCCGTTCTTTCCAATGTAGACATCATAATACCTATTTGAAAAATGTAAGGTAGGTAGGTATGCTTGTGCAAGGTTTACCCAAAATTCTTGAAACTTATGACTCAGACTATAGTTGTCACAAAATAAAAGGCCCACTTTGACAGTTCGTGCCCATGAAGTTCTTAATTTTTTATTAACTGAAATGTTCTAAAGGTAATTACATTTTTCATTGACAGGTACCGCCCACTCGGCTAAGTGCTGTCCATAACGATTTTTTCATGTAGTCCACAGACTATTAATAATCAGTTTTAAGGAAAGAAAATATCGAGTGAGATATTTTTTTTCAAGCCCGACGCGCACTTTTATTTTTATTTATTTTAATACTTGTGTTTAGATTCTGAAGACTGATTTAATTATTCTTATTGTTTTGTGATTGATTGAATGTTATTGTAAAAAAATATTAAATATAAGTAAATTGACCTATAATAACATTGTATTGTTTTAAAATACCTACAAAATCAAAGGTTAGGCTAATTTTCGAGACTATTTCTAATCAGAACTTTAATCCAATGCAGTTTACATACATATTCAAATCGATTAAATCCCCATGCAAACTGGATTCGATTCATCGTGAGTATCGAATACCGAATCGTATAGGTACATAACTAGTTACGCCACGAGGATAAACGTCAAAACGGGCCTTTTATTTTGTGTTGAGTATAAAGAAAAAGCTTTTCTTTTAGTCTAAGCTAAGACTTAAGATTAAGAGGAAATTTCATTAGAAAGTAATACATTTTATTCACATCACGTAAAATAAAAAAATAACAACTATCTTATATAGGTTTTCTGTGACACTACTAGATACACATACTCACTTTAGATAGATGATCATCCTAATCAAATTTTAAATCACTGTTATCATTACTTTAATACACGGTATTAAAGTAATGATAACAGTGACCTACCTTTTAGTTACAAAACCTTACTTTTTCAGATTTTTAAATCATCACATCGTAATTTAGATACGAGCAGCCTTGAGTTTTAATTGCCTGGCTCTATACATTTCGCATAGCGAATCAGGCATTAAAAATGGATGTACTAACTTATCTATCATATTTGTCACTTGATTAAATAACTGCATTTCACACAACTAAACCAGAACATGCACAATTCGTGGCATTGATGAAACAAAAGAATTTCTCCTAAATCTTAACTTTATAATAAATTCAGGGTTTATCCACGTACCTGAATATAACCTTCGAGCACTTAGTTGAAGACACAAGCACTCATAACGAAATCCGAATGGTGTATACGGCTGCCATGAGATTCGAATCGATACAGGGTGGCCGGGTGGCGCCTCCTCACGCACCCAGTCAGACGTGACCTCCCTCACCCCTCTGAAAGTAAATAATACTGAAGATTAATGTAGAAATATAACATAAGTCAGGGGTCTTCTGAAAGTGGATATATCTAGTTGTGACGCCGCTGTGATGAAAATAACAAGTTAATGCGAAAATGTGGACAAAGTTCCTGGTACTAATGGAAATATCGACGCAGTACTGACGCAGCAGACGCAGGTTTCTCTAGCGAAATCTCTTCAGCCGTTAGTGTGATTTTTTTATATACGACACGTCAAAATGTCTTCACCTCGCCTGATGGTAAGCTAAAGGTAAAGTCTCAGGACCGGGGTCACCACTACATACACCGGTAGAGCTACAGTGGCGGCCCTCAGCTTGACAGCCTCATCAAATGCTTTTTCACGCCCCGCTTAAAGGTCCCGGGACTATAGGAAGAAGGAAACACATGCGCTGGTAAAGAATTCCAAGTCTTTATGGTGCGGCAAATAAAAGAGGCATCGAACCACTTGGTTCTTGGTGAAATTGATTGCATTGTGTATTAGCAAACATCTAACAAACATACTTACATAATTTTCGATTATAATATTACACGCCAGCTGGGAATTCTGATCCCGTCCCCGCTACCCATGGGAACCTATTTCAATCATGGCCTAACTAATAATAAATGAGCCTATTTGTTATTGCAAGTCTGCACTAGTCTTATCACTGTACCAAATTTCTGCCAGATCTGTTTCCCGTTAGGCCATGATTCACCTTACACCCTGGCCTCAGAAGACCCTAGACGGCGTGTGGTTTCAGTCGGTAAGAGTCCGATATAACCTGCACCGCTGGCCGCGGGGTGGGTATCTATGAGGATTTCCGCACGAAAAAAAAAGGCCATGATTGAGTAACATATAGCCAAACACTTCGGCATGTAGCTACCTACAAATCCTACAAAACATTTTAGTAGGATTGCGTGCCGTTTCAGTCGCATTGTTTCCACGCCGGAACTACGATTAATAAACACAAACATTCTTAGAATCCATTGTAACTTTTAAATTACAGGGAATATCCAACTCGGCAAAACAACGGCCTAGGAGTTTTTGAAACGGAGAGTGTTTTAGAAAAAAGTTAGGCACCTTTCTAACTGGCTTGAAATAAAACTTTTGTAACGGATTCTGTTCAGATTTATTTGGTTTTATTCATGTAACCATGGCTGCTAAAAAGCAACCGAAATTTCGAGATTAGTGTACCTACATAAATTCAAAGAGGCCGGAGAACAAAACAGCATTATAAGGATTTTTTTTTGAACATAGTGGGGCTATTTTCTCAGCAATTAGCAAATTCATTCAAAAACAAACTTAATAAAATCCAACAAATATAATATACTAGCGTACCCGCGCGCGGCTCCGCCCGCGTAAATGTTGGCTATCGCCACCAAGTCTTTTTAGTAAGCTGAGGGACTGTCCGTACTAACTTTCAATGTCTATTCCTTCGCAATCAGTGGCTGCAGCTAAACGTATTCATTTCATCTCAAGTTCTATCAAACCCTTCAAAGTACAGTGCCATGCATCGCGGCCAAAGCCCGTTTATTTACCATCATTATCCTTTTTCATTGTCTTCTAGATTTTATGGGGATTAGATAGCTGCTCTGGCCAAAGTATGTATGACTCGGAAGAGAAAAACCCTTTCATCATAGTTGCATTGCACTTCACATTCGATGCACTATTTCAAATTAGTGAACATTATTTATTTCCGAAAATCTGAGTTTTTTACTATTAAAATCTTGCTACAGACATTGAGATTATTTGACAACCTGATTTAACATTCAAGAAGTTCATGAAAGTAAAGAAAGAGGATATACTAATTAATACTGGTCAAGTGCGAATTGGGCTCGTGCAGGGTTCCGTACAAAATTGGGTTGAGGGGGATTTCCGCACGGCAAAAAAAGGGGGCGAACTTAACTTTGTTGCAGTGCTTCTTGTCTTGAATGACAGACATACATTTTTTTTTGATGAAGTAGGTAATATTTATGCTTTCCGGACTTTTCCCTGTACTTATGCTATAAGATTTTACTTTCTGCAAAATATCTGAATTCTAGCCCAAAGGGAAATACCCCTTTTTTTTCGTGCGCAAAAACCCCGTCGGGCTTCACCTCAACGGAGCCAACGGAGAGGTTGGTATGTCGGAGTCCTACCAATGCCTGTGTGATCGAGGAATCTGGTGTGTCCTAGAAAGGATATCCCAGAAACCCCAACCGGTTCCGGCCACCAGCACTGGCGACCTCGACGTGTTATTAGGAATCTAAATCCCCCATGTCTATAAAAAAGCGCGCGTGGAAATACAACACCCTGCCACCCTGGTTCTGCTTTTGCTAGGGTGACGGTTAGCCTCGACCGTCACCCTAGGCCTGCACTCATGGAGGACGGAGATGGTTCTGCGAACTACGCCGCCCGGTGCACCTTCATCGGCACGGGGGAGTGCTAGACCTCTCCCGTAGCTTTTCCACCACCACTTCTGCGTGCATTACTGCCTCGCAAAAAAGCGGTGGCGTTCCACATACTCTCTATGGTGACCATGGTCGGCACCAGGGACCTCACCATGAGGCTTACCCCACCGACGTCTGCTTCTAGGACATGGCGCCACTCTGTCCACTCTGGAGACTCTACCAGTGTATGAAGAGGTGGTGTGTCCACGGATCAGCCCCGGCAATGGTGGCATTCAAACAAAAACAAAAACAGCCATGCCCATCAGTAAGCCTTGGATAGCTCAGGGTCAAGGATTACCTTAAACTTTGGCGTCTGTAGACCCAAGATGGAGTTCGACTTTAGTCGGTCAAGTCCGATATTATGTCCCTAGTGGCCAGAAAAGGGGAGAGATTCGTGGGGATTTCCGCACGAAAAATAAGTTACGGCTTCCTAAAACTCTCCGATTCTGGTGCAGGTGACTCACTAACGTCGCCGAAGGTAACTTAACGACCTCCGTCTTCCATGAGTGCAGGCCAGGAGATGGTAGGTCAAGCCACCTATTATTCGATAGTGAGACAACAGTTTGGATATTACGCTTCGTGTAATGCCAAGCATTATCTGCAACATTCCTTTTATCTAATTCAACTTGATGCCTCTACGTGTTCTTAAGAAAGAGGTCTTGACAGACAGACATACGGATAACGAAGAGATAAGGTTTTTTTCCTAATCAGGCACAGAACCCTAAAAATTAATACATTCTATTTACTTTTGAGGAAAAAGAAGTAAAGGATATTACTCTATGAAAATTTAGACAAAGTCAATTTTAGTTCCTGTTGCTATGACAACTATTATAGATGGCGATAAAAACGTTTGCAACATCTAATTTTCTTTTTATTACTAAATTTCCTGAATGAATCATATATTTTTAATTATGTTATATGCTATTCGAGGCGGAGACAAATCCAAAAAATCATAGATCATGAACATCTGTTCAGCCGTTCTTGAGTTCTGGAAAAAGCACGTTTTTAGCCCTTTTTAGGGCTTTAGGGTTCGAATTTTAAAAAATCCTTTCTTAGTACACCTCTACGCATCAAAACACACATATTCTGCAAATTTCAAGTCTCTACGACCAGCGGTTTAGGCTGTGCGTTGTCTCTAGGTCAGTCAGGACTTTGAATTATATAGTATAAGATAGAGAGATTAGTTTCGCGTACGATACTTTCGTACGCGAAACTAATCGCTACACATGAAAAAAGTGTCTTCACCCTTACAGAAACTAAATACTTAGGTACCTATTTGTTACTGGACACATTCTTAGATTAATGTTTAGGTAGGTAGTGATTTACGTCGGAATTTATTTACATATTACAATAGGCCAGATTATAGTGAAGTGATAAATAAATTATTAAAAAAAAAATTATAGGGTGAGAAGAATTTATTAGATCCCATGGGTAGGTACCTATCCACCTACCTACTTAGTTCCAGTGATCAGTTTGTTCAAACTAACAGACTATTCAGTATTATTATTACTAAAATTAAAATCAATCGTGCCTGTCTACATCTTCATTCATTCATTTTGTATTATTATTATTTATTATTTATTATTTTTTTATTTGTTTTATAGGTAGGTATACCGTGCAAGATAGCAATAGCGCCTGCAAGAATATTAATGCAATACACATCATTGCTACTTTTATTAACTTTAGTCTTGTGTTAAAAAAGAATCAGCAGTGTTTTTTTATACGAAAGTAACACTGTCCTGACTATTATCGCATACCTACACTTAACTGAACCGATTTAGTTAAAATTTAGTAGGTATATAGATAGTTTTTGAGACAAAGAGGGGCGAAGCCACAGACAGCCAATAGTATACTTAGGTACCTTTTGTATGCCAAGCTCGGTCAGACAAAAAAAACATTAAGCGCATGAAATGTCAGATCCCTTGAGTACGATAATAATAAATTATGTGTCAATATGTCTGTATGGAGTATACCTACGTCATGATAACAGCTGTGGTGCGTCATAGAAGCGCTCGTTATATCCACCTACTACCGGAATACCTAGACAAAACTGTTTCGTAGATACCTATCTAAATTGCAATGGTTTCCGTTTTCGCGTGGTGTTTTTTTAATTATAAGGAGGTACCTATTCCTCTTTTCAATGAAACGAAAGCATGAGCGATAGAAACATGACACGGCTGACGTCATAGTCTTCCCTAAACGCGATATATTCACCGATTAATTGCCACTTTGTTGCAATGTATTTATATCTAAAATGCCACGGCATAAATCTTTTCTTTGCCGCACCATCATAACCTGGAATATCGGGAATTAACGCGATCATGGTAGTTGGTAGGTATATGTATTTTTTTATACCATTTAGATGGCAGACAAGCAAACGGCCCACCTGATTGGGAAGCGGTCACCGTGGCCTAAAGGACGTGTGCAACACCAGGGGCGTCACACTCGCGCTGCCGACCCTGTAAAAACCTTCTAATGCCCTTCTTGAAGAATCCCATATTGTAGCCACCAGGGAAAACCACTGCAGGATGATGATCGCATTAATTCACGTTAACATTTCGTAATTATTATCATGGAACGCGTAAGTTTAAAAGTTAGTTATGTAATTTTACTTTAACTATTCTAGAAAATACTGTCAGATTTTGTAGTAAGAAAATGTTTGCATTGTAGGAACTTAGGTAGGTACCTTATATAATTTCATGGACAGAAGGTACCATTAAGGCAGTCAGCTCATTAGTCTGCTACTTAACTGTTGACATTATGTATTTGACCTCGAATTCCCTTAACATTATGTTGCCTACCTACCCTCTCGAGTGCCTTTTTTACGTTCATAACATCAGTAAACCAAGTGGTCTGCATATTATACGGATACTTACTTAGGTAAATTACATAATTATTTAGTTTTCGGCGTATTCGGCGTCTATTAATCTAAGCTATTATACAATGGAGGTAGGACACGACGCGACGGTATCTCCCGTTCGAATTGAGCAGTCCGATTGGGGTAGTAGGTACCTCCGCCCTACAAAAGACCGCGGCCATAATAACCATCGTGTTGTGTTCCCGGTGGTAAGTAGGGTAGCCAGAGCTCACTGGAGGGTTTCTGTGCTATCAGCCGGGAGATCAAAGTGTCCTACGTTGTCAGCACTGAAACTTTCAATCCCCAAAATGGCAGCGCGAGTACGACGCCCCTGGTGTTGCCCACGTCCATAGACCACGGTGACCGCTTACCATCACCGTGTGAGGGACCATGCCACATAAGAGGTATAAAAAAATCGATTAGGCGAATATTCTGATGAGCTGTTCCAATCAGACCCATCCTCTCCTTTCGTTTCAAGAATCAACACCTGTGCTAAAATGTTCCGCTCGCCCTCAACCGGTACAACTAGGTAGGTAGGTACCTACTTAATTCCATCTAAGACCAAGCAGTTTGGCACCTCTTTTCTCTGCCGCACCATAATTTGGAATTCTTTACCAACGCGCGTTTCCTTCTTCCTACAATCCCGGGTCCTTTAAGCGGGGAGTGATATAATACCGTCGAACGTCAACCGAAAGGCCATTATTGTAGCCCTACTAAACCACTTCTCTCTTAACAGAATAACTTGTATCAGTCCCAATATCCTTCAGATGACCAAAACGTGGCATAATAATCATAGTAAGTACAGTATGTAGGTATATACTTTAGGTATACCTACCTATCTATCTACCTTTTTTTTTTATCGTGCGGAAATCCCCATGGATGCCACCCCCGTCGGCCATCGGGGGTGGTTATGTCGGGATCGAACCGACTAAAACGGCACGCCGTCTCGGGCCTTAGTAACCGGGGTGTAAGGTTACCCAATGGGCATATCCCTCGCACCCCAGCTGACCCCGGGCCATCTACGGTTTTAAGATGGCCCCCTCGACCCCCCGAAAGGGGGGGTGGGGCGAGCATCGCGCCATTTCGCCGACGGTGGGGTGTAGGGTGACAGGAGGCCGTCCTGTCACCCAACCGTCGGCGCGCAGACAATCAGCTCGCCCCCCACTGTGCCATCTGCTAGTCAGAGGGACACGTGGAGAGCCTCGGAGCAGCCCTCTAGAGGGCCACTCCCACCCCGGCCGGATTGGCCGCAGGCAGCAGCGTCTCCCGTGGCGAGTTGGAGGCGCTGCTTGCCTCCGTTGCCCAGGTGTACCACGTGGAGGTTCCGGCCCGCACCCTACCTATCTATCTACCTAAAGTTCTATAAACACCAAATAGTTTGCCGAAAAGGGCGGATAGCTTCCAACCTTTATAGGAACAAAGGTACCTTTCCTACCTTATAATGTTTGTAGGTAGGTATCAAAATACAAACTTTCAACACGAATAATAACACGAAAGCCATTTCATTATCGAAAAGAAAGCAAAAATGCTTTTGCCCTAATAGCGTCGATTAAGGTCAAGGTTGCCGAGTTATTTGTTGACTACCTATTCACCAAAAGTTCTTTTTATATAGGTAGTCTGTTGTGCTTACCAACAATGTTTTTGATAATATTAGGATAAGATACAAACGCGTGGCCGCCGGTAGCTATGTTCTACATTGTCTACAATTAAGGCTACAAAATCTAGAACACCGAATATACAGATACAAAGGAAAAAAAATAAGCGTAGGCACTTTGGCACACAAAAGAGTATGACCTGCAGATTAATTGAAAACTCATACGATACATTGTAAAAAAATATTGGGCTCATCAATATGTATAATAAAATTAAATAAGTTTGAGACTGTAATATAAAATAAATAATAAATATGGAATGAATATTTCTTTATTATTTAGTGAACGTGACTTTTAAAATATTACCAGACCAAAAATGTCAACAAAATGTGAACAAAATATAAAATCTAAAATGTTGAGAGAACTTTTGGAAGGTAGTAAAATTATTTATTTCTCTTTCTTACTTTACATTGACTGTATTTTCCTTTTAAATTAGTTGTTTTCATGGACGTATTTTATAAATATTGAAATTAACTAACATGACTTTAAAATCGCAAAATAATTTTTTTCTACTATTTTTATTTTGACAGATCTGTTTTGTACAAGGAACGGAAATATCCCTTTTACTACTGGCAACACCAACACGTTCTTTTGCTCTGTAAGTTTGTGAGACACGTGCGTCGTTTACGGCGAAATCTCTAAAATAATTAAAAATGACTGAAGGAACTGCGACAATTCGCACGCGCAAATTCATGACCAACAGGTAAATGTGTAAATCATTGAGTTTCACTGTTGTGCTACTAGAAATAATTGTGAAAACTTAGTGCCTCGCCATGACAGGTTATGTGTGACAACGTTTTTGATATTTTGTAGATTGTTGGCGCGCAAGCAGATGGTATGCGATGTCCTCCACCCGGGCAAGCCGACCGTCAGCAAAACTGAGATCCGTGAGAAGCTGGCTAAGATGTACAAGGTGACTCCTGACGTTGTATTCGTATTCGGCTTCAAGACAAACTTCGGTGGCGGCAAGTCAACAGGTTTCGCTCTGATCTACGACACGTTAGACTTGGCTAAGAAGTTCGAACCTAAACACAGATTAGCCCGTCACGGTCTGTATGAAAAGAAGAGGCCCACACGCAAACAACGTAAGGAGCGTAAGAACAGAATGAAGAAGGTGCGTGGTACTAAGAAATCTAAAGTAGGCGCGGCCGCCAAGAAGTAATGTGACGGATAGTACTGTAAGTAAATAAAAACCCAAAAAAACATTTTTGTTTTTCTATTTAGCAAAATAACCACAACATGAAGTCATATTTCATGAAACCATTATTATATTTTACCTCATCATACTTTAAACCGGAGGCAGTGATCTGTAAATATTCATCAATTGTAGTGAAAAATAATAACATGTTTCAAGATAAACAACTGCTACTCATAGTGACAACAATTTCTTTATAGATTACGCATGATTGTGTTCAAGTAGTATAATTTTTAATGTGCTTTTAGATTCAGTCTACAAAGAACTTGCGAACTAAACAGTTAAAGAAGTAGACCCTTTGACTGATCCAGTGAAGTTGTTCATTAGATTCTTAGTTGAGGTGTGATGAGACAGTGGTGTTTTAATCAGTGTATGAGTAGTAACGATAAGAATTTAACTTTAACGTAACGTAACAGGTGGTTGTAACGTAACAAGTGATCAAAGGATTCAGCCAGGCTGATGTGACACATGTGCGTCCTTTGAACAACTTTTGGGGCCAGTGGTGTAGCTATTTGTAAAACTGAATGTGCGTTAATATTCCTCAACATGTAACAATTCTGGTAGACAGTTTTTTTGTTACAACAAATTGTTAATCAAAAATATAGATTTCAGCAGCTTTTTTGTACAATTATCACAGTGTCTGTCTCCTAGTTCTAACCTACCTCCCCATCAATTTTCAACAGTTCACATGTGATGCCGTGAGTAAGGGAAATATTTGGCAAAAATAAAATTTGGCAGCTTTTTACCGCATATACCATGGGTAGTGTTCCTACGAGCTCTACCAACTAGTCCCACCCTCTCCATTCCTATACAGAACAACACGTGCAAGGCTGAGATACCACCCTCATATGGTGCAAACAATTCCATCAAGAACCAAGCGGTTCGGTGCCCCTTTCCTTTGCCGCACCATCAAAACCTGGAATTCTTTACCAGCTCACGTGTTTCCTTCCTCATACAGTCCCGGGTCCTTTAAGCAAGGCGTGAAAAAGCATTTGATGAGGCCGTCAAGCTGAGAGCCACCATTTTGGCACTATCGGTGTTTGCAATGGTGACTCCCATTCTAGAGACTTTGCCTCAGCTTACCATCAGGCGAAGTGAAGTCATATTGACGTGACCGACATAAAAAAAAAAAAAAAAAAATAGGGATTCATTTTTATTTATATACATTGTGACTTCTAAACATAGGTACATAACATAAACTCACACCTATATCCCCAAAGGGGTAGACAGAGGTGCTAGCACCTACATTTCGCCAGTTTATGTTTAGGTCCCAATGTAATAGGTGGCGAGCCTATTGCCATTAACCGAGCACTTATAGACCTGCGATGAACCTTTAATAAAATAATGAGCAAAATATGAAATACTTTAACTATTGTTCATACATTTATTACAAGGTACTATCTGTACCTTCTGGTTTGTAAATATTTTAGTGAAATCAACTTTACTTTTATTTGTCATTGCTTATTTTCGTTTTTGGAGATGAGCTTGTCATCAGCTGGGTACTTTAATGGATGGTCTGTATGACAGCCCATGTATTTTAACTTCACCAGAATTAACTTGAAAGTCTTGAAACTAGCTTACATTACATTTGCAGGAATAAAACAAAAATATATTTTACACTTTCTTTATTGGTTTCTGCCACAATTAATCTTAATTAAAAGCCCTTACACACCAAGTGCTTTGGAATGTAAGGTCTACTTCTACAACTCCATTATTTTGGTTTGGTAGTAACAGACTGTTATATCTGCAACTCCACGTCATGGTGTGTGGGTGGGTATTTTGTTTAATCCACCCCAACGCATTGAAGAATGCCAGCAAGCTGTTTATGCTGCTGGTGATTTCCCGGAGGGTACCTATTTCTTGGAAGTACTTAGCCCTGTATACAACAGTTGCAGGGCAGTGTAGGAGCATATGTGCTGCTGTTTTTTCCTCCCTCATGCAGGCTCTGCAAAGAGGGCTGTCAGCTGTCAGTGATGCCTAAAATAAAAAGGTGCGTTTGTTGCAGCTTTGACAGTTGTCAAAGACACCTGGTCAGTCTCTTCTCGAGCACAGGGAGGGCTTCCCTGGTCTGTCTGTATACTTATTTTAGTCCAGGCTTTTTTTTTTACTTAAATAGTCACTACAATGTTGGGTATGGCAGAAGAAGCATGAAAGTAGACTGAATGCTGTAGAAATGAGAAGTCTAAGAAGCATAGCTGGAGTAAAGCTGATGGACCGAGTGAGGAACAGTGTGATAAGGGAACGTTGCGGTATGATTGAAGATGTAGTGACCAAGATTGCGAAATCAGATCCAGGACATTTTGGAGAAAGGCCAGGTCAAGAGTACCCGGAACCGGGTGTGTATGAAAACAATTATGAAAGTTGAAGAAGCAAAAGGAGTATGCCAAAATCGTAGCAAGTGGAAAGATGTTGTCTCTGCCTAACCCAACGGGAAAAAGGCGTGATTTGATATGTATGTATGTATGTATGTTTACATAGGAGTGACCAGTCTGACTTTCCAACCCTAAGGTAACGCTAGCATCAGACTTGCATCTGTCTATCAAACAGCAGGCTATGGGCCTGCAGGTCACAGGCACTTCTATTTTGATTGTAATTTCTTTAGGTGTGTTCCTCCTGTTCTCTTAGGTACGTAGGCAGTACTCCAGGGCGCATTTTCGGTCGATTATGGACTCTTCTTTCATGCCTGCATATCATTTTTCTGAAACAAGTATTGTAAAGAATAGAGATGACGGTTTTTTTTATTGTTGTAAGAGGTACATTTTATAATAATAGCTTAATGAACCGCTAAAATGAAATATTCTTATGACCAATAGTATAATTATAAATATTCTACAACATTCTACACATCGCTCCCTAGACCCAAAGTAACAATAAACAAAATAAACAAATTATGAGTTAATTTGTTTATTTTTCGACCAATTTATGTAAAATCATGGTATCAGTTTCCATTTGTAAGTAGCAGAGAAACTCACCGACTTATAATATTTACTTATATTTGACGACTATGCTAAACGGTAAGGTACGGTAACCATGCAATTACTTTCACATGCTGTTGAGACTGCATAGCAGTATTGGAAAGAATTTGATGACCATGTCACTCCCTATTCATTATTGCTCCTACATTCTACTGTAGATATAGAGGTCAGAGGCAGTCACTTCACGGAAAATATCGAGGTCCAGCCAAATCCGCAGTTAAGACTGGTAAAGCGGACCCCAGACTCCGAGGTGAAAGCTTTGGATGCGACTGGGATTAACGCTAGGTTGAAGAAGAAGATTCTACTGTAGGGTAAGAGATACCAAGTCAGTCCTCCAAATACATACCTTGTTGAGAAAGCTTTACCACACAAATTACAAATGTGTGGTTTTGAAGTACTGTGCTGTGATGCTAGATGATTATGAAGAGCCTGTGTGTAAAAAGATTATTATTTACTGAGCGTGCAGAAGTGGCATTTTTTTATGGGGGAAAAGGCTAAAATTATATCATTTCTAAAAAAAATTGATGTGGGTACTAATAATGTTAACGGGAATTAACGCGATCATGGTCGTGGATCTATACCTTTATCGCGTTAATTCCTGTTAACATATTAGTATAATCATGAAACGCGAGTTTAAAAGTTAGTAAAAATGTCATAGTCATCTTGATTTTAAGTCCCCCGAAATTTTATGGTAGTAATTTGTAACATCAGCTAGCCAGTGAAAGTTCTGTCAAAATAGGTCTAGTCGTTTCAGAGATCAGCCGGAACAAACAGGCAGACAGACAAAAATTGTAAACTAATGTTTTGGTATATGTATCCTGTATACATCCAGATGAACTTGGTAAAAAGCAGCTCCAATTTTATTTAATTCGATATCGCCATTGGTCATAATGACCATTGATTGTGGAGGTCAGATGGCAGTCGCTCCACGGAAAATATCGAAGTTCAGCCGCATCACAGTTAGACTGGAAAGCCGACCCCAACTGAGTTGGGAAAAAAGTTCAGAGAATGATGATGATGATGGATAGATTATTATTATTAACTGCCTGGTGTTGACTCTCAAATTCATAATTCTGACATTTTCTCACCTCTTTAAACTTAAAACTCCTGGCACAAATCTGGCAATGGTAGGCGGGAGGTAAGTGCCGCCTCCTGTGCGAGGCCAGGTTGGAGGAGTTGAGGAAAGTGGCAGGGCAGAGTGTGCAGGCTAAGGGCCGCTCGCCCGAGTGTGAACGCTCGTGAACTAACACCGCGTACTTCGTCCGGCCGCGGTAAGGACACAGCGAGCACGGGAACTGTAGCGAGTTTGTGTGGATTAACCTGAAGAAGTAAGTATACTTGGTAAGACTCAATTTAGATTCAATGACAATAACCTTGAGTTGTGTTCCCGTCGGTAAGTTGGGTAGCTAGAGCTCACTGTATCCCTCCTCCCCCCACGCCTTCCTAGCCTTCCCACCCGTTCCTAGCCCTCCCCTTCAGGGTAGGCAGCGCGGGTGTGACACCTTTAGTGTTGCACGTCCATAGGCTACGGTGACCGCTTCCCATCAGGTGGGCCGTGTGCTTGTCTGCCATAAAAAAAAATGAAAGGAGATGTTTCATTTTGGGCCCCCTAATTGTACACAATACAGAAATAATACCGGGTATTGGCAAAAATACAAATTATATTTATTCGCCTCTGAAATTCAAGGGCGTAAATTAATGAAATATGGGTACATTTTTATAGTTTTAGACCGCCATATTTGTTGTGTTGCAAGAAAGTGTTTGTTTAGTAAGATTCCACCCATAATACGAAGTAATATTATAAGAATTGAATAGTGAAAAATGAAAACTACATTACCTAGCTATTTTTCTAAGTGTGTACAATTATCGGACCCACGGTCCATACATTTGTGAAACAACTCCTTTTTGAGTAACATTGATGGACCGAGTGAGGAACTGTGATAAGGGAACGTTGTGGTATGGTTGAAGATGTAGTGACCAAAATATAAATAAAAATACACAAACATCTTCACACATACATCTGTATATTTCTGAATAACGAACAGTGGTCCCGCTGAGACGAGGTCTCGGGTTCGATCCTAGGTTCACCATGGCACACACCAATGACTTCGATGCTTTTCGAAGTTATGTGTGCATTTATCGCAGGTTTATTAGTGCCTCAGAGAGCACGTTAAGCCGTCGGTCCCGGTTGCCATACAAACATCTATGGCAGTCATAATGACCCTTGGTTGTGGAGGTCAGATGGCAGTCGCTCTACGGAAAATATCGAAGTAAAGCCGACCCCAACTGAGTTGGGAAAAAGGTTCAGAGAATGATGATGAACAGTGGTCCCGCCATCTTGCACACCATCACCACTGCATATAACAAAAATCAGACAGACTCAACAGGCATAAACTCAATATACCTACGAAAAGTGGTCTTGCTATCTTGACCGACACTACCTATATTTTTTAACCCCCGACGGAAACCCGAACGGGGTGTTAGGTATAAGTTTGACGTGTGTGTGTGTGTTTGTAAGTCTGTCTGTGGCATCGTAGCTCCCAAACGGATGAACCGATTTTGATTCTGTTTCTTTTGTTTGAAAGATGGGTTAGGAGAGTGTTCTTAGATAGATAGATAGATAGATAGATACTCTTTATTGCACACACCATCAGGATAAAAACAAACAAAGCGTATACATAAAAAAAAATTGTACAAAGGGCGGTCTTATCGCTGTCTGCGATTTCTTCCAGCTTTCTTGCTTTTCTTAGCTATGTTTTATAAAAATCGGTTAAGCCATTCCAAAGATATGAGGGTTGAAAGTTGTGATGATAAATTGTATGTGTTCAAATATACCCCCACGGGTATATTTGAACACATACAATGGGTATCAAATGAAAGGCCATTAAACAGGAATGTTGATGTTTAACTTAACAAAGAATGAAAGGTTTACCTGTGTCTATTCAACCTAGTTAAAGATTTAAGTTCTATGCCGCAAGTTTCACACACATAGCTCTCGCTACTGCTCCGACATTTTTGAAGCTTGTCGTGTTCCGTGAACGCTTCCTGATAAAAAAAAACGAACAGACAGATATAATGATAGCAACCCATTTATGTCCCACTGCTGGGCACGTGTATCCTCTCTCCTCTAAAGAGAGAGCTGAGAGGGTTTAGTTTAGACCTTAATCCACACACTGGCCATGGCCACTTGGTGGATGAAACATGTCCTTATAATTTTAGAATTATTGATGGTTGGATGGAAATGGGAGAAGGGAAGGGATAGATCCCATTCCTCCCACCCCTCTCCAGTGAGTGTCGGCAGCGCGAGTGTGACGCCCCTAGTATTGCACACGTCCATTGGCCACAGTGACTGCTTCCCATCATGTTGGCCTTGTGCTTGTCTGCCAACTAAGTTGTATAAAAAAAATAAAAATATTGACATCCACGCGCGCAGACATGCGGGCGATAGCTAGTTTTTACCCGACTGCCGAAGAAAGGAGGGTAATGTTTTTATAAATAATAGCTGACCCACCCCGGCTTCGCCCGTGGCGTATTTCGAACCCCCATGCACCCTTTTTAACTCACATAATATGCTCATAATTTATCAGTTTTCCTAAAATTTATGGGAATCTACCGGAATTGTTCACATTTTTATGATTATTGCTCCGCTCCCTTGGGCAGTAGCGTGATGATATTCAGCCTATGACATTCAAGGATAATGTGGCTTTCTATTGGTGAAAGAATTTTTAAAATCGGTTGAGTAGATCCCGAGATTACCCCTTACAATTTAACAAGTATACAAACACACAAACTTCACTTTTTATAATATTAGTATAGAAGTATAGACGTTATAAACATTATCCTCTACATACTTAACATACCTGGTTATCAAAAGTTTGTCGACATTTGCGACAGATCCATTTTCGCATGCCTTGTTCCGCAAAAAAGCCACCATGATACCTGACATCTTTTGTATCATGGTCTAATAACGGGCTCCTGACTGAAATTATATTAACAAAGAAATTAAACCATGGCATGATGGTAAATAAACACATGACCCTTATGATTGATAAACATTATCGGTAATAATCAGTTTAATTCGTAAACATCTGTACAGATGTTCTATTTCACGAAAGCGGTTGAGCTTTGATTGTAGTTGTATATATTACAAATTGCTTTTAAAAATGAATTACTTGCAATGCAATTATTGTTCTACTACCACTTGAATGACCTTCTGACAGTTCTGAGTTAACAGTCAACAGAAGAAGACGTCCCTGGTGTTGCATACGTCCATAGGCCACGGTGACTGTTTCCCATCAGGAGAGCCGTGGACTTGTCTGCTACCTAAGTGGTATAAAATTAAATTATAGTTGAGAATTTTCTTCCTTTTTTGAAGTTGGTTAAAAAGGATGAAATTAAATTTAAAAATATTCATACCCATTTCCACTTCCTGCTGCAGTCTCCATTGAGTCACTTCAGCGGTCTGCTTCAACTGCTCAGCTTCTTTCAAAGTAGTCTCACACTCCACACATAAGTGTTGTGGTTTACCATCATTTTCATTTACCTACAAGTGTTATATTATGTAGCAAGATGAATCATAGTAGTCAAGGTCGGTCCGGAAGAAGCCCCAAAGAATGTGATGCATTTACTACACAGAAAATATATGAAGTACAAATTGGAAATAGCCACCGCATACAGAAAAAAGGTCGTAACTCTCGCTCTGGTTCATTTCTGGTACAAAGGATGGCCATCACTATACAGCAAGGCAATGCGACTAGTATTATGGACATCTTTGCACCGGGAATGATATGGGGCAAGTTATTTGACCTGACCTGACTGAAACCCATGACGGGTTTATTATTTAGTTAAGTCTCTAAATTCACACTTTCTATTTCAGTTTTTTTTTTTTATACCACTTAGGTGGAAGCCCACCTGATGGGAAGCGGTCATCGATGGCCTAGGGACGCATGCAACACCAGGGGCATCAGTTACTTATAATGAACCAAATCAAAACCAACCTCTAGCTGTAAAATATTTTTCATAGCACCAGCATAATCAAATAGTTGGTCTCCAAATATTTTACTTTTACCTGGCTTCAAACATATTCTGCAGGTCTTGTGCTTCATTTGATTATGTATAGTTTTCCTCAATGCCCTGTAAAAGAGATATTACATTGAAATGTTATTAAATTTTCTCTTAAATGCATTTGTTTTTTTATCCTGCGGAAATCCCTATGGATGTCTCTTAATTCCTGGGTCCCTCTAAGCTTGCTTGCCTAAATGTAGGTACTACACGTGCGCTATAAGTTGAGACCTGACGGCTATGACGCGTCATAGCGGTCAGGTCTCAACTTATAGCGCACGTGTAGTAGTCTTCAATAAAATTAAACAGCTTTTAGAATTGAGCTGATATTGATGTCAAGAATATTCTTGTTTCACTTGTTTGTTACAGACTGGTCCTTTATTAAAGTAAAAAAAAGGTTTCTGAACGTTCGAGTGTGAAAAAAAACTTACGGTAATATTTTGAATTTGTTTTCTTCATTATTTGCTCTGAGACCTGTTACTTTTTCGAACTCCTCTTTTGACAAATTCACTGATAATAACTTTTGCGCTAAGATAATTGAAGTCATTTTTCTATCACACTGAATTCAAATTCAATGCTGAATTTTTTTGTAAAGTAAACAAAATTTTTTAATGTCAAAATTGTCAATTTTGTCCTTCCACGGTGCGTGCGTGAAGTTAGCTTTTATCGCAGAATGGCAGATTATTTTCATGCAGATGATTATAGTTACAAACAGTTACAAAGATGTAGTTTTAAAACATTTGAACATTTTGATAGATATTATACGGACGGACTACATTATCATGTGTATGATTTTGTATTTCATCCACTAACGGCACATTTTTTACGATTTTGAATACTTTTAGTTAAAAAAACAGGGTTCTAAGGAATGATATAACTTATTTTTTATATTCAATCGAGCCAACAGCCACTATTGACTATTATACTATGTCATTTTTGTATAACACAAGACAGCGGATCCATTGTCCACTCTCTGTCTACGGTCCACGGTTATTTTTGGTTCACTTGACCAAAATGGTTCACTTGAATGTCTCTTCTTTATCCGAGCACCTGTTTCGGTTACCTACATAAGAGCCGAGTAGATCCGCCCTTACTCTAGCTTCTTTATAGAATTTGGTTTTCTTTCGTAGGTATACCTACCTACCTTGAGATGAACGGTCGAGAGGAAAGCCTGCACCGGTGCCTCCTTTGTTCATCTCAACGTGTTCCGGCTTGCAGGTGAGGTGATTTTTGGCCGCGGAAATTTTAATGGAGATCCGTGCGTCCCCTGTCTAAAATGAGGCAAACAAAACTTGAGCTAGACTTTTTGATCATAGAATTGATTATAATAGGTAGTTACCTGTAGGTACCACTTTTAAAAGAATATAATAGGTAAGTTGTTAATAAAAATAACAATACCTAGGATTTAAAATCTATTTAAGTATCTAATAGGTACCTAGGTACTTTAATTTGGATCCGAATTCGAAGATCCAAATTCTTCGTCATACATTTGGAATATCATGGGGCAATATTTTTCAGCCATTTTCATATATGGAGAGTTATATTCAATTGTCATATTAAAAGTAATTTTGTTCCAAAGATGATAAGCATACGCGTTCTTTTCGTTTTCCTCAAGATGGTCGCGCTTGAACAACAATCTGGATCTACTATAATGAATTGGGTAAAAATATTCAGGGCCGTACACTTGAAGTCCTGAAACCAATTTATCTTTCATTACCTACACTGCGTTACAAAATAATTTTGAGAAATTTTACAGAGGGACTTTTTACTCATTCTTTGATTACAGTGATGTTTTAAAGATGTCTAGCTGGTTGCCTGGACATTTGGGGCCCTATCAAGATATTCAGGGCACCGACAGCCTGCTAGCCGATAGTTGCACCTGCCGATTAGCGAATGAGGCTCTGACCTCAATCAATTCAAATAAAAGATAGAACTAGAAATGTCTACCTAATAACTACAATCTGGATCTCTGTACCATTCAGATTCAGCCGTTTTGCATTGAGTAGGTACCTACCTATTCAAACTTTCGCACTATAATAGGTAGGTAGCAGAAGGCGCTTGTGCTTATTGAGATATTTAATTTAGAATTTAGAATCTTCCAGAAGAGCTATGCTAATTATCCCACAATATAATAATAAAAATGGACCTGAATATCACCACAGTGAAAAACCAGCTTGCAGCAGGAAGTACCAATACAGGTTGTCAAGTCAACACAATACATGTCAATGAGCTGGCATTGAATCTAGGGGGCACATGGAGGAGCGCAGTTCACTAGGCTGAAGAGACACAGTGTTCCGAATTTAGAGACCAGATTTAAAGTCGGCCAGTAAAAGAAGAAAGTGTCACTGGGCACTGGACTCCGACACATCAGGCAAAAAAATGGCTCATTGTTCCAAAGAAACAGATTGCTATGTTACAGTATATAGGTACATAAGAGAGAAAAAAAAGAATATTCCAAATTGATGCGAGAAAAAAAACTTACCTCCACAAGTATCTACAGACCAATCAGTTACGCGGTGAGTGTTGCATAATTTGTGTAGGACTCTTGTGATAGCCCCTGGACCATTGTATGCCCAAAGTTCTGGTTTGTACGTGTTGCTTACCTCACTACAAAAAAAACAAGGGTTTTTAAACTTTCGCGTTCCATGATTATTATATGTAAACGGGAATTAACGCCTGAGTCAACCTGTGACCACGGCCGGTGTAACCTGGTCGAAACGTCAGGCATTCCAAAGGTATGTACCTATACCATGATCGCGTTAATTCCCGTTTACATATAAAAACAAGGGTGTTACAACTTTAGACAACACCAAGTGGATGCCCGACATGTTCTAAATACACTATAAATATCGTCAAACATACCTAGATATTATTTACTCGCTAAATGCCATGGCACTTTTAAACTTAGGTAGGTATCTAAGTATATTGTTTAATCATTCGCTAAATGCCAAGGCAGGACTGAGGAAGTAAAAAACTAAATAGAAACACTCGTCCTAGTGCATAGCTATACGGGCACCGCTATACCTACCTAAATATGCACCAAACGGGCATCGAACCAATGATATTATACATGTAAAAAGAGGCAGATATGTTACTAGAGCGCGCCAGATGAAGACTCGAAAACGTCCCAATTGGGACGTTTTTTGACGGATAATGTTTATAGCTATCTTTTTTACTCACGTGCTTATCCCATCTTTCATACTACTTTAACGCTAATTGTCAACAATTGTCAATGTGGATCAGATTTGAGGTGTCAGTTACTATGAACGTAACATTATCTTGTGTATAAAATCATTGCATCGAACACTTTCCTGACACACCAAAGAGGTCGTACCTTTACCATTTACAATGTTATCTTTGTATAACATTGTAGTGAGTTATTCGGTTAAAAAAAGTGATTAGCTAGATTTAGCATTACTTAGATTTATTTTTCGTAAAAAATCAAAACGGACCGCTATCATTATAACATGTGTTGATAAATTAATTAATAATTAGCTATGCTATCGCTATCTATTCCATAAATTTCGTATCGATATTATTATCAGGAACAGTTTTTCACTTGTTGCCTATATTTTGTCGACAATTTAAGTACCTACCTACTTTTTTAGAATATAAACACATGAAACATTTATTTCTATTCATTAGATATGGTTTTTATTTTTCCTTCAAATCATAAAACTAAAAACATTTTAAATGTAGGTATCCATTGATCCATACGCATCAGCATGTTCCCAACTTCTCATATTGTTATACCTAGAAGTTATCAATAAGGATAGAGGTTTGATGGCTTATAGTTTTAAAAAGGGAGCATTAGCTACTCCTAGCTTAGGTCTAGTAAAATCAGCCGCACTAAGAATAACGCGGGCCTGGCGGCCCTAATCAAAAACATCACTCTCGATAATATGTCTTTAAGCGTCGTCACCCACTTTCCCTGGTAGCAAAGGGAATCTGGAACCACTTCAGCAATGTTCGTTAAGGTTACTGCGAAGGAGCGAATGCCCTGCCTGAGTCTTTGTTCCCGGAAAACGCGACAACAGGGCCGCATTTATGGGAGGGCCTTCGAGACTGCAGCTCCAAGGCCTCAACAAACAGGGGTCCACAATGGACCTTTCTAAAAGTTCATTAATTCGACATTTAAATTTTTACCAGTCACCAAGATTCTTGTCGGTAACTACCGGTAACTAATTATATTGATTTACATCCTGCATTCTCCTTAGTAAATCAAAACTCCAAATTCAATTTAAAAGAAAACACTGAAATTCATGGGCTACAAATTAGGAATTAATATTTTCACTTACTTCATCATTATATAAGCCATTTTTCTGCCAAGATAATCCGTAGATACAGCCATCGCAGCAGGATTCACCAATGTAGAGGTCTCCATGCCAACCCAATTGTCGCCAAGAGGGGTCAAGGACTTTGCAACTAATACATCCGTGTCCAGGTACACACCTCCCCATTTGTACAGCGTCAATGATCTGAGCACATCAGATGTATGATGTATCCACCATTTACTTCCATAGAAGGTTTTCTTGACGACAATTTCTTCAAGAGGGGTGTTTTTTGCGTAATCTTCTAAATGAACTCTAGCAAATTTTATGTTTGGATATGAACGAAGCATTGCAAAACATTTATTTCTTAAAACGGACTTATTAACTGGAGAACTAAACAGCACATACACTGATCTGTGCGGGTGCGCATTGGCAGCTGATTCTACAACGCAGGCTTGACGTACTGTGAGTCCACCACGACATGAGGTTTCGTGGAAGAAAATTGATTTTTTACCTTTTGAAATCTCTATATCTCCAATCGAGGGCAATGAGTCTTCCTCTTTTGAATAATGACACATATATTCATATTCAAGAATATGGTCAAATAACACATTTTGGCACATGTAAAAAATTATTACAAGTGTTATAGTTGATAGTATTATAAATTTCAACACAATATTTTCTAAGAAAGTATGCTTCTTGATAGGTTTTAATAAATGCATTGTTTTCTATTAAGTATAGTATTTAAAGTAAGTACCTAACAGTCAATCAATTAGCAATCTGAAACCTCTTAATTTTTAAGTTACTGACCAAACGATTGCTTAATTAACCTTTAATGCGATTAGTTCAAAGTATTGCCATAAAAACGTTAGGTATTAGATTAGCTGTACCTACATTTACCTAAAGTTGAATTTTATGTTGCCAGTTACAATTAATTACAGGTTGTGGAGGTCAGATGGCAGTCGCTCCACGGAAAATAGAAGTCCAGCCGCATCACAGTTAGACTGGAAAGCCGACCCCAACTGAGTTGGGAAAAAGGTTCAGAGAATGATGAGTTACAATTAATTACAGTTAATTTTTGCGTGCAAACAGGGTGCGGGCCGGGACCTCCACGTGGTGCACCTGGGCAACGGAGGCGAGCAGCATCTTCCACTCGCCACGGGAGACGCTGCTGCCTGCAGTGAATCCGGCCGGGGTGGATCTCCACGTGTCCCTCTGACTAGCAGAGGGCACAGTGGAGTGCAGGCAGGGGGCAAAATGATTCTCCGCGCGCGGATACTTAAGTGGCAGGATGGCCGCCTATCATCCTACACCCCACCGTCAGCGATGTAGAGCGATGCTTGCCCCAACCCGCTTTCGGGGGTCGAGGAGGCCATCTTAAAACCGTAGATGGCCCGGGGTCAGCTGGGGTGCGAGTGATATGCCTATGTAACCTTACACCCCGGTAAATAAGACCCGAGACGGCGTGCGGTTTTAGTCGGTTCGATCCAGACATAACCACCTACGATGGCCGATGGGGGTGGTATCCATGGGGATTTCCGCACGATAAAAAAAGTACGCTTCAAACTTTATTACACCGTCTTCAGTCTTCCCGTAACCATGGCTTTTGAAAAGCAACCGCCACCGCGTAGGGTTCAATAATAATACCAAATAAATCGTAATAAATCGTTATAAAAAAATATTAAAAGAAGGTAAAAATCTCAACGGCAGTCTTAATGAAAAGGGAACAAATAAAACTAATAAAAAAAAAATGGTTTCTTTAATATTAAAGTATAAATAAAATATAATAACTTAAAATTAAATGACTACGTCCTTGCAATTGTTCTGTATTAATTAACACTTTCATAAATACACTTAGATAATATGGAAACTATAGTCTGGTAAGATACTAAGTAACACCAGGGGTTTTAACAAGAGTTCAACTCAGAGAAAACGATGGCCATCTCTCTCTGAGTTAAAAACATCCCATTTAAAAATAGCTAATAAGAGCTCATGCCCCAGATACCAGTAATTTGCCAAACGTTTGCCAGGTTATAGTTTTTCCAAGTCGCCAAACTCTCTCTTACCTATGGCGACACAGTGACGTAATTCGTCAATTTTTTTTTTAATTATGAATTTAATGACTTTGTAAATCAAATTATTTTCTTTTTTGTACCTCGAGACTCTAATTTTGTGAATTATATTGAACATTTTGTTCAACATTGTGGTATAAGCGCTAACGGCCTTACTAGGTACATTACTTTTAGGCGTGTTCTTCTTTGCAAACTATGGCCAATTACGTCACTGTGTTGTGTTCTTAAGACATCGAGCAGACGGAGGCGCGGGCAGGACTGGTCAATTGGCGGGTGCCCGGCGGGTTCTGGCGGTGCATTGTTTTCGTGGTGAGGGCAGTCACGGGCATCGACGCGGCGACGGGCAGACGCAGTCGTTATTAATATTAGGTAGGTACTTCGCGGTCAAAAAGATCTGCCCGCCCCACCGTCTGCTTAACGCCTTAGCAGTTTCGGTCCCAGGTTTTAATAAGTCAATGACTTTGTAAATAACTTCTTCCCTTGTACCTAACTAGTTACAAGATTTCAGTTATGATATGATTGGCGTCGTGCTTAATCGCCAAAATTTTCGCCATACATCTCATAAATGTCCGGACAAAATTGCCTCGCGAGTTTAGCGTACGGAGAATCCTTTTCAATTTTCAAACTTTTTGTCAAATAATTCCACATGTGATGCATGTACGGTACATCCATGTGGTCAATAGAACCATTTAGAAAGTACTTCAGACGATTACTGTAATGTACTGGATAAAAAACACCTGGTGGGAAGATTTTAAGATCTGAAACAAAACACATAATATTAGGAAATTGTCAACCATCATACATAATAACCATCGTGTTGTGTTCCCGGCGGTAAGTAGGGTAGCTAGAGCTCATAATCCCCTCCCTTTATTCCCCAATTCTAGCTGAAGCAAGTTGAATTCTGGAACTGAAGATTTGAAATTTCAGAATACCGCATTGTTCGAATGGTCAATCCTTATCAAGTGTGGTTTCAGTGATAAGATCAAAACATTGTTATTTACTTTAAGTAATTTTCTAACGATGCTAAACTTGATTACAAGGTGACATAAATTATGTCAACCAATGGGTATTAGACAGATGTGGAATTTATAATTTTTATGGCGATATGGACAGAGATATGCGTGCCGTCAGTAGCAAAATAATCGAGTCTAGAGTAAAAAATATAGGTAGGTACCTATGCTGAGTAGTTTTTTGACCAATTCTTGGATAATTTGACCAACTATTGAATTTGCTTATTATCTTACTTGGCGAACACTCAACAGAAAGGCGAACAGAACAGGTAGATACGACAATAGGAATCATGAATACATATTTAGTCATCATAACAGCCGTGTAAAAGGACAGGCCTAATGGAATTTTGGTGTTACAAATGACACCAGTTCACCTTACTAGGCCTGGATTTCATCCTTATCCCTTTGCCTTTGCAGGCCTGCTCTCCGATCCATACAGGACAGCAGGCGATCATTTCCTTACAGATTTTACGTAACATAACATAAACTCACGCCTATATCCCCGAAGGGGTAGGCAGAGGTGCTAGCACCCACATTTCGCCAGTTTATATTTAGGTCCCAATGTAATAGGTGGCGAGCCTATTGCCATTAACCGGGCACTTATAAACCTGCGATAAATATTTTACAGATTACCTTACAGATTTTATTCAGCTATAATATTTAGCACTTTGAGCTAAACACTTGACATACTTACAACTCTTACAAGCGGAGTATCGGAGGTTATAGCGCACATTGAGAGAGTCCCTTGTGCAGAAGCAGACTACGATTGGTTAATTGATGAATAGACATAAAAAGATATAATATCTTACCATTACAATCTACTTCAGACTTCAATGACTCTGGACACAATCTCATCAGAACTCGTTTTATCGCCATAGGTCCATTATAGGACCAGGAGCTTGGATCGAAGGTATCACGGAGTTCACTGTTGGCAATGGAGAGTAGATTCATGAAACACTTTTTATTATAACAAAGAGAATGTTGTAACGAGAATTTGAAAAGGGTATGCTAAGGTGGTTTGGACACGAGACGTGGAGCGAATGAATTTTTTTTTATACAACTTAGGTGGCAGACAAGCACACGGCCCACCTGATGGGAAGCGGTCACCGTGGCCTATGGACGTGTGCAACACCAAGGGCGTTACCCACGCGCTGCCGACCCTGAAGGGAAAAGGCGGGGGTAGGAAAGGGTGGAGAGGCTAGGAAGGGGCGGGGAGGAGGAGGGATACAGTGAGCTGAATACTGTGCGAATGACACACCAAATTATGTAAGGCACATGTAAGTGGGCAGGCAGCCGGGGTAGGCCTCGCAGAGTATACACTGACCAAATTAATTATTTATCGTAAAAAGGGCAGGTCAAAAGCACTTGAAACCGGCGGTCTTGTATGAAAGGTTTAATGACAGTAGAGGAAGCGCGTGAAGTATTTAAGGACAGAGGCGTTCTGTTGTCTCTGCCTACCCCGGAGAGAAAAAGGCGTGAGCGTATGTATGTAAGTATGTACTTTTATCATATTTTAAGATTTGGATTCAAAAAGCTACTTGTACTATTTTCACATACCTATTTAGCATATTATAAGAATAAGTGAAACCTGGTTAAGTGAGACATCAAGGGACCTGCAATGTCGTTTCACTTATAGAGGTATTCCACTTACCCAGTGTCTCAGATATACAGGTATAAATAAATATCTGTCTCATTTACAGAGGGTAAAAAGAGAAGAGGGTAGAATAATTCAGAAATTATTCTACAAAGAGTAGATTTTGGCACATTAAATTCGGCACAAGCTTCTTCGCGTGTCTTCCCACTTTCATAAATGGATATTAACTTCAGTTTGTCACGTAATGATAACGATTGTAGCTTTCGTTTTGACATTTTTCAAATAAACATCTGTATGATAGTAAAGCGAAACTAAAACTGAAGGTAATTGAAGCTCAAAATTTGCTTACGTACTTGGAATTACGTGTGGAATTTGTGGGTAGAATAAGAATGAGAAAACAAACAATGTTATCTATGATGATAAATCGAAAGAACAAATCCCAGATATAGAGGTTTACCTCGTCCCACTAACAGAGGTAATTCAGTGCCAAAGTGTTGGGACCTCAGCATGAGTTCCAGTTATGGAGGTTTCTCACTTATCCAGGTCCCACTTAACCAAGTTTCACTGTATTAAAATATTGAAAAATAACAACGCATAGCAAAGTTGGCGCGTGGGGAAAATCCATCCTCACCAGTAGTTGATGACACCAGTGGGTGAATCATTTGATACAGAAATGTTTATAGCAGAGATTGAGAAGAGTGAAGTACTGAATTTAGATTAGGATTAATAAGTATTTCATAACGACAGTAATGAATTTAAATAAAGAGTAATAAATATTTAATAAGTAAAGGATGTGAACTATTGAGTTCTTTTTAATAGACATAGCAAAAAAATATAAAAAGGCGCGCAGCACAGCATACCTGTATTAGTATTCTTTTGGGGCTGGCGATATGTGGATGCTTGTGCGCGGGAGTCCTAGATGATGTTAGGAACTTGATCATGCCCCATCATACTATGAGCTCTCAATTCAAATGCGATGCAGCTCAACTCAGGGAAAGAGATGAAGCTATGCACCGTGTATAGCGCCATCTCTCTCCCTGAGTTGAGCTGCATCGCATTTGAATTGCTATAAGAGCTCATAGTAAGGCCGCAGGACTCAAGACAGTACAAGTATACCTCCAAACAAAATTCACTTGTCAGTCATATTCAAATAATGTTATGCGCATTTTACTTTAGGGTCCGTTCACACAGACCGGCTCGGAGAGCATCGGCGCGCATTTTTCTTTTCACCCTGACAAATGATTTTCATAATGACAAAAGCAGTGCAGATGCAGAAATAAACGTTACTACAAATACTAAAAACTCTGTTTTCAACGTGATAAGAATCTGCTCTCCTCTTCGAGCCGGTCTGTGTGAACGGACCCTTAAGCATAATACAAGCTAATGATATAATTACGTGATTGAACGTAGAATTCTTATCCAAATATTGATTGGGTATTTATCTTACGTTAGTATAGCTGTTGTCACGTTTCTACCAAACCCATCTTCCGAAAACGCCATTGCCCCTGATGCTATTTCATCATTCGATTCTTTCCCAATCCAATTAGGCGGTAGTTCTTCTAGATTCTTGATGAGTATAGAGTCTGTATCCAAGTACACGCCGCCATATTTATGCAAAGTGAGTATTCTTAATATATCAGATGTATGCTCCATTGGATGTGAACTTACTTTAAGTCGATTTTTTAGAATATCTTCTACTACTGTATCTTGCCCGTACTGCTCAATATGTAATCTAAATAGTTTGACATTATGAAACTGGGTTATTTTCGTGAGACTGCTATTTCTGAGTATTTTTTCAGTGATTGGTGAGCTGAATAGCAAGTTGACCTGCCAGTTTGGATGTAATCTAGCAGCGGATTCAATGGCACATGCTTGTCTGGAGTTGATCCCGCCGCGACACGAAGTTTCATGAAAGAATATAGCTTTTTCTCCAGTTGAAAATCCAGGGTAGTCCACTGACACCAGCGCATCGTCTTCTGTAGAGTAATGACAACTCAAATTAGTTTGTAATTTCGTCCATTGAATGATTTCAGGTTTATTTGTTATTTGGAGAATTCCAGAAACGATTGAATTTGATAAAAAATCCCCTCTCTCTTTTTTATACCACAAATTGAAAACAGCATAAGAGGCACAAAATGCGGCAAGGTATACCAACAAATAACGACGACCACAAAGGAATCCTAATTCTCGCATTTTAAAAGGTATTCACTTGTGTTTTATACACTAACTGGTGAGTACATGAAAATTGTTATTGTTTAATAGGTTTAATAAATAATATTTGAATCGTATGACACATATCGACTTCGAGAGGTATATAGGTAGGTATCATGAGCAACGCGAGCGGATAAATACTGACAAATATAGGCCATAAGCTACAAACTAAACGATAGATAACGATACGGATTGAAGTTGTGCTTGGATGAGATAAGATTATGATACCAACAATTTATCTATGACTGTAACTCATGTGTGGCGAACCTTCATGCATAACGTGTCATTCAAAAAATGTCCACAGATATGCTCCCAAATATTATTGCGTTCGTGATAGCAGTCACCAAAGCTATTGATAGCATCACCCACGCGCTTCCGTCCCTGAAGAGAAAGAGCGGGGGTAGAAAAGGGTGGGGAGGCTAGGAAGGGGTGGGGGAAGGAGGGGTACAGTGAGCTCTGGCTACCCTACTTACCGCCGGTAACACAACACGATGGTTATTATGGCCGCGGTGTTCTGTAGGGCGGAGGTATTTCCCCGTCGGATAGCTCATTTCGGACGGGAGATACAGTCGTCCCGCCAAACGTCGTCTGTTAGGTATTATATAAGTGTTCAGTGTCTTGTAAATCTACTAAGAAATTTAATGAAATAAATATATTCATAACATACCATAAAAGTAAGAGAATGCCACATAACACTAGTGTCCGTCGACGTCGATGGTCCGATTCACACTTCGTCCTATTATGAAAGTTAAGTAATATTGAAATAATACTGCTTTAATAGTTTGTGCTAAGGTAAGGCCCCGTTCGTTCATTTTCTAGTGCCTGAATCTTGATCTAAATCTTTCAATTTCAATTTCAATTTCTTTATTTCTCAAAATAGTGCAACGTAATTACATCTTTTTGACGTCAAAAACTACTTAATACTAAGTTTACCACCGCTTCCTAGGCGCTAGTGGAGAAGAAACGGCGCAACAAACTCCACTGCTGCATTTTCAGACGTCAGATTATACATAGATATCTTAAGACTAAATATGGACGAATGTACATTTTTGTCTCGAGTCAATATAAATAAAGGTATATAAAAAAAAAGATATAATAAATTTTAACCCAAGTTAAACAATAAAATAATTGAAAATGTCAAAAATATATTAATGTCTAAATATAGTAAAAAAAAGGTCGCGTGCCTACCACAATATCATTATATTGTAGTAGGCAAATGCCACAACTAGGTACAGCATTCTGTAGATGTAGCACTTAAGCATTCTAGGAGGGGCCTGCACCATGCTCAAGCCAGACATTTTTGTCTTCAAGGTAATCGATTGTCCTATAGTATGCTTTTTTACATAAAATGTTTTAAATTTATTGTCAGGCATACCAAGGATAATTTTGCATAACATTGCATAGTAGCGTGCCCAAAATATTATGACCTATACCATTGGTTGGCGAACCTGCTCTATTAATTTATTCTATTCCACATTCACATACTTTTGTTATAATGTGAGATGTGAATTATTTCTAAGTATAATTGCCTGCCGTCGTTCGTTTGCCATACGAACATCTATGGCAGTCGCACGGGTAGTGTATTAAGTATAGAACCTCGATAATAATGGGTAGGTACGGAACCCTTGGCGCACGAGTTCGACTCGCAATTAACCGTTTTTTTTTTAATTTTAATATGTTTACTAGAAAGCTTTCACGTATTGAAAGTTTTAGACATTAATTCTTTAATTCATAAGTTTCGTCATAGTGTGATGGCCGTCATAGTGTGGGGCTTATCACATATTTTAAGTATGTAGGCACGTAACGGATATGTGACCATACTCCATAGTGATAACGGAGTTAACAATATGCTGCTACACGATATATGCGTCAATAATAATAATCTCGCTGTGAATGTGGACGCGTATGGTTAATTAACCCGTGTAATTAACTATAGGCAGGCGTTCGTATGCGTCTCATAACGTAGATATAAATAAGCTCAATTGGTCCAATTTCATTTTTTTATTGTTCCCGTCAATTTAGATATTCGAGGTTACATAAAATAATTAAAAGTAAAATTTTAAAGTTCCGCATGTTTCCCCTGGGTGGGAAATTTTTTATTCAAGATCATAGATCAAAAAAATGAGTCTTTCGCTAAGGAGTGGAATTCCTTGCCTGAGTCTGTGTATCCGGAAAGCTATAACCTGGGAGTTTTCAAGTCACGAGTGAATAGGTTCCTTCTAGGCAAGCGTGATTCATCGTAGACCACATCGTCACATTGTCACATCAGGTGACATTGAGGTCACACGTAAGCCTCATCATCATCATCATCATTCTCTGAACCTTTTCCCAACTCAGTTGGGGTCGGCTTTCCAGTCTAACTGTGATGCGGCTGAACTTCAATATTTTCCGTGGAGCGACTGCCATCTGACCTCCACAACCAATGGCGATATCGAAGTTCTAAGTAAGCCTATAATGAATTAAAAAAAAAATACCAACGTGGACGTGACAAGTTAGTTGGTCCACTAACAAAAAATTATGTTCGTGGTCCACCCAGGTGAACTGACGAGGTGAACTATGAACAATAGCCGGACGTGACATGCACGTGGCAGCCTCGTTGACAACGGGATTGTGGTGTTAATATATACCAGATGCATTACGAACAGTGACAGTGATTCTGATCTAACGTGCTAGTGTTGTGATTTAGGAATGAGGAATTTTTCATTTCATGAGTTTGCTTGTCTTTGACCAAAAAAAAAACCATTTATTTTTATACTACGTAGGTAGGCAGACAAGCACACGGTCACCTGATGGGAAGTAGTCACCGTGGCCTATGGACGTGTGCAACACTAAGGGTGACACACACGCACTGCCTACCCTGAAGGGAAGGGGGAGGGCTAGGAAAAGGTGGGGAGGCTAGAAAGGGGTGGGGAGAGGAAGGATACAGTGAGCTCTGGCTACCCTACTTACCGGCGGGAATACAACACGATGGTTATTATAGCCGCGGTCTTGTGTAGGGCGGAGGTTACTACCCTAGTCAGACAGCTCATTTTAGACGGGAGATACCATCGCGTCGCTCCATCAAAATTTCACGCGAGTGGAGCCGCGAACAACAGTTGGTATGTAATAAAAAAAATGCTAAATAATTTAAAAACTCAACATCCATAATTAATATTAAACATTATCAGCACATTACAATAACACATTCTGTGCACATTTCGGTCGTATATTTTATCGATAATACTCGTGGTAAAATGGTTTTAAATTTCAAGAGATTTGCGTTACAGAAAAAATTGGGCAGTATTTTGATAATTTTAGCTGTAATGACATATTATGTGGCTATGATAACAGTCACGGCAATAGGATCAATGGAAACAGAAGTCCAGAATACAACAGGACTGAACCTTTTCGCATGCCATTATATAAAAGATCAAGATGCTTTACCCGCAATCGATATAAGTATGATGTTTTCTACCAATTCTATATTCTTTATCAAATCGGATTGCCAGTTTTTACAGTGGCGGGAAGCGTGTTCGATAGAATCAGCGGCCAGAGCAAATCCAGAACGACAAGTGAATTTGTTTTTTTCATCACCCGTCCCGGTCCACAGACTAAAAAGTGGGATATTAGCAACATTATTATCAGTGGCCAATATTCGAGTGGCACGCATCCATCTAGAAAACTATGCTGAAAAGACACCTCTGTACAAACACCTGAAGAATCCTTTAACTTACAAAGATCTGAACATGGATATCAATGACGTTTTCAAGTTTTTGACCATTTTTAAGTACAGTGGGACTTATTTGCCTTTGGATGTTATATTCACAAACTCTTTCAAGAATTTTGAAGAAAATTGGGTCATAAAAAAATCGAATGTGATAATGTTTTCGGATATGTTTTCGTTCTCAAAAAATCGTAATGGACGTGATTTGGCTACGATGGCTTTGAGGTATGTATCTAAGGCATATTGGGTACCATGTAGCCCTGAAAAGGAGATTCTTCTGAGTGTTCCGATGAGCTCTACTAACTAGTCCCACCCTCCAGAGAAAAACACGTGCAAGGCGGAGATATCGCCCTCATACGATACAAACAATTCCATCAAGAACCAAGCGGTTCGGTGCCTCTTTCTTTGCCGGACCATAAAGCCTTGGAATTCTTTACCAGCGCACGTGTTTCCTTCCTCCTACAGTCCCGAGTCCTTTAAGCGGTGCCTGAAAAGTATTTGATGTGTCCAAGCTGAGGGTTACCAATAAAAAAAAAAAAAAAAAAAAAAAGGGTCACCCTTATAGCTACCTATCGGTGTATGTACATAATGGTGAGCCCCATTCCTGAGAATTTGCCTCTCCCAATGTACGCCCGATCCTCCCTTGCGCATCCAGTCTGTCCCAGCCACTCTCTTCAGGTCGTGCGTCTATCGGACTGCAATAGGCTTATTCCTTGATTGATTAAAATCAAAATATAGTTAGTTTATTGAAGTGGTTTTCTTTCTCAGTATGCTCCGAAGCCACTTCATCATGTCCGAGAAGTACTTTGATAACTCCGTCTTAATGAGGAAGCTCTTGTCTGTATGGTGTGGCACGAGAGAGGAGTATAGATTTATCTCATCAAATTGTAAAGGTGACTTTTATAATTTTTCATTGAGGCCCAGCCACAGAATACCTAATAGTACTACATCTCATCGCACACCACTGGAGGCGCGGCAGAGAGCATTTTAAGTCAACATTTCAATATGAACCTTAACCGTATTGAAATAGGTACGCTTTATTGTACCTCAGGTATTTGATTCTCATTACCTACTCAATTAACTTTACTCACTGGCAGTCCGTAACGAAATTGCTGAACATGTGCTTTGCAAGTTGCCACGTGGCTGCCACATATTACATATCTTTTATATTACACGTGTCATAATTGTCAATTATAATTTATGCTCACTATGTCAGTTCGCGTCCCACCAACTCAGGCGCGGCGTCCATCCACAGACAAACAGAATAAAGACGGATTAGTCTATTGGTTGGTGGGTCGCGGATCGTGGGCTTTTGCGTCTGTTGGTGATGACATAATATTGTTTTTGAATTGCTTTTTTTTTAATCTGTGTACGCTTTGTGTTCATGAATAAAGTTAGTTTTCTTTCTTTCTTTCTTTCTATATCAAGAATAAATCCACACGCGCTCCGAACGTCCCTGGGTATTTTACTATTCTGTGCGCTTGGCCTATATGAACCCAAAGCTAGTCTTGGTTTACTTTTTTTTTGCCTCAAAGAGTTAGTAGGTAATTGAAATTATTTGTAGGTATTCCTAAACCCTCCAGCTAAGCTAAATGACTCGTAAGTCAAGTGAAACATCAATTTTAATCGACGTTCGTTCGTTCTCAATTCGACGTTACTTTTTATTATTAAACTGTCTTATTTATCTTGATCTGTTTTTTTGGGTCAAATCTAGTAGGTAATTGTTGGTCTGATATTTCGCAGAAGTCTTAAGTTCTGATGAATACACTTTAAAACCGTTTAACTTGAAAAACATTATTTCACAATTTATTATGTTTATCACTCCAGAACTTTCGACTGGGTGAATCGATTTTGATGATTCTTTTTTGTTTGATAGCTGGTGTCTTCTGTGTGGTACCATTTCAATTCAGCCCGTAAAGTAGGTTTTTTTGTAAGAAATAATGCAAGAATCGTGCATACAAAACAACGCGAAGATTTCGCGACACGGGTCGCGGGTTCGATTCTCGCTTAGTGCAAATATTCGTATGCATGAATATGTCTATTTTCATTGATCTGGGTGTTTCTATGTCTTTACAAAAAAAATAAGTATGTTTATCCGCATTTTAGAACCCATAACACAAGCTAATTAAACTATACTTAACTTCGGGTCTACAAAGCGCTGTGTTGAATGTCGTAACAATATTAATTTATATCATTTTCAGGTTTACAGGTAATTGGACCGAACCACGTAGTTCCAATATCTGTTCTTGAGGGTCATTTTGACACTATCGAGGAGGTTGAACAATGGGGAAATCACAGGATATTTGCTGACGAAGTGTGGCACAATCGCCCAAGTCAATATGAAAAATCTCTCTCTAAAAAAATTGCCCAAGAATACTGCCCATTGGTAGACCGATTTATTGGATATAAAATAGGCACATGATACAGTTGTCTGTTCTTTTATTTACTTGTAGGTACAGTCAGCTTCAAAGGGCTATGATCATTTTCACATTTTGAACAGTAGTTTTAAGCAAAGTACCTATCAAATGGTTCTTAATGAAAATGATGTTTAATTACTGAGTTGTAATGAACCATGTTCATTCGAATTTTTAAGTTTAAAATCTGTACAATCATCATCAATCATAGACTTTTGCTGCTGACTGTACATAAAAACTGTAGACTGTCATTGTCCCAGGGTCAGTTAGGGTGCGAGGGAATGCCTTATGAGGCCACCTTACACCTGGAAGTCTTCTCTTCGTGTCCCCCTGACTAGCAGCGAGCGCTGTGGCTAGCAGGAGGAGCGGGCTGTTTCCATGGTTGACGTGGCGGTGCGATACACGCGCCATCGAGGGACCATCTTGAAACCGTAGATGGCCCGGATTCCATTGGGGTGCGAGGCAAATGTCTATTGGGTAACCCGGTAATTGAGACATAACCACTCCCGATGGCCCACGGGTTGGTTATCCACGGATTTCCGCACGAAAATAAAAAGGGTTCAGCACTTTTGTTGTTGTCTGTCCCTATACTTGCTATCAGTCGCAGTCAGGAAATGCGTTATCATTTAAAATAGAGCTACATTGTAACGTGGAATTTTGTTTGTAGTAGTCATTCAACATAAATCTGTGATGTTATTCAATTTAAAATGAAATTAAAAGTGAACGATATAAAAAGGTGTTTAAATAATTGTAATATACAACAGAAATTTAAATTATATAGTCCACGGTTCCTGCTTTTGTGTTCAATTTCATTATTATTATATATAGGCTCAACTGTCAACAAATATAAATTTCTAAACGTTAGTGTAACCAAAAAACCAGCTATAATTCAATGGAGAGCATTAAAAAATACATTGGATTGTCATTACTCCGTCGAAGGGGACGCACTGCCATCAGTAGAAGACCCAAAATTTTCTGCAGGAAACAATCCTATATTCTTTCACGAAACCTCATGTCGTGGAGGTCTTAATTCAAGAGGAGCATGCGCAGTGGAGTCCGCCGCAAGATTGCATCCTGACAGACAAATAAACGTACTGTTTAGTGCACCAGTCACCGAGACTATGCTAGAAAACAGCAGTCTCTTGAAACTGCTGGAATTCAGCAATGTTAAATTGTCAAGAGTACATATTGAAGAATATGGAAAAGGTACAGTAGTTGAAGAAATATTGTCTAAAAAATTGAAGAAAAGTAAGTTTCCAATCGAGCACGCATCAGATGTGCTGAGAATGTTGACGCTGCATAGGTTTGGCGGTTTGTACTTGGATACCGACTCCATTTTAGTTAAGAATCTGGATTCACTGCCATCGAATTGGATAGCGAAGGAATCGAGTAAATCGATATCAGCTGGAATAATAGCATTCTCCAAAGATGTGTTGGGAAGTAGCTTATCAAAGGCTGTGCTAACGTAAGATTTTTTAATTTAAATAACATTAACGGTATCGGCGTGACTATAAATCCCCGGTTCTACTCAACCGATTGTGATCAAATATGCGTAAGATTTTAATTCTGACCAAGCTTTCAAACAACAAACCAAAAAAAACAGCCCGCTGAGTTTCTTCCGCGTTTCGAACCGGTGCCGGTGGTCCATTTGCTTCTAGTTTTAAATAGGTATTTTTAATTTTGACGTTTTGTAAGTGCCGCATTTAATGGTCTATATTACAGAATAAATGATTTTTGACTTTACTTTGACTTGACAAAAACCGCATCACAATTCGTTCAGTAGGTAGTTTTTGCATCCATCGCGTACAAATAGGTAGACCAACAGACAATAAATCCAAAGCTCAAATGTTTTTCTTGATAATAATATTATGTTCCATGATGTTCCCAAAAAGGATATGTCCTCTGGAGGTTCACTTTTCAGGTCAAAAATCATTAAAATATCAGTTTCAGTGCCTATCAGTGCCTATCGTTCACATAACCCAAGTACTTTTTTATTATCTCCGATGTACAGACACATCTAACTTTACAATAATTTTATACTAGCCATTTGCTTTTGATAAAAGCACGCGAATTACTTCTGGTGTTTTTTTTTTTAAATTTCAATTGAAGCATAGCATATAGGTAGTAGGTAGTAATTTAATTTAAATTTTTTAATTAGGTACATACATCTTAATCATACCTACTTATTGTACAATGAAATGAAATTTTCATTTATTTTAAAAGTCAAGGCATGCCAAGAAAATAACCTAAAACTTGTATCATTTTTTCATAACAGAGAGATCCGCAACACATATAAACCAAACGTTTGGTCCGTTAACGGTCCGAAGGCAATCCAGCGAGTCCTGAAGAGATTGTGCCCAAGTACGCTGACAAAATCTTACCACTGTAAAGGTAAGAAAATTAAATCGCGTGGATTTCCGTACGAAAAAAAAAGATTGGCTACCCGTCCGGTACGTGAGACATTATGACTTTTTTTTATACTACGTAGGTGGCAGACAAGCACACGGCCCACCTGATGGGAAGCGGTCACCTTTGCCTATAAACGTGCAACACAAAGGGTGTCACACACGCGCTGAGAGCTGGGAAGGGGTGGGGAGGCTAGGAAGGGGTGGGGAAGGGGGGTACAGTGAGCTCAGGCTACCCTAGGTACTTACCGGCGGGAACACAACACGATGGTTATTATGGCCGCGGTCTTCTGTAGGGCGGAGGTACTACCCAAGTCGGACAGCTCATTTCGGACGGGACATACCGTCGTGTCCTACCTCCTTGAAATACTGACTTGACTTGACTTGAAATACTGGAGTAACTAAGTACCTACTCATTTCATAACGAAGCTAGGTTAACAGATGACATAGCGTCAATATGAGTCGCGATATTGTGATAAAAATTATTTGTTAACATCTGGAATAGACTATGCATGCACGTGTTACAGTGTTACGAATATTATAGGTCAGTGCAATTCATTTTCTGAACCTTTTTCCCAACTCAGTTGCGGTCGGCTTTCCAGTCTAACTGTGATGCGGCTGAACTTCGATATTTTCCGTGGAGCGACTGCCATCTGACCCGTACAACCAATGGTCATTATGACCAATGGCGATATCGAAGTTCCAAGTTAGACTGGTTGGACTTTTGTGGGCTCCAACTACCCGTAACGATGCCATAGATGTTCGTGTGGCAACCGGGACCGACGGCTTAACGTGCTCTCCGAGGCACTAATAAACCTGCGATAAATACACACATAACTTCGGAAAGTCATTGGTGTGTGCCATGGTGAACCTGGGATCGAACCCGAGACCTCGTCTCAACAGTTCATTACCCGAACCAGTAGGCTACCGCGGTTTTTTTGTTTTTTTTTTGGTCAATGCAATTAGCTCCAAACTTTTATTTTTACATTTAATTTTCTGTTTCAGAGTTGACAATCTTTCCGCCAAAGTATTTCTACCCGCTGTCGTACGATAAACATCGGATATACTTTAAAAATGGCACTATAAACGATACAGAAGAGATATACATGCACCACATGTGGAATCACTTCACGCACAAATTGGCCATTGAAACTGATTCACCATTCGCGAAACTTGCAAAAAAAGTTTGTCCTTCAATTTATAACATGTACGGCGATGAGTTTGGAAAATGAAAATCGTCAAGCTTGCTCTACGTGCGTTTGTCCCAAATATTTTAGGTCTGCGTAACATCTCAGTAAAGTCAACTGATAATGCAAATGTCACCTGGAAGTTGTATTTAATTAAAAATTTAAATTCATCTCATTTATAGAACGAAAAAAGTTTTAACACTGTTTTTTTTTTCATTTGTTCATGATATCTTGAAGATTAGCTCAAGCCCCCCTGTGAAGGATGCTCAAATGCAATTCTACACGTTGTTTAAGGTGTAACAAAATTGAAGATGTAGTGACTAAGATAGAGAAAGGGATGCTTAGATGGTTCGGACATGTAGAGAGGATGGATGAAAGAAGATTGACGAAACAGATAATATGAGGCGAGGGTGAAGGGGCAACCCGGTAAAGGCCGAGGCTAGGCGTAGGTACATATTTTAATCAGATCCAGGACGTTTTGGAGAAGGGCCAGGTCAAGAGTACCGGCGTGCGTGTATGAAAACAATTATGAAAGTTGAAGAAGCGAAAGGAGTATGCCAAGATCGTAGCAAGTGGAAAGATGTTGTCTCTGCCTACCCCAATGGGAAAAAGGCGTGATCTATATGTATGTTTGTAACAAAATTACGTTTCGGAATTTTGATTGGTATCAGTAACCATGTTCAAAAAAATAAAAAAAAACTGCACTTATGTAAAATTTTCACTAAATATTTCAGCTTATTTTCTTTACTAGGCATTATTATAATGAGGGGGGGGGGGGACAAGGAGTTCGCTAAGAAAATATTAGCTCCTTAAGTTTACATTACTGCAGCATTTAAATTATGCCTATAAGACAATTTGGTTTGTGTCGATTTTGATAGGCGCCTAGAGATATTCTTTGCAATGTCTTTTGGGTTATCTTATACCCCGATGTTTGAGGACACAAGCCGGCGTCCGGTTTTAGTCGGTTCGATTCCGACACAACCGCACGGCGACGGGGGTTTCTGCACGAAAAAATTGGTACCTACCCCACCAAGATTTACGGAGCCCAAAATAAGTTCATCTGCTGCTGATTAACGAACGTGGCGTTTCCTCTGCTCCGGTTTTCCTCTCGTGTTGGGTACCTACTCAAACGGCAGTCGACCCTGAAAAGGCCAATGTAACATACTTCAAGAGAAATAGTAGGAGAGCGGACACCCGGCATCAAAGCGCACAGAGCGGACCACCACACTATGACGATGATGATGACCGAAAACAAATCTCTTAAAATATAAGTAAGTATACTTACTGACAAATCAACAAGAATATCGCAAGCAATCAAGCAAGACTCTACTTCTGCAATTTTTATGACCTTATTTGCAACTCCCGGCAAAGGCACCCAGTAAAGAAATTTAAAAAAATACAGTAAGTAATAAAAAGGCGAGGCCGTCGTGATAGGCGCCATCAATTTAGGAACGTCAGCTTACCTATTATTATTTTGAAATTCAAACATCGATTACAAAATAACAATAATTATTTTAAGTATTTCATTCTATTACAAATAACAATTTTATCTATTTAATACGATTACAAAATAACAATTTTATTTATGCCATACGATTACAAATAACAATTTCATTTATTTCATACGATTACAAATAAGTAGCAATTTTATTTCTTAATTCGATTACAAATAACAATTAGATATATTTATCTCATACGATTACAAATAACAATTTTACTTATTCCATTCGATTACAAATAACAATTATATTTAATTCATTCGATTAAAAATAACAATTCGATTAATTTCATTGAGGTATGTAATGGATGACCTATAGCTAAAATTATTCGAGTACTAACTAATAATACAAATAGAGAGCTAATTATAACTAGGTACGTAACTTATTTTTAACCGGTTCCGGTTGCCATACGAAGTAGTTTGGGTCCTAAAACGTCCGACAACTGGGCCTCGATTCTGCTAAAGGCAAACCATTAAATACCACTGCCACTCTAAAAATGCCATTTAATTGTAGACTTTATCGTTATCAAAATAAAGTCTAAAATCAAATGATTTTTTTAGAGCGAATGAAAAAGTTAAATGAATTCTTTTCATTTGATTTTAGACTTTAACTGTATAACGATAAGTCTACAATTAAATAGCATTTTTAGAGTGTCAATGCTATTATTACAGTGGTTTGGCTTAGCAGAATCGAGGCGCTGGTCTAACTACAGAACTTCGATACCTATCGCCAATGGGTTATGGAGGTCAGATGCAGTCTCTTCACGGAAAATATCGAAGTACGGCCGCTTCGTATTATTAAAACTGAAAAGCCGATCCCAACTGAATTGGTAAAAGACTCTAAGATAATGACAATGTACGTGACGAAAATTATTTCCATCAGAAGCAATACTAATAGTTGAGATGCGGTCTTTGTTAAGTATATGTGGAGTAAGGTTAATGGATAGGAATAGGAATAACGAGAGGTAAACGAGAAAGGTGCGGCCTGAAAGAAAATGTTGTAACGAGAATTGAAAAGGGTATGCTAGGGTGGTTTGGGCACGTAGAGCGGATGAATAATGTAATGTGTAAGGCACATGTTGTAAGTGGGCAGGCAAGCCGGGGTCGACCTCGCAGAGTTTACACTGACCAAATTAAAGAATTTTCTGATCGGAAAAAATGATCATCCAGGACGGGACTTGAACCCGTGACCAGTCCCTTACAGGGGGAATGCTCTGACCAACTGAGCTACCTGGACCCATCCTAGATGCTCGAAATTTTCCGATATATTCTATGGCTTAGGGCGCCGGTGGAGCCATCTACCGTAATTCGTTCGAACTACGGTAACAGGTAATGTAAGGGACTGGTCACGGGTTCAAGTCCCGTCCTGGATGATCATTTTTTCCGATCAGAAAATCATTGGAAATAGTTAGCATGCAATTGCTTAAAATTTCATTCAAATTAAAGAATTATTGCAAAAAAGCACTCGAAACCGGCGGGCTTGCATGAAAAGCTTAATGACAGTAGAGGAAGCGCGTGAAGTATGTCAGGACAGAGGCAGGTGGCGGTCTGTTGTCTCTGCCTACCCCGGAGGGAAAAAGGCGTGAGCATATGTATGTATAGAAACAATACAGCCTTACTACTAAATATGCGGTTAATAGCAATAGGGTCGCCACCTAAACATGAACTGGCGAAATGTGGGTGCTAGCACCTCTGCCTACCCCTTCGGGGATTTAGGCGTGAGTTTATGTTTATGTTATGTTACTACTAAATATCTAACTCGTTTACATCATAATTTGTCCTTTGGAACCCGCCTTTTTCTTTCTATAGGTACTTGGTTTATTTTAAGGTTGGCGGTAGCGACTGCCGTCTGACTCCCAACCATAATAGGCAAGACTGTACCAGAAACAGTATAGATGTAACCGGGTTGCAGGTAAGGTTCGTTTGGGTTTCCAAAATCTGATATATTGCTGACAGATGAGGCCTGACAGCGAAGTGAGCAACGATTTGTAGAGCAATCAGCAAAGCGCATGTGTTTCCTTCCTCCTGTAGTCCTGGGCCTTTAAGCGGGGCATAAAAAGCATTTGCTGAGGCCGCCAAGCTGAGGGCCGCCACTGTAGCACTATCGGTGTATGTGGTGGTGACCCCAGTCCTGAGACTTTGCCTTTAGCTTACCATCAGGCGAGGTAAAGTCATTTTGACGTGTCTTATAAGTATAAAAAATAACTTTGGATGCAACCAAAGCGCATATTTTATAAGCAAAAGGTAGACAAAACTTAATCTCAAACTAGTAATTATATCACAATATGTTATAATTAAGCTTAGACAATTAATCTTAATATACATAAATCTCGTGTCACAATGTTTGTCCTCAATGGACTCCTAAACCACTTAACCGATTATAATAAAATTCGCCCACCATGTGTAGTTCGATCCAACTTGAGAGATAGGATAGTTTTTGAAACGGATTTCGACATCCACGCGGGTAGAGCCGCGGGCAACAGCTAGTATGTCACTATATCTAACTGATGCCCACGGCTTTGTCCGCATTATTCGAAGCCGGTTATCGCGCGTGGACATCCATGAGGATAAAATTATGATCCCCTATTTCATCCCCACACAGGGCCCCGATTCTGTTAAAATAAGCCACTCTCATGCCACTGGCACTACAAAAGGATGCCATTTAATTTTGGACTTTGTTATTTTTTTTATATACCACTTAGGTGGCAGACAAGCACACGTCCCACACTGATGGAAAGTGGTTACCGTGGCCTATGGACGCGTGCAACACCAGGGGCGTCACACTCGCGCTGCCGATCCTGCAAAAACCTTCTAATGCCCTTCTTGAAGAACCCCATATTGTAGCCGCCAGGGAAATCCACTGCAGGGAGATCGTTCCACAGTCTAAGCGTGCGCGGAATGAAATTTCTTTCATACCTTACATACCTACTACTGTTGTCATACATTGCATACTACTGTTATAACTGTTATAAAGTTAGTCTCAAATTAAATGATATTTTGTAGAGTGAATGAAAAAGTTTAATGAATTCTTTTCTTTTGATTTTAGACAAAGTTACAATTGAATAGCATTTTTTACAGTGTCAGTGGCATAACAATGGTTTGCCTTTCGTAGAATCGAGACCTAGGTTGAAATTTTCAATGAGTACGTTCTATAACATTATTTACTTAAAGGTATTATCAAGTTCCTATCATAAAACGAAAGGTTAAAGTTTAGATTTATAATCTATGGAATCTATAGATAGATTTATGTACCTACCTACAGTACTAATATTATGTACGTGTACACAAGAGGAACTCATGCGTGCCTCTGATAAAGCAATCCAGCACACTGGGAAAGCAAAATTCGAGAGCAGAAATGCCATCGTTACGATAGAACAAGAAGATAAAGCTAAAGAGTTCGTTTATTTGTTCGGTGGAATGCGATTATCTCAGGAATTAGTGTTACGAATTGAATAACAACAAATAAATACAATAAATACAAATTGAATATAATATATAGGCTTATAAAATCAAGGTACTGACCAAGTGAGCGGAGAAGCAGTCATAATACGACAAGTAAGTCAACAAAGCGGGCAAATTTCCATAAACAATTGCCAAAATTAATAAAGTATCTATGTATGGGTTAAATATTTGCCACGGGGACGAAGAATGTCACGGGCGAATCCGCGGGGGACAGCTAGTTCCTTCATAAGAAGGTTGACAATGCCTTTACTCCCCAAACTCATCTCCGTACATATTGTAAATCGTAGGACAAAACTGTTGAGCGATTTTGGCATACGGTGAATCCTTCTCAATTTTCAAGTCTTTTGTTAAATAATTCCACATGTGATGCATGTATGCCTGCTTATACTCTTCAATCACTCCTTTGTTGAAGTAACGCTCACGACTGCCATAATGTATTGGATAAAAATACTTCGGTGGGAAGATTTTTAAACCTGAAATGAAATAAAAAAGCTTTTTAGTAAGTGCAGCTAAATCAAATGAGCCCAAACATGACAAGTTTCTCTTGTTTAGTTTAAAAGTTCTTATGACCGTCGTCATCTCCAGACCCTGATATCCAGGGTGGCCTCAACATTTGCCAGAGATGAGCCAGGAGTTCAATTTCATGGACACCATCCGACTCCATTACCCAGACAGACTTTGTTTAAGGAGGTAGGACACGACGGTATCTCCCGTCCGAAGTAAATAGTCCTACTGGGGTAGTACCTCCGCCCTATAGAAGACCGTGGCCATAATAACCATGGTGTTGTGTTCCCGGTGGTAAGAAGGGTAGCCAGAGCTCACTGTAAACTCTCCTCCCCCCACCCCTTCCTAGCCCTCCTCCTTTCCCTTCGTGTGCACCTTTAATGTTGCACACGTCCATAGGCCATGCTGACCGCTTCCCATCAGGTGGGCCGTGTGCTTGTCTGCCACCTACGTTGTATAAACAAAACAGCTTCATAGTATCGTATTGTGTCCGAAAATACGCAAGTATTATCTAACGACATTTAAGTGGTTAGTTCTATTAGGCTTCCAAGATTTGACATATAATACGACAAAGCAACTTCAGTCAGACGGTAGTCCGTACGTATCATAATTGGCAATACGCCAAACAAAAAATTAGAAGGAATAGGTACTTAGGAAAGCGGACCTTGGGCCTCAATGTGGACGTTTTGATGACAACCGGGACTAATGCTAGTATGTACAAGAAGAAATGTATAAGGGGCTGGTGGTCAAGTGGTATCGTGTCGTTTTGAGTCGGTTCGAGTCCGACAAAACCGAAGTGTCCGAAGGAGATCCGCCCGGGTGCGGGCCGGAACCTCCACGTGGTGCACCCGGGCAACGGAGGCCAATCCGGCCGGGGTGGGAGTGGCCTGTAGAGGGCTGCTCCGAGGCTCTCTACGTGTCCCTCTGACTAGCAGAGGGCACAGTGGGAGAGAGTGGGAGGCTAGCTGATTGTCCGCGCACCGACGATTGGGTGACATGACGCCCGCCTGTCACCCTACACGAGCCTACACCCCACCATCGGCGACCAGTGATGGCTGGGGTACGAGGGATATGCCTATTGGGTAACCTTACACCCCGGTAATCAAGACCCGAGACGGCTTGCGGTTTATTCGGTTCGATCCCGACATAACCACCCCCGATGGCCGACGGAGGTGGTATCCATGGAGATTTCCGCACGATAAAAAAGGGAGATCCACCTAAAAAAAGGTTGGTAAATTATTTACTTACTCTAAATTATTTTTGGTTACTTGACAAATTAATCTTTAAAATATTTAATTTGAGAATATCATTTAACTAGTAGCCTTCCACTGGAGTTACTTACCGTTACAACTGGTAGCATCATCGACCGCACCGGGACATAACCTGTCCAGGACTCGAAGAATCGCACTTGGTCCGTTGTGGGACCAGGCTTCAGGCTCAAAGGTATCCCGAATCTCTCTGTTGACAATAGGGATAGAGTTATGGTAATTGTTATTTTTATACAAATAGTCATACATACCTACTTCCTCATTATACATTTCACAGATTTTTTTATCGTTACCATGATTTTTTTACAATATTTTCCTAAATTCTTCCTTAATTTCGTAGGAATACAACCACTTTAAAAAAATGAGCCCTCCGTCCACACGCACACATTAAAAGGAGGTAGGACGCGACGGTATCTCCCGTCCAAAATGAGCTGTCCAACTGGGGTAGTACCTCCGTCCTACAAAAGACCGCGGCCATAATAACCACCGTGTTGTGTTCCCGCCGCCGGTAAGTAGCGTAGCCAGAGCTCACTGTATCGCTCCTCTCAAAACCCCTTCCTAGCCTCCCCACCTCTTCTTAGCCCTCCCCCTTCCCTTCAGGGTAGGCAGCGCGTGTGTGTCACCCTTAGTGTTGCACACGTCCATAGGCCACGCTGAACGCTTCCCATCAGGTGGGCCGTGTGCTTGTCTACGTAGTATAAAAAAACACAGCAATGCACAATTACATCAGAAAGATATTTTAATTGCCAGCGTTTCTTAAGAACAACAGTCTTTTTCAGAATTAGCCTCGAATACCACTTCCGTCGGCCATCGGGCTAGTTTGGATTCGATCCGACTAGCATCGCACGCCGTCTTGGGTCTCAATTACTGCATGGGGTGTAAAGTTATCCAAAAGGTATTTTTCCTAGGGTCATCTACGGTTTCAAATTAGCCCTCTCGACTCCCAAAAAGGGGGGTAGGACGAGCAACGCGCCGCTGCGCCGACGACGGTGTGGTGTGGGTGCGGTATGTCACCCTACACCACACCACCGTAACGTCATTCAGTGCGGTGGCATAAATCCCTACAGGAAAAAAGTACTATAGCGCATTGTGCCCTCGTGATATAATACATAACTATAAAGTTAGAAAATAGGTATAATAGGTATTATGGCTCTACATTTAACAAGTAATTAAATTTATCTTGCTCTGTTGTTTCAGTTTGTGTAATGGTTATGAAGCACTGCCTCGATTCTGTTACAACAAGCCACTGTCATGCCACTGATACTTCAAAAAAAAGCCATTTAATTTTGGAGTTTACTGAACTCTTTTTTTATTCATAATAGGCTTACGTTTGACCTCAATCCCACCTGATGGTTAAATGACGATGTGGTCTACGATGAATCACGCTTGCCTAGAAGGAACCTATTCACTCGTGACTTGAATACTCCCAAGTTATAGCTTTCCGGAAACACAGACTCCGGCAAGGATTGTTATCACTTTAAAGTCTCCAACTAAATGATATTTTGTAGAGCGAATGAGAAAGTTTAATGAATTCTTTCTTTTGATTTTAGACTTTAACTGTATATAGGTAAAGTCTACAATTAAGTAGCATTTTTAGAGTGTCATTAGCATGGCAGTGGTTTGACTTTAGCAGAATCGAGCCTCCTGGTGTGTTGATAAAATCGGAAGGTGTCCATAGGAGTTCCTGAACGAGATAATACAATTGTTTTTGGGCTCAATCGTTTTGCCATAGCAAATACTCTAAGCTACGTAACATTTTTCTTGATGAACTTCTGAAATTTTCCCTTCAACCTAGCGTTAATCCCAGTCGTATCCAAAGCTTTCACCTCGGAGTCTGGGGTCCGCTTTACCAGTCTTAATTATTAAGAATATTAAGATTTAACTACCCGTGACGACTGCCTTTATAGACGTTTGTATGGCAACCGGGACCGACGGCTTAACGTGCTCTCCGAGGCACGACCAGACTAATGCAAATACCCATATTCATGCGTACACAAATATTTGCACTGAGCGGGGATGGAATCAAAAAAAAAAACCAACGATGCCAGCTTTTTTTTTAATATAGGGCACGTCAAATTTTTTTTACTTCTACTTTGGCAAATATTGTATGAATACCAGTGTCAAGTAAATTGATAAATCAAGTTAGAGTTAATTACAAATGCAATAAGTTGCAGCGTTTTCGTCATTTAGTCATAGTCAAAGTCAGTCAATAGTCAAATCAGTCAGTCATAGTCTTACCCCAGTAAAATAGTGGAGACTTTACTAGAGGCTTCTATGGAGTTTTGGAATCAACGTTGAAAAGCACAATTCACGGTAATATACCTACACTTTCCCGAACTTGTGCACGTTGCAGAAGATGTTATGTTTAAAAATCCACCGTTTTTACATATAATGACTACATTTTACACGATGTGTCTTTTTCAGCGTTGGCGCCAAAACTCCCACGTCAAAATTACTTTACCTCCTAAAATTAAATGTGCATTCTGACAGCTAAATTAGATACCATAAACTAATAAAAATCTTACGTTAATACGGCCGTTGTCAAATTTCTACCAGCTTCGTCTTTGGTAAATGCCATTGCTCCTGATGCTATACATTCAGGTGCCTCTTTCCCAATCCAATTAGGTGGTAAATCTTCTAGATTCTTGACGAGTATAGAGTCTGTATCCAAGTACACTCCGCCATATTTATGCAATGTGAGCAATCTTAATATATCAGATGTATGCTCCATTGGGTGCGAGCTTTCCTTTAATCGATTTCTTAGTATATCTTCGACTACTGTACCTAGCCCGTACTGTTGGACGTGTAATCTATATAGTTTCACATTTTCAAGCTGCAGTAGTTTTGTCAGACTACTGTTTTTAAGTATCTGTTCTGTGATAGGTGCACTGAATAGAACATTGACTTGCCAGTTTGGATGTAGTCTGGCAGCGGATTCAATGGCACATGCTTGTCTGGAGTTGATCCCGCCGCGACACGAAGTTTCATGGAAGAATATCGTATTATTCCCATTTGAAACATTTTGCCCTTCGACAGAGAGTAAAGCGTCGTCTTTTACCGAATAATGACAATTTGTATCACTTGGTGCTTTTGTCCAATGAATGACCACAGGATCGTTATAATCCTTAGTAAAACTTGTTTTAGTTATCAAATTAACTTCGTCAATAACACTGGTTTCGTTATCTTTTTGAACACAAAAAATTGTAATAATTACATACAATAAACAGAAACAAAAAAAGATGCACAAAAAATAGCGTCGTCCACAAACATAGCCGATATATTGTTTTTTTGAAGATCCGCTTTTTAAGTTACCCATTGAGATTTTTAAGTAACCGATTAAGTTTTTTAAATAATCCATTTTTTAAATATTATTTTTAATAATACTGGTCACTGCGGTCACTGAGCACTAGTGTTAGCTACACCGACTAAACATATTCTACGTTACAATTTCCTTATAATCCCATTATTTTTAAACAATGCGGTTACGCCTGCAAGGAATAACATCGTAACTCACTTTTTGGCAATTTAGAGTTCATATTCTAACTATACAAAAAATGCTGTTTTTTTGCACTCACTCCTGTGTCTGTATATAATTATATACCTTTGCGTTAAGATTTTGATAAGTGTAAAAGCACTGTAAGTCACGAGTCGACTGCTTTTTTATAAAATGGTATTTTAAATTACACACCATTTTATTCTTACCTACTGAATAAAAACTTAAGCCAAAGATTGTAATATAAGTTACAATTTATTTTCTCCTTAATAATTTGCTAGTCTACAGGTATTATCCTTAGGTACATACACCGGTTAAAATTATTCCCCCGCATCAGATAATCACAGTCATACTTTCCATCTCTCGTAAATTTCGAACCCAAATATACAATTTCTTTCACTTTTCCAGCTCTCAACATCTCTACTGTAATCCTGTCACATCTCGCAGCCTTTCCCAATTCCATACTGTTCAACGCTTCCACAATCTCTTTCATACTGATATCACTCTTCTCTCATCCCCAACTTCACTCACGTCGAACAAGGGACTTGGACTTGAACATCCTCTTTCTCAAAGAGACTTTTAAAACATTCCTTCCATCTCTTTAGCACATCTTTCTCTCCTCTCAACTATCAAACTCCTTCCTCAACTTAATCATAAACTCCTATTTTATACATTCCCAAGAGGAATGCACAAAATGGGCTTGAAAGATTTTAATTATTTTATTGTGCAGGTATTGCTATAATAATAAATAATAAAGATTGATTAAATTTATTCAACTACTTTTTATTTGTATATTAACTCCAAAATGCAACAAAAATACATTTAATCATTTGTATCTCAGACACACAATTTTTTTCAGTTTATGAAATCACTACTACCATACTTTTTGCGATTGTTAGTCTGTGTTACAATGTAATTTTATACTTTGGATGTACTTATATTGTGCTAAATCATTTTAACTCACAAAAAGTCCATCAAGGTCCATCAATAACATGTGTATTACAATATAATCTTATAAAAGTATGGCTATTCTATTACTATTATTTATTGTTTCAAATTTTCAAGGTTGGTTGGCATTAAGACTTAACCGAAAAGTAAGAGAATTTTTGACAACTTTGACGCGCTCTACTGAAAAGTTACTAAAAATGAGTTACGATGTCATTCCTTGTAGGCGTCGTTATATTCGATTAAATTATATTCAACTTCTCCGGCAATAACATCTATCTGAACGGCGTTTCATAAATATGTATCCAGTTTTGTTTTGATAGAAACTAAGTACAAATTCAATTGTAAAATTTTTATATTGAACAAAGTTCATTGATTATAGGAAACAGCGCCGGACCGACAATGCTGCCCTGAGGTACACCGTGTGTCATTGGTTCGTTTTAACCAATTTTTGAAAGAAAAGAAAGAAAAAGAAGAAAGAAAAAATGTTTATTTTGGCATAACTGCAGCACATATACAAATTAGTTACATTATAAAAAAAAAAAACAGATTGCAATGGCAACACCTGCCCTCCTATGGACTTTTGCTTTAATACACTACCGTAAGACGGGGTGAATAGATAGGTTTTCAATCTTTAGTAACGATTTTCATAGTGTTGCCGAATCGATACCCCACTTTATTCGCATTTATTTATTGAGTCTTGGGTCAAAATAGTGAACTTTGTGCATTTCTATTGAAATATGTTTGAATTTATTAATATTTTAGAACAAAATATAGGTGATTTCTATTTACCTTCCATCAGGGGACAATAAACACGCCTTAGGGGTGAATAGTAAAATATCGTAGGGTTGTCTCATTGTAGATTCCTTGATTAGGATTATGGAGAGCATACCAATATGAAAGTCAAATTTAATGAAAAGGAAACATTTATTGAATTAAAAGTCGAACGTGTTGGTTATTGAATTATCTATATCCTAGTAAATAATACAGATATTAATCTGTATTATTTACTAGGCCATAAAAACCTAGTAAATAATAAAGCTAATGCTGCTAATTCTGTTATTACATCTCTAAACTTAAAATTCTCTAAAACTTTATAATTGCATCTGTTTCTTTCATTGTCAGATAGAAAAGGACAGATGATTTATTAAAGTGAACACCTGTCAAATTAAGCCGAGTAGAAAAATCGAATTGCATCTGTTTCTTTCATGATCAGATAAAAAAGGAGTGGTTTTTTTTAATACTACGGTAGGTTTCTTTCTGAGTAGGTGTAGTATAAAACACTATATCAAACTTGGAACTGTAAATTATCAACTACAGTGATGATTAAACTTTGCGACAGCCCTATTGTAATCTTATCTAATCACCCCAGTCTCGTGACGATTCTCCCCTTTGCCGTGTCTATTAACCATATTCGCGGGTCTATTATCCCCTCAGGCGTGTCTAATCACCCCCGTCGCGTATCTATTCTCCCCAATTTTTTAAAAAGAAATAGTGTATGCTGAAAATTTGCAATTTAACATAATAAAACATGTTCTTACCTTAGTTTATACTGCAAAATATATTTATAACAACACAAACAATCATATAAAACCACATTTACACAAAAATAGCGTCTAATTATCTGTTCTCGTGACTTCAAATCTCTTTACACCTCAACCGCTTGTTTTCTTTTGAACTTTGACGTTCAGTTTTGACATTTTTTATCGATGTTGCCAAAGATAAAATGCTGCCTTACCATAAAACTATATCGTAATAATTTGGTAGAATTTCGGGTTTTTTGTAAGAGTCACTGAACATGATGTAAAAATAGTTTGAAATTATGTCTAGCATTTTTTTCTATTCCCCCCGCGAATTCTATTCACCCCGTTTTACGGTACCATCTACCTACGAGGTAAAAGATTAAAAGGTACCAGTGTACATAGGTATATAATATTGATTAGCCGCCCTTTTCACCGTTCGTTGTTATGAACATGATTCACTAGCACTGCACTGGTTGTCGCAGCAACAAAATGTTAGTGTTAAGATGCAAGGATTTTAATAGATAGGTTTTTAGACTCAGACATATAAATATTTGTATTAGGCGCCGTTATTGCTCATAAAAAAGGGTAAAATTGGTATTAAATTCTATTTGCTTTAGTTTAAGTTTCTTTATGCCTGAAAATAACTAATGTGAGCAAATGTTGCAAATAAAGAATTTGGTCCATTCAGCTATGGTTTTTATTATGCATGTATCATCACTACATAGTATAAATAAAACAAAGTCGCCTTTTCTGTCCATATATCCCTATGTGCGCTTAAATCTTTAAAACTACGCAACGGATTTTGATGCGGTTTTTTCCAATAGATAGAGTAATTCAAGAGGAAGGTTTATATGTATAATACATGCATCATATACTAAGGCAACATTGCTAATTTTAGAGGTTTCTAACGTGATGTCGTAAATTAACCTATTTTTTTGGGCTTATTTAGCAATTTAGCAAAAACGCTGCCTAAACCCTACGAGTTAGATCAAATTAATGTAATACAGTATTGTACACCATAAAAAGGTCTACAAAAAAGTCCGCGATGGTATACGTTTATCTTTTAGGGATAACCCACATTAACCATTTTTATTGTTTACTTTTTACGTGAAAAAATGGCTTATTTACGAAGCTATTTTAAGCAATACGGCATTAATCCTTATCGAATTAAGTACCTTAAATACAGTGTGCAATTAATATAGATCAATATGGTTCCTTACAGCATGTAAATTGAACAAATATTTTCGGAGATATTACAAATTTAAAATTTGCGTTTGCGGCGGGCGGTACCGGTCGGATGGGGCAGTGCGGGGAGGCCGCTATGTTTTTATATAGGTACAACGTTCATAGTTTTTCTGTAGTGTATTTAATTTAGTATCAGCATTGCACCCGTGCGAAGCCGGGGCGGGTCGCTAGTTATCTATAATACTATCAAGTATAAAGTTATGCTTAATAAAAACATATAGAGCATTGCTACGTTAGTTTAGTAGGTACTAATTATATACTACTCTGTGGCATTACCAGCCGCTTACTATCAGTTAACGCCGTTAATTCCTACCTATACTTACCTACTACATTTTCCAAACAGTATTAAACAGGAATACTATCTCACTAAACTGTCCTCATAAGTGAAAATAGAGACAAGTGTATAAATATGTTCTACTTTTGTCATTTCAGCTACGTTTGACCGATATTTATAGTTGATCAATATATGAACTTGGGGTGAGCCTTTGATACATTTGATCAAAATTGTAGCATCTTTATCTTTAGCTTACCATCTGGCGAGATAAAGTCATGTTGACGTGTCCATATCATATTCATAAACTCACGCCTATATCCCCGAAGGGGTAGGCAGAGGTACTAGCACCCACATTTCGCCAGTTTATGTTTAGGTCCCAATATAAAAAAATAGATTGTAGCTAGGTAATAGTAAAAAAAATAAAATCTAACATTTGAAACGGTAAATGTTTTGTTAAAAATAAGACAGGGGCCTTATTCTATTTGCCATTGGTTGCGCTAATCACGCGAAAATTACGATTAAGTCACGGAATGGTACAAACGTCTATTGTAAATTGTCATCGTAACCGTATCGAGCCTCGATACGGGCGTGATACGGCTGTGAAATAAAACTATAATTGTTATGCGCGCGCATTTAACTGACATTTGCGTAAGACTGGACTGACAGACTGTGATATTTGAAAATTTTTGGCCATCTTAACCACGTCTTAAACGTGATAGAGTCTATCTACAATCGTACCAAACCGTCAAAATGACAGAAAAACATGGGATTCTAATCGACAAATCTAAGCGCGCGGTTGACTGACATTAGCGTAAGACTTGGTAGTCTTAAGCTAATGTCAGTCTATATTATTTACTTATGATAAATCTGTAGAAGTGAAAATTCTGTACATTGAAAATATCAAAAAAATAAACGGCAGAGGGTGTTACTAGACCGACACCAAACCCAAAAATGTGATTATAATTTTTTTGTCTGTCTGTCTGTCTGTTTGTTCAGGCATCACGCAAAAACTACCGTTTCGATTACGATAAAACTTGGTATAAATATTCTTTAATATCCTGGGCACCACACTGGGTACTTTTTATTCCGGAAAAGTACATACAATAAAAAACAAACTTCACGCTGCTGCCTGCGGGCAATCCGGCAGGGTGGGAGTGGCCCTCTAGAGGGCTACTCCAAAGCTCGCCACGTATCCCTCTGACTAGCAGAGGGCACAGGGCCCCCTTTCGCGGGGTTGAGGAGCCCATCTTTAAACCGGGATATGCTCTAAGCAATCTTACAACTGAAGACTTGCGGTTTTTATGAGGTCCGAGTCAAAATTAACTACTCCTGTTGGCCGATGGGGGTGTTTTTTTTATACTACGTAGGTGGCAGACAAGCACACAGCACAAGTGGTATCCGAAGGAACCTCCGCAAGAAAAAAAGGAATTTGAAACGGAATTCGAAACCCACGCGGGCCAAGCCGCGCGCAACAGCTAGTACTAGATAATCTGTGGTAAGACTGGACTTCTTCAACTTAGTGTAAATCCCAGTCGCATCCAAAGCTTTCACCTCGGAGTCTGGGGTCCGCTTTACAAGTCTAACTGTGGATTTGGCTGGACCTCGATATTTTCCGTGAAGCGACTGCCATCTGTCCTTCACAACCCAATGGTGAAATTAGGCGATATCGAAGCATTGCAGCTAGACCGTTGTTGTTGGACCTTTTCGGGCTCAAACTACCCGTAACGACTGCTATAGATGTTTGTATAGCAACCGGGATCGACGGCTTAACGTGCTCTCCGAGGCACGACCAGACCAATGCAAATACCCATATTCATGCATACAATAATTGCACTGAGCGGGGATCGAACCCGCACCTCCTGCGCAGCGGCTGCGTTCACTACCGCTACGCCACACTTGGAAAACTTGACGTGCCCGATAATAGATATTTTGAAAGGAGTTTTTATTTTTGTTTGCTTTGTTTGACATTGGCATACATCTACCTGTTTGCCATAAATTGCAAAAAAAAACATTGATGTCAAATACGGGAAAATAAACAAATCATTGTCATTTATGCGAAAAATAGGTAAATGGAAGTTTTGTAAAACGATTACTAAAAGAAGAATATAATTATATAATAAGAAATAACACGAGTTCAGTATGAACGTTTAATGTGAAAAGAATACTCAGTCTTTCATAGGTAACAAGGAAAGAACATGAAGGAAAGTTAAAAAGTAGAGTAGAGAAATATACAAGATTATGTGGCATTAAAATGTAAATAAATAAATAAATCTAGCCGTTGACTCAAAGAAGAAGAAATAAAATGTATTTTACATTTGCTGTGTTGATTGCATGATATTTCTCATAAAATCCTAAAAGGTATAAGCACAGGTATAAGGTATATAATATTCGTTTTTACAAGCTTGCAGATGTAATAAAAGATCTTAGCTATAATAAAAAATATTAAAGAATCATGTTGTTTTTTACTTATCTCATCCTACATGCATGCATAGGTACATAATCCTACTTCCTACTATAATATTATAAACGCGAAAGTTTGTGAGAATGTATGTCTGGATGTATGGATGTATGTTTGTTACTCTGCCACACAAAAACGGCTGAATGGATCTGGCTAAAATTTGGTACAGAGATAGACTATAGTCTGGAATAACATATAGGCTACTTTTTATACAAGCTAATACCCGCGACTCCGCCCATGGAGTCGATCAGTCGGGATATCTGGATGCATGTTTGTTACTCTTTCACGCAAAAACGGCTGAATAGATCGGGTTGAAATTTGGTACAGAGATAGATTATGGTCTGAAATAACATATGGGCTACTATTTATATAAGCTAATACTCGCGGCTTCGCTCGCAAAGTCGATCGGTCGGGATGTCCAGATATTATGTTTGTTGCTATTTCACGTAAAAACGGCTGAATGGATCTGGCTGAAATTTGGTACAGAGATAGATTATAGTCTGGAGTAATATATAGGCTACTTTTTATACAAGCTAATACCCGCGACTCTGTCCGTAGGAGTCGATTGTTTGGTAATCGTTTTTTGGTCATATCTCCAGTTCTACTTAACCAAATGCAATCAAACCTAAGGCAGATTTTATGTAAAATCAAGGCCTTTCTAATGAAAAGACGGCTTCAAAATTTGTTCAGCAGTTTTTGCCTCCATCACGAACAAACAGAAGTGTGGAGTGGAGAGTGGAGTGAACAGCGGAGTGGAAAGTCGTTTCATTAAAATAGACTTTGTGGCGATACCGAATTCCACGCGGGCGAAGCCGCGGGCGGAAGCTAGTAAATATACTATATTGATTAATACTAACTTGATTTCTGCAGGTATTTGATTAGATCTCTCAATAGGTTTCAATCTAAAGGATTGGCTAAGAAAATGAAACAATCCTTTAATAATAATAATAGTTACCTATAAGCCTTTATTTCAGACATTACACATAACATGACACTTACAGTTAGATTTACAATATTTAGGGTATTTTGCCTATTGGTATAGGCCTCCTCCAATGCCTTCTATCCCTACCTGTCTCTGACCAGTCTTTACCAAGTGTGGCCTGCTACGGTTTTTATCTCATCTTCCCATCTCTTGAACTGGCAGCCCCATAATATTTGCTTTTCATATTTTCCTTCAACGTCCAATAGGTACCTATCTCTTCCATGCTTTGCCAACTTTTAGTGCCAATTTCGAAACAATTCTTACTTTAATTTCGTATAAATAATTTCTGATCTAAGGACAGCGGATCTGATGCATTTCTCTGCAATTTCCTTTGACGACGGAATATAATAAATAATACTCATCCATTTTGGTTTAAGTTATTTAGGTATGATTCCAAAAAAACGGCAAAAAACCGTAAACAAAGTCGTTGTCAAATGACTGTAGTTGACAATGTCTGAATGTCACAGTCACCTCATTATGAGTTCAGAAATTATATGAAATTCCAAAAAGTTTGGACGCGATTTTCATGGAAAAACAAGTCCAAATATTGATGTAGGAACCAATTAACACTATTTCATCTTGCATTATACGCAAAGCTTATCAATTATCATACCTCTAAATTAAAACCGGGAAAATGATCACTGTCAGAAAAGTGATAATTACTGACAGTTATTTTCAGAACGAAACCACGGTACAATCGTATGGCAATTAGAATACACTATTTTGCTTTCGATAATTTGATAAGATTAGAAAATGACGTTTGGGTGTGATACAATCACACTTTTTCTACGGTTAGTAATCGATGGCAAATAGAATAAGGGCCCTGGTATATAAATTTAAACGACATGCGATGGGATAATATTTTTTTAATTAGATCTGTAACTTTCTTCATTTGAATAAGCTTGAGATTTTATAATTTGAGAATGTTGCTGTTTAGCATACATTACTTGATTGGCCGGCCACATAGTCAGCCAATCAAATAATCTCGCGGCTCCGCTTGCGTAAAATTCTGTTCCCTCTACCGTGATCCACGGGAACCTGTTTCCTGGATAAAATTTAGCCTATACCTACCTATGTTATTCCAGACTATAATCTATTTCTGTGCCAAATTTTAGCCAGATCCATTCAATCGTTTTGCGTGAAAGAACATACATCCAAACATTCATCTATAAGTACATTCTTACAAACTTTCGCGCTTATAATATTATTAGGATTAGTTAGTAGGATACCTACTAAACTAAACCAAACTGTACTCCATAAAAGTTAAAAATTGCTGGGCAATATTTCTGCGCTAGTTTATCATAGAGCGAGTTTTTAGGCACCATATTGTACTTAGTGAGGTAACTCCAGGAGTAAAATGTATATATTGTCTCATTTTTCAAGAGACTCCATTCACCTTGCTGGAAATATTTCTGTCTGTCCATCAGAGCTATAGGTACGAAAAGATCAGGTTCATGCACTTGTAGATCTGTAAAAATGATAAATACGCAATTGGTTATTAAGTGAAGTTTGAGAACTGCTCGATCCACTTCTGGATTTGTCTCTTTTATTCGCCACACCATAAAGATTAAAGACTTGAAAGTCTTTACCAGCGCATGAGTTTCCTTCCTCCTATAGTCACGGTGCCTTTAAGCGGGGCGTGAAAAAGCGTTTGATGAGGCCGTCAAGCTGAGGGCCGCCACTGTAGCACTACCGGTGTATGTGGTAGTGACCCCAGTCCTGAGATTTTGCCTTTAGCTTACCATCAGGCGAGGTAAAGTCATTTTGACGTGTCCTATATAAAAAAAATAGACGGAGGATTCTAAAACATTTGCACGGGTCACAGCATCCACTAAACTACCAGTGGATCATACCGCGAAGTGACTTCACTAGTAGATGGTGGTGACTATTATATATTTTTCTGGGGAGAGTGTAATTAGGTAAGTGGGAGAAATTGATAAAAGTTTATTGAGTTTCAAATAATGACTTCATGGTAGCTGCACGTCGAGATGTCCTGCCTGAGTTTGTATTTTTCCCGGAAAGCTACAGAAATACAGATTCAGGCAGGGCATTCCACTCTTTAGCAGTACGCACGATGAACGTACTGCTAAACGTTTTGTGCGTATGAGTGGGATATTCACCATGTACCGGGATGGCGTAAAAAGTTGATAGCAACAGTACCTACTTGTTATTTTTTCTTAAATGTCTAAGATGATTAAGTGGGCAATAGCTGTATGATTTACCCTACCTTATTATGCATTAGATTTACTCATCATTCTCTGAACCTTTTTCCAAACTCAGTTGGGGTCGGCTTTCCCGTCTATCTGTGATGCGGCTGAACTTCGATATTTTCCGTGAAGCGACTACCATCTGACCTCCACAACCAATGGTCATTATGACCAATGGCGATATCGAAGTTCCAAGTTAGACTGGTTGGACTTTTGTGGGCTCCAACTACCCGTAACGACTGCCATAGATGTTTGTATGGCAACCGGGACCGACGGCTTAACGTGCTCTCCGAGGCACTAATAAACCTGCGATAAATACACACATAACTTCGAAAAGCATCGAAAAGTCAGATGTGTGCCATGGTGAACCTGTGATCGAACCCGTGACCTCGTCTCAATAGTCCATTACCCATACCACTAGGCTACCGCGGTTACATAATGCATTAGATTTACTACCTACTCTAAACGGAAAAGATAATTGTGACACTTGTAAATAAAGCCTACCTGACTGCTTCCATCTAGGTACATAATTGAACATTCAAACTTTTGCGAACACTAAGTCATACAGATTTTCCGTCATTAATAATTATTATGAATTTATATTTATATGTTAACTATCATAGGTTAACTATTTTTATATTACCTATAAATTATAATTCTATTATATGAGATTTCGTTATCATGAATACCTATTAATTAAAAGTGGTTTTACCCAAATTGCGTTGAAGGAAAACTGAAGTGTTATTTCACTGAGTTAAAATTATCCGTACACGCGCCATTAACATAAATATACGTATATATTGATAAACTTATCACAATTATTATTTTATCATGGTGACCATATAATAATATTTTACCAATCGACTTTATAGCTGTTACAAATACACGCGTTTTGACCACTTTGAATCAAAATTCATTTGATGAGGCCGTCAAGCTGAGAGCCACCATTTTGGCACTATCGGTGTTTGCAATGGTGACTCCCATTCTAGAGACTTTGTCTCAGCTTACCATCAGGCGAGGTGAAGTCATGTTGACGTGACCGACATAAAAAAAAAAACCACGATTCTCAATGGAATGAAAGTGGGTTGGTATAATACAAAATACCCGGATTTGAGGCAATATAGCTTGGCTTTGACCCCAAAAATCTTGATGGGACCAAACACTTAGAAGAAAGTACTCAGGTATAAGTATGTATATCAATAAACCTACCTTTGCATGCAGACGAATCTAAATCTAAAATCTCGTTGGTGGTGCACCACATATTAACAAGTTGCCTCATTATATTAGAATTATCGAAGGTCCATAAGTCTTGTCTTCTATTTAAACCTAAATCGGATCCAATGATGCTGAAAAACATATTAAAATCAGGTGGTACCTAGTTTCGAATGAAGTTCAATGCACTAATGATCATCATTGTCTTCCTAGCGATTCCGTAGTTGCGTCCAAAGTTTGTACTTTGGAAAAAAGCTTTAATTGGACCGTCTCACCTTGTTGAGGACTCCGAACTAAGCGACGTCCTTTAATGATGCTCTCTGTGTAGTTTTTTTTATACCACTTAGGTGGCAGACAAGCACACGGGCCTTTCCTTATGGGAAGCGGTGGCCTATAGACGTGAGCAACACTAAAGGTGTCACACACGCGCTGCCTACCCTGAAGGGAAGGGGGAGGGCTAGGAAGAGGTGGGGAGGCTAGGAAGGGGTGGGGGAGGAAGAGTACAGTAAGCTCTGGCTACCCTACTTACCGGCGGGAACACAACACAATGGTTATTATGGCCGCGGTCTTCTGTAGGGCGGAGGTAGACACTACCCCAGTCGGACAGGACGAGAGTCGTGTCCTGCCTCGCTTAAGTTTTTGTTGTTTAGCCATCATTCGGCTGAGAGGATTTAGGCCTTAATCCACACACGCTGGACTAATGCGGGTTGGTGGATCGGACATGTCCTTAGAATTTCTTCTAGGACATGTGGGTTTCCTCACGATGTTTCCCTTCACCGTCAGCAGATGGTAAATCATGTGATTAGCACATATACAAAGTGAAATTCACATTGGTGCTGTCCAGCCGGATTCGAACTCGATACCTCTGAGTACAGGCCGCGTCCTTATCTATTCAGCTACCATCGTTATATACCATCGCACAACATACACTGCTCAAATTAATGATGTAGGTAGGTCTTGAAAAATACACAAAAGAAGCTCGTGAAGTGTAAAGGATAGAATCAGATAGAGGACATTATTTCATATAGGTACATACTGTAAAGCAATTTCTGCTAGCGATCTTCCATGTTTATTGTTCGAAAAAGCAAACATTTGCGAAGATATCGAAGCAGGGGATTCCTTCACAATCCAGTTATCTTTCAAATCAGTGAACGGACGCGCGACGATCACATCTAGACCCAAATATATTCCACTGTACTTATAAATAGTCAAATATTTTAGTATATCGCCAATTTTCATGTTAATATCATCACGGAATAAAGGTTTCTTTTGCAGAACATTATGTAACGGTGTCCCTTTGGCGAATTCTTCTATATGAAGTCTTGCTGCTTCAACATTAGCCAATGTCAGTAATAATGGTAGTCCACTACTTTTGTAATTGTCCCAAGAAACTGGAGAGGTGAACAATATGATGATCTGTTTGTCTGGATTGGCTAAAGCGGCCGATTCTACTGAACATGCTTCGCGGGACGACAGACCTTGGCAAGATGATTCGATAAAGAATATTGCATTTGGTTGGAATACAACAATATCGTTAAGTGCACTCACAGCACCTTCGTCTTCTAAATAATGGCACGACATCTCATCTTCTTGGAAGTCGATATCATTTTCAGCGTTTTCTAAAAATCTAATATAAAAATACGTTCCAATAACTATGATCAATATGTTAGTTGAGAATAGAAAAAGTCTAAATAGAGTGACATGTCGCACAATTTTCAATGGATTGAACATCTTTGTAATTTATAAATTATGTTTTTTTCGTTTTAGAAGCAAATTTGCGAAACGCCTAAACATTTTAAGAGTTATTTATCGATATATGCATCGATAAGTACCTATTGCAATTAGATTTTATAGCTAAATAAGTAGTACTGACGGAGTAATAAAGTTTTTTTTATTGTAATGTAATTTTAGTTTAGTAATTGTATTGTAATGCTCGGGACTTCGTGAAATTATACGAACAAAGACTACATGGCTGTTCATCGTTATCTTTGTATCATTGTTCCCGATTGCATCCGAGGCTTTCACTACTTTATTTATAACCGACTGCCGATATCTTCGCAAATGTTTGCTTTTTCGAACAATAAACATGGGAGATCGCTAGCAGAAATTGCTTTACAGTATGTACCTACCTATATGAAATAATGTCTTCTATCTGATTCTATCTTTCACACTTCACGAGCTTCTTTTGTGTATTTTTCAATACCTACCTACATCATTAATTTGAGCAGTGTATGTTCTGCGATGGTATATAACGATGATAGCTGAATGGATAAGGACACGGCCTCTCCTCAGAGAAATCGACTATCGAGTTCGAATCCGGCCGGACAGCACCAATGTGAATTTCACTTTGTGGAATTTATTTGTGCTAATTACATAATTTACCATCTGCTGACGGTGAAGGAAAAACATCGTGAGGAAACTCACATGTACTAGAAGAAATTCTAAGGACAACACACGCTGGCCTAATGCGGATCCACCAACCCGCATTACGCCAGCGTGTGTGGATTAAGGTCTAAACCCTCTCAGCTCTCTCGTTAAAGGAGAGGAGACCCGTACCCAGCAGTGGGACATAAAGAGTTGCTATTATTAACATAGTGACCGTAGAAATATCAGCTCTTCTTTCATCTCGAGTCTCGACCAATGGGCAGAAAAAGTTGTCACGTGACCAAAACCTGTAATATTTTCTGTGATTTCATTGAGAATAGACAATTAGTGGATAAGGTGTACTAACATAGTTTATTAAGTTGGGGTCTAGTTTGTGATACTAACAATCATTGTATGGATTCTTATTCTGAAATAAATGATATATTATATTATTATATTGGTCGAGAGAAAGAAGACATACGATTTGTATATATAGCTCCAGACGCCATGCTGAGGCTGCCGGTTTCTAAGTTATATTAGGGTTCCCGCCAGTGGGCATGATTCCAATTTTGTGCATCAATTCATTTTCTCGTTGTAACTAGAGAATTTCCTGATCACATAAGACTTAAGTAGGTAAATATATATTGTCTTTAAAAGCGCAGAATGTTTACATGCATTTAGAAGGTTATTATTATAGGTAGGTACTAGCAGCATAGGTATGGTAACCTTAAGGAAACAAAGAAACTGTACTTCAGTATTGCACTGCAATAAAGATACATAAGTATTTCAGTATGCACATAACTCAATGACTGGAATCAATACGATGCAATAACCTATACGCAATTAAAGACTGTCTTTCGATAAAATTCAATTTATAGTATGAATTTAGACTTTATTTCTATTGTCTTTAAGAAACAGACTAGTAACACCTTAGCTTCAGTAACCGCCAGCAAGGCTTCAATAAAATTTCATGATAATACTTGTAGTTAAATGTGATTCACTTGCTACGCGATCGGCGCATGTAGCAGACGTATAGCCAGACACGTAAAGCTCAATGTCGCGTAAGCGTTAACACATTGAACGACAGGACAAACCGGACTTTTTCCCATCGACGCCATGTTAACAAAACTTATCTACCTAGTTCGACATTCGGTAGATAACACACAGAAAAGGCAAATGGTTCTCGTATATTTAAGGTTGTTATTAAAAAAAATTAAATACAAAAAGTATATTATATGTTTAGCATTATTTGTAGTGGCGTGTGTGACAATTTTGAAAAGCGATTGGGGACCGGACCTTTATTTCCTTACTCTGGAGGAGTTTGAAGATATTTCTTGTTACTATTCAAGTGTGAATGATGCCTTACCAGCGATTGAAGGAGACTTCGCTCCGTCTTCGAAATCGATTTACTTCCACGAAACATCATGCAAAGGTCGGCTGAACAGTCGACAGGCATGCTCTGTAGAGTCTGCAGCCAGGATGCACCCACACTGGCAAATAACAGTGTTCTTTGCAGGACCTGTGCCGGGAAGAAGTCTAAAGTTAGGAAGCGTGAGGGCTTTGAAGAAATATGCCAATATAAAGTTACTAAGACTACATTTGGTGGATTACGCTAAAGGAACACCGTTACAAGATTTCGTGAGTGGTGGTGGTTTGAACAGGACTCGATGGCGAATTTCTCACACTTCAGATGCGTTGAGATTTCTAACGTTATTCAAGTGGGGTGGAGTGTACTTAGATCTGGATATGGTCGTAGTGAAGCCTTTTGATGATTTGGCGCCGAATTGGGCTGCGCGGGAGACTGAAATATCAGTTGCTGCAGGAGGACTCGCCTTTTCAAGAGATCCTTTGGGAAGAAATGTCGCACGCGCTGCGATAGTGTGAGTTCTTTTAATATAAATATTTTTAACTTTACTTATATATTGTCCACGGTATCACCCACGTGAAATTCTGTTCTTGTTCTCGTTTCTCATGGGAATGTGTTCCAGAGATAAAAAGTAGCATAAGTACCTATGTGTTATTCCAGGCTATAGTCTGTCCTATTTTCAAACTTCTGCCAGATTCGTTCAGCTGTTAGAGCGTATTTTTTTTAATATAAAGGACACGTCAAAATGACTTTACCTCGCCTGATGGTAAGCTAAAGGCAAAGTCTCAGGACTGGGGTCACCACTACATACACCGGTATTGCTACAGTGGCGGCCCTCAGCTTGACGGCCTCATCAAATGCTTCCACGCCCCGCTTAAAGGCCCCGGGACCATAGGAGGAAGGAAACACATGCGCTGGTAAAGAATTCCAAGTCTTTACGGTGCGGCAAATAAAAGAGGCACCGAACCGCTTGGTTCTTGATGGAATTGATTCCACCGTGTGAGTCTATAGTGGTTAGTAGCAAACATCCAAACATCTTCACAAACATTGTTTAGCTATAGGATACTAGCAATTCGGAAGCTTTCGTTTCAGTTTATACGAGTTGTTTAACTCAAGCCATCGTAATTTACTCATTTTATTGCTTACCTATGTCTGTCGGGGATAATGCACCTTTCTTTTCTTGTGGTAATCCTCATAGATACCTACCTCCCCCGCGGTTAGGCATGGCAGGTTATGTCGGACTCTTACCGACTAAAACCGCACGCCGTCTTGGGTCTATATGCGCCGGGGTATAAGGTGGCCCATAGGGCATTTCCCTCTTACCCCGACTGACCCTCTACCATCTACGGTGGGATAATGTACCTACCTTTCAAATGTTTCGAAGATTACCCCAAACCAGGGATAATGGTTAAAATATTTCGGATATACAAACTCACACAATTTATATATAGGTATATTTTTTTATATACCTATATCGGTCACGTCAATATGAGTTCACCTCGCCTGATGGTAAGCTTAAGGTAAAGTCTTCTTGATATTAGTTATAAATTCAATTCGGCTTATCCCTTCATAATATTAGTATCGTAGTAGACTAGACTGTATTTTGTTACCCGCTGGGAGGTAATAGCCATTTTGTATATTTAAACTAAACTAACCACGGGTGAGTGATCCTTCGTGTTGTTACAGATGTGTTCAAACAACGCTTAGACAAACAGATTGCCGCTTGCTATGAAGTGGACTCTGTGTTTACTAACTGACTTATTGCAGAGCAAATAATTAGGTAGGTATAAGTAGCTACTATAGAGATGAAATGTATTCCATATGCGCCGGACCTTAGTTTTTATTATGTGAACTCCTGCGAGTACAGTACAGATTCCTGAGTCCTTTTTTTTATCGTACAGAAATCCCCATGGATACCACCCCCGTCGGTCATTGGGGGTGGTTATGTCGGGATCGAACCAGCTAAAACCGCACGCCGCGCCGTCTCGGGTCTTAGTTACCGGGGTGTAAGGTTACCCAATGAGCATTTCCCTCGCACCCCAGCTGACCCCGGGCCATCTACGGTTTTAAGATGGCCCCCTCGACCCCCCGAAAGGGGGGGTGGGGCGAGCATCGCGCCACTTCGCCGGCAGTAGGGTGTAGGGTGACAGGCGGCCGTCCTTTCACCTTTCACCCAACCGTCGGCGCGCAGTCAATCAGCTCGCCCCCCGCTCGCTCCCCACTGTGCCATCTGCTAGTCAGAGGGACGCGTGGAGAGCCTCGGAGCAGCCCTCTAGAGGGCCACTCCCACCCCGGCCGGATTGGCCGCAGGCAGCAGCGTCTCCCGTGGCGAGTAGGAGGCGCCGCTCGCCTCTGTTACCCAGGTGCACCACGTGGAGGTTCCGGCCCGCACCCCAGATTCCTGAGTCCTGCGCGGCTCGCGGCAGTCGGCTCCCGCGCAACCCCGACGTAACATCGCGCCCGGTGACTGCGTCGTCGCCGCTGAAGAAAACGCTATTGATATTGTAATGCGTACCAAATATGTTTGTATAACAGTTTCCATTATAATAATATTTAACAACAACGAGGGCGTTTCATTTATTCGCGGGAACCGCCCTACATCTGTATGAATGAGTAGATATACCTATAGAATAGGTAGGTACATGAACGCAACGCACTTGCGTCATGTACCTATTATAAAAATAGACGTGATTCGGATTCTAAGACTTGTTTTGTATTTTAAATAAAATCACTATCATGTAAATATACTACCTACGTAGAATTAGGGATATCTTATCAATATATTTAATTAATTAAACTGTCCGCTCTCAAACCGAGATAAACGAGATGTTTCACAAAATGTATGGACCCTGGTGTTGCATACGTCCATAGGGCACGGTGACCACTTCCCATCAGGTGGGCCGTGTGCTCTTTGGGCCACCTTACACCCTGGCGACAGAAGACCCTAGACGGCGTGCGGTTTTAGTTAGTAAGAGTCCGACATAACCTGCCCCGCTGGCCGCGGGGTGGGTGAGGATTTCCGCACGGAAAAAAAAAAGGTGGGCCGTGTGCTCGTCTGCCACCCAAGTAGTATAAAAAAAAGGTCCCGTCTGATCAAAATTTGGCAAAGGTGTTCTAGAGATCAAATAAATAGGAAGACAGACAGATTGACAATTTTTTTTAAATTCGTTCAATTTTTTTTAAATTCATTTAAAATGTTAATACGTACTACAAACAGACATTTCAATTTTATTCAAGTTGTATTTACCAGATTTTTCTACGGAAGCACCGCCATTGTTTCCGATATGAATGGATATGAATAAGTAATACCTAAGCTCTTTGATAGCTTCATGTAGGTAAGTCATTCTAGGACATATTAAATGGCGCCATCTAGACTCATATCAAGTATACCTTGCAATATGGTTTCCAGAAAGCGGATAATGATACTTATACAGGGTGAAATGAGGGTGAGCGTCTCTAGACGCTTATTTCGTCATTATTATTATATATCGCAGAACTTTGAAATGATATAAAATCTGCATCGCTTAGTGCATAAAAAGTATTTGTCTTCACTAGGAAAATTCAATAAAAAGATCGCACCTATTTGTCTTTAGTGATAAAATTCGAAAAATAAATATAGGATACCACCCTTTTTTCCGTGCCGAAATCCTCATGGATACCCACCCCGCGGCTAGCGGGGCAGGTTATGTCGGACTCTTACCGACTATAACCGCACGCCGTCTATGGTCTTCTGACGCCAGGGCCATGTGGCCCATAGAGTATTTCCCTCGCACTCCGGCTTGACACGGGCCATCTTCGGATTCGAGATGACCCCCTCGATTTTGGCAACCACTGTGTTGGATACCACCCCTGTCGGCCATCGGGGAAGGTTACGTTGAATATCTCGGGTGTCAATTACCATGGTGTAATTGACACCTGAGATATTGTTACCCAAAAGGCATTTTTCTCACACCTCAGCTGACCCAGGCCATCTACGGTTTTAAGAAACTGCCCCTGCCTGCACCCAACTGTGCCCTCTGCTAGTCAGAGGGACACGTGTTAAGCCCCGAACAGCTCTCTAGAATCGTCTCGGCAGGCGTGAAATGTCTTGCAAGGATCGGTTCTGGGGCCGTTCCTGTGGAACATCAGATACGACTGGGTGCTTTGCAGTGACCTCAAGGACGGTGCCATCGTCATGTGTTACGCGAACGACACTCTCGTGACGGCATCTTACTGCGAAGCGACCCTGAAGGCTGCTAGATGGTGGTCCTGCTCTTTCATGGGCCTCGGAGCATACCACCAGTGGGGTCCAGCATCATAGTGGGTGGAATATCCATTGGCATTACGCCCCAGATGAAATATTTCCGCCGGCATTTACCGCAGCGAGCGTTTCCACCCTGTATACCTAATGTTATAACTGGTGTTATCGTACGATTAAAGATCAATGGCCTATGCCTGAGTATTTTCCATACCTCTCGTCATTGAGTGATGATATCATTGGTATCCGTACTTAGTATCTCATGCAATAGCTGGTTATATTTAACTGATAACATCAATTGATGATTATTGATTGTTACTCTTGAAATCTTGCTGATTGGCAAAACTGTTTGCAGTTAAATTGACGAATCATTATTATTTATTTATTTTATTAGACTTTACGCACAAGAACATAGGCGGACTTAATGCCACAGGCATTCTCTACCAGTCAACCAAAGGTGGTGCAGAGAGAAACTCAGTAGGTGCATTATTGAGAGCAGAAAGGAAAAAGGAATGAATAGTAATAAAGGAAACAAATACATAATACATATACATACCTAATAATGTACAATATATACATACAATGAAACACCGTATTTAGGTACCTACTTATGTAATAATAAACATACCCACATAATACATACAATACACAATGTATAATAATACACAATATAGTATCGTTAATTAGATGTAGGTACCTATCTGCCAGTTTCGCCATTATCCTACTACAATACTATAGTATGTGAAAATGTGTTACTCAATCATGCCCTAATGGCTGTTATAGATACTTACATCTCATCACGATCTTACAAATGTCAAAAAAATATTCTTCTAACAAACTTTTCAACTATCCAATATTATAACGCAATTGTGACTGAATCGTGACCGAAACTTGAAAAAGGGCAAGTAAAGTATTATGCTAGACTAATTTGCAATTTATAAGTAGGTAGGTATACCTACTACCTATCTATTGTAATGCGAATGAAACTTAGGTAGGTAAGTAATACGTATTCTCTTTCCTCTTTAGGTAGGTATGCGTCAGGTTAAAGAGGAAAGATAATCCGAATTACGTTTTTACAAGATGATAGAGACCCGAGATGGCGTACGGTTTTAGTCGGTTCGATCCCGACATTAACACCCTCGATGGCGACGGGGGTGGTATCCATGGGGATTTCCGCACTATAGAAAAAAAATTATGCGTCAAGTTTGATAATTTTGAGATCGGACTCAATTTTGAAATATAGATCTACCTACATACCTATTTGCCGGGGCACCTGTGTACCAGCTTGACCCCTTCGAGTCGGTACAAAGACGTGCGCTGCGGATAGTCGACGATCCTATGCTTTTAGCCGTGTGGAGCCGCTTAGCCTGAGGAGAGATTTCGCCTCACTGTGCGTCTTCTACCGCCTACCTATATAATGGTAGGTATGTGTTCAGATGAATTGTTCGACATGATGCCCACGGCCACTTTTTATCGCACCGCTCGCCACAGGCAGGGAATTCATCCTCATGGTAGGTTCACACGCGCGCGTTCAACTCTACATTCAACGTGCACATTCACATTCACGAGCGTGTAAACGGTACGCCCGAGCCCGTGAACGCGCCTGTGAACGTGAATGCCGTGAATCGGGCAAGTGTCGGTTTTTTGGCAAAGTTCAAAGGATGAATGTGCGGGCGCCCGGTTACTGTTTACACGCGCGCGGGCAGTTAGTCGCTCCCGCGCTTTCGCGACGAGTGGATCTTCATTCAACGTTGCTAAGAAAGTTGCTACGATTGGAGATTACAACATGGCGGAATGGTCAAACGAGACAATTTTGACGTTCTTTTTCCAATAAAAATAAGTTAAGCCAAAGGATATGGCAGCAACAACACCGAGATCCTCGCTGCTCGCCATTCTGGCACTGACTGACACGACGGCGTGCGTGTGAACAGCTTGAATGTCCGCCGGCCCGGGACGGGCTGCATGCCGCGCAGCCCGCCGTGCAGCCCGCCGGGCTGCACGGCGCGCGTGTGACCGTAGCATCACACATTGCATCCGCCTGCAGTGCGCACTGTAATGGTAGGTTCACACGCGCGCGTTCAACTCTACATTCAACGTGCACATTCACATTCACGAGCGTGTAAACGGTACGCCCGAGCCCGTGAACGCGCCTGTGAACGTGAATGCCGTGAATCGGGCAAGTGTCGGTTTTTTGGCAAAGTTCAAAGGATGAATGTGCGGGCGCCCGGTTACTGTTTACACGTGCGCGGGCAGTTAGTCGCTCCCGCGCTTTCGCGACGAGTGGATCTTCATTCAACGTTGCTAAGAAAGTCGCTACCTACGATTGGAAATTACAACATGGCGGAATGGTCAAACGAGACAATTTTAGCATAGCAATAGCATAATGCTACGGTCACACGCGCGCCGTGCAGCCCGGCGGGCTGCACGGCGGGCTGCGCGGCATGCAGCCCGTCCCGGGCCGGCGGACATTCAAGCTGTTCACACGCACGCCGTCGTGTCAGTCAGTGCCAGAATGGCGAGCAGCGAGGATCTCGGTGTTGTTGCTGCCATATCCTTTAGCTTAACTTATTTTTATTGGAAAAAGAACGTCAAAATTGTCTCGTTTGACCATTCCGCCATGTTGTAATCTCCAATCGTAGCGACTTTCTTAGCAACGTTGAATGAAGATCCACTCGTCGCGAAAGCGCGGGAGCGACTAACTGCCCGCGCGCGTGTAAACAGTAACCGGGCGCCCGCACATTCATCCTTTGAACTTCGCCAAAAAACCGACACTTGCCCGATTCACGGCATTCACGTTCACAGGCGCGTTCACGGGCTCGGGCGTACCGTTTACACGCTCGTGAATGTGAATGTGCACGTTGAATGTAGAGTTGAACGCGCGCGTGTGAACCTACCATAAGGTTTGAAAGAAATTTTATTCCGCGCACGCTTAGGCTGTGGAATGATCTCCCTGCCGTGGTTTTCCCTAGCGACTACAATATGGGGTTCTTCAAGAAAAGGGCATTAGAAGGTTTTTTCGGGGTCGGCAGCGCGAGTGTGATGCCCCTGGTGTTGCACGCGTCCCCGGTGACCACTTCCCATCAGGTGGGCCGTGTGCTTGTCTGCCACCTAAGTGGTATAAAAAAAAAAACATATATTACGAGAATTAACCCTCACAGCAAGTTAACTGAGTCTAAAGAGGCAATTGGCCACTTAACCTGCTGCTGTAAAAGTTGCTCAACGATAAATAATCCACACTCGATGTCTGCGAACACATTCCACATTTAAGTGCTTAATAATTAAACACTACACATCGCGTACTATCTATAAATCCACATTGACATTGACTGATATAGAAGATATAGGCAATATAGGCATACATCATGGGAGTGTCCGGAGGGTTAGGTAATTATCCTTATGTTTAACATCTAACCATAGAACGACTGTCATCCATTGTCTTTCGGGTTGAAAAGTATTTTTACCCGACTGCTGAAAAAAGGAGGGTAATGTTTTTCGAGACTATGTATATAATGTCCATTTCTTTGTCACAGCCTATAGCCTGAACGGCTTGACGGATTTAGACATGCGAGGTAGGTATCATTTGATTAGTCGTGATTGTGTGAGTGACACCGTATACTATGCGATTCAAGTAAGAAGATAATCGCGTTGACACCAACTTCATTCCGTACTCGTCAAAATTGTACAGCTAGCAACAAAATTTTCACGGCGCGTCGGATAGGTTCATACCTGTTATGGTAACAACGACTTGATTTTTATTTTTTTTCCTTAAATACATAACATATTTTCTTAGTAATAGTTTATAATAATAGTTCATAATTGATTGGTGTCATAGTGTGCCGCTAGCTACGCTTCCAAAGCCATTGATATATATTTCCGATTTTCTCCATTTTGTTGCGTCCTTGTTGACTTTTGTTGTTACATTGTGTTTGATAAAGACTTTTGTTATTGTTTTGATAAGTTTATTTTGTTAGGTACAGTTAAATTTGATTAAAATGAGTAGGGAAGGCACAGTGGAACATTCACGAGTACGTGAAATTGTTCGTGCGGCTCCGATAACAGTGCAAAGGATAAAATAAGCGGCTTCGAAGTGTTACCGCCCGATTAAAAATAAATAAATATAAAAAAGAACCGATAGTTTATTTCGTAATTTATCATTGTATGTACTTATCTCAGATGGAATAGTGATGTAAAAAAATGTATTTGCTGACCTTACTTTATGCAATGAAGTAAGCAACGGGAATCAAAATGTCATTATGACAGTTATCAACTTACCTGAATCGCATAGTATTATTAAAAATTCTAGAAAACCAAAATGGCGGATTTTTGGCGCCAAAATGAAAATCTTGATTTTACTTATGTAGGTATCGTAAAATGAAGTTAAAAAAAATTTGAAAGCAGGTTGCCTAAAATTTTTGGTGCAAGTTCATCAAAGTTTAATTTAAAAAAAAAGGTATTCTTGCAACCAAAGGAATACCGTTTAAGACTTGAAAGATCGAGTGAGATAGGTATATAACACGTGTACCTATTTAACATGATCCAACTATGCCGCGGCCATTGTGGCGGTAATGTCGGAGTTGAACGACTAAAACCGCACGCCATCTCGAGTCTTCAAACGCCGGGATGTAAGGCAACCCAAAAGGCATTGCCCTAGCACCCCGACAGGGCCCAATATGCCCCAAAAAATGTAGGTACAATTTCTTATTCAATACTTACGTTAAAATCGCTTCTTTTTCAGTGACTTCAAGAAGAATTTCAGAGGCGACGTTTGGGGTCACAACGGCCCAGGGGTCATCACAAGAATACTGACAGATATGTGTTCCGTGCAAGACCTCACGGATATGTCCACGGTAACTTGTCAAGGTAGTTAAACTTTTTGATTGTCCCTGTTTTACTTTAAGTCCCCGAAAAAAACGAGTCGATCATGTCTATTGCATGAAGCATACATACCTACTAGCAGCAAAGGGTACAGCTAAGGAATGGAATGCCCTGCCTGAGTAGGTATGTGTTTCTGGGAAGCTATTAAGCCGGGAGTCTTCAAGTCTAGAGTGAATAGGTTGCTTCTAGGCAAGCGTGCTCTATCGTCGACCACATCACACTTACCAGCAGGTGAGATAGTGGTCAAACGCCTATCGCGGTATCACGGGCCTAGGTGCACCCAGGCAACGGAGATAGCAGCTCCTCCCTTACTGGGGAACGATGCTGCCTGCGGCAAATGCCGGCCAAGGCGGGAGTGGCCCCCTAGAGGACTGCTCCGAGGCTTTCCACGTGCCCTCTGACTAGCAGAGGGCAGGGCACAGTGGGGAGCAGGTGGGATATCCGCGGGGATTACCGCACGATAAAAAAGGTACTAGTAAAATATCTGTACAAATACTTAACACACACAACACACTTATATAATAAAAAAATATAACACAAATCCAATCTCATTCCAGGTTTCGAAGTTTACGGTCCAGAGCTCTTTTACCCGGTCAGCTGGCTGAATGCTAACGATTTGTTTAGTGACCAAGAACTCCATGTTGGTGATCCCTACACATACCACGTGTGGAACAAACGCACTCACGACTACCAAGTGAATAAAAACGCATCGTATGCTAGACTTGCTAAAGAATATTGCCCAGAAGTGTATGAGGCTTATGGTGATAATTTTGGTCTTTGATAGACCCTACGGGAAAGTTTGATGTAAATATTGGTTTGTTTTGTTTGCGTCATATTACGTAGGTACCTATAGACGGTATCGGCATAGACTAACAAAGGAAAGAAAAAAGTGTAGAAAAAAAAATACTATGGTCAGCATCAAAAGTCGTTGGATCATTTTCAGATGTTCAAGATGCGTTTTTGTGCAGTGAAAATGCTGTTTAGCTTAATCCGTGGGTTCTATAGAAAATTTATATAATTAATAAATTTTCCTATAGATTTTTAAGTTTTAAATCTGAAAATGATGGTTTAATTTTGACGCTGACTGTACCTTTTTTTGAACCGGGGTGATGAAGCTTCCCTCGAATTTCTTGATTTTTAACGCCATCAAGTAGTTTAAAGATATAAGTAGTTTTAAGATAATGTTAACTATGCGATCTCGAAGATTTAAAATGCAATTTTTTACATTTTCATTTAAATCGATAGAGCGTTTTCCGGGATAGAGATGTATTAAATACAAGAATTGCTCGTTTAATTTGTATATTATTGCACTTTACGTTTTTACTGCTATTGTTTTTATGCTAGTATTGTTTTATTTTCCTTATCGTGAGGGAATCCCCACTGATACCATCTCGTCTGGGCAGGTTTCCGTGGGGATTCCGTCGGAATAGAACGGACTAAAACTGCACACCGCCCGGGCCATAGGTATCTACGATTTTAAGAGATTTTTAAGAAGGGGTCGAGGGGGCATGCGAATAATTTTAATGAAAAAAGAAGTAGGTAGGTACTTATCTATTTTTAATGTGACATTTAATGTAACTTGATAATAATTGTAGATTGAGGTTGAGGTTTCTACAACCATAGGAAGATAGATATTTAGAGGTTGCAAGACCTACATTGCAAGAAAAACAGGGATGTGTTTCTATTTTTTATACAAGTGAGATTCAAGGTAGGTAGTTACGAAATTATTTTGAAACCGTGAAATGTTTAAGTGGCGAAGAATTTAAATATGTAGATTTAGTACTTATCTAATAAGTATTATCTCTCAAATTCAGGCAGCATAGGTAGTAACATACCTATCTACCTACAATTTTAATAAAAAAGAGATTGAAGTTGGTATTTACAGTAGGTAAGTACATGTATCTTTTTGTCGAGTGGGTTTGTCGTACAGTAGGGGAGCACGAAATTTCCTTCGGATGCTTAGTAGGGAGGTAAGCGTAGGTATCGTATTCGTAACGTGAGACTAGAGTCTGAGTTAGTCGATATTTATTACAATCCTACTGAAGTAATGAAAAGTGAATTTTCACTGCCGCCTAGGATATGGGGCAGTAGAAAACTAGTCTGTAAAAATATAGGATGAGCTCTGTAACAGTTAAATACTAGTGCTGTGACGTGGTACACGTCCGTATGTTTTGTCGATAAAATCAAACAAAAACTGTTAATTAATTGTAAAGGTATGATTGTATAATATAATAATAATTATAGTTACCTACTCAAACTTTTGTTATGTATTACCACATAATTAGGTATCCATAAAATAATTAGGTAGGAGGTAGGTAGGTTTATAATAAAACAATTAGTACCTACCTACTTAACACTTTCTTTTCTTTCTATTAAATCTCCCTGTAATACATACTACTAGCAGTAGCTGCAAGCCATGGTTAACATTATGCATGGTGCCCACGGCAACAGCAACTGAACTGAAAACACTGAGATCCGGTGAGGTTTCGTGCGTCTGTCTCATTTTGAATTTCTAAGTAGGTATAATTCCACTCTGAACTTCGCGCGAAACGATGCGCAGTATATGTATCGAAAAATATGTATCAGCACCTATTTTTCTTTACTGCGCATGGTTTGGCGCGAAGTTCAGAGCGGCCAAAAAGATTGGCGCGATCTATAACACAGTATCTTTGCTGCTTTAGCTTAATATTTAGATACTGTGATGTGGTGTTAATCGCTTCCTTTCAGATGGGCTTTGTCTATTTGCTAAACTGTGGTTTAAAATAAGTAATCAATCAATTAGCCTGTCGACGTCCACTGCTGGACATAGGCCTCTCCCATGTGCGCCATACCATCCGATTCTCCGCCTTCCGCATCCAGTCCATCCCAGCTACCTTTTTCAGGTCGTCGGTCCGGCTGGAGGGCGTCCCACCTTCCGTTTGCCGACTCGTACTTATAGGGCACATCAATATAATGTAGGTATAGTGCGCGGCATCTAACGTGGCCAGATTTTGGAGTAGTGTGGGCCGACACTATACTTGTTTGTGGCAAAATGCGTCGCCTAGAAACAAGTATAGTGTACAACATCTAATTTGGCAAGGTTTTGGAGTAGTGGGGCCCACACGACTTCAAAATCTGGCCACGTTAGATGCTGTACACTATACCTAAACTTGATAAATCCGTTAGAACTATTTAAACTTGCATACAGTGGAACCATTATGAAATAATAAAACAACATTAAGATAACATTGTATAATTTTATTTTGTAATCATTTAATAACTTATTCAATTAAATTACATGTTAATTGAACCATAATTCCAATTTAATTACAATGTATTCTGCTTTTGTATTGAATAATACGAATTCTATTGAGGCATAGAATAAGCCCCAGCACTGACATAGACGCGCTATGACGAAATTGGGATGGAAATTAAACCGTACAATATCTTTCTACTGATATCCAGTCTGGGAACACCCAAATACTCCGAAATACTTTATTCCGAATTTCAATATTCCGACTTTCAAAAGTCCGAATTTCATAATACCTAAGAATTTTAATGTCTATTATTAAAAATCACGAAACTTATTTTGCCGAAAGTCATAAATGCGATTTGTTTGTTTTCCGATTTTCATATGTCCGAAGAGTCAAATGCTCGAAGGGTTCTCGGTCCGAAACACAACATTCCGATTTTCAATACTTCGAATAAACTTAAAAGTCAATATGTTGTGCTACAAAATTGAGTGACAGAAACGAATTGCTGTAAAACCAACTTCACGCAGTCTTGTCTGCCCTACCCTAGAGTGTAATTTAAAACCGCGTAGGCGCGGAGGGGTGGGGCGGCCCGCGAGTTGAGGAGCAGGTGGTTTGAATGCCCGCCGCCGCGGCTGAGGCTGGCCGGCGAAGCCGGCCAGCAAGCCGAAGCTGCGGTGGTGAGCGTTAAAACCATCTGCGACGATAAGCTTGCGTGGGGCCGCCTAAACCCCGCAGTGCCGGAGCCGTCACAGAAACAATGATTGCTGCATGTTGCATGTCTGCTTGCATGCTGCATGCCTGCTTGCATGTTGCATGCTTGTTTGTAAGCTGCATGTCTGCTTGCATGCTTGCTTGCATGCTGCATGCTTGCTTGCATGCTGCATGATTGCTTGCATGCTGCATGCTTGCTTGCATGCTGCATGCTTGCTTGCATGCTGCATCCTTGCTTGCATGCTGCATGCCTGTTGCAAATCCCCTGTATTATTGAATCACTTCGGTTGGGTTAGGTTAGAACTTTGACTATTAAAGTGCGAAGGCGAGCAAGCTAGGCGAGCGTACCGCGACAGCAGCCGCAGAGTGCCAGATTCCTTTTGTTGTTGGTGAATCATTTGGGGTAGTCTTGATATTTCGGTATTTTAATAATCGGAATTCGTATTTTTGATATTTCGAATTATCATTAAGTCGGACTTTTTGTTATTCGATCTATTGAAGTTCGGTATTTTGACAATAGTAATTATAAACGTTAGGAATATTCAAATTTCGGAATTATAAAAACAGGAGTAATGATAAATCGAAGTTGTTATATTCGGAAATTTGAACCATTCGGAATTGTGAAAATCGGTATTTTGAAATTCGTATTTGTGACTGTCGGAATAAAGTTTTTCGTATTTATGTAGTGTACCCATCCAGTCTACATTTTGATGGTAAGTGGACCCCTACAAAGTGGAGAGAAAACTCCTTTAGCTCTCTCATTTACAAAACGCAGTTACGTACGATATTACTTCGATCTGGACTTAAATCATCGTTAGTATTGCCAACAAGAATTAACTTTTAATTTTAGGTATATTTTTAATTAAGGTAATAAGTCAGTGCTGAAAACTTCGTTGCCGTTGCCTCAATAAAAGTAATCAACTTAGGAAAAAAACTTATATGGTCTTAAAACTAAACAATATACATACATATTTGTACCAAAAATAATAGTAATTCTCACTGTTTACGTATAAATTTTGTTTGAATTTCTCAATAACTGGTGTTTTGTGCAAACATGAACTAAAAACTGCTCAAGCAGCTAAATGTGGATTGAACAGATGAATTATTCATCTGGTGACGAACGTCGTGTTAAAGCGTGCGCATGTTCTAGGTGAGAAAGAGGGATGGAACAATATCGGATAGATTCATCACCCTTTCTCGCTCGGAATGTGGACACGGAGGGGTTACGGGAGGCGGTAATTGTCCAGTACATTTCGAGATTACCGTTACTAAACAAAAACAAAACACCAGTTTACCAAATTAAGAGCCAGGGACTATAATTTAATTTGGAAGTCAACTATAGCGAAGGGATTTCGCGACAGTGAGCAATGAGCAACCGAGCTACCAAAAACCTTTACATAGTAGTTGTTTTGAATACAGAACAGATAAATAATAATTATGGAAATGTTTTCGAATTTTTTTTTTATATTATAATTAGGGGTACACGTATAACTTTGTACATAACGGGTAATGTATACCGTTTATTTTATTAGGGCAATTTTTCTGGGCAAAGTTACCCGATATGACAAAGTTACGCGAGTTTGATGAAATTGTTTGTGGTTAAAAACCACATATTTTAAAACTATAGCTTGCATCACAATTTCGTGAAAAAAATCATTAATACATTTAAAATTAATAAATTAATACTATTATTTATTCATATTAAATTAATAAACCCACATTATATTTCTATGCCTATTTACTGTGATTTTTTTTTATTGTAAAAGGTCATTCAATAATTCGAAGTTTAAATGTTAATATGGCGGTAAAACTAATGTGCGTTCAGGAATAAAACATATTCTATCTTAAATAAAGAATCATTTAATAATGACGTCAATCTATTGTTATGATATGCCAGGCGTTTAAATCAACTAATGGATCACCATGCTTAGATTTTAGGTTAAGAGATTTGCTTCAACTATATAGTCAGTAACATAAGTAGTGCATGGTTGCTGCGAGAGCTGTTTTCAAACTCATGGCTTATCATGTTACGCTATTCATAAAATCTATAACTTAAATCAAATATAATGCTATTTATATCAAGGTTATCACACTTAATTAAAATATTATAGTATGTGAATTATTGTGATATTAACACCGGGTATACGCCAATCGAACGAGTGGCGAACGATCGTGAACGATAGCGAGCTGTCGTTAACGATAGCGAACGATGGTGAACGATAGCGAACGATGATGAACGATAGCTATCGATAGACGTCACAATTGAAGCAAGCGACGTGGATTCATTTTTTAACGGTACGGGCAGCATGTGATAATGATATAATCGATGAATTCCACTCGTTTGTGTTCAGTTTCTTTGTATCCGACATAAAATATCATTCTTAGACACATCTACGCCATCTTAATCTAGTATTGATAGGCAACGATAACTTAACAGTTTCAGTACCAGTACTAAAAGTGTTTTAGTATCAGTAACTATTTAAGGTAGCCGGTGATAGTGACTACGCGTGGCAGTCAGTGGAAGTAAGTAGTAACTACCCATGGTACCTGGCAGTAACTATTTGAGACAACCAGTGATAGTAACTACGCATGGCAGTCAATGGTAGCAACTACTCATGGTACCGACCGGTAGTAATTTGAGACAACCAGTGATAGTAGCTACTTAGCTTAGCTAGCTAAGTAAGCTTGCTAGCTAAGTAAGCTTAGCTTAGCTTTTAATTACTGCCACTTGGCAGTAATTAAAAGTAACTAATTGTGGCAGCCAGTAGTTAGCCGGACTATTTGTGACCAACAACCATTGAATACAATAAATCTGCTTAGTATGATAACTATAACGATTGGCATGTGTGTGGCCTGCCTAATATTAAATACTAGGTACTAGGACTACCCTCAATTAATAACAGCTGCTCTTAAATTGACATTAATGACGTAATCATTAAGTATTGGAAAATAAAACAAAAAAAATTAAATGTAACTTCAAATGGAACCCAAGAGCTATATTTCGTAATTCACATTTCACTATCGCGATTCAGAATCGTAGTGACGTAGCGTAGAAGTAGTACCGAAGTAGTTTGTCGTGCTGTCGCTAGATGGCGTTGGGTATATGTGGTATCGCCACAGTACGTCAAATTGAAATGAATTTTGAACGTCTGTGAGTTAATTTGATAATTCAAAAACACAATTTTTCGTTGTGAAAATATTCCATAATTTACACAATGATAAAGACCGGTGTTGGATGGTCCATTGCTAGCACCTAAACCTTCCTATTAATATATAGATATATACAACTGAATATCATTAGGAGACATATCCCAATTATCCCATATCCCTCACTGCATTTTCAGCCATATTATAAAGTACAAAAGCTCTTTTTTAATTGATTGAAAAGGACGAAATATTACTATGAATATCTTGCAAGAAATTATAAACTTTGAACAAATGAGATGTTGGTCGAGGCTCTTGGCGATCGCACAATAATCGCCGAATACACATTCCACATGTCGACAACCTCGTGAGCCAAATCCAAATATTTCTTTTTTTTTCTTTTTCAGCTTTCACGAGATTATCGTCATGCGGGATGGTGATATCAACAATTATTGCGCGGCGCTCTAATCGATCTATTACCACTATGTCAGGCTTATTGGCAACAATAGTCCTGTTAGTGATAACAGATCGATCCCAGTACAATGTAACACGACCATCGTCAAGAACTGGGTCGGGCACATACCTATAATACGGCACCTCCGATTCCACAAGGTTATATTTAAGAGCAAGTTGCTGATGGACAATCCTGGCTACTTGGTTGTGTCTGTGCAGATATTCACCGTTGGCAAGACGAGAACAACCAGAAATAATATGCCTTAGGGATTCTCCGGGACAGTGACATGCCCGACAAATGTCAACCGTGCCATCCTTCAGGATATACCTCCGGTAGTTGTTCGTCATTATAACTTCATCAGTAATTGCACAGATAAAACCTTCGGTCTCTCCAAAGAGATCACCGAATCGTAACCAGAAGACAGATGCTGTTAGGTCTACATCGGGCCCATGTAAGGCCCGATAAAAACGATATTATTATTATTATTAAGGAATGTGTACAAGAGTACACTCATGCATCATCATCATTTGAGGTGAAAATTAGCATCGCACGTTCTCGGTAGCAAATAAGTAAACAAAAAACCGGTTTCTTATCGCCGGATGATATGAATTCAAATTCAAATTCATTTAATTATTGTTTTGTCACAGTAGACCAGTGCAGATAGCTATGAAAATGGTAAAAAGTAAAAGAAATTTATAGTAGGATGAAACCTGTTGTAAAAGGAAGAGAATATAATAAAAATGATAGGAAAAATAAATTACGGGCGATCTGAGCTCGGGAAGGGGGGAGGGGGGTGAATTTTAAGGGTAAAAACGGTTTATCTCGATTTCCGGCAAAACTACAAGTCCTATGGAAAAAAGTTAAATGACAAAGTTGTAGGTAATAAAGAGACCTACAACTTTTCTATTTACACTTTTTACACATAACCTCAAAAAGTATGTGAAAAATTCAAATAATCAAGTTTTTGGTTTTTTATTTTTATCTTAAGCAAAACAAATTTGTTTTCCACGAAATTTGGTGAAAACTTAGCTTTTTATGTCCCAAAGACACTGTAATTTTTTTGATTTGAAATACTCTTTTTTTCAGCTTATTTTGACTAAATATCGAAAAACCACCCCAATTTTCAATCGAAAAATCTCACGTCAAAATATCAGCTTTTTAAAAAAAGTCAAAGAGTTTTTTGTTCTTTGAAATCTCTTCTTTCTGATAATGTAAAAATATATATACATTGCTATGGTAAATGTTCTCAGAAAATGCAAAGAAGAAAAACTCGAAATCGAAATTAACATTTTTGTATTTAGTCATTTCCTCGTTGAGGTGGGATGAAAAGTTACATGTTGCACTATAACTTCATGGTTGCACTCGAGTGCAAAGATTTTTCACCTTGTGCTCTTTTGATTCCCTCGCTAAAGCTCAGGGTTCTATTTTGTGATTATTGTATTTAGTCATTTCCTCGCTGAGGTGGGATGAAAAGTTACGTGTTGCACTATAGCTTCATAGTTACACTCGAGTGCAAAGATTTTTCACCTTGCGCACTTTTGATTCCCTCGTTAAAGATCTGGGTTCAATTTTTAGAACCCTTCGCGTGCTCAGTTTTGATGACCGAGCAAGCGAAGGGTTCATAATTTAAATCACGAGCGCAGCGAGCGATTCACAAAATAGAACCCTGAGCTTTAGCGAGGGAATCAAAAGAGCACAAGGTGAAAAATCTTTGCACTCGAGTGCAACCATGAAGTTATAGTGCAACATGTAACTTTTCATCCCACCTCAACGAGGAAATGACTAAATACAAAAATGTTAATTTCGATTTCGAGTTTTTCTTCTTTGCATTTTCTGAGAACATTTACCATAGCAATGTATATATATTTTTACATTATCAGAAAGAAGAGATTTCAAAGAACAAAAAACTCTTTGACTTTTTTTAAAAAGCTGATATTTTGACGTGAGATTTTTCGATTGAAAATTGGGGTGGTTTTTCGATATTTAGTCAAAATAAGCTGAAAAAAAGAGTATTTCAAATCAAAAAAATTACAGTGTCTTTGGGACATAAAAAGCTAAGTTTTCACCAAATTTCGTGGAAAACAAATTTGTTTTGCCAAACCAAAAACTTGATTATTTGAATTTTTCACATACTTTTTGAGGTTATGTGAAAAAAGTGTAAATAGAAAAGTTGTAGGTCTCTTTATTACCTACAACTTTGTCATTTAACTTTTTTCCATAGGACTTGTAGTTTTGCCGGAAATCGAGATAAACCGTTTTTACCCTTAAAATTCACCCCCCTCCCCCCTTCCCGAGCTCAGATCGCCCGTAATTTATTTTTCCTATCATTTTTATTATATTCTCTTCCTTTTACAACAGGTTTCATCCTACTATAAATTTATTTTGTCTCAAAGTCTATCGGCACTGGTCTACAGGTAGGAAACCGGTTTTTTATTTTTCGCCGGTCGATTATTCTGTGAAAAGAATATGAAAATTATTCGGAATGGATAGTGAACGTATTCAGAGTGTATGTGATGAAACAAATAACTTTGAAGTAAGTGAATATAAAACCGGTTTCTTATCGCCGGATGATAAGAAACCGGTTTTTTGTTTACTTACTTCTGCCAACAATTATGTAAAAGAGAAAAAGAAAGTAATTACGTGGCAATAAGCCCCCCCGCAACCCTCCCCTCCAATTCTCCCATCCCCCATTAATAGTAATAATATCCCTCAAAAAAATTGTAGTCAGTGTCAAAATTTGTTGAAGATTGCATTGCACAGATCTCAATTGTGCATTAAAGTAAAATCTAACTGAAAATATTCCATTACATTTTTTTTTTGACATTTATTAGAAACTAGTATTGCCATAATCCTATATAGAACTTACTACTGGACCATTTAATATATCATTCTCTACAATTTATAAGTAAAAAAGCTACGGTTAATTACAGCTTCTATTACAAGGTTATTTAGGTTTGGTAGGGAAAATAAGAATATTGAAGTATAATAACCAAATAACATAGTTGTATTGTTATCTTTGGGCCACACTAAGACAGGCGTCCATCACTCGTCCATACCTATAGCCATAAATACCTACAGCGCGCGACAACTCGGAGTTGTTTAGGCAATAAGGGCTGCCACGCCCCTGTGAGCACGCACGTGTCGACTGTTTCGGTGCCTTGTTTTCTTTTTTACATTGCCATGCCAGTGCCGTTGAATTGTTTTATTTTAATTTCTGACTAAGTGATAACCCGTACGCTCGAGTTGATGGCGAAGGTATGTTGTTTTATCACGATAATGCGTATTAACGTTGAAACACTTGGGAGTTTTCAAGTCACGAGTGAATAGGTTCCTTCTAGGCAAGCGTGATTCATCGTAGACCACATCGTCACTTACCATCAGGTGAGATTGAGGTCAAACGTAAGCCTATCATGAATAAAAAAAAAAAAAAAAAACGCTAACGGTAGTGTGGCCTCAGAGTTAAGAAATTGAAATTTTTAAAACACTATTGAAATTATAGAAAAAAACATCAAAACATTTTGATGTTTTCTTGATAATTGAAAATGAAAAATGGCAGTGCTGTTCACAGGGAATGTTTTACCCAACTGAGATTAATACCGAATGGTATTAACAATTGGTATAAAAAAAGAATTAAGCCCTTTTTTGTACATGAAATTCATTTTTTTTTGTTTACTGTGTGTGTACAATGACGAATTAAGAAGAACAAGTGTACACTATCTATACTTATAATAAAACTGTAGAGAGTTCAATTCTGTTCATTGAATATATTTACAAAATAACTATTGGGGGATGATTGGTGATCGATACTAATGCAAAAAATGCAATCAGTAAATTTTTGTCTTTCTGTCTGTCTGTCTGTATGTATGTGCACGCATGGATCAAAAACTACTGGAGGGATTTTGATCAAACTTGGTACGATTATAGTTTATAGTTCTGGGCAACATATAGGCTACTTTTTATACAAGCTGATACCCATGGCTTCACCCGCGCTTCGTTTTTAGGTCGTTTTTGGTCATATCTCCGGTTCTAATCAACCAATTACAACCAAACATACGGTAAATTTTTAGTCTAAGCAAGATCTTTCTAATAAAAAAAAATCGCATCTAAATCCGCTCGGTATTTTATACGATGTTTGATCACAATTGGCTGATTAGTACCGGCGATATAGTAAAAAAACGCGAAAATCGACGTCCACGCGGGTGGAGCCGCGGGCAACAGCTAGTATTACATATTCAAGTCATGGACGTATTTCCAGATTTTATTGATTTAATAAAAAAAACGTAATTTATTGAATGTATTTTTATCTATGTCCACATGGTCAAAGAAACAGTGACATACAAAAAAAATATTAAAAAGGCGGGAAGAAGCTATGCTATATTATTTTGAATTTGGAATACCAAATGGGATGACCACTTATTTGAAAAAACGACGTCATAAATAATTTAAACAAATTATTTTAAATTTTGAATTCCAAATGTAATTTTTTTTTTCACACTAGCCTGTATTCTAAATCAGCATATTCAAAAAGCCCGCGTTTATTGTTAACTACGCGTTGATGGAGTATGCTATTATATTATAAGAAAACTCTCAAATAACCATATGTTTTTGAGATACAATAGTCTGTTGAACTAATTTTGTTACCAAACCAGTCAAATCTGGAAACACGCCCTTAAGTATTATTATTTTCGCTACGAAACCACTTAATCTACGGGGATTGTATTACGAGGTACGAAAACCATCTCTGTCGGCCTACACAATAATACAACCCTCAGTATCACTTTGAAAACAATATTACACTGAGTAGATTGGAGTGCGTTAAGCTACAGAGTTTGTTTGAATGCGCTAATCTCAGAAACTACTGGTTCGAATTGAAAATAAATTACTGTGTTGGATAGCCCATTTATCAAGGAAAGTTATTGGCTGTATATTATCACGCTATCACCTAGGAGAGCGGAGCAGTAATCATATATATAAAAATCGGGAAAATTGCCATACATTAATGTAAAACTATTACATTACGGGCTAAAATGGGTGCTACAGGTGAAGCCGTGGATCACAACCAGTGTTTTTATAACTCACATCAGTTAAAGCTCAAAATAACTCTCATTATTTTTTTATTTAATGTACATTTTTATTGCTTCAATATTTAATTTCGGCAAACCCACTTACAAACTCATACAACACCCTCCAACCTACACTGTTTTAAATTTGCACCAGTGAAATCTAACATTTCTTAGATTAAGGATCTATAAGGCTTTTACATACCTACCGAGCTTAATTTCGCCCTCAAGGATCTTAAAACTAGGAATTATTTATTAATAAATTCCAATATTATCCATTTTCTTTTTTACACTTGGTATTTCTCGAGCGTCTTACATTTCCAATGACGACCGACCCTATGCTATAATTCCTCAATGATTAAAATAATACTTGTAAGTGATTGTGCAGAGCTGCCGATCGTAACTCTGCAATATTGCTTATGCATAATAAATAATACACACATCACTTTAAATTTTGAGATCGGCATTACTACTTCCATTTTCAAATATGATATCGTTCAGTAACATCTCACACGCTTCAACACATTTTAAAAGCATTCTTTGGTATAAACTGTCTATATAAGTGACATTGCACAGTAAGTACGATATTGCAGAGTTGTGTGGACCGCTTCTGCAGTAATATTTTATAGCCAAGTAGCTGTAATACTAAATACACGTGTCTATTAGTTATAGATACATGTTACTGTTAGCTATAGATACACGTGTAGACTTACACAATATGTTATGGTGCGTTTTGCACCTGTCGCGTAGGCGAATGCGCGCGCGGCGGTTCTAAATCTTTTTTGTTTTGAAGAGATCTGTGAAAGAAATATTATAATTAAAAAAAACTCACCTGTAAAGGAGCTAATACTATCGTGATTAGATTTTTATCATTATTACCAGAATGATATGACAGAATATAATTACAGTTTGGCCGCTGAGACTATGCGTTCCTGACACATGTCAATTCTTCATGACTAGTTATGTACAATAAATAACTTGTACCTAGAACCGTTCTCTAAACCTGTTCCCGACTTACAATAACATAATAATAATCACAGTCAGTAATTGTGACAATTTGATTTCATTTTAATTTTAATTTTATTCTAATTTGGCTATCCATCTGCCCTATTTGTTTTTCCAATTTTTAATTTTTAATTTTGTTTCATTCTTATTTAATTTTATGTGATTATTAATTGTAATGATGGGTTATTACCTGAAATAAAAAAAAAATCATATTCATTTCATCTATACATATAATAAAATGGTAGGAAAGTCAAAACTGTACATTGCATATTTTTTTAAAAGAATACTTGGGGTGTGATCTACAATCGATACCGAAGCCAAAAATTTAGTTTTTAGAATTTTTGTCTGTTTGTCTGTTTGTCTGTTTGTCTGTATGTATGTCCGGGATAAACTCGAAATACATATAATAAAATGGTAGGAAAGTCAAAACTGTACATTGCATATTTTTTTAAAAGAATACTTGGGGTGTGATCTACAATCGATACCGAAGCCAAAAATATAGTTTTTAGAATTTTTGTCTGTTTGTCTGTTTGTCTGTTTGTCTGTATGTATGTCCGGGATAAACTCGAAAAGTACTGCATGGATTTACTTCAAATTTGGCAAGAATATTATTAGGAAGTCGGGTCAACTAGCCCGTCGGGTAGCCTATGTCTACTTATTATCACGCTCTCACCTACGGGGAACGAGCAGTGAACGTTTATATCTTCAACGCATTCTGTAACAACCTGTAATCTAAACACGCATATTTGAATGGTATTATTCTGTTAAACATGCTATAAGCTAGCTTCACACTATAAGTAACTTGACTGATAAATTATAGAATAAAAAACAAACTTAATTTTGCGGTTCAATCCGTAGACCCGATTACTGCACCAACCGCAAATAATAAGTTTGTCGTAGGTTACGTCAATAAAACTGTAGAGAGGTAAATTCTGTGCATTGAAATATTTACAAAATAACTATTCGGGGATGATTGGCGATCAATACCAATGGTAAAAATGCAATCAGTATTTTTTTTGTCTTTCTGTCTGTCTGTCTATCTGTGCACGCATGAATAAAAAACTACTGGAGGGATTTTGATCAAACTTGGTACGATTTATTTATAGTTCATACTTCTGAACAACATAATAATATCAACCCATTTATGTCCCACTGCTGGGCACGGGTCTCCTCTCCCATAACGACAGAGCTGAGAGGGTTTAGACCTTAATCCACACACGCTCGCCTAATGGGGTTTAGTGTGGATCGAACATGTCCTTAGAATTTCTTCTAGGACATGTGGGTTTCCTCACGATGTTTTTCTTTCACCGTCAGCAGATGGTAAATCATGGTGATTAGCACATATAAATTCCACAAAGTGAAATTCACATTGGTACTGTCCGGCCGGATTCAAACTCATTACCTCTGAGCAGAGGCCGCGTCCTTATCCCGCCTCGGCCTGCTTCTGTTAGGCCAGGAGGGCCTGTCTCGGCACCTCCCACGCCGGACACTTGACCAGCGTGTGCAGCCCTGAGCGTCGGCTCCTTCCGAATCAGACACAAGTGATCCCCGAAGCACTTACCAGAGATCACCTGCGTCAGCCGGTACGACCGGCGGTCTTACCGCCGCTATAACGGCGTGCCCCGCGCTTGGTTTTTTTTTATAGTCGATAGGCTCGCGTTGGCACAAGTCGGTCCTTCCACTCCACCACGGTATCCCGGCGGAGCTGGGCGTGGACGGCCTCGATTACTCGAAGCTCCGAGTCCAGTCCCCGCTCCCGCGCCTCCTTTCGCCACCAATATAGGCATAACGCGCTGCGGCGCTCCCAATGTATGTACATACACCTATTACGGCTATTCAGGGCCTCCGCCCAGATCGGGCACGCCACCGTAAAGGGCCATGGACCGCACGATCCTCGCGTAGAGCATCCTGCGGGAGTCATCCGGCCCCCTCATGTTGGGCAACAGCCGCGCTGGCAGCAACGTTGGCCCCCTTACACCCTGGCTTCAGAAGACCCTTGACGGCGTACGGTTTTAGTCAGTAAGAGTCCGACATAACCTGCCCCGCTGGCCGCAGGGTAGGTATCCATAAGGATTTCCGCACGGAAAAAAAGGCTATTTTTTATATAAGCTGATACCCGCGACTCCGCCCGCGCGTCAAGGTTTAAGGTAGGTCATCATTTTTTGGTTATATCTCCAGTTCTACTTAGCCAATTACAACCAAACATAGGGTAAATTTTAAGTCTAAGCAAGAACTTTCTAATAAAAAAAACCTCATCAAAATACATTCAGTAAATTTACGTCCATCGCGATTATCGGCTTTTGATGGGGTCTTTTTATTAGGAAGGTATTGGTTAGACGAGTGGAGTGAAGAGTAGAGTGAAGAGTGGAGAGTGGAGGAGTGAGTGGCGTGGAGAGTTTTATTAAAATAGACTTGGTGGCGATACCGACCTCCACGCGGGCGAAGCCGCGGGCGGAAGCTAGTTCATTATAAAAATATGATTCATTCTTTCTATTAGCTTGGGTAGGGGCTTATTACAAAATTACATTATTATAAAATTATAACGTTCTATTTTATATTTTTCAACCAACAGATTATTATTATTAAGATTACTAAAATATGCGGTTACAATTGCCTTGTTATTTTGTCTCATCACTATGAAAGCGAACATTTGACATAACCTTGAAACAGCGCAGTTTGACGTGGTTGGACGTGGTATGACTTTTAAAAACTATTGATTTTATATTTTTAATTAATTAATTGTTAATCATTTTAGCCCAAAATTAATCTGTGTATTGTAAATTGGCACAGTAATTAAATTTTTAATGTTATCACTCGTTAATAAGGTCAATAAACGATATTTAAAATTTTGCCGTAAATTATACACCAGTTCAAAGTTACATCGCTCTTTCGCTCACAACCTGTCAGGAACGCATTCTTTCAGCGATTCTATAATAATTAGCTTAATAGAAAAGGGGTCCTGAATGTGAGCCCTGAGGCACTCCAAAAGAAAGAATTCTGGCTACGAGTTGTTTTATATTCATGAGACAGAGCCCACTTCACCTTCATTTAAGTATTTATGATCCGCAAATCATAACATGAGGCATTTTTCGTATGAGAAAATTGTGATCAACAACATCGAAGGCCTTCAAGAAATCGGTATCATTTGCAAGCCTAATTTTATATGACTATGATGAAATACTTAATTATAACAACTATTGACTTTTTTTGCAAGCATCGCAAGAATTAAGTTTCGAACCGGTGCGGTGGTCCATTTGTGTCCTAGTTTTAAATATTTATAATTTTGACGTTTTGTAAATTCCGCTTAAAACGGTCTATACAGAATAAACAATTTTTGACTTTTTACTTTGACTTTGACTTTGGATTGGAACAGCAAGAACTCTCCCCAGTGGGCGCATGCGCCTCCCCTAGTGCGGCTAGTGGCTGCTCACCGATAGATGTCGTCCGTGGTCTGCAGCGTGCCGTGCGCCAGGTGCAGGCGGCGGCCCGAGGCAGGCGGCACGGCGGCGGGCGCCCACCAGTCCACCACGCGCCCCACCACCGGCACGCGCCTCAGCAGCCCCTCCTGCCACAGACGCTCCGCGTTCTCGCGCTCGATGTCCGCCTGCGCTTCCTCGATACCTGGAGTAGCCAAGGAGATAACGTCTTTGAATCCACTTTTTTTTATATAGGACACGTCAAAATGCAAGCTAAAGGCAAAGTCTCAGAACTGGGACCACCACACCGGTAGTGCTACAGTGGCGGCCCTCAGCTTGACGGCCTCATCAAATGCTTTTTCACGCCCCGCTTAAAGGTCCCGGGACTATAGGAGGAAGGAAACACATGCGCTGGTAAAGAATTCCAAGTCTTTATTCAAATAAAAGAGGCACTGACGTTACTGAAATAAATTTTAGTTTCGTTTTCGCTGACATCACAGTTACACTAATGTTGTCATCAAAATCAATTTTAGTTTAACCGTTTTTCACAACGTCGTCTCTGAATTTCTGTTTCCTAACGTTATCACTAAAATAAATTTTGGTTTCCCTAACATTGTTATTGAAATCAATTTTGATTTCCCTAACGTTGTCATTGAAATCAATTTCCGAAACTACTAAATTTCTCCCAAATTATTTTAATTTATTACTTTTGAAATCGATAGTACTGATAAATATTTGTATCTGTCAATGAAGATCTATTTTGAGTCAATATTGGTACAAAAGTAGTGGTCGACAACGTCGAATGCCTTCGAGAAATCAAGGTTCAAATTGAGATGATTATAATATTATAAAGGTTTTGGTTAGACGAGTGGAGATCAGTAGAGTGCATTGGAGAGTGGAGTGTAGTGGAGAGTGAAGTGAAGAGTGGAGCAGTGAGTGGGGTAGTCAGTGGTATAAATATAATTTCAGCCATGCCGCTGAGTGAACTAACCTTTCTTTAAAACTTCAGTCATATTAGTGAGCGCTCTGGAACTTTCCTCAACTTCTTTACCAGCACTTATCACCAAGTCCAGCAGTTCTTCCACATCCGTATCTTCAGTAACCATACCGAACCTATAAAAATATATATCATGAAATAGGTTATTTTTAACCCCCGACGCAAGAATGGAGTGTTATAAATTTGATGTTTCTGCGTTTGTGGCATCGTAGCTTTCAAAACATAGGCTGATATTTTCCGCTCATACGAACGAATCTCTTCAGCAATACGTTCATTATGCGTACTGCTAAGAAGTGGAATGCCCTGCCTGAGTCTGTATTTCCGGAAAGCTTAACCTGTGAGTTTTAAGTCAAGAGTGAATAGGTTGTTTCTAGGCAAGCGTGCTCCATCGTCGACCATATCATCACTTACCATCAGGTGAGATTGTGGTCAAACGCGAGCCTGTCGACTTTATAAAAAAAAAGTTTGGTTTTTTTATTTCAAAAGTGAATTATGTACTCGATGAGTGTTCTTAGATAAGATAATCAGAGGCAGATGACGAGCTGCTGTCTCTGCCTAGCCCGGAAGGGAAAAGGCGTGAGCATAATTATTCTACGTTTTTTTTTCTATTGTGTGTGTAATTCATTGGCTTATAATCTACTATATAATGTTCTACCTAACACAGGCGAGTCCATCGTCGCCATCTCCGCATGAGAACGCTCCGTCGGTAGCTCGCAATGTTTCCACTAACTGTCTGTTGAGAGAGTTCAGCTCTTCTGGCAAGGCATCCTCCCAGCCAGCTGGAATGTATCGCACTCCGCCCAAACCTACAATGGAAAATAAAATCGTGGTGGTTTTGTGTGCAAGCAAATTAATTTTGCACGGATTCGAATTCACGATCTACACAATGCTGTCAATTATATTATTGATGCTGTGTGACTACTATACTTATAAATTTCACCAAATCGGATAACAATTGGCAAAGTCGTGTTGTCGGTTAATGTCGCGTAATTAGAGAGAACGACTATGGAGTCTTTAGCTCTAATTAAAAAATTAAAGGACTTAATGAATAAGTACAATGGAACAACTATATACGCGACCTTTTTTACTATTTTTTGACATTACTATATTTTGACATTTTCAATTATTTTATTGTTTAACTTCGGTTAAAATTTATTATATCTTTTTTTTTATATACCTTTATTTATATTGACACGAGACAAAAATGTACATTCGTCCATATTTAGTCTTAAGATATCTATGTATAACCTGACGTCTCAAAATGCAGCAGTGGAGTTTGTTGCGCCATTTCTTCTCCACTAGCGCCTAGGAAGCGGTGGTAAACTTAGTATTAAGTAGTTTTTGACGTCAAAAAGATGTAATTACGTTACACTATTTTGAGAAATAAAGAAATTGAAATTGAAATATGGTTCAATAGAATAATTTGTAAGTTACAATAAAAATAATGTATAGTACAGTGCAATTAATGTATTATACAATTGAATGAGCGTATTGTATAACAGAATTAATGTATAGTACAATAGAATTAATGTATTGTACAGTAGAATTAATATATGGTGCAAACGGTATATGGTATCAAGCCATACTGACCGGCCCAACCAGGAACATGTACGAGTGTGAGACAGGCATGGTGTGCTACAGTGGACTGGAAGGGTTCCCGTAGCGCTACTGTGGCGTGTAGGACGTGCAGCTGCGCGTCTAGGACTGCGCCCCAGGCCGCCACGCCGGCGTCGGCCCCTTCGCCCCCCGGCCCGGCCTCGCCGCCCTCCGCACCCGCACCCTCCAGCGGACAGTAGCGTAGAACTACACCGTGGCCTTCTGTTTCGCACACTTCTATGCTTATCTGGAAAATTTCTTCTGTTTGTGATTGTATTTTATATAAAAACTAGCTATTAACCGCGTGGAATTTTGACCCAGTTTTCGCTACCAATTGGAATATATTATATTAGGAATAAAAATTAGCAATGTGTTAAGTATGCCAGATTACTATCAAAATTTAATGACAATATTGTCAAATCTTTGCCAGTTTTTTTATATTTATCGGTCACAATGACTTCACCTCGCCTGATGGTAAGCTAAAGTCTCAGGAAGGTGGACCCCATTACATACACAGGACAGTGACATAATGGTGGCCCTCAACTTGACAGCCTCATGAAAGAAAAGAGATTGTAGTCGCAGCGCTGCGTGACAAAGCGCAGATATTGGTTTAGACTACGCCAATACCCACTGGTCCCACAAGTGCTGCGACAACCATCACCTAAAACCCGGCTATGCACCTGCTGAACCCTGAACGCAATCCAACCGAGGTTGGATTACTATGGAGGGTTTTTCGCAAGGTTGAGTAACAAACATCTCTACAAACTTTCGCATTTATAATATGAATAGGATTTTCTATACAATTTCATCAAAAGCATTTCATGAGGCCGTCAAGCTGAGGGCCGCCACTGTAGCACTACCGGTGTATGTAGTGGTGACCCCAGTCCTGAGACTTTGCTTTTAGTTTACCATCAGGCGAGGTAGTCATTTTGACGTGTCCTGTATAAAAAAAATAAATAAACAAACATGGTAAATATCCCGTCAGCTATTACGTACCATGTCAGCTTCTCTTTGCAGCACCTGTCCCAGCCATGAGTTCAGTTTATCATAGTAAGGCGGGGGCTTCTCACTGCCGGCCGGTGCGAACTGGAATGCTACGCAAGCCGACGCGTGTGATATCGCATCCTGTGAATAATATTAGGTGCAAATGACGTAGGTATTGTTTTCTGATCATATTTTGCCACCGCTTGCTTGTATATGTGTGAACTTACCACAACATCAACGTTTGGAGGCTCGTCTCCGCCTGGCCGTTCACTCTGCAAGAAAAATCAAGCTCTTAATTAATTAGATCGATATAGTATAATGCACGGCATCTAACTTGGCAAGATTTTGGAGTAGTGTGGGCGCCACTACTCCAAAAACTTGCCAAATTAGATGCCGTGCATTATACATGTTTGTGGCAAAATGCGTTGCATAGAAACAAGTATAGTGTTTTCGTATCGATGCTTTTCGAAGTTATGTGTGTATTTATCGCAGGTTTATTAGTGCCTCGGAGAGCACGTTAAGCCGTCGATCCCGGTTGCAATACAAACATCTATGGCAGTTGTTACGGGTAGTTGGAGCCCACAAAAGTCCAACCAGTCTAACTTGGAACTTCGATATCGTCATTGGTCATTGGACCATTGGTTGTGGAGGTCAGATGGCAGTCGCTCCACGGAAAATATCGAAGTTCAGCCGCATCACAGTGAGACTGGAAAGCCGACCCCAACTGAGTTGGGAAAAGGTTCAGAGAATGATGAGAAACAAGTATAGTGTACGGCATCTAACTTGGCAAGGTTTTGGAGTAGTGGGGCCCACACTACTCCAAAATCTTGCCAAGTTAGATACCGTGTATAGTTAATATCATACACATACATACATAGGCTCAAGCTTTTCTTTTTGGGGTAGGCAGTGACATCAAACCGTTATTTGCTTCTGTTTTTTACATACTTCAGGAGCTTATTCTATAGTCATTATACCTTCCAATAATTAGGTCGGTTGAGGTATTTCAGACCAGCCCTATTCAATACCTCATTAATTTGGTTAGTGTATATACTGTGAGATCGACCCATCTTGTCTGCCCACTTACAGTTATTCGCTTATTACTCATTCGTTATAGGTTATATTATAATGAACAAAAATTGGAAAATGAAAATTCCTATCAGGTGAGATTGTGGTCAAACGCGAGCCTATCGACTATAAAAAAAAATTGGTTCACAGCAGATAAAAAAAATAATTGAGTGCTCATCATTTTGTTATTGATTCAGTTCAATGTTTTTTTTTATACCACTTAGGCGGCAGACTAGCACATGGACCACCTCAAGGTAAGCGGTTATCGTAGTCTATGAATACGTGCAACACCAAGGGTGTCACACTCGCGCTGCCAGCCCTGAAGGGGGTTGACAGGGATTGGGTGGTGGATTATTTTTTTGTTTTTTTTGTTGTTGTTTTGTCTAAGTGCTACAATACTCACCAGTAGCGTGAGGCCGGCGCTGGCCACGACGGCGTGCACAGCGCGCGCGGAGCGGAAGGCCCGCGCAAGTCGCGCCTGCAGCGGGCGCGCGCCGCCTGCGCGCACGCACGTCCACAGCGGCAGCGCCGGCAAGCGCGCGCCCCCGCCCGACAGCCCCGCTAACGCAGCTAACGCACCCTCCCTGCTACCCACCTGCAACATTATACTCATTGAATGACATTTTTAAGCAATTGCATGCTACCTATTTCCAATTATTTTCTGATCATACTCATTATTTGATGGCCTCTGTGGCGTAGCGGTAGTATTCAACTGCTACGACAGGGAGAGGGTTCGATTCCCGCTCAGTGCAAATATTTGTATACATGAATATGTCTATTTGCATTAGTCTGAGTGTTTCTATCTATACTGTTATACAATTGTAAAGTTGTTATGTCTGTACATTGAAGATAAAAAAAGAATACTTGGGTTATTATGAACAATTCTGAACACTTTATGTTGGCAAAAAAAAAAAACATGTAGGCACTTTTTTTTTGGGAACCTTGTCTATTTGTGCACGATGAACGCAAAAACTACTGAACAGATTTTGATACAGTTTTTTGTATGAAAGGTCACATTTCAAATCACACTTGTCTTAAAATCTTACGCATGTTTGATCACAATCGGTTCAGTAGAATTGGAGATATAATCAAAAGATGCAAGAACTGAAGTCCACGCGGGCTAAACCGCTAGTATAGACTAGTATACTAGCTACAATCATACAAAACCTACCAAATTAACTACATAATATAATTTTATTATGATCTAACTCATTACTCACGTCGACATCGCCTCTTTCAATCTTGTTACATTTCTGAAATTTCCATAATTTAACAATATCAAAAAATGTTTTTTTTTTGTACTACGTAGGTGCCAGACAAGCACATGGCCCACCTGATGGGAAGCGGTCACCGTGGCCTATGGACGTGCGCAACACCAGGGATGTCACACACGCGATGCCTACCTTTATCGGAAGGGGTGACGAGACTAGGAAGGGGTGGGGGGAAGAGCACAGTGAACTCTGGCTACCCTACTTACCGGCGGGAACACAACACGATGGTTATTATGGCCGCGGTGTTCTGTAGGTACTACCACAGTGGGACTGCTCAGTTCGGACGGGAGATACCATCGTGTTCTATCTCCATTTTTCTTACATAAAGCTTAAGCAATACAAAAGTGTTACTGTTCTTGCGACCCACAGATTCTTGGGATATTTTGGTCTTTATACCACTTAGGTGGCAGACAAGCACACGGCCCACCTGATGGGAGGGCGTCACACTCGCACTCCCTGGAGGTGCAGATTTGAGGAGGAATGATTGATTGGTTTATAATGGTATACTTACGGCATTTACTCCTTTGGTATGGTCATTCGCAGTGATCGGTTCTGGAATTTTGTAGAATGTCTATGGTGGCGTTAAGGAAATACGTGTATCATAAATATAATATATGGCATTGACAGGTATGGTAGCGAAATTATTAGCAATAACATTGTTTTCTCGAATGTACACGAATGTTCTAGAATGTATTTAGTCTTAAGATATCTATGTATAACCTGACGTCTCAAAATGCAGCAGTGGAGTTTGTTGCGCCGTTTCTTCTCCACTAGCGCCTAGGAAGCGGTGGTAAAATTAGTATCAAGTAGTTTTTGACGTCAAAAAGATGTAATTACGTTGCACTATTTTGAGAAATAAAGAAATTGAAATTGAAATTGTATACACTGGGGACAGTTTAAAATGTAATTTTTTACGCTACTACATCTCCGAAGGCATAGACAGAGTTGTATTGACACCTAAATATCACTTCACACAATATACTTCTTTTTCTCACAAAGTGGGTAAGCCTATTGGCATCTATTGGACACTTATTGAGTCAGTGTGGGTAGATGTGAATATATAATGTTATTGGATTTTTTTTTCAGATATACCCAACAACACTTTGTTCAACCTAGGAATCAAACTCCGAATCTTACAAGCGTTCGCCTTTGAACCAGTCAGTTTATTACGTATTTTTTTTATAATATAAAGGACGTTTTGGAAAAAGGCCAGGTCAAGAGTACCCGGAACCGGCGTGCGTGTATGAAAACAATTATGACAGTTGAAGAAACGAAAGGAGTATGCCAAGATCGTAGCAAGTGGAAAGATGTTGTCTCTGCCTACCCCAATGGGAAAAAGGCGTGATTTGTATGTATGTATGTATGTATGTATGTATGTATGTATGTATAAAGGATACGACAGTAGGCAGTCCAGGTACTCCGAACCATGGTCCAGGTGTGAGCGTCACTGAATCTGGTATACTGTAAGACTGAAAAAAAAAATACTATTAGCAACTTTTTAACGTAAAAAATCATTAAAAATTTTTTTATTGGATACGTCAATATGACTTCACCTCGCCTGATGGTAAGCTTACAGCACTGGGGTTTGATTTCATACACTGACGCGATAAGCAGACGGCGGGGCAGGGGCTCAAAATGACCGCAACGCACTGTTATTTGTACGATTATAAGGTTGCATTTGTCCGCGCAATAGCTTATGTCGCTTGTCAGACATACGCGGGCTAAATGCGATCTAATGTTAGTAATAATAAGAGTGCATCGCGGACATTTTGACCGCCCCGCGATTCCGTCGACTTATCGCCTGATAGTTCTACAGTCAATAGTGGCCCTCAGCTTGACGGCCTCATCAAAAGCTTTCAATTGTTCATGTTTAAAATATGGATTTTATTCTGGGTCAAAATTGTGATAGGTACATACTATCGATGTATATAATGGTGACCCCCATTCCTAAGATTAGATCTTTAGCTTACCATCAGGCGAGGTGAAGTCATATTGACGTGTTCAATATATTTTTTATCTTATCTTTAAACTTTTTGGAGCATTTGAAATTACTACATACCTCATCTTTTCCAGTGGCTCCCGGCAAAGCTAAAGCATGCCCTCTAACATGTAAATGAATGTTCCTCTTCTTGCAGATAGTCCCCAACGTGGCCAAGGGTGTTCCCCATCCTAACGGGGGCGCTCCTACCTCCCCTAGCACAAGTAGGGGGGTGCGGTTAGCGTTAATATCTTCGTCACATAGTTTTTCTAGAGCTTCGATATCCATGCCATGACCTGAAAAGACCAGACATTAGGTATAATAATACATCTGTTTAACGATGATAGTGTTAGATTAGGTTAGGTTACACTAAGTTACATTAGGTTACATTAGATTAGGTTAGATTTGATAATGACTTAATTCTACCAATAATATAAACTAGCTTATGCCCGTGGTTCCGCCCGCGTGAATAACTTTTGGTCATATCTCCGGTTCTACTTAACCAATTGGTATCAAACATCATCGCAAATTTTAAGTCTGACCAACACCCTTCTAACAGAAAAAGCCACATCAAAATCTGTTCAGTAGTTTTTACGTCCATCAGACAGACAATTCAAAAAAAATTGTGTTCTGAATCGTTTATTTAACATAATTCAAGTTTTTTTTTATCTCCAATGCACACTCTACTTTACAATTTTTGGATGTTTGTGACTCAATCGCACATAAACAGCTGAACTTATCTGGCTGATATTTAGTAAGTGCCTATAGGAATAGATTATAGTTTGGATAACAAAGACCTCTTTTATCTTTAGAATAGGTTACAATCGTTTGTGATACATAACGGAATAAGAATTCCACGCAGGCGGAACCGCGGGCAACAGCTAATTTTATCCAATATATACAAAATCCGTATTACCAGGGATTTAAGTATTGAAACCTTACACATCTTGATATAAAACAACGATTTTCTGTAGATAAAAACCGAATCGAAAATGATAAACGTGATTTCCCTGTAATGATTCACTGACACGCAACCTAATACCGCAGACAGGTGGTCTTGCGTGTTAAAAATCCGATTGATTTCGAAAGTACTTCATTCGACTGTTCTTCATGTACACCATTATACATTATGGCGGAACCACACTTCGCGAATCGCCTATATTGTATTCGAGGAAATTCTTATGACTAAACCCTCCACAATTCGTCATAGAAGAGTGACGAAGGCGAATATTCGTGCTAATAAAACGAATATACACAAATAGGGTAGGCAGCGCGTATGTGACACCCTTAGTGTTGCACACGTTCATGGGCCACGGTGATCGCTTCCCATCAGGTGGGCCGTGTGCTTGTCTGCCACCTAGGTAGTATAAAAAAGCGAGGTGAAGTCATGGTTGACGTGTTCAATACAGCTTGATTTTATAGTCGTTTCGGACCCGAAAGGTACTACTCGAAGTAATATTATTAATACTATTTTTACGTGATCAAATTGCTGAACGAGTTATAATAAAAAAAAAATTGTTGTAATCTTTATTAGAGCATTATTAGAGCTTCGATAAAAATTTACAAATATACTAACATTTGCGCATGAAACAAGATACCAGAGATTCCATATTTACAAACAAAAATAAATTCCAAGCATCTTCACACGAAAGATTCGATTATTCAGGCAACTAAGCGTCGTATTTCATAATTATCTTCACTTTGCCTAGTACTAGGCGGACTGTTTGGCCTATATTCTATGGCCTTGAGTTTGAGTTATCGCTTCACCCGCTGTACTATTTAGGAGCAGATTGCAAAATTCCACGAAATTATTATGCGGATGTTTGTGTGTACATGTATGTTCTGGTCTGTGATTTTAAACTATTTGAACAGAAAATTCCACTATTATTCCCTGGATCCGCTTACTAGTTCTTCTTTTGGCTTGGCTTTTATGGGAGCGACTGCCGTCTGACCTCCCAACTCTGAGAACAAAGTTGTAGACTAGTACCTGCTTACATAGTGACGTTGGCTTGGCCATAAAGGTCTCAAAACTACCATAGGTAGGTCCCTCCACACAATTCTTTTCTACCGTGTTAGCTACCATCAGTGTATGAAAAAGAAAATGTCAATTACCTGATGGATGTACAGGAACTGGTTTGACGCATGCCAGAGGCAGGCCCAGCTGTCTGCAGAGATGTTGGACAACGCCCAGCGGACTAGCCACGCAACTGTATATACACGGCAGTCTGTTTGCGAAGGCTAAAGCTGTGAAGAGAATAATATTGTTAGTTATACCTATACAAAAATTTGTTTCTTTAATTTTAAACTCTGCAAAACCGTCAATACGATTGCGATAAAACTTTGTATTGCTTGCACTTGCCCAAAGTTTATAAGTATGGTAAGGTAATGGAGGTAGGACACGACGGTATCTCCCGTCCGAAATGAGGTTTCGGTGACAGTACGATTATATGGTACCTGGGGCCTCGATTCTGCTAAAGGCAAACTACTGTAATACCACTGACACTCTAAAAATGCTATTTAATTGTAGACTTTACCGTTATACAGTTAAAGTCTAAAATCAAATGAAAAAAATTCATTTAACTTTTTCATTCGCTCTACAAAATATCATTTGACTTTAGACTTTAACCTCCTATAGTCATTCCACTCCTTATTTTTGCGTTTGACAGCAGTTTTAGAATGTAACTATTGCATTAATCGTACAAGTAAACTTGGAAATGCGTGACTAAGAAATTATATAAACTGGCGTATCATATGTATCTACCCTATTTATAACTCATTACCAAAATTAAAATGCTTTATTTGTTTCGGTTGATTTAATTTTTACGATTATTTGCTCACTCAATGAAAACGGCTACACTCTACCATGTCTAGTGTTGGGATCGAATGAAATCGCTGCAAATTACGAATCTAAAATAATCGTTCAAACTTACACTTACATTTACGTCAACACAAAAGTTGTTGTAACAAAGCTTTGTTTTTATAGTGTATTATGGATTCATGTACGTGTTTTCAATGGCTAATCATCTCAACAAAATATTTAAGTTGTGTAGGGTAATAGTTTTCATTAATATTATACGTAGGTACGAAAAGCACTGAGCCCACTCGTCTTCGACGGCCTTTTGAAACGCAGCCACAGCTTCTTCGGCATCCATAAAACGTTTATCTCGGTATTTTCTTCCTTTTTCGGAAATAAATAAAAATCGCAAGGTGTGAGGTCAGGGCTATTATACGGCGGGTGACCCAGTAATTCCGCAAATTGTTTTTACCATGACAAAACAATGGAGCCTAAACTCGATAGGCTTATCTTATTGGCGTAAACCCATGACAGATGATCGGTATGAACAGCCTATAAGTGTCGCCGAATAATTGATACATTCAGGAGGAGGAGGATGGACGTAAAAAGTACTGAACGGGGTTTGATGCGGTTTTTTTTATTAGAAAGGTCTTGGTTAGACTCAAAATCTTACGCATATTTGATCACAATCGGCTCATTAGAACATGCGATATAGTAAAAAAACGCGCAAATCGACGTCCACGCGGGCGGAGCCGCGGGCAACAGCTAGTACAGAATATAAATGATTTTTGACTTTGATTTTGACTTTGACATTGTACACGAAAAAAGAATGTTTATTACAAAACATAAAATTTTGTAGGAAGATCCAATAATAGCCATTATTTAATATTATCTATTATTATTATAAAAATAAAAATATTTTTAACAGATTTTATTGCGAATTATTTTATTCAATTATACGTCTGGCACGCAAAAGAAGTATAAAAATTTGAATATCGAGCAGAAATAAAATAAATTGAAGTTTGAAATCGATTGCAACTTCTTCAGAGACTAAGTCGATTATTGTTTGAAATCGGTCGGGTTACGCATTTGGACATAACTATTTGACAGAAAATTGAAATGTCAAACGCAAAATAAAGGAGTGGATTGACTATAACAATAAAGTCTACAATTAAATGTCATTTTTTAGAGTGTCAGTGATTTCAGTAGTTTGTCTTTAGCGGAATCGAGGCCCTGATCTAATGGAGTCGGAAGGTGTCCATAGGAACGACTGAACTAAAAAAGATAAGCCAATCGAGATTAGACTCATTTGTTTCGGCGAATACTCTTTTGTTACGCGAGTCCGAAAATGGTGACGGTAAGTGGTCATAGTAACTTCTAAACTAAACGAAATAAACCCGTCGTGTTTGGGCTCATTTATTATGTCTGGTTATGCACTTACTAGAAAGCTTGTTTTTAAAACAGACTTCTTAAAATTAATAACTTATGTTTGTTTGCTTTATTAATATGAAAGAGGAGTAACAAATCTTACCCCCATCTTCCAAGTACCGAGGGTATCTGTGGTGCAACAGCATACGTGTGACCCTGACGAGACCTTCGAGCTGTTCCTGGTGATAATATGCATTGTAATCTGATAATCTGGAACCAAATAAAATACCTACATTCAAAACCATGATAAGTTTCCCAGCGGGCGTCTCGGATTCTATTCGTGATAGGTTCAAGATTATTTGGTGTTAGTTCACGAGTTTTAAAAAATGTGTCTGGTTGGCGGCAATATGCTCACCTTCTCAAACAGAGGCCCGCATTACCGCATTTGCGAGTCCGGGCAACCTTATGATAGGTAGCCTCAAGTAAGTTGCGTTTATGCGGTTTCATATGAAAATATGCATGCAGTCAGTTGAATCCGGTGCAGCTCTAATCCAGCTATAAGAAACCTTAGCTTCCTCCTTTTTTGTAGTTTAAATTCAAGTATTTCTCACACATATTCGAGTACCATAAGAAGATAAGCTATTAATATTATCATAATAATAGGCTATATGCATTCAACACTTCTAACATATTATGTCAGAATTAAGTATGTAAATTTATGCACGTTTTGAGCTACTAGGTACCTTTGTCTCTGATAAAATATGTCACGCACTGACGGACATGACTATGAATACAAAATGTGTACATAAAGCTGGTAAGCGATACAGTTTAGACTGGAGTATATCATGATATCTGTTATAGTATATTCATAGTCCTTTCCTCTACTGTTGTTATCAACTTAAACTTTCGCGTTCCATAATTTACAATTGACTCGTGGTAATTACCTAAGTGATTTTGAGATAGGTTGGTCTAAGTTACGGCTTGGCCGCTCTGTATCAGAACATGTCCACCGCTTTGAAAAGCGTACACAATTATTTAACCATAATGGGCCACGTCAATGTCGCAAAATCGCAGGTTTATAAGTGCCCAGTTAATGGCAATAGGCTCGCCACCAATTACATTGGGACCTAAACATAAACTGGCGAAATGTGGGTGCTAGCACTACTACCCCTTCGGGGATATAGGTGTGAGTTCATGTTATATGTTATGCAATGTATCATCTTACAAGGGCAATGGTATAATAATGGCACAAGATCATCGTGGTGCACAATCAGAATGTTGTCAATTTTTGGCATACTTCTAAAAAATCGTGGCGTCGAAATGTGTGCACCATTGTGTAAACAATAACTACGTGAAGATGGCCCACCGTGGTCCATCACTGGCCACTGTAAAATGGGCTATTGCTGCTAATTCTGTTGTTACATCTCTAAACTTAAAATTCTCTAAAATTTTCTAACTGCATCTGTTTCTTTCATTATCAGATAGAAAAGGACAGATGATTTATGTTAATATGGACCACATGCACCTAAAGGATTAGGAGGAATGTCCAGCAGTGGAGCGATGTATACTAAAATGCAATAGTAATGTCTTTGCGGTATTTTATACCCACTAGGGAAGGAAACTATCAAGTATTTATTACGTTTTTTATAGATTTCGTTTTAAAACCCGTTTGTTTGGTAATCGTTATCCGCTGGCAGCCATTAATTAAGCACCTATTTGGTTAAACAGCCGATAATGTATTTTTACATTGCGGCCTTTCCTTAGACGTGATCGGATTAAAATGACCATTATATAGACAATTTATTAAAATAATCACATTGTAGAACCTCCATTATGCAGTATCTTTTTTTAACCTAGTTCAAAAAAGGAGGAGGTTCTCAATTTGACTGTATTTTTTTTAAATGTTTGTTACCTCAGAAATTTCGACTGGGTAAACCATTGATTCTTTTTTTACTTGATAGCTGTAATCCTATTTAAATTTGGTCCGTTTGAGTCGGTTTTATTCTTAGAAAATTTTTTCGTTTTTATATTCAGTCCGTCAAATTGACTTTACCTAGCTAGGGTGAAGTCCAGAGGATACGGGCCACCATTCTAGACACCATTCGTCCCAAAAAGTGGTATAAAAAAAAAAAAAGGCAGTCTTCACCTTGACGGCCTAGACAGAAGGATGTCTAGTATTGCAAGCGTTCTTAGCCCATAGTAACCGCTTATTCACATGTAGGCTGTTTTAATCTTATATACCTTTTTTATCGTGCGGACTAGCGGGGGCGGTTTTTCAGGCTTGAACCGACTAAAACCACACGCCATCTCGATTAGACGGCCCATAAGACTTTTACTTCGCACCCGATGCATCTTATAAGTACCTTAACAAGGCCACTGGTAGCGCCTTCGAGATGGCAGAATTTTATGCCCGAATAATTTAGGTTGTATGGTGAATCGCTGACACGAAAGAAGTACCTAGGTGCTTATAAAAAAAGAAATTGTGTCAGTTGAAATAAGTCAAGCAATTTGATAAGCTATGTGACTGATTTAATCGATTTTGATTTATTGATTCAATTGAACGCTATGTACCTATGGTTTCAAATTGCAGATTGATTCATATTATAACAGACACATACATTTATACGAGTATTAAGACCTATACACGAGTACTAAATTGTTTGACGATTTGACAAAAATGTAGTGATTCTAGAAGGCTCTTAACGTTGTATGAATGAAGGTGGCAGACAGGTACACGGTCCGCCTGATGGGAAGCAGTTACCGTGGCCTATGGACGTGTGCGACACCAGGGGCGTGACACTCGTGCTGCTGACCCTGTAAAACCCTTCTGATGCCTTTTTTGAAGACCCCTATATTGTAGACGCTAGGGAAAACCACAACAGGGAGATCATTCCTCTCATATCTCACAGTGCACTGTTGTCGGATGCAACGCGTGTGTGTATAAACACTGGCGATTTATTGCTTGAAGTTGCGTGAAGGCATGGTACAATTATTGAATTAACCAACCGTGTTAAATAATTTTACACTACAGCTCCGCGTCAATTGAACCAAAGTAAGGGCGCCGATAGAATTGTTTCTACACATTTAATATTAAATTTATAATCTTCAACCTAGCGCTAATCCCAGTCGTATCCAAAGCTTTCCCCTCGGAGTCTGGGGTCCGCTTTACCACTCTTAACTGCGGGTTTGGCTGGACCTCAATAATTTCGTGAAGCGACTGCCATCTGACGTTCACAACCCAATGATGGTGACATTAGGCGATATCGACATATTGCAGCTAGACCGTTGTTGTTGGGCTTTTTAGGGCTTCAACTACCCGTAACGACTGCCATAGATGTTTGTAAAAAAATCGATTAAGAAAAAATCCTTCGATGTACATTTTTTACGATATGCAGGAGATTTATTACAGGATGGAATGGGGGGAGGAGGAGAGTATTGCAAGAGGTAGACTGCACTCCCTTGCTTCGGCGCCACCGTACAAAACCTTCCGTGGCTCATTTAGTATGCCCAAATATTAATCATTCATGTCATTTCAACGTTTGTACCCGAATTACATGAACTAGTTGATCCCGATCAACTAGTTCATGGCATATTCAGTAGATGGCGTTAAACATAAATATAGTAAGTGGCTACAACGTAGTGACCATTTTCTTTACGACCATTTACAGCTCAAACACTATTACATTAATCTTATCCGATTCCAATTACACTCCAAGGCGACTGATAAGAATGCATAAAGATAATACGTACACCATAATAATATTTATTATCGTGAAGGATCTTAGGTTTCAAATTGGGAAATTGTGTAATTTTATTGATAAGATTAAATTTGAACAATGTACAGGAAATGGTCATTGGATTGTGGTTGATTCATGGTTTTTTCAGACCGAAGGACCGGCCTTTTTGGAATGTTATAAGGTTAAGGCTGACTTTCCACTAGACTGTTTTCTCCGGGAGGCAAGGCCCAGCGAACCATGTCCGGTCATTAGTCTTGTATGGCATAATATGGAGCGATTTTCATAGCTGATAGGAGCGAGTTCGATTCCGGTTCATGTATGCATGAATATGTCTATTTGCATTGGACTGTGTGTTCCTATATATAATATGTATGTATTTACAAAAAAAAAAGTATTTATGTAACCAAGATTTTCAGAGTACAAGCAAACGTTTTGTGCTAGCTAGTACCATACTAATCAAACATACGCTTTTCTCTTGTATGAATCCACCTTCAATAAATAACAAACGCAACTTTAAGATTATGGCTATAAAGTATATCAATAACAACAGATAATAAAGTGTATTGTTTATCATGTATAATTTTATCAATCTTACTACTATAATAGCAGCTTTAGTATGCATACCTTTAATTCATGATATCAATTTAAAACTAAAACAAGTATTGTCTTTCTTAGTGATTTGACTTACTATTAATCTAAATTGAACCTTATCATGTAGTTAATTAGAGTGATATTAGTTAATCATACAGAATCTATTTGCACAACTATTATTATTATTGTGCTGAAGCTAATAATACTTTATTCTAATCTGTGATTGGATAAAATTTCTACCCTATGAGGATGAAACACAATTAAATATAATATCCTATAAACAAATAAATAAAAGTGTAGTGTCTGTTTATTTTAAAATAACAGATTTCTATCCATATAAAAAACATGCTTCTACAACAATTTATTGTCAAAATGATATTTTGTGTTAGCAACGGTTATATTAGTTCATCAACTTAAAAATCTATCACAAAATATTTTCTTATAAGAACAATAAAATTTCATTCTCAAAGAATAAACATTGTGACTAGAAACGATTACCACATAAAATTATTGTATTCACGAATAAACATTTTGTTTTCAAAACAACAAGGCTTACCGCATAAATAAATAATAGATTTGTACTCTTTGTCGTTAGTAAATCATTCTCATTGAATAACTGTAAAGGTATTGTAATAATAATAAATGATTTGTTTCTTACCTGAACATATGAGCCATCCATCGCGTTGTTTCAGTCGCTATATGAGCACCGAGCCTTGAGGCATGATTCCTTTCCAATCTTCCGAAAAGCGCCGAAATACTATGAGACAATATAGCAGCCCGTGTGACAGCATCAGTAGGCAACAGTGGTGGCTCAACACTTTCACAACTAGGGTCTGTTTTCAACACAAGATCTTCTAAAACTTTCAAAATCTCATCCATTGACGTTTCCTCCGGTTCAAAGAAACCAGCGCTAAATTTGCGCGGCTCCCGCCTTTTCTCCTCCTCTTGGCCATCCTGAGCGTTAACTCCAGCTTCAAGGCGACATACTACTTCAGAAACTTGGAACTCCAAACCGCCGAAAGGACGCCGGTCCTAATGACAAACGACAAAGTCAGTAGGTATCGACTGATTTGCAAAACAACCAAATTCAAGCCTATAGAAAAGTATGTTGTACCTGTTCCGGTGGAAGCTCATTACCGGGACTAGGCTTATTAGATTCTGCGTCAGAGGCCGGTGCATCTCCCATGCTGCGTGGCGATTTTTTCGCAAAATTACAAGACCGACATAAAAATGTGTAAACGTCACTTCAATTCCAATGTTTTGACGTGGGTGACGGGCCAGAGTACACGCATTAATAGTTTATTTTGACGTTTAGATCACATTAAAAATCGACTATTGTATTTTATGCACTGACCTGGGGCGGCAGTCTGTACATGTATCGCTACGAGTTTGCTACCGAATTCGCAAGATAACATACCGACAAAATTCGGTTGCAGTAACGACGCTTGCGACAGACGGTAGTCTGTTCAATTGAGATACCGACGAAAATTGTTAAAATGTGTGCTTTACGATGACAGTTAGCTTAACGAAATTCGTATTCATAGTCTGGTAAATTTGAGCAAAAAATGTTGACGTGTAATAACATTTTCAGTCAGTGGGGAATATTTGTTACATACTAATTCATGATATTAATAGTTTTAACGGAAATGTTTTACAGAAACTATGTATTTTAACTTTGTGACATTGCCTTCTCATCAAATTGTTTAAGTTACTCAAACCATTTTAAAGCATTTAATTATTTTGTAAAATATGAAAGGAAATTAAGGTTTACCTCCTTGCAACATTTTTGCATGTCAAACAGAATAATAAAAAAAACATGTCAGCTGTCAGCTTAAATAAACTTAATAAATTGTGAAGTTGTTGGATACTTTACGAATTTAAAAATGTAAACTGTGAACTGTAATAAATTATAATAATGTCAACCACAATTTAATCCGGATCCAACAATCCGGATTTTTATATCAAAGCACGTTGGCTCCCGTCCGACGTGAATCAAGTAAGTAGGTATAGATTACAATCTTTTTCAAATCCAATTCGTTAAACGTACTTGAAAGTGTTAATATTAATATTTTATGATTTAAATTTATAGATTCACTGTAGACGTTCCACTGCATAGCAGCACCTAGCACATTTAGGAATTGGCTGATGAAAGGTTGCTACTGATTGGAAAGAAAAATGGAGAAAACTTCTCACCTAAAAGTAACACTGGAATCAATATTGAAGAGATAATGGATATCAAGGCAAGGTATCGTTTCTTTTAATTCACTCTTAATCAGAAGAATACTATATAGTTGTAACTAAATATTATGACCTATTGCAATACAGTAGCATCAAGGCTGTATCAAAAAAATGTTTTAACTAATGCTAGTTAAAACATACCCAGATTGAAATAGTTTAATCTCATTGACACAATAGACCCAAAGCAATCTATTCCTTGGGGACTAGTACTAGGTGGGAACGGTTGAAGTGCTCCGTTAATTTATATAGCTAAGACTTGCCTTGTTTCTTTCTGTTGTGCTGTCTTCCTCTTCAAATTTGTTATGCAAGTAATATTTATTTATAAATATTTATGTACACACACACAACTAGATAAAAATACATAATAAGAAAAAGATTTACAGCAACAGACCTGCGGGAGGAGACTTTGAAAAGTGGGAAATAAGTGAATAGTGTGTATAGAAGATAAGAGACAGTATATAATATATATAGATAATAATAGATATGTTATGTATTATATAATAAAATTTGTCTTATCTTTATGTTAAATCTTGTAACTGATCTTTTTCTTATAATTGTAATAATTATTGTACCTTCCTTATTAGCTGTAAGTTTTATATAGTAAAATAAAAATACTCTTTCATTACAGATGCCAGCAGCTGCTCCCCAAGCCCATGTAGTTAGTGGGCACCAAGATGTAGGCTGAGGTATCTAGCCCAAGTGAAGAGTGAGAAATTCTTATTGTCTGCGAAGGCTCTATATAAAGAAAATGACAGATACCTTTTGTTTTGAAATAAAATAAGCATAATTATGATGTGTATACTAGTTTTATTTAATTCATGGAATAGCTATATAACACTAGGTACTACCTATATTTGTTTACAATCAGCAGTCACTGATTTTATGCTAGTAACTAGCCCTATAACAAAAACATGACAATTTAACATTTGTCTGATATTTTTTTTAATTAAACTAACGGTGTGATCTAAGCAGACCCTGGCACCTAGATGTAGGCTACAGATGCAATCGGGATACAACGCTAAGATGATGAATCATTGTGATATAGCATAACACTTATTACCTAATGGAAAATAATCTTCTAAAGACAGACTGTCAGAAATACTTGAATTTGTATGGATGGATGTATTTTTACTGAATGAACCTGTGGTAATAGATAGATTATAGTTTGAAATAGCACACAGATTACTTTAATCCCTAAAATAGGTGCCTGTGTATTGTGTAACCCACAGAAACCTATTTGGAGTTCCGTATACGTTATACCGGGCTCTAAAGTGCCAGCAAGTAGTAGTTAAATAATGTGATGATGATAATAACGCGCCTGTGTTGAAGCACAATGAAATCCTGTACCAAATACATTTCCATTATGATTATATTGTTCAATTTCCATATTTAATAACCTAAAAATATCAACAAATTACATAGTTAACGATCGTAAAGCACTTTGCGGGCTGTCAAAAATGCTCGCAAAGAGTTAACGATAAATTGTTAAGTTTGCGATGATATTTGTAAACTTAACGACAAAAATTGATAAGTTTGACAGTCGCGACTTGCAAATATTGATAAGTTTACGTTGCTACGAATTTAACGACCGAATTTCATCGCAAAGTCCTTAACGATGTGTAGAGACTTCCGCCCCTGTATTAAGTACATTTTATGACAATACTTAAGGAATACGATTATTTTGAGAGATTAATTTATTGCAGAACCGTTTTCGCGTTTTAAAATAGAACCTTTCAATTTCGTCTTGTGTTTCTCCTCATCGGTGTCACTGTGGAGAAGCAGTTGACAGCCTTGGACATCACGGCCTATCATGCGGCAGGAGCGCATGACGCATGTCACGTCATGCACACCTAAATGATATTATCCGTCGGGCTCTTGTCACCGCCGGCGTTCCAGCTGCGCTTGAACCTGCTGGTTTGGTGCGCGACGATGGCAAGAGGCCTGACGGTATGTCTTTGGTGCCTTGGAAGATGGGTAGACCTTTGGTGTGGGATGCAACTTGCGTCGACACCCTCGCGCCTTCTCATCTTCCAAGTACGGCGGGCTGCGCCTGCGCTGCTGCGGCATCAGCGGAGACCCTCAAACGGCGCAAATATAGCAATTTAATTGACAATTATATCTTTGAGCCGTTTGGGGTCGAAACATTAGGTTCGTGGGGTCCGAGCGCACGGTCGCTTTATAAAGAAATCGCAAAGCGACTGGTCGACGCTTCACGTGATCAAAGGGCTGGCTTCTTTCTTGCTCAGAGAATTGGCATTGCCATCCAACGTGGCAATGCCGCCAGCCTTTTGGGTACGTTATCGATGGGGAGGAATTCTTCGACACTAAACTTTTTAAAAAAAAATTTGTACATACTTAATATTTTCTAAGATAGTTTAATAATAATTCTGTATAAATAAAACTTATAATAATAATCCTGCAGGGCTATTGCGTATCTCCGTTGACAGCCAAAGTTCTTTTAATTCATTAGCACTTTTCGCAGTGATATTAAATTTGGCTGTCAAATAGTTAATTTCGTATTGTCTATCTGCAGTGCCAAACAGTGCCTAGCTAAAGATGACGTCACGAACACCGATTGCCACCGGAACAAAAATTTGACAGATGTTTTCGTATCGATAGACTGAGAAATGCGATCGCGTAAGCTTAGTGGCGTTAAGTGTACATGAAACTTGTATCCATTTTATTTTCTTGAAAGACACTACTCAAGAGTAGTGTTTTACGTTATCAACTTAGAGAATATTTTGCAAATATAGTGAATGTTGCTGTATGTTGAGTTTTATTGTGATTTCTGTTTATATGCCATGATTATTATTGTTGAGATTTGCTTAAAAAATATAAAACGAAGTATTCTACGGAATAAGAGTCACCGCGTGCAATAACCGAAAGCTGACATTTTTGAGCAAAGTCGGATTTCAACAGAGAACTCCGAGCTCCGAGGCCGTCTCGGGGTCTCAATTACCTACCGGGTGCCCTGACCTTGGGCCATCTGCGTACCTAAAAGGACCTTCGAAAAGGGGGGGGGGGAGGGTTGAGCATCGCGGTAATCTCCGCTTCTGATTTTACGCCTCACCCAGCTCCAGTCCTCTGTAAATTCAATACCTACTTTATTTTTACGTAGGTACCTACCTAGTACATACCTACTGTTCAGGTAGGTACTTTTAATTTCAGTGTAAACACCTAAAAGAAAATTATTTCGCACGACCTATCACTTATACTTACATAGGTACACAAAAAGGATAAACAACACAAGACAAAAGTGAATTTGCCGCCCGTTTCATATTTCATGGTGTATTATAACTTTATAAGCCGCATAAAATTAAATGTTCTCTGAAATGTAGTAAAGTATAGGTTAAACGTCAATACTTAACTTAGTCGTATAATAGTCGATAAACGAATAGAGATGCCAAAGAGTGTGGTAAAGAGAACCATTGGCACTGCGAAAGATACGCAATAGCCCTGGTACGTATTACATATTATATCTGCATATATTTATCTATGTATTTCGTCTATGGTTTTTATTTTATGTCACCGTCAAAGTGACATGTACCGCACTTTGACGTTTCATTAAAAATAGGATCAATACAGCCAAACGAAAACAGATATTTCAAATAAAAATAATGTCCCTAGTTAAGATATTTTCTGTATCCTCTCGAGGTAATGATTTATTTTTTATCTATCAGCAGTTCATTTAATTTTCTTATTAGAAAACAAGGCAAAGAAGTGTTACGCAATTGTTGTTTATAACCTATATCTCAAATACATCAGCTGTACCAGCTATTTATGTTTGTCTAAATATTTTCCTTTATTAAAAGTGAAGCTGAAACAGTGCACTCTGTCTAGGTTTCGACGCTTTATGGTTTCAATATCGTTATAATTCTGAAACTGATTTTTATAGTTCGAACTGCTGGCGCAAGCAGTTTGGTGGCAAGACATGCCCAGTACAGCACGGAGACTAAGACAGAGAAGGTCTACCCACCAAAGGTGCCGGGTTACATGTATGTGAATGGTGAAGACCCAAACATGTCCATGAAAGCTATGTCTGATAGAGCTGCACAGACTATGTTCTGGACTGAACTGGCTAGAGGCTTTGCAGTTACCCTGGCCCATATTTTCAAGGTATTTGTGGTTTATATTATTATTTCCTAGAGAGAAGAGTCTGCGAAACCTGTCCATTGTTATTTAAACAGTTAGTGTGATGGGTAATTTTAGGGTTGGGTCTTTCTTAAGACAAGTATAAGTCATTATGTGATTTACTTCTAGTACAAAATCAAAAGTTGAAAGCTGATTTCTGTCTCTCTTTTTTGTTTTTTTTTTTACTGATAGTAAATTTTTTTTGGCACAAAACTAGCTCTAAAATAGGTGAAGGCACTAGTCCCTGAAATACAGTTCATACTAGTTCAGGGAGCAGAGAATTCATATTTACTGTGAACATTGTAATCTTTGTGTCAATAAACAAAGAAATTAAATTTTTAGCATCCAAGAAATTAAATATATTTGAATTTATTTGATGGTCTCTGTGGCATAGCGGAATCGCGTTCGACTGCTGCGATGGAGGCAGGAGGAGGAGCTCACCAAATAAATGCAGTACTATTAAGTACCATAAAAATCTAATTCAATTTGTCTTAAATATTTTCAGGAACCCGCTACAATTAATTACCCGTTTGAGAAAGGACCCCTGTCACCAAGATTCAGGGGAGAGCATGCTTTACGACGATACCCATCTGGTGAAGAAAGGTGTATTGCTTGCAAGCTCTGTGAAGCTATCTGCCCTGCACAGGTAATTTTCCTCCTATACAATTTAATTGTCAATTAAGTACGCAAACTTTGCAAGGTTTACTGAATGCTTGATTCTGGAATTGTGCTATGTGATAGAAATATAGTAATATAGAAATGCTACCTTTCGAAAAGACAATATTTTTTGAAATAACACTATTTAACGAATTCTTTCAGGATGTAGGTCATGTCATTGTTATTTACATTGCGCGATACATTATCGGCTAATTCAATTCTAGAGATGAATAGTGACCTAAAGAATGATTTTCACACTTGTTCCAGGCTATCACAATCGAAGCTGAGGAACGCCTGGACGGTTCACGACGAACCACCCGTTATGATATCGACATGACAAAGTGCATCTATTGTGGATTCTGTCAGGTAAGTGGAAATTCAGATTGAATCTATCTCTCTGGCGTTCTTAACACAAAGTTATTACGCGATTATCGCAACGCAAGCTCACATGAATTGTATTTGTAAAAATGTCTGATTGTATCCTAATGTAGGTTCGCACGAAATATAGGGTGATGTCGGCAGTGGTAGATGCTCGCCCCACACTCTGTTTGGCGATTGGGGAGACTATCTTGTTTCAGTTGGTTTGAATCCAACATAACAACCCCCTATGGCCGACGGAGACAGTATCCGCGGGGATTTCCGAACTAAAAAGATAGAAGAGAAACACCTCTGCTTGCTCCTTCAGGGGGAGGATAAGAAAAATACTCCATAGGTGTACGAAGTGCCAGCACGGGTCTACCACTAAAAATATAACATCTTTACGTGCTTACAGGAAGCTTGCCCCGTCGACGCCATCGTAGAAGGCCCCAACTTCGAGTTCTCGACAGAAACTCACGAGGAATTGCTGTATAATAAGGAGAAACTCCTGTCCAATGGTGACAAATGGGAGAGTGAAATAGCTTCCAATATTAGGGCCGACCACCTCTACCGCTAGAGAAATTAAATTACCATTCTGTTAGTGTAAATAGACCTTCTGGGGCCTATTTTGAAGCTAATTCTTCTGCAGGTAACATCTGCAATTGAATATGGTACAAAATAGGTCTCAGAATCGAATAAATTATATTGTTTTGTGATAAATAAATCAACATTATCTCATTTGATCAGTATTTTATTCATCATAATTTCTTCAGATTTCTAATAATTATAATAAAATTATAAATACCGGTGATTCACTTATGGTAGGCACTTGAGGTACCTACTTATAAGGGTTCTCGTAATAAAAAAAATTCAAAATTTAATTTCGATCTCACAAATATTAAACTTGATGTACTCATACATACTGGAAAGAGAATACGAATTACGTTTCATTTGCATTACAATACTTATTTTATTAAATACAATAAAATTAAAAGTTACCTAATAAGTCTGTCTAGTTGAATATCTTACTGGCCCATTTTTCAACTTTTAGTCTGGATTCAGCCACGATCATGTCACTTAGAGCTGTTTAAAATATTGTGTTACAAGAGTACTTCTTGATATTTGTGAGATTGGAACTGAATTTTAAATATATTTTATTACGAGAATTGACCCTCTTTCCCACCATACCTATAGTTAACTTTATTATAAAGGATGTTTTCTTATCTATCAAATTTATGAAAATACATACAACTCACAGAAATAACAGATTTCTGAGTAAAATCATCGTAAAACTAGATTATACAATTAAAATTACATTAATTTTCGTCAAAATGTTAAATTTGAATATAACATAGTCACTTATGTTTGCAGAATACAGATTTCATCATAAAAATGTCACCATTTATCAAAATCGATAGCGTTAAGCAATGTTATAAACATTTTAACCTCAACAAACGGCAGTAAGTAACAAGCCAAAGGAAAACATTTAATTAAAAATTGAATTTAAATCAATAAATAAATAAAAATAGATATTTTCTTACATCTAGTGAAATTCATGAGATGTATCAATGTATGAACAAGTATGAAGTAATGTAATGACGAAAATAAATTAAGTACTTATCTTTACTTACTTCAATAAAATTATAAGTCATGAGAAATATAGGTACCTACATATATGTAAAAATATATTTAGCTATGGTAAAACAGTCCAGCTGCACATCAATATAATGGTCTGATTAAAATATAATAGTCAAGTTTTATGTACCTGAGGTATTAACTTTTTTATTAACTTTTATTATTAACTGAGGTAGTTTAGTAGTCTTATTTAAATCATGCTATATTAAATATTTAACCTTTTAATCACCATGTCTTAAAAGCACTAGCGGCATACGCCAAGTCATAAATAAATTATTACATATTTTAAAAAATTCTAATGATTTTTAGGTTTCAGTTTTAGCAAAAAAAAAACAGTAATGGATGACTCAATATTACTGTTACATGTACACCAATTTGATATACTACAAAGGTAAACTTCATGGTCCACTTGATGGTGAGTGCTTATTGCCAATTGCCAGCTGCCGAGGTTGAAGACAGAAGGGAAATGCGTCAAAATGGCGATCAAAAGGTTATCTATAATAGTCCTATAATAACTATTTTGTATGTCAATTGGTATGATTTCCACCAAGAATTTTGTAGGAATATCTTTCTAAGTCTTCTTTAACGCTCGCGAGCCCTCTGTCGGCGTCAATTGTCAACACTTCACAGCCTACATCAGGCGAATTGAACCAGCGTTCATACGAATCATGAACCTGAAATGAAAAAGTTCAAATTCAAAAGACTTTCACTTGCAGATAGGTAGCTTAGGCTACATAAATTTTGGAAAAATAATTAGGGTTCTGTAGAAAAATATTCTGAGATCAGTTCACTAAACTGCATTATGAACGTAATTGCGCAAAGTGTGATAACTCAGTTTAGTTAATGGATTTTCACTGGTGAAATTAGACCTTACTAATGAAAATTAAGCAGAGTGCAGTACTTACTTCTTGCAAATATGCCAAAGGCACTTCTGATTCCTCAGCTCTCCCTCGTTGCATCATCCGCTCAAACACTACTTCAGGTGTGGTTTTCAAATATACTGAAATTATAAATTAAAACGGAAAGTTAAGACAAAGTTTAATTTTAATGGTCCCTATGAAGGACATGCCAAAAATGGCATTCTTATATTAAATCAATATTGGCTTTAGATTTTCCAATGCGAAAACCGATTTAATATTGCATTAATATTTGTCTGTGAAGGCAGTGGTTTCATACTAGTATAATAGAAAGCAAATATTCATTAGGAGCTTGCATCCAACACAAAACGTATCTACGTTTGCGCAATGCCTTAAGTTACTTTTATCATTGACTGTACAATCACAAAAATTAATTGTTCTTCATTCAAAACACATTTACTTACCAATGAGGTCCAAACTAATATCAAGACATTTCTCTGTATAATCAAACCAGGCTTGCAAAGTTTGGTATTCAGGGTCTTCTAGGCAACCTTGTCTTTTTGCATTTTCTACAAAACAGTATCTACTGTTTTGGACTGATCTGTAAGGCATACATTAAATTAGTTTAATTAATAAATAGGCTCAATTTATATACCCTCGGAATAGAAGAAAATATTTGTAACAATATGGAACATAGCATAATGAACTTTATATTAGTTGCAATATGATTTAATTCTAATTGAACTGATAGTAATTAAGAATTCTTGAGAATACTCTTCAGCACAGGTGCAACCTCCTTTTTGGTGATTGTTTCATGTATTTTGACATACAGTTCTTAATGCATGCATGCTATGTAAAATTTCACTGCAAATGTAAATTTTGCCAAAATCCTTAGGCCATGTGACTGCTTCAAATCATGTGGCTAGGGGCTGTGTGCCACTGAAGTGGTATAAAAAAAGCCACTGTACCATCTCTAAGTAGCAGTTCCATGTGACAATAAATAATTATAAAAGTCCTGCAACTCACCTTTCAAACATCTTCACAGTAGTATTAGGGTTGCTAGGAGCGCTAGTCTGGATTTTTAGCCGGCTGAGATGGACATAGTGCTGGAAAGGGAATGCCCACTTTTGTCTGTCGCTGTACATTAAGCCCAGTAGGTTGTGACCATTAACATTACGCCACTCATGTAGAGGCTCCTGAAAGATAATTAAGTTCCATGTGAATTGTTTTTTTTTAACTTATCATTGTGAAGATGATAACTCATTTATTATTTAAATACAGGAGGGTAGGAAATAAAACAATCATTTTTTTATTGATAATAGACTCGTGTTAGACTACAATCTCATCTATTGGTAAAGTGATGATGTGATCTCATGTCAAGTAGGTAACCTGTTCAATCTAGACTTAAAAAAACTTAAGCTAGATACTTACTCCATGTTTATCCACATTAGGGTACTTATCGAAGTACTGAATGCATGTCGACTTGCCGGAACCAATATTGCCTTCAATGGAGACTCTGAAAGGTCTTTTGGTTACCATCCGTGTTGCTTTTGTGATTGTGTTCATATTAGACATTTTTCAAGGTTCTTTGGTTTGCGTAGGTTTCAATAATTGTATACGTTATTACAGCTGGAAAACAGGTTTTGAATTTGTGCCAACAAACATGTCACGGAGGAAAACATGAAAATAAAATAACGAAAACCGGAAATCTTGGCGCCAAATGATAATTCGCTGTTTACGTCAGTAGTGTCAACTTGTCAAGTGTCAAAATCAGCGTTTTCAGTTCTGAAATTGACAAGTTCAGGTATTGTTTAATTTAAACGATAGCTCCTAATTTTTAAAATAATTTTAGGTATAATAGGTACGTAACAATGGTACGTAATAATAAACATTAGAAACTTTATTATAATTACTGATTATTTTTATGCTATATAAAAATGATACCTATATACGTCGAAATAGTTTTATTTCTTGTGTTGCTTGCCTTCACCCACGTGGAATTCCACCAAGTGAAATAAACAAAGTGTTTTTGTTATTCCACCACAACTTTAATTTATCGCTGTGAAAAATTGCAGCCAGATCTGTTCAGCCGTTAGAGTGTGTGTGACAGAGTAACAAACAGATAGATATCAAACATTTTCATTGTACAACAACAAAAAAAGAAATTAATGCATAACTTCGTTCTCTTGGATTTTAAGCGAGCAACTGTCATCTGACCTTCCAACCCGTTTTAGCGGTTTTTTGCCGGGAAGATACCTACATACTCACCTAAGTACATATTTTAAACCTATATTTGTACCTGCCTATTATTTTCTCGTTATATCAAAAAGTTTCACCTATAAGTGTTTTATAGACGATTGGTAGCCTGGGTTCAGGTTATCAGCGCCTATTAATTGTATTTAAAGATGATTTATGCAGGTACAAATAAGCTAATTTAGGTTTAAACAATAAAAAACATAAACAAAATTATGTGTAAGTAACTATTTTTATTTAATTGGGTACACAAATATTTGTTTAAGCTCCGTACGTAAAATGAATAATTCTTCCAATTTTTAATTGAAAACAATTTCCACACAGGATTATCCGGTGATTTATAGCGCACTAAGCTCATTATTTAAATGGAATAATGAACGTATTGTCTGTGCGTTGTCGGTATACAGTAACAGGGAAGCTTCGTGCCTCTGGGCTTGACGCGATGCTATTGTCTCGGTAATTTTCGTACTTCGTAGCACTGCGAATGAGTGTAGAGAATCGTGGGCTGCTCGTGAACTCGTGAGATTTTATATTTTGTGTTTAAAATGTTTTTGGGTCACTTCAAGAATGTTTCTTCAATTTAATTAATTATACTGAGATTTATTTAGATCCTCCTTTCTTCTAACCTCCTACAGTCCCGGCCTTTCAATGCGGCGTGAAAAAGCACAGCATAGTAAAGCCCCAAAGAAGAGGCCGTCAAGCTGAGGACCACCATTGTGAATACTATCGGTGTATTGTATAATGATGACCCCCATTCCTTTGATTCTACCTTCAGCACGTAGCACATAGTACCAAAGACCATGTAACCAGTAGTTATCATGGTCTTTAATAGTACTTACCTACTATTGTGTATTTTGTACTTTAGATTATCATCAATAGGTACCTAGGTCAATCACCTATCATCAGGTAGGTAGAATTTGGCGGCGGTGCCTACAGGGGGCGCGAGTTCGATTCCCGCTCAGAGCAAATATTTGTTTGCATTAGTTTGGGTGTTTCTATGTAAAATAAGGTACCTACTCACTTATTATTGCATTTTATTATATTTTTTAACATGAAATTTTTTAACATGAAATTCGTGAATCCGACAAGCAAGCGTCAACGAAACATGAAGATTGACAGTTTAATTAAAAACCTCGGATGCAAGCGTGGCTGTAGGATGTTGAAAATATTTATTCATTCACTCGAATTGCGAACTCGATCCGGTGCAATGGGGTAGGCACTTCACGCGAAAAACGAAGTAAATATTAATTGGTGCAGTTCGCAGATAAACTATTAAGTAGGCTTATACTATTATTTGATTCTGTGAAGCTAAAAGTGTACCTATTAAATAAGACTTAAATTCAACATAATGGTTTCTCGGAATATCAAAAGATGCCTACGATATTGCCATTGTACCTCTATATCCCAAGTACTTGACTAAGTAAGTTCTAACTAAAAAACTTCGATAAATTCTGTAGTTAGAACTTAGCCACGAGCCCTCAGGCCGCCCTAGCAGACTCAGCAAGGAAATCGTAGAATTCGTATACATATTTCTTCTTTCCTTTCGGCCTTTGAAATAGCAGAAAAAGTTGTCACGTAACCACAGATAATAAAATAATAGTACTAAATAGTAACGTACGTAACCAAAACTTTATCTAAACATCACCTTTCTACTTTTTTCCGCGATTTCATTGGTAGAAGAGAAAGGAAGAAATATAGGTATACCTACCTATCTAAGTATGCCATGCTCTGGCTGCAGGTCAATGTTTATTTATCTAACTCAATACAAAGATAGTAGTCTTTATTCAACACCCTTTAATACGCGTTACCTCTCACAGTACAAGAATAGAAAAGGGCATTGAGCTTCGTGTCGTCTTTTTTTAATCTACGTAGGTGGCAGAAAAGCACACGGCCCACTTGATGGGAAGCGGTAACCTTGGCCTATGAACGTGTGCAACACTAAGGGTGTCACACACGCGCTGCCTACCCTGAAGGGAAGGGGGAGGGCTGGGAAGGGTCGGGGAGGCTAGGAAGGGGTGGGGGGAGGAAGGGTACCGTGCGCTCTGGCTACCCTACTTACCGGCGGGAACACAACACGATGTTTATTATGGCCGCGGTGTTCCTGTAGGGCGGAGGTACTACCCCCAGTCGGACAGCTCATTTCGGACGGGAGATACCGTCGTGTCCTAACCTCCATTAAATTTCTCCCATCTCGATTGGCGTTTCGCCGGTTCTCTTCCCGTTTTTCAAATAGACAGAGAGCAAATTCGACGCCATTTTATTTAGCACATATCGCACTGTATGAATGTCATGCCATTCTCTACTATTGTAGCTATGCCCTAGGGACATCACTTCTCCGCTTTGACAACAAACACTTATGTCTGTAGCACACCTCTCCGGTGCGAAACCAAAACGGTGAAATCGCTCCCCTAGTTTCGCTGTGCAAACAGTACTACACTATACCTACAGGGTGGAAATTTTTGGACATTATCTTGAGGGAAAGTACTCTAAATACTGAAATTGGATTGAAAGAAAACATTCCCTCATGTTTAAAAAGAAACACATCTGCATCCAAAGATTTTTGAAAACTTACTGCCACACTTGGTAATTGCTAGAATCCGAAATATAATAACATAAGTACTTCTTATTCTTCATGGGAAGGCGTGCCTCCAATCTTCAATGTAATATAATTTTACATTGTTTTCCTTTTGTTGTTGTGATGATTATGCACCAAATAAATTATTCTTTCTTTCTTCTTTCTTTCTAAATTTTATGGCATCAATTAATAAAATTATAAGTAAGTAAATAAAAGGAAACCCATGAAATCTGAACTTACTCAGAACCTCAATAATCCCAAACCTTAAAACCTCAATGTTCGCGAAACCAAGGCAAAGCGGAGGTGTGCTACAGCCATTAGAAGTTACACAGTAACACAGTATGTCTGTATCAATAGGGAAATAAATAAAAGATGCGTTCATATTCCATTCTTTATGTTCTAGGTTCAACTATAAGCTCATATCCATCCGCGGGGCGCAGTATGAAGGCTCTTGGGGAAAGTCGAGTGGATTCCGCAAGTGCTCGCGTCTTATACTTGCGAAGGAATTTTGTTAAGAACACCTTAGCTGCTAAAACGGCGAAACGGGAGCCTGTATGTTAAAAAATATTTTTAAAATGTCTGTTGGCTGTAATACGATACTTTTGAAGATGCTTTTGGGATATATTTTCTGAAGAAGTTATTATTTTACTGGCAATGTTTTGTACGGTAGCCATTTTTTGAAGTTACTGGCAATTTTAGGGGTACAGTGATCTCTGGCTACCCTACTTACCGGCGGCGGGAACACAACTCAAGGTTATTATGGCCGCGGTCTTCTGTAGCGCGGAGGTACTACCCCACTTGGACTGCTCATTTCGGACGGGAGATACCGTCGTGTCCTACCTCCTTCTTATTATAGAAGATTCTTACCTATACAATGCCTAGGTCCAGTTCCAAAGGGCAAATAAGTGTACGGCACGATGTTGGCCTTTCGTTCTTTGGAGAATCTCTCCGGTTCACACAGGTTCGGTTCCGGCCAGTAAGCCTCGTCTCGGTGGATGGAGTATATCGGGAGCCATACGTGAATCCCTGCAGGAGCCTGCATTTGTATGAAACGAATCCATTTATCTTGGGAAAAGATTCCTACGTATTGCTGGAAGCGATCAGGGCTTCGATATTATTAAAACAAGCCACTGTCATGCCACTGACACTTCAAAAAACTACTTACCATTTAATTTTGGACTTTACCGTTATCAGGTTTAAGTCTAAAATTAAATGATATTTTGTAGAGCCAATGAAAAAGTTTAATGAATTCTTTTCATTTCATTTTAAATTTTAACTGTATAACGGTAAAGTCTACAATTAAGTAGCATTTTTATGACTGTCAGTGGCTTGCCTTTAGCAGAATCGAGGCCCAGGAGACAGAATTTAGGCTAGTAAGTATACCAGTATTTATTTTTTATATTCGACACGTCAACATGATTTCACCTCGCCTGATGGTAAGCTATAGGTAAAGTCTCAGGATCACGTCTATAGGTCACCACTACATACACCGATAGTGCTACAGTGATGGCCCTGAGCTTGACGGCCTTATCAAATGCTTTTTCACGCCCCGCTTAAAGGACCCGGGACTATTACCGATATTGTAATCAGATCATCCATTTAGCCAAGAGTAGAGACCTCCTGTGATTAAATTGTAAATAATAGTTAGTCCCACCTTGATAAAGTTCTAAAATCACTATACTGTAAGTATAAACAGGAGTTTTGGGAGGTTGCGCCCGCCATTATGTCGTAAACGAGCTATTAACACAGAATAAAGGAATCCTTCGGGGCAATGGAGCCATTACGATGCTAAATTACCTATTATCACGCGCCAATGAAGTTATATTTACATGTAAAAGTAACAATGGAGGTGTTAAAATTAAGTTTACCTGACTTTAGTTTGAGTTTTCTGTAGCGTATGATGTTAGGCGGTAATGGCGTCCTTTCAAAACTTGGATAAACATGTTTGGTTTGGCCAGAAAGTTTTCGTGCTTATCAGAGTAAGAATGAACGAAAATATTCAGTTTATTTACTGGACATGTTGATTTAATGTCTTCTTAACCGACTTTTAAAAAAGAGGAGGTTTTCATTTCGACTCTATTTTTTATGTTGTTACCTCAGAACTTTCGGATGGGTTAACAGATTTTGATGATTTGATGATGAAGCTGAGGGCCACCACTGTAGCACTACCGGTGTATGTGGTGGTGACCCCAGTCCTGAGACTTTGCCTTTAGCTTACGACCAGGCGAGGTAAAGTCATTTCGACGTGTCCTATTATAAAAAAAATATTTGAAAGCAGGTGTTTCACCGGCAACTACCTACAGAACTTCGCTAATGGATTGTGGAGGTCGCTTTACGGAAAATATAAAAGTTTAGTCCTTCTGTAGTTAGATTGAAAAGCTGACCCCAACTGGGTTGGAAAAAGACTACACGGCGGAATTAGACTTATCTGAAACAGTAGCTAAAATCAAAATACTCACAACAAGGTGATCTTTGCTGCCAGGGTATGTGGGGCCAAAATCGTAAGTAGCTACAGAGCGCCTGTCTGCTGACCCTACTAACGGCCAAAGCCGCAAAACCTCTGAAACATAAGGGGGAGGAAAAACCATGATTTGTCATAGCAAAGACGATTATGACGATATGATAAAATATCGTCTTTGGTCATAGCAAGAAATGCTGGTGTAAAGAAATGAGGTTCTTCAAGTAGGGCTTTAGGTTTTTACGGTGTTGCACACGTCGATAGGCCACGGCGACCGCTTCCCATCAGGTGGGCCGTGTGCTTGTCTGCCAAAACCGGGATAGGCGCTCAGATGAAGTATATTAATCATGGCGATGAAAAAATAGTGGATACTGCCCTATAGAACAACTTACCGTTGACACACATATCCAAGTACTCCAAATCTGTTACAGCTTCATAAAGGTCCTTAATATCTTCATCGGCTGGTAGACCATTCAGTTCTTCATGCAGCTTGTCTTGAACGCGAGGGTTGACAGCCATTTCGTAGAGGAAGTAATAGATTAGGTTGGCGGTGGTGTCGTATCCAGCGATGTAGAATAACACTGCTTGAGCCACCAAGTCGTCATCTGAGAATTCTGCGATAGGTTTTTTTGTTAGATATAAGTGCCACAGTTCACATAAGATGCTACCCTATCGACTTAAAGGTATTTGGAAACATCTCTATTTGAAAGAATCCAGGTTTCATGAAACCTTCCCCCCTTTTTTCCAACAGCAAGACGGGACACTGTTGTTTCTACACTCTAAAGGCGCGATTCCGTGCGCCGCGGATGACCTACGCGTATTTCCGCGAGTTACGCGACTGACGGAACGAATTGAGACTTCGCGCGGAGAGCTCCGCGCGTAACATTGAACGCGCTGCATAGGCTCAATACGTTTTACAGTCCGTCGCGGACATCCGCGTAAGTCATCCGCAGCGCACTGATTCGCATCTAAGGGGTCATCTCGAAGACGGAGATGACCCTGGTCGGCCGGGGAGCGAGAGATGCCTTTTGTGCCACCTTACACCCCTGTGCTTGAAGACCCCAGACGACGTGCGGTTTTAGTTTGTTCGCTTCCGCCATAACCACCCACGCTTGCAGAACGTTTTTTCGTGCGGAATTCCTCACGGAGTCGGCACGAAAATATAAAGGTACATAAAACTTCATTAGGTCACCTTCAAACTATATTGTAATTGATTCATCCACTACCACAACTACTTACACATAAACACGCATTACCTATAAACGAACACACACACACATTAACACGCAATACTAGGTATGTGGACGCGCCTCAAATTCCCTTCCCCAAATTACAACGAACAGTGAAACAGTCTTTACAGGCCAATATTTTCTGGTTTTCGCTAACGAATGACGCAATCCCAGCATACGATTGTTACGACATGAGCATGTCATAATTAAATTGGGCCCGTGTCTCGTGAATCAAAGTCAGAGACCGTGTGGAGGCCGTGGAGGGCGCGCTTGGCAGTGTGACCACACAATACATGTGGTAGGATCCTGCCTTTTTGGCAGTTTAGGTAGGTCATTAATTTTAATCACTGGCTGGTTGTATTGACTTTGTCAGTACTCGTAGGTATGTAGTTTACAAATATAAGCTAGCGTTAGTGTTTTGTGCAGAGTATCCTGGATGATATTCAGACCAAAAAGAGTGACAGGTAGGTAATACGAAAATTCACATGAAATGAAAATTATTATTTCTGTGACTAGCTGTTGCTAGCGGCTTCGCCCACTGTGGCCATTTCCGCTTTCCATAGGCACCTAAGCCATGGATAAAAGTAGCCTATGTGTTATTCCGGACTATAATGTATCTTTGTACCAAATTTCAGCCTAACTCGTTCGGCCGTTTGAGCGTGATTGACTAACAAACATCCAAACATCTTCATAAACTATATAGTGTGATTTATAGTGTGATGTAGGACGTAGGTTATTTTGAATTTCGGTGCTTGGCAGGATTTGTCAGCTCTTACTTATGTGGGGCAGGATTTTTGATTTGAAAGTTGGTCACCCTCTTTGTGTGGAAAGTGGAAACAAAACAAGGGCAGACGGTATTTGTTCAACATTTACAGGTGAATCGCGATGGATATTTACTTTGACTTCTTTAGATTTAATTTGTTTTAAGTGTTTTTTAAGACAAATCTCGCACAAGGGATTACTTACTTTTAGTGGCGTGGGGGTATTTTAGACTTTAACTGCTTGATGCTGAGTTTGGTTACTACTTAGTTACGCAAAAACTGCTGCAAAGATTTGGCTAAAGTTTTTGCACACAGATAGAATACGGATAGACATAGAATATCAGCGTCACCGCAGCTTACCATCAGACGGAGTGCAATCAGTCTAAAGAGCTACCTTTTAGCTCCAGGATAGGTTCCTGTGGGTGGCGAGAACAGATTAATTGTTTCAAACGAGCTGAGTGAGAGCTGTTAAATTACTATTTTTCTGCTTACATCATGTCTTAGCTAACATTGTGAAAGAGTAACAAACAAACAATCATACCTACACACTTCTTAGAGGGATGAAAATACTATTTAAATGTGAGCGAGGCTGAAGGAATAATTAATTCATCGTTAAGTAAATCAATTTAATCTAAAAATGAGTTATAATAAAGATAATTAATTAATTAAAATATATCAAAGGCGCCATGTTGTCTGGAATTTTGAAACCAGGTACTATAAATTGTGATCTTTGTCATGACTGTCATGTCACTATAGTGGAAGCGGGTACGTGAACAGAATTGCTCGCAGGCGAAGCCACGAGCAATACAATAATTTAACCAAACATTCTTATTTATTAAAAATCTTCACAGTGTGGACGCTAGGAGAATCAATTTAAACGCCTACGGTAATTTTTTTGTGACGTTATTCACTCTGAACATAGCCGCGAGTTTCGACTCGCTTAAGCTTAAGTGCCTGTACAGTCGCCCTTAGAAGTTATTGAATATTTTATTTTATAATTTTCCGAACGATATAGGATTTGAGATTAACATGGTCACTTAAATTACTTTTATAAAAAAGTGCCATGATCATGGATGTAGGTACTGTACCAGTATAATAATTGTATACCTACCTATTATAGGTAATTCATTTTTGTAATATTCAGAGGACAATTCAAATTTTTATCTTTTTAAACGGTTTTATTTAACTCGACCTGTTTGTTTGGGTCAAATCTAGTAATTGAAATTTGACCCCCTATCAGTTGTTGGATTGGTCTAATATTTGACAGAAATCTTTAGTTCTGATGACAATACAATTTAAAACCGTTTAACTTAAAAACCGTTTACTTAATTTATTTTATTTCTAGCTGATTAGGTACTGTGTGGTCAAATGGGCAATGCATAACTAAGGATTTTTTTGTAATGTAGGTAAGTAAGAAGTTAATAAAATGACGTAATATTTGTTGTAACATTGTGATTAACTGATCAAATATTGTATCAAATTGCGTGTACTCGTGTAATTAAAAAATTGTAGATAAATGATTTCTGTGATAATGTCATTCGATTGCAAATCTATAAACCTATTTCAATTTTAATAATTTTTGTAAGGCAAAGAATGGATTGGGAAAGAATCAAATAAAAAGAATCATTAATTATTTCAAGAAAAAACATTCATTTATTAAGGATTAGGTACATACAAATTAATGATTGATTTAAGATCGAAAAGAAAATAATTATTGTCTGTTGTGCACTCTCACACACGGGTCACTGCCTTGCTTAATATTCGCTCCAGTACACATACAGTATCCCGCATTTTATTGCGTAACAATTTCGACCTTATCATTTGCCTCAATCAGTTTCAATTCAAACTCCTTCAATCGGCATCATACATGCAAACTTCTTCATCTGACGAACGGTCCTCTTCTTCACTATTATCAGATTCCTCATCTTCTTCATTCTGATCTGAATCTGATTCATTATCGCTCATATTAAAAATAAATTCCTCAGTAAACTTATCTATCAGTTCGTCACTTTTCTTATATTCCTCTTCAATTTCAATCACTTTATCACACAAAGCACCCAATTCGTTATCTTTCATGCTGTTCAGTTTTTGGTGTACGAGTTTCAAACCATCGTCACCGACACCGTTTACATTATTCTTGGCTACATGCTCCTTTACAATTGCCCAAGTCATTGCTAATGGGTTCAGATCCGGATGATATGGTGGGAGGCGCAAAACCGTATGGTTGTGTTCCTTCAATATTTTGTCAATAGTGTACTTTTTAAATTTGTCTTTGTTCAATGTTATAAGTTTATACAACTGTGGTTTGTACATTTTAGAATCGTAAGGAATACCCCTTTCAAACAGCCATAACATCATGTCCAACTTTTTTGAATTTGATGATGGCGCTGCATTCTCTAACTTATTGTGGTACGGGGCGTTGCCTATTACAACAACTGAATTTTCTGGGAGATTTAGTACTAATTGCGTCCGGACCCACTTCTCATAATCGTTGTATTTCATATTACTTTGACAATCCCCCGATTTGACCTGAAACGTAAGAAGGCCATTTGGTATGAGACCTTCTCCATGGGCAGCGTGCACTACAGCTACACGTTGATCCGTCGCAAGGTCGACATAAGGCTCATCCGTATATACTATGGGCCTTCCTTCCGCACGATATATGCTTATTCGTTCTAAATATTCTATTCGCTTTAAGCGAGTACTTGGATCTTCAATATACACTTTCCTACAAGTATTCTCAATTTTTTTCGTTTTAAAACCCAAGCTTCGGAGTAATCGCGCCAAACTTGACGCAGAACCTTGGAAATTTAAATCATTTTTAAATTTCTTCAACATTTTTCCTATACTTGGTAGTTCATTTTCCGTTACATGATAATTGTGAATAACTCTTTTGATGACTCCCAGATCGATACTGTTCATTCCCGTTACCCATCTTTTACCTACTCTTTTCCTGCCAGGTGTACGAAAAGTTGACGAACTGCAGTTACCGTCTTTGTAAGCCTTAGTAATTCGTCTTACTGTCCTTTCTGATATTCCTGTTGCCGCAGCAGTGCGCTTCTGTACAGCCTTCAGATCATACTGAAGGCCCAGGTCAGCTTCTTTCTTCATAAATTTTAATACTTCGTGAACCATCCTTCGTGTTTGCTGACGTAAAACGGTAAAGCGTCCTCGAGGCATAGTGATACTAGTAACAATAACACAACTAAAATGAGTAGCTATTAATAACAAACTGATATGAACGAAATTCGTTTGCGACTGTACTGTTAGAGAACAGCGCGGCGGAACACGTGCGTCGTGTACGAACGTAGCACTCACACTAACGGTCGCCAGTTGCCACTCGCCACCGCGTCGCCGGGTGACGCTTACCCCGCGCCCCGACACCTCGCCGCGCCTCTTCGCCTTCCCACATCACAATAGAGGTCGCGCCAAAGTTATTGACCGTTGTGAACACGTGGTGAGTCGGAATTTACTAGAATTTACGCTTTTAGTCAAGTCCATCGAGTGGTCAAGTCACAGTAGGTATAAAGTAGGTAGGTAATGTCTTAGTGCACATAAAGTCGAATAATAATCATTACAAAATTTAAAGGATCATTGCAACTTTTTGGTAAATAAAGATTAAAAAAAAAGATCATTGCAATGTGGTATTTTTTTGAAGCTATTTAATACATACTATAAAATACATAAGTACATAAGTTAAGTTTATCACTGACTGTACTTGCCTAATAAAGCATTTCTAGATTAAAGATGTGGTATTATTAGCTTATAAACGTTTGCTAACCGTATTACAGACTTTATACCTACCTATTATTGATTTATAGCTGTTATAATAATCTATACTAATATTATAAAGAGGTAAAGTTTGTGTGTTTGTTAAATTAGGGGTAATCTCGGGATCTACTGAACCGATTTTAAAAATTCTTTCACCAATAGAAAGCCACATCATTCGTGAGTGTCATAGGACTCATAGGCTATATATTTTATTGGAAAACTGGAATTTACACCCGGGCGAAGCCGGGTCCCGGGTCGCTAGTCTTATATACCTACTTAATAGCTTATTTACTATCTATGTATGAAAATGTAGGTATATATTTACAAAAAAGTAGGTATCTAAGTAGGTAGGTATATGTACCTATATCTGTACCTATACGTACTGGAACCCATGACATAAGCTAGTTAAACTGGTTAAACTATGCTGGGTCTAGTTAACAGGACATGACATAATGGTGGCCCAAGTACAAGGAAATTTCTAATGTTCTTGGGTGGCCCTCAACTTGACAGCCTCATGAAAGAAGAGGTGATTTTCGTCGCAGCACTGCGTGATAAAGCGTAGAATATTAGTTTAGACTACAACACCTATACCTACTGGTCCCACAGGTGCTGCGACAACCATCACATACAGATACAGGCACGTTACTTGGCCAGGTTTGGGGTAAGTTCGCGCATCGAGCACTTTGAGCCAATCAAATGATTCAAAGTATGAACGAACGGAACGTTGATTCGCTACAAGACGACTCTCGGAGACACTTGATTGGTCCGTCAAGTGACGTCAAATGACGGACCAATCATATATGTCCGCGACGGCGCGACAGCGTCTCCCGCGACCTAAAAATCGACCTTTGCGCATATGACGCGTCGGGCCAATTTACGTGCTGGTATCTGTACCTACATATCACGCCTTTTTCACATTAGGGTAGGCAGAGACAACAACAACAACCATCACCTCAAGCAAAAATAAACGACTGTGTTAATGCGTGTAAAAGCCCCGTATGAAATACAAATGAACTTACTTTCTTCACCCTTTGCGCCGTTGATAACGTCATCGCCATCTGTCCGGGGCTTTCCTGCACATGAAACGAATTATGAATGAAAAAAAAACCTTTATACCTGCGTATTGATAACTAGCGGCCCGGTACCCGGCTTCGCCCAGGTATAAAATCTTCAAAAAATTCTATTATCCGATCGCACCAACACCCACCGGATCTTTAATATTGAATTTCATGCTTCTTACTTCTAAACTTAAGCTTAATATAATAAACTGCCATAAAATCACTCTACCCTTATTTGCCCCCTTAGGAGTGAAATTATGAAAACCCGCGATTCACGTGTACTTTTATTTTATAACCAGAATCAACTATAATATGAACTTTCATACATACTTCTATCTTGAAAACGGACGAACTTCCCCTAGTAACTTTCGGCCCCTATTTCACCCTCAGGGGGAACGCTAATACACGTGTTCATTTATTTCTAACCAGAAATAGGTGTATGAAATTTCATGCGTCTAACTTTGAAAATGACTGACTTTCCATACAACCAGTCATCGCCTATTTTACCCCTTCAGTAGTAAAATTTAAAAAACGCTGATACACGTATAAGTACATTTATTTCTAACCAAGAATAGTTATGTTAATTTTCATGCTTCTATCTTGAAAACTGACGAACTTCCCATATAAACTTTCAACCCCTATTTCACCCCCTGGGGGTGTGTCGTTCACGTCAATATGACTTCACCTCGCCTGATGGTAAGCTAAACGTAAAGTCTCTGGAATGGGATTCACCATTACGAACACCGATAATGGCCTAGCTTGACGGCCTCATCAAATATGCTTTTTCAGCGCCGTGTAGAATGTCCTGGGTACAAAATATGGATATAATTTCTACTGCGGCTCTTACCTTGAGCTGCATCCACCAATATCTGAATGAAGTCAGGTCTAGGTGGTACCAGGTGGTCGCGCCTCGCCTTCAGAGCCGATGTGAAGAGCTGGGTGAATTGGTCTGCATCTTCCGTTGGAATGATCTTGACTTGGAGTAGCTGAAAAATTTGAGTTAGCAACGGTAATTAAGACCCGGGACGGCGTGCGGTTTTAGTCGGTTCGATTCCGATAACCACCACGATGGCCGACAGGGATTGTATCCGTGGGGATTCCCAAAATTCGATAAAAAAAGGCCGTGCAAAAACCTTCTAATGATCTGATGAATCTTCTTAAAGATGAAAACCAAGAAGTTTTTCAACGTTTTAAAAGTTTATAGTCTATGGACATCTGTACTATAAATTGTAAAGTGGCTGTGTCTGTACATTGGAGATACCTATTTAAAAAAAAACTGGGGTATGTTATAATTATGACCGATTCTGAACTCGAAAATATTTTTTTGGAATCCTTGTTTGTTTGTGTTTCTGCGCTATGGCCACAAGAACTACTGAACGGATTTTGATGATGTTTTTTTGTTTAAAAGGTCTTGGTCAGACTTAGATTTTTAGCCATGTTTGATCGAAATCGGTTGAGTAGAACCGGAGATATATTAAAAAAAATAACATGAAAACCGACATCCACGAGGGCGGAGCCAGGGCGCAGGCTAGTACCTTCATAATACTCTTCATATTCTCGTAACCGAAGAACTTCATGACCTGGTTGGTGTCCTGTATGACCGCTTTCTTCCCTAACCTGAAGATCACGTTGTCAGGTTCCTTGAGAGAGTTCACTGCGAAGCCGAACGCGCACGAAGCTATGACGTCATTCACATATGACGTCGTTATCTAAGAAATAGTTGAGGAGTGTCTGATCAAAAACTATTAATTCCATTTTCAAAAAAAATAACATAAATGAAAAAATCTAAAGATTGTTATGTGACCAATGACGTCGGTAAATTGTATGACTATGGCTTCCTTCATTATCAAAGAGCGTTAGTCCCAGTTTCATCCAAAGCATGGGCTTTGGAGCCCGTAGTCCACTTCCCTTGATTTATCTTATCTTGGCGTTTACGAGAGCGACTATTACCTAACACCCCAATCCCAAGAGGAAAGCCTGGGTCAAAGCCTTGCCCCTCAAGAAGCAGGTGTACCGGTTAACCTGCAGGTGTGGTTGACTTAGACCCCCAATTTGATGGGACCCCATACACTTGTTTGAGGTCTCTAATTTCAGATTCCATGGTTGAAACTTACAGTGTTAATATCCATCACTTGCTCGCCTTTGACAATTTCTCGCAGGTAGTTGACGACGGCGCTTGCGCTGTCCGCCATTAAAGGCGCCATGCTGCGGCAGCGCGCAGCAGAAAAGGCGGGACTCAATGACACACGCATTGAACGCCATTTTGAGCCTAGTATGGATAGAGAAGAGTAAAGCTAATGATTATCAAAATGGAGTTGGAAAATGGAATAGAATGGGATTATGGTGATAGGACATGAGGGATACCTAAGCAGTCGGACTGGGGTAGTTCCTCCGCCCTACAAAACACCGCCCCATAATAACCATCGTGTTATGTTCCCGGTGGGAAGTAGGGTGGCCAGAGCTCACTGGAGGGATTCTATGCTGTCAGCGGGGAAACTAAAGTCTCCTGCGTTGTCAGCACAGAAATCTTTCTCCCATTCCTTCCAACCCTCCTCCAGGATTGGCAGCGCGAGTGTGGTGGCCCTGGGCCTCGATTCTGCTAAAGACAAACCACTGTAATACCACTGACTCTCTAAAAATGCCATTTAATTGCAGACTTTATTGTTATCAGGTGAAAGTCTAAATTCAAATGATATTTTGTAGAGGGAATGAAAAAGTCAAATGAATTCTTTTCATTTGATTTTAGACTTTAACTGTATAAAGGTAAAGTCTACAATTAAATAGCATTTTTATAGTGTCAGTGGTATTACAGTGGTTTGCCTTTAGCAGAATCGAGGGCCTGGTGTTGCACACGTCTATAGGCTACGGTGACCGCTTTCCATCAGGTGAGCCGTGTGCTTTTCTGCCACCTTGGCGAACTTACTATGACGAAACTTAGAGGTAAGTTTACTTTTATGTACAGCACACCTACTTATATGATGTATCAAAAATACTAGGGACAGCTTGGGGCTTGGGGTCGCCAAATATTGGTGGTGAACATGGACCCATCTGAGGGACCCTATTGTTGGTGTATGGTGGCGAAGGCCGGTCGTGGCTTCAAGGATAATCCTTTCTAGGGCATACCTAGGCTATACCTAAAGGCAGATTTAAGAGAACACCGAGTTATTTTAGTCGATTCGAGTTCAACCTAATCCGCCTTATCATAAGGTTTATTTCTGCACGTAATAAAAAAATCAAAGAGGTACCTGTCAGCATAATAAGATTGCGTCCAAACAGAGGGTCGCAGTCAGCGTCGATGTGCACTCCTCTGTCGGAGAAGGAGCTGAAGTCTCGCACCATGATTTGTCGAATGAGCTCCGGGTCTCGAGGTATGAGGGTCGGTACCAAATACTGGTACAGGCCGAAGTATCTGTTAAACATTTTGAAGATTGTTCAATTGTAAGCGAACATTATTTTTCTTAAATTTGGGTAATGCGATGTTAAATAAGATAAGAAGTGAAAAGTTATTTTGAAACAATGATATAAATTAATCAAATTTTTTTTTGATTAAACGGTTTTAAAAGCAATTAAATTGTATTGTCATCAAAACTAAAGATTTTTGCCAAATATCAAAACAATCCGGAAAGGGGTCAATTTTCAATACTTCTTAGAAAAACAGGCGAGACAAAGTACCTATTCTTCTAAACTAATAATATCAAGAATAATAAAATTATAAACAACAATAACAATACAGAATACTGATTGAATCAACCATAATAATAAAAAAAAATGTATTTGAAAGTACTTAATTTTTTTTAATTACTTGCCTCTGATCTTTGAACGCTTCATATCCAGCTGCTATTGCCTCCACGAAATTTTCCCGCCCAAGAGTGACCGCTGTTAAATTCCCGAGCAAGGGTACAGGCGGTAAAGTACGCACGCCCCTGGACGAAAAATATTGTAACCGTTTTCGAGAATAAAAGTACAAACACGTCACCATAACCACTAAAAGCCACCACATCACGATATTTTTTGCTCACAGAAACTATTTTTTTCTAAATAATGGAACTCTATCTATCGTTGTATTCCAAATTCAAAAGTTGCACGATATGCTCGATTTTTTTTATTTACACTATTTTTTTTTAATTCACGTATTTTGAATTAGGTTTTTTATAACGTTTAAATACGCGCGCTTTTAGTAGGTGCGCGTATAATACCTATTAGAAACTGACTGGCCCGGAGAAAGTTGAATGATCCGCGTGCAAACAGGTTATGTAATTTTGCGTCACAAATTATGTAGTTTTATGCGATGACCTTCTTTGGAGAGTTGTTTTACTTTTTATAGAAGACTGACTGACGATTATCGTACTAGAAGTTACCCGCGGTTCCGCCTGCGTGGAATTCTAATCTCGTTCTCGTAAGTCATGGGAATAATAGGAACATATTCCATTCCAGGAAAAAAAGCCGGTTTGAACTGGCTATAATCTATCCGTGTACAAAATTTCAGCCAGATCACTGTTTGAGCGCGATTACGAAACAAAAAAAAAGAAGAAAAAAAAAGTTACACCTTTTTTATCCTATACCTAGGTTACCTACCTAGGTATAGGATATTTTACTATAAAAAAAACTAGTGTTACCTACTACCTCTACTACACATTCCACTCCTTTTTAGGGGTAGTTTAAATGCTTACTCGCTAAAAACTAGTTGGCTATTGAAAAATCTTTGACGAAAGTATCCAACATTATACTTTGACATAATCAGTTATTTTCAACCGCATTTTGCCAACGAACCCTAGTAAAACATGCTTTAAAAATAAGCTCTTGTAGGGAGTATAACAACAAGTTCATCACCCTACTCGAGGTCTCACATAATGTCACATTAACTGTAATGGTATAAAACTTTATTACCTTTGATTTACATTGCTCGCTAACATTTTATCCAAGAAATGAATTTTATAAACAAGCAATCGATGTACGCCAAACTTGTGTTCGAAATCGCATCGTACAGGTTTTCGAAGTGAAGGGATATGCAATCGCATCCTAGTCACCCAGATATAATTTATGGACACAATAAACGCAGGAAGAACTCCTGTTCCGAAGAAATGGATCACCTTATCTTGTAACGTATGCAAGTGATAAACTATAAAGACAGTTGTGAACAAGGAAATGATTCAGGATAAAACAGTGTGTATGAAACGTCTCGAAGTAATGTATGGTCTACGTGCAGTATTATATAGATATGTCCTATTACTTCATAGTATTCTAGCCTTTGTAGTTATGTAGAGATATTTGTCTATGGAACACCCGTCGGCCATCTTGGTGGTTATGTTGGAATCGACCCGACTAAAATCGTGCGCCGTCTCGGGTCTCAAGTACCGGGATCTCAATTACCCAATAGGCAAATCTCTCGCATCTAAACTGACCTTGGGCCCTACGGAAGGGTGTCCGCGAGGAGGTTCCGGCCCGCACCTGAGATATTGCATTTTAGCTCTTCTGCGAGTTTTCCGTACGTAAAAAAGCATCTACTGAGGCCGTCAAATTGAGGGCTACCATTGTAGCTTTATTTAATTGTTATTTGTAATGGTGGCTCTTGTTTCTAGAATTTCATCTTTAGCTTACGTACCTTCAGACGTCATATTATAAGCTTATATGACTTTAGCTCGTCTTTAATTTAATTTAAGCCAATCATAATTATATCAATTCATTTAAGCCACAAGCTTCCGAATTTGAATACTTATGTTTACAATTAATATAAAATTTTGGACAAGTCAAAAATTGCAATGAAGATGCAAACAAAAGATTCAAGTATAGAAAAAACCGTCGGATAAAGCGTAACGGCTGCAAAACTATAGCATAGTAATCTAAATAATGGTTGTAATCCGAACACGGTCTGCTAAATAGCACTTACTAACAGAAATAAAGCGCTAGAAGTGCTAGAAACCTCTGTGCTACTATAACAATAGCTGAAACGTGCATAAAGGATAATAAACGCCAAAGCATAAGGACGGCATAGATAAAAACAAGACAAAATGGGCTTCTAAATGGGAGAACAAGAAGCTCCACAATTTATTTCAAACTAGTTGTTACCTTGACTTCATCTGCGTGGTTGTAGATTGTTAAAGTATTAATTTTTACTGGGCCCAATGATTTTTTACACAAGATACGTTGTAACTGACTTCTCAAATCTGATCCAACTGTCTATGACATAACTATGAAGTGCACAATAGTTGTCAATTAGCGATAAGTAGCACGAAAGATGGGATAGGCACGTGAGTAAAAAGGATAGCTATAATTCTCACATCAAAAAGTATCTCTGTCCCGTTTTTATCGCGTTTCACCGCCGCCATTATTTTAAAAATATTATTAAACAAATTTTATTAAAATACACTAATAAATCGGTAATATTGTATGTACTTACATGTGATAGGAAATCCCTTGTATTTTATTAATTTTAGTGTCGTAATTTGTACACTTTTTAAAAACACACGATGGCATTTTTATTGCAATTTTAATAAGCGCTTTACAAAATTACACGCGTGTCAACTTGGCGTTTGCAAGACATGTACTAAAGACAAAACGTCCCAATTGGGACGTTTTCATGTCTTCACCAGGCGCGCTCTAATAACATATCTGCCTCTTTTTACATATATAATATCATTGCTTGGGCCCTAATTCTTTTCAAAAATTAAAGTAGCCTAAATAAAATTACTCCTTGTTACATCAGCTATCGCCAGTAAAAGTTCTGTAAAAATCGGTCCAGTTATTTCAGAGATTAGCCGGTACAAACAGACAGATAGACAGTTGCAAAAATATTGTTTTGGTACTATACATGTACATACAAATGTAGAGACACCCCAATTTTGTTTATTTATATAGATATTCTCAGTATTAAGTGAATAAATGAACTTCACGTTTTGGCTGTCTACATAGTTCTAGCCAAATTTAATTCTGTAGCTTCTTTTAGTCTGAGTTCTGTAGTAATTTGGTTTCAATCTCAGATTAATTTGTAAATTTCACTCATGCATGATACACTTCGATTCCTACTTTAACAAATGTTTTTTTATATAGGACACGTCAAAATGACTTTACCTCGCCTCATGGTAAGCTAAAGGCAAAGTCTCAGGACTGGGGTCACCACTACACACACCGGTAGTGCTACAGTGGCGGCCCTCAACTTGACACTGTGTCACTGTCGGTGTATGTAAATGGGGACCCCCTTCCTGAAACTTTACCTTTAGCTTACCATCAGGCGAGGTGAAGTCATATTGACGTGAAGTAATATTAAAAAAAAACGTAACTTTAGTTAGTATTTACTTATATTTGCCGAAAGTGTACAAAATCTGTTTCACAACCCTTCCAAAAATGATAGAACGTCTTTTTTAGTAAAAGATTCGAGCAAAAGCAGCCACTTTAGTATGACATGAAGCATACATTGTATTCAACAACGATGTTTAAAGCTCCATTGAACACAGAACTCGTTTTTCTGTTGAATTTGTGCTCGTAATTCACGCGTGACATCTCCCACAGGTAAAGGACGTTACACAGTGACTCGAGGATGCGTAATCAATTTTATTTTTTGAAGTCTAATATGAAATTTGACTTTAATAGAATTTTTATATTAATAAGGTTCAAGTGTTCAAGTGTTTAAGTTTCAAGTCCGGGCTGCGAGGGTACCTTTCGGGTCACCCTTGCCCTTATATCCCTGTGTTTGAAGACCCGAGACGGCGTGCGGTTTTAGATTCAAGTTCTACATAAACCGCCCGTAGGGGGGAAGGGAGGGGGATGGAATCGCGGGTAAATTTCCGCACGAAAATAGGAAAAATTCAGTTACATCATAATGAAAAAACAAACTTAAAAGTGACTAATAAGGCCCGTATTTTAGAACGACACTATGCACCTAATGTAATTCTACAAAACTAGTCTCAAGTCGAGATTTATGACAGAGTATTATATTCGGCTGCCATACGAACATATATGGCAACCGTTAAGGTTATCTGTAGCCCTAAAACGTCCGACAATTAGCTAAAGAACTTCGATAAGCTGATGGGTTGTGAAGGTCAGATGGCAGTCGCTTTACGGAAAATATCGAAGCAAACCGCTTTGTAGTTGACTGCAAAGCCGACCTCAAATGAATTAAGAAAAAGGCTCGGAGGACGAATAAAGTTATACAAGTCGGACAACAAACCGAATTAACACTTTATAATTATTATTCCCGCAATTACGTAGCGTATCTCCCGGACAATGATAAACTAATTTTTGAACCACACAAATCAATTTTCGGTAAACAACAGTACATTACTTCATTAGCATAGGAACAGGGCCGAACGACCCAACTTCCGCGAGGATGTACTGATTTAATAACGAGACCGTTTTGCTGTTCAGCTAATGGAAAAGAGTGACACTTTTGGACCCTCGCATTTATATAATAAACATAACATTTTTGTTCGCTGGTAACATTAATATAATTAATGCAGATGTGTGTATTATATTACACGTTATTAATTCTTCTACGCAAGTGTTTCTCTTTTTTAGGGTGTGGTGTAAATTTACCTTTTTGGGGTTAAGTTATTTTTTTTAAGCATGAGTAGTTGAAGTGAGTTCGATTAGCGAAAAGTGACCCTTTTCTCTCTTGCAGAAATCAGAAACTGCCACGGCAGGCTTCGGGGTATTAAGGAATATTAATTAGGGGAATACCCCGGTTATATCGGACTTGAACGTACTAAAACCGCATGGTGACCCAAGATGCATTTCCGTCGCACCCCAGAGCAAAAAGTCATCCTCGTAGGTAGATTCAACTTGGAGCAAGCAGCAATTTTGTGCGGAGGTAGTACCTAAAAGCTTTTTGCATTTTTTACCACCACATCTTTTTTCTTTGACTTTTTCTCCTTTCAATTCTCCTATTCTATTTTCCCATTTTATTCCTTTGCTTTTCCAGCTCCGTTCCTCTCTATAGGGAACACAAGGGAAGTTTGTACATTACCTACACACTGGCGTGTTCCTTTGCGCAGAAGTATTTTGAAGGCGCATGCACAGGTCTTCAAGTTCCAAGGTGAGCGCCGGGGTATAAGTTAATTTCCCTCGCATCCCAGTTGAGCCAGGGCCATCTCGGGCTTCTAGATGGCCCCCTCGGAACCGTCCAACCCTAAGAGGAATATCTGCACTGGAGTCTGGTCCATTGCTTGGCTGGTTCCCCGACTTGCAGGTGAGGTTGGAGTCCCAAGGATGTTGGTAAAGCCATGTACACGATACGTATAGAGTATACCGGCAAAAGTTATTTTAAAATATAAGTACAAAAGAAAGTCGTGTTAGTTACACTATTTATAACTCAAGAACGGCTGAACCGATTTGGCTGAAAATTGGTAGGGAGGTAGCTTAGAACCTCTAGACTATACCCCGATTTTTAATTCTAGGCAAGAAAATGACAAGTGCAACTGTCACTGATACAAGAAAGGGTGACCCGCTACAATAGTGATGTTCGGCAATCAATAGACTAGACACTTTAGTCATTCTGTATTTTTATCAGTGCATGAACCTCTTTGCTATTTATTCTCGCCTAGTACGTTACACGACGGAAATATTTTTTATAGAATTTTATCAGTTAAAGAACCCCAACGCAGTTTTAATTATCTTGCAATTTTTCCATATTTTCTCACCGTATAATTCTTCTCTGGACTTCCACGAATATTTCAAGACTAAAATTAGCCAAATCGGGTTAGCTGTTTTCTAGTTTTAGCGGACTAACGAACAGCAATTGATTTTTATTTAATATATATAGATTGAATTACTTACCGTGTATGTTTTCTGTTTAATTACCGTAAATTACATATTTTTATTTATATAAACGCGGTTTGATATTTAATAATAAGAATTATAATCTCGACCCACGACTAACTTATAATTGTAAAACTCGATTCAACCACATCACTATTTATTTGATACAAAAAACCTGCAACACTGGAAATGTCATTTTCTTGCCTAGAATTAAAAATCGTGGTATAGATGGAAATTATGATACCTTTTTTCCTTTTTTTAGAGTGGAGAGGAAAGTGGAGTGGAGAGTGGAGTAGAGAATGAAGTAAGAGAGTCGTTTTATCAAATAAAATAGACTTGGTGGCGATACCGACTCCCACGCGGGTGAAGCCGCGGGCGACAGCTAGTCTATAAATATAAGAGTGTAATTAAATGAACACCGTATACAATAATATACCATGCAGCACACGTAGGTCTTTATCGCATCAATCAAGGTATTAAGTACCGTGACGTTAGAGGATTAAGGTTTAAAATTAATGTTACATGATATTTGTAAGTAATTAACGATTCATTACGTCTAAGGGGAACGTATGAATAACATACAAAATTCATTAATAAACGAGAAACTCGATTTAAAGACTGCTGAATTGTATTTATAATATAAATTAATGTTGTATTTGTGTTTAGAGAATATATAAATTTCATGGAAAAAAGTTGAGTAATACCTAGTTCCCAAACCCTAAGGGCCCATTTTGAATCCACGTATGGCCCGGGTCAGCCAGGGTGCGAGTGAAATATTTTTTGGGACACCTCGGTGCTTGAAGACACGAGACGGCGTGCGGTTTTAGTCGATTCAAGCGGGGGAGAAAAAAATCCTAGATATAAAAAAAATAAAAATATTCTTTTAATAAAAAATAACCATGAACACTTTTTTATACCACGAATACTTTTTGATAGAAGAAATAAAGGAAGATGAAGAAGAAACAGAGAAAACTGGCTTTATTTACGAACACAACTTACCTACTCACAGATTTACTAACTTACTAACTAAATGGCAGTACCAACAATTTTATTTAAATATTTAAATAAATAAAATAATCATAAACAAACTCGCTTCCAAAACCATAACCAAATCCGATAGGATAGGATAATGCATATTTTTCTGTTTAATAAATAAATAAATAAAAAAAAACCTAGATGAATAACAGATTAATAAAATTTGATAAAAATATATTATATCCCATCGGGTTATCAGAAGGTTGAAGGTCGGTCTTCACCGGCTCCTCTCCTAATAATATTGTGTTGATTAAAATAATGTTGGAATATCCAATTTCAAAACACCAATTGCTTTGTTAGCCATGTATTCTGTTAATGTTTTGATTTAATTCCTCGTTTACATTTTCAAACGGTGTATTTTATGCCATTTGATAGGAATTTACTGGTTATTCCACGATAATTCTCAGAGCGGAAAATACATTTGGTTTTCCAAATCGAGAGAGAGTTTGAAATACAATATTTTTTTTGTATTTTTTTGAGGATTCATAAGGTAAAATATATTATAAAAAGGCCTTCTAACAAAGCTTTCAAATTATTTTTTGGTTATATTATGTACAAGTAACGGCATCTTACTACTAGTAGTAACATCGGTAATTTAATTACCGTTCTTACTACTAATAGTAGAAAGTTGTTAGAACAGCAATAAAAAATTGCCCGTACTAGATACTACCATACATTAAAATAAACGAAATAATGTAGGTACCCATAATAACCTGCACAGACGAGGGATTTTTATTGTCCGCGGACTTTTTTGTCCTCTAAAATAAATCGCTTACAATTGTATCGAGTAACGCAAGCGAAGGATTGAAAGTACCGCGTACAAAACGTTCAATTGTAGTTAAGCAATCTATTTTTGAGGGATTTAAGTCCGCGGACAAAAATCCCTCGTCTGCGCAGGCCCTAAACGTAATATTTAAGCGGGGTGCAAAAAAGTATCTAACAAGACCTTCAAGATAGTGGTCACCATTTTAAGATGGAGAGCATTCAGAATGGTAGGCGGTTTCTTACCATTCAGCAGGGTGCGGTCAATTAATGGACTAAACATAAAAAGAAGTAAAAATAGATTCACTTACAGTCTATAAGATCACAAATATATTCTAAGCAAACAATGTTTGACAGTTGATGTGATTGCATTTCGTCGGAAATATATGTGAAACCCGCTCATTTTACTTCATGCATCGAGCACTGTTTGCACGCAAATATTATTTTAGCTTCAACGAATAGGGACTGCGGTATTCCTACCGAAATGGAAGGATTCTAACAGAATGCCATTGATATTTTAGTTTTACATAGAAACACCAGCTGTGCCCCACGGCTATGCCCACGGCTTGCTTCACTCTAGTTGCACCCATTTATATGTAACCTTAAATGCCTTTACCCAATTTGTTAACATACAAGGCTAAACCGCCGCCGCTAGCCTTTTCGGTACGTTACCAGTCGACATCAATGGGGAGGAATTTTTGACACCCTTTTTTTTTATTTTGGACATAAACTGCCCGGCCGCGGGGTGGGTATCCATCCGCTAGGGCCCGGGTGGCTGGCCATAAGCCCGGGGCCGGGCCGGTTCGGCAAGCTAGGGCCCGGCCGGCATCTAAATCGCCAGTCTGACGATCTTTCTCCCCCTTTCTGGAGTTATTTTTTTATATCGGTCGCGTCAATGTGACTTCACCTCGCCTGATGGCAAGCTAAAGATAAAGGTAAAGGTTAATTATTAAAATTAACAAATTAGTGTAGCAGTAATAATCTATAAGTACCAGGCTCGCAGAAGCGTGAGAAGTGTAAACGCGCATGTAAGTGCCTAGTCAGCAGCGAGCTTGCGGTTTCGGCGGGCCGACCAACATGGCGCTCGATTTCACAGCTGACGTTAACTAACAGTGTTGTAGTTAGAACTGAGTTGTGTTAGATGTTTGCTTTGATTTGGTCCAAATTATTCAGTAATTCCATTACTAGTTCAAGAATTAATTTAACACTGTATATTTTGTAAACCTACGCAACTTGATTCTAAATTGAACCGTAAAATAAATTATCAATTTGAAGACTTTTTTAAAAACAATTTTTTAAGTAAGTGCATAACCAGATAAATCAAATGGTATACATGACTGGCTTATCTTTTTTAGTCTAGAAATTACTATGACTACTCACCGTCTCCATCTTTCGACCCTGGATATCATATAGTATCAGATTTGTCACGACAAAAAAATGAGTCCAAGTCCAAACTCGATAGTTTCATTTCATTTAGTTCAAAAGTTCTTATGGGCACCTTCCGATTCCATCATCAGACCAGCTTCTTAACTATATTATCCCATTGTTACCGAAGATACGCAAATGAGTTATCTAATGTTAGAGACTTTTTTTTATTAGATGTGTCAACATGACTTCATCTCGCCTGATGGAAAGTTAAAGGCAAAGTCGGCCTCATCAAATGCTTTCTCACGCCCCGCTTTAAGGACCCGGGACTATAGGAGGAAGGAAACACATGCGCTGTTAAAGAATTCCAAGTCTTTATGGTGCGGTAGAGAAAAGAGGCACCGAACCAATTGGTTCTTGATGAAATTTGTTTGCACTGTGTGTGGTTAAAATACTTAGGCTTTAATAGATTTGGTCCATACCTACTTACATATAAAAACTCACGCGTATATTCCCGAAGGGGTAGGCAGAGGTGCTAGCACCCACATTTCTCCAGTTTATGTTTAGGTCCCAATGTAATAGGTGGCGAGCCTATTGCCATTAACCGAGCACTAATAAAACTGCGATAAATACACACATAACTTCGAAAAGCATCGAAAAGTCATTGGTGTGTGCCATGATGAACCTGGGATCGAACCCGAGACCTCGTCTCAGCAGTCCATTACCCAGACCACTAGGCTACCGCAGTTATCTACCTACCTACCTACTTACAAACTGTAACTATTCCAATAACTACCCTCTAACAAAAATTCACAATATTTTTTTATGAAAACATTGAATAAAGCTCGGGTCATATTTCACTCAAATAAGCACTAGACTGAAATAAAGATGTCTAGACAGAGTAACATAATGATTATCCACCGTAGTTGTGAACTTGTGGGACATCATGACCTAGATTTGTTTGCCAATATCTGCCAGAGCTATTCAACTGCAATAGAATAAAGCTTTAAATTTTTTTCACCGAAATTTAGGAGCGTACTCAGAAGAATATTAAAGTCAAGTGCAAATAGGTCACCCAAAACTTTTCATTAGAATACTTCTATACTATAACGTAAAGACTTGGAACTCTTTACCAGCGCATGTGTTTCCTTCCTCTTACAGTCCCGGGTCCTTTAAGCGGGGCGTGAAAACGCATTTGATGAGGTCGGCAAGCTGAGGGCCACTACTGCAGCACTATCGGTGTATGTAATGATGACCCCCGGTCCTGAGACTTTAGCTTACCATTAGGCGAGGTAAAGTTATGGTGATGTGTCTAACTAAAAAAAACTATTATAAAGTTGGAAATTAGCTGTCTTTACAATGGATATTACTAATGGATTTTTTTAAATATCTTATTTAAAAAAATCCATAAGTAATATTAAATGAACAAGTAATTAAACAATTTTTTTAGAATTCTTTTATGTTTGTTCAAGATGGACCCAAAAACTACTGAATGGATTTTCATGTGATTTTTTTCCATTAGAAAGTTCTTTGTCAGAATCAAAATCTGCCGTTGATTAAAATCGGTTAATTAGAACTAGAGATTTGACTAAAAAACGATAACTCCTTGCGAGCGGAGCAAAGAAATATCGAAATATCGTAGTTAGGCTTGAAGCCTAACAACAGCTATGTTGGAAAAAGGTTTGGAGGATAATGGTGAGTACAGTATCCAATCCTATTTTTATTTTCCATTGATAGTTTAGAAGCTTCCTCTACTGTCAAAATGGTTTATTATTGTATGCTAGTGTACTGCACAGAGGGCTGTATCAATTTCACGCGCTGTAGAACCACACTGTTATCATAATAGCTGGGGGTATGTTACACAACGTGGACGGTGGCACATCCGGGCTCTGGAGAATTTGAGATACCGTAGTAGCCTTATATCATTTTTACGACCTTTATTTTAACTTGTTCCATTGTTGTTAAATTGTTGTTGATACAACTCTATCTACGTTTGTGTTCTGGGCTGTAATTGTAAATATTATATTGACCCCATCAGGTGGACCGTGTGCTTGTCTGCCACCTATAGTTGTATAAAAAAAAACTTGAATTGAGAACCTCCTCCTTTTTTGAAGTCGGTTAAAATCATATGAAAGTGCGCACACTTAGAACAAAACAAAGCTGTCTAATTTACTTCAAACACGACAATTAATATTGTAGATATCTATCTAAATGTCTAAAGTTAATGAAGAAGCATTTATACTACTACATGCGAAAATAATATAAGAGAATTTCACATCTAGTCATATTTAATTGCTCTTAACTCATTAATTTGACTGCGAGGTACAATTAGTACGAGTTATTAGTCAGTACCATTAAATACCTTACTCACTGAATTTGTTAGGGCCGATACACATCTCGACAATACAAAGTAGCGACGTAAAATTGTTTCTTTTTGTTTTGCTATTGAAATTGTACAACAAATAAATAAGTTTGACTCAAAACTCAACTGTTTTTTATTTTTGCGTGTCCTAAATAAAATTAGTGTTATTTTGAAAGGGTTTGATAATGGAAAACTTCAATGTAAAAAATAATGTTATATTTGTATTTTTATAATTAGTACATCAATACGTAGTATATGGTAAGTCTAAGTAGCTACTTACCCCGCCGGATGGTAAGTAGCTAGCTAATGAAATCGACAATATACAGCCACCATTCCAGATGTTATCGGTGGCCCAAACCATGAACTCAAAGAACCCGGCATTGTAAGAAGAATTCTTTTATTCATTTCGGGTAGAGTGTTCCAGAGAGTAAATTGTCGTAAAAAATATATTCAAAAAAAGGTACTTTTGGAATAAAATGGGTACCTTTTTGACATTTGGAAGATCGAGACTAGACTGAGACTGAATTTTTAACATGTTTTTTACGGCAATTGGCCCGCAATTTTTATCGTGCGAAAAGTGTTTGCTTGTATATTGTATATTGTGATGTGTGTATAGTCCTTAATCGCAGGCTCGCAGATGTATCATTACTCTGTGATTTTAACTTCAGATTTAGTTAAAGCAAACGGCATGAATAATAAGCTTCATAAACTGGTAAATTTTGGAGCTCAAATTATTTAAAGTTAACAAATGTATAGGTACTTTAATATTATAAAGCTAAAGAGTTTCTTTATTTGGTTTAATCTCAGGAACTACTTGTCCGAATTGAAAAATCCTTTTTGAATTCAATAGCTCATTTATCGAGAAAGTCTATATATCATCACGCTACTACCCAGGGGAGCAGAGTAGTAATCATTATGTCAACGAATGGGCAAATTTCCATACATTATTGCAAAACTAAGTAATTACGGGCATGTATAGGTCAAATAAGTGCCACGGGAACGAAGTATGTCGAAGCCGCGGGGGACAGCTATGTTTCCTATATACAAGACTACTGAACAGCTTTTGGTGCATTTTTTTATTTTTTAAGAGGTCAGGTATAAAATCTGCCGTATGGTTGATTTTCAATTGGTTGAGTAAAACCAGAGATATGATCTATGATTCAATGTCGCCATTGGTCATAATGACCATTGTTGTGGAGGTCAGAATGATGGCAGTCGCTCCACGGAAAATACCGAAATGCAGCCGCATCACAGTTAGACTGGAAAAGCCGACCCCAACTGAGTTGGGAAAAAGGTTCAGAGAATGATGAACCAGAGATATGATCAAAAATCCACACTTACGCAGGTGAAGCCACGGGTATCGACCTGTTTTATTATACTACGACGAGTATTATTATACTAACAAGCATGACAAACCTATCTGAAGTATTTTTATCAAAGTTTCAACATGAATATATTCGTTTCAATATTCCAACTATACGCTCTTGTATTGAAATATTTCCGAAGAGATTCTCAGTTGTTACGTGTATAATTCTACTTTCTGAGAAAGGAATACGCAATAAAGTCCTCAGGCCAATTATAATTTTCAATAAAATTCGAAGCTACCATCCTTCCATGGATAATAAGACAGAAAACGATGAGAAAACAAGAATATTGTGATAATACTTTTTGATACAAGGCTTACTCTTGAATGTCCAGGGATGCGTGACTCAGTGACATTTGATTTTCGTAAAGAAATCTGCCGTTTGGTCGATTTTCAATTGGTTGAGAAATGATAAAAAACCAGAGATATGATCAAAAATCCACACTTACGTAGGTGAAGTCACGGGTATCGACCTGTTTAGTATTAAGTAATTATAAATTAAGTTTGTTTTTATTGAATGAATGAATGAATAATTTATTAACAAAAACAACAATGGTTCAATGGTTATTGTATGTACTTTTGCGGGATAAAAAGTACCGGTAGTTTTTGCGTGATGCCTGAACAAACAGACAGACATACAGACAGACAGACAGACAGAGAGACAGACAGACAATATCCGTCACCTGCTTCATCAAAAACTGTAATGTAAAGTAAACCAAAGACCATGAATCAAACCATGGTCTTTGAGTAAACTAAATAAAAACTATGAAGCAATTTTTCATTCTGTTTTCTCTCTATTGTTTGACCGATCTCGGAGGTTTAAAAACATCGCGTTCACAAATGATTTACAATACCTCTACCATGGACCTATAAAATATATGGACGGACAGCGTTGTAGATGAGATTGTGTCACAAAAATGGCTGCGGCTAACCGTGTGTGAGTGAATTTTAGGTTGCAATGTGTTACCCGAATTTGATTGAAATTTGTTTCCTTGATAAAATATCAAGGATATCACCATAGACTTTTGCCGCTGACTACGTAGGTATAAGCAAGTGTGCGGACTCTAGTGTCGTCAGTTAACGCGTTCCATCCATGAGTTTTATAGGTTTATGACCTCTACCTGGTAGCTGTTTTTTAAATGGTGACATTGAAGAATTGCTGCCGAGATTTCCTTCAGTCTAGATATTGTTCCCAGTTCAGAATCTCGCTCAGGCATCCTTTTTACTTTTCATACTTTTTTGAAGTTTGGATTTGTAGGAGTGCCTTATTTTGTGTAACTGACTGTACTTGAAGCGGAGATTTATTATTGAGCTGATTTTTCTTAATCTTTTAAGGCTGTTTTTTTTTTCAGGTAATCCGGCGAACTAAACATAAAAAAATGATGATAGAAAAAATAATAGTATTCCCGCTAAACCTTTTAGCTAAAGTAAATTGCTTGTGTTAGGAGTAGACTTACATCGACAGTGTGCAATGGTCATGATTCAAATCCGGGACCTCTCGATAGTAAGGCCCACTCCTCAACCACTCAACAACCGACGACGCTTCATTGAATTGTGCGTGTTTATAGGTATTCAGCGATGAAAATCCAGAATTATCAAGTCAATTAGACGTCGCGTCTTCGGATATTAAAACGGCGACTTACTTCAACTTCAAAGGTGATGATATACACTAGATTATTTACCGGACTGAAAATCCCTTCAAAGAAAATATATTGGACCTTACCACAAACTCAAAGCAGTATTATTTCAATATCACTTAACTTTCATAGTGTGAATCGGACCATCGACGTCGACGGATACTAGTGTTATGTGGTCTAGCATTCTCTTACTTTTATGGTATGTTGTGGATACATTAATTAAATTAAATTTGTTAGTATATTTACAAGACACAGAACACTTATATAATAAAGGACGACGTTTGACCGAGTCCGATTCATACTATGAAAGTTAAGTAATATCGAAAAATTATACTTCAATATTGCATCCTCGAGATTTAGACAATGTAGTCCGTCTTTTATTGCATTGCCAATCTCTTCGGATGCAACATTTCGTATAATTATGGTTGAATCTTCACTTAAGGTAAGTTCAATTTAACCATCAATAGTTTCCTTCTCTGTCTACGTCAGTAGTACTGCTTTAAGAGTTTATGGTAAGGCCCCACTCTACACTTGAGGGCAAGTGTCATACAAACAACAAATCTACATATTTTACAAAGAGTTTGCAAAGCATGTTACGTTTAATACGAGTTATGCATGAATATGAAAAGCGTCTGTGCTTAGCTCGCCCGTTTACACACTCACCATGATTAACGGTATATTTAGGACATTGTCCCGCTAAATTATTACGGCTATTTATTTTGGAGATTGTGTTGGCCAAGCATTCCCACCACTATGCTAGTTAAAAGTGAAATTTTACTGCCCACTAGGCGTCCTGTTTAATGAATTTTATATTTCGGCTTTTTTATTTTAATTGAACGAACGTGAAATTCTTTACTGATAGAACAGAAAGCTCGTGGTGAGTAAAGATAGAAGCAGATGGTAGGATGTTGTCTCAGCCTGCTCCTTAAACTTTTTTTTTATATCAGTCACGTCAATATGACTTCACCTCGCCTGATGGTAAGCTAAAGGTAAAGTCTCAGGAATGGAATCCCCATTACATACACCAACAGTGACATAATGTGACTAAAGGCAAAGTCTCAGGATCAGGGGTCACCACCGCTACAGTGGTGGCCCTCAGCTTGACGGCCTCATCAAATGCTTCTTCACGCCTCGCTTACAATATAGATTGAAAATATTGAAACCCAATAAAATCCCTTCATCCATATTCGTAACTGAAATCTCGTAACCAGTTACAAGAAAAGAATTATGTTTCGCGGTTTGGTGACTAGTTATGAGAGAAGAATTATTAAATCGCTCACTCCACTCCTAGAAATTACATAACTGCTGTTATACCCGGCCACAAACTGGCTTCTCGATTCACAACCTCGTTACGCATAAACCCCTTAGTATATTTCCCATCGAAGAGAAATCTATTTAGGGTTGATATATCCCTTTAATATCATCATGTAATAATCTCATTAGGATGGAAACGTAATCGGACGTGCGAAGGGACAGGGGATCTATCCTGAGACTGTGACAATCCCTCATATTCGTGTAAGGGTTCCAAACTTGTCATGAACTATGGAATGATGTATATCCCAGAGGTGTTTTTGCTCGGGTATCAGCTGTTGTGGGGTTTTCGGCGGTAGGGGATTAGGTACAACACTATATTCGATACATTTGCGAATATAGATGTTATGAAACGCCGTGTAGAATATGTTGTTATTTGTGGCTAGTTTAGTGTTCATGTGTACATGTGTGGTCAGTGATATTAAATTATTTTCTTCGATAATTTTATGACTTTGTGTAGACTAATACTTAAACTACTATAGAAAATTGTAGCAAACACTATTATTTAGGTACTCTTTTGTAGTTTTCAAGTCATTTCATTCATTCGATATATTGTTATACTTATTAATATTAGTTACTTAGGTACCTACCCTCCTGGGTGGTGCAGTTGGGTAACTCGGATAATAATACTAAAATGTGTTGGTAAAGGTGACGATAAAAGTTGTTAAACAAAACAAAATATAAGTACGTAGTTTTATAATCCCCAGATGTCAACGTTATATATTTTGTTCATTATTTTTTGAAAGGTTTGAAGTTATAGTGATGAATAAATTAAAATTTGTTAAGCTACTTTCGTCCTTGACTACCTAATGTAATGAGCATTGTGATCTGCAAAAAGATTATAACATATTTTCATTCTGTAAAAAAGCTACTGAGAAATTATAAAAACAAAATATATTACAGAACACGCATAAACCGCGCCCTGATGTGGAGTTGCGGACAACAGCCCGAGAAACAATACCATACCTCATACCATTATATTATTATTACAGATTTAAATTCTGAAGCTTTAAAGTTCGACTCATCCATTCACTCCCGAGGATGTTATCATCCGTTGGTGGAGTGGGTCCGAATACGAGTATTGAGAGCGGCCTTGTCAGAGGCCACTAATATACGATCAATGTATATTGGGAGCTTCAACAGCATTCTGGCCCAACCTCTCTCTGAAGCTGCCATCCTAATTTATAAAATGACTTATGAGGTTTTAATAGCATAGCGTATGTAGTTTTTAAGTAATGTTAAGTCTATTGTAAGTTTAGGGTACGATGGAGCTGACATGGCTTTTCAGGCCAAAAGCTCCTAAATAAATAAAGATCATCCATTAATAATCTACCATTTACATAGCCTGATATTTTTTCCCAGATGAGGCCATTATTAATACAAGCTGATCAATTAAAAATAAATATCAGTCAGCTACCCGCCGTTCTTATTGTTTCTGTAAAAGTGTTCTTCAATGACAAACGTCCATTCCAAACGAGAAGTTTTAAAGCAATTTTCTTTATCATTATCAAGTCAAGGGCAGGCTTCAGTCTGTCAGACGATTCGGTGAAATTCCCTGACCCGAAAATTCCGAGAATGAAATTCTTTTTACGCCCCGGGCGAGAGATAATACAGAGCGACTCGGAAATCAACCCTTAAAACGGCTCCTAAAGGCACTGGTACTTGTTAACTCATTCATATAAGTATTTTGCTGTGTTATGTATAAATAGCTTTTGTTGTTATTTGTTAAACACGTTTATAGATGTCATAAAAATGGCTGAACGGATCTGGCTGAAAGGTAGAGGGATTGACTATCTTCTTAATATATATAAATCTCGTGTCACAATGTTTGTCCTCAATGGACTCCTAAACCACTTAACCGATTATAATAAAATTCGCACACCATGTGCAGTTCGATCCAACTTGAGAGATAGGATAGTTTTTGAAACGGATTTCGACTTTCACGCGGGCGGAGCCGCGGGCAACAGCTAGTAATATATAATAGTCTGGAATAACACATAGGCTACTTTTATCCGTGAGGTTTCCATGGAATTCCACTTGGGCAGAGCCACGGACAACAATTAGTTTTAAATAAAGGGGATAATTTGAGGCATGTATAGTACAAGTTAGCAGAAAAACCGCGATCGACATCACATAACATTATACTGATGGTATTTATAAAGTATTGGAAAAAGGGCAAATCCGGAAAGCTATAACCTGGGAGTCTTGAAAAGCACTCGAAACTGTCGATCATACATGACGGTAAAGAAAGCTAATAAAGTATGTAAGGACAGAAGGCAGATGACTTTGTTTTTTCGTCAGGAAATTCTTATTGGCAGCATAGAGTCTGGAAAATCATCTGATAATATATTCCAATAAAAATCTATTCTGATCTAATTATTGATATATTCCAATAAAAATCTATGCCACAGTTATCACACCAAATGTGACCAAATGCTTCTAATATTCATTCGCTTTTTGGCTGTCTCCAAAATTCTATTATCTACCTATGGTATTTAATCTCAATTCTTGCTTTGCCGTGCCAACATCTAAGGAGTTATTGAACATTTTTCCTGTGTAATTTTTTTGATATAAATATTTGTTTTCACGGTATACCTACATTGTTGGTGGTAAAATTAATATTCTGTTTGTAGAATTTAATAAGATACCTTAATGTGAATTCTCTGAGAAACGAAATGTATTGCTAATATTTTGATGAATTTTTTTGGTGTTACGTGTTCTGAGCTTATAAAATAAATATTTCTCCATTTACCCAAACAATAGGTAATAAAAATGGCTTCTGTTGTGATATTCTTTGTTAGGTGTTTGTTTTTTTATAGAAAGGGACTTCCTAAAATTATAATAAAATAATGGCATTCAAAACAGGAATATGGAAGTAAATAAACATATAAATACTCACATTTTTACTTTGTATTATTATTCGACAGTGAAACAAACTTGAAAGAATAATAATGATGTGAATCACTTTTCTTCCATAGATTACCTAAAATTATCCGGGCACTTTAATTTTGACGTGACAACGTCTTATAAATTGGTTTGCCGGGTGACACTTCAAGAAACTGCGTTACGCTCCGCTCACGTTATGCGCTCGCAATGAGAGCGAGTGAGAGGCACGCGTCCCTTCCACTCGGGCATGGTTAGCCCGCCTAAGAGCGAGAGAGACAGACATAAAAATTATTTTACCACTCAAAGTCGTTGTCACGTAAAACTTTCGCCCGTATACCGACTTTACAGGCAACCAATTTTTTTTTTAAACCATCTTTGCGGCAGGAGGTACTTTTTATCAGAGTATTATTTTACCAATTTATCAGCATGACTAATAGGCATATCTATGGTAAATTACAACTATCTCACACAAATGCTAGGTTTTTTCACTAAAACTTAACTAAACCTACCCAATTTTCTCAACAGAAGCGATATGGAGTAAAATGTGCTAACATGGTTTAAATTAAATGAAACGCGTTTATATTCATTGATAAAATTCAGCCTGTCAGCTGAACGGCAGACTAGGGACGAACATGGTGAAACTATAAGAATTCCGTGTTGATTACAGAACTTTTGGTTCTTTTTTTTTCGTGCGGAAATTCCCACGTATCCAGCGAGGTTGGTTATTTCGGACTTGAACCGACTAAAATCGCACACCATCTCGGGTCTTCAAGCGCTGGGGTGTTAGGTGATCCAAATGGTATTTTCTTCGCACTCCATATGACCCAGTCAATTCCTGGCTTCGAGATGACCCCCTCGGGTTTGGGAACCACGGTGTGCCCATCTCGCCCCCGGATAAGGGGTAGGGGTGATTACGAAACCTCAAAAACGACGTCAAGGAGGTAGGACACGACGGTATCTCCCGTCCGAAATGAGCTGTCCGACTGGGGTAGTACCTCCGCCCTACAGAACACCGCGACCATAATAACCATCGTGTTGTGTTCCCGCCGGTAAGTAGGGTAGGCAGCGCGTGTGTGACACCCTTAGTGTTGCACACGTTCATATGCCACGGTGACCGCTCAGTGATCAGGTGGGCCGTGAGCTTGTTTGCCACCTACGTAGTATAAAAAAAAATTAAAAGCTACATAGGTCACCCGAATATTCTTGTTGACCTTCCCAATTAAACGAACTGTTTGTATACCTTGTGCAAATTTGTAGTCAGGCTCGCGGGCTCGAAATTAATTCAGTTGTACCAGTCAGTCGTTTCTACTGGGGAGCTGTCGTCGTATCGTGAGTTATAACTAGAGCTTTTAGCTCTTAGCTAATGAGTCATCACAAAACATTGTTAGCTGCAAAACACATTGCTTTCCATTTTTGTGCCCATCCAAAGCAATATGTAATGATACACAGTGCAACGACACTGTGTATAGTGTTTCGCTTGCACTAGTTAGGTTTGAAACCTTTGATGGAAAACAGATCCATCAGTCAGATTGTGTAGTCAGGATGAACGATAAAGGCATATTCAAACCTAAGCGGTATTCACTACCATCTGAGGTAGAAAAAACCGAGTGGATATGCGTACTAGGACTCGATTCTGCTAAAGGCAAACCACTATCATGCCACTAACACTCTAAAAATCATATTTAATTGTAGACTTTACGCCTGTACAGTTAAAGTATAAAATCAAATGAAAAGAATTCATCAAACTTTTCATTCGCTCTACAAAATATTATTTAATTTTAGACTTTAATTTTTATACCAATAAAGTCCAAAACTAAATAGGCGGGTCCACACAGAGCGAGCAGCCTCGCGAGGCATTTGCCGCGCGAGGAGACTATCCCCAAACGAGCGCGGCAGCCTCGGTATCATCGCGAAGCTGCCACGCGCGGCAGGCCCGAGCAGGCCCGAGCCATTCGTTCGTTCAGTTGAGAATACATCATGGCACCACACGTACGTGTTGCGGTGGCAGCTGTTACTTTTATCCTTATAAATAGGATTATAAACAAGAGAAGACAAGAAAACCTTAAACGAAGACGATATTGGATCCAGACTTTATACAAAAACAGATCTTTATTCATATTTTACTTATAATATACTCGAGCGAGGCACGAAACTATATACGCGAGCGTCCAGAGTGCGCGCGGCAAACGACTGAGGCGCCTTTGAGCAAAACAAAAAACCGACACCGAATGGCTCGGGCGCTCGGACGCTCGCCCGCGGCTGCGTGCGCGCTTGCCTCGGCCGAGGCACGTCCACACCAACCGAGCTGCTTCGCGCGGCAATGCCTCGCGAGGCTGCTCGCTCTGTGTGGACCCGCCTAATGCCATTTTTTAAGAGCATCGAGGCCCTGCTCAAACGTAATCTCATTGTATCCCTTCTCTCTCCACCCCTTCCTAGCCTCCCCACCTCTTCCTAGCCCTACCCATTCCCTTCAGGGTAGGCAGCGCGTGTGTGTCACCCGTAGTGTTGAACACGTCCATAGGCCACAGTGACCGCTTCCCATCAGGTGGGCCGTGTGCTTGTCTGCCGTAGTATAAAAAAAACGTAAGCGGATTTCGCTATCTTCGCTCGTAGAATACCGTGTCAGTTTCGCTTAAGAAGGTATATCGTTACTTAAGCGATATTATGGCATCAACTATTCCATTCTAGCCACGGAGCTTACCTGAGGGTAACTCACATAGTATGTATACCTCTACCCACAGTGACAATGAATACCTCTCAGGCCCAACTGATTAACGTCGTATTAGGTGCGATCGTATTAGGCGACACATCTATATCTATGTATATAAAAGTAAGTCGTGTCAGTTACACTATTTATAACTCAAGAACGGCTGCACTGATTTGACTGAAAATTGGTAGGGAGGTAGCTTAGAACCAGGAGACGGACATAGATTTTTTTTCGGACTTTTTATCATTTTTTACTGTAGAGTGGAGTAGAGAGTGGAGTGGATAGTGAAGTGGAGTGGAGAGTGGTGATACTGATTTCCATGCGGGCGAAGCCGCGGGCGAAAGCTAGTTTAATTTAAAAGTTAGACTCCAGTTAAAAGAAATATACCTATCAAAAGAGGTCGATTTTTAAATTCCTTATGAATCAGATGTCATTATTTAAGAATAGTTTAGTTTTATGTTAAAATTACTATTCTTAAAAGATAATAACATAATTATCTCAAGATTTTATTATAGTCTTTTATAATTGAAAGTCTAAAATAGAAGATGAAAGTATAAACAAATATTTTACTCATTTAAATCCTATAGAACCCGAATTATTGGTGGTTATTATGTCGTCAGGACCACGCAGGTGGTTAAGTTCGAGAAATAGGTGGTAGATAGTTAAGGGTTAAGATGATTTAGTTTTACAGCGGTTATTCATTCCATGTTACCTATTAAAATCCATCAACTTCTCACATTTTGACTGTGCTTAGAATTCAATGTCAAACGGAATAATGCCCCAAGTTTGAACACGCCTTTATACTTCGTTTTGAAGTAATTATGAACAGACTTTTTGCTTGGTAGGTTTCATAATTGGAACACGACCGCTGACTAAATTGAGCCGATTTCAAAATTGAAGTATTTAAAATCGCAGCCGTGTACGAATACCGTCAGATTAATTATTTCTGCTTTTTAAGAGATGGGACAGAGTATGCTAATTTAGTTTCACTGAGATTTTTACCAGTAGTAGAATTTTGGAAATATTTTTTTTCTTCATTAAATGTAATGTCTTATAACTTAAAAATAATATTTTAGCATTCATTCAGGAAATAAATGGAAATGTTCTGAACCACGCAACGCATTTTAACAACGCCTAAGGCAGCTCCGAGGTATTTACCTCGTAACCCGAGTCCATTTTACCATTTTGTGTTTGGCTTGTTTTGGCTCCTAACCTCAAGAATTGGTTGGAGATGGGGATAAGAGGGGAATGAGGGGGAATTGTGAGCTCTGGCTACCTTACTTACCGGTGGGAACACAACACGATGGTTATTATAGCCGCGGTCTTCTGTAGGGCGGGGTTACTACCCCAGACGGACTGCGCAGTTAGACGGGAGATACCGTCGCGTCTTACCTTCGCATTATCACCGAAGATACGCAAATACATCAAATTAAATCCAATCTAACGGTTCTAATCAGACTGCCAAGATTTGTCTCCAACTAAAAAACAACAGAGCAAGTTAAAATAAACCCTGTAAAAAAAACTTGTAAAAATCGGAATTCTCTATATAAGCTGACGAAGCCTACATTTCTGTTCACCCCTGAAAGATAGAAATAGCCATTTAACCGTACATGAAAGCGGCCCTGGGGCCTTACTCCGAAAAACAAAAATATTCGTATTCGTTGACGTTTTGACCATTTAGCTACCCCGAAAGTGTTTCGTTTCGGATTTTGGATCCGTCTTCGATCGTTTGACATTGAGGTTGTCGATCGTTATCAGTGTACACCTCCTACTGCCAAAATACATTTGACGTTTTCGCTGTCGTTGTTTGACAAATGGTCCGTTTTCGTTCGATCCGAAACGTTCATGTTCGATTTTCAGAGTAAGGCCCCTGTTCACACTATCTCCATACACATAAGCGAGGTCGGGCGTATACCGCATTACGCACCCTTTGTAGTCACAATACTTGCCACAAAGTGAATCTTGTGTTTTGTTCTAACAATCTAATTTTAACTACATCGGTGACATAGCAATAGATGGGGCCTCTCATTTTGTGAGTTAATTTAGTTGTGCCTGCGGCTCTGCCGCGTATGATATGCAAAACTGTTGTACGAGCTAAATTAGGATATACAAGCCTATTGTGTTGAAGGGGGCTCGTGACTAAGTGGGAAGTGAGTAGGTTAGTACATAATTGCAGGGTTAAATAAGTCAGTTCAGTCTTGGGATGGGTGACCGTTCGAAAACGCGTCTCAATGTAATTACATTGAGACCCGTTTTCGGAAGTTAAGGCGTTAAGCAGACGGCGGGGCGGGGCGGTCTTTTTGACCGCGACGTATTATTCTTATTATAACTATCATTTAGCGCGTATGTCTGACAAGCGACATGACTGATTGCGCGGAAATGCAACCTTATGATCGTACAAATAAGACTGCGTCGCGGTCAATTTGACCGCCTCGCCCCGCCGTCGGTTTATCGCCTAAGGCGTTGTCGGGCCCGGTTGGTATACGAACATCTAATACCACTCGTTTGGGCAGTTTGAGACCTAAAAAGCAAGTTGGATAACTGATCTTTTTTGAGTTACTCAATTATAATTAGGAAATAGTATCGATACTTTGTGATATCGAGTACATTGCATTCGATGCTTTTACTAAATGAGTACTTTTTGGCAGGTTCGGTATCGAAAGTTTTTAAATGAGTAGTCTTAGAAATTTTTTGATGTCAGTGGGAAGATTTAAGTCGCCTAGCGTTGTCTACTTATTTTTTGCGTACTTATGTACACACACGTTACTGTAATGTAATAAGTAGTACCTACTAGTTATTACATTACATTACTGTGTATTTCCTTAATAATCGATTTTTATATTCATGATAGGCTTTACGTTTGACCTCAAACCACCTGATGGTAAGTGATGATGTGGTCTACGATGAATCACGCTTGCGTAGAAGGAACCTATTCACTCGTGACATGAATACCTACTCCTAGGTTATAGCTTTCCGGAAACACACTCCGGCAGGGAATTCCAAACCTTAGCTGTTTCTTTTTTCTTATCTTTAAAATTACTAGTGGGTTATGGGAGTCTGATGGCAGTAACTTCACGGAAAATATCAAAGTCTAGTCTCTTTGTAGTTACATTGAAAAGCCGAAGGATGAAGCTTGTAATTGTATCTCAAGGACTAGAAATAAATCAATTCTATCTTCATTGTACAATTGAATTTGTTTTTGACTTTCTCACTGAAATTTCACCATCTCCAAAGGGTCTTTTACCTTAATAAGTATCTCATTGATTTGATCCTGTCAACCAACGTAACAAGATTCAAATTTGAGGCTGGGGATTTCTCTGAAATGTTTAAATGTCGTTACTTCTTGTTGAAATAAGGGAACTTTCCTTTGAGTAAGATTACAATAAACTTTCATTTAACCAATCGATTTTGTAATTAATTAGCTCCTCACCCTTTCCTAGACTTCCCTCCCAACAAGCAAAGTAGCGATAACAGGATCTAAATTTAAAGCTTAAAGTTATATAGTAGCTATATAAGATCTAAAATAATACTTTTAGGTGATAGTACGGATATAAGAGAGTTTGCTAAAGCACCAGCGATAGTAAGGTGATATAAAAGATATAGAAAAAATACGCTGCAGCTTAAAGTTGTATAAAGGTGCTATAAGCTACAACCTTACAGTCGTTATTGCAGCTTTAAGTGAATTTTAACATTAAAAGCTCTTTTGGAGTGGCTAATATCACTTGCTGATGTAAATGCTCTATTTAAGTGCTATGTATACCTTTAAGTGCTAAATATCACTTTTGATGTTTAAGTGGTTATAAGAAAACCTTCAAGCCGTTTAAGGGTTATAATAATCAATCTTATAACTCTTAATAGTGCAGTGATACAATAGAGTTAAGGTACCCTGTTCAAACACTATTATAGGTGTTTTAGCGCTTGAGGTGCTAGAGAAGCTTGAAGCTTTATAGCCCTATAAGAGTGCTAGTGTGGACATTATTAAGTCTTATAGCGATATGATTTTTTGTTTTAAATATGAAACCCTTCTCTATCACCTTAAGCTGGTTAACGAGGTTATTTATATTAAAAAGCTTTAAAATACTCTACATTAGTGTTAATAATCACTTTGAATGTTAAAAAATTCCGTTATATCGCCTATGTGGTAAATATTAACGTCCATCTTTTATTTTACTGAACACACTAAGTAAATACAAGCGTGCCTTTTCGTATTTAAACAATGCAAAGGGAAATTAAATCATGGAGTGTGAATGAAAATCCAGATGGTATATGACAACATAAAAAACTCAACAACTAACTCTAGTATAGACTACAATGCTTTACATTCTAATAATTCGCGTAATAATGAAGAGGGTTCCGTCCATCAAAATATTGAAAATAAACAAATTAAAAATTTTCGACAGACTAGTAAAGTGGAACAAATGAACATTAACACGTCAAGTGAACAGAACTGCAGTTTGGCTGATGAACTGATGTGAAATGTCAATTTATTCTCGATAAAAATATTTTAACTCTTTATGTTTTTATTCCAAGAGCAGTACCTGATTAAAAAAAAAATATATATAAATGTTTACTCAGTATATTTGAACGAACTGAATATTGGAATGAAAATGAGTATAATATGTATATTACTTTATAAGCACACAAGACTCAAAATAATACAAAAAGAGACCAAAAAGGAGCCATGAAAGCCCATATTTAATCAGATTCGTCTATGACCACCGATTACCTATACGAACTATTAGGTACCTAATCGATGTCCATATTGCTATAGTCACTGTCGTCACTGCTATCATCACCTACATTAATTTATAGGTTCTTTTTCCAAAATATTATCTATTTTCATATTTCGAAAAACAAATTGTGTGGTAAATAAGTACACCAATAATTATAATCTTACTAGCTTTTGCCCGCGGCTTCGCCCGCATGGATGTCGTTTATCGCGTCCAAACATAGCCTTATATCTCGAGGTCTAATCTAATCTACCCCTACACCAAATTTCATCAAAATCGGTTCAGCGGTTCAGGCGTGAAAGCGTAACAGACAGACTATTCTGAACAGGTGGCACTGATTCCCACAGATATTTTGTATTAGCTACCAAGATATTTCATATTTTATACCCCTGATACATACGATATGAAGATAAATAAAATACAGTTTAAATCAACACGTTGTATTTATTTATACCTATAAGATATGATCTAAGTTGCGACAATAAGAGCGGGTACACATTAGGCGCTTTCAAACGCGCGTTTTACGAACTAGAAGAAGCACGCGCTTGCATACGCTGGTTTCCTCTTCAGTATCACGTTGTGTGAGCATAATATTTATTTCTTTTACTGCAGCCTCGTAAGTATTAATGTTGTTTCTTATAACACTGCACGGTATGGAACACCAATGCGCTTGCGGTAAAGATGTATCGTCGTTTATAATTTTTTGTGGCTGTTTAGGCCACCTTAGAACGCTATTGTGCTCCCATGTAGACGGTACTGCAATTAGTTTTACTTTATTTCGCTCTTTGTTCTGAATTATTTTAAACGGCATACTGAAATATAAAAAGTAACTGTTGTAAAAAGAACTTGTGTGACTTGACTATGCATTCGCACCATTTGGCACCAACGCGGAAAACGTCACATCGGGGCCTTTGATTATTATAATGAAAGATCGGGGTATTGTATCATTTTCTAAAATTAGTGTAAAATGTGTAAAAACGGTGGATTTTTAAACATAACATCTTCGACAACGTGCACAAGTTTGGAAAAGTGGCATATTACCGTGAATTGTGCTTTTCAACGTTGATTCCAAAACTCCATAGAAGCCTCTAGTAAAGTCTCCACTATTTTACTGGGGCAAGAAGAAAAAATCCATGGTCATGGGTACCTATGACCATGGATTTTTTCTCAGACACGAAGGGAGTCCATGCTCAAAAATTACTAAGGGGGGTTTATATGTAAACTAGTAGAATACTCACGTTTTAGAGATGTAGGATTGTAGGTATATACTGTACGGCACTCACAGTCGTCCAACACGTCGCTTTGTTGTTGCCGTTGCCGTCCTCGCGTTGTGCTCAATGTATTTTATCGCTAAAAGCAAGTTAAAAATATATTATATTAGATATAACAATTAAACACAGAGGTTGCAGTCTTTAATTTATCCCGAACAAAGTACAAACTTTAACACTATTACGAAATTAAGCGCGTTATAATATTTATAATTTTCGATCACAATTTATTAGTTGAATAAGTAAGTACCTACTTATAATAGTTAGGTATGTAATAAAACAAGTATTGTAACTACTACTTTGTTAATTGAAAAGTGCCTATTTAGATTTATCGTATGACATTCACATTATATACCTATTTGCAAAGATACAATAAACTTGATGAAAATCTTTTATATTAATGGTTTACGTATCTTACCAAGGAACCCAAATGTCCCACCCAAATACTTATGATAAAAAATCCTTTCAACGATATGAATTAAGGCTCTAATCGCCGTAGTTGTACAAACAAAAGTGCTAATAAATAATTTTATAGCACCGTTATAAACTCACGAGTTCTAAAAAAGAGATAATTATCACGATTGCCGTTAGCCTAGCATTTAAATTTAAAACTCCATTATTGTTTACAAATATAACCTAAAAATCTTGATATATCTATTAATAAAGTTTACTTAAATCATTGTTGTTTTCTCACAATTAAAGATCTAACAATTTTTGATTAACCATTTGGAAGGGATTAGTACAATTAGCAAAATTACAAAAAAATACTAATATTACCGCTATATTTTGGTTTAAAGATTTCTTAAAACGCCTTATTTCAAAGGCGCTTGAAAATTGAGATTAAAAATAGTATACATAATAACAGAAAAAATACAACCGCAATAGTATTTCACTTAAATATTCACTTAAGGTATATATATTGTAGGACTTACCGCTTTTTGTTAATCAACGCCATTACGTACACATCACACATGCTAGATATAAAAAACAAGAACTTGCACAGAAGGAATTAGGTACATATAAAATATTACAAAACGCAAAGATTTTATTTACACTATTCTAGCGTTTTTGCATCACTTTAAGTGATATATGATACCATCTTACATCTTTAACAGAACTTAAGCGATATAAAAAATAACATCTTATAACTAAAATAGAACCTCAGGCGATTAATATAGGTTTTGCAACACTTCAAGTGATATAAAATAGCATATTATAACTTTAATAGAACCTTTTTCTATAAATAAAGTTTTTTCACACTATAAGTGATATAAGACTGCATCTTATAACTTTTATAGATCTTTTGGTAATAAACACAGCATTTGCAACACATTAAGTGATACAAAATAACATCTTATAACTTTATTAGAATCTTGGGTAATAAATACGACTATTTTACTCTTTACTATCGCCATTGGTAAGAAAATACCATATAGTAGCATTGTTATGCCACTTATTTATCACTGTTGCAGTTAATACGAGCTGCTGTAGAACTTACAAGTGCTAACATCGTTGCCCAATTCGGACTATAAGAGAGTTATAGCGCGCTCTATCGCTAATTTTTAGGCCGCGCTATCGTTATTGGTGTTAAATTGAACAAATAACCGGCTGTTATAGACCTTATTTTATCGCTAAATTGTTAGTTGGGCTCCTTACCTTCAGGGTAGGCAGCGCGTGTGTGACACCCTTAGTATTTCACACGTCTATTAGGTCACGGTTACCACTTCCCAACAGTTAGGCCGTGTGCTTGTCTGCCACCTACGTAGTATAAAAAAGCCAGTTGACGAATGAGTCAATTTACAAGTCTGTGACCTTTTTAAGTTACATGTGTACTAAGTCCTAACCTCAATAAAATTAACTTCAAAAACACGAAAACATGACCTACCGTGTTTTACTGGAGCAGGTCAAAAAGTTTTATACGAGCTAAGCTAGTGAGGCTTTGAGGATTAGTAGAATTCATAGTAATTGCTGGAACTACGTATAGTGCTATGCCTGGCTAGAAGTTTGATTGCTTTTTATGCCTTAAACGTTTGTTTGTACCAAAGACCATGATAACTACCATAGTCTTTGGTTTGTACCTACTATATAAATATTTTATGGGCAAAGATTCTATGTCCTGTGGGTATATACTCGTACCTACATGTTTGTAGATAATTCGGAGTTTCCATCCCTAGATATTATCGCGCACAAAGCGGTTTGATGATTAAATATGAAAGGAATGAAGCGAATAAAGCGTTGTTCTTTTTTTCTTTTTTTCTATTCTATTATTTTCTTTGTTTTATTATTTACCCACAAACGTGTTCTCTTCTTCTTATAATTTCGGGTTCTTGCAGGGCGTGAAAAAGCATTTGTCAAAGACATCTGGGTTAGGGCCACCATTCTAGGAGCAACCTCCGAAAATGGTGGCCATTCCGTAAAAGACTGGATCAAACACTCATCAGTCTCCAAACTAAAAATCTTCGAACACAAACTTCATTACAACAATATAACCGTTTACATTCCGCTTTCAAGGCGTCAAGATAAGAAGAGTTTGAATATCAGTAGTTGGAAAACAGTCTTCGATTTAAATCGATAGCCCCTCCATTGCCCCTCGTACATAAATCACAAGCTGTAATGAGAGTTTGAATAGTAACATGTGACAAAAACAAAAGCATACGTACCAAAACTGGGTCAGAATATGAAGCAAACGTTAATTTATAGTTCACACTGGCTAAGTAGATTTATGTGTACAAATTCACAATTGAGTTTCGGACACTTACTCTGAGAACTAAACAAGTGAACTACTGAATCTCTCTCCTGAGATACGAATACAATCTTTCATAATTAATTATATATTTCCAGTTTAGGTAACTATACCTATAAGGCGATTAGCAGAAGGCGGAGTGGGGCGGTCAAAATGACCGCGACGTACTCTTCGCACGCAGGACTAGTGGGACCGGTGGGTGTCACGCGGTGCTGCGACAACAATCCTCGTTTGATGAGGCCGTAAAGCTGGGTGCCACCAATGGTGACTCTCTTACCTGACAGACTTTACATTCAGCTTACCATCAGGCGAGATGAAGTCAAATTGAAATGTCCGATATAAACTACTATTATCCCTGAAATAGACTCCCATGGGTAGCTTGAACGAGATCAGAATTCTACACGATCGAAGCCGCGAGCAACTTCCAGTAGAAACTAAATTCATCAAAGAATCTGTAAAACTTTCCAATAACTGAACTTTATTAGGTTCAGTTCTAAATTAGGCAGCCGTGTCAGCGGCTGGCCACGATTCAAAGATAAAAATCCCCGGGACAACCGGGTTCCGGAGGGGAAGGGCATAATCGACAAACCCGATTACAGATTTCCCCGGGCGACGTTTTCCATTGATCCGGGGCTCACTAAGGACGCTCGAACACAACTCGCTTTTGAGTTTATCACGTTTTAAATTGCCATCGATTTTGTGAGTATACTGAACTCCTTTATAGGGGTTTGTCTTCATTGATGGTTGATTGGGCGTTGCTGTTGAAGATTAATGGGATCCAATCTGAATTTTAAATTTTATGGGGTCTTAATTTGCTTTTCCAATTAAAATTCTTCGTGATTTTTTTTAATGTCTGATTTCGACAGCCGCAAGCAGGCGTGAAAGTTTTTACAAATGGTTGTTGTGCTGATTTTTTTATACTATTAGGTGGCAGACAAGCATACGGCCCACCTGACGGGAAGTGGTCACCGTGGCCTATGGACGTGTGCAACATCAGGGGCGTTACACTCGCGCTGCCGACCCTGGGGAGGAGGGGGGAGGGGTTTGGAGATGGGGATTGGGAGATAAGGGGGGAGGGATTGTGAGCTCTGGCTACCCTACTTACAGCCTTTGTTATTTTTGAGTGTACTATTCCTGTGCATCGTGACGCCAATTGACGAATTTTTTTCCTATCTTTTATCCAAAATTTTAGGTAGATACTGTCAGAGTTGGAGGCAGAGTTTGAGACAACAATCGCTCCTGTAAAAGACAAGCTAAGCTATGAAAGGTAGGAGCAGAAGAGCGAACAAAGTACAAGCTTTCAATGTAACAAGTATTGGCGTTGATGATGAATAAGGCATCGTAACATATCGAATGCAGGCGCCGTATATTCAATTCTTTTATGGAGCACAAGCTATCCGTCCGCGTGGAATTCTGATCTAGTTCCCGCTTCCCATGGGAATAAATTTCAGGAACAGAAAATCTATATATTCCAGACTACAATCTATATTCCTGTACCAAATTTCAGATCCGTTTACCCAATAGAGCGTGATTGAGTGACAAAAATCTAAACCAATCCACAAACTTTCACATTCATGATATTAGTAGTCTGGTCCAGCCTCGGAGAGGAAGATAAGCCGTCGGTCCCGGTTGCCATACAAACATCTATGGCAGTCGTTATGGGTAGTTGGAGCCCTAAAAATCCCAACAACAACGGTCTAGCTGCAATGCTTCGATATTGTATTGGTTGTGAAGGTCAGATGGCAGTCGCTTCACGGAAAATATCGAGGTTCAGCCAAATCCGCAGTTAAGACTGGTAAAGCGGACCCCAGACTCCGAGGTGCAAGCTTTGGATACGACTGGGATAAACGCTAGGTTGAAAAAAAAGTAAGAAATAGAATATTGTAGAGCCATGAAGCCATAGACAGTCATTCTAGTAAGAAAATGTATCATTTAAAAGCAATTAATTACAGACGCAAGTTAGAATTCGGTATGTACATGGTGTTGTAATTTCGCGACGTTAATTGACTCCAGGTATACAGCTTTAATTGGCTACACAATTACATTGCCAGTGCTTCGAATAAATTATCACTATTTCAGAACACGCTGCTGTTGCTCTAATTAACTTGTGTTTCAGGGTACGCAACTATGTATTATTAGCGCAGCAGAAGCACTTTGTGTATTTAAAGAATACTATAAATAGTTATAAAATTGTAAAGTAGCTGTGTCTGTATATTGCAGATATTAAAAAAAATACTTGAAAGAAAGAAAGAAAGAAAGAAAGAAAGAAAGAAAAATTTATTTGGCACAAGAGTGGTCACAAACAACATAAGTACACAAAATTCCGATTCATGGAAACTAGAAGAGTATTTCTTCTAGTCCCCAAGCACAAAGACCTAAACCTACTTGGGTTTGATTCTGAACACAAAAGTATTTTCTTTGGAATTCTTGTCGGTTTGTTCATGATGGACGCAAAAAACTACTGAACGGAATTTACTGCGGTTTTTTTCGTCTTAAATCTTACGCATGTTTGATTAAAATTTATTGTCTTTTTTAACGTATGGGGTTTTTCTCGGGTACCACCTCACCAGAGTTAGTGGAGTAGTTATGTTGGGGTCGAACCGATTAAAACCACATGGTGATCCGTCCACGTCAGTTTTGCACTAGGGACCCTGGATATACTGACTGGGGATCAATGGAGAGAACACCTGCGTTACTACTTGTGGTTAAAATCTCCTAGGGTTCCTAGGGACTTCCTTACTAATCTGATGATAGGTACAAAATGAAAAAAAAAATCGCAACAGAAAAAGAAGTACACACTTTTTAAAACCATAATACCAGTGTTGAATTTGAATTAAAAGCCACGTTTGGCACATGCTCGCATTGTGGTTCGAGAATTGGCAAAGTTACGTAATTAATTGACCCGTTGCCAGACCAACGCATATCAATTAGTTTAATCCTGCCACTTGAATTTTCACTGTAGCAACATGTCGGTTTGATACTATCAATTTTTGTGGTTATTACATTTATAATATTTATAAGGTTAAATTCGTATTTGATGCTCCTTAACAACATGGATAGGCTTCAAGTTGGCTTGCACCCCAAAGATCATGGGGGCACCCCCTTGCATCCTAAGGCGTTACGCAGACGGCGATAGGCCACGGTGACCGCTTCCCACCAGGTGGGCCGTGTGCTTGTCTGCCACCTACGTGGTATAAAAAAAAATCTTGAAGAAGAAGAAGATTTATGAAGATCAAAATACAACCGTGATTGCAATTAGAATTGCATATCACATTCTAAAAAAACCACCGTGGTTTATGAGATAATTTTATTGCTAGACCAAACAGGCCTTCTTAAAACCTTAAGAAAATCATATCCGAATCGAGTTCACGTGTTAGTGAAAAAGGTTCTATAGTTGCTATTCTAAAGTGAGGATTTACCAGTGGTTTCCTTTGTGTCAGAAATAATAAAAAAGGGATGGACAACCTCCGTATATGTCTCAGTTTGAGACGACCCAGCCTGTCTCTTAATAATGTTATATTTTTTTTGCAAATATTACGAATAATCTCCTTTTGGTGATAATAATATGTCTTTAATAATCCTTATAATTCTAATAAATAAGTAGTTGTAGTTTTAATGCGATTTCTTTCCAGCCATAGGGATTATAAATAGTGTTTGTAACATTGAATTTCATTTCGTTCAACACGTAGTTTTCCTTGCTATTATAATTGTAACTAGCTTTGTTATTTATTAGTTCGTTTGTATGTTTTTTATATCCAATAAGAATCACGTTTTGATGTCAGATTGGGCTCAAATTTAGTGTAATTCACAATACGATAATATTATATAGTACGAAGCTGGTCTGATGATGGATGGAAGGTGTCCATAAATAAATAAAAATTATATAAAAATAAACCATTGGGTTGTGAAGGTCAGATGGCAGGGTACCGACACTAGTAGTCAGCCCCGCACCAGTACTCAGCCTTTTTTGGTTCAAAACCAATAGAAATAGCATTCTAATAGAAACTAACCTATAGAATTACTTTAAATTGGTTCTGTGACTCTTCATTAGTCGATTCAATTCCAAAATTATTAGCTAAGTGGCTGCGAAGTATTTTAAATATTAGTCTTTTTCGACGTCGTCTGCTGACAAGGCGATACGCGGCGCGCGCGCCATTTTTTTGTTAGTGGAAGCGTTCACAAAGAAGTTATTATTTCTCATTTTTTTGTCAGTTTTAAGTCACTTTGTATTAACATTCCCATTAATTAAAAGTTTTGGCATCATAATCAATGAAAAAGTATCGTGTTCTTCTTAAGAATTAGTAATAATGAGGCGGCCGAATACTGGGTACCATTTGTATATGCATTATCTAGTACCCAGCCACCCCTGGCTGAGTACTGGTTTTAACGCTGTTTTTTTATTTTCAGTTATATTAGTATCATTTTAAAGTTCAGAGTTCATCCTTTAATCTGGTATACCCATACCATATACGGTTTTGTCAAAAACCCAATAGTCGGCCACTTAAACAGTTGAAGTTGGTTGCATGGCTGAGTACTGGAGAAAGTATACCCAGTGCTCAGTCGTCTATATTTAAATTGTTTCTTTATACAGTTTCTTTCTTTTAGGCTATTTTAAACATACATACATACATACATACAAATCACGCCTTTTTCCCAGTGGATAATCTGGTCTGGGAAACCATTGGACTAGACAATATCTGTCCACTTGCTACGATCTTGGCATACTCCTTTCGCTTCTTCAACTTTCATAATTGTTTTCATACACGCACGCCGGTTGCTGGTACTCTTGACCTGATCTTTTTCCAAAACGTCCTAGATCTGATTAAAATATGTACGCCTAGGTCGGCCTTTACCTGGTTGCCCATTCACCCTTGCCTCATATATCTGTATCGTCAATCTTCTTTCAATCCTTCCTTTCTCTATCTTGGTCACTACATCTTGAACCACATCGCAACGTTCCCTTATCACACTGTTACACATTCGGTCCATCTATGCTTCTTAGACTTCTTGTTTCCACAGCATTTAATCTACTTTCATGCTTCTTCTGCCACACCAAACATTCACTACCTACCTTATATACCTAAGTGTGGGAACGAGAACTCTTGTACAGTGAGACGTGCCTTTTTAGACACGATCTGACTGCTCATAAATTTATGCAGCGCCCCATTCACTTGATTAACTGCTATTCAGGAAAGAAAGTTACAGAGGCAAATAATAAAGAAGATAAATAAAAAAGAAAATAAAACAGCTCTAAATTCTAAACTAGTAAAGTGAAGGAGACTACACAGAAGGAAAATGATGATTCTAATCAGAAATTGAGAGTGAAATGTACAAGGAAAAGGAAATTGGAAGATTTAAATGACATAACTGAAGAAGCAGATAGAACTGGCCGTGATTTTGTGGAAATATAATAAAATAAATTAAAATTCTCAGTAACATACTTAATCATCTGAATCTCCTGAAGCAGAAACCTGTAAGGAATTATTTTCCTTACAGGTGTCTGTTTCAGGAGCTCCTGCATACATACATACTCAAGCTTCTGCAAAAAATTGTTAATCGCCGAAAACTTTTAGAAGTGAAAAAAAAAACTTGAAAACTATTTAAATACTGAAACTTTTTAATTACTGAAGAATTTTCAGATTGATTTAAGTAGGTATAAGTTATATATTTGATTGATTTCAAGAGAGGCTGACCACTGGTGGCAGTATGGCTGATTACTGGATTTTGGCGGCTGAGCACTGGTGAAAATTGCCTTATTTTGTTAAAACGTATTTTTCATATTATTAAAGGATAATTTTGTAATTTTTGTTAATTTTGTAACAAAGTTTAATAAATGTGTAACGCAATTTATATAAAAGATTTTCAATTTAATCTTTCTAATATTTTTTTATACGAGTTTGAAGTCAGACTTTCCACTAAAAGGCTGACTACTGGTGCCAGTACCCCAGTCGCTTCACGGAAAATATCGAGGTCCAGCCAAATTCGCAGTTAAGACTGGTAAAGCGGACCTCCGACTCCCGAGCTTTGGATGCGACTGGGATTAACGCTAGGTTGAAGAAGAAAATAAAAGGTTCACGGGTAACGGGAACAAAATTTCACGCGAACGGAGCCGCGGGGTACTGCTAGTATAATATAAACAACCAACCAACATACCAGGAACCCATAAACAAAGGTAAATAATACCTGGAAACCAAAACAACAGGTCTCCAGGCCACGATGTAATTCAACAAAGGAATATAAACTGGAATTTATTGAAATTGAGGAGCAGACGGATATGGGGGTGGAGTTCCCGCATTGGATATAACTCCATTATAAATAACATGTTCCGATAGGTTCGTTTTGACAACTTTATTGTAGGAGCCACACATGTTCCAGTATACTTGAGCAAGTTTAGACTTGCAGATGTACACTTGTATAAATTATGAAAAAATTTTTTTTAAGTTAAACAGTTTTAAATTTTGCTATCAGAAATAGAGAATTCTGCCAAATATCAGACCAATCAGACAGCTGGAAGGGGTTCAAATATCAATTACTAGATTTGACCCAAACAAACAGGTCGAGTTAAATAAAACTGTTTAATAATAATAATAATTAAAAACGATTTTTAGATCGGAAAAGTGATAATCCAGGACTTGAACCCGTGACTAGTCCCTAACAGGAGGAATCGTGTGACCAACTGAGCTACCTTAACCCATTCTAGATGCTTGAACTTTTCAGATCAAAAAATTATTAGGAATATTTAGCATACAATTGCTTTAAAATTTCATTGAATACACTTGTAAAAGTCTAAACTTGCGCAAGTGCACTGAAATGTGTGTTTTTTTTTAATCGGTTACGTCAGTATGACTTCCTTTCGCCTGATGGTAAACTAAAGCTAAGGTCTCAGGAAGAGGATGGAGACCCCATTACATACACCGATAGTGCTATAATGGTAGCCCTCAACTTGACGGCTTCATCAATTGCTTTTCCACGCCCCGCTTAAAGGTCCCGGGAATGTAGAAGGAAGACACAACATGGGAGCTGGCAAAAAATTCCACATACCCTACTTACCGGCGGCAATACAACACGATGGTTATTATGGCCACGGTCTTCTGTAGGGCAGAGGTACTACCACATTCGGACTGCTCTGTTCGGTCGGGAGATACCATCGTGTCCTACCTCCTTCTATAGTAAGCGGTGGTAATGACATTTAACAGAAAAAATAGGCTATGCAAAGATTCTAGAATAATATTACATGGATACTTAAGCAAAGTGGCGAGCGTTGGCATTTCTTAAAGAAAAAGTCAACTTACTGAACCGATATTATTATAGGATGTTAGAATCCTTTGATTATGGAGTTGGTTTTTAGGCAGTTTGCTACCAAGTTTGAGTTGCTTTTTCAATTTTTGCAGATAATGGCATGTGTTGAACACGTGAACGTTTTCCGGAATTAGAAATAAAACAATTATTTTTTCAAAATTGGTGAAAGTTTTTTTATAGCAAACTAGCTGTTGTCCGCGGCTCCGCCCGCGTGGACGTCGAAAATTTTCCTGAATTTTCTTTGCTATAAACCTCACGGAGCCCGAGACCTTTCCAACCAATGCAAGACCGTGGAAATCGGTTCGTGCATTCTGGAGTTATAGCGTCAGGAAGGAAAACCCAACTTATTTTTATATAGTAGAATAATTTACACATCTTCTATGATAATCAGTATTTCATAATCAAAAACTCCAGTCTTGATATCTCATAATCTTATGGAGATAATCAACTTTTTTAAATTACTTTTTGTCCACAGGTACAGTCAGCGGCAAAAGTCTATGATGATTGCAGAGATTTCAAACTTAAAAATTCGAATGAAAAATGGTTTATTATATTGTAATCAAAGTTTAAAGGTAGTTCAATAGAGCCATCTAAATAATTAAACATAATTTTCATTAACAACCATAAGTTACTTTGCCCAAAACTACAGTTCAAAATCTGAAAATGATCATAGACCTTTGACGCTGACTGTACAATGCTTAATTGTACCTTTGGACAGCAAAAATGTACATATGGACGGTAGGGACGGGTAATAAGTAAATTGATAAAATTATAGAGTTTTTACAAATTGGTGTAATTTCCATAAAACTACAACTGATGTCACTCTTTCCCGAAGTAAAATATTTCACGAACTTAACGAGTGCCTTCTCCACCCTTTCCTCGATCCTCGTCGTAAAGAATGTAGTCAAACGTTTGACGTCATGGTTCGTTACCGCCTCCCACTATTACGCTCCTCATCAAATTTCCACTTTATTCCCCTTGCCATTCCATTATCTATATACAAAATTGTAAGTTAGTTGTGTCTGTTCATCACTGGAGATATTTAAAAAAAATGTGTATTTATGTTTTTTGACTATATCTCCGGTTCTATTCAACCGATTCTCATCAAACTTTAGGCCTGCCTAAGACCTTTTAAACAAAAAAAATTACATCCAAACCCGTTCAGTATCTGTTGAGTTTATTGCGAAAAAACAGAAAAGAATTTCCAAAAAACATATTTTTGTTTTCAGAATCGTCGAAATATAAACCAAGTTTTTTTTCATTTCTCCATTGCTATGCTATAGACATAGCTACTTTACAATTTTATAATAGGTAGCATAGAAATGAACGATTCTGAATACATTTTTTTAATTCTTTTCTCTTTTTTCGTTATGGTCGTAAGAACTACAGGGTGCATAGACAAGTGTCACAGCGTAAATCGTTAAGGAATAGAATAGATTAGGTCAACCATACACACTCCACCTTGTGATCCCGCTGTGACGCGCTCATTGTACCTACGCCGGCGACGAGCTTGGATGTGGTTGGTCGATCTAATCTATTCGATTCCTTAGCGATTTACGCTGTGAAACTTGTCTACGGAGGCAGAACGGATTTTGATTTGGTTTTATTTATTACAAAGGTCTTGATTGGTTAGGTACAACCGGAGATATGACCAAAAAACGATAACCGGCCTCCACGCGGGCAGAGCCGCAGGTAGCAAGCAGCTAGTAAAGTATAAAATAATTTTTATGTATATCCCATGGCGTGGTGATTAATCTTGTCAGGACATTATTGTCAAGAAGAATCTTTTTGTGAAAGGTAAATCTAGCGAAAATTTTGCTTTTGTAATATGTAATTTAGTCTTGCCGCAGGTTATGTAAGTAAATGTTACTTGGGGCTTTTAATCTATACTAGCCGATGCACGCGGCTTCGACTGCGTGACTTAGGTATGTACTTTACAGTTGAGTCTTTAGAGATATTGCCTCTCTGAAATTTTACTTCTGACAGAACGATTATGGACTTATTCGTCAACTCAATGGTCGCTCTTTTCATCGTGAACATTTAAATAATATATCGACAAATATAGATTCCTTATAGGTATACCTTTCCACCATCAAAAGTAGAAGTCACAAGAGACAAAAACTGGTGAATATGGAGCTTGCTCAATTATTCCAAAGCCTGCAACTCGGGATTGTGAGCCGAAAGTCGGGCTTTGTGAATTTAACTTGCCATTTTTTGTGAATTTCGATGTCCATTGTATCTTTGTTCTACAAATAACGTGCCAGTAACAATTACCCTATAATCGAACTGAACTCGGAAAACAAAAGGACTAATTCCAATAGACACTTTCCATACAGAGAAAATGACTAAATACCGACTATTTTGTCGCTTAAGTAATGTACAGGAAATACAATTCGTGTGAGAATGAAAGAAATGCATATTTATGTGAATAATTGCTACCTGGTCACACTGCCTATGAGACTGTCTGCTATTTTTATCGCAACATAAAAAGTCGTCTAAGAAAATAAAGCATTCAGAAACCCAATGTGCAAGCATTGAGCGAGCATGAACTATCCAATGAATCGCCCACTGCAAACCACGAATGTGTGAAACTTGAAATTTGACATTCAGTAGGTTCTCCTGATGCCCACTACTTAGAAGATTTAAAAAAGGACCTAATGGCAGAACCACACTTCGCTATTCGTTATTCACCTTTATTCACGTGTATAAATAGAAGTGGGGAGGGTTTATTTGTGTATATAAAGACCTAATGTGCGTTGTGTTCATGAATAAAGACAGTTATCTTTCTTGTATATTTGCTTTATTCGAATATTTACCTTAGTCGCTCTTATAAAGACGAATTGTGAAGGGTTTAGTCATCTATAAGAATTTCGTCGAATACATTATAGGCGAATAGCGAATAGCAAAGTTTGGTTTCACCTTTACGTATTAGATTTAACACATAAAGGCATGATTTAAAACATTACTCTTATTTGTTAAAAGTCTTCAACATCACTCAGTTAATTGCCCTGGCGTGGGTCAAATTTCAAAATTCACTCTGAACTATCGTAGCTACTACACACTCTCTATTCACTGACGGGAGTTTATAGTTATTAACGGCTCGTTTCTCGTTCATCACCGGCATTGGAACAAGAACTATCAGAATTCTTGTCATAAAGTTGGAATTTCAGGTAGACAAATTTACAGACAGACAACATCTAATAAATTATTGAAGAGACGGTTCTCTTGTAAATGTAGTTGGTATGTAAACTGAATTGATAGGCTCCTCGTCGACTCCTCGTCTCGTCGTGAAACAAGCACTGCGTCTTTGACAGGGTTGGCGCGTGATATGAATTAGTGTCTGCTATTTGGATTTTGGAATTTTCAATTATTGGAATTAGGCTACTGTTACCAATTTCAGGGACAGTAAACTTGCCATACATACGTTGATTTCTCCAGCTTCCACTTTTTCATCCACAAATCTTGCAATTATTAATTTCTCTTTTTACCCGACTGCGGAAAAGGGTTATGTTTTTCTCGCGTATCTTGTAAGATAGTTGTGAAGGTCAGATGGCAGTCGCTTCATGGAAAATATCGAGGTCCAGCCAAATCCTCAGTTAAGACTGGTAAAGCGGACTCCAGACTTCTAGGTGAAAGCTTTGGATACGACTGGGATTAACGCTGGGTTGAAGAAGAAGAAATATAGCATTTTTGCCCAGTGGTATCTACAACTATGCCTGGGTTGGGTTGCTCCGATTTCAGTGGTGACTAAGTACATCCTGGCCTATTTAATTTATTCTTACTACTCATTTTAATAATGCCTTTGAGCCACCAGTTCTAGCTGACTCAAAGACGAAACTTATCACGCTAATGAAAATTCCACTAAAAAGTTCTGAAATATTACGTAACTTTGGACACATTTTACCATTTAAGAAACCGAAGGGAATCCATAAAAAGCTTTTTTATACAATGAAAACAATATTTAAGACTTTAATATTTCTCTATCAACAAAGGAAGTACTCGGTCAATGCTACATTTTTAATAAAATCTGCTGAACGTGAATAGGATTCATTCAATGAAGGTTCCGTATACTTCTTGCATTAATCCCGGTTGCACCCAAAACTTGCCCTTTGGAGCACGCGGTTCGCTCTGCTATTCTTCCTTTTCATAATTTGATTTATCTTGACTTTTGCGGAAATGTCTGTCGTCCATAAATCCAAAGATGTAGCGTTTTGTCGATCTGATGTTTAGATTATTTCAAACCCACTTATGGCTATGATACATTTCTTGATTTCTAATAGCAGAGCTCGATAAGTTAGATATTAAATTATAAATACTATTTTAGAGCTAACCATTCAATAATATCCTGAGAATTTCAATTTGAGAAATCAACATTGGTTAAGATAAGACTTATAATATCATTTTAGCGGCAATGTTTGGATATTATAAAGCAAAAGTTAGGGTCTCCTCTCCTGTAATTGGAACTGGCTACTATCGTATAGTCTATCTACTGTATTTTAATACTGTTATGTTTCTTTTTTATACCACTCAGGCAGCAGACAAGCACACAGCAGTGGGAAGAGGTCACCAGGAGATTTCAGTCTCTCCACTAACAGCACAGAATCCCTTCAGTGAGCTTTGGCTACCCTACTTACCGCCGCCGGGAACACAACGCGATTGCTATTATGGCTGCAGTTTTCTGTAAAGTATGTTATATTTTTTTTCGTAAACACTACACAATTCTGATAAATTGTATGTGCAATAAGAGCAATAGGTGCAGTCTATTTATCAGAATTTTTATTTTGCATAATCAACAACTAAAAATGTATGCCTGCTTCTGAGTTGCTCCTTTAACAAAAATAATACATTTTAGCGCATTGCCTGAGTCTGTTTCCGGAAAACTATAACCTGGGAGTCTTTAAGTCTAGAGTGAACAGGTAGCTTTTAGGCAAGCGTGCTCCATCGTCGACCACATTGTCACTTACTGAGGTGAGATAGTGGTCAAACGCGCACCTATCGACTATAAAAAAAATACTGAAGTTTTCTTTGTACGGAACCCTATTTTGTCTAAGGTAGGTGGGCCAAAGAAGGTGGTCCCTATTTACGGACGGTGGAAACGTTATTGTTATAAATGAGTTTAGACGAACTGTGTTTCGATATCAGGGATAAGATAAATGTCTTTGTAAAATACAAACACCGTTAGCGAACTGATTTCTTTGGGAATTTCTTAGACTTAAATATTTGGCTATTTATTTTATATTAAGATTATGAGACAGATGTTTGCTATGATTAATAACTTGGTATCGACCTCTAGTTGTTTATTTAAGAATTTGTTTGTTATTATGTTCTGCGTTTTTTTGTGAATTTATTAAAATTTATTAAAGACTGAAAGGTCAAAGTAGATGAAAGATAAAAAAGTTTTACGGTTTTTTTTTTGTATTTAGGCAAACATGTTTTTTTTCGTATCGTTAGAGGGAGCTGCTATCGGTTCATAAGATTTTTATCGGAATTTATTTCAAGGCCGGGCTGGTAGTAAATCTATACTATCATGAAATTGTTAAGTAGTTGTGTCTGTACATTGAATATATTTAAAAAAAACTTAGGTTATGTTATATGAAAGATTCTGAACACGAAAATTTTTTTTTTGAATTCTTATTTGTTTGTGCGCGATGAACGTAAAGACTGCCGAACGGGTTTTAATGTGGTTTTTTATTTAAAAGTTCTTGGTCAGACTTAAAGTATTAGGCATGTTTGATTACAATCGGTTGAGGAGAACCGGAGATATAGTCAAAAACGTGAAAACCGATAACCACGCGAGCGGACCCGCGGGCTTATGCTAGTGTATAATTAAAATGAGCTATTCCTAGTTGCTCCCACTGGTGACGCCACCACTGTTAGTTGACTATGGGATTTCTTTTCAAAAAATGTCCCACTTGCGCCGCCATCGGTGGCAATTGGGAATGGTGACTCTTTTTGTTTCCAGTTACCACCGGCGGCGCCGGCGGTGACAGATGGGAAAAATCATTTGATACGCCCCCCAGTAGTGACGTCAACTCGCCGTGTAGGGGGCAACTGGGAATAACCTATTAAAATCATACACGCCTTATACAAATTTACTCGTATTATCCTTTCAGAAACATCGTAATCAAATTAATTTCCCCTCAATCCTCGTCACAATATAATCGCCTCAAAACTCAATTAACAAAACAAATGAGTTCGCAACATTTGAAATCGGAACATAATCGGTTTAGCAAGGATTGATTTAGTGTCGATGTTGGCTACGGATGTGAGTTCGCAATGTATCGTCATTTGTCGACTGAGGCCGCATAATGGCCACGGGAGAGCTGCACTTCGCTTTCATTTGCTCTCTGTATTATTGAAATACAGTGTTAAGATTAATAGAGATGGGTCATCATAGTATTACGTAGAACGAGTGAAGTTGAAGCGTGAGACTGAGCACAGATTAGAAACACGACAGTCTTGAGATAGACTTGTTATCGTGCAGATTTTTTTTTAAATTGATAGGCTCATTTATATCCCACTGCTGGGCACGGGTCTCCTCTTTTCTAACGAGAGAGCTGAGAGGGTTTAGAGCTTAATCCACACACGCTGGCATAATGCGGGTTGGTGGATTGGACACGTCCTTAGAAATACTTCTAGGACATGGTGGGTTTCCTCACGATGTTTTTCCTTCACCGTCAACAGATAGTAAATCATGTGATTAGTGATTAGCACATATGACTTCATCTCACCTGATGGTAAGCTAAAGATAAAGTCTCAGGACTGAGGTTACCACTACATACACCGATAGTGCTACAGTGACGCCTCGCTTAAAGGCCCCAGGACTATAGGACTCTTATATATAGGATACCCTTAAACTTTACCCGTCGATTTGTAGATATTGTCCCGATCCGATGGATTTCCCCTCGGAGTCCACTGGTCGCTTGCTTTTACTCCTCCTCCATTTGGAAAGGTATTTGGCGTGGTAGTTCTAACCTTCTTAATGGGGCTCTGCAGAGGCTGCATGGCCAGGCATGTGTTATACACGATGTACGATGACTACTTAGTTAAGTGATTGCCGCATAATGTATCCGCACCAGTAAAGGCGGCTCTCCTGCATTTTATGTGATCCTAGTAGAAACTAACACCTATAATTATGCCCTAAAGAGACGGTGAATTATTCAAAATCTATTCGCCAGCTGCGCAGTCACGATTGTTTAAAGTTTTAAGCGGTTATTGGTTTTCTAGGAGCAACCTGAACAAATTGATGGTGCAGCGTACTCGATAATAAATTCTTATTAAAAATTCATGAACACGCCTTCGAAGTGGGTCGCGATGCAAAATGCTGGCTGCTCCATCGTAGATTTGTGTTCTAGTTTCACTTAAACAGCTGTAAGTTTACTTTTGCTGCTGGTAAACATTTTGTCGAGACAGACTGATGTAAGACAGTTTTAAACGAAGCGGATATAAGTACGCATTACTTACCTACTCTAATATTTTATTTTATTTTTAACTAACTGTGCTTCGCCCGTGATAACTTCGTACCCTTATATATCAAGGGCGAAGCACAGCAAACATAATTTATTAGTTTTACGATAATGTGTGGCAATTTGACTGATTTGTTGACATTTATGATTACAGCTTCACTCTTCTGGGTAGTAGCGTGATAATATATAACGTTCCTTAACACAAAGTGCGATAGATTTGATGTATGTTCGCCTCCTTGATTTCTATTCTCTCCATTTAAACGATAGATTAATGAAATTTGGCACAAATACTATTCTAGAATTTAACGACGATTCCTGTCCTGAAAATAGGTTCCTGTGACTCACAGAGTTCAGTATTTCCATCAGGCAGTCCCACGAGCAACTGATAGTGAATAAATATACGACGAATCAATAAATCTTATGAATAAAACCTTGGCAGAAGCATCAATAAATAAATAATTTGTTCAACGGCTAACAGCTTTGCTTTGCCTATAAACAAGAAAAATGGTAAGGATACTGGGTATTAAATTGGACGTCGTCCAAACTTAGTTGGCTATATAAATAATAGTCGGATGAAACGTCCGTCAGGGTGCGGTGGCGTCTGACAGAGATCCCTCAATTAAGTAAGTGTCCTTTATTAGTGCGGGGCTGGATTCAATATTTCATCCTTAGGGTTGTTCCACACGAAAAATGGTAAAAAATATCGTGGGTCATTTGTTTTACTGATTTAAGCTAGGAATCTGTTGGAGTGATTTCGTTATAACAGGTTATTAATAGCAAGATTCATTTATACCGCGCAAACTTGCTTATCTTTGCGTGCTGTACTTACAAATAATGTAACACCTGTTGCTGTAACCACATTCTCTGAAATAAAGCTAAATTTGAATTTGAATTTGAATTTGAAAAAAAAAAAAAAATCCATCAAGAACTAAGCGTTTCGGTGCCTCTTTTCCTTACCACACCATCAAGACCTGGAATTCTTTACCAGCTCACGTGTTTCCTTCCTCATACTCAGTCCCTCTCTAAGCGGGGCGTGAAAAAGCATTTGATGAGGCTGTCAAGCTGAAAACCACCATTATAACACTTTCGGTGTTTGTAATGGTGACTATCATTCCAGAGACTTTACCTTTAGCTTACCATCAGGCGAGGTGAAGTCATACTGATGTAACTGACAAAAAAGTCTAATATAATATAAGCAACCCATTTATATCCCACTGCTGGGCACGGGTCTCCTCTCCTCTAACGAGAGAGCTGAGTGGGTTTAGGCCTTAATCCACACACGCTGGCCTAATGCGGGTTGGTGGATCTGACATGTCCTTAGAATTTCTTCTAGGAAATGTGGGTTTCCTCACGATGTTTTCCTTCACCGTCAGCAGATGGTAAATCATGTGATTAGCATATATAACTTCCACAAAGTGAAATTCACATTGGTGCTGTCCGGATTCGAACTCGGTACCTTGGAGTAGAGGCAGCGTTATCCATTCAACTACCATCGCTCGATACTTCTAAAAAGTCTAATAATGAGATATAATTTATAGCACAGCACATCTTAACAGAGTCAGTTTCTTTAAGCTAAATGAGTGGGGAGCGGCTCCTTTAATTACTTCCTCTGGTTTACCAGATTAGTAGACATAGAGTCTACGAAGAAAGCGCCCCTTATTGTCAGTTTACGAACGAATGGTCAGCCGATATTAGATTTTTAAGATTCAGTTTAAGTCTATTGAAATTCGAAAAGTTCGTTTCGAAAGTTTGTTTGTTCTTGAAGGCTGGGAAAAGAGCTATGGTTTTTTCGGTGCGAATTACTTAAGTTGAATGTGATCGAGTAGAATAATTGGATGGATTTTGAAATTTGACGGCCTCTGTGACGGGGGCGCGGCTTCGATTTCCACTCAGTGCAAATATTTGTATACATGAAAATGAATATTTGCATTGTTCTGGATGTTTCTATGTATTTAAAAAGTTAAAGCTAAAAAGTAAGCCAGTTAAACTATGCTTACTTTAGGTATAGAGAGTGCTGTGTAGAATGTTGTAGAAGATTTCATTATTCATTTTAATATTTTTTTTACATAAACATACATACTTACATAATGCTCACGCCTTTTTCCTCCGCAATAGGCAGAGACAACAGACCGTCTGTTCTTTTTAATGACAAAAAGTAATATTAAATTCATAAAGTTTGTTAAAAATAGAACCAACCTACTTGGTTTTGGTCAGGCTAATAATGTTATGCATGTTTGATCACAATAGGTTGAGTAAAACAGTAGTTTATATTTAGCGTACCTAAAAGTGAAGTCATTGACGTGTATACCATAAAAAATATATAAACCTACTCAAAAATGTGAAAACTGATATTCCCGCGGATGGTACCACGGGTCTAGGTTAGTATCCAATACGAGTATGAACATCGATCGAGTGAATATTTAACAAGCCACTGAAACAACTATGTTCGTGGCCACTAAGGTTACCCGTCAAGTATTATGTTATTGGTTCATTAACGCTTAGGTAATTTCCCTAATGTAGTTTCGGAACGAACTCTTGTACCTTTAGTTTTTTTTATACTACGTAGGTGGCAGACAAGCACACGGCCCACCTGATGGGAAGCGGTCACCGTGGCCGGTGGACGTGTGCAACACTAAGGGTGTCACACACGCGCTGCCTACCCTGAATGGATGGAGGGAGGGCTAGGAAGGGGACGGGAGGCTAAGATAGGGTGGGGGAGGACGGGTACAGTAAGTTCTGGCTGCCCTACTTACCGGCGGGAACACAACGATGGTTATTATGACCGCGCGGTGTTCTGTTGGGCGGAGGTACTACCCCAGTCGGACAGCTCTTTTCGGACGGGAGATACCGTCGAGTCCTACCTCCTTTAGTTTGAGCCCTGTAGGAAAAGCACGATATTTCTTTCGAATCGTAACGAGAGACTGCAGGGCGAGGCAGCCAAAATATTACAATCTTATATCGTGATTTGGTGCTCCACCAATCGTTACTGATTAGAACTCGAATGTTAAATAGGATAATGCCCCAGAACAGAGTTTGGTATCTTTACAATAACACACATGTACTCACATGTACTCACAGACACACATAAGTTTTACACATGGCAATTATTTTAATGTAATTAAGCAAGTTTATACATTTATTAATAATAATAGTTTATACAATATATAAACCGCTGGTACACCACAAAGTGCAGCTAATTTTGTAATATTTAAATGGAAATTGGAAATCGAATGCAAACCACCACATAATTAGTGTGGTCTATCGTTATTATTCTATTATGAAAATGTTTCTTTATGACTATAACTAACCATACCCAGTGGTTTCGTCCGAAACACACTTTATCCCCGTGGCACTTATAATCAATACATGCCCATAATCGCAAAAAAATATGGAATTTTGCCCGATTTATTGACATATTATATTGATCACTGCACTGCTCTCCTGAATTGTAGTGTGATGATATATAGCCTATAACCTTCCTCGATAAATAGGCAATCCAAAACAATAAGCTTTTTAAAATTAGAACTAGTAGTTTCTGAGAATAGAACGTTCAACCAAACAAAGAATGAAACAAATTCTTCAGCTTTATAATATTAGTATAGATAAATTTGGAGCTGTCAGTGAGGATGGGTCAGTATTATTTTAATTATTTACGAAGTCTGTGGATCGAAGGCTTTGGGATTCAAATTATATCTTCGGCGAAGGTCTAAATAAACTTAGTTTATGAGAGCTTTTAGTTTCGAATGTATATTTTAAGTTATGAAAGCGAAATTCAATAGAGAATTTGGGATAATGTTTTAGAAGTAAATTGTTAAGAAGGTTTATAGTTTTGTGATTCTTAATCGCGAAAGTAGTAATCTAGCGATATATCTACTATTTATACCACTGTTTTTTGTAAGATTTTAAAGTAGGTGTCTTCACAATTCGATGCGACTTACTATCAAAGTTTGAAATATGAAAAAAAAGTGATTTCAGGAAATATGTCCTTTACTAAGTTTTAATTTGGGGCAGCTGTACTAAGGGAACTAACAAGCCTACCTGAATAATGAATGTTTAAAAAAAAAATTACTAGCTGTTGCCAGCGGCTCCGCCCGCGTGGATATCGGTTATCGCGACCAAACATAGCCTATGTTCATTCTCAAGGTCTAATCTACTCCTATACCAACATCAAAATCGGTTCAGCGGTTCAGGCGTGAAAGCGTAACAGACAGACAGACAGACGAACAGACAGAGTTACTTTCGCATTTATAATATTAGTATGGATGTGGTTGACGATAGATAACGCTTGCCTAGAAGCGACCTATTAACTCTAGACTTGAAGACGCCTAGACTCTAGATTGGAAGGGCACCGACCCAATCCCGACGAGGCCGACTCTCGTCGCTTTAGTCAGATCAGATAGTGAGGTGCACGGCATCAGATAGTGAGATGCACGGCATCTAACGTGGCAAGATTTTGAAGTAGTATGGGCCCAACTACTCCAAAACCTTGGCAAGTTAGATGTCGTGCACTATCAGTGGGTATGCTCGTAACTGGGAGAGTTCCATATATTATAGGTCTTCGGACGCCCTTAATCTGGAGATAGGTATCATGCGTAAGATTGCATTCCTCACAAAAAAAATCCGGGAACACAGACTCAGGCAGGACATTCCACTCCTAAGCAGTACGCATAATGAACGTACTGCTGAAGCGGTTCGTGCATATGATCTTCATTTTGCCCAGTGGGCAAAGATATTTCATATTAAGCACTTGATTAACCAAATGACGTCCAGACCGCCCAATATGTCAGTAAATATAACCGGAATGGTTAAAGAGCCGGCGGACGTCAGACCTACGTCATAGTATAAAGGATGATTCCTTTTGTGCGTAGGTAGTTTAGTAAGTAAGAAAATTTGCTTAATATGAACCTTGAGCCGTGGTTACTTTGTAAATACGAGTACATACTTTCAAGTAAGTCTATGTATCGTAGTGTTGGAATCTTCTCAACTAATAGCCTATACCCCGGGACGTTGGTTTGTCCGATTTTTTGACTACCTATAATATATATTCGGTTTTACTAAACTGATTGTGATCAAACATACGTACGATTCCTCCCCCCCCTTCAGGGTAGGCAGGGCGTGTGACACCTTTGGTGTTGCACACGTCGATAGGCCACGGTGACCGCTTCCCATCAGGTGGGCCGTGTACTTGTCTGCCACCTACGTAGTATAAAAAAAAGTTTGAGTAAGAACTTTAAAAAACCGCATAAAAATATGTATAGTTATATTTTATATATATATGTTATATAGAATATAGTTTTTGCGTCCAGCGCGAATAAACCGACAAGAAATAAAAAGAATTGTGTTAAGAATCTTTTGTATAACAATAACTTAAGTTTTTTAGTTTCTCCAATGTACAGACACAGCTATTTTATAATAGTAAATACGAAAAAAAGGGATTAATTAAGAGCTAGATTAGCTAGTGGCACCTACAAGTACTGCAATGACTTGGAATCAATATTATGTATCAACACGAAAAAAACACCCTGTATACTATAACGTACGTAGGTACGTCTTCAACAGCCTCTTGAACCACTAATAAACATGAAGGTATTAATTAAGAGCTAGATTAGCTGGTGGCACCTGCAAGTACCGCAATGACTGCGTAATCAGGTTGCATTGTAGCCACAATTAATAGCCTGTTAGCTGTGGCGACACTGTGTTTATTGTTGGAATCACTGTTGTACACTGACTGGCGGTTTGATATACGAACTGAGTAAATATTTTAATCACTAGCTGTCACAACTTCCTCGTCCACCGCATATGACTTTGAAGAATGTAATTTTTTCTTTCTTTTGCAATATTAATTAGGGTTCTGAGTTAGTTCTTTATTTGAAAATAAATGAAGTAAGAAATGTTTTAAGTTAAACACTTGTATGTACTAAAAGCGGTTATATTGGATTTTCTTTTTTTTCCACAGTGAACTATTAACAAGTGAATAGATTAACTAGTGAAGTCCTTTCATTTGATATCCATATGGCGGTAGTTGTGGAAAAATACATAAGCCGCCATTTTGTTGCGGTGGCCATCTTAGATTTACAATGATACAGAATAGCTTAACTCGTATTGTCACCAGAACTAAAGATATGTGCCAAATATCAGAACAACCCATCCACAGAAAGGGGGTCAATTTTCAATTACTAGATTTGACCCAAACAAACAGGTTAAGTTAAATAAAAGCGTTTAATACTAATAATAAAAGTAAGTAGTCTATGTTTCGACTTATAATATTTTCTATCTACCTGTGAAATCCCAGTTTGAATTGAATCAGCCGTTCTAGAGATTATTTAAAGAAAAACAGAGAGACAAAAGTAAAAAGTTTAGGATTGTTGGGTAGTGCTGCCCCGATTTTAAACACGCGTTTTTTACAAACCGGACATTATGTAGATCATTAAATGGGTTCTTAAAAAACGTCAAAAAATAAAATTTAGTATATGGATCAATATAATGGTTTGAACGCGGCCCTGTTCTGTGAAAACTCTGACGAGAAACTCAGCGTGCTATTTTTTGTTCTATTTACAAACATACATTGTTAGTTATGCCCTAGATAACTATAATAACACCATTAACTATATTAGCTCCATCTAGCTACCTTCTTCTAATACAATTAAGGCAGCCCAGAGGCGAGAGATTTGTTGCGGTCGTGGAGCTAATCTCTCCCGTGTACTAATATTCTTAAGGTCATTAATAATGGCAGTTTCAGTAAGCTCTCTAGCCCTAAAACGGCTATATATCTAACTGAAAATTATATGAATAGGCAATTATTATGTGAGTAGGCCCATATTCATGTGAACTTCAGACAATATGATATAAGTATTAGTGTATCATTATGTTAGTGATACTAGACTAGATTTTCACTCGTGGCTTCGTCCACGTGGAAGGCGGTTCACCACCAAATGTATTTTTTTTAAGTGACGAAAAGCACCCCCTAAATAATTTTCTACCCCCCTTTAACGTCTTTAGGGTATGAATTTCAATAAGAGACGTGTCTCTCTGATGGTAAACTAAAAGCAAATTCTCAGGAAGAGGGTCCCTGTTATATACACCGACAGTGACATAATAGTGGCCCTCAACTTGACGGCCTCATGAAGGGTGGTTGTCGTCGCAGCACTGCATGACAAAGCGAAGATATTGGTTTAGACTACGCCAATACATACCCACCGGTCCCACAAGTGCTGTGACAACCATCACCTCAAGCTCCGGCTATGCACCTGCTGAACCCTGAACGCAATCCAACCAGAGCTGAATTATTATGGAGAGTTTTTTTTTCGCAAAAGTGCACGGTGGTACCTACCCGGCGCAATTTGAGGCAAATTTGTGCCATCAAATTGTACCACCTAGAAAAGTTTCTGGTCTCTACGATCAGCGGTTTAGGCTGTGCGTTGATCCGTCAGTCAGTACGGACAAAGCATTTTATATGTATAGATAAGCTATTTAATAAGGTAAGTAGTTGTATACGAATTTCCCTGTGCATATCGTAGGTATGTTGTCTGCCACTTAACAAATTCCGTTCATTAGAGTACTACGCACGCACCGTACTCACTAATCTACATTCTTAATAGACTCATTAAGAGGAGCGGAATATGTCTTATTCATAACATAATTAGCTAAGATTTACTTGCTGAGGAAGTCGGCTCGTACGGAGCGGTGAGATTATTATTTTGTTTGATGAATGCCATTTTGTTTTTAGATACATTATTGTGGAATTTGTCTTGCTCGATGTAAGGAAAGAATGAGTTGCCCACCTTCTGTAGTTGTTTTTTTTTTTTCGGTTATATGTTAAGTTTTTCGTTGATTGCCAACAACAACAACAACAGTGTAGGTAATGTAAAATGTAACTAACAAAAAGTTATATAAAAGTGGCATAATAATTATTTTTTTGCAACCAGTTACTAAACAGCGATAAATCTTTTGTTGTAACGTTGCTTAGGTGAGTTTAGTTATCAAAGTAGAATAATAATTTCTTCTCTCATAACCAGTTACCAAACCGCGTAAAATAATGCTTTTCTTGTAACTGGTTACGAGATTTAAGTTACGAATATGGATGAAAGGACATAAAGTCGATATATTAATTGAGAACGTGATACTGTGTGCGACGCGAATGTTCGATCACTTGAGTGATTATGTCTTCTCAGCAATTAACTGTCGTCGACATGCCTTAATGAATTCACTGAGCAAGCTGCGGTTTTAGCGGCTGTAATCGTCAGAGCCAAGTCTCCGGATGTTGCGAACAGCTGTCGCACGCTCTGACGCGTATATCGTATAACCAAATTATAACAATATAACTAACTAGCTGTTGCCCGCGGCTCCACCCGCGTGCATTTCGGATTCTGTTTCAAATTCCTTTTTTAAGAGCGGTTAAGTCTCGCTCAGACCTGATAAAAACCACGCCGCCGTCTCAAGTCTTCAGTTGCCGGGGTATAAGATTACTTAGTGCATATCCCGCGCTCCCCAGTTGACCGTGGGATGGGAATTGTTTGATTTCTGATGCCTACAGCCACTTTCTATCATCGCACCGCTCGCCACAGGCAGGGAAATTCATCCCCACACGTTGCATCCGCCTGCAGTACGTACTGTAAGGTTTTAAAGAAATTTCATTCCGCGCACGCTTAGGCTGTGGAACGATCTCCCTGCAGTGGTTTTCCCTGGCGGCTATAATATGGGATTCTTCAAGAAGGGCATTAGAAGGATTTTGCAGAGTCGGCAGCGCGAGTGTGATGCCCCTGGTGTTGCGCACGTCCATAGGTGCATAGGTCACATAGGTGGGCCGTGTGCTCGTCTGCCACCTAAGTGGTATAAAAAAAAACATGATGTCCCTACCGAACCCCGGAAAAGTGGGGTGACAGGGGGTACAGAAGACCGAAGCCATAATAGACATTGTGTTGTGTTCTCGCCGGTAAGAAGGGTTGCCAGAGCTCACAACCTCCTCCCCATCTCCCCAATCCGCTCCTCTGACGTCCGATTTCAATAACTCAAACAGTCTTTAAATAATTTTTACACAATTGAAAGTCTTGATTAAGATATAATTTATTTGGATGGGAATACAAAGATATACCTACCTCAGGAAACATAATCTTAGATAGGTATAATTCGCGAGACAAACGACGTCCTGGTGCGAGTGGATTGTTTTGCAATAATCCATGATTGGTGAATTTAAGCTCGTCCAGTGCTGTAGCACCCCGTGCTATCCTCAAAGGCACCCAAGAAAACTGTTACTGTACACGCAGTAACAGTTTTCTGCATAATATTTTGAGCACAGTTTAGATACCTACCTACGTACCTATAATGTCCCGAAGTATATTGGTCTGATTTACGTCCGCACTTCAACTTTTATTTATTTCGCCGCGCATTATTTTTCATATTGCGATAGCTCTCAAACTATTTATGGTAATTATATAGTGTGAATGGCAATTTTGATCTACATTAAACGTACAACGTATCTAACGTATTTAATTGGATAAGAAATAATACTGTATTGGTAAAATTAGCTTCGAAAATGACACATGATTTTTTTTTTGTAATTTGTAAAGATAAAAATGGTTACTGTGGGCCACCCTTATTAGGTAGACATATGCTATCGCGGACTTTTATGTAGACCTTTTTAAGTTATACATTTCCACAGTACATTATTTTGTTCTATCTTCAATAGTTTTCGCAGCGCACGCGATGTAAGTAATTTGTTTAGGTCATTTTTTTACACCTTGGGTTACATTATTGAAGTTTTAGTAAGGATCCCTAAATTTTTTAGAGATAAATTATAGCCTATATTGATCGTGGATAATGTAGCTTTCTATTGGTGAAAGAATTATTGAAATCGGTCCAGTAGTTTCGGAGCCTATTCGTTACAACCAAACAAACAAAGTTTTCCTCTTTATAATACACTCGAGAGCAATGAATCCGGGTCACTTAAAGAATGTTAAAAATCTCGGAAACTAAAAATGATAGGTTAATGCAATAAATTGTATTTAATAGACAATGTAATACTCCTTAAATGAAAGTAAAAAAAATATGAGTCACCATACATTTTATTAACACAAAATTACATAAAGAAAAAAACTGCTGATCTCTCCTTAAAACAAAAATAGGAAACAGGGCATATCTTAGTCTCGAAATACGATGCCCACGCTCCAGTTTAGGGCCGTTTGCAGGTCTAAGGGGTTTTAAGTTAGATTCAGCAAGCCGACGTCTTACTGTCCATGCACTTGGGTTACTTCCTCCGAGGCGTCGAAACTGATTGGTGAGTTCAGTTCCTGTGAGAAAGCGATTTCGAAGCATGGTGTTCACCAAGTATCGGTCTTCTCGTGCTGTGGTACACCTGGTTCTGCCCGTTCCTGGTCTGCGTAGGTTAGAACCAGTTTCTTCGTTTAAGTGACCCGGATTCATTGCTCTCGAGTGTATTAGTGTAGATTATATTGTTATACTAGCGGGAGCATCCGCTTCGCCTACGCGGAGTCAGTTATTGTTTTTTTTGTAATTTCTCCGGTTCTACTTAACCGATTGTAATCAAACATACGGCAGATTTTTAGTCAGTTAGAAATAATCCGCATTATTTTTTCGCGTCCAATACAAATTAAACAGAGAAAAATTACAAAAAAGCTTTATTCATAGCAGTTGAGTGCTTGGGCGTAGAAGTAGACCATTCGACTATTAAGACTAAGATCGCAGATTCGATTCCCAATCAGTGTAAATATTTGTATGCCTGAATAGGTATATTATGTTCATTCGCATTCCAACACGATGCAAAATAAGCATCTATGTGGCCATAAGTATCAAAATTGTAAAGTAGGAATAAAAGTCCATAACGGTCCATATTATTTAACATTGCAGGCTAACCTTATATTTCAATTCGTGAAGCAACAAAAAAAACACTGTTTAAAGAAACCATTACATTGGTTACTAAAATTATATATATGACTGTAAAATAAATCTATCTATCAATCAACCCCTTTGTAATCTGCAAACAGATTTCTTTTAGTATTTGATTAATTTTTAAAATTCAAATTCTTGTTTCAGCCCAAAAATGTATTGTTTTTCGTTACCTTTTCCCGCTGGTACCTACCAATACGAATCGAATGTTTTACATCTAAAAATATAAAATGAAGTAAAGGTTTACCAGTGTTTGTATATTTGACCGTTTTGATCGCCTCTAGGTATGAATCAATTTGGGTGGAATCTCCACTAGGGGAGTGATTCAGAAATATCCTGGGGCAATTTATTGCCTTCTGTTTTACTGACGTTTTTTGTTATACCACCAAAAGGCATTTGAAGTAAAATTTAGGCAGGTAGGTACACAGTAAATTTTTTTTGCATAAAATTTCAAATTCATTTTGTGGCGCTCTCTTCCAGTATTTTGTCTTTCTGGGTTCAGAGTGAGACAGTGAAAAATGATTTTATTTATTTATTTTTATTAATTCTTATTACTAACAGTAGATAGATAAGATATAACGGTAGATAAGAGAAATTGTTTCTAATAAATTGGGCTCAGTGAATTAGAGTTAGCATTTTGTAGCATAAGAGTTTATGATTTTAGTATTAATTAGCATTTTTTATACCAATTTGGGTAGCAGATAAGCACACACATAATTATGCCTATTGCCTATGTGTAATAAAAATTGGGATAAGTTAAGAAATTTCGAAGTGATAATGAAGATTTTTACTCCTACCTATACTACAGGATTAAGGAAGGAATATCTATTGTGGTTATACTATCAAATCAAGGAAAATAGTTTACTCAATATAAAGGAAATGAGACAATACTCTTTGGCAAATATACGTCGCAGTACAATTTCCTGCCGTTTACCATCATGGTTACGACCTCCTGTGGTGTGATGCGACAGACGTATGAAGTTTCCCGGAATAGAGGAAACCCATCAAGTGTGTAAGGACAGAAGTAGGCAGCAGTCCGGCAAGCGGAGGGAAAAAAGGCGTAGATATATTTTTAAAAGGAATTTCAAACTGTACCATTTCTCTGCTTTTGAATAGTTTACAATGAAATTATTGATTTTAGAGTGTACTAGTTTCCGCCCGCATGGAGGTTGGTATCGCCACCAAGTTTACCTACTTTTAGTGTGAAGCTAGCTTATAGCATATTTTTAACATAATAACAACATTCAAATATGCGTCGTTAGATTACACGTTGTTACAGAATGTGTTGTAAGAGTAAAGGTTCACTGCTCGTTCCCCGTAGGAGATAGCGTGATAATATGTAGCCTATGTGTTGACCTGACTTCTTAATAATATTCGTGCCAAATTTGAAGTAAATCCATACAGTACTTTTTGAGTTTATCCCGGACATAACAGACAAGCAGACAAAAATTCTAAAAACCATATTTTTGGCTTCGGTATCGATTGTACATCACACTCCAAGTATTCTTTAAAAAAAATATTCAATGTACAGTTTTGACTTTCTATCATTTTGTCATATGTAGGTTAGATAAAACACCACCATGACCATGGAGTCGCCCATGAAAGCCGAAAAAGAGAAGGACTGAAGAAATAAGCGGAACTTTCAACCTTTATTGTCTTATATCTTAAATTGGTGCCTGATCTAGACAAATTTACTTGTTATTTTCTTAAAAGTTACTCCAGAGCACATACAGCGAAAAAATATTACTTAACGTACTATTTCAAGAACCATACTACCAAACTAGTACAATAACTAAATACAAGAAGAATTTCTGAACGTAACAAAGAAAATTCTGCTTTAATACTAACATAACCTGTACAAAAAACCATAATAGACAAACTTGTACTTTGACTCCTGAATTTAAGATTGAAAATTGAATGCGCAGATTATTATTTCAGAATAAAGTAACGGCATTTTTAGGAACAGAAACGCTCATTTGTTGTAATTTTGTCCCAATCCTCATTATGTCCCAGCGACTAAATAAAACAATTTTACACACGACCGAAAAAAATCTCCGCTGAAAGCTTTGCAAACATTTTTAGAAGGAAAATGGAACCGAGGAGGAAATTGATGGGATTTCGTATTTTACTAGATATATTTATTGTATTATGGATAGTTACCACTTTGAGGAAAGAGGGAAAAGTGGACTCGGAAATTGCGAAGTTGACGGCACATTATCCTTCGAGGTAAGCCATGCTGTCAATGTGCGTGATTGTTACGAATCTTTGTGTCATACTTCCTAGCAGTGACGTGGTGGCGTATGGAAGTCAGATTTACGTCAAAAAATGTATGAAAATGTACGCTTATTAAAAAAATGTATAAACAAAGATTTACTAGAAAACGCTGGTCAAAGCGTCACTGCTAGGAAGTATAGTGTCTAGCGGACAGGTTTTCGACTTTGTCATGAATGAAGAGAAAATGTGTGAGAAATGTAGGTTTAGATTTTAAAGTGTTTTCATAAGTTTTTTATAAATAGGTACATAAAGACTTGGAATTCTTTACCAGCGATTGTGTTTCCTTTCTCTTATAGTCCTAGGTCCTTTAAGTTGCGCGTGTAAAAGCATTTGATGAGGCCGTCAAGCTGAGGGCTGCCACTGTAGCATTACCGGTGTATGTAGTGGTGACCCCGGTCCTGGAGGCCTTACCTTTAGCTTACCATCAGCCGAGGTGAAGTCATTTTGACGTATCCTATATAAAAAAGAGGTAATGTTAGGTGTAGGACAGACTTACTAATCACTAAGCTACTGGTAACATTACACGCTATCAAAAATGGTTAGTGTAAACTGTTTACCGTTTTAAAAAACTGATACATTTTAACGATTTCGGGACAAACCGACGGACGTAACCAAACTAAAAACCTGCTGGAGCGCTCTATAAGCTATGAATACAAAAAATGAAAAATTACACGACAGGCTATCTCATTTTTTGTTTGTTTTATAATCCCTCACTATAGCCAAAAATGATTGGAGCATACGTCGGCAATATTCTGCTCCAGTGCAGAAAAAAGTTTACGAGACTAAAACACATGAGAATTATGTATTTAGGTGGATGCCTTTATGCTCTTTGTTCAATTAGGCCACGGTGACCGCTTCCCATCAGGGCCTCGTTTCTGCTAAAGACAAACCACTGACATACCACTGACACTCTAAAAATGCCATTTAAATTGTAGAGTTTATTATTATCAGGTTAAAGTCTAAAGTCAAATGATATTTTGTAGAGCGAATGAAAAAGTTAAATGAAGTATAACGGTAAAGTCTACAATTAAATAGCATTTTTAGAGTGTCAGTGGTATTTCATTGGTTTGCCTTTAGCAGAATCGAGGCCCAGGTGGGCCGTGGGCCAGGGCGGTCAAAATAGCACTCTTATTATTACTGTCATTAGATCGCATCTAGCCCGCGTATGTCTGACAAGCGACATAAGCTATTGTGCGGACAAATGCAACCGTATAATCGTACTAATAAGAGTGCGTCGCGGACATTTTGACCGCCCCTGCTCCGCCTTTTGCTTATCGCCTTAGATAACACCTCACGTATTGACAATTTTGCGGATGACGATGAAGTGGGATCGGGCGGGGTAACTTTGTAGATGGGCTCTACAAAGTTGACAATGGTTAGATTTCTATACTATTATAAAATTGTAAAGTAGCTGTGTTTGTTCATTAGATATATATATTTAAAAAAAACATGGGTTATGTAAAATTAATGATTCTCAATTTATATCAGAAAAAATTAAAAAAAACCCAAACATTTTTTCGGAATTTTTGTCTATTTGTCCGTGATGGACGTAAAAACTAGGTACTGAATGGATTTTGGTGTGGTGTATTAATTCTTGGTCAGACTTACAATCTCGCGCATGTTTGATCACAATCGGTTAAGTAGAACCGGAGATACGGTTAAAAATGCGAAAACTTATGTTACCCAAGCGGATACGTGGACACAGACTAATAATTGATACTATCGACTAAATCGCGAATTACCTATCTCTTGTAACGGATACGATACGCTTACTATTCGAAAGAAATTTCGTGCTTGTCCTACTGATGACGTCACCTGTACATTGATTTTGCTAAATTCCTGGTTCAGTTACCCTTCCTAAAACTATTAGCCTGAGGTTGTAAATCTTGTGAAAACCTGGGGAAGCTCAAAGGATTTCTAGCGTTAGGGGTTATAAAAAACTTATTTTACTGTGATCTTGGATAGAAAGGAGATACTGTTAAATTTTGGATTTTATTTGCTAGGTCCTTTTTGCTGGGCTTAGACCTAGGATTGAAGTACGCCTAGCCTCTCTTAGAATACTCATTTCATATAGATTTACTTACGAAAAACTTAACAGCTGGGATGGATTTTATGCATGGATGTATGTAAAATTTAAAAAATATATAACCTTAAAAATCAAGATGACTCTCTTTTGACTACTTCTTGACTGAAGGAACTAAAAAGTGAAAAGTGTAACGTGTAAAAACCAAATAAACAAAGAAAAACTTTATCTTGGAAATTAAAGAAAAACAAATTTAATAAGTAATTAATATTCTACGTCCATTCTACACAGCGCTATTCTAGACCCAAAGTAGGCTTAGCTTAACTAGCTCGTGTTGTGGGTTCTAGAATGTAAAAAAAATGTGTTGTAACCCTACATACTTAGATAGATTTTAGATACATTTTTTTGTAAATACATAATTAAATATAGGTACGAAACACCCAGACAATTGCAAGCAGACATAATTCATACATACAAATATTTGCACAGAACGGGAATCGAAACCGCGCCCGCTGTCGTAGCAGTCGAATGCACTGCCGCTACGCTACAGAGGCCGTCAAAAACAATTTGCAAGTTCGAAATTTAAATCATAACAAATGATTTGCTATATCTATTGAGCAAAACATTAGTAGTATCTGCTATTAAAATCCAAAATGGTGACTCGCATTCCAAAGGCCCTGCGCAGACGACAGACTATCCGTGACGCACTTTTTAGTCTGTGAAAATAGAACCTATGCAATTATAAGCAGTAACGCACACGACGCGCAAAAAGTACGGCGCACAAAAAATCCGTGTAATTCGGGCAGACCGCACCGCGCTGCAGCGCGCCGCTCCGCACAAAAAGTGTGTGAAAAAAATTGAACGTTTGCTTCAACGTGCGCTAACGCAGACGGCGCACACTTTAGTCGGCAATCTGCATTTGCTAGGGGTGGACGTAACGCACGCGATCTATTATCATGGCGCCAGAGGTCGATGTAACTATGTTAATTCAAGAAATACAAAACAGACCAGCAATTTATGATACTTCTAAGGCAGAATATCATGATAGACATTTAAAAAGAAAAATGTTTCAATGGATGTTGTTTCAGAATTGAATGTTTAGTATGGAACTGTCCCTTCAGTAATCTTTCCGAAAGTATAGGATGTACAAAAAATTCTCTATTTCTTCTTCTTTTTCTGGGCTTCATGTACAAAATAATACTTCGCGATCTCTGCACGATTTCCACAGCGTCTACGTCTCTACAGCTCTGCCGACAAAATGATCGAAGATGTGCGTCGTGTGCGTTGAGTTTGTGAAAAATCCGCGACCGACTTTTTGCGCGCCATGCAGACTTTTTGTGCGCCGCAGACTCGATCGCACAAAAAGTGTGCCGTCTGCGCAGGGCCAAAGACTTTGCCTCAGCTTACCATCAGGCGAGGTGAAGTCATGTTGACGTGACCGACATCGACATAAAAAAAAACACAGCAAGCAATTCGTACACTATAAACATAAGTACGAAACCTACTCCCGATAAAAGGATAGGTAAGTCATTAATTAACCTTTTTCACCCATAAAGAAGACAGGGGCACTTAGATTGAGTGAGCACATAGCAACTAATGCGCCGTGATACGGTCCCGGGTGAACATCTGATCCGGGAACTTGCGATCGATGCTCCTTCAATTTCACGCGGTATTTACTTTCACTGTACTTAGAGAACGCCCGTGCTGCGTTTAGTATGCAGTAAGTAAGCAGGATGTGTAGGTGTTTTAGCAAGAGAGTTGAAATAACAAGAATATGCGATTCATGGATGGAAAATTACATACAATATTTTGATAGATACTTGCTGCTGCAGGATGAATAGTGATGGACGGACAAAATGTTACTATTTTTGGCTTCTTATAGGCTATGGTCAGCGAATGAAAATTAAAAGTAGTAAAGGTTTGAGTGTTTGAAAAATTTTAACAACGTGTAAAAGGTTAGTTTAGTGTATACTGTGTATAGATTATACTAGATTGTATAAATATAGTGTGAATATTAGTGTTGCTTCTAAAGAAATATTATTTACCTTTTTCTTTTATTTTTTACTTGCTGGAAACTTTCTTTTGTGATACCCCTATATTTGTGTACATATTAATATCAACTTCTGAAATGATTTTAACTGATTTGATCACTTTCATAATACCTTAAAACTTTTTGTTTTAATTATGACTTGAGAAGTTGTGTCCACTTTTATATTAAAACTTAACAATACACTTACGTCATAACGTGGTTGTATTGCTTGAGTGAATGTAAATTTTAGCTATGTTTTGTACCTATAGCTAAAAACCTTGATTTGTAAAACAATCAAGGTGTACAAAACATACTTAATACTACAACAGCTATACTTGCAATAAAACTATTTCCATACAAATAGTTGGTATAATACGATGTAAACGAGGCACTATGAATGAAGAATTCGCTTAGTTTTCTTGCAAATAGACGAAAACATTTTGTTTTATTCTTCTTTTCTGGACCGTTGGACACGCATATATTTCTGTCTGATATGATTTGTAGCTTTTTTCATATATTATTGAATATTATCCATGTTAATAGGAACTCTGCTTTATGTAATAAATGAAGGAAAACTAAGCTAATTTTTTTTGTTTGACATTTCTCTTGTATGTACCTACTGGCAATATTATGTTCTTCTGATTAAACTATGAATCAACAAAGGCACCGTTAAGTGTAGTCAATATTTATCTACTGATTGGGTACCGATAATATATTTTCGGTACCTAGTTAGTATACCGTGGTATATATAGACGCAACTAACCTACAATTTTATAATATATTTAAACTAGGTATTACAAAATTATAAAGTAGCTATGTCCTGTCCATTGGAGACACTTAAAAAATACTTGGGTTATGAAAATAAGTAAGTATGTTCTGAATTATTGTTAAATGAAGGAATCAGAACAGAAAAATATTTTTAGTTTAACTAAAAATATTTTTTAGTTGAACTATTTTATTAATTTTATTATTTCTTGTCTGTTTGACTGTTCGTTCGCAATGGATGAAAAACAACTAAACGTATTTTGATGAGGGTATTCTTATATTGACAAGTCTTGGTTAGACAATTGGTTGAGTAGAACCGGAGATTTGACCAAACTCTATGATAACCAACTAGTAACAGATAAATGTAAATGTTAAAGTAAAATTTCACACTCTGATATAATATATTACCATATCTGCATAGCTATAAAACATTCACACTTCAATCCCAATTGAAATTAGCTGTACAACAAGAAAATTGAAATCTGCAATCGCAAATCTCGTAATTTCGATGTCGGACTTTCATTATTCCCAGTACGATTTCGGAAGAGCACTTAGCAGTCAAATAAAACAAGCAGTACACCAAGGCCTCAATTCTCTAGGTAAAGCAAACCTATGTCATACCACTGACACTCTAAGTAAATGCTATTTAATTGTAGACTTTACCCATAAACAGTTAAAGTCTAAAATCAAATGAAAAAAAATAATTAAACTTTTTCATTCGCTCTGAAAAATATCATTTAATTTTAGACTTTAGCCAGATAGAAATAAAGTACAAAATTGAATGGTATTTTTTCGAAGTGACATGACAGTGGTTTGTTTTAACAGAATCGAGGCCCAGGATACGAGCCGAGACTCACTCAAAACCCAATCAGCGTGGACGCGAGGTCGATAAAAAAACCAAATTCAATTACAAGCCGGCCGGAGTTAATAAAATGGTTCGTGTACGGTCGCGAACTTTCTACCCGATACCAGTAGCTATTGTTTCTTTAGGTTGGAAGCCATTTTAGTTAGTATTTTTTATTTTTACATAGATTTTAGTCATTTCGTTAAATGAAAATAAAGTTTCAATTGGTCTAGCGTGTTTTTACTGTAGATACAGTTTGGTTCTGATCGGTCAAGTAATGCAAAAGTATTAATTAGTAAATTAGTCAAATGTATATTTAGTTTCGACTTACTTATATTTTATCTAGTTATTAGAGCATAATTCACTTTAAGGAATAATATAAACATATCAACGAGTTACTTACATTTTTAGGTCGGTAACTTCTCCTTGATGGTCCTTTTTTATATAGATACAGTCCGTCTGTTGACTTCACCCCGCTGGATGGTAAGAAGTTAGGACAAAGTCCGGAGGGTACGGCACGCCATTCCAGACACCAGTCGTTCTAGAACGGCGGTCCCTACCTTGTTAGCCTAGACAAATACCTTTTCATGCCCCATATTACCTACACGTCCTACTTTCCACTTGCTAATTCGCCACATATTACTACACAATCATAATAGGTGATACATCACACCTCTTATTCAGGTGCAGTTAAATAAATTTCGGGGTTCAAACGACCCCCTATTTCAGTCAAAACAACACACAAGACACTTAAGGTGGGTCGCGTCTAACCTCCAAACATTGGCTCGCCTCAGTCACGTATCGCAGTAACGATTATTGCTTATGGTCCTACGTGCCCTAAAATTAGCTGGTGCATATATAACCTGATATCTTCCTTTATTTATGTATGTACACAAAAAAATCGTAACATAAAAGGGGTAATACAGATAAATATTACACAGGTGCAGCTTGTTTTGAAAAGAAATTCCTTTTAACCTTATAATTACAATAATCTGGTATGTTAATATACAGGTAATATTGGAATCCCACCAAAAACATGATACCTGTTAAAAAAGGGGCCAAGTTCCTATCATCTAAAGGTTCCCTTAAAATCGATCATAATCATCTAAATTCCTTCTAAATTTTAACTTGGTTCTACCAAACACGAGATAATTACGGTCAAATATTTACATACAAACAAACAGATTAAAAAATAAAAAAATAAATTACCAAAAATAATTCTTAACCTTAACTATTTTTAATTACAGCCAAAATAGTTTTCGATCTGATGGTATAGTTAACGACAGAAGTGCTTATAATATTTTGATTTACAGATTTCATACAATATTAATTATTTATTTTAAACCTTGAATTTTGAGAATTACAAAATTACTGGTCTTGACGTTATGTTAAGGACATAAAATTAAGAGGTTCTAGCTCCAAATGTAGCCCAGTAAGTCACCAATGTGAGACCAAATTACCATACATAAGGGATTCACCTCCGAGCCTTTTTTTCGTGAAGAAATCCCCAAAGATCAGTTATGTCGGACAAATTGCACTTAACAAATTTTGTCACTGACAGTACCTTAATTTGTATACCTCAGTGATATCCGATGTCCAGAACCTCAAAGTTATTCCGTTGACGAAGGTTGGCGCTGGTTGTAAAAGTTTAACCCTTTCAATGCGAGCAACCTTGACAGGATTAAAATTTAATTTTCGAATAAGGTTCTATTGATTTTAATTGTGCCGTAAGTGAAATGTTGGGTTCGGTAACAGATGCCTATAGTGTGGGATGTACAAATAATTATGAACTTGGTATTGTTAGTTGGGTATATAAGTTTGGGTTTGTTTGCGTGGGATTATCATTATTATATACCAGTTTTAGAGTGGTACTTTCTAGTTTAGCCAGCGTATTTGTGATGGAATAATATGGCTTTAGAATTTGCATGTTTATTGTTTTAAAGTTTCATCTTTCATATTAAGTACCTTTACTCTCATAGTTATCATAATATGATATTATATTATAATATGTAATATATATTATATGGACCTTCGGAGCTCAAATCAATCTCACCCGTAATATTGTACACCTACTAACTGATTGACAAGCGAGGCTCTGGCACAACCCGCACAAGCTGGTTTCGATAGTCGCTCTTGATGTTTTATAACACTTAAAGGAAGAAATCTGAAAGGATTCATGTAGGTACTTTTATACCGAGAAATAAAATACAAGGGAAAGTGCAACAGTTATTTTCATACGAGCATGTTGTGCTCGTATGAAAGTAATAAAATATACAGTACTGAGTAGGTATTATATTAGAATAGTGATGATAGATTTCAGCATTCACTGCTAACAGAAAATCGAGCACTAGCCGTTTGTAAGTGAACAACGAACAGAGCCGAGCATAGAGTTAAACATCGCCACGAACATTTTCACGATAATTCTAACGAATACTCTAGGCGATGCTTGTCAAAAATATTCTCCTCGAAGAAGTCAGGATTGACGGTCGTCTCGGCAAAAACCTCAAAGAAAAATAACTGTATATTCGCAAGAATGCTCGACAGAATGCACGCTAAAACAGTCGGTAATGTAACATTCACAAGAATGCTTATTACAAGTGAATGCTCAGTTTATCAGCGCAAGAATACAATAAAATGTATACCAGTACCAAAAATGACTCCCTGTTAAAACAAGAAAATTAATTTTACGAACATCACTTTAACAAGACTTTAACCCCCAAAAAGCGCTTGACACAAATACATAAAATTCAAAACAAGCGACCTTTCTACATTAAAACAACTCAGTTAATCCTTTAGGAGGTTCCCATAACTCGATTCTGAATAATAACTAAATCCACAAACAATGGAGTGGTGGAATTTCGTTCCTGTGCAAGTTAAAACGAAAATTCACAGAGCCTAAACTTAATTACGATGTTAGAAGCTCTCGGTAAATACTTTGGAGTCAGATTACTTTTCTGTTTTGTACAATTTTGGGTTAATCTTCTTGTGTGTGCTCAAATAGATTGAAATTATTTACCAGAGCAGTAGAGGGTTATCGATGCTGCGAGTTCTAATTTTGAATTTCGAGAGTTTGCGTTATGGTAAAATTGTTTGCTCCGATTTTTAATTCTAGGCAAGAAAATGACATTTGCAGTTTTGCAGGTTTTTTGTATCAAATAAATAGTGATGTGGTTAAATTGAGTTTTCCAATTATAAGTTAGTCGTGAGTCGAGATTATAATTCTTTTATTAAATATATAAATAAAATTTTTATATAAATAAAAATATGTAATTTACGGTAATTAAACAGAAAACATACACAGTAAGTAATTAAATAATATATATTATATAAAATCAATTGCTGTTCGTTAGTCTCGCTAAAACTAGAGAACGGCTGGACCGATTTGGCTGAAAATTGATGCGGAGGTAGCTTAGAACTAGAAGAAGGATATAGGATACTTTTTATCCTGCCAACGGGGACAAAGTATGCAACGGGCGAAGCCGCGGGACACAGCTAGTATTCTATAAAAAATATTTCCGTCGTGTAATGTACTAGGCGAGCATAAACTGCAAAGAGGTTCATTCACTGATAAAAATAAAGAATGACTAAAGTATCTAGTCTATTGATTGCCGAACATCACTATTATAGCGGGTCACCCTTTTTTGTATCAGTGACAGTTGCAGTTGTCATTTTCTTGCCTAGAATTAAAAATCGGAGTATAAAGTTTATTACGAGTAGAAGAAACAATATCCTACTTCCTACTTATATTATAAACTAGCCTATGACTGCGGCTCTGCCCGCGTAGACATCGGATTTCACGTTTTTTGACTATATCTCCGGTTCTACTCAATCGGTTGTAATCAAACATGCGTATCATACGCATTTAAGTCTGCCCAACTTTCAAGTAAATATATTCACATCAAAATCGGGTGCGGGGCCGTGGTTCAACTGCTCTGAGCAACTAGTTAAACCATGGGTCTTTACTAGGGGCAGTTGTCCAACTTTAAAATAGTTGGACCACAGCCTGCACTGCACCTTTGGATAGTTCCGTGGTCCAATCATTTAAAAAATATATGTGTATAGAGTACCTACTGGTTTACGGTTATATTGAACCGCTTTACAGTAAATACATCAAAAAGTCTAAGCAACATGAGCATGCTTAATGTTACATATTCTGCAAATTACATTTTATTCTGCTTTTATGGTAAAAAAGTAGAATAATTGACCAATATAATTTGCAGACCTACCTATATAAGCTAATATAACCGTAAACAAGTAGGTACTCTATACACATATATTTTTAAATGATTGGACCACGGAACTATCAAAAGGTGCTGCAAGCTGTGGTCCAACTATTTTTATAGTTGGACAACTGCCCCTCTTAAAGACCCATGGTCCAACTAGTTAGAGCAGTTGGCCCATTGCCCCACGGTCTCAAAATCCGATCAGTTTAACCTCTATCGCGAACAATAAGATAATTCCAAAAAAAAAAAATCTGAATCAATTAATAAATTAAAAACCTAAAAATCTACACGGGCGAAGTCGCGTCCACAGCTAGTATGTACAAAATTACAGACTGCGCAAAAAGAGCTATAAGTTATACGCTGTTATAAAACCTAGGACGGTAATAAACGAGCGATGGCTGCCAAATTGTCTGAACGCCAAACCGAGTTTAACCGTGAAATAAAACGGATCTATCTATCGATATATTTTATGACGTCATTCAGTACGAAATGCCGTGCTCGTATCGATGAATTTATTGAATTGGATAGAAATACCTGCTATTTTATCTATCCCGATAATTAAATGCACGTTGCCACTGAAGCAGTTAGTTTTCTTTTAATCGACTTCAAAAAAGGAGGAGTTTCTAAAGTCACTGTCTTTTTTTGTGTGTTAGGTACCTCAGAAATTTCGACCGGGTTTTTTATACCACTTAGGTGGTAGACAAGCACACGGCCCACCTGATGGGAAGCGGTCACCGTGGCCTATGGACGTGTGCAACACCAGGGGCGTCACACTCGCGCTGACCCTGCAAAACCCTTCTAATGCCCTTCTTGATGAACCGATTTTGATGATTCCTATTTTATTTGATGGTTGGCGCTTCCCGTGTGGTCCGTTGAAGTCAGTTTTATACTACATAGATGGCAGATAAGCACACGGCTTTCTAAAAATAATTGTTTTCCTTTTTTTATATTGGTCACGTGAAAATGATTTCACCTCGTCTGATGGTAGGCTAAAGATAAGCTAAGTTCCTTAAATATTTTATCGAGAAATTTAAAAGATTTTTTAAAAGTCAATTTTAAAATGAAGGTAGCGAGTTTCGTCTAAATATTTTCACTAAAGCATCGAAGACATTATTTTTGCATTTCCTTACGTAGCCTTATAGAGGTAGAATTTTGCAGTTACTTAACTTAAACTTAGTTTATTCTGGGTCCAGTTAAAAGTAAGTTACGTGAAATATTAAAATTTTATTCATGAAATCCTCTTTGCTTAGTAGAATATAGTGACAAAGTAGGTAAAAAGTTACTGAAATGTTTTTAGTATTATTAAAATGAGACTTTACATTAGTATCTTGATGTTAAGAGTTAATTTTAATTAAACAATGTAGAAGATATCACTGCCACAAAAATTATTACAGTCGCCATCAGATTATATTGAAGCAGACAAGGTGACCAAAAATACTTCTGAACAATTTAAAATGTCAATAACTTCCATTCACTGCAAGTTACCATTAATATCTGAACATTCATTACCTCGTTAATATCTGAGCAGATTTGATACTTGTCAATAATAATAATAAACTAACCAAAATATAACTCGTGCCGGGATTATTTGTGAATTTAAATCATCCAGGGATGGGGAAGGGCGTTGTGAGCTCTGGCTACCCTACTTGCCGGCCGCGGCGGGAACACAACACGATGGTTATTATGGCCGCGGTCTTCTGTAGGGCAGAGGTACTACCCCAGTCGGACAGCTCAGTTCGGACAGGAGATACCGTCGTATCCTATCTCCGTAAAAATACTACTTAGGTGGCAGACAATCACACGGTCCACCTGATGCGAAGCGGTCACTGTGGCCTATGGACGTGTGCAACACCAGGTGATTGACACCATGGTTCCTAAACTCTTGGGGTCAAACGCTTAAACACTCCAAATGACGACGTGTCTATCACAGATATCAAAAATGCCTATACCGCGTTGTAAATTTTTACGATACGATCTAGTAAGGGATGTACAGCAAAAACGTTTTAGGGTTAACTGTAATGATAATACATTAGCTGTGAGTTGCCATCCTGCTGTACGCCTGTACGTATGAAACCTGCGGACAGAACGCACTGTAGACGAGACTGTGTCACAAAAATGGCGCGTGGCGGTGGCTAACTTAATTATTGCAAAATTATTCTCAATCTAGGATCATTTGTTCTAACGGCCATCAGCCCTTCATCAGATGTGTGTGCACCCAAATTTGATTAAAATGTGATTTCTGGATATTTTTTCTTGCTGTCGCTACAGTTTTCACACCATTTCACTACACAAGACATTCATGCTGTATTTAATTTTTTTTCGCTACTTAAACGACTGCATCAAATGACGTTTGCTACATAGCACCTGACTAGGGTGTGAGTGTGTGCGTACCGACTTGTAGGTACAGTTTTTAAATAACATAGATTAAATAGATATATTAAGATTGTTTACCTTTAGTTCAGTATCTAACCAAATGGAGTATAGTGTCGTCAGTTGTTTTCCTCGGCATGTTTCATCCATGAGTTTTATATATTAATGGATGTAGGTTTCTCTTAATTTTACGAGTTACAGAGATAGGCGAAGAACAATGGTCATTACACTTGATGGCTAACAGAATGGGCTGCGTAACAAGATCGGATTGAGGTTGGCTAGTGTGAAAGTAATTTGATTCCCTTGTTGGGAACGAAACGACGGTTATTTACATGGAAGAATGTCGGTATAATTTCAGCTGTTGACTATTAATAGAACAGCTTCTAGTGTGGATTAGCGATGCATTGATAGTGTAATAAAGTACCTAATTACAGACATATACCTATTATAACCCCAAGATAATTGAAGAAATAAAAATAGTTGAACCAAGGCGGTGGAAAAGTACAAAAAATGATTGCATAGTTATTGATGTTTCTTTTTTTATTTGATAGCTGGCGTTTCCCGTGTAGTCCCCTTTCATCTTTGTTTTTTGAAAAGTTTTTTTTTAAAGGTCTTGATCAGACTTAAAATCTACCGTATGTCGGATTACAATTTCAATTTCTTTATTTTTCAAAATTGTGCAACGTAATTACATCTTTTTGACTTCAAAAACTACTTAATACTAAGTTTACCACCGCTTCCTAGGCGCTAGTGGAGAAGAAACGGCGCAACAAACTCCACTGCTGCATTTTCAGACGTCAGGTTATACATATATATCTTAAGACTAAAATATGGACAAATGTACATTTTTGTCTCGTGTCAATATAAATAAAGGTATATAAAAAAAGATATAATAAATTTTAACGCAAGTTAAACAATAAAATAAAAGAAAATGTCAAAATATTATACCTACAGTTGATTAAGTTGCGTGATAACTGACATTTATGCCAACGGAGTCGCGGGCATCAGCTATTTTAAAACAAAAGAATACCAAAACATTTTAGTCACTTTTACTAGAGCGTGGTGTTTGTTAGCGTAGTATTTTAACAGTTTTAAAATGCTAAACTCCAGCAAAGTGAACAGAGAGTTTTATTCTTATCCATTCTCACTGGAGCCTAAACGAATTTAAAGCCGTAATAATATTTCTTCAAGCGCTTTTATTTCTTTTGTAGCAAATTTTTGTGAGTTCAATTGTAAAGCAAATTAGGATCAAAATATTCTTTAGCAATTTTTTTCCTTCAGTATTTTTTTGTTATATCGGATTCGAACCCTTTAAAACCGTATGTACACCGTCTTGGGTCTTAATATGTGGGGTGTAAGGTTACCCAAGGGGTATTTCTCTCGCTCTCCAGCTGATTTTAGGTCATTTACGGTGTTAAGATGGCCCACTCGACCCCCTGAAGGAGGGAGCTGTGAGCATCGCGCCGTCTATCACTCCACCGTCTGCGCTTGGAGGCCAGCAAGCCCCCGCTTGTTCCCCACCGTACTCTCTGCCTCCGAGGGAGGTAGGACAGCAGTCTGACTGGGGTAGTACCTCCACCCTAGAGAAGACCGCGGCCATAATAACCGTCGTGTTGTGTTCCAGCCGGTAACTAGGGTAGCCACCCTCCATCTCCCCAATCCTCCCAAACTCCTCAACCCCCCTCCCTTTCGAAGGTCGGCAGCGCGTGTGTGTCATTTCTGGTGTTGCACACGTTAATAGGCGACGGTGACCGCTTCGCATCAGGTGGACCATGCGCTTGTCTGCCACCTAAGTAATATAAAAAAAGCCCTTTCCGGCTTCCTGCCTCGGCTGGTATTTGCCATTGGCAACCAGCATCACCCTACGAGTGAGAAGCGCTGCCGTCTCCATTGTCCGGGTGCCACCACATGGAGGTACCAGCCCGCACCCAACCAATATCAGATAAGCAAGGTCAAATAAATTGTCTTAATCATGACCCGAAAATCCACACAAAAGTATTAATTTAGATGATAATTTTGCGAAATTTACAAAGTCCTCTTTGATGTACCTACATTTAATATTGCCCTCAAAGCCTTTTAAAATACATAACGGTTATCACTTTGTAGACATAGTAAATCGAATACTTAATTAAACGTCAAAAGCTCGACCACCGGGCCTCTGAATTGATTTACGATCTCACAGATCGATGTAATATTAATATTACCGTTCAAATATACCGTAAAATGTACAAAAGTTTGAACTCTGAGGGTTAATTCTCGTGATAAAATATGTTCGTAATTTAGTTGCAAACTCATTTCGATATCACAAATTGGTCTAAGGGCGTCCCTTGAGAATGGTGACCACTACTTTTTGCACTCCACCTCAGCTTACCATCTGGCGGGGTGCAGTCACTACGGCAGACTAAATATATAAAAAAATGACAAAAAATCATCGTTATGTTTAGTTAGTCTCTTGTGGTTTGTGATATGAGGAAAAGTTTGGACCTCAAACTATGACGATACGATAATGGCAATTGATGTCGTCACCATGGCCTATCATGGACGTGTCCAACACGTCCACATCCAAAGGCCATGGTGACGACTTTCCATCAGGTGAGTCGTGTGCTTGTCTGCCACCTATGTGTTATAAAATAATCTTTAAATTTGGCGTATTCAGTTTTTTTTCCCGTGGCACTCACTACTTTGAACATTTTCATGTATCCATAAACCTTCGTATTAAAGTATCGAGTCTGTATGGTACATAATATCTCAATGCATATAAGGAGAAAAATCCAAATTCCTATTTTCATTCAAAAAGCAATCACATGGCATATCAACAATGTAGAATGACTAATTAATCCGACTACCCGGCTAAATCGAGTTGGCCATGTACTCTGCAATCCCCCGCCCCTCGAATGGGGGATTAAAACTAAATGCTGATGAACCATTACTGCGATGGTCGACAAGCGATTTCAACGGTTTGGTGAAGGGGTATAATAACAACAATGGATTATATTGCATAGTTCTGTTTGTTTATACTCGTATCGATAGAGAATTACTTTGGTATGGATTATTTTCAAGGAGACGATTATATGGGAAATTTGCCTCTACATCAGCAGATACTGCTTTATCTTCCTGGTTGAAGTACTGGAGGTAGACCTAAAATAATAATAACACATACAAAAAAAATCACATTAAAATAGAACTACACATAAAGCACCATTTTTCAAATAAAATCGGACACAAACATATAAAATAACCAAAAAAATATTAGTCAAATTGAGTACAACCTCTACCCTACAGAAGATCCAGGCCATAATAATCACATTCGTCGGCTACATGAGTGTGTCGCCACTGGTGTTGCACACGTCCATAGGCCACGGTGACCGCTTCCCATCAGGTGGACAGTGTGCTTTTCTTCCACATAAATAGTATAAGAAAACCTCCGCCTTTTTTGAAATTTTTGAAAAGGATTTCGAGAATAAAGTGAAGTGCAAAAAAATTGTATGGAAGGTAACTCCGGTAACGGAAAAGTTTGTAAGTACCTATGTATGTTTGTAACTCCTTCACGCAGAAACAGCTGAAAAACTGGCTGAAATTTGGTACAGCAATAAACTAAAGTCTAAAATAACACATATAAGCTTTTTTTCTGATTGATTTTTTTCTAATTGGAATTGGGATGGAAATTAGATCCCGTTAGACAGTATTCCGGATGGAGCTGGGGGCAAAAGTTGGATATACCTACCTACAGCAAGGAATAGAGCGAGAGAAAAATTCTTCAATGATCAAAAATCTCAATTCCAGAAATTGTATAACTAATTAATTTGAGATATGAATAAACTAGAATAGATTAATATCATATCTCTTGTCTCGTATAATAATTAGCGTATCGTTTTCTGAGCAAATATCTATCAATTAGCGTAGACAAATACTATCTTATAATGTATTAGTTATCTAATGAATTGTGTAGCTAATGTTTTTATTAATTACAGTAATTTTAGATGATATTTGAATGCTTTACTTGAGATTAAAACCATATAAGTTATGATTAATGCTTGAGAGTTTTAATCAATCGAAGTTGTTAAGGCGTTAATCAGACGGAGGCGCGGAGCGGTCAAAATTACCGCGACGCACTCTTATTATTACTGTCATTAGATCGCATTTAACGTATGTCTGATAAGTGACATGAGCTATTGCGCGGACAAATGCAACCTTATAATCGTACAAATAAGAGTGCGTCGCGGTCATTTTGACCGCCCTGCCCCGCGCGTCGTTGGCTTATCGCCCGGCTTATACAGCCTGAAAAAGCATTTGGTGAGGCCGTTAAGCTGAAGTTACCATTATAGTACTATCGGTGTTTAATGGTGACACCCATACCTTACCATCATGCGAGGTGAAGTCATCTTAACGTGACCGAAATAAAAAAAATCCAGACATCTATCCATACATCCATACATTCTTTCAAACTTTCGCGTTAATAATATTAGCAGATGATACTATAAGCGCTCTATCAAAGACACACACCCCATAAATACCCTCAATAAAGCAGCCGCTCGCGACCATTTAAGGAACAATGTTATATAATTTATCCCATGACCTGGCAGCTCGCTCAGCTCCGTTTGTCTTGGACAAAAGCCAGCATTTTACATAATAAAGCTCTTTATAGCATTCCGGTTAGATTTTAAACATCACACACTGCAATGTATCGCACTAATGTGTGCCGACGTGGGCTGGCCGGTGCCAGGGCAAAATTTGGTTATGTACGCGAATTTATTGTAAGCATGCTTTATTCGTGAATGAATAAAACTAACGGACGCAACGTGTTGAAGACGAGAATGTCACAAAATCGGCTAAGTATGTGTGAGTGAAGAACGAATCAAGATAGGAAAGAAAGAAGTTTTTTTGTATTACTTAGGTGGCAGACAAGCAAACGACCCACCTGATGGGAAGCGGTCACCGTGGCCTATTTGACGTGTGCAACTTCAGGGGTGTCACACTCGCGCTGCCGACCCTGAGGAGTTGGGAGAGGGTTGGAGGTGGGGTTGGGGTGATGAGGGGTTAGGGGGGGGGGGAGGGTTGAGCTCTGGCTACCCTACTTACCACCGGGAACACAACGCGATGATCATTGTAGCTGCGGTCTTCTGTAGGGCGGAGGTACTACGCCAGCCGGACTGTTCAATACAGACTGGAGACAGTATCGTGTCCTACCTCCGTATGTGCATTTTGGGTTGCATTATGGTACCCAAATTTGATTGAAAAATACTGGATAGTTTTTCTTGCTATCACTACAGTTTTATACCATTTCATTACTCAAGCCGTGCTTTTTTTGCAATGTAAACTGACCAAATTAAATGACATTTGCCGCGTAGCCGCTAACTAGTGTGTGAGTGTGTGCGTGCCAACTTATGTTATTAATGTGTTATTATAAGCAAACTGGTTGACTCCACTATCGTCATTTGATTCTTCATCATGTTGCGTCCATAACTTTTATATATCCATTGTTATATTTTGGTGAAATAGTTTGGGGTATGTGGTTGTGATACATGCTTCTTAATGGATAATAAAAGAGAGTTGTGGGTCATTTGGGGTAGTGATAATAGTGTTGTAGTTTTTGTTTTGGGGGTAAGTCGGTCGGGTTGACTTTGGGAAAGGTGTGTCGACCAGAATGAGTATGTTTCGAAAATGCGCAACTGGTACGCCAGTAGGAGAAATTAATTGATGATAGAGGAAGTGAGGTGTGTGGCGTAGCGGTAGTGAACGCGGCCGCTGCGCAGGAGGCGCGGGTTCGATCCCCGCTCAGTGCAAATATTTGTATGCGTGAATATGGGTATTTGCGTTGGTCTGGTCGTACCTCGAGAGCACGTTAAGCCGTCAGTCCGGTTGCCATACAAACATTTATGGCAGTCGTACCCCTAAAAAGTCTAATAACAACGGTCTAGCTGCAATGCTTCGATATCGCCTAATGTCACCATTGGGTTGTGAAAGTCAGATGGCAGTCGCTTCACGGAAAATATCGAGGTGCAGGCAAATCCGCAGTTAAGACTGGCAAATCGGACCCCAGACTCGGAGGTGAAAGCTTTGGATGCGACTGGGATTAACGCTAGGTTGAAGAAGAAGAGGAAGTGGGGTGTGTGATGTTATGCTGGTGAATGGGCGAGACTCTCATGCAGGTTTTCTTCTAAAGTTTGGCAGAGACACTTAAAACTTTCAAACAAAAAAACATCCGCTTCAAAATCCGTTCAGTAGGTAGTTTCTGTGTCCATTGCGAACGAACAGACAAACAGACAAGAATTTCAAAAAATAATATATAGCTAGGTTACTACGACATTATAATTAGGTATGAAGATGGCAGTGATGGTTGAAATGTTTAATTTAACTAAACAATTGATAATATTTTACGAAGCAAAAGCCGTAGATATGACAGTCGCAGTTGATCTGATAAGAAAAAGAGATTAATTCAAACGATACTGTCCTAGAAACGTTTCAAAGGACAAGAACTAACTGACAGTAGGTACTTCTGATATAGACTAATAGATAAATGAGAAATTGTGCTTCAGTTACAAATTTATGTTTACGAGAATTGAAGAGAACACGGTATAGATAGATTAATAATTCTTTATATTGTACACACAGAAAACAATTAGTAAACATTACAAATATAACTTCATGTATACAAAGGCGAGTAGGCATTGAGTTTTATTCCAGCAAACCTTTGGGGGAACATAAAGGACACAACAAATGAACTCCCATTCCAGAGACTTTGCCTCAGCTTACCATCAGGCGAGGTGAAGTCATGTTGACTTGACCGATATAAAAAAAAACAATAATCAAAAATATTGATAAAGTTAAGATAGCCGTTTAGTGGCTAATTAATCTCGCTAATGGGTTATTTTTCTTTTATATTAGACACGGTAACCTAAGTCAGGTTTTGTAAGGCCTGGTGGCCTTTACAGGGCTTGTGTACAAGTATAAACATCTTACTTTAAATAGAATGTAAGGTATCTAAATTTACATTGAAACCGAATTTTCCCCCTTAGTGACCCCCGATCCTGAAACTTTGCCATCAGGCGAGGTGAAGTCTTACTGACGTGACCGACATAAAAAAAAGTATTTACTTCAGTATGACTTCAGTCCTATACAAGTGAACGGGATCATTCGGTCCGCTGGCCAGCTAAGGCCTAATTTACTGTATGTGGTCTTATAATAGGTTTCAGATTACATTGTTGCGTTTAGGTCATTCGACACGCTAGTAGGTAATAGGGTGTCAGGTGATTATTGAAGGATGGTACTAATTTGTCTTGTTATACGATATGTACCAAAACTAGTGTCCGATCGGTGAAGACTATGCAACTTCACTGATCGGACAATAGTTAGCAGAATAAAAAAATCCCTACAAAAATTACATCTTGCAACTGTGAGTGACCTAAACGAAATAAAAAAAACCGCATCAAAATCCGTTCAGTAGTTTTTGTGTCCATCGCGAATAAATAGATAGACAAGAATATATAAAAAAAAATGTATTTCGAATCGTTCATTTAACATAACCCAAGTATTTTTTCAAACATCTCCAATGTACAAACATACCTACTTTACAATTTTATAATAGTACTAGCGACCCGGGACCCGGCTTCACCCGGGTGTAAATTCCAGTTTTCCAATAAAATATTATATGACACTCACGAATGACGTGCCTTTCAATTGGTGAAAGAATTTTTAAAATCGGTTCAGTAGATCCCGAGATTACCCCTTACAATTTAACAAATATACAAACACACAAACTTTACCTCTTTATAATATTAGTATAGATATAGATAGAAACTGAACTCTTAAAACAGCCCCAGTTCTATTACCGGCCAACAAATTGTTATTTATTATTATTGTTTGGAAATTTTCGGGTAATGGACTCGCCCCTTATTACTTGGTATATCTACCTACCAAAAAATACAACTGATAATAATATTAGTGGGTGTGTGATAGGACAAAGATTTTTTTGAAATGCGTGATTTTATTTATAGAAAGGCCGCGGTAGCCTAGTGGTATAGATAATGGACTGCTGAGACGAGGTCTCGGGTTCGATCCCAGGTTCACCATGGCACACACCACTGACTTTTCGATACTTTTCGAAGTTATGTGTGTATTTATCGCAGGTTTATAAGTGCCCGGTTAATGGCAATAGCCTCGCCACCAATTACATTGGGACCTAAACATAAACTGGCGAAATGTGGGTGCTAGCACCTCTGCCTACCCCTTCGAGGATATAGGCGTGAGTTTATGTTATGTTATATGTTTTGTGATTTTATGTGTGTATATTTGTATTACGAGTGTGTATGTGTGTATAATTTTAAATGTACAATTGAGGAGATGGATGCATCTCTACTGATAGGTACTAATCAAGAACCAAAAAGCATATTTAATTGGCGAAAAGTGAATACTAGTACACCTCTACTTACCCTTTCGTAAATACATAATAAGCGTGATTATACATAGGTATATGAAGACAGAAGAATAATTATAATAATAACGAGAACTGAGGATCCGACATACGAACATTACTTTGGTACGTGTCGGGCTTAACGGCTTAATTTTATTATTTCGTATGCATTAGACGTATCTCGAAAAGATTCTTACAAGAATACAGCATCGATTACAACGGTCTTGTTGCTGGGTTTGTTAACCTTCACATTAGTCGTAGTCGTAGGTTACAATTACGTATTTGTAACCTTTTCTTATACGCCTAAATAGTCTTGCATCTCTTGTGTCGATGTTGCCATCGTGCTGCATCGTAGTGTAGATGTGGTGTAGTAATTTTTTTTAATATATCGGTCGCGTCAATATGACTTCACCTCGCCTGATGGTAAGCTAAAGATAAAGTCTCAGGAAGGGGGAGAATTCAAAATTGAATTTGAGTCCGCAAAGAGTACCTATAATATAACTTTGTAGGGCTTATTGATGTTTTAAGTCAGATGTCAGCAATGACTTTCATGAATATAAGACAATGGCGGATGTAGTAAGCCTTCTTGAAGACTGATACATATGCTCGGGCCCTCTCCATAAGCTCGGACCTCATTACAAACACCGACAGTGACATAATGGTGACCCTCAACTTGACGGCCTCATGAAAGAAGAGGTGATTGTCGTCGCAGCACTGCGTGACAAAGCGCAATAATTAATTTCATGACAGGGCCTGAGCTTAAAGACATAGCTGGCATCTGACTTAAAACATTAATAATCCCTACAAAGTTATATAAATGCCAAAAATATTGATACTTAGGTGCCCTTCGTAGGCTAGGTGCTATTCGCGCAGGTGCTATTAATTCGGATGGGTGCTTTAGTTGAACTACATCTTCTATCAATATTATTTATCACGTTACTGTTTAAAAATATAAATATACAGTAATGAATGAGAAAAGTTTAATGTATTTATGCCTTTATAACTTTGGCGAGAGTTCAGTAAAGTTAATGGTTTGAAAATTTATCCTTGTTATTTTTATTATTTTACTTTTCACTATATGGTACTTATGCCAATTATCTGCAAATATAATGGTTCTTCAAGAAGGGTATTTTAGTTTTAATTTTTGTAAGAAGTTTAATGTAACACACATATTGAGTTACATTCACACTTGCACGATAAACACGAATTTTACAATTCTTCATTCATCAAAATCGTTTCAGCCGTTTAGTTGATATCTCATACATACAAAAATACAGATCAAAGACATAATAATCTTCATGTCCATTAGCGCAATGGTTAAATACCGTAAGTTGAACTTTTAGTTTTTGTAATTTATTACTTGTTATGTCTCCTTTTAAAAATTCTATTAGGCTTGGATCATCAAATATTTTTATACAACGACCAATTTCCTATATCCATTTTCCTCAAATACAATTAAAAGTCCGGAGTCTCCCATCTTTAAGAAAAAAGAAACTTTGTTACAATCAATTATTAGATAATATTCAAAATATCGAATGATGGTTCTTTGGGTAAAAAGCTCGCATTTTGACCATTATCTCACCTATAAGTGAGTAATGATTTTGGTCCCTATTTGTGGTATCCTATTGTTTTAATCTTTAGAAATATGAGGTTTTTTTCATACCACTTAAGTGGCAGACAAGCACATGGCCCGTCTAATGGGAAGCGGTCACAGTGGCTTATGAAGTGTGTAACACGAGGAGCGGTACACTCGCGCTGAAAACCCTGTAAAAGCCTTCTAAAATAATGATCCTTATTTGTGTATACTAATAAAGAATATATATGTGGCACTTGGAGACTGTCGCGGTAAAGCTATTGCAGCATTTTATTCAATATGCATAGATTAACTGTTCAATACCTTAATTTTAAGTATGCCAATACTACTTATTTATAAAGTTGTACGCGGAATTTATTGACTCGATCCCCTCAGAGTCCGCGATAAAAGCTGTACAATAGCTTAAAAATTTGGCAACCACTATTAAAATAAGATATCACAAAGAGATATAACAAGCAAACAAGCATGTACACAATATTAGCAACGTCGACTTACTGCAGTAAGCGGAGAAGCATTATGCTTCGAAATCGAAATACGTAAAAACATAAGTCTACGTTTTGATATTCAGCCATTTGGGACTTAAACGGAATTACAAAATTACGTAAACAAAAGACTTTTGTGTTTGATCAGACTTCTGTGGCTAATGTGTTGTTAGTACGACAGTGTGTCTTAGAATAAATTTAAGTAGCTTTGTATAAATTTTTAAAGGTTCTTCAAGAAGGGCATTAGAAGGTTTATACAGGGACGGCAGGTATTGCACACTTTTATAGGCCACGATGACCATCAGGTGGCCCAAGTGCTTGTATGTCCCTATGTAAATGTCTTTATTTCGCATCCGAGTTGGATAGATTAACAAATTGCTAAGTATAATAAATTAGTACCTATACAAATAAATTATTTTTCATTATTTTTAATTTGTTTTTATTTTAATCTTATATTGACATCGATTCATCTGACATCTGAACGAGACTTTTTAAATGTCAGTCTTTATCATTATGATAGTGGACATTTACAAATATTTGTGATTTTTAATTCCTTATTTAATTTTGTATTAACTGTACATGAATTCGAATACAATGTTCACTGTTATTGAATTATTAATAAACATGATTGTTTTCCCATTTGTTCTAATTGCTAAATAAACAAAGTAAGTAGGTATAATGAAGTTTGCCTCAAATTTTCAGTAATTCTTTCGAACCAGCATCGAAAACTAGTATCGATAAAACATCTGAAAGTTATCGAATAATTGGTTGATATCTATAGTTCTCAAGTCTACTTAGAACTTAGGAATAACTTTACTAATAAATCATAAGGAATAGTAAGTATTATTTGTTAAGTATCTGAGATTACAACCGTTCTGGGAGAAAATGACAAACGACCAACAGCAAGTCAGGTACGTATTTGTATAAGCAACTAGCGACCCGGGACCCGGCTTCGCCCGGGTGTAAATTCCAGTTTTCCAATAAAATGTATATAGCCTATGACACTCACAAATGACATGGCTTTCTATTGGTAAAAGAATAATTAAAATCGGTTCAGTAGATCCAGAGATTACCCCCTAAAACATCACAAACCCACAAACTCACAAACTTTACCTCTTTATAATATTAGTACAGATTAAGGTTTTAATAATTACCTCAGTAGAGTGACTTTGTAGCAAGCTTTTATTTAACTTGCTTTGTTGTTTTTTAGTACATTTCAATTGCTTTTTCATGCATCGCTTAAAGGACCCGGGACTATCGGCAATCGGAAACACGTGCGCCAAATAAAAGAGGCACCAAACTACTTGATTGGACTATGTACGTGATAGCCAGGGTCCGAAGTTGGTGACGACGGTAAGTGGTCATAAAGAATTCTGGAGTTAACATGACAAACTATTTGGACTAATTTGATTAATGGCCCAGCCCAAGCAAAGGCAAAGCCCAAAAAAAATCTGAAAAAACGTTATATTAATATCTTATTTATTTTCTGCATTCTAGTTTGGTGTTTTATTATAGCCTTTTTATTTTATTTTTATATACAACGATGTATCAAAGGCCTCAGCCAATACAAACCGGTCATCCATTCACTGATCACTCCATTGTGTCCCACGTGTGATACAAATTGAAATGTCAATAAGATGAGGGTGCGCCCCGTGGCACACAGAGTGGCACATTGACGTCTGAATAATCAATACACACAGAAGGTGGATTTAAATGTCACAGATCATAATATTGGATACTATAATATTTTTTTGGTGTACATGACTCTACCGACATTCTATAACCCCAAAACAATTTTTTTTTCAGGACGTAGACGTAAGCCTATCCTGAATAAAATAAAAAAAAAACATTACCGGACTATGAAAACTTGGAATTCTTTACCGGCGCATGTGTTTCTTTCCTCCTGTAATTCCGGGTCCTTTAAACGGGGCGGGAAAAAGCATTTGATGAGGCCGTCAAGCTGAGGGCGAGGATGAAAAAAAATTGCAACCCATTTATGTCCCACTGCTGGGCACAGGTCTCCTCTCCTCTAACGAGAGAGCTGAGAGGGTTCAGACCTTAATCCACACACGCTGGCCTAATGTTGGTTGGTGGATCGGACATGTCCTTAAAATTTCTTCTAGGACATGTGGGTTTCTTGGCAATGTTTTTCTTTCACCGTCAGTAGATGGTAAATCATATGATTAGTAGGTACATATAATTTCTACAAAGCGAAATTCACATTGATATTCTCCGGCCGGATTAGCAATCGATATCTCTGAGTAGAGCCGCGTCCTTATCCATTTAGGTACCATCGCTATGTCCAAACGAATCTGACTGAAATTTGGTACAAGAATATAATTATTATAGTTTGGAATAACACTTGCTACTTTTATCCCAAGTGTGGACTCCCATAGGTTGCAAGAATGGAATCAGAATTTTACACGGGTGGTCCCACGGGTAACAGTTAGTTGAGTCATATAAAGTAAACAATAGCGCGAGCTATAACTGTTAATTTTTTATGAACATAGGCTGAAATCGTGAACTATATTGCTGCGTCCATATATTATTTATTACCTCTGCAATGGAAATACGCTTTTTGCCCGAACTATTAATTTGAATTTACGTAGGCATACTCTAAAGGACTTTAATTCTCCTCTATTTACGAGGATTGGGTAGACAAGGCACTCGTCTATAGGCCACAGCGACTGCTTCCCATCAGGTGGGCTGTATGCTTGTCTGCCACCTAAGCATTGTCGCCATTGTTATTTCCTAATAATAAAGTTTCAAAATATAAACAATGTGATATAAATCATTTCCGAAACCCATTAGTTATATGATTCTGTGAATATCGAAATACATTAACAAGATCCATTTCCATTTTCAATACTTTCATTTGATGATTTCAATATTGCACTGCTAATTTTAATCCCATACAACAAAAGCTACTAAAACAATAGTAGATGTAAAGATACATTATAATTTTCCACGAAATACGAGCCCAAATAATTAATGGGAGATAATAAAATTGTTTGTGTATATTTCCACGTATATCAGATGGGAATATACTCGTATAAGTATTGATAATTTTACAATTCATTAATGCAGTTTTTTGGATATATACCAGTTATATGTCGTGCCTCGGAGAGCACGTTAAGCCGTCGGTCCCGGTTGCCATACAAACATCTATGGCAGTCGTTACGGTAGTTGAGCCCTAAAAAGATATCGCATAATGTCACCATTGGATTGTGAAGGTCAGATGGCAGTCGCTTCACGGAAAATATTGAGGTCCAGCCAAATCCGCAGTTAAGACTGGTAAAGCGGACCTCAGACTCCGAGGTGAAAGCTTTGGATGCGACTGGGAATAACGCTAGGTTGAAGATACCAGTTACTTTCTAGAATTTTTTTGCTTATTAGTACCACTATCTAAGGATTAGTTAGGGAACCACGGTGTCCCCGTTTTGCACCCAAGAAAGGGAGGGGGAGGATAATCACGCCGCTACTCCCCCCCCCTATAATCTACGCTCGAAGAACCAGCCCGCTTCGTGTCTTTTCTACTGTGCCCTCTGCTCGTCTGAGTGACACGCAGGTGAGGTTGGCTTAAACCTTAAGGGTATTGGTAGGGTACCGTAGGGCCTCTGTTCAAAAAGAAGAAATGCCATCTATAACAAAACACCTAGGTATTTTCTTTCTTCGAATATTTTTTATTTATTATTCCTTTCAACAATTTAGTTACCAGACCTTTTGATATCAAAAAAGATATCTTCTGTTATGACTTCCAGAAATATTTATGTCTCTCACAAATAGTGGGGTAGTGGCTAAGTGGCCACTTAAATCATATCGCCGCCTGTATTGTCTACAAGACATTACACTTTTATGTGTACTCGAAAAATGTGTTCTTTGTGATAGGTACCTGTTAATAAAATTTAGTTAGTATTTTTTTCAAGGTAATTTTTTTTTACATTACGTAGGTGGCAAATAAGCACACGGCCCACCTGATGGGAACCTTCCAGCCGCCATGAAGCGGTCACCGTGACCTATGAACGTGTGCAACACCAAGGGTGTCACACACGCGCTGCCTACCCTGAAGGGAAGGGTGAGGTCTAGGAAGGGGTGGAGAGGCTAGGAAGGGGAGGGGAGAGAAGGGATACAGTGAGCTCTGACTACCCTACTTACCGGCGGGAACACAACACTATGGTTATTATGACCGCGGTCTTCTGTAGGGTGGAGGTACTACCTCAGTCGGACAGCTCATTTCAGACGGGAGATACCGCCATGTCCTACCTCCTAGTAATAAATCCATTCGGCGTCATTTGAAAGGTATATCATCCCTGATAAACATAGGCTGTATTATGTGTGAATTACGATGTTTTAGTTAAAAAACCGAAGCGAAGCGTTTACTAGTAATTGATAAACAGAAGTCAAACACATCTAAATTATGTTAACTGCGGATATTGAACCCAGGGCACATTGCCTAATCACGCGGATGGATGAAACGGGTCCGATAATAATTTAACTGTGATCCCTACCTCACCCAAATTGTAAGGTCTTAATTGAACCTGCCGCTGAATAGCAATCCTTCTGATTTAATCACAGATATAACGACCACATATTGCTTGATTTTCAAACGAAAATTTTGACTCTCTATACGAGAAAAAAAAACTTTTAAAAGAAACGTTTTTTTTTTAAATATTACATTCCAAACTTAAAGAATACAATGAAAATTAAATTATAAATGATAGGATATTAAAATTAATAAGTAAACAAAATAAATATTTACATGGCGTCATAAAATTAAAATATTCAGTCAGTCATTAGATTGCACCCAGTAGAAAATGGTAAGCAGTTAGCGTGAAGACCTTGGCCTAAAAAATCTAAAAAAAAACCTGCTTTAAAAAAAACAAAAATGCTTTAAAAAATATTCCTGAAAATCGGTTCAACCAGTCGAAAGTTCTGAAACATAAAAATGCGGTCGAATTTAGAACCTCCTCTTTTTGAAGTCAGTCAAAAATGAGTGATAGTGTAACAATTAGGCTATCTAAACAAATAAATAAAACTTTTAAAACATTAACACGGAGCGTTATATAAGGGTAACCAATGTAACCATTGAGGGTAACACGCAACGCCCCACGCAAACACCTAAAAAAATTATAACTACAAAATATATTGTCATGGCGATCATTATTATTTACGCCTAATTTCCCGCACCTCGAGTACATAACAAACAACGCAGGCATTCTTTGGAAACGTCTCCAACTCCGTGGTATTTCCTTTGAGCATGTCAAAGGAATGGGTCAAAGAGCGAGCTAGATCTCAAGGACTTGCGGAACTTTATACATGAGCGGCTCAATTCAAAATTCAGTGATGTTTACTTCGATCGAGTTCGGTCATTTATTTGAGTTTGTGTTTTATTGCGACGAACCGATGCTTCAACCTCTTTTAAGATAGCTTAGAAATGGAATGTTGACTTTTCGTAGACGAATTTCGGAGTTCAAAGGTAAAGTAAAGCTCTTAAGACAAGATTGTTTTATGCTACTAAAGTAGCAAAAAGGTATGCACGGCGATGTTATATGGAGGGGAGGGACTATTTTACTGAAAGAAGACTACATTTTGATTTTAAAAATGATTTAAACTGCATTGAAAGATTTCCGAAAATACAGTTGATTATCGAGCTGATCGATCTTAATAAAAATATAATAATTTTATATCAATTTTTTTTAGTATCGGTTACCTACGTCAATATGACTTCACCTCGCCTGATGGTAAGCTAAAGGAAAAGTTTCAGGAAGGTGGTCCCCATTACAAACACAGACAGTGACATAATGATGGCTACTTACTTGACGGCCTCATCAAATGCTTTTTCACGCCCCGCTTAAAGAACCTGGGACTGTAGGAGTAGCAGGAAGGAAATACGTGAGCTGGTAAAGAATTCCAGGTCTTTATGGTGCGGCAAAAAAAGAGGCACCGAACCGTTTAGTTCTTGATGGGATATCAAAATTGGTTATTTTCACACACCGTTTATAATGAATTTTGTCTGCAGCTAAAGTCATTTTCAAAGCTCTTAAATTTTTCATACATTTCATTTGTCCTTATTTATTATGCTAAAACATCTTAAATTCATTGAAGGACGATTTAATGTCAAATTGCAATTTATTTAAGTTTTATCTCTTAGTTTGTGTAGAATTTTATTTCGTTTGAAGCCTTCTGGAGACTCGTAAAATGTTGAAGGGCACTTACGTCACTTGAAATGTTGACGCTCTTGCCACTTATATTTAAAATTGTAGGTTTAATATTTTTAAGAAGATGGAGGGACAATCTGATAAGGAGAAAATAACGTTAAACCCCCGCTCCCCTTCCCCCCAATCTCTCCTTTAGGATCGGCAGGGCGAGTGTGACGCCCCTGGTGTTGCACACGTCCATAGGCAACGGTGACCGCTTACCATCTCTGGGTGTGGTTGTCTATACCCTGAGTTGTATAAAAAAACCGAAACAAACAGATTACAGTCTGATGCGGTGAAGCACAAGAGGGTTTCCGTACGTAATAAAAAATGACATTAGTTTCTAGGGAATAAAGGCTATTTGTTTGATATTTTTTCCGACTTCAAAAAAGGGAGGAATAATCTCACTTGCAGAAGCCTGCTGATTGATAGATGAGGCTCTGGTGGCGACTTCCCTCTTGGGGTCAAAGTCAAAGTCAAAGTCAAAAATCATTTATTCTGTAAGACCATTAGACGATGGAACACCGGTTCGAAACGCGGCCCAAACCTAAAAAGATTCCGGCATAAAACTCAGCGGGCTGTTTTTTTTGTTGAAGGACCACACAGCAGACGCATCTGAAAATAGCAAAATAACCAAATTACAATACGGAGAAGTAGGAACTCCGGGTTCCAAATTGCAAGCTTCAGCTGCAACCGGTATTAGCGCTCAGACAAACAGAAAGTTTTACTGCTATTCTTTTGAGCCAATAAAGTCGGACGAGCAGCTGTATTCAAAAACTTCAAACTAGCGTATATTTCGTATCGACGAGCATGCATATCCTTCAATGCATAGTGACAATGCGACGCTGATTGAATGCGCCCACAAACGATGCTCCCTTCACCGCACTGATAACCTTTATCACTTAAATTGTACGAATAATATAAAAATAGTAGCTATTTTTGTACCTACTACTGATGAATATGATAAAATTGAATCATTATTTAAGAAACACAATGAATTTTTTGGATTATGCATCACTACATCATGTGATTTGTGACACTTAATTTGATTTAGTCAAAGTAGTTGCACGAATTATTGAAAAAACCTTCTTAAAAATATTAGTTTTCTCAAAGAAGATATTTTAAAATGAAATAGTTTTAAATTTCTCTACACACTTACTTATCAAATTTTAGTTCTTTGACAAACTTTTAGATATCATTAATCTATGCATAAAATTTGACTGCACCTAATAAATTAAAATTTTATTACCTTTGGCAAGTCCCATATAATATTACCTCCAGTTAAAGTTATTTATTGCTGCTCAAAAACCGAACATGTGAAAGTTGAACGTATATAAATCCTAATTTCCAACTCAAACTAATTAAAATTACATTAACTTATATTTAAGGGTAATCGGTTCTATACACCCTCTTTTCTACATCACCGTAAAGGTGTGGACATCGGTCGCTGTAATTGGCTTGTAAAAGAACGTAAGTGGAAGAAGCGTGGAGACAAAGTATTTCGTTCGGTTGGAATACAACTTCAAGAACCTTATGGTTATTGTTTTAGTGGTGTTTTTGCTTTGGCAGAATTGGTGATTTAATGGTGACTTCTTGGCGTAAACGACGGTGGCACGTCGAGGAAGTTTGAGATAACGTCGCAGAGAGTGTTATCAGCCAATCAGAGTCGACATGTTAAGGGAATGGCGGGAAATGCCACTGTTTGTGTGTAAACTTTTTCTTTTACATTTTTCTTTATTTTGTGTCTTTTTTACCGACCGATGAGACGATTGTTTTATGTTAGTTTGATGGTTCTGTGGCGTATATTTGTTACATACGTTTATGGTATAAGTTTCTTCCATTTGTAAGTTCATGTGAACGTATACACCTAATGATTGGTGATAGCAACACATTTATACTACTGCTGCGCACGGGTCTCCTCTCCGGTAACGAAAGAGCTGATCAGGTTTAGACCTTAATCCACACACGCTGGTCTAAAGCGGGTTGGTGGATCGGACATGTCCTTAGAATTTCTTCTAGGGCATGTGGGTTTCCTCACGATGTTTTACCTTCACCGTCAGCAGATGGTAAATCATGTGATTAGCACATATAAATTCCATAAAGTTAAATTCACATTAGTACTGTCCGGCCGGATTCAAACTCGATACCTTTGAGTAGAGGCCGCATCCTTATCCATGGCAGGCATATAAAATACCTGTTACTTTAAAAGAAATGGGAACTCAATTTTCTTATAATTAGAAGTTTAAATATTGAAGTGAGGCTCAGAAAAACAGAAAGAGACACAACAGCCGCAGTGGCTATGCGACACTGAAAAAGATTATTATAAAAAGATTCACTGTCAGAAACACACTGTTTTACGGCCGGTGTTACAGCTGTGATAAAAAAAGTTATTATTATTATCTACGGCCCACTAAGCCCCTACGGTAGCAACGGTGTTGTCACATATACTACAGATAATATCTCAATGGAATTGACGAAATTCGGAGCAAGAAAGTTGCGTGTTATTTTTTAAATTAGAGTTTTATTGCTTGGTTCTTTACTTGCTTGCGTTAGCAATAGATAGATTTAATTAATAATTATATAATAAGGAGCCTTTCAGTCCATCTAGAGAGGTTAGGGATGAGCGGAAAGTCGGTAGCAGCCACGATACAGAGAGCAGTCTTGCTCGACAATGAGCTCAATTTTGTTACGAGTATACTTTTACCTTCTCAAACGTTGGTTGTATTTTACCTACATTAAGAGCGAATCAAGTGCCAGAATTCGACAAACTCAGCCAACTATAAATCGAAGAGGCTGTCGCCTAGCTCCTGACTGCGACAGGACTAATCAGTGGATGCTAAGATGAGAAATGCACCAGATCTGGGCGCTATTGAGCGGCTGAGAAATAAAACGAGAGGATTCGAAGCAATCTGAATGTTTAACGTGCCTCGTTTTATTTTATGTTCGCGATTGAAAATTAATCAGGTATTTTCAAAATGACACCGAGAATTTTAGATTTCTCGGTGGATTTGTTTATAACTATGGTGCTTTTGATTAAAAGTTGCAAGTATAAAAAGAGTAGTAGTTTAGTGGTTAATAAGTCGGCCTTACGATCGACAGGTTCTGGGTTCAAATTCTGGCTATTACACTACTGACTTGAACTCGCTCTAACACAAGCAATTTAGTTTAGTTGGGGGGGTAAGGGGGACTACTAGTAATTTAAATTTTCAGTCACATTTACCTCACACCCTCTTGCCTGAGACTCTTTATTCAGCTTACCATCAGGCGAGATGAAGTCAAATTGACGTGTCCTATGTATATAAAAAAAACGCTTATGTCGATAATGAATTGATATGTACCTAATACGTGATCCAAACTCCTCCTGTTGATTTGACTGTTATGGGAGCTACTGTCGTCTAACCCTCTAATCCTCCAACCTCGAGAGGAAATTTTTAAATAAAAATAAAAAAAGCATATAATAGCATAGTCAGAGTATAGGTAGGTACACACAATCCCGAATGCCCCCTATCCTCACAGAGACATAACATAAACACACGCCTATATCCCCGAAGGGGTAGGCAGAGGTGCTAGCATCCACGAGGTGCGAGCCTATTGCCATTAACCGGGCACTTATAAACCTGCGATAAATACACACATAACTTCGAAAAGCATCGAAAAGTCATTGGTGTGTGCCATGGTGAAACTGGGATCGAACCCGAGACCTCGTCTCAACAGAGAGTGAAAGTATTAGCGTGAAAGTACGAGAGGCATAGATGATAGAACTGGAATGATAAAGAAAACTTAAATGTAAGAGGAAAGATATTAGTTTTAGAATAGTCTTTTAATTGCTTAGAGCAAAATAGGCACCTCTTCAGAGTGGTGGTAGACAAAAAAAAACCTTGAGAGGAAAGCCTGCACCAAAACCTCGAACGTTATATTAACTACTATGTGGTTATAACCTAAATACATACTATTAGATGAAAAAAGTCATTTTATTCTCTATTCTTGACAATGATTAAAGCAAAGTATTCTGTTTCAATCTCAACATGAACAATTCTTCAAGAAATCCCTAATATTTTAAAGTTTTTGTCCGTTTTTCTACTCTCGCGCCTGACGTCTTCATCATCTGTCAACGTCAGGTCCACGCCTCCGGGGGATGTTTTCATTCTCGTATTTCTGAATATCAATGATGTACATCGATGCTTATTATCATATCGATTATATTACATAATACTGCAAGTATCAATGTATGTATTATATGATCTGACATCCATTTTATGGAGTTGCCGTGGTTTCTGCATAGTGCAATATGAAGGCAATCTTGTGAAAGGATTCAGTTGTCAACAATATTATAGGTTCACCACCTTTCTTTTTCCGTGCGGAAATGCTCATGGGTACCACATGAAAACCACACGCCGTCGAAGGTCTTCTATCGCTAGGGTGTAAGGTGGCCCATAATAGAGCATTTCCCTCGCACCTATCTCCGGATTCGAGATGTCCTCATTGGGTTTGGGAACCTCGGTGTTCCCGTCATGCTCCCGGAATAGGGAGGGGGGGGGGGGGACGCGTTTGCGTGTCACTGCTTCGGCCTGCTTCTGCTAGGGTGACAGGTAGCTCCACCCGTCACCCTCAGAGCTGCGCTCCTTGAAGACGGAGGTCATCTTATGGAGGACGGAGGTCGTAATAGGCTCGCCTCCTAGAAATAAAGTTGATGAAATAATAGGTAAAATTCTCTCTCTCAAAAATTTATAAATATACTAGAACATGGACCTAGGAATAACTATGGACGGAGCCATGGGAACAAAAAAGTGACGCCACATAGTCGGCCAAGTTTCGTATACGTATATAGTCGCCACGCACACTCTCACATCATAGTCAGCCACTTCGCGGCAAACGTCGGCCGATTCGGTCGATCTGTCAGTTTAAGCGGGAAGAAAAAAAAAATACAACATGTCTGGTGCAGTCAAATGGTGTAAAAACCGTAGTGATAGGAAGAAAAGAAATCCAGGGATCACATTTCACAGGTTAATCAATATTTCAATCACTTATTATTTAATTAATAATATACATAAATCTTTGTTCAATATTTTGAAACAAAATTAAAAAGTTCGGTACAAAACCAGTGTTCCCAACACAAAAGTCTGCAAATTTCCCCATATTTTGGGAAAATCTGTAAATTGTGTGACTATGATAAAATAGCATTAACTATTTATTAGTAGTGATAACCGTAGAGATTTAACTTCTTTTTAATAAATACATGGGATTAGGAATCGCAAAAATACAAATTGTGACTAATATGATTTTTTTAACTTTTTTGTTAATTAGGTACCTAGTTTAATCGTGTGAATATTCCCCACGGTTACCATCCATGTAAGTTTTTTTTTATATAGTTATAATGAAAAGAATAATGTAAAAAATAACTAAAATATTATTTTCATTAATTTATGATGAAAATAATATTTTTAAAAATAATGCACTAATCACCCTTAATGATTGTTCATTTATACATTTTAAAATTTACCAAATAATTCTCCCTATTCCTCAACTAAAATAATAAAAAATGGGGAAATTTAGGTAAAACCCCGCATCCCTACAATTCACTCACACAATGATTGATGCCCGCCATTTTGCGACACAGACTAGTTACTCTAGGCACTCCGTCCATACTTTTCCTAAGTCTATGTAGGTACTAGAAAATGAACATTAGAATGCAAATGAAATATAGAAAAGAAGGACGTCTATTTTGCTGCTTCTATATATTCTTAACTAAGAGTGTATACATTTTTAATGGACGAATCTCTAATAGAAACGTAATTATGATAATCAAGTAAGAAGTTGCCATTCAACATTTAGCAATACCGATTCGTATTATTTATAGCAAATGGATTTTTAATTCAAACGTGCATACCTACAGCTGTTGAATTGGCGTTCTGTTGTATTAAAAATAAAAAAACAGACTCAAATGATACATTCAAAAGACATTAAACTTCTTTTAAGGCTGTGTGTTTTGTAGAAAGTGCGGTTTTGATTCCCGCTCAAAATTTTTATAAAAAATATTTGTATGCACGAGTAGTTATGTCTATATGCATATGTCTGAGTGTTCCTATGTATAATTATGTATGTATTTACAAAAAAAAATAGAACCCATAGCACAAGCTAGTTACCTAAATTATACTTACTTTGGTTCTAGAAGATGCTGTGTCGAATATCGTAGAATATTGATTTATTATTTATTTATAACCCAAATTCAATTTCTTAGGATTCCTAAAACCAATAAATCCATGTTCTTAAAAAGACAAGACTGTAATACAAAGGAATCAACAAGAATTCCGCCTAAACCCAAAGCGGTTAGATAAGGTTCAATTACAGAACATTAGCATCGGTATTATCGTTGGACACACTGGCTCCCTCTATCATCGCGGGTTGGAAGCAATAAAAACAAAGTCTTTTCCTACCACTTATACGTTTATGCCCTCGAATTACCACCCAATAACAATTGGTACGGCCGACCGAACTGTTTTCGTATTGCGTGTGTCGTAAAACATAAGCAGAGCGATGTTTGTTTAGGCTCTAGTACTATTATATATTCTGTGGCTCTAGTGACATAATGTTAAAATATCCTGATACGTTTGTACTGTCACAAACAACAAGAAGATTTTAAATCACCAACTTAGTTCTAAAAACGTTACAAAAAAAAACTGAAACTTTAAAAATTTGTTCTCTGAAGACTATTAAATATTAATACTTAAGTAAAACCAATGTATTCATCGATTTGTTTATAAGTTAAGATCCATTATGAATTTGTTAATATTTAGCAATTTCTGAGGCTGATTTGCACAGTCACACCCTCAATATAATAATATTAACAGGGATTAATGCCGAGTTATATCTATATAATGAGGGTTAAACTGTTACTTTTTTCTGCCACACTCTAATTCTTGGCTGTCTATTTCACCGGTGCAGCGGGTGGAAATAAGAGTTTTAACTAAAATTTTCAGCTAACTTGGATATTGACATAAAACAATTTTATCGCAATCCAATCGCGATACGAATCATCAAAAATAATTTCATTTCAGTGTGTGACATTCGCGTAAACTGCCGACAATATCAAGCTAACTAGGAATCAACATAGCTGGGTATTAACTCGTTAATCCGTTAATCTTTAATTAACGAAGTTAACATTTTGAGTAACGGATTAACTTTTAAGTTAACTTTAAAATATGTTAACGGACTCATTAACTTCCGTTAAATTTCCCTAAGTCCGTTAATCGTTAATCCAACATTTTCTAACACGTACCTACGTTCGATAACTGCTGCAAGTGCTGCAACGCTACCAAAACGTCAGTACACAAGTAAGTGTTCAAATATGGTAATCAAGTGGATATCGCGCCCGCTACCTCTTATAACTTGCACCTTAAAAAGGACATGACATTTAACGCTACCACCGTCTCGTTAGCGGTGGTAATGCGATTTTAACTTTCGCCCGCTGCCGCCGATGATAAGGGCCAATTGGTTCTATTAGCCGAGTTTGTACTCGTAATTGCTCCAAACAGTGTTCGGACACTTGATTAGTTTTATTGAGGATAAGAGCTTTCGTATTTTTTTTTATATAGCTGCTTGATTCTTAATGAAGAAGAATTCAAGGGTCGCTACATCTTTGCACGTAAGTTATTTAGGTTGTTAGTAACCTAAATAACTTACATACAGCAGATACAAATCGCGGTAGCCTAGTGGTCTGGGTAACGGACTGCTGAGACGAGGTCTCGGGTTCGATTCCAGGTTCACCAGGGCACACACCAATGACTTTTCGAAGTTATGTGTGTATTTATCGCAGGTTTATTAGTGCCCGGTTAATGGCAATAGGCTCGCCACCTATTACATTGGGACCTAAACATAAACTGGCGAAATGTGGGTGCTAGCACCTCTGCCTACCCCTTCGGGATATAGGCGTGAGTTTATGTTATGTTACAGCAGATACAGCAACAAAAATTGCTGAACACTACCTACTTTTGTCGTTAACTTTACCTTAGATTTAACACAACCAGTGAGTTGTCGCTTACAAAATTTTGACTGGCAAGTCATCATTAACTAAAGGTTTAAACAGGATATGGTTTAGAAATATATCTAGTTGTAGCTTAGCTAGTGTTTTCTTAGCAACTGGAAATTCAGCCGTCCATTTTTATCCACAATGAAGTTACAAGGGATCAAAAGTGCTCTGAGTGCCATCGGGAAAAAATTGCTCAGCTTTTATTTGTTGGCTTTTGCTCCGCTTTGCAGATTATAAAACAATACTATATAAGAAAAAATGGTCAGTAAAGCTAATATAATATTCAATTCTTATACCACACTCCGAAGGCATAAAATTGGGGATTCATTTAAATTACGTTTTTGAAACCTGTGATTTAAAAATTAGCGAAAACAAATAGAATCAAAATTTTTAAATTTAGTTGAAAACAAATTAAGCTTATGAGTGATTTCAAAGATCTAATACTATCACGGAAACCACTTCGCATCAGGTGGGCCGTATGCTTGTTTGCCACCTAAGTGGCATAAAGAAAACCCATTGGTTGCGGTAGTGGTTTCAGAATTCCATGCAGGTGAAGTCTCAAGTCATCAATCAGTCAATATCATAACATAACATAAACTCACGACTATATCCCCGAAGGGGTAGGCAGAGGTGCTAGCACCCACATTTCAATGTGTAATATTCACGAAAACTTCCTAAGAAATTTTTATTTATTTCTGTACATAGTAAATTTACCATACATTTTCTAACAGTAGAAACAATAGTTTTCTTCTTGATACTTTCTGAGTAATATACCTACGGTACGAGCGATCTAAAGCCTTTGTTTACATGCGACAAATTCCCATGAATACAACTCCATCCAATAATGATGATACAAGGCTTAATATATGGACAACGAGAACGTGTTTTAGAGAACCCTTGTACATTTGACAGGGATTAATCGAAAATACCGATACGTGTATATATTGTTCAGCTTATTATTACGCCTAATAGACTTATTGAAGGAACGATGGAGAATATACGTTCAGCTCTGGATCATTTTATTTTGATTTGGAGATTATGTGTATGTTTGAACTTCTAAAGTGTGATATTATCGGAAAATAACGCGAATAAAATAAAACTATTTTTAACTAATTCTATTGTCAAGTTACCTATGTTATTATAAGAAATATATTTCGGAGTGCAAAGTCAAAGTCGTTTTCATCGTCAACCACATTATCATTTAGGTTATTTTTTGATATGATATGATAATGATAACATTTAGGTGATATAGTGGTCAAACGCGGGCCTATCGACTCTACAAGTTCGGAACACACGGAACAAAACCGTTTACTAACTAACAAATCATGTCCTAGCTGTAGCATGGGTAGGAAAAGAGACGGATAGGAAGAGAATGAAAAAAAGTCAAAATAATATGAGATGTTATTGCAATCGTGCGTCCTACAAAACACATCCATTTTATCCTTTTTAGGGATTTCCCAGTTGCATTCATAGTTTGCGCTTAGGAGTCCATTAGAGAATGTAAATATTTTAATCCCCGTTACATCTATATTTTTATCTCTTGATGTCAATCCCATTGTCCTAAAATCTGAGATTTTCAATACAAAATCCGGGTACGTAATGATTACTTGGAAACACAAGATCGTTGATTGTAGTTTCCAATTAAGGTTATCTCTCGTCTTCAACAACTCGAAAGCGGCCTTTAGATAAGGCTAATATTAAAAAAGAAATATAACAGTTTGTACAGTTTTAATTAATAGGAAGAGTGGTAAATTGAGTCGTAATGGACGGTCACCTGTAGCGGGTGGGTAGGATTAATTAATGTCTGTCCGTCCTTTTTCTTCCTTCTTTGTTTAAATATACCAATTTGTCAGAGCGTGTTTGTCTCTTTTTATTGTGGTGCTTAATTGTGTTTAAACGTTTCATGGGTTGTTGCGTATTTTTTACTTTCCGTATCGTTTGGTTTAGTTTTGTTTTCCTCTTCGTTGAACTGGAACCGGGCGTTGAGTTTTTTTAGGAATAAGTTTAAAATTAATAGGATTTTCTCGGTACGAACGGGTTTGCTCGAACATTGAAGTGCCATTTTAATTTTGAAGTTTGTGTGGCAGTAGTTTTTGAGAGTGTTGGAGACTTTTTATCCTCTATTTATTTCTCCTCTGTGGCTTTAATAGGCTATGGTAACTGCTAACCATTGGGTGGAGTGTGCGTATATAGTGAAAAAAAAAAACTAGTTAGACTCGGTTAGGTGAGGTTAGGTAGGTTAGACCTCCTCAACTTTCTGTTCAAAAAGTGGGATGGTAACATTGGATAGCTATCTATGGAGCATCTCTAGGTACAAAAAGGACTATGCTGGAATTTGAGAAAATTTGCAACTAATGTGATTAGTAAGACGGTTATAAATCTCGTACAGTTCAAAGTGAGCATGAACTTTCTTAAGAGAGATTTACTTTACTTCGCGTTCAAAGGAATGGAGTCGCATGATATACAACACTTGACCATAATACCAGTTGTCACCAACATGCCTTGACCAAGTCCATTTAAGTGCTGGATCGTTTTTAATAAATATAACGATACTGAAACTCATTATGAGGCATGACTAATTTATGTAGAGAATAATAATCGGTACATTAGCGTAACTGCCGTTAGTGTTGCGTCGCATAAATGTACATTTGTTTTGTTTACAGCTTTCAAAAATATCCTAGAGAAAAGAAGCAAGTTGTAAGCCCCGTCAATGACCCCATCTTGAGACAAATTGACGTCATTATGCTAAAACGTCGCAACAACTTGGCACAAAAAATGAGTAACGAGAAAATGTCCAGCTACCACAGTATAACCAAAATAAATGCAGGATAGGTCCTGTAAACAGAGATCTGGGTCGGCACTCTGACTAAACATCATTAGGAGAAGTGAAAGCTATAGAAGTACATATATTATATACGTATCTACTGATGGAAAGACGTAATAGAAATTACAACGGCTAGTATTTGAACATGGCATTTTGCTTTAGCTTTGAATTTTAGTAATTTTTTTTTATACCACGTAGGTGGCAGACAAGCACACGGCCCACTTCATGGGGCAGCGGTCACCGTGACCTATGGACGTGTGCAACACCAAGGGCGTTACCCACGCGCTGCCTGCCTTGAAGGGAAGGGGGGAGGGCTAGGAAGGGGTGGAGAGGCTAGGAAGCGGTGGGGGGAGAAGGGGTACGGTGAGCTCTGGCAACCCTACTTACTGGTGGGAACACGACACTATGGTTATTATGGCCGCGGTCTTCTTGTGTGCCACCTACGTAGTATAAAAAAAAGGGTAGAAATTTTGTGGTGTACTAAAATTGAACATCTGTTACATTTCATCTATTTTAGGTAAGTAAAACATGTACTCTGAAGTCGAGCTTTGAGCAGGTAAGCCTAATTTTAATACAGAAAGCTAACATAACATAAATCTAATTTACTCTTGTCAGAATATTAATTATTTAACCATTTCTCTGTTTTATTATTTTACGGCTTGCAAATTAAAGCCACGCTTGAGAGCTCAACACGTGAAGAGAACACAAAAGGTAATGATTTATTGAGCAAATAATGTGCGGTTTCACTGCGCGAGCTTTGATTCTAGTCGGGGAAATGACGACACAATTTTTTGTTGCTTTATTGAATTGAACTATCATGGAAAGGAATAGTAGAAAAAAGGACCACAAAAATTTTTTTTTTTAATTATCTATTGTCTGTTTGTTCGCGATGAATGCAAAAACTACTGAACGAATTTTGATGTGGTTTTTCTATTGGAAAGGTATTGGTTAGACTTAAAAGCTGCTGTATTTTGATTAAAATTGGTTAAGTAGAACTGAAGATATGACCAAAGAACGATAACCATTCTCCACGCGGATGGAATTGCGGGCATTAGCACACACAAAACATTAACATGTTTTTTTATTTTGGCTTACTTAAGTGACTCGTGGCTAATGAAGAAAATTTACGTATAAAAAGCCCCAGCCAGGCGAATGACGTAAATTTGCATCACTTCAACAATTTTGTGATATTATTTATATATAGGACACGTCAAAATGACTTCACCTCACCTGATGGTAAGCTAAAGGTAAAGTCTCAGGAACGGGGTCTCCACTACATACCCAGTGTATTATAAGAATGTTTATTTATAAGAATGAAAGGTCGTAATAAATCGTAAGAAAGGAATAAAGAATGAGTTTATTCGTGCACAGATATTAAAAAAAATCGGTTAACAGAATCAACCTCTAACGAGAAAACAAACACTGGTGGTACGGTGACAACGGCACACGCTCAGCAGGAACAAATGGGGTAGCACCGAGAGTAATGGAAACAGGCTCGCAAAGCTTTGTTTGATAGTGAACTAGACGCCTCCATTTTGGAATAATCCAAAAACCACTGAGTAAAATTTGAATATCCTCATTTTCGGAAATTAAACTGACATCTATACAAGAGCGGTCTATGAGTAGAGTAAACTTTATACTAGCTATTGCCCTTGGCTACCACTCCAAGGAAAGCCATGAGTGAAAGCATTCTTTTTCATGCGAAATCCCCACGGAGATCACCTTGGTCATTGGTAGTGGTTATGTCGAACTCGGACTGTCTAAAACAGCACACAGCACGAATGTTCAGACGCCGGGTCAGCCCTATGCCATTTAATTTTGGGCTTTATTGTTATCACGTTAAAGTCTGAAATTAAATGATATTTTGTAGAGCGAATGAAAAATTTTAATGAATTATTTTCATTTCATTTTATACTTTAACTGTATAGCTGTAAAGTATACAATTAAATAGCATTTTTAGAGTGTCTGTGGCACGACAGTCAGTGGTTTGCCTTTAGCAGGATCGAGGCCCTGAATGAAAGTAGCCAATGCGTTATTCCAGACTATAATAATCTATACCGCCTTTGATTAAGTAACAAACATCCAAATGTCGTGTCACAAGATTTCAGATTCATAATATTTGGCAGTATAGAACGCTAGCGATAAACCAAATTCAACCATCACTATTTTATTTTATTCCAAGAAGTTCACTGCACTCCTTATCCATATAATTTTAACTGTGATCTCAAAATCTCGTAAAATTTGAATAAAGAATGAGTCAAGAAAATGAAAAAAAAAGACTATTTCCAAGTTATTTTATTGATCACTCAAAAACTCTTGGAGCTCATGTATGTTTGCTACTACAGTTGCTCTGCTCCTTATTTTTCTTTTATCGTGCAGAAATGCCCATGTATACCACCCCATCAGCCATCGGGGGTGGTTATGTCGAGATCGAACCGACTAAAATGCACGCCGTCTCGGGTCTTAATTACCGGGGTGTAAGGTTACCCAATGCGTATCCCTTGCACCCAAGCTGACCCCGGGCCATCTACGGTTTTAAGATGGCCCCCTCAACCCCCCGAAGGGGGGTGGGGCGAGCATCGTGCCACTTCACCGACGGTGTGGTGTACAGGATGGCCGCCTGTCACCCAACCGTCGGCGCGCGGACAATCAGCTCGCCCCCCGCTCGCTCCTCATTGTGCCCTCTGCTAGTCAGAGGAATACGTGGAGAGCCTCCGGAGTAGCCCTCTAGAGGGCCACTCCCAACCCGGCCGGATTGGCCGCACGCAGCAGCGTCTCCCACAGTTGCTCTGCTCCTAGCATATTTCAGATATCAGAGAGTCTATAGACATATAATTATGTCTATGGACGCCATGCCAAGGCAACAGGCAGTGACATAATTTCACCCTGTATATAATAACTTGATATTATTCCAGCTTCATCAAGCTTGAGGTTAAGGTGACGGCTGCAGTTGACAGCACGCCTAATGACGTCACATAGACCACAATCCGACCGATGCCAAATTATCACTATGTATAAAACTGAAATTACGTAATTTAGACTCAAATACGTTGTTTTCGAGTAGTATTTTTTTTATACTACGTAGGTGGCAGACAAGCACACGGCCTAACTGATGGGAAGCGGTCACCGTGGCCTATGAACGTGTGCTACACTAAGGATGTCACACACGCGCTGCCTACCCTCAAGGGGGGAGGGCTGGGAAGGGGCGAGGAGGCTAGGAAGGGGTGGGAGGAGGAGGAGTATAATGAGCTCTGGCTATCCTACTTACCAGCGCGGCGGTATGATGGGTTACCTAGAACTCTGGTATATCCATTGTAGTGATTAAAGTCACAATACATGTTCGATTTCATTTTTGCTTCCAATCGAATTGAAATCACGCGTTTTACAAACGCGGTGGTACTGAATCGGGCACCAGGATAGCGTGGTGAGCATACATAAAACTATTATGAATGTAGAAGAAGTAAGTAAGGATCGTAGTAAGTGAGAAGATTTTGTTTTTGCTCTGTCCACCCCAGTGGGTAAGAACGTGATTATAATATATTATTATAATACATGTGAGACGTGATTATAGGTACAAACAATATTTAAGTACAGTAATAATAAATCGTATTTAGCAAAATTTTCAAAACTTATTAAAATCAACTTTAACCATCGCAAAATGTTTACACAAAACTAAAATTCCAATAACAGCGTGGCAAAGCTAACAAAAGTTCTCGACGAAATTGCCAATATCCGAGTGTAATGTCGGACCAGAATTTCTCTCATACTTGGCGTTAAGTACGTACCTACTTAATAATTACTATAAGAAAATGTTTTCAAACGGTGTACCTTTTACTTAAATAGTTTGTGAGAAGTAGACGCGCGGTCGTGGGTGTCAGTTTATGGAGTGGTCCAAGTTATAAGCTGATATTCAATGCTTGGACTATGAAGTCCAAGATTCGTTTTCCTATTTTCCTGTGGATTAGTTTATCTAGGCGTTTTCGGGATGTGCTTGCTATCTGATCCCCTACCCTCGATAGGCAAACTGTCTTAGGTGCCCTTTGAACCATTAGAGAAAAGCCCGTGGAACCTCGTCCATCAATTGGTAGGTATTTCGTCTTGCAGGTGAGGTTAACTTGGCTACGAAGGTCTTAAAGGGGGCGCCTTTAAGACCTTTAAGACCCAAAAATTAGTACGAGTATGGGCCAGGCCACACGGTGCGGCACCGCACCGCACCGCAAAAATTTCGGCCAATCGGAGGCCACACGAGTGACACGAGCGGTGCTGCGGCGTCGCTCGTATGGCCGCAATACGCCGCAATTTTTACGGTGCGGCGCCGCACCGCACCGTGTGGCCTGGCCCTAAAAGAGGTGTCTTGTCGGCAGCCCGAGTGTGACGCCCCTGCTGTTGCATAAATCCATATAGGCCGTAAGCTTGTCTGCCATCTAAGAGGTATAAAAAAATAAAGTGACAAATGAAGACATCTACTATATTTTTTTACAAGTCGGCTATTTCCGCTGTTTATCTTAACTTGTACATTACGCATTGTGGACAGAAACTGCGTAATGTTATTACATACTTGAGAATACCGTTTTGAATACGAGTTGTGTTTGCGATATGCTATCTAGATTCTGAATGTTTCTGTTGTAACAAGGGTTGAAATTTGTTCGAGTTTTATCGACGTGACTCCAAAACGTGCGCCTGGAAGAGTACCGTTTATTGTAGAAGTTAAAACCGGCTTTAGTAACTAGTAGTAAAAAGAAAAGGCACATGGAGTGACTGAGGATATGACATTTGATAGGAATGCAGGAGAATTACATCTTGCGCAGACCTTAAATAATTAGGACAAGGTTGTAATTCCCAAATTTAGTTACTAGTAGTTAAAAGAAAAGGCACATGGAGTGACTGAGGATATGACATTTGATAGGAATGCAGGAGAATTACATCTTGCGCACACCTTAAATAATTAGGACAAGGTTGTAATTCCCAAATTTAGTTACTAGTAGTTAAAAGAAAAGGCACATGGAGTGACTGAGGATATGACATTTGATAGGAATGCAGGAGAATTACATCTTGCGCAGACCTTAAATAATTAGGACAAGGTTGTAATTCTCTTCAACCCAATTATTGACTCTGATTTAACTTGATTTGATTGACTATTGCAACGGTAAACGGAAGGTGGGACGCCCCCCAGGCCCTAGCCAGATGGGCCGACGACCTGAAAAAGGTAGCTAGGATGGACTGGATGCGGAAGGCGGAGAATCGGGTGCTATGAATCGGGCGTACATTGGGAGAGGCTTATGTCCAGCAGTGGACGTTGACAGGCTAATTGATTGATTGATGTAATTTTTTGACACTTAGGAGATCGACAAGAGATCAAACTATACTGAGACTAAATTTTAAACATATTTTTAATAAAAAAATACCTATATTTACCTTTTGCCTTTAGAATTTGTTAAACTACTTTTTTCGTTAACCTTAAGTAAGTAGCAAGTGTGCCAGCTTGTAGTTGAGGTAAGCTTGAACTCCATAAAGATCTTATTGTAGTCCTCAATACACCCCAAAATGAGGCTGTATATTATCGAAAAGACTGAAAAGAGCCCCGCTATTTGTCTTCTCTTGCACATCGCGCATCATACACAGAAAGTTCGCAATGTCATTATATACTTGAGAAGTTCGCTTTGAGCGCGAGTTTTACACGCGATATGCTATCTAGATGTTTCCGCTGGGTAACAAGGGGTGAAGTTTGTACGCAGTGTTATCAATGTAATTGCGAAACGTGTGTCGCCTGCCAGACATTCTTTTGATTGTGAATGTTGATTCCAAATATAAAGGCGGTGTTCGACTTGCGACTCAGAATCTGCGGTATTTTTTTTTATATCACTTTGGTAACAGACAAGTACGCAGCCCACCCTGATGGGAAGCATTCATCGTGGCTTATGGACGTCTGTAATACCATGAGCGTCACTCGCACTACCGACCCTTGAAAAGCCTTCTAAATGCCCTTCTTGAAGAATCTAATGCGATTTAACACAAATAGATTTGTTCAATTTGAACTTTGCCCCACCTAATGGCGAGATATGTAGGAAGTCTGAATACCACCCATCAGCTCACCCTCTATTCCCCTTCATATTCTTGATTACACTTTTGGGCGACTCTTAGCAATATTGGATATCAAAACACGAACTCTGGATGCACCAGAGAACTAATATGAATACGTACAGATACAGACACGTTACTTGGCCAGGTTTGGGGTAAGTTCGCGCATCGAGTACTTTGAGCCAATCAAATGATTCAAAGTACGAACGAACGGAACGTTGATTCGCTACAAGACGACTCTCGGAGACATTTGATTGGTCCGTCAAGTGACGTCAAGTGACGGACCAATCATATGTCCGCGACGGCGCAACCGCGTCTCCCACGACCTAAAAATCGACCTTTGCGCATATGACGCGTCGGGCCAATTTATGTGCCGGTATCTGTAATAATTACACAATTATTATTTTCCAACTAAAGATAAGGACGAAGCTTGTTCCTTGGGTTACCCGTATACCAGCCTTTCGTAGCGTTTCATGGAGTGGGTAACGTGTGAGTGAAAGCCTTTGCAATCCACAAGTTACAGTATCCGTTTACCATTAGCAGGGTTGAATGTTAGTTTGAGAGATGGAGAAGTTTAAAATAGGAAATGCTGGTAAATATTTTAAACGAATACGTACAGGAGCGCTGGCAAACAAGCACACGGCCCACCTGATAGCAAGCGCTCATCATTGCTTTTTTTTTTATCGTGTGGAAATCCCCATGGATACCACCCCCGTTGGCCATCGGGGGTGGTTATGTCGGGATCGAACCGACTAAAACCGCACGCCGTCTCGGGCCTTAGTAACCGGGGTGTAAGGTTACCCAATGGGCATATCCCTCGCACCCCAGCCGACCCCGGGCCATCTAAGGTTTTAAGATGGCCCCCTCGACCCCCCGAAAAGGGGGGTGGGGCGAGCATCGCGCCACTTCGCCGACGGTGGGGTGTAGGCTGACAGGAGGCCGTCCTGTCACCCAACCGTCGGCGCGCAGACAATCAGCTCGCCCCCCGCTCGCTCCCCACTGTGCCATCTGCTAGTCAGAGGGACACGTGGAGAGCCTCGGAGCAGCCCTCTGGAGGGCCACTCCCACCCCGACCGGATTGGCCGCAGGCAGCAGCGTCTCCCGTGGCGAGTGGGAGGCGCTGCTCGCCTCCGTTGCCCAGGTGCACCACGTGGAGGTTCCGGCCCGCACCCCCTATTACATTGGGACCTAAACATAAACTGGCGAAATGTGGGTGCTAGCACCTCTGCCTACCCCTTCGGGGATATAGGCGTGAGTTTATGTTATGTTATGTAGATTTACCGGTATTTTTAAAAATTATATTTACCAAAATTTATGCCTCGGGTGAGCTACAGAATCTATACTATTCGTAGAAAAAAAACTAACAACGTTTTCACGAATTATAATTCCTCACAAAACTGGCTCGCAATCAATCTCATACAACTCCCACACATTCACAGTATCCTTTCAAAATTACTTCATACGCATATAAAAAAGCCGGTATCAATAAATCCAATAAAGGGGCACAAAAGGAAGTTCAACAATACTCGTATTAGCGTCACTTTGAATATGTCATTTGGTGCTACTCGTATCTTTGTTCGCGTGTCGAACGTCGCGTCCTCACTATTGTGAATTGTGAAGTGAATGTGATCGGTCTCTCGATGTGCTGGATTTTGGGCCACTTTGATTTATTCTTTACCCAGTAGATGCTAATAAAATGAGAATTGATACTCCTTTTTACAAGCTTTTATTTAACTTTACTAAGGGTGTATGACACCCTTAGTGTTGCACACATCCATAGGCCATGTTGACCGCTTCCCATCAGGTGGGCCGTGTGTTTTTTTGCTAGCTACGCAGTATAAAAAAAAATTGCTCTGTTGTTTGTTGTTATTATGGGAAATATTAACGTTTAAACTTTCGCGTTCCATGACTATTATACGTAAACGGGAATTAACGCGATCACGTTAAAGGTATATACATACCTTTGGATGCCTGACGTTTCGACCAGGTTACACCTGTCACCAGGTCGACCAGGTCAGCCTGTGACCACGGCCGGTTATTCAATTGCTAAAAACCTGGTTTTTTTTTTAAATTGATAATTTATTTGTTACACATTTTTTTTATTGGTATATTATATATTTTTTATATATAGGCTCGCGTTTGACCACAATCTCACCTGTTGGTAAATGATTATGTGGTCGACGGTGGAGCACGCTTAACTAGAAGAAACCTATTCACTCTAGACTTGAAGACTCCCAGGTTGTAGCTTGCCGGCCGTGGTTTTCACGATTCTGATGAAATATTTGATGTGTAAATGCTATTCGTCCCTATAAATCGTGATCATATTAAACGATTCCATAGAAAATGGGTGTACCCACTAACACCCTTTGAATATGTCTCACATTACAACACTTCCAAGAAGTAATAAGCATCGTGAGAAGTTCACACATGGTGGTTTCCGCTGAAACTGAAAACGGTGTAAATTCTTGGTGGCATAACTGACAGGCACAGTCTACAACTTTGAGTAGTCTCTTCTACTTAGTAATACATACGAACAATTAAGTCATCCGATGATATACATCTTCACTAGCGTGTGGTTTCCCCTAGTGTCTACAATATCGGTTCTTCACCACACGGTTGGTAGCATGAGTGTGATGCTCTGGGTGTTGCACACGTCCATAGGCCACGATGACCGCTTTCCATTAGGTGGGCCGAGCGCTTGTTTGCCACAGTGGTATAAAAAAGTGCCGTCTTTTTTCTCAATGGGGTGGACTGCGATCACTATTTTCCACTTGCTACGTTCCTGGCATACATCGTTCGCTTTTTCTTCTTTCATAATAGTTTTCATAATATGCTCGCCGGTTGTGAACTTGCCCTTTCATTAAAATGACCCTGATCTAATTGAAATACATATAGCCAAACTTAGGTTTTGAGAAAAATAATGTACCTATGTTTCTTAGCGTGAATCTTGTTTCACTACTTAATAGATTCTAATATACCATTTTAAATTGTTGGTTAAATATAATTTAACAATTTATTTCTCTTTAAATTATTTGATTTAAAACTGGTGCATTCATCACCCTACTTTTGACACTGACTGACTGTACGTGTACATTGACCATTTTCTCTGGCCTCATAATTCTGTTATTTTCTTCACGTGTAGCTATAATAATAATATCAGGAACAAGTTTAAAAATCTGCTAGTGTGATTAATTTGCCGTGTGTCACAAACTAGACCGCCAATGTCTTTCAATAAAGAGCCAAACGAAAATCGCTCTAATTTCATATCCAATAAAGTTGTAACCAATATCTATGAACCCGGAAATAATATTGTCGCTTTATAAGATTGCCTTATTGAGTTTGAGGTCTCCACTTCAGGGAATTCGGGATGCGGACTTGGGAACTTCATCTTGCTATTATAATTGTTAGATGGACGCATTTAGAGGCTCACGATCAGTTATGGACTTTATATTGTTATTATGATATTCTTGTTCGGTATTATTTACTTTGTTTGAAGTAAGTACTACTGTTGTGAAAATTGGATTAACTTGTGGGAATTCAGTTTTAAGTTTCAATTCAGCTTTCGTATTATAGAACATTTCAACGTGTTTGTAGGATTTTAAAATTATTAGTCATCACAACGGATTTTGCCTACCTATCTCTTCAAGTATATGCGCTTGCATTTTCAGTATGGGGAGTACTATAAAGGCAGAACAATGGACAAGGCTTTGGCGCAGGATTTCCTCTCGTTGTTGAGAAATCAGACAGTGGTCATTCCCTGGTAAACTGACATACAAAAACAATAAGCGAACCTTGGACTCCAAAGTGGAAATTTTGGACGCAACTGAGAAATCGCTAGGAAGATGGTTTTTTAGCCCCATGTAAGGAACAAGCTTATTTCATCTACAGGGTATTTGAAAATTACTTATCATGACTTGTAAATCGAACTCAAAACCGCACCCAACCTAAATGCAAATATACGTCAAGTAATCAACGAAGCATACATTTTAACCCATCACCAATTAAAATTCAACACACATTGAAATAACGTTTTCGTTTCGTTACAATAATAACGCATATCGCGGAAGCCGCCAGCACTAATTAAAAACTATTCAAAACGTACACCAATCATGTAAAAATTTACACTCGAGTGCGAAATAAAATATACCCCTTGGCATTAATCAACGTGTCTGGAGCGTAGAGTGGAGTGCGGACGCACTTACCGCCGTTGCTAATGCACGGTGCACCTGCCTGCTGCTAATGCCGTACCCGTTTTGCTGGGCGGTTTTTTGTACACTTAGTGTACTCGTTACATATATTTTGTTGGCATTGTTTTCGTTTCTACTATAAAGAGAGAGTAGCGGTAGTGCATGCGACTGCCACGCAGGCGGCGCGGGTTCGATTCCCGCCCAGTGCACATATTTGTATGCATGAATATGTCTAATTGCATTGGTCTGGGTGTTTCTATGTATAAGTATGTATTTACATAAAAAAAGTATATATAAGTATGTTTATCAGCATTCTAGAACCCATAACACAAGCTAGTTAAACTAAGCTTACTTTGGGTCTAGGGAGCGATGTGTAGAATGTTGTAGAATATTTATTCATTTATTATTTATTTTTGTTCTTGTGGGTATATTTTATTTAGCGGTTTTGGAAGTGAGGTGGTAGAGATGTTATAGCTAATAACGATTATAAGTAGCAGGATGTTTTTAAGCGTTTGGGACGTGAAGTGCGTTGACATAATAGTTTGATATTATTATATTATATACAGTACTGTGGAGGAGTGTTGATATGATTTTTTCATTAGATCTTGGTCTGAATAGGTCTTGATCTGACTTAAAATCTGCCATAATTTGATTATAATCGGCTTAGTAGAACCGGAGATATGACCGAAAACTGTAAGCATCAACTAGCACGAAACAACAATGAAAGTCTGTTAGAATCTCTACACTCAGACATACAGACTATAACTCTTCTCCTCATTATACACGCACAGCATACAATATTTTCTTACGTCACGATTTCAACCAATTCGCTTCACACAAGCCGCGTTATAGAACTTCCTACCAAAACCGTGTACCTTGAAGATAAATCACAAACAAAATTAACAGTAAATGAAATTTTACACGCCATGAATTTATACACGTTCATAAATAAACAAGTCTTCTAAATTTGTGTAGGAAAATCAACAAGTATTATGTATGTGTCCTCATTTGTATGTTCGTTGAGTTTCTCGTTAAGTGCTTGTATTTTTTCCCCGTGACAGTACCTGTTTGCACGGATAATAACACTGTGGAGTGGCGTGTAAATGGTGCTATAGATCACACAGTAGGCATCGCGGATGCTTCGCGTTTTCATACAGAAGCATTGCTTGTTGAGTGCGGGATCGTGTCTCTGTAGTTTATAGGTTGGATTTATTAATATTTAGTACCTTTATGTTGTTTTGATAAGGAATTGATGTGTATACTGGAGCTGATTGAAAATAACAGAAATTTCATTCCGCGCACGCTTAGGCTGTGAAACGATCTCCCTGCAGTGGTTTTCCCTGGCGGCTACAATATGGGGTTCTTCAAGAAGGGCATTAGAAGGTTTTTGCAGGGTCGGTAGTGCGAGTGTGACGCCCCTGGTGTTGCGCACGTCCATAGGCCACGGTGACAGCTTCCCATCAGGTGGGCCGTGTGCTTGTTGTGCAACACCACGGGCGTCATACTTGCATCGTCGACCCTGTAAAAACCTAATAAGCCCTTCTTGAAGTAACCCATATTTTTGACGCTGGAGAAAACCACAGCATCAAGATTTTTCCTCAGCCTAAGCATTTAGGTCGTCAGTCCAGTTGCCTGGGTGAGTCTCCCTTTCAAGTATAATTTTACGAGAAATATAAAATATCAAAATACCAATATGTCGAAAATCGGAGTTTACCACTGTTGACAGAAATTCATTTGATCATTTGACGTGTGACCGATAAAACATTAGGCCATTCTACTACTTCATATTTCTCTGGATAACAGGTTGAAATTTCGTCGACGCCGACTGACGTAATAATTTACTCGTACCAGCAAAAAGTTTCACTCCGTTAGTAAACATGTGCAGTTATGGGCGTGTCGCGGTCTTGTTTATCGCTCTTGTCCAAAATAAATAGGTTTTTAGTTGCAACAAATTTGGAACCACAATGTACAATGTTTGAGGGTACTACACGACATCAAATTCGGTAGCGCGGTAATTGGTGCGGTATTCCCAACAGATATCACCCCCCGTTTACGCGTGGAGAACCAGCCCACTCAATCTACTTCACACTGTAGGTACTCTCTGCTAGTCAGAAGGCCTCTAGAGGCTCTTTCTAGCCTCGCCCCGCATTTGCTGCAGGCAGTAGCGTCTCCCGTGGTGATGTGTACAGGGCCCTACCAACACCTTTGGCGCCCAAGTCTAATTCACCTGCTAGTCACCTCCATCCGATAAAAGAAGAACGACGCTCTGGGCCACTTATTCAGAGTTGGGAGGTCAAACAGTAACCGCTCCTAAATGGGTTCCAAAGTGCAAAACTTTAACCAGCGAATAGAAAACTTGCTCGAAGGATGATAATAATTTTCAAACTCTGTACAAAATGTTGACCTGTATGTTTCCTTCACACTCGCCAAGGGACGTCATACTCACGTCAGATAATATTATAACCATGTTATTCACAAGTATATACTTGAACGTGAATGTGTTCAGCTGCAGCATAACTTTTTTATTTTAAACACTAACTTCCCCCAGCGTATTAAGCTGGAATTTTGCCGTTATATAACTCGAATTGAGTTCCGACATCTATGGAAATGGCTTTGTGGTAATGTGGTCGTTTTTGTGATGTAATATCGCACTCGGTGCTTGTGGGAATAATCGTTCTAGGCAAGAATGTGATGATGCTAGGGTACATTTAGAAATTTCTTTCTTTGTTTAGCGGACATTTCTGTACGCTGTACCCTATGGCATGAGACGTAAATGGGCTATCGCTACTTTCTATGAGTAACTATTTGTAACAGTATTTGTAACAGTATTTTTGTGTAGGGGCACTTCTTCCTCAGTTGGGCAAGTATAGATTTAAGCGGAAGATCCATTTATGGCCTACTAACTGGTGCAGCCTGCGCACCCGCGTGGAACTCTGATGGAATCTATACCAGGGATGCAAAATCTATGAATTATTCGTCGATTATAGTCTTATAGTCGATTCCTGTACCAAATTTTAGCTAGCATCTATCATAACATCATTGAGTAACAAACATCTGAACATCTTCACAAATTTCACAGTTCTGATATTATAGTAGAATAGGATATGTAGTAGGTACAATTTCTTATAAATAGTTATGAGTCATAGAATCACTATCATATGAATTCCCATAATATGTTTGCAAGTTCGGATTTGAACAGTGGGTTTACCATTAAGTATAATTAGTAAAATTTGAATAATCGTTATCAATTTTCGTTTAGAGTGAAACTGTTCATAGTTCAAAATGAAAATTTACATACATACAATTCACACCTTTTTCCCATTGACATAGGCAGAGAAGACATCATTCCACTTACGATCTTGGTTTTGAGCGTAAAATTTTAGTGCCAAAATATTTCAGTGTACTTTACAAATGGAGTGCATCTTCTCAAGATATTCAAGCACTCAACATGAGCTAAACAGAAACACACGAGCACTTTAAACAACCATTTTTGCTCCAAACACTTAGTTTGATGGAAGAAGGTAATAATTCAGGCGCACGTCACGCACGCGGGGGAGGGCGAGTGCTCCATTTCCCATCTGCGCCGTGCATCCGTACTCGACTGTGTAGTTGGGTATCTGGGAATAATAAATTCACCCTATCAAAGTTAAGCCTGTGTAACACGATGCGTTTAGAAAGCAATTTAGTTGACAACTGATTGGAGTGTAAGACCTCAGGGGTCAAATCGCCCACTAGAGGGCTACTCCGAGGCTGTCCACGTGTCCCTCTGACTCAGAGGGACACGTAGACACGTTGCCTGCTCCTCACTGTGCCCTCTGCTAGTCAACAGAGGACACAGTGGGGAGCAGGCGTAGAGCGGTCTGATTCTCCACGCGCGGACGGTTGGGTGACAGGACGGCCACCTGTAGATGGCTCAGGGTCAGCTGGGGTGTGAAGGATATGCCTATTAGGTAACCTTACACCCCGGTTATTAAGACCCGAGACTGAATTTTGTATATAATTTATTACGAGATTTGAACCTATGTTTTAAAAAAAAAAAATGTAAGTTAGTAATCAAATAATAAATTTCAATTTGCTATTCTCTAAAACACAGGAAGTTAATTACTGCACATTTTAAATTAAACTGTCAATTAGACTAATAAGAACTTTGTTTATACAAACAACGATCTCCCTAAACGCACCGGGGCGCGGCGGCATCCCCTCCACAATGCCAACCAACGGAACGACGTTCAAAACTGTTGGCAGCACTTTTCCCCCGACGCCGCTACGAGGCGAAGCGAACGAAGCACACATCCATTATAATCCTCAACAATTTGGCTACAAGGTGAACAAATCACACATGTAATACAATCCTCAACAATTTGGCGACCGTGATATATTACTGTGCGGAGGCGCAGTATTCGAAGTTGCAAGACGGACAAATTTGGGTTTGACCTCTGGCTGAAAGACATTGCGACGATACCTACCTACTGGCAACGGCAACGGCGGCGGAGGCGCAGTATACTCGAAGTTGCAAGACGGACGAATTTGTTTTTGACCTCTGGCTGAAAGACATCGCGGCGCAATCGCGGCGATACCTACCTACTGGCAGCGGCGCGTGGCGGCGGAGGACACAGCATTTTCAAATCGAGGGCGTGGCTACTGTTGTGACTGGTCTTATCAACTTTTCGCTCTCCTGATCACAGGTTTGCTTCAAGTAAAGGTATTTATTCATTTGAATTAATTTGCTTTTCGTTGCAATGACTGGTACAGATGAGAAATTGGTCCAAGAAATAAAAGATCTTAAATGTAAGCGGTCTTCACTAAAAGGGAGACTCACAACCTTTGAAAAATATTTAAATAATGTACAAACGCAAACTATTAATTCTAAGATTAAACTTGAGGTTAAAGCCCGATTACAAAAGTTAGAAAAATTGTTTGAAGAGTATGATCTCATACAAATGAGCATAGAGGTTAAGCAAGAAAACCCCGAACATGATTCTGAACGGGAATGTACTGAGACTCGTTTTTATAGATCAATTGCTGAGGCTCAAGAGTTAATAACTAATATTGACTCGGAGGCACAAAGTTCAAGTTCTCATTCATCAATACATAATACACCTGTTAAGTTACCGCTGATTAAAATCCCTAATTTTGATGGGGACATTTCAAAGTGGTTAGAATTTCATGACACATATTCTACATTGATCCATAATAATGAGTCCATAGCAAGCATAAACAAGTACCAATATTTAAAGAGTTCATTAACTGATTCCGCAGCCTCTGTTATAGCATCTCTAGAAATATCTAGTAGTAATTATGAAATTGCTTGGAAACTTTTGTGTGATCGTTATAACAACAAGTGTACAAGTTAGTGTATACTCACCTAAAGTCCTTGTTTGAGGTTAACGTAACTAACGATGAAAAATCTTTGCGTTCTCTCGCAGATCATATTGCTAAGCATTTGAGAGCTTTAAACACATTAGAGGAAAAAACTGATGGTTGGGATACACTAATTATTTTCTTATTTGCTGCAAAATTAGATAGCAATTCAAGTGTTAAGTGGGAGGAATATAAAAACATGTTAAATGATAAGCCTAAATTAGAACATTTTTATATATTTTTGCGCCAAAGGGCAGATATTCTCGAAGCATCCTCACTGGACAACAGTAAGCCAGGGGGCGGAGAGATGCAGCAGTCATCACAAGAACAGCTGTATTCTAAGCGTTTGAATAAACAACAAAGAGCGTTTGTTGCCACTACTTCTGAGAATAGTGACACCAAACCTACTAACTGTTTTGTTTGCAATGGTGAGCATTTAATTTATTATTGTGAAAAGTTTTTAGCTATGTCACCGGCAGATAGATTTAATATGATAGTCCAACATAGGCATTGTATTAACTGTCTCCGTAGCGGGCACTTAGCTCCCCAGTGTAAATTTAGACCATGTAAAATGTGTAAAAAGAAACACAATTCACTTCTGCATTTTGAAAAACCAAATGCAGAAAGTAAGCAATTGGTTTCTACTCCAATATCATTGTCTACCTGTGTGGCAAATGAAATTCTGCTATCAACTGCAGTTATTAAAGTATCTTCTACTGATAATAGTAAAGTTTTGGAAGCACGCTGCCTGCTAGATTGCGGAAGCCAGTCGTCTTTTATTAGTCAAAGTCTAATGGATAACTTAGGCATTCAAAGTGACAGTGTAAACTCGGTATATGTGACCGGTATTAATAATATATCATTTGAAGCGTTACAGCGTTGTAGCGTTAAGGTACAATCGCGTATAAATGCATTTAGCACGATAGTCAATGCGTTTGTTATTAAAGATATAACCAGTACCTTACCGAACCGTGACGTTGATATTTCTAATATTAATTTGCCAAAAAATATAGCACTAGCAGACTGTGAATTTTATAAACCAGCCAAAATAGATTTGTTATTAGGAGCTAATATATTTTGGGACATTCTGTGTTCCGAACAAATCAAACTGGGTTGTAACTTACCTATTTTACAAAATTCTATGTTTGGCTGGTTAGTGTCAGGGCCAGCTATGGGCTGTAAAGAAAAAGGTTCTCAAAGTCAAATTGTTTGTAATTTCAGCCATGAGATAAAGCAACAATTAGATAAGTTTTGGAAGCTTGAAGAAGTTCCCAAGAAGCCTGTGAGATCACAGGAAGAGGAGGCGTGTGAAACACATTTTATTCAACACACTCGTCGTCTAGAAGATGGGAGATTTTGCGTTACGCTGCCTTTGAAAATCGAGCCAAACCAGTTGGGGGACTCCTTTTATATTGCACGTAAGAGATTTGAGTCATTAGAGAGGCGTTTTCGGAGGCAGCCTGAGGTAAAAACCCAATATGTTAATTTTTTAGAAGAGTATGAGAGTCTCAGTCATTTGTCACAGGTTGAGAGACCTGATGGTGCTGTGTTTTTGCCGCATCACCCTGTGCTAAAGGAGAATAGCGAAAGCACTAAATGCCGAGTTGTATTTGACGCATCATGCAAGACAGCATCTGGTCTCTCACTCAATGACCTAATGATGGTAGGACCTACTGTCCAAGATAATATTTTTTCTATTTTAATAAGACTTCGTCAGCATCCATTTATAATAACGGGCGATATAGAAAAAATGTATAGGCAGATTCTTATCGAGCCCAATCAAAGACACCTTCAAACCATTTTATGGCGAAAAAATGAGGTTGAGCCATTAAGATATATGCAACTTAATACTGTAACATATGGCACTTCTTCAGCCCCCTTTCTCAGTACCCGGTGTATAGTACAGTTAGCAATGGAATGCAATGATCCAGCAATAAGAGATGTGATGTTGCATGACTGGTATATAGACGATTTAATTACGGGACATGATAAAGAAAAGGATTTATATGACATTTATAAACAAATTAAAAACAAATTGCAGTCAGCAGGATTTATATTACGTAAATTTAAAAGTAATTCACGAGAATTGTTGAAATTAATTGCTAATGAGTCTGCCATTGACAGTGTACAAGAAAATTTGAAAATTTCATCTATAACTAACACTTTGGGTATAGAATGGGATCCTACTTCTGATTGCATTCTTATATCAGTTAAGAAATCTAAAAACCATGAAAAATTTAATTATTTTACGAAACGCATAGTTTTATCAGTATCATCAAGTATTTTTGACCCTTTAGGTTTGTTAAGTGTATGTACCGTAACCTGTAAAATGATATTGCAGTTGTTATGGTTACAAAAAACTGGATGGGATGATCAAATTCCAGAAGATATTTCTCAGATGTGGTTGAAGTTTATTAGTAATTTCAAATATATTGAGAATTTGTCCATTCCACGCCAGGCTATATGTTCTAACCCAATCAAAATAGAATTGCATACATTTTCAGATGCGTCTATGAAGGCGTACGCTGCTTGTATTTAGGTGCGTTCGAGTGACGCAATGGGCCAGGTGACAGTAAGACTTTTGGCCGCTAAGTCAAAGGTTGCGCCGCTCAAAACAGCAACAATACCCAGGCTTGAGTTGTGTGGAGCTGTATTAGCCGCCCGCTTATGTAAAAAGGTAACAGAATCTTTACGTTGTAAAGTAGATGCCACATATTTTTGGTGCGATTCAAAGGTGGTACTGGGTTGGCTAAATACGCCTCCACACAAGCTCAATACGTTTGTGTCACATCGCGTCGCCGAGATCAGTGAGCTATGTAATAATAACGCGTGGATGTATGTGCCATCGATTTTAAACCCCGCTGATCTTGCATCGCGTGGGGTATACCCTGAGGATGTACAAAACCTCTCGCTTTGGTGGGATGGCCCTACCTTCTTAAAGAATCCACAGCAAAGTTGGCCTGACCAGCAATGTGATGAGACACACACAGATTTGCCTGAAATTCTTGTTAATTTTGTTAATACAGCTACACTTGATTCAGTTATTGAATTCAAGCGATATTCAAACTTTATTAAATTACGTCATATTTTTGCGTACATTTACCGATTTATAAATTTAAGAAACCATAAACAAACGGGACATCTTACAGTAGACGAATTAGAACAATCAGAGCTAAGGCTTGCTAAACTTTCACAGCAAGAGAGTTTTCCAAATTTTAAGGACAATTTTAAAAATCTCCCAGCGTTGTATAGCTTAAGCCCCCTTGTAGATACAACAGGAATTATTCGTGTAGGTGGGAGGCTACATAATTCTGATTTTAGTTATGACAAGGTGCATCCAATCGTTTTGGACAGTAAACATCACTACACAAAACTAATTATGAAACATTTTCATGTTAAATTAATGCATGCTGGCCCGCAGTTGCTCCTTTCTGTTGTCAGAGAGCAATATTGGCCCATCGGTGGTAGAGTTTTAGCAAAACAAGTTTGCAAAGAGTGCATAATATGTAGACGACAGAAAGGAGCCATTGCGAAGCAAATTATGGGTAATCTACCTAAACAAAGGTTGTCCCCAGGTTTTCCGTTTCAAGTGACTGGAGTGGATTTTGCCGGTCCTTTTATGATCTTAAATAGAAGGGGACGTGGCGCCAGGCTGGAAAAATGTTATCTCTGTGTTTTTGTATGTTTCAAGGTCAAGGCGGTACATCTTGAGTTAGTTAGTAGCTTGAGCACAGAAGCATTCATTCTAGCCTTGCGTCGCTTTATATCCCGTCGAGGAAAACCTTGTGAAATCTTTTGTGACAATGGCACCAATTTTGTAGGCGCCAGTCGAGAGATAGCTGCTCTTGTCGAGAGCTTTTCTGATTCTGTACCAGTCCTTGCAAGTGAGGGCATCAAATTCAAATTTTCACCTGTAGCTTCTCCTCATTTTGGAGGCCTTTACGAAGCAGCCGTGAAATCAGCAAAATTTCATTTAAAAAGGGTCGTAGGTAACGCGCATTTTACGTTTGAGGAGCTCACTACATTATTTTGCCAAATAGAGGCCATTCTGAACTCGAGACTTCTCATTCCCCTGTCCCCTGACCCAAACGACCTTTGTCCTTTAACTCCGGGGCACTTCCTGATAGGGAGACCGCTAATGTCACTGCCCGCACCAGATATGCAAGATGCTAATCCGAATCGCCTTCACAGATACGCCCGCATAGAGCAGGTCAGGCAACATTTTTGGAGCCGGTGGAGCCGTGAATACATCTGTCTACTGCAACAACGAACCAAGTGGCAAGGAAGACAACCTGATGTCAAGCCCGATCAGCTGGTTCTGATCAAAGATGACTTTACTCCACCATTGAAGTGGCCACTAGGAAGAATTACAGCAGTTTACCCTGGGTCTGACGGAGCTTGCAGAGTGGCAGATATAAGAACGAGCAAGGGAACGTTACGGAGAGCACTCAACAAGATTTGTCCGTTGATTGACTGATATTGATGATCAGTCAGAGCAACCTTATGAAGATTTTGTGTGGATATTTTTTTTGTTTTATTTTTTTTATATATTAGTGTAACATATGGAAGAAACAACACTTTCAAGGAGGCGGAGATTGTTTATACAAACAACGATCTCCCTAAACGCACCGGGGCGCGGCGGCATCCCCTCCACAATGCCAACCAACGGAACGACGTTCAAAACTGTTGGCAGCACTTTTCCCCCGACGCCGCTACGAGGCGAAGCGAACGAAGCACACATCCATTATAATCCTCAACAATTTGGCTACAAGGTGAACAAATCACAAAACAAATCACACATTGGTTGAACACTGACAATTTAATAGCCTACCAATTAACTTAACATCAAAAGTGTGAAACTTAAGATTCAACTTGGTGGGGGTTTTCGTCGTTTCTCGTTCATTAAAATCCCCGTAGCTTCTAAAGGGCAGCGCACACAGAGTGATTTGAAGTGAATCCGCAAAGGGATTTTTAAGGCGTATAAAAAATATAGTATGTCAGCTAAATTAAATTTCAAATCTACCATTTATTACTGCCGATTATTTTTGCTATTCAAAAAGTAAGTAAGTAAGTAAGTAATAATTATAAATTACGTTACATTTTTATGATATTTGCATGGTCACGGGTCGCCTATGCAAATATGGTTGTCTGCCACCTAAGTGTTATGAAAAAAAATGGTGTTTCACACGTCTATAGGCCACTTCTCTGATGAATCACTTCCCATCATGTGGACTGTGAGCTTGTCTGTCACCTAGTGGTATAAAATAATAATAAAATATCCTTATGAAGACATTCATCATAGTATTAGGCTAGGTATCAGGTTAAAATTTTTTATGATTTTAATTGATTCGATTCTGCCATTGCTACCTTTTGCTCAGTGGAAAAAACACGAGTATAATGTGCGTTAACCTTTACGGAACTTATTTCCGACCCGGGTCATGACCGGACGAAAGCTTGTGCTTATTACCATGTGTAAAATTGGGGGATTTCGATTTTAATATAAGATATTTCAGCGTATAAAATACCGTTACTTTTAAATTGCAAACGCCTCGCTCGGGTTCGGATTAGTGGGATGGTTGTTAAACTTCTGCATTTTACGTGATGCGTATAATACCTAAGGTACCGGTGGCAATTAAGGCCCACTTAAAAAAATATTGCTTTAAATCGGAGTATAATGCGTATAGGATGTCAAAAACATATTGTTTACATAGCTTGTACATTTTTGTATAATAAATGGTGTAAAACAATTAAGAAAAGCATATTTTACGTTTTTTTTTTCTTACTTAAGTATTTTACGTGACTTTTACAGAGCAACTCAAAGTTTTAGGGTTCCACGCAAAAGATTAAAGTCAGGATTATGAGTGAAAATATCAATAATAAATAATAATAAACATACTTATATAAAAAGTATATAAGTATGTTTATCAGCATTATAGATCCCATAACACAAGCTGGTTAAAATAAGCTTACTTTGGGTCTAGGCGATGTGTAGAATGTCGTAAAATATTTATTATTTATTATCCCGTCCTCCATGAGCGCTGGCCTGGGGTTGAGGGGTAGAGCCATCTGTCACCTTAGCAAAAGCAGGCCAGACCCGATTTACCAGGGGTGTGACGGCAACACAGTGGTTCTCAAACCGGAGGGAGCCATCTCGAATCCGGATATGACTCGGGTCAAGCCAGGTTACGAAATGCTCTATGGGCTACCTTACACCCTGGTGACAGATGACCCTAGACGGCGTGCGGTTTTAGTCGGTAATAGCCCGACATAATCTGCCTCGCCAGCTGGTTATGTGACGAAGAAAAAAAGGGGAAACTATCCTTTGCGTTTTTTTAACCTATAGTTGAGGTTGGCTTTTCAATCTAACTATGAAACGGCCGTACTTCGATATTATCCATGCAATGACTTCTATTTCACTCCACAGAACGGACAAAGTCGCGGGTATACCTAGTATCGTCTACAAAAGATCTTAAACGAGCAAATCCTTTCTAAAATCTTCATTTAGCATCCAATAAGACCTTTATTTTCCCAGACGTGGTGCTTACCGGTGTGGCGGGATAACACAAGAACTCACTCGCATCTCACCTAGATCGCTATTCGAAAAAGCTTTTAACAAAATAGAGCAGTCGAATTTTTTAAAGTAATTATTTGAGCGAGTGAGATCCTAATGGTTTTCTAACGTTTTTGGAATGCAATAATTGTGAAGCTAAAAGGTTTGGTTGGTTTAATTTTATGAATTAACCGGGCTAAAGTGAAGGCGGCGAAGTGATTTCGAAATCATAGATTTAAGTTATTATAGAAGTTGTGGAGGATTCCAGTGACTGGGACCGCAATTGACTCGGACCGCGGTTCCAGTTGCTGGTTCTATTAAATTTAAATAATATAAGTAACTATGAGTTATTTTTGTTTTTATACAACTTAGATGGGAGACAAGCACACGGCCCACCTAATGGAAAGCGGTCACCGTGACCCATGGACGTGTGCAACACAAAAGGCATTACACTCGCGCTGCTGACCTTGAAAGGGAGGGGGAGTGGGGACTAGGGAGGAGTGGGGGAAGGAGGAATCCGGTGAGCTCTGGCTACCCTACTCAGCGCCGGGTCAGAGTCAGAGCCCACAACTCCCAATCCTTCCCCCCCTTCCTTCAGGGTCAGCTGCGCGAGTGTGACGCTCCTGATGTTGCACACGTCCATAGGTCACGGTGACCGCTTTCCTTCAGCTGGGCCGTGTGTTTATCTGGCACCTAAGTCGTATAAAACTAAAAACAACTTATAGTTACAACCATGACTTCTATAACTTTACGTGCACACGTGCATAGGTCAAGGTAACCACTTCCCATCAGGTAGGCCGTGTGCATGTCTACCAATGAAGTGGTAAAAAAAAACGGTTAAAATATATATACCGAAGCTTCTTGCTTTAACATTTGTCCATCTATTATGTTCAAAAACAAACCACATTACGTCTTTTTATGTTCCTCTTCGCGACACGTCTCCTTGGAACCGGTCCAGCTCGTCAAAACTCCATCGGTCATCTCGGTTGGCACGCCGCGCGCCATCACTGGCCGTTACGTGGGAACTAACTTGTGTTCATTTTGATCTAGTACTCATTTATTTTGTAGATTTGAAGTGGATTGAAGAATAATCAGGGGTCTTACTACAAACTTTTTTTTTATACTACGTAGGTGGCAGACAAGCACACGGCCCACCTGATGGGAAGCGGTCACCGTGGCCTATGAACGTGTGCAACACTAAGGTGTCACACATCCGCTGCCTACCCTGAAGGGAAAGGAGGAGAGCTGGAAAGGGGTGGGGAGGCTAGGAAGGGGAGGGGGAGAAGGGGTACAGTGAGCTCTGGCTACCCTACTTACCGGCGGGAACACAACACGATGGTTATTATGGCCGCGGTGTTCTGTAGCGCGGAGGTACTACCCCAGTCGGACTGCTCATTTCGGACGGGAGATACCGTCGTGTCCTACCTCCTTACTCTTAATGCAGTATTATTCCAATATTACTTAACTTTCATTACAATTATTCATATGCATGAATATCTCAATTTGCACTGGTCTGAGTGGTTTGATTTATAATATTAAAATAAAATATGTATTTACAGATTTAAAATTTGTTTTTGTAAATTAATTAGGCTTCAAATACATTAAACATTTAAAACAAGTCATTATGAAACTAAAACTACAATGCATTGAAAAAAAATGAAATAAGATAATTTTTAAAGCCCAATATTTTTTTTAAATTTCTAATTACGCAGTACGCATCACGTACTACGTAAATATGACGCCTAATGGTAATTTGATGTCTCAAGTTGAAGTCAAGCAGGTTAATTCTCTCTTTTGATCTGCACTTAACGTATACTCAAATAAAAATAATTAAATTGTCAACGTCAGAGATTAAAATTCTGGCAACTGACAAACACAAGTCTAAAACATATTTTACGTTTTGCTAAAATATTCACTTTGATGGACATGTCAATAATGTTGTTATAAACTTCACTGAACTGTACAAAAAAAATGAACCTAAAAACAGTATGGACGGAAAGCGTTGAAAACAAGGCTGTGTCGCGTGTGAATCTGAATTTTGGATTATTGGAATGCAAAGTGTGCTAACCAAATTTGATAAAATGTATTCTTATTAAAATGATTCCTGATGATTTTTTCTTATCGCACTTACTATGATTTTACTACACAAGACATGCTGTAGTTTTTTTTCGCTACTTAAAATGACTCTATCGAATGACATTTGCCGAGTAAGTAGTGGTTGACAAGTGTGTGATGCCTACTTGTTCGTACCTATACCAAAGTAAGCCAACTCTAGTGTCATCAGTGTTGTATTGTTCAACTCGCTCCGTTCAATAGGTTTTTAGGTTCATCACTAAAAATAGTTAAATACCGTTTAATTCTGTCAAAACTTATAATAATTTACTTTACAAAATTATAAGTTCTTTAAAATTCACAAAGTCATCTTTATAAAATTTAAATTTAATTTGAAGCCTAATAGAATGAAGTTCAAAATTCAAATAAATTACGTCAATATTATTTCATTCATGTACAGTCAGCGGCAAAAGTTAGTGATAATTGCACAGATTTCCAACTCAAAAATTCCAATGAAAATTGTTCATCATATTGTAAGCATACTTCAATAGAGTTCACTAACTAATTAAACAGTATTTTCATTAAGAAAACTAAATTACTTTGCTCAAAAATTAATGTTTAAAATCTGAAAATGATTATCTGCTTTTGACGGTAACTACACATAAATGAGTGGGGACGACAGCCTCCCTTGGCTGCTCATTACACAAACAGTGCTGCATTTGTCATTTATACCCTTGGAGGTTACTTTAGCTAGTGCAAACCAGTTTGAGTAAATGACAGTTTACTCAAACTGTCATTTACTCAAACTGGTTTGAATACAAAAAATATTTAATCCAAGATAAAGTTAGGTTAGGCGGGGGGCGAGCTGATTGTCCGCGCGCGGACGGTTGGGTGACAGGACGGCCGCCTGTCGCCCTACACCCACCGCGCGATGCTCGCCCTAGCCCCCTTCGGGGGGTTGGGGCCATCTTAAAACCGTAGATGGCCTGGAGTCAGTTGGGGTGCGAAGGATATGCCAATTGGGTAACCTTATTCCCCGGTAATTTAGACCCAAGACGATGTGCGGTTTAAGTCGGTTTGATCCCGACATAACCATCCCCGATGGTTGACGGGGGTGGTTGTGTCCATGGGGATTAACGATAAAAAAAGTTTGGATCTTAGCCTGCAGTACCCCATACACATATTTTCTAATGCAATATATAGAATAATACAAAGCTATTTTTGTACAATCAGCTACAAGTCAAAACCACCTTATTACCTGATGCTTGCTTCGATGCTGAGCTTGACTGCCACCTAACTGGTATAAAAAAATTAGTTAGACTGTTTACTATGGAGAGTGTGTGAAGGAGCTAGCTGCTACGATGCTCCTATTACACGAGCTCCAGCGTAATGCAATCTTGTTTCTGTCTTCAGTGTCTAGATATGCGGAAATCTGATAGAAGATTCAATTTCGTTTATTGACATTCCGACAGCGATGTGCTGAGAACAGAGCACTACTTTTATTAGGTGTTATATCTATCTGGTTTTAAATCGTCTTTGAGATTCAACTGTCAGCTAATGTTGGCTTTTGAAAGGTGATATAGATTTCAATTTGGATACGAGGGTATCTCAAGTTTTTTATGAGACGATGGGAAGTTATTCGTTCATTCGTACACTAGAGAGAAAATGAATGAAAGAAAATTTATGAAATGTAATTATATGGGGAACTTAAAAGCTGGTATAGATATTCTATCTCACGAAGGCGGTTGAAGAATTAAATAGTAGGTAGTACCTGTGTCTTGTAAATACGCGTACATGTGTGTGCGAAAGTTCATGTCACGTCAAAAGAAATTCATGTTGCAGTTAGTAGAACAATAATTGCATTGTAAGCAATTCATTTTTAAAAGCAATGTGTATTACCTATATACTTAGAATATTTATTTATTATTTATTTATTTATTGTTAATGTGAAAGTTTGTGAAGATTTTTGATGTTTTAATGTTTCTTACTGAATAAAGCTCAAATGGCTAAACGAATTTAACACACGGATAGATTATAGTCTAGTCTACTGATTCTGCAAATCGGTTTGTTATTGGCGGACGAGGGTCTGTTCAGACTTTAGAGTTGCAAGGGCAGACGGTAGTTGCTCCCATACAACTTCATAACATAACACTTCAATGAAATGTTGAGCAAAAACATCATAATATAACATAACATAAACTCACGCCTATATCCCCGAAGGGGTAGGCAGAGGTGCTAGCACCCACATTTCGCCAGTTTATGTTTAGGTCCCAATGTAATAGGTGGCGAGCCTATTGCCATTAACCGGGCACTTATAAACCTGCTATAAATACACACATAACTTCGAAAAGCATCGAAAAGTCATTGGTGTGTGCCATGGTGAACCTGGGATCGAACCCGAGACCTCGTCTCAGCAGTTCATTACCCAGACCACTAGGCTACTACGCGGTAGTATTAAATCAAAAATTAACGCCAATAAGGTTCTTTTTGCGTATTCTAATCCTATGCAGCGAGCTTACAGCCTCTCTCTGCAAATAAGCCTATAATCCGCTCCTATGGGATCGTGAAAGGTCATAAAAGGATTTTGTAAGGAGGAAACAGAATAGGCATCCCCATAAATGACAATAAGCTCCTTACTAGTTACAATAAAAGGTACTTATCTGCTATTACTGCCATTGTGAATGCTTGGCGCAGTGTTGTTTTATTCTTGTTATCAAATCCTGCGACATGAACTTATTAAATAAGGAAAGACAATGTGATATGAGTGAATTCCTCGATTGTCTTTTTTTATGAAAGAAAAGTTTCGATAGAAGTTAAAAGACTGGTTATTTGTTACCAAAACACGCTAATTCGACTGAACAGATCTGGCTAAAATAGGTGCTGGATATTTTTTATACCACGTAGGTGGTAGCCAAGCATACGGCCCACCTTAAAGGAATGTGTTAACGTGGCCTATGGACGTGTGTCACACCAGGGGCGACCCTGTAAAAAACTTCAAATTCAATTCTTAAAGAACCCCATATTATAGGGATAGAATTTATTCTGAAATACATAGGTACATACATACATACAAATTACGCCTCTTTCCCATTGGGGCAGGCAGATACATCTTTCCACTTGCTACAATCTTGGCATACTCCTTTCGCTTCTTCAACTTTCATAATTGTTTTCATACACGCACGCTGGTTGTATGTACTCTTGACATGGCCTTCTGGAATTGCATATGGATTAAAAGTATAAAAAAGTAGTCTATGTATTATTCGGGGTTTTTAGGCGGTCTTTTATGCTACAAACTTCTAAAATCTATGGTGTCAATCACCCAATTTGCTTTTTAGCCTGGTCTGACTGACACAGTTGTTCCTAAACTCCTTGGCTCAAACGTCTAAAGACCCGTTGTTTCTGACGATAATATTTTTTTACACTTTATTTTACTTTCACTCATTTTATTCTTTCTCAAAAAGTTCGTAATTTACTTTTACGCAAAACTTTTATTTAAATTCTAAACACTTATTTGCACCGTATTATAAATTTAGCCACACTACCACAGCGTGCAAAGAATTTCTCAGAATCACGCTATTCGTGTTTAAAACTAGTCCCCGTTTTAATAACGGGTTTCTCCCCAGGGCGAATGAGATGGTCACGTTCTCGCCAGCGAGATTACGAGGGGATATTGACTCAGATGCTTATTCTATTACTGTTAGTAGTGCCTCGAGCACGCTTGAGCTACAGATGCCTTGGAACTTATTGCATTCAAAAGTTATTGTTGGATAGTAATGAAATTTTGCGATTTAAATCAATGAAGGAAATATTTCTGTGAATGGCTTCTGTGTCTTTGTGAATGCATACATTCTGAATATATTCATTCAGACTCAGCGTTATAATTTAACATAACATAACATAAACTCACGCTTATATCCCCGAAGGGGTAGGCAGAGGTACTAGCACCCACATTTCGCCAGTTTATGTTTTTAGGTCCCAATGTAATAGGTGGCGAGCCTATTGCCATTAACCGGGCACTTATACTGCCGTCTTAATTGAAAAGGGCATAACTAACATTTTGTAAATATTGAGAAAATGAGGGTTAAAAAATTTTCTTGTTTTTGTTAAAAAAAACACTACTAAACTAGATTTTCCGAAATTCTGCAAATGGTAATACTTGCATTTGTATAGTACATATAAGACCATAATATTTATTTTATTTTATTTTTAATGCAAATAATAAATAATTAGCATAATCCCTTTCATCGTAACATAAAAAATAAATTAAAAACAATAATGCTACGTTTAAAAGGCATATACAACCAAATATGCCTTTTCAATGTAACCTTTTGAGAAACATTTTGTAATTTTACAATGAAAAGGCACTTTTATTCAATTGTACCTGTTCTTCGTCTTATTATTAGTATATATTAATACGATAAAAAGTAAGGTAAGTATTAGAAAATACTTCTCTACGAGTAAAAGGTAGGAAGTTACAAGAAAATCAAACGTTTATTTCAAAAAGTTTACAGAAAAAAAATTAATATCTTAATGTTAACATTTTAATTAAAATCACAAATTGAAATTGAATCCTCGCTTGTTTGTTGTTGCTGCTTGTTTTCAATCCCACTCGTTGACGTTACATGTTCATCTAAATAACCTTCTAGGGCAGCATTTACCAATTTTTTCGCTTCGTGACGACATAATGCTGAAATAAAGATTATTTATTATTAAGCTGAGCTCCGCAAGCAAAGGCAAAGCCACGCTATCTGTATAAAAAACTAAGTTTTTCTTGAACTCTCCAACTTTCGTACAATAAAATAAACTAGTTCTAGTGCTTGAACAGCAGACCTCGCGAGAATCTATTTGATTGAAATCTTAAGTTGGTTATAATCTCGACCAGCACTTGACCAATCTTGTTCATTCTCACTACACCTCAAAAGAATTTGTAAGTTTATTATATATCGGCCTTCCAAATTTCATCAAAATTGGCCCGTAAATAACGGAGAAGCAAAATTCTCTGCATCTCTCAGACGCTTCACTCGCTCAATCAACGAACAAACTATTCAGGTTTTTAATTAAATACTAGATTCCACCCACGGCTTCGGCCGCGTGGAGGTTGGTATCGCCACTAAGTCTGTTTTAAAAAAAAACGACTCACCATTCCACTCACTACCCCACTCATTACTTCACTCTTCACTTCACTCTCCACTCCACTCTTCACTCTCCACTCCACACTCCACATTCCATACTCCACACTTCATACTCTACTCCACTCTCCACTCCGCTCTCCACTCCACCCTCCACTCCACTCTTCACTCTACTGGTCTTCACTGCCAAAACCTTTTTATTACGAAGGTCTTACTTAGCCTCAAAATTCACTGTATGTTTGGTTGTAATTGGTTAAGTAGAACCGGAGATAATTAACAAAAACGACCTTATAACGAAGTGCGGGTGAAGTCACGGGTATCAGCTTGTATAAAAAGTAGCCTATATAATTATGGTCCCCAGAAGTATGAACTATCGTACCAAGTTTGATCAAAATTCCTCCAATAGTTTTTGATCCATGCGTGCACATACAGACAGACAAACAGACAGACAGAAAGAAAAAAAAGTACTGATTGCATTTTTAGCATTATTATCGATCACCAAAATCATCCCCCAATAGTTATTTTGCAAATAATATTTAATGTACAGTGTACAGAGTGACCTCTTTACAGTTTTATTATAAGTATAGATTAGCTGTGGTAGATGGTAGATTCGCAAAAGAAGTATTGAACTACCACTGTCTTATTTTCTACTAATTACAGCTTATAAGAATAATTTTAACAATCCAACGATACGCAAACAGATAGATGGAGCGTATCCATTTATTAAATTAAAGATTAGTCTATGCTAGGCGAGCCGAGGATGAGCGATGCACAAGCGGAGCACGAGCCGAACACAATTCGTCTAGTGTTCACTCGAATGAGCGCGCTGCGAGCATTTCGTTCGTGCTCGGCTGCGTTCCGCCTTTTGTCGGATTTTTGACGAACACAAAGGGATTTCGAGGACAGTGATAGTTTTAGATTGGTTGTATGTCTAAACTTGACACCGCGAACGACGAAGCCGCTTGTCCTTCACTCGTGCTCGGCTCGCCTAGCGTAGACCCACCTGAGTTAATATGTAAAATTCAAAGTAATCCAAGTTACTTGAATCTTAGACTAATAGAATTAGTGTAGGTAAAATAGAAATAAGTAACAAAAATATATAATCTTACCAGAGCGTCGCGCCGACAGGCATGGATTCGTCTTGACACGTCAGGCACAACTGACGCAACGTCGCCCCCTTTACTTCATCTCCCATCAGAGATGTTAAGTAGTAAAGGCATAACCGCCAATGTGTATATTTTTACTATATGAAATTTTAAGTGGTAGGGTAAATAGTAAAGGCACAACTGCCAGTTGTGACTTTTCTTCTACGTCTCTTGCTACGGTTTTGGTACAAAAAATTTACACAATTGCCACATAAGCCCTTTATATTTGAAATGCACCAATTATGCCTTTTCCACTAAGTATTTTTAAACTATAAATATGAAATAGAAGGCATAAGTCACAATGTGACCTTTTTCCTTACAAAAACTTAAAAAATTGTGCAGTTGTGCCCTTTAAGCTTATGGTATCTTCGTTAATTTTGTTGCTAAAAATACACAAAAAATTAGGCAGATAGGCCTTTTTTTCCTGATTCCGAATATGTATATAACTCAATTTGGCAAAAATGTTAGTTGTGCCCTTTTTAATTACGACGGCAGTATAAGCCTGCAATAAATATACACATAACTTCGAAAATCATCGAAAAGTCATTGGTGTAAGCCATGGTGAACCTGGGATCGAACCCGAGACCTCGTCTCAGCAGTCCATTACCCAGACCACTAGGCTACCACGGTTATTATAAATATAATTTAGACAAAAAAAAATGATTTTTTAATAAAAGTGGCGGCTTCAACTGAACCAAATTGAGATGGGATCACATAGGAAACATCAGCTTTCAAATAAACAGAGAATCATCCAAATCGGTTTACCAAGTCGAAAGTTTTGAGGTGACAAACATTAAAAAAATACGAGAGAATTGATCCCCCTCTTCTAAAAAAAATCTACCACATTTGTACCTATGTGTTTTATTCATAGCAGTTTCTGTCATTGTATTCCATTCTTAAAAACATTTGAATATTATTATTATTATTTGACGGCCTCTGTGGCGTAGCGGTGCATTCAACTGCTATAATAGGAGGCGCGGGTTCGATTCCTGCTCAGTGCAAATATTTATATGCTTGAATATGTATATTTGCATTAGTCTGGGTGTTTCTGTATATTATTATGTATTTACTTACAAAAATATATAATATATATAATATGTGTGTGTATCCGCAGTCTGGAATCCATAACACAAGTCAGTTAAGCTATACTTACTTTGGGTCTAGATAGCATTGTGTAGAATGTCCTAGAATATTTATTTATTACCTGATCCAATTATAGACCAGTGCCGATAGCTATGAAAATGGTAAAAAGTAAAAGAAATTTATAGTAGGATGAAACCTGTTGTAAAAGGAAGAGAATATAATAAAAATGATAGGAAAAATAAATTACGGGCGATCTGAGCTCGGGAAGGGGAGAGGGGGGTGAGTTTTAAGGGTAAAAACGGTTTATCTCGATTTCCGGCAAAACTACAAGTCCTATGGAAAAAAGTTAAATGACAAAGTTGTAGGTAATAAAGAGACCTACAACTTTTGTATTTACACTTTTTTCACATAACCTCAAAAAGTATGTGAAAAATTCAAATAATCAAGTTTTTGGTTTTTTATTTTTATCTTAAGCAAAACAAATTTGTTTTCCACGAAATTTGGTGAAAACTTAGCTTTTTATGTCCCACATATACTGTAATTTTTTTGATTTGAAATACTCTTTTTTCAGCTTATTTTGACTAAATATCGAAAAACCACCCCAATTTTCAATCGAAAAATCTCACGTCAAAATATCAGCTTTTTAAAAAAAGTCAAAGAGTTTTTTGTTCTTTGAAATCTCTTCTTTCTGATAATGTAAAAATATATATACATTGCTATGGTAAATGTTCTCAGAAAATGCAAAGAAGAAAAACTCGAATTCGAAATTAACATTTTTGTATTTAGTCATTTCCTCGCTGAGGTGGGATGAAAAGTTACATGTTGCACTATAACTTCATGGTTGCACTCGAGTGCAAAGATTTTTCACCTTGTGCACTTTTGATTCCCTCGCTAAAGCTCAGGGTTCTATTTTGTGATTATTGTATTTAGTCATTTCCTCGCTGAGGTGGGATGAAAAGTTACGTGTTGCACTATAGCTTCATAGTTACACTCGAGTGCAAAGATTTTTCACCTTGCGCACTTTTGATTCCCTCGTTAAAGATCTGGGTTCAATTTTTAGAACCCTTCGCGTGTTCAGTTTTGATGACCGAGCAAGCGAAGGGTTCATAATTGGAATCAAGAGCGCAGCGAGCGATTCACAAAATAGAACCCTGAGCGAGGGAATCAAAAGAGCACAAGGTGAAAAATCTTTGCACTTGAGTGCAACCATGAAGTTATAGTGCAACATGTAACTTTTCATCCCACCTCAGCGAGGAAATGACTAAATACAAAAATGTTAATTTCGAATTCGAGTTTTTCTTCTTTGCATTTTCTGAGAACATTTACCATAGCAATGTATATATATTTTTACATTATCAGAAAGAAGAGATTTCAAAGAACAAAAAACTCTTTGACTTTTTATTAAAAAGCTGATATTTTGACGTGAGATTTTTCGATTGAAAATTGGGGTGGTTTTTCGATATTTAGTCAAAATAAGCTGAAAAAAAGAGTATTTCAAATCAAAAAAATTACAGTGTCTTTGGGACATAAAAAGCTAAGTTTTCACCAAATTTCGTGGAAAACAAATTTGTTTTGCTTAAGATAAAAATAAAAAACCAAAAACTTGATTATTTGAATTTTTCACATACTTTTTGAGGTTATGTGAAAAAAGTGTAAATACAAAAGTTGTAGGTCTCTTTATTACCTACAACTTTGTCATTTAACTTTTTTCCATAGGACTTGTAGTTTTGCCGGAAATCGAGATAAACCGTTTTTACCCTTAAAACTCACCCCCCTCCCCCCTTCCCGAGCTCAGATCGCCCGTAATTTATTTTTCCTATCATTTTTATTATATTCTCTTCCTTTTACAACAGGTTTCATCCTACTATAAATTTATTTTGTCTCAAAGTCTATCGGCACTGGTCTATTATATAATTGCTCCTACTAACAATAATTGAAGTTAGCCGAGTCTGTATCTAATAGTTACATCAGCCTCTAATCCCATCTGTTTTCCTCGACGATACGTTAATACAGGGCTATTAGGAGGAAAAATACGTACGATTATTTACTTTTAGTATTATTGATAGGAACTAAATAGGAAAAATAAAAGAATTATTCTTAATAATCTTGATGTGAAACTTATTTCTACAATGCTAAGAAACTATATTAGATTCCATGATATATAAATACTACTCACACACACACACACACATCGCTATCTAGACTCAAAGTAAGGTTAGTTTACCTAGCTTGTGTTATGGGTTCTAGAATGCTGATAAACATACTTATATATGTACTTTTTTTTGTAAATACATATTTTTTGGGTTATAGTTTTGTAAAAAATAACTTACAGATTTCCCTTTTTATTTTCCTAGGTATTAAATCTCCAAGCTAAAGATATCCTCTCTTTATTGAAGAACGAAGAATATTAAGGAGACGTACTCAAGTACCAGGACTTCATGAATTTCAAGGGGGTAATCGAAATGCATTAACTCAAGACGAAGCGAACGTGGATGGCCCTCCAATGATTTATGCGAACCTTTTCGATACGCTAGATATTTGAATCGTATGGATTTTGATAAGAGGCGAGGAAATTTGAATTTTGGAATCGTTCGCAATTATCTTGGTGTGATTAACGTCTTTGATTGGAGTGGGCGTTTGATTGGAGTCGGAGCTTAAATCGATGAATGAGATTGTGGATATTGATATTGTATATATTTGTCTGTCTTGGACTTTATACAATCCTGGTACTTTAAATTCAAAAAGTATGTGGAAAGCATCTACATAGGTCGTCAAACTAGACATTACAATGTTAGCATGTTTTTTATATCACTGGTAGTAGACAAGCATACAACCCACCTGATGGGAAGCGGTCACCGTGGGCTAAGGGCGTCACATACACGCTGCTGACTCTGGAGAGGGTGGGTTAAGGATAATTGGTTCAGTTTCTGTGTTGACAACGCGACTTTGGTCTACCTACTGACCATCTAAGGTTTGTACCTTGAGGCCTAGAGTCTGCTTTCTTACTTGTCTCTAAATGGCTTTACTTGACTTTTACAGGAACGACTACCACCTGACTTCGCAATCCCTGCGCCAGTGTCTCGATTAATCAGAAGGTATACTGAACTGGCTTGCAGATAAGATTGACTTGGGCTTGCTAGAGCACATTTACACAATTTTACCATTGTTGGCATAGCTTTAACACTTATTTGTTCAAACTGTACCCACTAAGATGCAGTTATTTCATGAACGCAAAATATTTAGCCGTGCAGTTGTGCAATTCAAGTGAACAATGAAATAAGAGCAGCACAGTGGGAACTGGCATCCAAATACTGCGATACGTCGGAACGTTCGAAAAATACTATCACTGAAAAAGATCTGCGGTTAGGCTGGTGGTACACCGATTACATAATTAACTATTATAAAATTGTAAAGTTGCTAATGCCCGAATACTGAACTGCCACTCAAATATATAAGCGCTACTTATATGTTTGAGTAGCTCTTACATTATAATTTTGTATACAGAAAACGTCAAATTTGAGGGTCTGTTAAATTTAAGTGCAACTTAATTTTTGAGTGGCAGTTCAGTATTCGGGCGTAAGTCTGTTATATTGGAGATATTAAAAAACATTTCTGTTTGTCAGTTTGTCTATTATAATTCTCAATAGACGCAAAAACTAATGAACAGATTTCGATTGTGGTATCAGTAGTATTTTTCTTTCAAAGATCTTGGTTAAACTTAAAATCTGCCTGAATGAGCTGCTAAACAACGGTCGAGACTCAGGCTGTCTGTTTTTTTTATACCACTTAGGTAGCAGACAAGCTCAAGTTGCATATAATGGGAATATGTCAGACGGCAGTCGATCCCAGAAAAGTCGACATATCTAAAAAAAGCGTACCCAGAGCTTCAAAGTTCACTTTTTACGCAAATTGAAAATCGCTATGAACATGATGGCGGACTATTAGTTAAAATAAAAGGTAACAAAAAAGGGAAATTTATACAGTTTTCATGCAAAAATAACTCTATATAGTAGGCCAATGTCCGTGTAATTGATTGTCAAAGCTATACATGAAACCTAATTATCCGTGAAATGTGCCGTGAACCGATAAACCAATACATTTAGGTCAGCAGCGAGGAAAAGCGTTTGACAGATTAACCTATTACGCGAGAGTTATATTTATTCTACAGCAAAAAGCAAAGTTAAATATATTATGTACCTACTGTGATAAATTATGCCTAAATATTTTGTTTCGTAGATTCAATGGCATACGTTTTTTAATATTTTTTGGTTTGATTACAAGGAACACTGTTTTTTTTTCGTGAAAATATCACGGATTACCACCTATCATCAGGTGATGATAGGTGGTAATCCGTGATATTTTCACCAACCAACTACCCCTTGTCAGTGAGGTCACTGACAAGTGGTAGTTGGATTAGAACCGACTAAAACTGCACGACTGGAAATACTAAGTTCAAAATAAAACATGATAAAAAACAATTACGGTAGGCTAAAATCCTAAAAGCACCGTGGCACTGACTTTTTTTATATATGACACGTCAAAATGACTTCACCTCGCCTGATGGTAAGCTAATGGTAAAGTCTCAGGGTCGCCACTACATACACCGGTATGTAGTCGTGACTCGGAGACTCCCCGCTTAAAGGACCCGGGACTATAAGGAGGAAGGAAACACACGCACCGGTAAAGAATTCCAAGTCTTTATGGTGCGGCAAATAAAAGAGGCACTGAATCGAGCACTTAATCAAGATTTGCACTTAAGCAACTTCGCTATTCATCTATTTTAAATAGCAACTTACCCACCAGTGTGTCTCACACCTTACCCTCGCACCGACTCCAACCGCCAGCCGGAAACGGATGTGGCTCGCGGCTCGTCCTGAGCTGTGTAATTTCGCGCGTTCGCTTTCCGCATTCTATTTTTGAACGTTAGTGTGTGTTCCGGTTTTACTTTTTTTTTGTTTTATACTGTGGCATTCTTTATTCTGACCTAGTGACGCTTGTTAGTGAAGAATTGGGCTTGCGCTGGGAATACATTAGTGGCGTATTACTTTGGTGTTCGTTAGCTCGTGAATGGGGTACTTTTTTAAATACTTGAAAAGATTTTCTTTGATATTTTTTTATAGGTATGTGAGCTTGTTAACTACTCGACTGTACCTTGAAGTTTTTTTCTATATTAGGTTTCAATAAATTCTCTCTAATTAAAGCGACTATCTATGGGCAGAGATAAAAGTAATATTGTAAATGAATGTAGAGGCTTTTAGGAACTGAAGCAGGTTTACGAAAATATGAGAAAGCAAGAAAGGGAGTGAGGAGATCACCCTACACTCCACCGTCGGCGAAGTGGCGCGATGCTCGCTCTACCCCCCCTTTCGGGGGGTCGAGGGGGCCATCTTAAAACCGTAGATGGCCCGGGGTCAGCTGGGGTGAGAGGGATATGCCCATTGGGTAACCTTACACCCCGGTAATTAAGGCCCGAGATGGCGTGTGGTTTTAGTCGGTTCGATCCCGACATAACCACCCCCAATGGCCGATGGGGGTGGTATCCATGGGGATTTCTGCACGATAAAAAAAAGGGAGTGAGGAGATGACATTTGACAGAAGCGTATGGAAGAAAAGACAGGTAGATAAATACTTATATAGATGTACTACCTATAGCACTCACCCACACCCTGTATGAAATATGGAATTCCCGTATTTCACCATTTTTTTGTTCGGTTCGAATAATTTTGCATCCGATATGAATTATAATAATACCTGCCCCGGCTTCGCGCGAGTGGAATTTGATTACCCTTTCTTTAAAAGTTTATTGATGATGAATTATACATATCGGGGATCGGCCTTATTTGCCGAAAACGAAACTTGTAATGATATACTTTAATCCAATGATGCCCAGACAATAGTTATGACTTACTGGAATTTCTACTAAGATCCTCGAACTCATAAATCAAGTTTTTATTTTAAGTTATGAAGTTCAAGGTCAGCTGTACGAACTTTAACCTTTCTCTCACAGTATTTGATAACCTTTGACATTTGCTTTTTGTACATCAGAAGCGTTCCATGAAAGATGTTACTACATAGCTATTCGGCTAGATTATTTGAGTATACCCATCTCTGAAGGGCGAGCGTATTGCCGCTCACCAAGCCTTGTTTATTATTTTTATTAAACTTATGCATAGTCTATGTTTTATTCCAGCATAATTATCTACTTTTTACGTTTATAAGTGCCCAGTTATTGGCAATAGGCTCGCCACCTATCACATTGGGACCTAAACATAAACTGGCGAAATGTGGGTGCTAGCACCTCCGCCTACCCCTTCGGGGATATAGGCGTGAGTTTATGTTATGTAATTATCTACTCCTTCTTTTCTTGCAGAAATCCCCACAGATACTAAGTCAGTCTTAGACTTGGAGCGACCAAAACTGCATGCCGTTGCGAGTCTTCAGAAGCAATGTTCGGTTGGGTGACAGGACGGCCGCCGGTCACCCTACACCCCACCGTCGGTGAAGTGGCGCGTTTCTCACCCCACTCCCCCTTTTGGGGGGTCGAGGGGGCCATCTTAAAACGTTTACACCGCGATAATTAAGACCTGAGACGGCGTGCGGTTTTAGTCAGTTCGATCCCGACATAATACCCGGTGGTATCCATGGGGATTTCCGCACGATGAAAAAAAAGGTAGGTAGTAGCCTATTATACTCGTACATACTCTGTATTATGTTGAACATCTTGACAGCATTGTCTGTATTGGAGCACAAGCCATAGCTGCGGAATACTTCCACATTATTACATTAATCCATAATAATAACGGTATTTATTATATTCTGTGTCCGAAATTCAAAACGATAACAGATATTGAGATCTATACAAGATTTCATCTGTTATTGTTCCATCTGTTAATTAGTGAACACAGTGGGGCTGCCCATGGAATCAAATTAAAAGCAAACTTTACACAATAGAGTCACCCCATTGTCCAAATATTTGGTTACGATGTACTATTCATAAGTTCAACGCTGAAATTTGGTAGATGATAATGCCTGTAGCACACCTCTAGCGAAACCAAAACGGCGAAACCGTTGCTGTAGTTTCACTATGCGACATTACTACACTAGGTATATGATCTGTTCATTGTTCGTGACGTCACCGAATTAGCGCTACCCGAAACCCAGCACTGCGTATACTTAACGGTGTAGGCAGTAATTATGCTGAAGTGGCGACCATATTCAAGGACGCACTATGGGCATGTGTTAGAATTTATGTTTAATTGTAAATTTTTCTGTCTGAGTGTTTGAATTTGTTGTATATTAAAAGCACTTGATATTATTATATAAACGGGTTTATTATATTTAAACACACAATTATAAGAAAAATCTCTTTCTTTTCTTCTGATACTGCTGCTGTGCTGTCAGTCGCGTATGCCTCGGTCGCGTTATTTTATCTCTTGCGCCGCACGTAGATTTTGCGATCTTGCCAAGTTGCCAACCCTAACGCTTCAATAGAGCGTTTCCGTATAGCTTCAGCTTATAATATTTACTGTGTGTGTCTTCCAACGGTGGTGTGCTACAGGCATAAACGTTTATTGGCGATCGAATAAAAATAATATTCATTTTACTGGCTCGCTGGATCGTTGGCATAAGTTCGAGCTTATGTTTGCGTGCGATCGTGGGTCGGCTGAACTGTTATTATTAGGCTTTTTGCTTTTAGTTTCTTTTTGATAATTCTCAATTGAAGCTTGAAATCGATAAATGGCCGGTATAGTAAATATGTATATCTCACCTTTTTAGGGTTTTGTACCCAAATGGTAAAAAGGGGACTCTATGACGACTTAATGTCTAAGTATCTGTAAGTGTGTTAGCTTTCTCATCAACTGCTAAGCAGTTGAAATTTTTACAGATGATTTGTTTCTTTTGCCGCTGTAACAACCAATACTAAAAACAGAATGAAATAAACATTTAAATGGGGTTTTCATACAACAAATGCAACGTTTTGCCAAATAATGGATGGTACGGAACCCTTCGTGCGCGAGTCCAATTTGCACATGACTGATTTTTTGTTTATTTATAATTCCCGGTCCTTTGAACGTAGTTATTATTTTTAATAATGTTGTTTTAGTAGCTTCACGTTCATCCTATTTGTGTACGCCGTACTCCTGAAATTTCAAATTCATAATATTAAGTAGGAAAATAGGATATATGCACTATTTATCATAATTTCATACCTAAACAAATGTGATAGTAATGAACTTTACAAGGTATATAAAATTGCTATTTCCTTAATTACCGCTGGCTATAAACGCACCAAATGGGCTGTAACTGACGCCGTAAATGACGTAATATAGGCGGATATATTTTACGAGTATCTCTAATAAAGTAATAATTTTAGCAAATATTTTATTATACCCACATCAACGGTTTAATTAGAAATCGTGTTAAACTAATATGTAATTAACGTTATACTCTACACATTTTAATTAGCACCTATTTATTATAAACTAGCTGACCCACCCCGGCTTCGCCCGTGGCGTATTTTGAACCCCGATGCACCCTTTTTAACTCACAGAATATTATGCTCATAATTTATCAGTTTTCCTAAAATGTATGGGAATCTACCGAAATTGTTCACATTTATGATTATTGCTCCGCTCCCTTAGGCAGTAGCGTGATGATATTTAGCCTATGACATTCACGGATAATGTGGCTTTCTATTGGTGAAAGAATTTTAAAATCGGTTCAGTAGATCCCGAGATTACCCCTTACAATTTAACAAATATACAAACACACAAACTTTACTTCTTTATAATATTAAATTAAGTATTAGTATAGATAGGAGCTAATTAAAATGTCGATGGCTTGGTAAACGTGATGTTCGTTTTAACTTGGGATGTGTGGTCCGTCGTCCGCCGTCGGTCCCGGTTGCCATACAATCTATGTCAGTCGTTACGGGTAGTTGGAGCCCTAAAATGTCCAACAACAACGGTCTAGCTGCAATGCTTCGATATCGCCTAACGTCACCATTGGTTGTGAAGGTTAGATGGCAGTCGCATCACGGAAAATATCGAGGTCCAGCCAAATCCGCAGTTAAGACTGGTAAAGCGGACCCCAGACTCCGAGGTGAAAGTTTTGGATGTGACTGGGATTAACGCTAGGTTGAAGAAGAAGAAGAAGAAGAGTGTGGTCCAGAACATCCACGGGTGCACCTGGGGGCAACGAAGTTGAATTCCGACCAAGACGGCAGTGGCCCGGTAGAACTAATTCAAAATCCATAGTTAGTCTCGGATGTGTTCAGGAACCACGTTGAAATAGCTATACAGATTTTTTTTTATACTACGTAGGTGGCAGACAAGCACACGGCCCACCTGATGGGAAGCGGTCACCGAGGCCTATGGACGTGTGCAACACTTGTCACATACGCGCTGCCTACCCTGAAGGGAAGGGCGGGGGGCTTGGAAGGGGTGGGGAGGTTAAGAAGGGTTGGGGGGAGGAAGGGTACAGTGAGGTCTGGCTAGCCTACTTACCGGCGGGAACACAACACGATGGTTATTATGGCCGCGGTGTTCTATAGGGCGGAGGTACTACCCCAGTCGGACAGCTCATTTCGGACGGGAGATACCGTCGTGTCCTACCTCCTATAAAAGATGGTGACTTTATAGATGATGACATTTCTGTCTACCCCCTGATATATAGGCGTAATCATATAAAAAATCCAATTTATCAAGTTCCACCTCAATATCGTAAAACCGTTGAAAAAAACTGGGTCGGATGTCATGCTCGCTATTTGCATTCTAAATGGAGGCTGTTTTTGTTTGCACGGCGACAAACAGCTGCTGACGAACGCTAGCGGGTCATGTTACACTATGTTTGTTGACAGATTGAGCCTGAAGAGGGCGCCTCGGTTAGTTGGATTTGTTACCGCCTAGAACGTCATGCAAATGAACGCAATATTTTTATACGAAATTCGAATTCCAACGTGACGGTTCGAGAATTCGATTATTCGAAAATGAGAAATTCTTTAGAAAGCGGCCGTCAGTTTAGTTAAAATTTTCTTGTGTTTGAAAAAGTTAACGATACTGTAAGCTTACAGATAAAGTTGTTTATTTTTTTATTTGCCATTTTTTCATCGGGCCCCAAAGCAATAATTACTTGTCTATCTTCATCTACGGAAAGTCTTTGAGGATAAAAACTTGCCTATAGTTATTTACAGTATTTGTTTGGTAATCAACGCAGAATTATTATTATTGTACCATTTTAAACCAAACCTTCTTTTAATTATTTACCTTCTTTGACTTATCTCTGCATCACCCAAAAGTTGACTAGTAGAAAATGCCTCAGGCATTAAGTCCGCCCTTTTAAATTTTTTACCGTTGTGCATAAAGTTTAAATAAATAAAAATAAGCAGACAATATTTTTTTTATTTCAAATTGTTAAGAAGAACCGGAGATGTGATAATGTCGCGATATTGACATTCACGTGGGTGGATCCGTAGGTCTCAGCAATTTTTACATAACAGTGAATTTGAAACCTTAATCTCTATTAAAATGAGTTAAAAAGCAGTAATACTATAAAAACCGAGATCTAATTATGTGTACCACCGTACTAAATGGAGTCAGTACACAATTCCCATACAGTGTAGTTACATAGGCCCTTAGGCATTGAGCAAACAGGCCTTTAGCGCCCAATACAGGCACAATGTACTACAATGTACACAAAGTATTCGAACTTAACCAACTGTGTGTACGTTGCCCGCATAATACAACGACGCATTGTTGATACTTGATATTGAAGCAGTTTTCATTGGGTTCTTGATTAATACTGGTCAAGTGCGAGATTGACGTGCAAGAAGCTAGAGGTTCTAGTCCAAGGTACGATACTCTTGTATGTAGGTACTCGTAATGTGATTGTAAAAAAACTGATCTCAAGTCAAGAGTCATTGTCATTGTAAAAGGTAGGATACGACGGTATCGCCCGTCCGAAATGAGCTGTCCGACTGGGGCAGTACCTCCGCCCTACAGAACACCGTGGCCATAATAACCATCGTGTTGTGTTTCCGCCGGTAAGTAGGGTAGCCAGAGCTCACTGTACCCCTCCTCCCCCACCCCTTCCTAGCCTTCCTATCCTTTCCTACCCCCACCCCTTCCTTTCAGGGTTGGCAGCACGAGGGTGACGCCTTTGGTGTTGCACACGTCCATAGGCCATAGTGACCGCTTCCCATCAGTTGGGCCGTGTGCACAAGCACACGGCCCATCTGACACACGCACGCAGGTGGCAGACAACTGCCACCTGCGTGGTATAAAAAAAGTCATTCGTTATTCAGTTCGTTCTAGAACTCAAATTAGAACTAGAACTAGAATCTAAAACTAGGTAAACTAGTTTTGTAAGTATCTGTACTATAACTTTTTTCGTTGTGCAATCCCTACGGTATATCAGACTAGAACCGACTAAAACTGCATGCCGTTTCGAGTTTTCAACCGCTGTCAATACTAAATTATCATAGGTTAATCACAAATTATAAACTGTGTAATATCACCTAACAATAATTATCAAGATTTTCCCTTGCACACATTATCGCATGCACTTGAGAGTGTTAGAGGGCGAGCAGCATATTAAATTTCATGAGGCACTTGCACTCAAGAGTGTAAACGTTGACACCGATGGTGGCCAAGTCAACACTTTGTGACTATACTGCACAGGTCTGGATTGAGCTGCCTTAAAATTTTAAAATCTTATTCTTCTTTCGTGTCAGTGATTCATCAAACTAATCGGGGGTAGAATTCTGCTATCATTCAAAAAAAAAAGAAAAAAAAAGAAAACAGGACACAGGCAGATGGCGGTCTATTGTCTCTGCCTACCCCAGAGGGAAAAAGGCGTGAGCATATGTATGTTTATGTATGTATAAAGAAAATCATATATACACTTTCACCATCCGGCACAGTGATAATGGGTACAAGAATAGATTGTGTCTAGAAACTTCAACGTCGTGGGCATTGACTGTTCTATTGAATCGATGAACACTTTATTTTTCATGCGTTCCTGTTATTTTTCTTTCCAATAAACTCATAAGGCCAAGAAAATATATTTATATCTAGAATTTCACATGAAAAATATTCAATATTTATGAACTGATTTCATATTCAAACTTTAAACCGCTATATACAAAGTATCATAAAGTTTTTACTACCCAATTGCGATATCTTCACACCTCATAACTTTATTTTATACCCTAATTTGAAGTTTTGAATACGGCCCTGAGTTTAATCTAACGTTCAGAATCGATAAGCCTCTTGTCTATTTTGAGACGCTTATGTCTTAATACTTGCACGTAGTTTGTCACTGATTGTCTTGTTGAGGCTTAGCTTACTTATATGAGTCAATTTTAAAATGACTGCTACTCTCTCACTCGAATCTCTTGTAAATCCAACCAGTAATAGACCTCTGTGGCGTAGCGGTAGTGCATGCGACTGCTACGCAGGAGGCGCGCGTTTGATTCTCACTCAGTGCAAATATTTATATGCATATGGTCTGGATGTTTCTATGTATAATAAGTATGTATTTACAAAAAAATATATAAAAGTATGTTTATCAGCATTCCAGAATCCATAACACAAGTTAGTTAAACCAAGCTTACTTTGGGTCTAGGGAGCGATGTGTAGAAGGTCGTAGAATATGTATTTATTTATTATTTATGAAAATCACTAAACGGAATTTGATGCGGATTTTTATTAGAAAGGTCTTGCTTAGACTTAAAAACAATCAATCTGTTCGAACCTAAGATATTGTTAGAAAATGCGAAAATCGGTGTCCACGCGGGCGAAGCCGCGGGAATAAACAACTAGTATTATGCATAAAAATAGTAAAAATACCCAACCAATGCAAATATTCGTATTCGTATACATAAAAATTTACACTGAGCGGGAATCGAACCTGCGAGCTCTGACTTAGCAGTTAAACACTCTACCGCTATGCTACTAACACTGAGGTCGTGAAATTAGGAAGCTGGAATTGAAACCAACATTATCAGAATCATTTCAAAAAAGAAAAAAAAAAAAGAAAGACAACCACGGTAGCCTAGTGGTCTGGGTAATGGACTACTGAGATGAGGTCTCGGGTTCGATCCCAGGTTCACCATGGCACACACCAATGACTTTTCGATGCTTTTCGAAGTTGTTTGTATTTATCGCAGGTTTACAAGTGCCCGGTTAATGGCAATAGGCTCGCCACCTATTATATTGGGACCTGAATATAAACTGGCGAAATGTGGGCGCTAGCACCTCTGCCTACCCTTTCGGGGATATAGGCGCGAGTTTGTGAGTTTATGTTCAAAAAAATAAACACAAAGTAATACAACGTCAAGGTAGGGGCCGCCATTTTGGGACGAATGGTGTCTCGAATGGGGGCCCGTACCCTCTGGACTTTGCCCTTGCTTCTTACCATCCAGCGGGGTTAAGTCAATAGACGGACTGAATATAAAAAAAAAAAAAAAAAAAAACAATTGGTCCACCGAGGCAATTGCTTTACGTTTCCATAGATATGGATTTCATATTTCTCACAAATTAATTAAGCTAGACAATAAGAGGAAAATTCCTCTCAAATAAGAAAACGACATTTTTATTTTCCCCAATTTAAACTTTCAGAAATAAGGACGTCAACGACAATGAGTGAAACTTTTTAAATACTCTATAACAGAAGGTTACGATGAGACATAAAGCTTGCTTTATTGTCTATTGTAGAAGACCGTCTTTTAATATATAATATTTCATTCATTTTATAGTGCATATAGAATTTAGCAAGACTCTTTACTTTTGAATTATGATTATAATATGTTATGGCTAATACCCGAAGTGCGGCTGCACCTAGTTTTAGCCGGTTAGAACTAGGTGTAGCCACTTACTCTTGATTAAACCTAGTACCTATACCCGAAGTGCGGCTGCACCTAGTTTTAGCAGGTTAGAACTAGGTGTAGCCACTTACCCTAACCTAACCTAACCTAACTGGCTAAAATTAGGTGCAGCCGCACTTTAGGTATTAGCCGTATATACATATAGACAATACGAATATACTTCACAATACACGTCCATGCGGGCGGAGGCACGGGCCTCAACTAGTCATAAAAAAATTCTATAAGTTGTCCAGCGGCCTTACTATGAGCTCTTATGGCAATCCAAATGCGATGCAACTCAATTCAGGGAGAGAGATGGCGCTATACACGGTGCATAGCTCCATCTCTCTCTAATACTATACTGAGCAGAAATCGAATCCCCTACCTTAGACTTAGGAGTTGAAATCTCTACAACTACGCCACAGAGGTTCTTTTTACTGGGAGTTGAAATTAAAAAAGTAGAGGTCATTGTATGTAGGTTGTTATCGTTATCTATGGTTGGTAGAAGCCTTTTTTAACAGGAATGGACCGGCCCGACCATAAAGTTTAGATTGAGGAAGATGAAAATGCCTTTTTTTTCATTTCACTGGAATTTTCCTCGTATTTTCTAGTTTAATTAATTTTGAGAAAAAAGTTGTATACCCGTCGATTGAGTAGAGAGTGTAGGAATTATGCATGAGGTATTTGTTTCGATTCCCAGTTCGGGTATGGTTTATTAAGTGTTCTCATAGAGTTCGATTCATAGGTTCATTCCCTATTACAAAGGGTGTGTAGTTAAAGCAATGACTATGTAAATTACTACGGTTCTAAAAAGTTACTGATTTTCTATTCGGGATGGAAGGTTCGATGATAGTAGCTTCCATTTCTTTATAGTAGATAGGCCCACGTTTGACGACTATTTCACCTGATGGTAAGTGACGATGTGGTCGACGATGGAGCACGCTTACCTAGAAGCAACCTATTCACTCTAGACTTAAAGACTCTCAGGTTATAGCTTTCCGGAAATACAGACTCAGGCAGGGCATTCCAATTCTTAGCTGTACGCATGATGAACATATTGCTGAAGTATCGTTCGGTGATGAAAAGGGCTTGGAGGAATCAGGTTATGCAACCCCTGCGCACACTGCCCGAAGTAAAGCCGTTTAAACCTAATAGAACTCATATCTGAGTAGACTAAAACAGACTTCTGTTACTCGCTCGCGTAAATTTATGGATAGACGTGTATGTTATACAAAGTGACTAAGAGATAGATACATTCTATCTAACAGTAAACGTTTGGCTCATTGCCAGGAATGCCCAAGATCGTGTGAAGTGGAGAAGGAATATCGAAAAGCGGACCCTGGGCTTCGATGTGAATGTCCAGATGCAATCGGGATGCAATATTGTTATGATGACGATGATCCCTTCTGCACATTACCTATACAAGTACAAGAGTGGATAATAATTTCCTGATTTAAAAAATGAGTTATTGTATAAATTAATTTGTTTCTCAATAAAAATGAATTTAAAATTCTGATTACTTAAAATAAAAAATGCGGTAACAATGCAAACAATTTCATCAAGAACTAAGCGGTTCGGTGCCTCTTTCATTTGCCGCACCATAAAGACTTGGAATTCTTTACGAGCGCATGTGTTTCCTTCCTCCTAATAGTCCCGAGGCTTTTAAGCGGGGCGTGAAAAAGCATTAATTGATGAGGCCGTCAAACTGTGGACCGCCACTGTAGCACTATCGGTGTATGTAGTGGGGACCCCGGTCCTGAGACTTTACCTTTAGCTTATCATCAGGCGAGGTGAAGTCATTTTGACGTGTCCTATATTAAAAAAAATAGAGTTTTAAGTTCTGTGCAAACGAAAAATGTAGACTTGGAAGTTTTTAATCTATACAATCATTATCAACTTTTGCCGCTGTAGTATCAAACATAGTATGTTAATTTAGCCATTCCTATGTATGACGTCATTAATATGAAACCCAGCCAAAATTTCATTGCACCAATCAACAAGGTAAATTCGCTGACGTAAACACTAGCTCCGCTATATTGCTGTAGCGATAGTTTTGTAGCCCCACCAAGCCCCACACATTCTGGTCACGTAACCGTGTTGAAACTTGGCGGGTTTTCTCCACTTTTATTAAGCACATTGTTGCAAAAGTTTAAGTTTATACAAAGTAATTGGAGGCTCTTTATTACGCTACACTCAGTGCAAATATTTGTATGCATGAATATTTCTATTTGCATTGGTCTGGGTGTTACTATGTATAATAAGTATGTATTTACAAAAAAAAGTATATAAGTATGTTTATCCGCATTCTAGAACCCATAACACAAGCTAGTTTAACTAAGCTTAGTTTGGGTCTAGGGAGCGTTGTGTAGAATGTCTTAGAATATTTATTGTTATTACAATTTTTTTAAACATTTTGTACGCTTACGTATCACAAATCCTGAGGGCAATTGAGGGATGTCAAGAATTTGAATTTGATAAATATTTATATTTTCATTTGTTATATTCCAATGATATACTACTAGTTCGCGCTAAGTTTGCCGCTGTCAACTGTCACGCGTTTAGCGTTGTCTCACTCTGCTCTAGTTCCTGTAAGACAACGCTATACCGACGTCATTTGACAGCGGCAAACTTAGCGTGAACGGGTAAACTCTTATGTCTCAGATTGTTGGAATACAGGAAGGTAGACAGAGAGGTGAAAAGGTTTAGTGGAGGCCTTTGCCTAGCGGTGGAACAATAATTGGTTAATTTTTTTATACCACTTAGGTGGCAGACAAGACAATAAAAAAGACCTGCTGATTGACATATGAGGCTCTGGTGCAAGTTCTCTCGGAGTTGAGAGGATCCATGGTTATTGCTACCATAATAAACCAAACTACAAGGAGAAGAAAGAATAAGCGGACCCCGGGCTTCCTGGTGGAAGTCTCGCACGTGGGAATAACACTAAAGTGATGATGATAACGTTTTATATCAGAAATAAATTGATCCCAGAAACTGAAGTAACTACATCATTCTGTGTTTATTGCAAATCCGATTGATTTCAACAGCAGTTTCATAAAAGTCAATGTAAATAAATATAATAAATTTTGCACTAGATGGCGTTGATCCAATATCATACTAATCAATTCACTCGTTTGCGATCAAATAACTCCTCGGGTCATAAAGCCCACAGAATCGACGACGGATCGCTAGGGTAACAAAGTTTTCGATTATCGATAGTGGATTGAAACGCAGATCGCCGTGTTCCAATTTCAAATTCCACACTAGGTAGACAGATAGTCTATTAGCTAGCAATGAAATAATTTCTTGATAACATAATACAAGCCTCTGTGGCGTAGCGGTAGTGAACGCGGCAGTTGCGCAGGAGGCGCGGGTTCAATCCTCGCTCAGTGCAAATATTTGTCTCGGAGAGCACGTTAAGCCGTCGATCCCGGTTGCCATATGAACATCTATGGCAGTCGTTACGGGTAGTTGAAGCCCTAAAAAGTCTAACAACAACGGTCTAGCTGCAATGTCGGTCGATATCGCCTAATGTCACCATTGGGTTGTGAAGGTCAGTCGGCAGTCGCTTCACGGAAAATATCGAGGTCCAGCCAAATCCGCAGTTAAGACTGGTAAAGCGGACCCCAGACTCCGAGTTGAAAACTTTGGATGCGACTGGGTATTAACGCTGGGTTGAAGATATACATAATACAAGTCTAATCTAAATTCCAGCTCCAAAAGCAATCACGAAGAGAATGATATAGCAAATCGAAATAACCAAAATTAGTCTTCCATCGATTCGTAATCTTGCGAGCACCTAATTCCACCCAATCTTCTTACCAAACGATAATCGATTAGAAAATTTCAATCAGTCCAACATAATCGGTTCAGTGTGAGATCGAATGGGGATTGGGTACATTCGTCCGCTGGATACGGAAACTGTACGATGCGAGCTCTCACCCCATAACGATTGATTGGACGATTCTATTCGATTTGAAATTTGACGACCGACGTTCGGATACGCTTTGACGTTCTTGATTACGAGTGTCGTTATTGCAGGCCTTCGTATCTGTTCGTATATATATACTGAAACAAAAATGAGCAGTGAAATATATTTTTTATGTCTTGTTCCAATAATTGACAAAGATATCAATGAGCGTCAGAATGTTGCCAATTTGTAAAATAACATATTGGGAATAATAAATTTGGTGTTTGTAACATTATTCGGGGAGCGACGAGTTGTATTGTTTGTGTATTTATTAGCATAATAAAGTGATCTTATTATGATATTTATTTTTAATATTTGAATTTGAGATCATATATGTTTTAATTTTTTTTTCTTGGTTATTGTTTGATCACAATGTTACCTGTTGGTAAGTGATATTAGTATTCTTGATCTCTTTGTATTTGAAATTGATCTGAATTTTAAAGATCATCGATCCTTTATTAACCCATTACTGCATAAGATTATGTTTAACTTTTATTATGTCCACAGTAAGTTTTGTTGGAGATTTAATTTTTGGGTGAGCAGTCATAAGCATAATTGCCACTAATTTATGCTTATATAAAAACGAAAAAAGAGACTAAATAATTTGTGCAACGTCTCAAAAGCAGATGAAGCACGTATCAGAAGCCTCAAAAGCAAATGATGATCCTTTTCAGATTTTAAAATAGGTTTTTGTGCAAAGTACTTTTATGCTTCATAACAAAAAAAAACTGCTTAATTACTTAGTGGGGTCTTCTTCTAATTTTCAATAGATTTTCATGTTCAAAATATGTATAATCATCATCAAATAATGAGAAGAAACAAAAACGATAACGTGACTTAAGAAAAAACAGAAGATTAGCCGAGCGGCACTTTCCAAACCAACTATGCAGAAAATGAACACTAGCACATTAGTCAGTAACAAGCAATGATATTATACATGTAAAAAGAGGCAGATATGTTACTAGAGCGCGCCAAATGAAGACTCGAAAATGTCCCAATTGGGACGTTTTTTGGCGGATAATGTTTATAGCTATCTTTTTTACTCACGTGCTTATCCCATCTTTCATACTACTTTAACGCTAATTGTCAACAATTGTCAATGTGGATCAGATTTGAGGTGTTAGTTACTATGAGCGTAACATATCTTGTATATAAAATCATTGGTAACAAGTGAGAGACTGGACGTATGGCCACTATTCTCATTCGGTTCTCATTGGACATCCATACATCTGTGAAGCAAATAATTTGCACAGCAGCTACTAAAAGCAACTCCAATACCAATTGAATGGTCTAATCCTGTAGGAAACACAAGTTTGGTCAGCGTGAAGAGCACTTAGCACAAGCCATGTACGTACAGAATATATTCCGAATTGGAAATTGTAATGTTTCTAGCTTTCTGTACTAATGTGTTGTGATTATTTTCTGTAACAGACTAACATAAACGTGTGTGTATTTTGTATTCGTTTTTTTATACAAAGTAGGTGGCAGACAAGCACACGGCCCACCTGATGGGAAGCGGTCACCGTGGCCTATGGACGTGTGCAACACCAAGGGTATCACCCACGCGCTGCCGACCCTGAAGGGAAAGGCTGGGGAGGCGAGTAAGGGTTGGGAGGAGGAGGGGCACAGTGAGCTCTGGCTACGCTACTTACTTACCACCGGGAACACAACACGATAGTTATTATGGCCGCGGTCTTCTTCAGGGCGGAGGTATTTCCCCAGTCGGACAGCTCATTTCGAACGGGTGATACCGTCGTGTCCTACCTCCATGGAAATCTTTCTTTACCAATGCTTTGTCTAAGACTTACCTCTTTTTTAATAGCAACCCATTTATATCCCACTGCTGGGCACGGGTCTCCTCTCTTCTAATGAGAGAGCTGAGAGGGTTTACACCTTAATCCACACACACTGGCTTAATGCGAGTTAGTGGATCAGACATTTCCTTAGATTTTTTTCTAGGACATGTGGGTTTTCTCACGATGTTTTTCCTTCACCGTCAGCAGATGGTAAATCCACCGGTGCCCTAAGCCGATGCTCGAAATTTTCTAGATGCTCGAAATTTTCGAGCATCTAGAATGGGTCCAGGTAGCTCAGTTGGTCAGAGGATTCCTCCTGTAAGGGACTGGTCACGGGTTGAAGTCCCGTCCTGCATGATCATTTTTTCCGATCAGAAAATCATTGAGGAAATAGTTAGAATGCAATTGCTTTAAAATTTTTCATTCAATACTGATAACCTGTCGCTGGTATTAGTTTGCGAATATTTCTAAACTTTTTCATTCTATGATATTTTAAGGAAACAGAACAAGACCAAAGTTTAAAAGTTAGACAAGTATCTAAGTTTTATCTTCCTTCCGCGTAGCTAACAATATGTCTTATTTCTTTTGAAGTCAATACTCGCCGACTATAGATACGGCATGGCATGTTTCTTATCCTATCGTGTGTTTCGTGGTTCGTTCCCTAGCGGATAAACAGTGAACGCTACTATCCTCAATAGCTTGCTTATCTAGATCATTCCATAAATACGTTGCTCAAAAATCGACTTTGTATCAATAGGATAAAGGTTGGTTTACGCTCGTAGCGAGGACGAAGACAATTTCTTTGTTGACAGAGGTCAAGTTGCATTTGACGTGCAATAGTGATGTCACTCCCTCAATTTGGCATTCTCGTTGTTAGAATTATTTATTTGCTTTCTGCTCGAAACACTGGTCAAAGATTAAGTTTTTGTAGTTTGTAAATAATTTACTTGTTATGTATTTTGGTTTTATTGGATGTACGTTTAAATTGCTTTCAACTGCTGCGTCGGAGGTCGTGGTTTCGGGTCCTATTCAGTGCTAGAGGTAATAAATGTTTGACATTTGCGATGGTATGGATGTTTCTATGTAAATATTTCAACCAATCAATTAATCTGTAGGAGTTCACTGCTGGATATTAGGCCTCTCCCAATGTGCGTCATAGCACCCGGTCTTTCACTTTTCGGGTTAAGTCTTTTAACCACCTAGGTAATAGGCGTCCTAACTTTCATTTGTATATCTGTATTCACAAATAAAAAAAATATATTTATCCGGATTCTAGAACCCATATTACAAGCAATGTTTAGTTGAAAATCAGACAATACTTCGTGATATATCCAAGAATATTTTACAAAACTACGTATCGTCACTTGATTTTTTTTTTAAAGTCCTCTCATAGAGCCAGTTAATTCATATATTTGTCTCCTCTACAATATATTCTGGTGTCTCTATGTATAATAAGTATCTATTTACAAAAATTACTTACAATATAAGTATGTTTATCAGTATTCTAGAACCCATAACACAAGCTAGTTAAACTAAGCTTACTTTGGGTCTAGAGGGCAATGTGTAGAATGTCGTTGAATATTTATTTATATTTTTGATCTATGTCTACTCATTTTCCGTACAATAGGAACCATGACACATTCTGCTATCAAAGGAAAAAATTACAGGACCGTTGTGGGACAAAAAAAAACGAACTGTGTATCAGTTAATTGAGTTACAATGATTTCTGATACGAACCGAACGACGTGCTAAATGTATGTAATGATTTATTCTCGTCTCGTCGTGAATAACAATGTCGTATTAAAATAATGGAATTGAGCTTGGTACTTACGTAATTAGTTCGGTTCAATTGTTAATGAGGGTGATCGTAAAACAGAATACTTTTTTATCCGACTACAAAAAAGAAGGAGGTTTGACTGTATTTTTATGTTTCTTATATCAGAACTTGTGACTGGGTGAATTTTGACTATTATTTTTTTATTTGAAAGCTATTGCTGTCCGTGTAGTTTACATATTGTGAGATTATTCAATCTTCAAAATCACTCATAGTTTTTTTTGTATTCAATTAGATTAAAAAAAAATGGATCTATAAATTTTCGTAACTATTCAAATAGGTCTCTTTTTTACAGGGGCAGGACGCGGACGCCATGGTCATTTTTTTTTTCAAGGACACGTCAATTTGACTTCACCTCGGCTGATAGTAAGCTGAAGGTAAAGACTCAGGAAAGAGGTTCCCAAGCCCGAGGGGGGCTACTCGAAGCTGGAGTAGCCTCGGTCAACTGGGGTGAGAGGGAAATGCCTTTTGGATCACCTTCCATCCGGCGCAAGAAGACCCGAAACGACGTGCGGTTTTAGTCAGTTCAATTACGACATAACTAATCCCGATGGGCGATGGATACCCGTGGGGATATCCGCACGATAAGAAAGGGCTTTTTGAAAGTTTAACTTACTTTCTGCAATGGTGGAGCCACACTTCCCTATTTGCTATTCGCCTATATTCACATGTATAAATCGTAGTAGGGCTTATTTCTGTATATTCGCTTTATTTGCACGAATATTCGCCTTAGTCACTCTTCTATGTCAAATTGTGGAGGGTTTAGTCATCTATAAGAATTTACTCGAATATAATATAGGCGAATAGCGAATAGCGGAGAGTGAAGTGTGGTTCCACCATAACAACGTCAAGAAGCGAAACTAAGCAAGATAGTAAGTGCCCTTTCAGTATTCATGGTGTTACCTTCAGTAAAACAAGTGTATACGACATTTCTGCCGTATTGAAGTGCAATAAAATTCTACATAATTTTTATACTGTACGTACTAAAATGTTTTATTTGATTCGAGATGTGTTTTACGATATGACATGTTTGTGTGCGACCGTGGGCATGTAACGATGTGGGACATTGAAGTACAGTCGACAACAAAAGTTGCTGAACACTAACAAAATCACAAAAATATTTTTTTTGCAGTTGAAATTGCTAGTATTCTCGCTTTATGTCGGCAGTAATGGCCAGGATTCCAAGTTGGGTCCTTTCGATCGTAACGGTGAGTTTTAACTACTAAGCTACCAGCGCGTATTTATGTATGTATGCATATATATGTATCTTTAGAGGGCTAGTATTAAAGGTTAAAAAAATATATATTGGACATGTTTTGAAGTTTTTGAAATGATTAGTATACTAATTTTTCCTATAGATTCAGATCGAAAAAATTGAACATACAGGATTTGAATCCATGACCAGACAAGTCTCGTGACCACCGTAACTACTCTAAATATAATTTAAATCCATAGGATAATTATATATCATATTTTGATATGTTGTACTTATTTTCATTTTTTATTCATTACTTTATGAAAGATTTTAGAGTTGGAATGTGTCAAGCTATTTTTTCGAGCGACTGTACACTGACCTAAGAAGCCTATTTTCTCATATATTAAGATATACGAGTGCGACGCTGTTTTTATTGTTCCTCTCTACGTTAGTACGTCGAGTTTTATGGATGGAGTGTATGTAATATTTACTTGTTAGTGTTTCGGTAATGGTGGCTAGAATTGTATGGATGTTCGGCCTTTGCTGTTGCTTTTATAGTTTTAAAATAAGATGTAAATGATGGTTTCACTACTATTTATATTATTTAAGACTAGTTGTACCTGCGACTTTGCTCAGCTTGTATATATGGATAATCTAGATGTCTACTAACGACGGAATTGTAATATATTGACTGTCTCCAGTCTCTCGTAATGAACACTATAGTGTATAGTGTTATGATGTAGTTATAGTGTTGCACATAGAATAGTAAGTGTACTATTCGAATGTAATTTCATGCTCACCAAGACGTCTGGACGTCATGGGCGTGCATGTGTGAAAACAATTATGAAAGTAGATATAAGAAGCGAAAAGCGTTTGGATGTTTATCGTTAGAAATAGTAAGATGTTGTGTCTGCCTAACCCAATGGAGAAGAGGCGTGAATATAATAAATATAATAATATAATCATCAGATTTATAATCCCGCTACGATTATATTCACATACCGATACCGTTGGGTGTTCATATGATAGTAATAACGTTAATTTTGTAGCTCAATAGCGCGTTTATCATAACAAAATGAGATTAGCTGCATAAGCAGCTTTAATAATATTGAAAACACTGATAAAATGTGTGCTACGCCGTAGCAAATTTCGTAGCATTGGTGCTACGCCCGCATGTATGTATATTTTAATATTATCAATTTTTTATAACAGTGGTGGCAGTCCTTATTAGTTGGTATTAATTATTTATATTGTTTATATTTTAATGTTCAATAATAATTTTTAATACATAACAATAGCTAGTTGAAAAAATACGAAAAGCGTGAAAGAGCATTTGGTGAGGCAGTCAAGCTGAGAGCCACCATTATATCAATATATGTATTGGTGTATGCAATGGTGTGACCGCATTCCCGAGACTTTACCTTTAACTTACCATCAGGCGAGGTGAATTCATGTTGACGTGACCGATATAAAAAAGGACTTAAAACAAATTCTCAAGTATATTGTACTCATGAGCGAAATAAATATCATAGTATCTTCTGAAAATTTCTCTACAAAATGTACAGTTTCTATTCTGAAATATGTATGAACAGTATTCCCAATACATGCTGGATGCGACACTACAGAAATGGTACAAAACAGCTCGTATTATCATATTATAAATGTAACTTTAGAGATATGCCAGCCGCACTATTTTACTGGAATGGCAGTGTCATACGCTCAATGCAGATTGAGTAAAATACTCAATCTGCATTGTATACTTACATTAAATTACTTAAAAGCCAGTAAGTAGCCAGAGCTCACTGTACCCCTCCTCCTCACCGCCCCTTCCTAGCCTCCGCACCCTTTCCAACCCCCGCCCCTTCCCTTCAGGGTCGGCAGCGCGTGGGTAACACCCCTGGTGTTGCACACGTCCATAGGCCACAGTGACCGCTTCCCATCAGGTGGGCCGTGTGCTTGTCTGCCACGTAAGTGGTATAAAAAAAATCCGGCTATAACGACGATGTAATCACGCCAGTATGACGTGACGACAACTGGCAGACTGAACTGTAAATTTCTATAGAAAAATAAATAACTGAAATAACTCGTACTCTTTACATTAAATTTGCCAGTTACTATATTATTATAACTTTTTAAAGAAGTTTTCATATTTAAAATTTTTACCATTTTAATTTAACACATTTATCACGCGTAAATTACTGCTATAAAATAAATAGTTGTATTGAAATTAGTAGCACGTAAGCATGGGAATTGCGTGTGACGGTGAAAGCTTAGACATAAATTACGTTAATGTATGCCGTCGTTGTAACCGGACTATTTAGTATGATATTCCGATGTTAAAAACGGAGTCGTAATATACAAATTTACTGAACAGTAGTAACTCATAATTAAAGTAGTACTGAACTAAATACTGGTAGTTATCATTTTGAACTTATAGTCAACTCATGCTGTGTAGATCCATTTCATATCTATAGTAGCGGCACGATATAATGGCCGGTTTGACACATTACAATAGTGATGTGAAATGTCAATTTATTCTCGATAAAAATATAATCAACTCTTTGTTTTTATTCCAAGCAGTTGATTAAAAAAGAAATAAAAAAATATAAATGTTTACTCAATATATTTGAACGAACTGAATATTGGATTGAAAATGAGTATTTATATGTTATATTACTTTATATGCACACAAGAATCAAAATAATACAAAAAGAGACCAAAAAAGGAGCCAATAAAGCCCATATTTAATCAGATTCGTCTATGACCACCGATTACCTATACGAACTATTAGGTAATCGGTGTCCATATTGCTATAGTCACTGTCGTCACTGCTATCATCACCTACATTAATTTATAGGTTCTTTTTCTAAAATATTATCTATTTTCACATTTCGAAAAACAAATACCGAGTTGTGCGGTAAATAAGTACACCAACAATTACAATCTTACTAGATTTTGCCCGTGGCTTCACCCGCGTGGATGTCGGTTATCGCGACCAAACATAGCCTATATCTCGAGGTTTAATCTAAACTACCCCTATACCAAATTTCATCAAAATCGGTTCAGTGGTTCAGGCGTGAAAGCGTAACAGACAGACAGACAGAGTTACTTTTGCATTTATAATATTAGTATGGATGGATAAAAATTAAAAATAACTGTTCGCGGGACCTTAATATACATAGTTTAGTAATTAATGTAATAAATATATAAGAACAGCAATTTTCTCTTTCAAATGTGACAATAATTAATACGAAACTTCATGAGCGGACAAACGTCAAAACGGCCATCATATCGTGCTGTGACTATAATAGTATATTTGCTCTGTGTCATAGACTATGTAAGTGGAAAATAAACTATCCATGCAGCACTCCTGTTGTCGTCTGGTGCGCCCCCAGTGACAAAGTTGCGAACTAAATTTGGAACTATGAGAGTTTATCGGTCTTTCACGGTGCTAGCCACAGGCAAAATGATGGTTAGTTTTGGAGCTGATAATATTTGAATATTGTTTTGTTGTATGTCATTTATGTTAAAGAAGGGGATATATTGACAAATATAAATAATATTTAAGAATTCTCTCTTCTTTCTTATATTTAAAAATACTTTTTTTTAACTCATTATGCTTTAAATTTAAGTAGATATATGTTCCTTTATACACATAATAAATAAAAATATAATTCGTTACAATTACCTAGAACTATGTAGCGTAGCGGTAGTATTCGACTGCAAAATCAGAGTTCACAGATTCAATTCCCGCTAATTGCACATATTTTTCTGTGTAATACTTTAATATTTATTTAATATTTTTGTTCGAAAATGAAATCGTCAGATGATGAGCGTCATGTTGATAATAACTTTAAAGAGCATATCTTCCTTTTTGCTAAAAGGACACGAGCAAAAAACTTTTAAGATAAATATAAGCCACAAAGATCCATTTCCTAACAGAACTCTCGAAGGACCCTCAGACCGATCCGCGTTTATTTATACATAATCATAACATATTTCAGCTGTTTACTTCCCTCAAAACAAAAAGAAAACTTTCCCCGAACACGCATATTTTCTGGAATATTTTTTTGAGAGTAAAGTTCCCTAAAAGTTCTAAGCATCGGCGCGTCCCAGAGGTCACATATTGTAACCACTCGATCGCGCCACCTCGTTTAAAGGGACGAATTGTAAAAGTATCAGTCATATACTATGTTTTCTTCGAGAAGAAAATTACTGAGGAAACTTTATTGAGCATGTTATGTATGTATTATCTAACAATTTTGGTATGGGACTAGAAATGTTATGCTACAGTCTAAATCTATTAGGAGTTATTTACATGCGTTACTCATCTCTAAAGTGATAAAATTTTATTATTAGTTCATGCTACCTAAGAATTAGTTATAACTGTTACAACTAAGTATTCGCTTCGAATATATTCCCATAAAAAAACATTGAAGGCCTATTCAAAAATGAATCATATTTAATAAACCGAACAAAATTATACATATTTTTAATTGGTTATTACGAAATGAGGATGTGTATTTTACTTATATTTGGTAGTTTACCGCTATCTAAATCGTAAGCTGTTTCTATTTAAATTCTAATCTGTGTTAGAATCTTTAACAAAATATAGAAATTAGTTTTTTTAATCAGATACAAAAACCGATTTCTGAATAAATTAATCAGGATTTGCATAATATATGGGCGATACCCTATCAAAACCTTTTTGTTCCCTACCATTGAAAGCTCAGTACTGTATAGATATGAGTTGACGTGAACGTGTATAAATATATACATTGGTTTGTGATCCCATTTTAGTACTTTTTGTACAAAAAGAAATAATGAACTTTTTTTGACATTTTTTCCATGACAAAATACCATTAGGGGAATCAAACTGATGAAGGTGTTAAGTCATTGGGGGCTTTTTTTCGAGGTGTAGGAAAGAAAATAAATAATAAATAAATATTCTATGACATCCTACAGAGTGCTCTCTAGAGCCAAAGCAAAAGGCAAAGCATAGTTTGCAACTATCTTGTGTTGCGAGTTCTAGAATGTGGATAAACATACTTATAAGTATACTTTTTTTGTAAATACATATGTATTATATATAGAAAAACCCAGACCAATGCAAATATACATGTATACAAATATTTGCACTGAACGGGAATCGACCTCGCGCCTTCCTTCAATAATAAAATATACATTAGTTCTGTATTTAAATCTTCCCAAACTTAGCTCTGTTACCGTATTTGCATATCCCAAAACAGTAAAACGTAGTCCGAAATTTCGGCACTTGATATTGTACTAGGTACAACTCGGAAATTTATTGTCATTTTGTTTATTCATGGCTGGTTTAAATTTACTGACGACTACAGCTCCCTATACCTCAATTTCGTGTTTGAACTTCAATATTTAGGATGCCACAGACATGTTTCTAGAATTCTAAGTTCTTGGATTAATAACGTTTTAAGACATTGAAATTAACTTCCTAACTAAAGTTATTCAAGGCATTATGTTGTTTTGTTGTTTAGAAATTAGAAATAGAAATTGTTGGTTAGAAATTTTGTTGTTATATTTTTGTACTAACTGTGTTCTTAATTTTACCTACGTAGATTGTTACTTTAATCTTTAATCTTTTTTCTCAGAAAAGAATTAAAAAATTGAGAAACAATTATTATTATAATCGATAAAAAATTACATATTAAAAAATGTAAAAGGCCAGGTCAAGAGTCAACCGTCGTCAAAAAAACAATTATGAAAGTTGAAGAAGCGAAAGGCGTATGCCAAGATCGTAGCAAGTAGAAAGATGTTGTCTTTGCCTACTCCAATGAGAAAAAGGCGTAATTTGTATGTATGTATGTAAAAAAAAAATTACGAGTCAACATAACTTAATCACCTTAAGGCCACCATTACAGACGCCAACGATGAACAATGCTATAAGTGATCTCAAGTTTAACAGCCAGACACGAGATACTGCAACGAATAATTCAAAGGCTGGTCACGTTTCTAAGCGGTGAGAATATATTTAGGAGTCATGCAAGACAGCCATACAGACAGATCAGACAGTTTTATAGTTTATATACAACTCTGCAAGAAGCTGCAGTAAGTAATGTAAAAGTTATATATGTTTCCAACTGTGTGTTAGGACAGAAAGAAGATGGCAGGTTTTAGTTTTTTACTACACCGCCGGCCGGAGGGAAAAAGTTGAGAGCGACCATTGGCCAAATATCGGTGACCACTTACCATCAGGTGAGCTGTGTGTTTCTCTGCCACGTAAGTGGTATAAAAAACGTTTGTAAGACGTTTTGTAAGCTTTAATGATCTATACAGATAAGAAGAATTTTGATGTTTGACTTTAGTATAATAATTATGTAGCTATGTATATCTGAAACTATAAGTTACTAACACTGTATAAAGAATGATTCAAATTTCAGGCTTGATACATCGGATAATTCAGGCTTAGTTTACTCGATTAAATCATGCTAATCTCCACCTCCGAGTCAAATCCTTTAAAAATATATTTTGATAAATAATATCGTAAAACTTAACTTACATCTAGCACAAAATTAAACTAATAATGGTCAGAACTTTAGAAATAGTGCCAAGTGCCGTTCATTGCTCGTCCCTTTCTATTTAAAGTAACACGATTTAATGTCTAAATCGAAGACATTTATAGACCTGTACTCGTATTTCTTACTAAGCGTACAATTCCAAGTAACAGTCGTACTGAATACTAATAGTAGGTATAAGATGATTCTATGGTGTGCACCAGTGAGTTTGATGGGTGCACATCAATCAAAGCTATTATGTTGATTAGAATATAGTAAGAAGTTGTACTCGTATTGAGCACTTAGCTAATCTTATAGTTTGTTTTGACGACTGGTGAATTAATGAAACGTTTGTTGTTTACAAGGCAGTTACTATTATTGCTAGATTGATATTGCTAGAATTAAAACGGATGAACGGATTTGGCTGAAATTGGTTACAACATTATAGCTTTTTTATATATATTTAAATCGTTGGATTGTACTCGTAAGATGATGTAACCGGAGGCGGAGTCTAAAAAGTTGTGGCGACCATTTCCAGAGGTAGCCCCAAGAAGTGGCCAGACGGCCTTGACTAATGCTTTTTACGCCCCGCTTAAAGAAATGCGATATTAGTTGAATGGATAAGGAAGCGGCCTCTTCTCAGAGATATCGAGTTCGAAGTCGGCCGGATAGTATCAATGTGAATATTACTTTGTGGAATTTATAATATGTGCTAATAAGAATTTAATCACATGATTTACCATTTGCTGACGGTGAAGGAAAAACATCATGAGGGAACACACATGTCCTAGAAGAGTTTCTAAGGACATATCCAATCCACCAACCCGCATTGGGCCAGCGTGTATGTATTAAAGTTTAAACCTTCTCAGCTCTCTCGTTAGAGGAGAGGAGAACCGTGCCCCAGCAGTGGGACATAAAAGGCTATCACGCTTATAATTTGGGATTGTATGAGGAAAGGAACACGTGTGTGGGTAAAGCATTCCACTTCTGTTAATGAGAGGTATTAAGTATCTGAATGAAATTTTCAGCACTAAATCACAGGCCCAGCGTTCAGTGCCCCGGAACAGCGAGCAGTCCAAACTAAGCTTAAGTAAATTAACTTGTGTCGTCCTAACAATCTGCTAACTAACTGAGCAAAGAACAATAATCACTTGAGCTAACAACTAGTTAGAATTTGTTGAAATTGTTCTCACTGCATGTTGATTAGATCATCGGCTGAATTTCCAAGATTTGCTTTACAAACTTATATTGGATTAGAAATTAGCTTCTCAAGTTTTTATGATTATACGAAGTTGAATGTATATTTTTTTGGTTGATGATTTTTTTATACTTTTATCGATATTTTAAGTCTGTTCATGTTCATATCAATCAATTAAATAATTTATTACTAAAACTAGTGGGTACATCATTATTCTTCTCCATGGAGCGAGCAAATTTTTCGATGCCAAATAAGTTAATTGATTTCAATATACAAATACCTACAATATGGAATTTGCATGTCAATAATAATGATATGAAATATTGCAATTGATTTTCTACCTTAGTAACTTATATTTATAAGAATTAATTTATTTTGTTTAGTTTTTAATTTAATTTATTTTTGATTTTAACATTGGTAATGTAATTATTTTTTAAGAATAGGTAACATTATTTATTACTAGCCACAAATTTAACAAAACCATTAAAAATAAAATGTAAGGTAGTTGGTAGTGAGTTTGCCTGATAACCTGATGATAGCTTATGACATAATCAAAGAATAGCACCTTTTTTGTCAACCAATTTACTACAGAGATTGGTGGAAAGTGTACACACAATTCGCAAATCAGCCATTTGTGTCAACGACGTGTATTGCACAATCTATGTGAACCACCCCTCGGGACTGTCAACAGGTCGTTTCCAACCCCATTGAAATTAAAACATCCATTATGTTATCTTTATTAAGTGGCGTGTATCATAATTTTATCTTTATTAAGTGGCCTTGTATCATAATGTTATTCAGTCCGGCCTAATAAAAATTAAAAATCTTGTCGGAGCCACAATGAAAAGCAATCCTCTTTTTGTATATTATAAACCTGCTTGGGTTATCTGTGGCTGGTTTCCCAACAATATTCATGTTTGGTTACGTGATGAGAGTGCCAAAATTGAGAAAAACATAGCAAATGTGGGTTGGTAGGTATACTCATATACCAAGTTATATAGGTATATACCCGACTGTCACACACACCGCTTTTTCAACCAGGTTTATCAATATTATATTATTATGTATACTATTTTAAAATTGAAAAGTAAAAATTGTTATCTGTACGAATCTGAACGAATCTGAAAATATTTTTTTATACTAATTAGGTGGCAGACAAGCTCACGGCCCACCTGATAGAAGCAGTCAAAGTAGCCTAATGGACGTGTGCAACACTAAGGGTGTGTCACACACATTGCCTACCCTGAAGGATGGGGGCTGGAAAATGAGGTGGGGAAGGTGGGCTGACAGGATTTTAACGTGATTTATTTATTAGAAAGATTTCTGGTCAGCCCCCGTAGACAAGTGTCAAAAGTTAAAGTCGCTAACATCGCTAAGGTAACGAATAGATTAGGTCGACCAATCACATCCAAGCTCGTCGGCGTAGTATGATGCGCGCGCCACGGCGGAATCATGAGCTGGAGTGTGATTGGTCGACTTAATCTATTCTATTCGTTAGCGATTTAGACTTTTGACACTTGTCTAGGGGCTCAGACTTAAAATTTGTTATTTTTAACTTTTGCGTTAAAAAATTAGTAGAAAATAGAATTAAAAATACAATACATAGGTACCTACTTATACGACATACATACAAGCTGACAATGATTCAAAAAATAAGTTTTAATCATAAAATTACATCACTCGATTCATTCCGTTGAACTCGTCAACTCGTCGTAACGGTTGCGTTTATAGATACCAACATGGCTACCCAATCTCATTCGTAGTTTATCTTCACCCTATCACTACATAAAATCAGTTAGGTAGCTAATAAAAGTTCTTCTTCCAACCTAGATAAAGCTGCTCAAATAAAACTAGCCCATAAAACAGCGGACGTAAGTTGCTCACAGCACTTTGCGGCTGCAAAATATAAACAGTAGTTTAACTTTGAGTTGAACACAAAACCATCGCTTATATTTAATTATTCTAATTTTGAAAATATAAGACTGTTTTAAACTTTCGCGTTCCATGATTTTATTACTCTTATGTTAACGGGAATTAACGCGATCATGAAAATGTCGAAAATGTGCGGGTAGATGTACAACCGGCTACCTCACGGGCTCGACGACGGAGGACGTGCGCAGCTGAGACAGTCAGCCTGTGACTACGGCTGGTGTAACCTGGTCGAAACGTCGGGCATTCCAAAGGTATGTATATACCTATACCATGGTCGCGTTGATTCCCGTTAACATAATATTAATATAATTAATATAAGGCTCAGATTCATTTAAATATAAATAGAATGTACATGATGTAGCTAGAGATTATCAACCCAGCGTTAATTCTATAGCATGTTGTTTAGACTATTTTACCAAATTATTGAAAAAGTGAAGGGGCTTTGACTCCCGCATCTGGAAGGTTACGGTCTCTAGTAACATCACTATGTCTCCCACACCGGGGTAACACGACCCTGTCACCAATTCCTTGGAAACTAAATTGAACGTCGTGTTCCCATAATATTATAAATGTGAAAGTTTGTGAAGATGTTTGGATGTTTATTACTCATCTCAGATGAACAAATCTAGTTGAAAGGTACAACACACAACTCACAACACAACTCGATCGTTATTATGACCGCGGTGTTCTGTAGGGCGGAGGTACTACCCCAGTCGGATTGCTCATTTCGGACGGGAGATACCGTCCTGTTCTACCATCCATAAATCCAGGCCAGCTACTTTCTATCCCTGGAATAGGTTCTCATGGTTTGTAGAAACGACATCACAGTTCTACGCAGGTGAAACCGTGGGAAACCGCTAAAATACTATAACATAATTGGAAGTCCCTGGTTGTGTAACCTGATCTAACAGTGGTCAAACATAGAACAATAGTTGTTTACCCTAATCTGCCAGTGATGAAACTCAAACATACAACAGTAAAAAGGTGTACATAAAGAAATATTTAGTGTTGGTTTTCTGTTTCATAGTTAAAGTGGTTTAACAGAAACTGACAAGCTTTGCGACATGTCGCGCGCTGTAGCCACAAGAGGACGACATGCCGCGTCGTACCGTGGGTAAACAGAGCCTGTTATCATTCCATCCGTGGCCACTCGTAGTACGCAGTGTAATAATATAGTTACAATTCAATGCGAATTTATGAAAAGAAAACACTAAAGGGAAAGGACTCTTCGTAGTGGATACGCAACTAAAAATTATTTTTGTATTTTATATCGCCGAAAATAAACTTGTTGTTAGCTTGTAGACATAATTTTTTGGTAAAAGTTTACGAAGTTGTATTTTTTTTTAATTGTAAAAAATTAAGATGAGAATCTTATTTGTTGGGTAAATAACGCTCGAGGGGGCCATCTCAAAACCGGAGATGGCCCGAGTCAAGCTGGGGTGCGAGAGAAATGTTCTATGGGCCACCTTACGGCCTGGCGACAGAAGACTCTAGACGGCGTGTGGTTTTGGACGGTAAAAATCGACATAACCTGCCTCGCTGGCCGCGGGGTCGTGAGGATTTCCGCACGGAAAAAAAGGCAGGTAACGCTGAAATAAAATGTGATACTTTAGTCATAGATGTCAGAAAATATTTCCCTGCTGTGATTATCACAAGTAACTACAATATGAGGTATAAGAAGGGCATTAGAAGGTTTTACAGGGCCAACAGCGTGAGTGTGACGCCCTTGCATACCTCCATAGGCCACAGTAACCACTTACCATCAAATGGAACGTGTGCTTTTTCTGTAACCTAAGTGATATAAAAAAATATCGAATGGTATGTGGTGAGTACTGTTACTAGAACCATCATCATCTCCCATATTATTATGATTTAATACTGTCTATCACGTACAACTCTATATGTTCAGGGGCCTTACTCCGAAAAACGAAAATATTCGTATCCGTTGACGTTTTGACCATACAGCTACCCCAAAAGTGTTTCGTGTCGGATTTCGGATCCGTCTTCGATCGTTTGACATTGAGGTTGTCGATCGTTATCAGTACACCTCCTACTCCCAAAATACATTTGACGTTTTCGCTGTCGTTGTTTGACAAATGGTCCGTTTTCGTTCGATCCGAAACGTTCATGTTCGATTTTCAGAGTAAGGCCCCAGCTTACAAATTATAATACGTTCACACTACCCCCAGGTACCCCAGGGGGACTCATTAATTAACGGCCTTCCATTATCTTTATGGAACAACATTATTCGGGTTGAATGATTGTTATTACAAATGACGTCTGTGAGCTCAACAGGCTGGTTTTATTTCATATTCCATTGTGATGTTATGAAGTACTTTACATCCGGGAACCAATGATGAGTACCTACATTTGCAAACTTTTTCCTAAAATAAATGAATATTTTACGACATTCCACACAGCGCACTCTAGACCCAAAGTAAACTTAGTTTAACTAGGTGTTTTGTGGGTTCTAGAATACGGTAAACATGATATACTTTTTTTTATAAATACATACACACAATACGCCACCGAAAAAATCGCACACCATCTCGGGTTTCCAGATGCGGGAGTGTGAGGTGCCCCATAAGGCAATCCCTGTTTTCAAGATGGCCTTAGGTTTGGATACTTCTGTGTCCGGTCTTGCCTTCGGAATAAGGGCGGCCGCCGCGTGCTGCCACATGTTTGTGCCATGGTCACTCTTGCAGATTTACTTGACAGCCATACGTACGCCGTTACTTGCAAGTCCATTTGAGTAGCTCTCGACATTCATCATTCTCTGAACCTTTTTCCCAACTCAGTTGGGGTCGGCTTTCCAGTCTAACTGTAATGCGGCTGAACTTCGATATTTTCCGTGGAGCGACTGCCATCTGACCTCCACAACCAATGGTCATTATGACTAATCGCGATATCGAAGTTCCAAGTTAGACTGGTTGGACTTATGTGGGCTCCAACTACTCGAGGTAGCTCTTGACATTATCAATAAAAAGAAAATTGAAATATCGTCTTACAATTTTAAATCATAAATATGGCGGACTACTATTTGTTGTGACGCATGACGTAATTTATTTAAAAATGGACGCTAAACCTCAGTTGTATATTAAAATTGTTTACTCTGAATCCAGTGAGTTAATGTATACCGGCCAGTTAATTAGTTAAGCCTGCTGGGATCTGTTGACGGCCGGGCAGAAACATGCGACTGAATATTATAGCCGCGCAAAGACCAGGGATTTTTGGTTAGCCAGTATTAATATATTATCGTATATTTATAACACTTTTAATTAATGTCGTTGTGATATACGAGTATAATGGGTTGGCTGATGTCTATGTGGTTACAATAAAAAAAGAATGAAACGTAATTACGAATTATTTTATTTGTATTTTTTATGTTTTGAAAATGATTACAGAACTTTTTTGTTTTAGAAATTTTCGATGGTATATTAAACTATTCTTCTTCCTACTGAATAATATAAATCTAAAATTTTAAATGAGTTTAAAGAGAAAATGATGTAGGTATAATATAGTAGGTACTTTATGATTGTCGCTAGGCTTATGTGAAGTAGTAATAATTATGTTTTCAGCTCAGCACTACAGAAACTTAAAGCTAGTGAGGAACCCCTTCTTTTTTGAAGTTGGTTAAAACTACCAGTAAGTGATAAACTTCTACTTGAAAAAGAGTTTCAGTAATAACACAACTCATACATGCATTAATAAAAAAAAACATCTAATAAAATAAAGATAAAATGATTCAAACGCTGCATTGCGCCAACACAAAGATGTGATATCGATCTCACAACAAAGTAACAGAAAGCCTTATAACATACTAATTAAAGAAAATTGATCTTATTAACTAACACACTTAATGAATCCATAACCGCGAGTAATATTATACGAGAGCACACCCTTCTCAACAAAAGATCATATTTCAACTCCAAGCAAAAATATACGTTACAATAAAGCTATTGAGTTCAAATTTGATTGTCTGGATACCTGATACTTGTAGCTTAAAGTAGCAATATTATACAGGTATGTTAGGATAGGAGCCATATGAGCAAGAGGACCAAAGCTTTTACAAAATTTAGAGAGAATAGTTCCTTAGGGGGATAGTCAGTAGAAGCGCTGTATTATGTTTTAAACACAGGTCAACTTGAGTGAGTACTGATTAGGTTATTCATGATAAGAGGTTTAGCATTATACATCATATATGTACGCTTGTTTGTATCCTTGAGAGGGTAGAAAAGGTTCTCCAACATATAGAGGTACATTGTGGCAGTTTTGGTTTTCGGTCTCATGTAATAGGCTAAGGCTTACCTGATCTGTTTCAATAAATATATTTTTGTAATATCACTGGTGTATGAACTGTTCTGTTAATTTTTTCTGGCATCCACCACTTTGAAGATTTTTAACAAATAAGAATAATGTTTAGAATTTAATACATAGATACTATAATTTTTATTTGTTAAAAATCTTCAAGTAGTAAATGTCTGCGCCAATATGTATAATATATTTTATGACAATAATTTATTAGTTGAATGTATTCTTAAATATACTAAATACCAGTTAGTTTTATATAAACTTTTAATAGATGATTATGACACGATATATTATGACACGATTTGTAAACGACTCACTCACTCACTCTAAATCATTCTTCTTACGTAGGTACTACCTAGGTACTTGAAGCAATCCAAATTTTCACTAGCGCCCTAAATATATAAAAATTGTAAAAAGGGAATAAATCATAATATATTCAAGCATCTCAAGATTATATTATTTTCCTTTGTTCTGTATCGAACAGTGAGTGCCAAGGGAATCAACTTAAAACGCCAATTTTCAAGATTCACCTCATGCTTGGTTAATTGACGGATTAATTGACGCGCCTCAGTTATCGCGTTCTGCACTATCAACAAAGGTATATTCGTAGATGTTCTATTTCACGAAGGCGGTTTAGCTGTCATTGTAGTAAAACATTATATACACATTACTTTTAAAAATGAATTACTTGCAATGCAATTATTGTTCTACTAACTGCTACATGAATTTCTTGTGACGTGTCATGAACTTTCGCACACACATGTACGCGTATTTACAAGACACAGGTACTACAATTTAATTGTTCACCCGCCTTCGTGAGGTAGAATATCTATAACTAAGAATACTTTCTATGCAATTAGAGTACATTGTCACGAAGTTTGTCGGTCACTATAATGTACAATACAAAGACGTTATCTCTGTAAATATCTAAAGGAGTCGGTTGTAGTCGGAGCCCGTTCGCCACCTTGCAGGTTGGCGCTGAGTGGGTCCTCGATGTCATACCAAAGTACCCCTGAAACACCACTTACTTAAAGGCGGAGTATGGCACATGACAGGTTGTTTTAGAGTACTTAGAGTCTTTCATAGGCGTCTTTTATTCTCTACTCGCTTTGCCCGTGACTTCACACATGGATTTAGTTTTTTAAGGTTTTAATTATTTTGTACATAGCTCTTTCCACAACAAATTTTCAAAGAAAAAAAAAACAAATTCAACGGATCAAATTATAATGGGACTATACGGGAAGCGCCAGATATCAAATAAAAAAAGAATCATCAAAATCGGTCCATCCAGTCGGAAGTTCTGAGGTAACAAATATAAAAAAATACAGTCGAATTGAGAACTTTCTCCTTTTTTGAAGTCAGCTAAAAATTAAAGTGACATATATTACGCCTTACAACACTGCCTATGTACCTATTAGTGAAAATCCAGTCCAAATCAGCCCAGCGGCTCTAGCAGCTAAAGACAGATAGACAGACAGTCAGACAAACTAACAGTTAGACAGACAAAATTAGTAAAATCACTTTTTGTTCATGTAGGTATCGTACATTATACTCATAAACATTGATTTAAAACCTGATGGTTTTATTTATTTATCTAAGTATTCGGACTAATTTTTTAATTAATTATCTAAGTTTTAATAAATAAATAAATAAATAAATAAATAAATAAATAAATATTCTTCGACAATTTACACATCGCTACCTAGACCCAAAGTAAACTTAGTTTAACTAGCTTGTGTTATGAGTTCTAGAATGCTGATAAACATACTTATATACTTTATAAACATAATAATATTATAAACATACACTTCAAATGTATTCATTTTTATAGCTAAAAAAATAATAGAGGCCTCTCCCAAAAACTAACACAATGTTGAACCTACTACTAAAATGATACTATATGCAAAAATTTCTAATTTATTCCATCCATAACGACCGGGTACCTGGTGTCGCAGTATGAATAATAGGATGAGTCCTCACTGGTGTTGACGTACACATACGAATAATCCCTATGCAGTGACAGAGCCGATGGTAATTGCATTTAGCGCAATTTTGCCCTAACACCCGCCTCGGTGCACAGTGTTTGGTAAACCTAATGTTTTGTGACGTCACGGAAAACACCGCCGTGGTCATTTAAAAGATTTTTCGTCAATTGGCGCGTATGGAACTTGCTCATTCGTGCGGAATGGCACCTGCAGATCGAGCGTATTTTTTGTTGTCAAGGTTATCGTGCGGAAATCCCCATGAATACCACCCCCGTCGGCCATCGGGATAGTTATGTCGGGATCGAACCGACTAAAACCGCACGCCGTCTCGGGCCTTAATTACCAGGGTGTAACGTTATCCAATGGGCATATCCCTCGTACCCCAGCTGACTCCGGGCCATCTACGGTTTTAAGATGCTGCACCCGATACTCGCGCGCCCTCATATAAAAATGGATTGAAATCAAAATTTAAGCCGTCAAGCTGAGAGCCGCTACTGTAGCACTATCGGTGTAAGTAATAGTGACCCCGGTCCTGAGACTTTACCTTTAGCTTATCATCAGGCGAGGTGAAGTCATTTTGACGTGTCCTAAAAAAAGAATTGGACACAACACATGCTGCCGCGTAGTGACTGACTGGTGTGTAAGTGTGTGCGTAAACTTGTACGTATAACCAAGCTGGCTGACTCTAGTGTCGTCAGTCTGTTGTATTCTTTGACACGTTCCGTCCGTGAGTTTTATATATCTACGAGTACAATAACGCGAAATCCATGCGAAAGTACAATATCCAGATAATAGATAAAATAAATGCTGATTGTTCAAGCGCTTGGTTCATTTAAATAAATCAGTAGATACAGTTGATATGCAAAATGATTCGCAGCGATTTTATTTTGCTTCGAGGATAAAAAATATGACGCTTTTTATGTACCTATAGGATGAATACAAATATTTTGTTCGTGTATATTCTGAGAGTTTATTATGAGGTACGATACTAGGGACATTCCGTTTTTTCCTGTAGCAGTTATATAAGACAACTTATGGATAAGGGCATTCAATAGTTAATATCCGCCTAAGGATACTATTTTCTTTTGCATAATGCATTGCAATATCCAGATCAATGTAGATATAATTTTGATGCATAGATACACACATTTTTAATGAGCGAGAATCGAACCCGCAAACTCCAATTTAATAGTGACAAATGGTTATTGACAGCGTCTGCGAATGATTGAAAATTTCGTAGATAGTTAGATAAACCTTCTGTATCTGCCTTCTGATAAATCTCATTTGTTAGCCGAGCCGGGTGCAGATGGACCGCATGAAAACGAACGAAATATTTTCAAGCGATTGATCTGTATTCAGCACAAATTATTCCTCAATAACACAACTCTATACGATCACTATTTTCGAGTCATTTTCTGTAGGAAGAAAGCAAAATAACCCTGCAAAATTAAACATCCTTCACATCGAAAGTTCGTGAAAGGGTATATATTAAATTCACCAAAGTATGTGACAGGCCTAAGAAGACGAAACTTTACTAATTTAGAAACATCCTGTACTCTGACACACAGAAAGAGAGGCCAAATCAGCGCTATAAACAAAATCTCGATACAAAATTACGGAAGTGACATTATTGGGGCAGAAACAAGTCAACAATCCCTGTTTGTTTGAGTTCAGTTGGGGGAGGAGAGGATTCCGATTGAAAAGGGGAAAAAATCGGCCGTGTAGAAAATTGGGCCGTCGCGGAGGCAGCTACATAGGGACACTTATACGGAACAGTAATCCAATTTTAATGTAGAAGGGTATTGATTCATAATGAGGATTTGTCGATTGCGAGCGAATAGGATTTATTTAAGCTTACTGGTTCGGGTTGTTATTTTAATTTGAATGAATTTATTATCATTTAAACTTTCGCTTTCCATGATTATAATAATATTATACAATCGTTGCTACACTGCGTTTTATTGGTGTGATTTTCTGTAGGTGGGGTTGAGTATCAAGTAGTTAAATAAAATAATACGGGATATTTGACTACGTGATAGGGGCTCGTGATTAAGTGGCAAAGGTAAAAAAACATTAGTCAGTCAGTCTTAGGATGTGTGACGACAAGTATATAAAGACTTCCAGGTTTGTAGTTAACCGGTTTTAAGTTTCCAATTAAGCTGAAATATTGCATGCATAATCTTAACCGCTTGAGTACCGCGGTAGCTTAGTGGTTTGGGTAATGGACTGCTGAGACGAGGTCTCGGATTCGATCCCAGGTTCACCATGGCACACATTAATGACTTTTCGATGCTTTTCGAAGTTATGTGTGTATTTATCGCAGGTTTATTAGTGCCTCGGAGAGCACGTTAAGCCGTCGGTCCCGGTTGCCGGTTACGGGTAGTTGGAGCCCACAAAAGTCCAACCAGTCTAACTTAGAACTTCGATATCGCCATTGGTCATAATGACCATTGGTTGTGGAGGTCAGATGGCAGTCGCTCCACGGAAAATATCGAAGTTCAGCCGCATCACAGTTGACTGGAAAGCCGACCCCAACTAAGTTGGGTAAAAGGTTCAGAGAATGATGATGATGAATCTTAACCGCATGACAATGTAATATTATTCAATAAAAGCTTGTTATTACAAATACTTTTTTAATAAAACTTTTTCAAATCTACTTCCAGATTTAAAGTATTCAATGAAGTGTAAAAACATTTTTTACTCATGTACATATTTTCTGAATTTTTTTGCTGAAAACAAACTCTTATTATTAAGTTTACCAACCTTCGTATCGTGATCTTATTAAAGTACTAAGCTTGTTTAATTAATTAAAATAGTTAAAAATAATCATACAACATCATTGTCTTAAAAGCCAGCGTAATTTCACCTCTATCTCTTTCGTTTCAAACTATTCGAAGTGCAGAACTGTGCGACCTCCCTCACCGCACGGAGTTTAATTCCCCTCTGTATACAACGCCATGCATTAGCAGTGCCATCACGTCGCCGCCAGGGGTCTGCAACTTTTGAAATATTAACTCTTTCCATTTTCTGCTATCCTGGTAACTGTCGGTGTAACTGATACATCTTAGCTTCCAACTTTTCGTCTAATCTTTTTACATTTGACTTAAAAACTAAGTTTACTTAGCTGGCAGATAAATTTGAACCAAATATTTCATTTATTTTACATTTATTTTAGGAATATGTTTATTTAATTTACAGCTTCCTGAAAATTACCTAAAATTGTTCCATTTTAGACCCTTGATTTTGACCGCAATAGCCAAGGCTATTTTATTATTTGCTACTGGCCAGTATTGTTCCTTCTATAAAATTCAAAATCACGCGTCATACAAAGATATTGAACTAAGGATTACATATTATTTGCTTAAATAAATGAAACTTATCCAAACTCAAAATATATGTAGGCATATTTTTTACTTCTTTATGCATATGGTATCAGCCTACAAAAGACCCCTACTATCGTAAAATGCTTCTCACTTTATAGATCGTATCTTTCTCGACCCCATCGTAAATTCCTTAACTAAGTCCTTCATTACGAAAGAGATTCGTCTTTTTAATTTATAATTATAGCACTAAACGACTCAACAAGTACCTTGTTCAGGTAGATGACAAAATTTATCTACTACCATTTTTCTTTTAAGTATCCGGCAGTAAAACAGGAATTTGCAAGCTTAAATGAAAATCGTTGTACCATTGATGTATTTGTGTCTATGATTTTATTTTAAATGTTTATGAATTGGTCCAATGTACTTGGGGAAAAATCTAATACTAGAAACCAAAATTACTAGTATTCCCGCTAACCCTTCCAGCTAAGCCTTACTCCTTTTGATAGGAGTTGGTTGGATAGTGTAATGACCTGGCTTAAAATCCGGGACCACTTGATCATAAGGCCGACTTCTAGACCGCCAAAACGTGGACACTGACGGTGGGGCTAGTCCACAAATTTAAAGTCGCGTTGCGGGCCATGGAGCGAGCTATTGTTGGCGTTTCTTTGAAGGACAAAGTGGCAATGGGCTGGCCAAATCTGTCGAAGGACTAATGACCGTTGGCGAAAACGAGTTCTAGAGTTTAGACCGCGAGTTGGCAAAACTTAGGACGTCCCCTAATCAGATGGACTGACGACCTGAAAACGGTAGCTGGGACAGACTGGATGCGGAAGGCGGAGAATCGGGTGGCAAAGCACACATTGGGAGAGGCCAATGTCCAGCAGTGGGCGTCGATAGGCTAATTGACATAAAAAAAGTCGGATAGAAATAAAATAACACACATAGTTTCAAAGAACAAGTTATACTATTTAGCCGGTCGTATATCCAATTTAACTTACATACATCTTCATAACAGGGTCGTAAAAGAGACCGTTAAACTGGCATACAACATAATAGCTAAAGTAAAGGTAATATTATTGATTCTACCACCGCGTATGTAATGTGAACCGCTATAAAATTTCTACGGAGAATATAAAAGTTTGTCGTTCGATCTCACCTTTATGTTTTATTGCAAATATATTTATGCAGCTTAAAACATATTAGAGGTTATGTTTTAATAGATTAGACCCTCTTTTTATGTTAATAATTTTAGTGTGGTAGTAAACTTTGGAGTATATTTGAAATTACGTATATTTTGTATGGAATTACCATTTGTTTTATTCTACGGTTTTATTAGTACTAAGACTGCATGTCCAAGCGCGATTCTAAAGTTACAGCGTCAAACGTATCACTATGTTTCAATATTACATTTTTTATATTTTTGTTCATGGCTGTTGGTCCTCCGAATAGATAAATCAATAAATAACTAAATATCATGAATTATATAATTATATTAATTATTTATATATTAATAATTAAATAAATTAAATATCATGAATAAAAAAAAAATTAAACAATATGAGTACAAAAGTGCAGTGCAGATAAAAAGAAGTAGAAAGAAGGGACCAGAAGAGGTTAAAATTGCGTATAAATCGTGATCTACTAATTTAGATGATTATACTTCTCTAATCCTCCCGATAGAAGCAAAACTCTGTTACCAATTAAAAGAGTATAGGTACTCACAGAACATTAAAAAAAAATATTTGTTCTGTGAGTATACTACACATATCCAAGTTTTGAGGTAATCCTCCTAAATCTTTTTATATGTACTTAACCGTTTCATCGTCTTTTCATAAATACTCAGACACAATACATCTCTCCCTAACTATAATAACTCGAACAACGTTGTTGAAACTAGTCGTAATCATAGTCGTATCAATGTTTTTATCATCTATGAGAAATCGGTTACACATAACTAATATTCTCCATAACTCCTTCAACTAAGCCAAATTGCTTATGGGGATCACGTTCAAACTGTGCTTAGTGGAGTGTTCCCTGAAGACCAGACTGTAGTTTAATCTTAACATATAAAATTCTCGTGTCACAGTTTTCGTTCCCGTACTCCTCCGAAACGGCTTGACCGATTCTCATGAAATTTTGTGAGCACATTGAGTAGGTCTGAGAATCGGCCAACATCTTTTTTTTTTCATACCCCTTAGTGATAAGGGTTGTTCACCCTTAACATGCAAAACAACGTTTGCCGGGTCAGCTAGTTTCTAAATAAAATTGTCGTATCAACTTGGACATAATACCTACAGCTACTGTCAGGCGTCACTTCATTTTTCTATTTATGTTTTTCTTTTGTCTTTATTACACCACTAAAGTGGCAGACAAGCACACGGTCCACCTGATGGAAAGCGGTTGCCTATTAAACGGTATAATAGCGTCAGTGTTTCAAATTTCAATGTAACCGTTAAGATATCATTAACATGAAAATAATAATAATATAGTCATTGACTGGACGAAGAAAACCGTGATGAATAATAATAACAAAGATATCCCTTTAAAACTCACTAGCGACCCGGGATCCGGCTTCGCCCGGGTGTAAATTCCAGTTTTCCATTATAATATATAGCCTATGACACTCACAAATGACGTGGCTTTCTATTGGTGAAAGAATTTTTAAAATCGGTTCAGTAAATCCCGAGATTACCCCTTACAATTTAACAAATATACAAACACACAAACTTTACTTCTTTATATTAGTATACCTAGATATAGAAGAAAAATAAACATACAACCACACAAAGAATTATTGCTGAAAATACATTACAAAAGAATACAAGTTTGTATTCTTTTGTAATGTATTGTGGACCTACTCTAGATTTTGAAAGCAGTTAACAAAATAAACTGCATTTGAAATTGTTCACACGTAATGAACAATCGCTAACAATACAATGATTAAAAAATAAAAACCTGAATCTGGCGTGCCTCTGGCTATCAACTGGCAACAGGCCAGCATTTTGGCTATCTCCTTACTTCTTAGAATAGAAACAATTGTCTGCCTCAGAATTATATAGGAGGAATTGAATTCGAATAAATCTTTCTAGCCATCTGTTTCTGATTTCGAAAGACCATTTTTACTGTTTTAAAAAAAAAACAGAAACTGAATAATCGACTATATTATAAACGTGAAAGCTTAGGAAGATATTTGTCACTCAGCCACGCTCTAACAGTAAAACGGATTGTTTGAATTACGGTTTGTAGCAAAATGCGTCGCATAGAAACAAGTATAGTGTACAGCATCTTACTTGGCAAGGTTTTGGAGTAGTGGGGCCCACACTACTCCAAAACCTTGCCAAGTTAGGTGCCGTGTACTACAGTACACATCCTACTATCCTACTAATATTATAAATGTGAAAGTTTGTGATTATGTTTGGATGTTTGTTAGTCAATCACGCTATAACGACTGTACGGATCTACCTGAAATTTAGTACAGTGATAGATTATAGTCTGAAATAATACATAGAATATTTATTTCGGGAATCGGTTCCCATAGGCAGCGGGAACGGGATTAGAATGCCACACGCTGAACGGATTTTTATGTGTTTTCTTTCGAAACGTCTTGATCAGACTTAAAATCTTACCCATGTTTGATCACAATCGGTTGAGTAGAACCAGAGATTATACTTACCTAGTCAAAATACGCAAAAACCGACGTGCATGCAGGCGGAGCCGCAGGCGTAAGCTAGTTGAGAATAAAGTTTACTTTTTAATATCTTGAATATCTGCAAAACTTTGCACATTTTATTTAAACAAACATATTTGGGAAATTGCAAGAACGATCCCGTTTTACGACCGGAAAGAATATTTCTTTGCAAAGCTTTTAAACTTAGTCCCGACTTATTGTCAGTGTTTGTTTCGTTCAGAAACGTGCAGATTTATGGTAATTGTTTAATGCTTCTTCTAGAAGTTTGAATCATGTTTAAGGAAGTCATTTGATTTACTAGAAAGATAATAAAATTATCGTTCGGGAACTTGCGAAGATGATAAATATTGTGTTGTGATTGTGTGGAATGAAGTTTTGACTAATTGTTTGGTGACTAAATCGATTTTATGATTGCTTCGTAGGTTCTTCCTTTAATTCATTATTGTACACAAAAGAAAACATCAATGAAGCTAAGATAAGAGATATACAGAGATTATGTACAAAGGCGAGCTTAACTCAAAATGAGTTATAGAGCAAAATAGTAAAAATACAGGTAAAATAGTGAAAAAAGGGTTCAATTCAGGGGTTGAGCAAGTTTTACTTTTTTTCAATGTTTTTCATATACATAGGACACGTTAATTTGACTTCACCTCACCTGATGGTAAGCTGAAGGAAACGTTTCGGGAAAGAGATTCACCATAAAATACACGTACTATGTTAACAATGGTGGCACTCAGTTTGACGGCTTCATCAAAAGAGGATTGTCGTCGCAGCACCGCGTGACATGACGTCACATGAAAACTCATCTAGGTATTTATTTTAATGTAAAAATCGATTGTAATTTTGTTAGTGTTCAGCAACTTCTGAGGGTAGTACCTAAGTATATACATTCAACCAATAAACTGTAATTAGAGCGTCCCTGGTGTAACTAATTAGCTAACTCATCCAATTTAGTTCAATTAAATTTGTTTCGGGTTTGCAAACCGTTTAACTTTCTCTAGGACTTGGCGAGTGCCACGTTTGAGGTCTCCGAGGGTCTGCTGTTGATTTTGGCTTAGAGGCACACTAGTTTATGTGGGTGTTATTCAAGTTCAGTGTCAATACCCACTGATGAAGAGATTGATTTAAGCATCTTAAAGATCTAGACACGCGAGAGCGTGTCAAGCCAAGTTCAAGCAAAGGAACTGGCTAGCCAGTTACATGTGTATATTTACACGAACCATTTGGTGCCACTTTTGACCCCTCTATAACTGAAAACGTAAACACACGTAAACCCTATATAACGTAAGCACCGCCAAGTCAAATCTAGGCTACTTTAAGCTCTCACATTTTTAAATAACAGCAATTGTTATAGGTTCCAATAAAGCAAAGAAATAGAGTTTAATACTTGTTCATAATGTTATTTTGTTCCTATAAATACATATTTCGATTTTGCATAGAACTTGGCACTCATTTAGATCTCCATTCTTTTTGCGGCGGAGCCCATAGCCAAGCATACTTTTTGTATTGAACTTGGCTGTCCTTTTTTACATTTATGTTTTTGGTGGGATACTACTTTCTACTAACAATATAAATACATACATAAGTATTATGCTCACGGCTTTTCCCTCCGGGGTAGGCAGACAACAGACCACCATCTGCTTCTGTCCTTACATTCTTCACGCACTTCCTTTACTGTCATTAAGCCTTTCATGCAAGCCCGTCGGTTTCATAACATATCATAAACTCACGCCTATATCCCCGAAGGGGTAGGCAGAGGTGCTAGCACTCACATTTCGCCAGTTTATGTTTAGATCCCAATGTAATAGGTGGCGAGTCTATTTCCATTAACCGGGCACTTATAGACCTGCGATAAATACACACATAACTTCGAAAAGCATCAAAATGTCATTGGTGTGTGCCATGGTGAACCTGGGATCGAACCCGAGACCTCGTCTCAGCAGTCCATAACATAACGTAACGTATAAAAGCTAGTGAAGATGTTTGTCAATTAATCACGCTTAAACGACTGAACTTATTTGGCTGTTATTTAGCACAAAAGTAGGTTATAGTATGAAATACATAGGCTACTTTTTATATATGGAAGAGGTTACCATAGTTTGCAGGAACGAGATGAAATCGGTATGCTATAATACTTAGTTGGTGAGATATTTATGTTAGTACGCCGTCGACTCTTAGCAAGCCTGGACGAGAATTTAATGCTCAGATAGTACACTTCTAGCCTCACTTTCATACTCACACATTTCACTAGTAAACGCTTTAAGTAATTGGAGCATAATCACAATTTCCGGGCAATCACTAAGTGCATCCTGATGAACAAAACAAGTCAACTTACCCGGAAATTGAACCCTGGAAATTGTTATCCTGTAAAATTCAGTACATGAACTATAACCAAATAAAATCTAAGGATAGAACGCGTTGAAGATGAGACTGTGTCACAAAAATGGGCGCGGCTAACCATGTGCGAATGAACTTCGGGTTGTAATGTGTTACCCAAGTTTGATTGAAATGAGATTCCTGGACATTTTTGTGACTGTTACACTCAAGAACGGGCCCACCTATCCAAACCAAATGCTTAGGCTTTGTTTGGACTATTTAGTAGATGGTTTATGTGAAGTTTGCACAATCTGAATCAAATATGTGATTTTGTGCAAACTTCACATAAACATAAAAAAAAACATAAAAAAAAATGTGATAAATGAAGATTTATCACATTTTTTGTCTACTGACGTCCACGCAGCGGAGCCGCGGGCACAAGCTAGTTTGATATAAATTCGTTATTATTTAACTATACGGTTTAATATTTGATGCTTTAATTATCATTTCCGATAAACCCGCGGTGCTTACGTCACTTTGTTCATTTCCCCAGAATATTTTGGTTCTTCTCTTGTTCATCATATTTAATAGGTAAAAACAAAAAATAAATAAAAAGGTTACTAAGTTAACACCAGTCACTGTTTCACACTCATATATGAACGGTAATTGTGCATAATTGCTACCTGCACAACTTTCATATTCTGTCGCAGTGTGACTAGGGCAGCAGACAGCGGTAGCAGTTTGTAGTTAGTTACAGACAAATACTGTTTTGTTTATAAGTTGTGAGTGAAGTTCTATAAAACAATAAGTTCATGCACAACTTCTGCATTCTCCGTTGCAGATGCTACTGTATGTGCTGCTATCCGGGTCACATTTATGTGCTGAAAAGTACTAAATGGTTTTCTTACATACTTCTTATAATGTGGTAATTTTTTTATAAATCATTTAGGTACCTAGCAGAAAAGGACACGGCTGCCCTGATGGAAAGCGGTCACCGTGGTATATGAACCTGTGCAATAACTAGGGCCGTCGCACTCGCGCTGTCGACCTTGAAGGGGGAGGATGAGGAAAGCGGGGGGAGGGGGGGGGGTATCGGAATGGTGGTGAAAGCTTTGAAGAAGGGTATTTCGAGGAAGGTCATTTCGGTGCCGCCAGATACCATCATCAGACATTTTCAGTCGTCGCCGTCGTCGTAATCGGGGTTACCAAAATATAGCGTATATTTTCAGGTGTTATATTGTTTAATTAATCAAAATAGAATAAAGTATTGAAAAAAAATTGATAATAAAATCAAAACTTACTCTATAAATATAATTACATGATACTTTTATCAAACCATGTCAACGGCATGTTATTGAAACGTAATCAAAACTTATGCAACAATATTCTACAACCGTAGTTCTGTTATTCCAATAACCTATAATTGGAAATAACAACAATAATTACGAACCAATGAATTAATTTCGCAAATGTTTTGTAAACTAACATCCAATTTCACATTATGTCGCCGGGTTATGATTCACGAGGCATTTATTCGTATAGTGCTGCAGACGATTTCAATATATCGAAAATTGAGACGCAATGCGTCGTCGTATCGTTTATTGGGCTTGGTTCCGAAGCCTAACTAAACGGAACGATTTTATACTTAACTAGCGTATGCCCGCGGCTTTGCCCACGTGGATATCGGTTATCATGCGACCAAAATTAAAGTTATCGCATCGCGGGCATCAGGTTGTTTTTTTTTCAAAAAACCTCCAACAAATTTCACTATTTTATAGACAAAAACTTGACAAACCTACCTCGAGAACCACTCTATCTATTGGTGAAAACAGCATGAAAATAGGTGTGGTGGTTTTGAGTTTATCGTAAACATTTCTTCTTTTCTTTCTTTTTCTTCTGTGATAATAGATTTACTGCTTTACAATTAATATACTCAGACATTAATTTACAGAAGGGTTTGTACAGGGTTTGTACGATCTCTGTGCCACAATTGTTTAGACCTGTGTATGTTTTGTGAAAGAATAACAAACATCCATCAAATTGATATTGATAAAATACTAAGTACTAGAATTCTATTACTTAGTATTTTATCAATATCAATCGTATGTACGGACAAAAAATAGTTTTAAAACTGAAGTTATCACACTAAACAACCACATGAAGTATATAAAATCTCCAATAGTACTCTCTCCACTCAGCCTCTATACAAAGTACCATCTGTCTATACCCAACGGTCACTTCAACTTTAAAAATACAATCTCGTGATGGTTTCAGTCGTAAACGTTTCTCATAAACGCTTAACACTTTGCAATGAAACAATTGTTTATACGCGCTTTTCATGGCCCCACTCATAAAATTTTAATCATAATTTGTTCATAAAAGAACTGGTTATATTTATTTTGAAAGTGATGTTTGCAAGATGCAATTGCTTATACCTACGCGCTTTTCATGATCCCACTCATAAAATTTTAAGTAATCATAATTCGTTAACTTACCTGCTCATAAAAGAACTGGCAACCTTTTGAAAGTGATCTTGCAAGATGCAAATGCAATGTTTTAATTAATTAACTAGGATGTTATTTTAACTTCATTAAAATTAACAGCTTCTTTACTACTGACGATATTATTAGAAGTAGAATTTTAGTATTACTACACCCTCTCAGCTCTCTCATTAGAGGAGAGGAGACCCGTGCCCAGTTATGGGACGTAAATGGGTTGCTATTATTTTTTTTTTATTTAGTACCTATTATAAACGAAGAGGCCGAATTTAACTTTGTTTTATTTCTGGGATAATATTCGGAAATTCTTATGTGTAAATTACGATAGCGAGAGACAAAAATAATTATGCTCATATAAGCCGAAGCGAAGCTAGTATAATATTATCTAGATGTGGCGATACACATATCAAAATGTAGGTATATATCTACTTGTAAGATCTTATACAAACATCGCAATAGGTGAATCCTCAGTTCGATGTCACCACGATATTATATTAATATCATCATCTGAGTAACATAATGCATTCAAAGTTTCAGTTCAATCAAACTTTGGGAAGTCAAATTTAACTTGTGAGATTTAATTACAGTCGCTGAAGTAGGGGAACTTAAATAAAAGCGTGTAATAATATGGAATTCGCTATTAGATTTTCTAATTAAATTTCAAATTTCCTCCCATTAAAACGTCATCATATTTGAAATCTTCATATTCTATATCAGATTGAGTTTATGTTAGTTTACTAGTTAGTTAACAGCCTTAATTAATTTGCAATAATATTTCTCATCAGAAAAATCGAAATACTTACACATATATATCTGAAAACAATACACAAATTATTTATTTTATGATATTTGAATTTAGAACATAAACATTATAATTCAAAAACCTCACAATTATTCACTATTAAACATTTGACATAATATTCCTAAATAGAGGTACCTACCTATACACATTTTTCTCACAATCCTTAGAAAACATAAACTTGCAAAGTGTTGCGATTTTTCTGATGAGAAGTGTATAAACACAAGTATACCTAACAAAATTATACATTGAATATTTCAGAAAATAATTGATGTGTTCAGGAGAGATACAGGCGCCGAAAATGTGAACAAAATTTCGTCTGTTCGTCTGCAGCATTTCCTAGCATCACCTGAAAACCGCTAAACATATTCAGCTGCAATTGTGCATGAATATTCTTCTAGGGTATAGTCATTAACTGCGCTATAATATCATCACGCATAAGCGTGGCGAATAAGGTATTTGACACATAAAGAACTGTTTGTTTTTCATGATAATAATAAGTTATAAATTTTTAAAAGATTTTTTTAAAACAAGCTTTCTAGTAAGTGCATAACCAGACAAATCAAATGAGTCCAAATATGACTGGTTTATCTGGTTTAGTTCAGAAATTCCCACAACCACTTATCGTTGCCATTTTCAAACCCTGGATATCACGTAACACCAGAGTATTTGCCAAGGCAAAACAAATGAATCCAAACTACGCCGAATTTTTGCAAATATTCGCTATCAAAATAGAAAATTTCATAGACCGTTACCCTTCCAATTCCATTTGATACCAGCCTTTCACTATACCCACGGGGCAAGACAATCTTGACGAAGTCATAAAAAATAAAACAAAACAATTAAAATCATAAAACCCTCAAACTTTTTATTACACAATTCCAGCTCTCGCCTAAGCGTACCCAGAGGACTAGCTAATTAGAATTTTCCAACATGAATACAACCTTACAATTACATATACAACCACTTTTTACGACTACAGCATAAAGCCTATATTACAACAAGTAAACGGTATTAAAAATCGGCAAATTTTCACGAATTTACTAGACTATCACCACCGTTCTTATTACAGTGTGTTAAGGTTCAAATTGTTTTGGTAATCGAAGAGAATAATGTATGGGGTAATAAATCGCGTGCGTCGCTGGACGCCAGTTTTCAGTTCATTTCCCAAATAAAGTTGTTTGAAGTAATAACAAAGTTTGGTGGAGTAATATAGGGTGTTTTGAGCTAACAAGAAAGTGTTACGAACGGATTGATCCGTGGATGTATTTTTATGTTACTATTTCTGGCTATTGTTTCCTTCTTAACCAACTATAAATAGAAAGAGGGGGTTATTAGGTCAGTGAGAATAGAAGTTAACTTCGCACTAAATTACTGAATCAATTTTAGTTTTTTATAAGTTTTAGAATCACTTACTAATACATAATGCGACAGATTCCGGTGGAGTTTTAGACGCCATCTTTATTTTATTTTTAGAGAGGAATTTTATTCCACGCACGCTTAGGCTGTGGAATTACTGCTGTTGTGGTTTTCCCTGGAACAATATGGGGTTCTTCAAGAAGGGCATTAGAAGGTTTTTGCAGGGTCGGCAGCGCGAGTGTGAAGCCCCTGGTGTGGCATACGCCCATACGCCACGGTGACCGCTCCCCATCAGGTGGGCCGTGTGCTCGTCTGCCACCTAAGTGGTATAAAAAAAAAGTTTTTACCTAAAATCTCGGCAACTATGCACCTTAGGGCAAAAGTATGCTGTAATTGTAATTGGTTGAGTAGAACAGGAGATACGACAAAAGTCACAATAATCAACATTCACGAGAGCGGAACTGCGGGAATAAGCCAGTAATAAAAAAACTAAATGATTTAACCAAGCACGAAAATGAATCCTTACAACCCAATATTTCCTTACTTTATAAAATTCCCATGACGAATGCGAAGAAGCCGCTGAGTGAATAAATCTGACATTTTGAAAAACTTTTCGACAATTTATTATTCCCGCCTTCGCGCCACTGTTTAACAAAATGAAATATCTAAAAACTTCAGCGTCCCGACCTGAATGTTATATCCTATAGTTGGAATTCGAAAGTTTGTTTAAAAAACAACGGTATTTGGAAACGATTATAGGATATTACGTGTAAATATGGATAAGAAAACATACTTAGCCTTTTTACGCAAGGATGGAGGATGGAGGTAGGACACGACTTTATCTCCCGTCGGAACTGAGCTGTCCGACTGGGGTAGTACCACCGCCCTACAAAAGACCGCGGCCATAATAACCATAACGTTGTGTTCCCGCCAGTAAGTAGAATCACCAGAGCTCACTAACCGTCCTCCCTCCACCCCTTCCTAGACCCCCCTTCCCTTCAGGGTAGGCAGCGCGAGTGTGACTACCCTGTCGCACACATCCATAGGCCGCTTCCCATCAGGTGGGCCATGTACTTGTCCGCCACCTACCGTGGTATTAAAAACAACATCACTCTCGTATATTTATATTCAACTTTTATCAACCAAAGAAGTACCTATGCATAATATTCTATTTAAAGATAATAGAAAGCAACCTTCGTAACTATGAACTAACTCTGATATATATCTAAATATTCTGCATTTCATAACTAACACAAAGTTCCCGCGGGAACGTGTGGCGGGAAATGCACAGTTAAACAAGTATTTAACCACTGCCTGTTGGAAAGTCCCTCCGTAGAGATGCTTTGTGTTGATATAGGAAGCTTATACATTTATCTTATTATGCTCAAAGTATGACCTTTTATATTAACATGACTTCACCTCGTCTGATGGTAAGCTAAAGAAATAGGAATATAAGAATAACTCTTTTTCGCAACTAGTTACTAAACAGCTATAGAAAAAACTGCTTTTGTAACTGCTTAGGTGAGTTTAATTACCAAAGTAGAATAATAATTTTTCTCTCGTAACTAGTTACCAAACCGCGCAACATTCTTTTCTGGTAACTGGTTACGAGATTTCAGTTACGAATATGGATGAAGCCGAGAAAATTGCCCGCACGGGGATCACCAGAGTCCTCCCTAATAACAGTAAGTATAGATTATTCTTAGGTACTGTTATTATAATGTATAGATATAATGTTGTACTAACAGATGACAACCTTCAACTTCCATTACCCCATCTCACATACACATAACACCACACAACCCACAACCTACACTCTGTTTACGATAACTGCACCGTGGTGTAAATCTAGCCAAACTTCCCACTCCAGAATGAAGTTAAAATGGCCACGATGGCAGTGTTGTGAAGTATCGCTGTCCCGGGAAATCTTTTATCGAGTTACCCCATTATCCCGAGACCCCGGGGAGCGGGTACGTGGCGCAATGAACAGCCGGCCAACTATAACCGAAATTGCGGTACGTACTTACGGGACCTTGTTCTGTGTTGTAATAGTTTGTGTGGTTTACTTTTCGTAAAAGGTTACACAAAGATTACTATGGGCAATTTGATTTGATAAATGTTGTTAGATTTTGATTAAATATAGTGGAGTCAGTGGGGCAATCCCATTTTTTTTTAAATCAACGTTTAACATCTTTTGTGAAGCATTTTGAGACCAGTTTCTAACGATTTATACACTCGAGAGCAATGAATCCGGGTCACTTAAAGAATCCTAAAAATCTCGGAAACTAAAAATGCTAGGTTAATGCAATAAATTGTATTTAATAGACAATGTAATACTCCTTAAATGAAGGTATTAAAACTTCTTAGTTATTGTAAAGTTATATCATAAAAAAATCAAATTTGAAAAAGGGCCACTTTCGAAGATGGAACTACGAAATTACAGCATTTGGTTTTGCTTTTGTTTGTAATCTGTCATTTATGTGGGTACATAAACCATGTTGATAGTGCTCTATATTCATTATTCAAGCTGAAATTATGTCGCTTACGCCTGAAGAATGCACCAGAATACTTACAATGCTGGAAACCGGCCGGAGTCAGCGCGATACAGCCAGGACTGTCGGTGTGTCGCTGTTAACAGTACAAAGAGTTCTCCGACGTTACGAAGAAACTGGTTCTAACCTACGCAGACCAGGAACGGGCAGAACCAGGTGTACCACAGCACGAGAAGACCGATACTTGGTGAACACCATGCTTCGAAATCGCTTTCTCACAGGAACTGAACTCACCAATCAGTTTCGACGCCTCGGAGGAAGTAACCCAAGTGCATGGACAGTAAGACGTCGGCTTGCTGAATCTAACTTAAAACCCCTTAGACCTGCAAACGGCCCTAAACTGGAGCGTGGGCATCGTATTTCGAGACTAAGATATGCCCAGAGCCACGTAAATTGGAGTATTGAAGATTGGTCAAAAGTTATGTTCTCCGACGAATCAAAATTTATGCTCTACAAGCACGATGGAAGACACAGAGTGTATCGAAGACCAGGGGAAAGATTCAAGCAAGCATGCATCGAAGAAAAAGTAGCCTACGGTGGTGGGTCTGTACTTGTGTGGGCCGGAATTTCTTCTGAAAGTCGCACAGAGCTGGTGATCATAGAAAACGGCTCTTTAACTAGCGTAAGATATGTGGAAGAAATCCTCAATGATCACGTTGGTCCATTTATGGTCAATTTAGGTGAGGATGCTATATTTATGCATGACAATGCCCGACCTCATACAGGTAGGATTGTGAATGACTACCTTCAAGAGATGAACATTACTCGTATGGAGTGGCCAGCGCGCAGCCCGGATATCAACCCGATCGAGCATGCTTGGGACGAGCTAGGCAGATGCGTAAAACAACGAAACCCTCCCCCAATCACGCTTCGTGAGCTCAAAATTGCTCTCACAGAGGAATGGGAGAATATTCCCCAAAATCGTATAAGGAACTTGGTGTACAGCATGCCAAACCGCGTAAACGCAGTAATGGAAGCACGAGGAGGCAATACGAAGTATTAAAATTCAAGAAAATCGTAATAAAGTTCAAAAATTTCATGTTTCCTATTTTTGTTTTAAGGAGAGATCAGCAGTTTTTTTCTTTATGTAATTTTGTGTTAATAAAATGTATGGTGACTCATATTTTTTTTACTTTCATTTAAGGAGTATTACATTGTCTATTAAATACAATTTATTGCATTAACCTATCATTTTTAGTTTCCGAGATTTTTAACATTCTTTAAGTGACCCGGATTCATTGCTCTCGAGTCTTAAAAAAAAATAAGGTCCAGAAACGGACTTGGACCCACGACTAGATTCTCATAGGATTTCATGGGTTCGCTGACCAACTGAGTTATTTGGACACGTCCTGGATATTTGAAATACGCCAATCCACGGCCAATACAATCTAAATCTTTAGAAAAAGGTAGCTTAGTAATTGCTTCAAAATTTTATTGAATTCGACAAAAGTTTTGAAAACAGTCAAACACATTCAACAAATAACGTAAATATTGCAACTTACCTGCAAGGGACAGGTATTATGACCCCTTATTTTTTTATACCACTTAGGTGGCAGACAAGCGCACGGCCACCTGATGGGAAGCGGTCACCGTGGCCTATGGACGTGTGCAACACCAGGGGCGTCACACTAGCGCTGCCGACCCTGTAAAAAACTTCTAATGCCTTTCTTGAAGAACCCTATATTGTAGACGCTAGGGAAAACCACAGCAAGGAGATCATTCCACAGCCTAATTCCCAGAGGAAAGTGTATTAATTAGCGAGTTTTCAAACTAAACAATAACTCTTAAGGCTGAATGAAGAAATGAGTACGTATTTTACTCTTTCAATAATTTTAATGAAACAACTTTGTAAGGCAATAGAAAACATCTTAATAGAAATAGAATAAGTCCTTCTAACTAAACGTAAGACATTGAACAATTACTCATTATTTCTCTCACACATACAACCCTTCGGTATTCACGCACACACTTTCTCTAACAATGTACTAACATTCCTAATATCGTAACAAAACTTTCCAAATACATCCAACTGATGACTAAATATAATATATTATTACGTAGAAGTTTGGTCGTACACCGGCGCGCTTGCGCGTTCCATCCCGCGGAACAAACGACCGCCCCGGGAAATCTGTTATCGAGTGCATTAGCTTGGATCTGAGGGGACGTCACTATCTTATTACGTTAGATGCACGTTTTCTAGTCGCTCTGACATTGATTGCATTATGTAAGTCTTGAGATTTAAATTTTCATTTTGAAATAAACGTTGGTTATAGTATATGAATAGACAGTATGTGTTATGCAGTTGATAATATTAAAAAAATATCAGTTAATTAAAAAAATAATTTATATAACTGACATAATAGTAAATGTCAGTTATATATTTAATCAAGAACATTATTGATTTATAATAGGTAGGTACTATTGACATAATAAACTCTTTTAACTAGCTGAGCCGAAAAACTTTATTCCGCCTTCCTTCGCGTGCGATAGCATCCTATTCCAGCAAAAACAAATGTGGAAAAGCAATCATCTATTATGATATTTAACAATGAAAATTTCTTTGCTTCTCCATCATGCAAACTTGACAAAAGTTGCTATGAACATATCCGAGAAGTTTCCAAACAAAACATAGTTAAAAAAACATTCCAATGCAAGTCGAGGTTGTAGCTTTTAAAAGAAAAAGAACTAACTATTAATAAAAACATAAAATAAACAGTGACGGAGTATTGTTCCTAACTTTTTAAGTACGTACATTTTTATTAAGTTATAAGCACTCAGGCTTTATTTGTGTTAAACAAGACTTCATTTCTTTCAACAAAAGACAACAAATGAACTTCTTAGCGAAAAGTTTGTAATTCCTGTGACAAGTTATTATTGTTATTCTGCTCCTTTATCAAGTCTCGACAGCAACAAAGGAAACACGAACGTCTATAACTTATAATGTAACAAAAATAAACATGTTCGCCAAGTCTCGAACTTGGCTCCGGCACCCAAAGGGTAACGACATGGCGTACCAGATGGTCCACAGACCATACTCCGTTAAAAAAAATAAAAAAAACTGCAGTATATCAAAACTTTGTCGAAGTTTACTCTCGACAAGTTCACAGAAGCCATTTTACGGGAAAATAGGAATTGAGAGAAAAAAATATATAGTTTTACCCCAAACGGGATGTTCTCAGTTTGGGAAGTTTGTGCTGAAATTGGGAAATTTTAACAAATAAGAAAAAATGTGCGGCCTGTCGGTTTGGCTTAGTAAAAATAAAGTTTGTGAACTGTCGGATGTTTGACGCGATTTTTGTTTTATTTCTGTTTTAATTTAGGTTGTAGTTGTAAGGTAACTTGTACACTGTCCTAGGTCTGTAAGCATTCAACCGGTTCAGTTTCGACCGGTATTACCTATATTCCTTTTTCAACATAACATAAACTCACGCCTATATGCTTGAAGGAGTAGGCAACTAGTATTGAAACAGAATTCTCCGTATAATTCCTACTTTGGGTAAATAGTCCTGTGTGAGATGGAAATGTTTTAGTCAATTAGGCAATATTTGCAACAACAAACCTAAATCCGTTAGGTTTCTTATACATAAAGCTATTATAACTCGCCCTAAACGCTTCAAGGACATCTCGTGAACCAGTTAACACAAATAAAAAGCCAGTTGTCCATTCGCGATAATCAAACCGAAGGTTCGGTGAAGGCTAATTTTCCCGACGCGAGAATGGTCGAAAAACAGTTTTATCTCGCCCAAAAGACCACTAAGGAAGTGATTCCACAAAACAAAGGGTTCCAGTAACGATCGTACTGTTCGACCATAAGATATGCGCTGATCGGTCCTACGGATAACTTCTGGTGGAACTTGGGTTAGGACGATTCCATGTGGGTATAGATTTGATGATAGAACAAGTTTCTTTTTTTTGTGTCGGTCAAGTCAATATGACTTCACCTCGCCTGGTGTCTGGAATGGAAGTCACTATTACAAACGCTGATAGTTTAGGTAGTTTTAGACACCTATCTAAAATTACCTAAACTATCGGTTATCTATTGGTAACTATCTAAACCTAGGTAGGTTTAGGTAGTAGAACAAAGTTTTTCCGTTAACAATTAAAAAAAAAACCGACTTACTTACATCTTTTATTAAGTCGGTTAAGCATACTAAAACTTTCTCCAGTATGTAAGAAATACTTTTCTGAAAATCGTATCAAAATTGATTCAACCCACTGCTTTTTTGTTCAAGTTAGGCTTACGTTTCACCTCTATCTTGTAAGGAACGATGTGGTGTACAATGAATCATGTTGGTCTAGAAGGATCCTATTCACTCGTGACTTGAATATTCCCAGGCTTTCCGGAAACTTTGACATTTTTAAATTTTATATGCTGACATGATTTTATTACATTGACCAAGTTTAGATGGTAATTAAATAATTATGAACATGTTAAAAGTATAAGTTTAATGACAGATTAGTCTTGCATGTTAAATTAATAAGTTTACCACTGAATAATACTTTTGCACACCAAAATGGTAAAACATGGATCGGACATCACAATTACTAACACTATATTTTGTACCCATGTTTAGCAAAATAAATGATTGATTGATTGATTGATTGAAAACACAGACTCGGGCAGAAATTTCCACTCCTTAGTCAGGCTGCATGCACGTATGACGGTAAAAAGCAGTTTAACTAAGCTGATGGGGATTCAGTTAAAACTAGTAATTACTAATATACCTACTTGTGAAAAAAAAATAACGCTATAATAAAATAATTAATATTGTATAGAAATCTATATTCATAGAATTAGAACACACATTACACATGCTCACGCACATAAACATATCCCCACACTCACAAACACACACGTACTCAAAAACATAATATTATAACAAAGGTTTATTTTTCAATCGCAAATCTTTTTCTTTTGTCTGTGAAACATTGTAGACTTTTCTCCATAACCCAACTTAACTCAATCACAAAATCAAAGAAGTCTTTCTTTGAAAGCAATTTATATGTTTAAGGACGCGGCCTGGCAAGCTGAATGGTTGACAATGCGACGCTGAACACAACGTGGTACATATAAACAGGATATAAAATATGTCACCAATAAGCAAGTCCAAATGTCAAATAAGCCTGTGTTTACAGTAACGAGAGTATAGCGATTTCGATTAGCGTCGCCGATGGCGTACTGTCTACTGGCGAAACAAAAATTTATTGCGAATGAGTATTCCATTTTGTTACTGTGAAGGAAAAAGATTATGATGTTACTTTGATAAGTAGGGCTCTTTAACCAGATTCATAATAAAGTTTTGAATCTTAGAATCTTATAATAGGTAGTGAGGGTTGACAGTGGGAAGTTGTTTATAATGTAATGCGATTTTAATGCACCATTTTAACAATAACAAAATTTTTATGCTTCTTCTTCATACAAGTGCTTATACCAGTGGCATCCAAAACTAGCACTTTAAAGCTAGAGTTGTTAGAAACAACTCTTCCACAATTTTGTTTATTTTGGCTGTCACAGATGCGACTGCCTAGAAAAACTATGTGTATCAGCATACCAGTGAAGATCCAACGATTTTGGTGGGGTCTCTTACATCAAAAGTAATGGATCCAATATTTATCGAATTTTCAAAGAAATTTTATTACACTTCTGCTTTTCTTTTCGTACTTAGATATAAAAGCGTGAGTTTAGTAAAACTAATTTTAAAATCGCTTCCGTCCCTACTTTGGAATAACCTTTCGATCACAGAGCAACAGTGAAATGTAGCGTAAAAAGAAATCCTTGAGAGGGCCAATGTCGATCCTTATTTATGAGTCAGCGTATTATTATGACTTGCCAATTTTCCGGAAAATAAAACCGGTAACGGCTCCGATCCGGCAACGTGACGATGCCGGATTGCGTTCAGATTTTACTGGCTTTCTGTATGATAATTTATCGGGACGGTAATGTATGATTTGATTTTAAGGAATGATGAGGGAATTGGCACGGTTCGATATTCGAAAGGGAGATTTTCAAGTGAAATTTTGAATAATAATCCAGATTATTGTGAATATTGTTGAGGAATATCCAAGATGAATAAAATTTATGTTGTCGAAATTAAATACATTTGAAAAAAAAAGGTAAATTTTACTCACTTGTTACAAGGTTTTGCATTTGGCTTCACCTGCGTTGAAGCAGATGTTTATAAAAAAATACTTACCTTTTTTTAATCCGTCATAATTGGATACGAATCTATTACATAATAGTGTTTCCAGAGTTTTTTAAACCTATTTTGCTTGACCTAGGAATCGAATTTAAGCCATGATGCAAAACATCCGCAGTCGATACCACTTCACCAACAAGTAATAATAAAATAAGTAATAAAAAGCAGCTAATAATAAGATTTATTTGAAAATAAAAATAATATTTGCACACCAGTATTTATGACATTATAACAAAAAATAATATTTGTACACCAATATTAATGATACTATAACAAAATATAATATTTGTACACAATATTAACGCTGTAATGAACTTTCCCACCAGCCAGTATTTGCGTTTAATTAAATTATGTTGATAATTTATTAATTCTGTGATAATGAGTACCCGCTTGTAATAACATGGTTCGTTTAATATGATTTAAGTCTTTGCATGTAATAAATGAATCAAAAATCCGTCAAGTACGAGTTGAACTCCCACGCAAAACAAGGACCTCGTACATTCTTAAACTATTTTGAAACAATATACGTGAAGTTTGAGTTTATAGCGTAAAACAACCTTCAACACACGTCATCCATGCGTGAAGCCGCCTGTCACCCGAGCAGAAGCAAGTCAAGTTGGTGGCAAGTGATGTCAGACAGCAGCGCCTCTCACTCGCTACTGCCTGCAGCAAAAGACGGCTGTGGCAGGAGTGGCCCTCTAGAGGGCTCTCCATGTGTCTCTCTGACTGGCAGAGGATACAGTGGGGAGTAGACGGGGACGTGGACTGGTATTTCGAGCGCAGATGGAGGGGAGATAGGACGGCCCCCTGTCACCCTACACTCCATCGTCGGCGAGACAGCGCGATGTTTGCCTCACCACGAAAAACAAAAGCACAAGATAAACTCACGGATTTGCACTTACTAAATAACAGATGAAGTTTTAGGGTAAGCTTTCTTTTCAGTGTTGGGAGGGCAAACGGTAATAATCACTTCTGGGAAAGCCGATACCAATAAAAACCAATAAAGTATTATTATCATGTCTCTGGAATATCCCTTCTAGAGCGTACCAGATTCCATGGCCACGCAGGCCGATGTGACGAGACACCGTGCGGTTTTAGTCGGTTCGACTCCTACATAACCGACCCCGCTCCTCGGCGACAGGGTACCTATGGAGATTTCCGCACGAAAAAAAGGTATTATTATCATTGAATTCATTTTACATTTATATTCCAAGAACTTTTTTCGCATGTTACCTATTAAAAAGAATGTCTATAATCAAATTACTACGTATGCGAACAACTTTGGTAACGATACTGAGGCTCTCTTTTGCATGTAAATATTTCCAAGAACTCCATAATATAAATTAGTTACTCGGAACTCGGCACTCGGCACTCGTTACTCGGCACTCGTGAGTTCAATAATAACAAAATTGAAAAGTTTGTTTGTAATTATTTTATAAATATAATAATGTATACCTACACATTATCTTAATATATATAAATCTCGTATCACAATGTTTGTCCTCAATGGACTCCTAAACCACTTAACCGATTATAATAAAATTCGCACACCATGTGCAGTTCGATCCAACTTGAGAGATAGGATAGTTTTTGAAACGGATTTCGACATCCACGCGGGCGGAGCCGCGGGCAACAGCTAGTAGTATTATAAAATTGTAAAGTCTTATATTGTAGGGTCTATCCAATGGTGACATTTAAAAAAATATTGGATTTTGTTATATAAACGATTCTGAACACAAAAATATACATTTTTTAAATTTTTGTTTATTATTTGGCTTTGTTTGCGATAACAGACAAACAGAAATACAGACACAAAGTTTAAAAATCGCTTTTTTTCTCATAATGTAATGTAAATGATGCATTGGTTTAAGAACTGTTATTTTAATTATTACAAACAGACTACTACTCTTTGGATTTTACATTAGTTTACCATTAGGAGGGGTGGATGTAATCAATTGATAGAATCTAAAATAAGAGGCTACTGTAAAAGCTATATGCTGTTGCAGTTTAGCCTACCAGTACCAGTAAAAAATAATAAGCGGACATCGGGTTTGAATGTGCAAATTTTAGACGCAACTGTTGATCCAACGAAACTTCGCAAAGAAACAAACCAACAAACAGACCAACAAACTTTTCAGAATCGACACTGAGACCTCATTAGATTGTGCAAACGGAGCCCAACATTTTTTTCCATTATGTTTTCGTACGAAAACAATCTTCTTCAAGGTCTTCAGCTGGAGATTTAGGAGATGCCTTTTTCGCTTCTCGAAATAGTTTTGCGGCGTGTTATGTGTTTTTGAAACAGTGGCGAGTGGGATTTAGGTAATCTTATCGATCTTGGTAGCTGGTCTTGAGTGGTCATATTTCGCTTTGTTTTTATTCACCTATATTATATGAAACTTGTTGGAATTGTCTAGAACGAAGTCACAATAAATATATTATTATCATCATCATCATTCTTGCATTAGTTTCGGTGCATTCAGTTAAATTTTTAAATCAATTACATCAATATAACTTTACTTCGCCTGATGGTAAGCTAAAAGTCACAGGGGGTCCCCATACACCAACAGTACTATAACGGTGGCCCTGAACTTAAACATTTTTGTTATATCTAAAAAATGTTATATTAAAATTTTAGCATTTGTTTCAAAAATGTTATATTTAAAATTTCTGTTATATTTTGGCACTTACAAAAGCTACTACATCACAGGCTTCAGAATTCATGATACTTTATCATAACGCAAGTATCTTCTACCTTAGCGTTTGCAGTACATCACTTTTACAGCCTCTTGAGTCAAGATCGCTTCTCCAGCGATTTTATAAAAACTAAAGTTACTATGAAATTTGACACTGTTGGGTGAACTGTTCATATCTTAGTTACCAGGTCCATACAAGTACTTCGGAAATATTTTTGACCGACTGCAATAAAATGAGGAAATAATATTTGGGGAACCTTTTTAAGGGCTCTGCTCCTGCTCCATGAATATAACCGTATTCACTTGATCGAGAGACAAAATGCAAACAAACCATAAAAAAGGTTCTTTTAGGTGTCATTTTTTATCAAAATAGAACATAATAAACAAATAATTATTTCAACAATGGAAGGTGCAAGATAAATTATATTAGCAAAACATTATTATGTGTTATGTTTTATTACAAGCTGAATATTACTAAAACGAATACCTACACTTTTTATACTTTTTTAGGTCACCTTTAAATATTCATAATAATTGACCTTATGAAAGACTTAAAAATGTTGTGAATCTCAAACTATGAACGCATTTTAATACTATTAAATGAAGGTGAACAGTCATTATAAATATTGAAATTAGAATTAATAGTTTTCGTATATTTAGCCGTACTTATAGAAAATTCGGCTAAAAGTTTGACAACTACTGTTTTCTTTGCTTACGGTGAAATAATGTTAGTAATATAAAAATAATGTATAAATGTATTAAAGATGTATAAATTGCCTGAAAGGGGATATAGCACGACATTAAATTTGTATAGCAGCCACTCACAGGACTATGGATAGTTCACGATTTAGGATATTATACCTACCGGATATTGATGCGGTTTTTTTTATTAGGAACGTCTTGGTCATACCTTAGGCCGTATGTTTAATAATTGGTTAAGTAAAACCGGGTAAAACTAGTTCCATGCGGTAGTTGATGAAATATTTTTAGGAAAAAAAATCAGTGAATTTGTAGTATTTTTATGCATAAAACATTGTCTCCTTATTCCCACAACAACATACCAAGGTTCGTATACACCAGGATAAACAAGATCTTATTTTCACCCCTATATCTTTACCAGATTAGCCCCTAAAATGGTTTTGTCCAAGAATAAAGTACGGATACTTTGTCAAAAAACAGAAAACTCATTTCTATTTATGGCCGAGCCTATACAATCTCCATGCATGTACATATTATTTTTTGTATTACATGAGAACAAGGTCCGAGACGAAACGAATGACCGTAATGTATTGCTACTGAGGAAACGGGCGGTTGCCAGTTGTAGTATAAGTGCTGAGTTCCGTACATTTAACATTGAAGAAATTTTTGTTGAAATCAACTTCAAAAACTACAGATCGATTTGCGAGTATAATAATTATACGAGCTGTTACCCGCGCCTGCGTGTAATACTTTCTTTTATTATTTTTATATGAAATCTTTGATTTATCATTCAAATGAAATAATTTTATTTACAGAAAATAGTTAAGTCTGGTAAAGATGGAATCATAATATTTAAATGTGCGCTTTTAGCGTAAACTTATCTTTTATGCCTTACTCGTTATAGCTAGAAAGAAAGAAAAATATTTCATTCAGGACACGAAAAAATAAGTCAACAAAATACATCACCTAATGGTTGACAAGTTAAATATATTAATGGCATTAAGGTCGCCGATTAACTATAAATAAATGTATGTTGCTGTACATATCAAGTTGATCCACAAGTTTTTATGAAACAGATAAAAAACCTAACACTGAAGAAACTATTCTCATTTCAACGCTACTATAAATAGCAATCCAAGCTTACGGATCTCCAAAAAGCATAGACAAAAATATCGTAAACACACATTCTCTCCGGGGCCAAATGTTAACTTCATAATACAGTCATAAAACGTTGCTATCAGATCGGCATGCGTCACCCGTATCGCTACAGCCATATTGTGCCCTGATTAATTCACTAACAGGCATTTTGTTCCCCGATAGGCTATTGGGGCAAAGCTGAACTTTTCTTTTATATAAACGGGAAATAAGTTTGTAGTTGATTGTGGGGCAAGTTATGTGGGTGATAAAATTGTTTGAGATAGCTTATATTGAGTTATATAGAGCGATAAGCTTTGAATACCAATTTTTGAGATCATCATTAACTGATATATAACTGGTATTCCCAGATTTTTTTTTAATAATCATGAATGTGTAACCTTTATCTCACTTGGTGTTAAGTGACGATGAAGTCTATTATAAATCACGTTTGCCTAGAAGGAACATAGATAGATAGATATTGTACAATACATACATACATAAAAATCACACCTTTTTCTCATTGGAGTAGGCAGAGACAATATCTTTTCACTTACTACGACCTTGGCATACTCCTTTCACTTCTTCAATTGAAATAGATATTGTAATCTTATACTATATAATTCAAAGTCCTGACTGACCTAGAGACAACGCACAGCCTAAACCGCTGGTCGTAGAGACTTGAAATTTGCAGAATATGTGTGTTTTGATGCGTAGAGGTGTACTAAGAAAGGATTTTTTAAAATTCGAACCCTAAAGCCCTAAAAAGGGCTAAAAACGTGCTTTTTCCAGAACTCAAGACTGGCTGAACAGATTTTCATGATCTATGATTTTTTGGATTTGTCTCCGCCTCGAATAGCATATAACATAATTAAAAATATATGATTCATTCAGGAAATTTAGTAACAAAAAGAAAATTAGATGTTGCAAACGTTTTTATCGCCATCTATAATAGTTGTCATAGCAACAGGAACTAAAAATGACTTTGTCTAAATTTTCATAGAGCAATTTCCTTTACTTCTTTTTGCTCAAAAGTAAATAGAATGTATTAATTTTTAGGGTTCTGTGCCTGATAAGAAAAAAACCTTATCTCTTCGTTATCCGTCTGTCTGTCTGTCAAGACCTCTTTCTTAAGAACACGTAGAGGCATCAAGTTGAATTAGATAAAAGGAATGTTGCGGATAATGCTTGGCATTACACGAAGCGTAATATCCAAACTGTGGTCTCACTATCGACTAATAGGTGGCTTGACCTACCATCTCCTGGCCTGCACTCATGGAGGACGGAGGTCGTTAAGTTACCTTCGACGACGTTAGTGAGTCACCTGCACCGGAATCCGAGAGTTTTAGGAAGCCGTAACTTATTTTTCGTGCGGAAATCCCCACGAATCTCTCCCCTTTTCTGGCCATTAGGGACGTAATATCGGACTTGACCGACTAAAGTCGAACTCCATCTTGGGTCTACAGGCGCCGAAGTTTAAGGTAATCCTTGACCCTGAGCTATCCAAGGCTTACTGATGGGCATGGCTGTTTTCGTGAGTTCCTGCATAGCGTAGGCAGGGTGCTGACGTTTGAATGCCACCATAGCCGGGGCCGATCCGTGGGCACACCACCTCTTCATAAACTGGTAGAGTCTCCAGAGTGGACAGAGTGGCGCCATGTCCTAGAAGCAGACGTCGGTGGGGTAAGCCTCATGGTGAGGTCCCTGGCGCCGACCATGGTCACCATAGAGAGTATGTGGAACGCCACCGCTTTTTTGCGAGGCGGTAATGCGCGCAGAAGTGGTGATGGAAAAGCTACGGGAGAGGTCTAGCACTCCCCCGTGCCGATGAAGGCGCACCGGGCGGCGTAGTTCGCAGAACCATATCCGTCCTCCATGAGTGCAGGCCTAGGGTGACGGTCGAGGCTAACCGTCACCCTAGCAGAAGCAGACCCAGGGTGGCAGGGTGTTATATTTCCACGCGCGCTTTTTTTAAGAGATGGGGGATTTAGATTCCTAATAACACGTTGAGGTCGCCAGTGCTGGTGGCCAGAACCGGTTGGGGTTTCTGGGATATCCTTTCTAGGACACACCAGATTCCTCGATCATACAGGCATTGGTAGGATTCCGACATACCAACCTCTCCGTTGGCTCCGTTGAGGTGAAGCCCGACGGGGTTTTTGCGCACGAAAAAAAAAGGGGTATTTCCCTTTGGGCTAGAATCCAGATATTTTGCAGAAAGTAAAATCTTATAGCATAAGTACAGGGAAAAGTCCGGAAAGCATAAATATTAGGTACCTACTTCACCAAAAAAAAAATATATGTCTGTCATTCAAGACAAGAAGCACTGCAACAAAGTTAAGTTCGCCCCCTTTTTTTGTCGTGCGGAAATCCCCCTCAACCCAATTTTGTACGGAACCCTGCGTGCACGAGCCCAATTCGCACTTGACCAGTATTTATTAGTATATCCTCTTTCTTTACTTTCATGAACTTCTTGAATGTTAAATCAGGTTGTCAAATGTCAATGTCTGTAGCAAGATTTTAATAATAAAAAAATCAGATTTTCGGAAATAAATAATGTTCACTAATTTGAAATAGTGCATCGAATGTGAAAGTGCAATGCAACTATGATGAAAGGGTTTTTCAAAGGGCCTCTTCCGAGTCACACATACTTTGGCCAGAGCAGCTGTATCTAATCCCCATAAAATCTAGAAGACAATGAAAAAGGATAATGATGGTAAATAAACGGGCTTTGGCCGCGATGCATGGCACTGTACTTTGAAGGGTTTGATAGAACTTGAGATGAAATGAATACGTTTAGCTGCAGCCACTGATTGGGAAGGAATAGACATTGAATTGAAAGTTAGTACGGGCAGTCCCTCAGCTTACTAAAAAGACTTGGTGGCGACAGCCAACATTCACGCGGGCGGAGCCGCGCGCGGGTACGCTAGTGTATGATAATTATTTATTGTATGTACCATAAAACAGTAAGATAAGATATAAGATAGATAGATAGATATAATATATTTACTCCATACTTTGCGAGACGTTTTCAGATTCAGAATTTCATATAATTGCTTTACAATATTCCACTAATAAGACCAGCTATATCATAAAACATCACGAACCAATCAAATTCATAACATCTATTATCAATATGGATTCTTTATCAATATCAGAATACAAATAATTCATATAAATATCAACAATACTTACTACCATATTCGTATATCCTTTCTCAATCCCTATAATATTATTTCCTTTACAAACAAGAACAAAACGACCGACAATAAAACACAAAGAAATCAGAAACAGTATAAATAATATGTGCAGATACTCCATTTTGCTATTATTTTCGTATGAAACGATAGTGGTTTATTGCCTGTCGGCATGAAACGTCGCGGACAAATACAGCAGATATATGGCCAGCTTAATAGCCACTCTTAAGATAAAGAAGAGCATTCAGGAAAATTCATGGTTTACTTTTGTATAAAGAGTTAGGTAATCGGCAAACTGTTACGTTTGAGTATGGCGTAAGTGTTTGTACCTTATGAATAGAAAATAAATAAATACTTCGGTAGTCTGGTCAATTTAGACAAAAATAGAAACACGAATCTCTCCTCCAGGTTCGGCAGCGCGTGTGTGACACCCCTTCTTTTTATCGTGCGGAAATCCCCATGAATACCACCCCCGGCCATCGGGGCTGGTTATGTCGGGATCGAACCGACTAAAACCGCACGCCATCTCGGGTCTTAATTACCGGGGTGTAAGGTTCGGCGATGCTCCACCCCACTGACGGTGGGGCGTAGGGTGACAGGAGAATCAGTCCACCCCCCGCCCGCTCCCCACTTTGCCCTCTGTTAGTCAGAAAGACACGTGGAGAGCCTCGGAGCAGTTCTCTAGAGGGCCACTCTCACCCCAGCCGGATTACGGCGCTGCTCGCCTCCATTGCCCGGGTGTACCACGTGGAGTTCCCGGCCCACACCCAGTGTGACACATCTAATGCTACACATGTCCATAGGCAACGGTAACCGCTTCCCATCAGGTGGGCTGTGTGCTTGTCTGCCACCTCAGTGGTATAAAAAAGCGAATAAATAAAATCTACATCTGGTAACATTACCCTAGCATAGGACGGCTAAAGTAAAATTTCCCAAAGCTCCATTTGTTAAATTTTTTACCGACTTCAAAGTTAGCATACAAATTCGTTCAGTCATCGCTGCAGCGCTTTGCAGCGATTGTAAAAGGAATGTGAAATGAGGTGGCTTCTTACCTTACGGCGAATAGCACAGAAATGTATCTCAAAAGGTCCCCTCTGCAATAAAACACTTGGTCTTTGAAATACAAGATTCAGATCTAGAGGTGTTTCGGAATACATAGGTTTTTACACGAATTTGCTGTTGAAATTGAAATGTGATTTTACATTGCCATAAAGACTTTATTAAAATGTATAAGCCATACTTCCTTGTATGGAACATACTGTGATTTTTGGTAATAATTTATGTAGGTATTCATTTTATAGTATTTTTAAAAAGTCACTCTTAGACCTCTATTTTGACTCGTGTACCTATATATTTTTCTACTAGGTAGCAAATAAGGAATTACCTGTGGACAACATTTTTACCATAGGCTTTCAAATTTCAAGAAATGCGTTTGAAGCCAGGTTGCAAGGTCGGTGTTGATGACCTGTATGATTTCATTTGATGGTTCTACCCACAGAAGACTTGTCTATCGCATAAATTTCGCGCGTGTTAAATTTCAACAAGCCACACCCACAATGAGATGTCCTTTTCGTGTTGTGGCGGAAAAAATAAGGAGACACACAAGAGATTATCGATATTCATATCTGCAATGGATATTGAATTACTATTTTTATGTCGCAGCGCAATTAGAAAAGCATGCAATATATTGGCACGGGTGCCACGCCCATTTGCCCATTCTATCTAGATAATATTTCTGTGGTTTTACCGCTCTCTACAAAGTTGAATTGTTGCGTTAGTAGTTATAAATGGGTTTAATGATAAAATAATAAAATATTTTATTTCCTACAAAAAATTAAAGTTTGTATTGTAGGTACATAGAAATACATTTTTTTTGCAATGAACATACAATAAAGAAAATATTATGTATGCTTATCTGTATTTCATAAAGAACCTATATTATAAGCTATACTTAGTTTTAGACTAATTATTATCATTATTGCTAAGATTGCGTTACTCTTCAGTCAGTCACTGTCAAGTCTAGTCAGCTCTCGTACAATTTGAAATATTATACATGATATATAAAGGCTCTTAATAAATTAGGCGAAAAGTCAATTTTCTCCTGACAAGACTCAGATGCAAAACATTACTTAAATATTCCATGACAGATTAAAGATCGCTTAAGATGATGAACCTGTGAAATTTCTAAACGCTCGCAAAATAACAGGAGCATCAAAAATTTGGCATACGCGAAGAAGCTGATGAATAAGTAATAGGTTTATATGGGAGCAGTGTTTAGTATCGTATTAAAAATGAATTTTCATTTAAACGCTTCAATTTTGGAGCTCAAAAAAATGAGAAAATATTACAGAGCGTGTTGTTTTTTTTGCATAATATTTTTTTTCAAACGAAAATTTATTTTTTCGTTTCGAAAATTTATTGATCATTTAGAATATCAATATTTTTTAATGCTTAAAAAAATAGAGGAAACTACAAGGATTCTGTAAGCTTACGGGTCGCATTCACAGTCACCCTCAAAAGTTGCTAAACACTGACAAAATTTCAAATGATTTTCTATTAAAATAATTCAATTAATATTTATTTTTGTAATCTTCTATGAATAAATGACTTATTACACATTTTTAAATTTTAGTTCATTAAGTTAAGTTTTGAGAGTCTGAGAGAGGTCTTTGTCTAAGAGTGAACCTCGATAGGTTAATTAATTAATTGATTGATTGATTGAAGTTAAGTTTTAGAGCTACGGTGGTTTCTTCAAATGTGTCATAAACCTACTACTGGTTGTGACTGTACCGTCGGTCAAAATAACAATTTGTAAACTTTACCAATCTTATTTTCGGATAATGAAATTTTTACGCTATTTCTCATGGGATCCATTGCAAGCGTATAATTATTTTAAAGCCTAAGACGAAGTACTCACGGTTAAAATAACTCACAGCCACAATTTCTATAATAATTTAAACATAAACAGTAATATTATTTTACAATATTAAACAATTATAAATACAAAACAAGCAAGACGCTGCTTGTGAACAAATATTTTCAGGGCATGCAAATATTTGGTCTGCGGGGTTTGAACAAACTCGAGACCCTTCGTGTGTGAAGTGGTGTTTCGTCTTCGCAGTGTCATATGTACGGCTAGTACTTACTACTATGATTATGTATGTCTTTCGAAGTCTTACAGATACATCTCATCACTTTTGTTTGCGTTGTTCTGTGTAACCCCATCGGATATTTCTTGTGTCACAACGCGGTATATAAGTTATGTGTTTTTGTATAAGGAAACCGCTATGGATAGCTGTTTCAAATTCAAATTTATGCACCGGCGACGAGCTTGGATGTGATTGGTCGACCTAATCTATTCGTTTCCTTAGCGATATACACTGTGACTCTTGTCTACGGGGGCTGTCATTTGCACTACCGGTGTAAACCCATAGTTAAAACAAGCAACTTAACTTAGCCATAAGAGTTTAACTACTAGTTTTAGAAAGAAAAAATAAATTACAGATTTACATTACAGCTGCAAATTTATACTCATCGTTACACCTCTATATTACTGAACTCAACTGATCTTCTTAATTAAATATTTAAATTCATGAAAGGTTCAACTTTTAATATCACTAGGGATTTCACTGTAAAAGCGTATTCCCTGATCTGTAAACTTTTTAATATTTTAAGCTTTGACACCGGGGGCATAAACTTTGTGCTTATGTTAAGAATTTACATTTTGAATACCTACTATTGTTATTTTGTTCTCGTACAAATTTTAAGAGATAGGTAAAGTTGTCAAAAACATTATTGCACCAATTATTATAATTTCGATTTATTGCCATTTATTTAATTAATTTAAATTTTTATTCCGCTTGTAGAAAATATATTAAAATTTAATACCTATAATTTTTATTTATATATATATATATATATATATATATATATATATATAATATTTAGCTGAAATTTTCGTTAACTATTAACTTTGCAGTTTTTTGTTTCTCAATCTTTTTCTTACCTTAGACATATTTTAGTGATTTTATCATAAATGTTATTGCACAGTGACAATGTCACTTTCAATTACTATTATGCCTGTAATAACATGCTATGGAGATGACACTAACAAGTTGGACCTGTATAATTATAAAAATCCGGTCATCCGTCCCTAAAATACCACAAACAAACAAATAATAATAAATTACTACTAAACACTTTACCATCATTCCCACAGTTGGATAAAAAGATAACCACTCAGCATTTGCGTAAAACATGCCGACTAAAATAATTCTCATTTTCAAATACCTAATTTTCATGCAAAATAATTTATTTAAATCCCTTCGAAATATTATTGATGTTTTCTTAACCAAAACATTAGATAGCGCAATCTTTGTTATAAGCCATTAAGTAATTGCCCATTACGGTGCCTTAGGCTTCCAACTTGGGAAGTTATAGATAATCATTTGGAATAATCAACGTGAATACCGCTTCACCCGTTTAATTGCTGATAAAGCTTTTTTGTATCTTTCTGTTACTGCCTTCTTAGTCCTGACGTTTTGTTTGCATTTGTTTTTCATTGCGATAACTCGGCTATAATTCTCATATTCCATATCCATATTTGGTAAATACGGAACACATTTTTTTTATGTTAGACACGTCAACATGACTTCACCTCGCCTGATGGTAAGCTAAAGGTAAAGTCTCAGGACCGGAGATCACCACTACATACACCGATAGTGCTGCAGTGGCGGCCTACAGCTTGAAGGCCTCATCAAATGCTTTTTCACGCCCCACTTAAAGGATCTAGGACTGTAGGTAGTAGGCTAGGTAATCAACGATTACCTGGCAGTGGCAGTCTTTTAGGGGGGAAGGTATACGTTTTTACAATAAATTGCCTGAATCGGTCCTTGGTATGCCTGACAATAAATTTAAAACATTTGTTAAGGCCACCTTATGCAAAAAAGCATACTATAGGACTGTTGATTACCTTGAAGACAAAAATGTCTGGCTTGAGCATGGTGCAGGCCCCTCCTAGAATGCTAAAGTGCTACAACTACATAATGCTGTAGTTGTGGCATTTGCCTACTACAATATATTGATATTGTGGTAGGCACGCGACCTTTTTTGCTATTTTTTTTTTGACATTAGTATATTTTTGACATTTTCAATTATTTTATTGCTTAACTTCGGTTAAAATTTATTATACATTTTTTTTTTATATACCTTTATTTATATTGACACGAGACAAAAATGTACATTCGTCCATATTTAGTCTTTAGATATCTATGTATAACCTGACGTCTTAAAATGCAGCAGTGGAGTTTGTTGCGCCGTTTCTTCTCCACTAGCGCCTAGGAAGCGGTGGTAAACTTAGTATTAAGTAGTTTTTGACGTCAAAAAGATGTAATTACGTTACACTATTTTGAAAAATAAAGAAATTGAAATTGAAATTGAAGTGACCTCCCCGCCGGGCCTTGGTAGAAGGGCTAAACCAAGTACTGGCAGTGCCTTCTAGGACACCAGTCCTAGAAGGTGACATGCGTTGGTAAATTTATCAGTGTTAGGCATCTTCTTTTCTAAGGACTACTACGCCGTTGGATGGTTTGTGCGAGGATTTTTGCTTTTCTTTATACAAAAAACTCAGATTAAATATTTTGCAGAATTCTATTAAGTTCTTTTTTATGTAATCTACTTATACATAATAAATAACTTAATATATTAAACGCTCTTGCAATAATTTTGACTTGCAAACGAGTAGAGAATTACAACTAATCCACTACACTCGAAAACTGTCGCATTGCGGTTCATTGACCTAAAAACATTAACACTCATCCGTCGAGAGCTCTGAGGACTTTCGATTCATCTAATTTGTTAAACGTTTAGTACAATGTACCACTTGAAACTATTTTCGAAGACGTATCATTGATACTCGATAATGAGCCTTCAAATTTGAGGCACAGAGTTGATGTTGGTGAGGAGGCTCAGATCTTGAGTGTACAGAGTCCCAGTCAGGGGATACGGGCGTTGCCAATTTTCCGCAAGAAAGGCCACCCCTTCTGGTGAACGCTTAAGTGTTTGATACCTTAATTACGTTTCTTCACGCTTCGATGTTCGGACGTGGAGCACGTGCTCGTATTTATTTGGCATTATTTTGTCCCGATTTTGAATATTGTGTTCTGAAGGACCGTTTTTACTTTGGTGGAAACAAACGATGTCTAGGTATATAAGCGGAAGAAAAATATGGCCGGATATTTCCCTACCTATAATATTGTGTAATATTATGTATAGAGCGTCTCTATCTATGACGGTTGTTTTGGGTTGTTGGAGCCCTAAAAAGTCCGATAGCTGGTCTAAATACAGAAATTTGATATCGCCAGTTGGGCTTGGAGCTTAGATAGTACTGTCTTCACGGGAGGTTTGGTCGCTTCGTATTTAGATGAAAACTTTGCTTTGGAGTTTCTAGTCTTTATAATACAAATATTTTTTACACATTCATTGACATAGATTGAATGAGAAAAAGTTCTTGACAGACAGACCAATAGACGGACAACGGGTTACGTTTTTTTCTCTTGAAGTGTAGAACCCCAAACATGGTTAAAAGGATGAGGAAAGAGGACCGTTTTTTTTTTCTGTTTTTCGTGCGGATACCACCCCCGCAACACAGCGGGGTGTTTATGTAGGACTTGAACTGACTAAACCACACGCCACCTTGGATCTTTAGGCACGAGGTTGTAGGTGACCCAAGGCGTTTCAGGAAAGAAGACGCTGGATCCCAAGGTGCAACCTATGGAGGTAATCTAAAATTAGAATGAAGAAGAGAACATTTTTTTTATATAGGACACGTCAAAATGACTTTACCTCACCTGATGGTAAACTAAAGGCAAAGTCTCAGGACTGGGGTCACCATCAAATACACCGGTTAGATAAACATAGGTTAGATATATTTAGGGCAAAACATAAAATTCAATTCAGTAATGATATTACTAAAAATTAACCAGCTTCTATCTTCTAAACATAAGATGATAGCCAGTTAGCCATTTAGGAGAATATGAACCTTAACCTGCAGATAATATGTATCAATTAGGCTTGCCACAGTATTGACCCGGCCTTCACTTATTACCGGTCTTAGAGCTGAACCAAGATTAAACGGGTAAATACATTTTCCCATTAGCTTTACTGAGAGCTAGGAAGATTATTAGGGCATAGCTTGGTATTAGGTACAGCTATTAAGCTTACAGTTCTGATTTTCATGAAATATATCATGTCCCATATCATCATTCTCTGAACCTTTTTCCCAACTCAGTTGGGGTCGGCGTTCCAATCTAACTGTTATGCGGCTGAACTTCGATATTTTCCGTGGAGCGACTGCCATCATTCTGATCTCCACAACCAATAGTCATTATGACCAATGGCGATATCGAAGTTCCAAGTTAGACTGGTTGGACTTTTGTGGGCTCCAATTACCCGTAACGACTGCCATAGATTTTTGTATGGCAACCGGGACCGACGGCTTAACGTGCTCTCCGAGGCACTAATAAACCTGCGATAAATACACACATAACTTCGAAAAGCATCAAAAAGTCATTGTTGTGTGCTATGGTGAACCTGGGATCGAACCCGAGACCTCATCTCAGCAGTACATTACCCAAACCACTAGGCTACCGCGGTTTTCTTCACTCACATATATAAGTATGTAAGTAATTTCATTTGTATGTTGAAAATAAAACGAATGAATGAAACGGAAATAAAATTGAGTCTTTCTATATGGCTTATACTAATACATGTCAGCATTACCTAATGCAGGGTAGGCGAACCAATGGCACGCGTGCCATTGGTGGCACGCGGCACAATATTTTGGGCACGTCGCCGATCATAAAACTTGTGTAAAAAATGTGTTTAGGTATTTTATGACGATCTAACGAGAATGATCCTATGCTACGGAGTGTTCAAATAATGTTGTAAAACGTCGTATGACACTCGTGAGGTATGAAAATTACTTATCCTCGGCTTCTTGTAACCTTTGCCTACGGCTCGGGCTAGCAATATCGCCTCTGACGGTGACCGCTTCCCATCAGGTGGGCCGTGTGCTTGTCTGCCACCTAAGTGGTATAAAAAAAGTTTTGATGGCACGCCAGTAACCCCATAAAACATGTTTTAAAAAAAATGGCACGTTGATGCATAAAGGTTCGCCTACCCTGACCTAATGTATCCAATTTCACGGTTTAAAAAAATGGCGCACGAATTTATCCGCGTCTTATCTACATTTATTTCGTTAAGTAACTGTTCACTGTGTTTATTGTCTAAATGGCTTTTTGTTACTAAGGCGGCAAACACGTATAGAAATCTAGGACATTCTACATAGCGCTGTCTAAACCCAAAGTTAGCATGTTGTACCTAGCTTGTGTTAGTTCCATCTTGAAACCGTAGGTGGCCCAAGGTCAGCCAGGGAGCGTGATAGCAACCCATTTATGTCCCACTGCTGGGCACGAATCTCCTCTCCTTAGAGTTAGACCTTAATCCACACACGCTGGACTAATGCCGGTTGGTGGATCGGACATGTCCTTAGAATTTCTTCTAGAACATGTGGGTTTCCTCACGATGTTTTTTTTTCACCTTATTAGCACATATAAATTCCACAAAGTGAAATTCACATTGGTACTATCTGGCCGGATTTGAACTCGATACCTCTGAGAAAAGGCCGCGTCCGTATCCATTCAGCTACCATCGCTGCCAGGGAGCGCGGGAAATGACTTATTGATAACCTTTCACCTCTATAATTTGAGAACCGCCATGCTGCGTGTGCTGTTTTAGTCAGTTTGAGTCCAACATTACCATCCTCGATGGCCGTGGTGGTACCCAGTCACTAAACAAGAGTCAACATCATCAATTTCATCAAGAACCAAGCGGTTCGGTGCCTCTTTTATTTGCCGCACCATGAAGATTTGGAATTTTTTACCAGCGCATGTGTTTCCTTCCTCTTATAGTCCCGGGGCCTTTAAGCGGGGCGTGAAAAAGCATTTGATGAGGCCGTCAAGCTGAGGGCCGCCACTGTAGCACTAGCGGTGTATGTAGTGGTGATCCCAGTCATGAGACTTTGACTTAACATCTAGGTGAGATAAAGTCATTTTTACGTGTCCTAAATAAAAAAACAACATACAACTTGCATTACGTACAACTTTAACATCTAATAAACACTAACAGGGTCCATAAAAACAAAGATCAACCCACGTCCATCAACAGGCTATAACAACAAAAGCAAAGTGCTATACAACGTCTAAAATTACGCATCTGCTGAGTGTAAGTGAAAAGTCGGAACACACCTTATCTCGAGAATATAATCAATTATGTAAGAGGCTCGCGAAATTTGTTGCAAAGCAAACAGGAGAAAGCTTTTAGTTTCACCGGCCGTTTGCCAGCTGGGATCGCTCAGTGAATTTCCTCGGTTTTCTTGGAGTTTTTTGTAGAATTGATAAATTCAATATAATATATCGGTTTTAATTGCATTTATGGAGCTGTTGCCTACGGTTTCGCGGAATCCTGCTCTCTGTTCCCTCTACCTATGGTAATCTATTCCAGGGATATCTTATGCATTATTCCAGACTATAACAGTACAAAGTTTCAGTCAGATCCGTACAGCCATATAAACATCCAAAAAGCTTCACAAATTTTCACATCTATCTCTTCTTATCTATATAATATAAAAGAAAGTCGTGTTAGTTACACTATGTACAACTCAAGAGCGGTTGAATCACTTTGGCTGAAAATTAGTGGGGAGGTAGCTTAGAACTTAGCAGACGGACATAGGATACTTTTTATCCTGCCACGGGGACAAAGTATGCCACGGGTCAAGCCGCGGGGCACAGCTAGTTTTTAATATTAGTAGGAAAGGATTATGGTGAGTCTGAACAGATTTTACTTTTTTTCACGAATGATGGGATCTGAATGCAATTTGGCACATAATTAGATGATAGTCCGGAATAATAACCTACCGTAATTTTAAATGTGATGGCCTAATGCGCATCTTATAAATGTTCTAAGAGAGAACAATTGAAAATCAGTTAAAAAAAATTGAAAGTTTATCAGATTGCACATACTAGGGGAGGGGGCAATTGGTGATATCTAGATTGACAATATGAGCTTTATATCTCAGGAATCTGTGGTCCATAAACCTGTAGATTGCTGACACGTGATCATTAATATGCTACAGGGTTGAGCCGTAGGTACCTACGCAATATGCAAAAAATTCTCATAGATTTTTCGCTCGGCAAATCCTATGGCTAAGAAAATGCCTATCCGAATTCGCGCCACGTAACGCAACAGATAAAACGTACTTCTTTATAAGGCCAGTTACCTATAATGTTTTATGGAGGTGCCGCGCCCGAAGGCCGACACGGAATCGAGGATCGCTCTCAATTGATCGTTCGTCTACGTCACTAACCATCAGTAGAGAGAGTAAAACATTTTTAAGGCGGAAAGTCATGTTTTTTCGAGTAGTATTGGATGGAGGAAGTGTACCATGGACCTATCTGTTAATGTCAAATTTAATGATAAAAAATAGTAAAAGAAGTAAAATTCTAGGATATCTATACATATAATAAAATGGTAGGAAAGTCAAAACTGTACATTGAATATTTTTTTTAAAGAATACTTGGGGTGTGATCTACAATCGATACCGAAGCCAAAAATATAGTTTTTTGAATTTTTGTCTGTTTGTCTGTTTGTCTGTATGTATGTCCGGGATAAACTCAAAAAGTACTGCATGGATTTACTTCAAATTTGGCACAAATATTATTCATAAGCCGGGTCAACACATAGGCTACATATTATCACGTTATCACCTAAGGGGAACGAGCAGTGAACCTTTATTTCTTCAACGCATTCTGTAACAACGTATAATCTAACGACGCATATTTGAATGTTGTTATTATGTTAATCATGCTATAATCTAGCTTCACACTGTAAGTAACTTGACCGATAATACATACAATAAAAAACAAACTTAATTTTGCGGTTCGATCCGTAGACCCGATTACTGTACCAACCGCAAATAATAAGTTTGTCGTGGGTTACGTCAATAAAACTGTAGATAGGTAAATTCTGTACATTAAAATATTTATAAAATAACTATTCGGGGATGATTAGTGATCAATACCAATGGTAAAAATGCAATCAGTATTTGTTTTTTGTCTTTCTGTCTGTCTGTATATCTGTATGTGCACGCATTGATAAAAAACTACTGGAGGGATTTTGATCAAACTTGGTACGATTTATAGTTCATACTTCTGGAAAACATAATAATATCCACCCATTTATGTCCCACTGCTGGGCACGGGTCTCCTCTCCTCTAACGAGAGAGCTGAGATGGTGTAGACCTTAATCCACACACGCTGGCCTAAAATGCGGGTTGGTGGTTCGAACATGTCCTTAGAATTTCTTCTAGGACATGTGGGTTTCCTCAGGATGTTTTTCCTTCACCGTCAGCAGATGACAAATCACGTGATTAGCACATAATATAAATTCCACAAAGTAAAATTCACATTGGTAGTGTCCGGCCGGATTCGAACACGATACTTCTGAGTAAAGGCCGCGTCCTTATCCATTTAGCTACCATCGCTTACAGGACACCATATACCTAGGCTACTTTTTATACAAAGCCGGAGTGCGAGGTAAATGCTCTAATTAAATAGGCCCCCTTACACCCTATTTTTCCATGCGGAAATTTTCATGGATACCCACCCCGCGGCCAGCGGGACAAGTTATGTCGGGCTCTTACTCGCACCCCGACTTGACTCGGGCCATCTCCGAGATGTCCCCCTCGGGTTTGGCAACCACGGTATTCCCGTCATGCCCCCGCGCGCCGCCGCCTCGGCCTGCTTCTACTAGGGTGACAGGCGGCTCCACCCGTCACCCCCAAGCCTGCGCTCATGGAGGACGGAGGTCGTCAGATCTCCGACGCCTTCGTTGCCGCCGTCCGGGAGAGCTCTGTGCAGCCTCTCCCAAACCCTTTCCACCGCCTTCTTCTCGAGCATCACTTGCTCGCAGAAGGAGGGGGCGGCCGACCACGCGTCCGCACTCAGCACTATCGCTGCGATCAACACCGGCAGTGTGAGGATTCCACCCCGAGGGCTACCAGGAGGGCCTGTCTCGGCACCTCCCACGCCGGACACTCGGCCAGCGTGCCTTGAGTCCTCGCCCGCATCGCAGTGATGGCACTCGGGCGTCGGCTCCTTCCGAATCAGACACAAGTGATCCCCGAAGCACCCCTTACCAGAGATCACCTGCGTCAGCCAGTACGAGAGGCCCCCGTGAGGCCTCTCCAGCCAGTCCTCCATGACGGGTCTTACCGCCGCTATAACGGCGTGCCCCGCGCTTGGTTGCCCAAGTCGGTCCTTCCACTCCACCACGGTATCCCGGCGGAGCTGGGCGTGGACAGCCTCGATTACTCGAGGTTCCGGGTCCAGTCCCCGCTCCCACGCCTCCATTCGCCACCAATATAGGCGTGAAAGAGCTCTCGCTGGAGTCCCGGCAAGGCCTTTAGCTTACCATCAGGCAAGGTAAAGTCATTTTGACGTGTCCTATATAAAAAAGAAGACTCGCTGCCTCGAAGGAGATCGTGCGGTACCCCCTGATGACCCTGATAACCATAACGCGCTGCGGCACTCCCAGTGTACACCTGTTACGGCTATTCAGGGCCTCCACCCAGATCGGGCACCCGTACAGGGCCATGGACCGCACGATCCCCACGTAGAGCCTCCTGCAGGAGTCATCCAGCCCCCTCATGTTGGGCAACAGCCGCACCAGAGCGTTGGCCCCCTTACACCCTGGCGTCAGAAAATCCTAGACGGCGTACGGTTTTAGTCAGGAAGAGTCCGACATAACCTGCCCCGCTGGCCGCAGGGTAGGTATCCATGAGGATTTCCGCACGGAAAAAAAGGCTATTTTTTATACAAGCTGATAACCGCGACTCCGCCCGCCGTCATCTAAGTTCTACTTAACAAATTACAACCAAACATAGGGTAAATTTTAAGTCTAAGCAAGACCTTTCTAATAAAAAAAACCACATCAAAATACGTTAAATAGTTTTTACGTCCATCGCGATTATCGGCTTTTGATGGAGTTTTGTTATTAAAAAGGTTTTGGTTAGACGAGTGGAGAACAGTAGAGTGAAGAGTAGAATGGAGAGTGGAGAGTTGTTTTATTAAAATAAACTTGGTGGCGATAACGACCTCCACGCAGGCGAAGCCGCGGGCGGAAGCTAGTATTTTTATACTACTTAGGTGGAAGACAAGTACCTACACGGCCTGTGCGGTAACTGTGGCCTATGTACGTGTGCAACACCATGGGCGTCACACACTCGTGCTACCGACCCTGGAGTGGGGACTTTTTGAGTCAATCGTGAACAAACATACAAACAAACAAGAATTCTAAAAATTTATTTTTGTTCTACAAATATTATTCTGAATGGAAATCGAACCCGAGTAACAGGCATCACCCGAGAACATTGAGTAAAATGCTCTACCTACAATACATAAATTGTTACTTTTACAAATTTCAACAAAAACACATATCCCTGCCTACCCATTGGCAAGTATACAGCGACAAGATATAAAAATAATATCGAAAGATGGCAAACTTTTGTCTAACAAACTATAAAGTAGGTTTTATCGTAATATCAGAATCATAACTAATAAATAGTTATAAAAGCACGAACCCGTCGACGCTAACAAACTAATCCTATTCAACTAATACGCTTATAACTTTGTATGTGTACGATATAGGACAACTATGATCTTGGATATTAATAATGGCCCGAGAGCTGGTACCAATTTTTGAGTAGGTGTTTGAGGCAAGCTGAAAACTTGTCAAATACCTCTGCTATTATACCCCAACACGGACATGCAGACCTGGCTGGTGACTATGGGGGCTAAATCAACCCCTATTTTTTTTATATTTTTTTTTTCCCAAAAAATGTATTTGAGGCAATATGCAATTTATATAATGTTGTAGTGTGATACTTAATGAATACGAAAAACAATAAGCCATACAATTTAATGGGGGGCTTTCACCTCACCAGCCAGGTCTGCATGTCCGTGTTGAGGTATAATAGGAGAGGTATGTGACAAGTTTTCAGCTTGCCTCAAACACCTACTCAAAAATTGGTCTAGAATCTAGATTCCTTATAGCTCTCAATCTATAAGGAATCTAGAACAAAATCTGTTTAACCGATAGCGATTATATTTTGTTTAGTATATACTGGTATATACCGTTGTGACCTACCTCCTGTAAACTACTCTCTGCCTGTTTTCTGCTCTCTTTTCTCAATCTAATTCTACAATATTACGATGGTAGTGGTATCGTAAACAACAGAGTAATCCTTAGCAACAATACCGAGCATAATTAAAACGCTTTATTTATGGTAATGACTTAAATAATGGCCGTCGGAAAAATGGATGCCAGAAATGGAATTTTTAAGTTTGATTATCTTTTTATTACAAGCATTATTTTTAAACTTGCTACTTATTTGTTAGTATGAGACAATTTTTGAAAACATTTGGTTCACTGGATTGACTGTACCCCGCCTGATGGTAGGTAAACTGAAGTGGAGTCCAAAAAGCCCAATTAGAACCACTATCGTCTGAATGAATCTGGTTGAAATTTGACATAGGGATAGATTATAGTTTGGAATTATACATAGCCTACTTTTATCTTTGGAATAGATTCGAGGGATTCTATGCTATCAGTGGGGAGACAATGTTTCCTGCGTCAACTCAGAAACTACCCCAAATCACCTTCCCCAATCCTCTCTAACCTCACCTCCAGGGTTGGCAGTCAGTGCGAGTGTGATGCTCTAGGTACTTCACACGTCCATTAGGCCACGGAGGCAGCTTCCTATCCTTGTCTGTAAAAAAATACCCTGTGTAATAACGCTAAGATATTTCATCATTCGTCGTCTTTACAATATTAGTGAGACTTATCAATTAATTGCCGACATTTCAATCAAATTTATTACCTTCGCGGTTACAGCGAAGTCTAGCCGACGGCGGTGTTTGATAAACACTACGAGTTCGATTCAGTGAGATCAGGGGCCTTACTCTGAAAATCGAACATGAACGTTTCGGATCGAATGAAAACGGACCATTTGTCAAACAACGACAGCGAAAACGTCAAATGTATTTTGGGAGTAGCAGGTGTACTGATAACGATCGACAACCTCAATGTCAAACGATCGAAGACGGATCCGAAATCCGAAACGAAACACTTTCGGGGTAGCTAAATGGTCAAAACGTCAACGGATACGAATATTTTCGTTTTTCGGAGTAAGGCCCCAGGTTTGTCAAAGCAAACGTTTGTTTGAACTAAATAAAGCACAAACAACCGTCTTGTGCTCGGCTGGGGACATTTCTGTTTATTTTCAATTTTCGGTATGATATCGAAAGGTAGGCTACGACGCTGGCGTAACATTGATATTCAAGTTTCTCACTAAAGTACTTCAAAATTTGCATGCTGTGTCCACTTCGAGAAGGTGACACTCGCCCCACACTATGTTTTTTTTTGTTTCTCGTATTTAAACATAAAGAGTGTATCCAGTTTTGTGGACCAATAAAAAAAAGATATAATAAGTACGGTTAGGTAGTCTTAAGTTTGCATTTATAATCAGGAAGTTAAAAAAGCTATAAGCGAAACGCATTAAAAATAGGTACAATTCTTCTTCAACCTAGCGTTTATCCCAGTCGTATCCAAAGCTTTCACCTCGGAGTCTGGGGTCCGGTTCACCAGTTTTAACTGCGATTTGGCTGAACATCGATATTTTCCGTGAAGCGACTGCCATCTGACCTTCACAACCCAATGGAGACATTAGGCGATATCGAAGCATTGCAGCTAGACCGTTGTTGTTGGACGTAACGACTGCCATAGATGTTGGTATGGCAACCGGGACCGACGGCTTAACGTGCTCTCCGAGGCACTACCAGACCAATGCAAATACCCATATTCATGCATACAAATACTGTGTGGCGATCGAACCCGCACCTCCTGCGCAGCGGCCGCGTTCACTACCGCTACGCCATAGAGGCTGCCATTAAAAATACAATCGATGATACTAAAGTCAGCCCACTTGCTAATACATACAAGTTGACACCCACACACTCAAACACTAGTCAGACAAACGTCATTAGATTCATTCGAGTAGCGAAAAAAAATACAGGTTATCTTGTATAGTGGTTTATCTTGGCTTTTGACGGAGCCACTGCTCATTTTACATTGCTGATATCACAGCTGGTTTTAATCATTTTTTTTATTGTGGATAGGCTTACGTTTGACCACTATCTCACCAGATGGTAAGTGACGATGTCATCTACGATGAATCACGCTTGCCTAGAAGGATCCTATTCACTCGTGACTTGAATATTCCAAGTCACTCAATGAGTTAATTTTAATCTGAGATTAAACAAAATGATCAAATTCCAAATAAAAACAGGTACACTGTCAAATTCCACCGAATTTCGACAAAGTTATATTGCGCCAACTTTGATTTCGGGGAGAATAAAGTGCAGTGTGTTTATTGTTGAGTAGGACTTTATAATTAACTAAAAGTTGCTTTACAGTTACGAAAACACCGCCATAGTATATTATACCAACTGCTATAATGGGTAAGTCACATTATATTTTGGTTTTAAAAGTTTTGTTAATAAATATTCAACACGGCGCGGCGGTGGCGCTATCAGGACCCAAAGTAAGCATGGTTTTTTTTTTCGTATACTACGTAGGTGGCAGAGAAGCACACACACGGCCCACCTGATGGGAAGCGGTCACCGCACCGTGGCCTATGGAAGTGTTCAATACTAAAGGTGTCACACACGCGCTGCCTACCCTGAAGGGAAGGGAGGAGGGCTAGAAATGGATAAGGAGGCTAGGAAGGGATGGGGGGAGGAGGGGTACAGTGAACTCTGGCTACCCTACTTACCGGCGGAAACACAACTTAAGGTTATTATGGTCGCGGTTTTCTGTAGGGTGGAGGTACTACCCGAGTCGGACAGCTCATTTCGGACGGGAGATACCGTCGTTTCCTACCTCCATAATATAAATAAGCTTGTGTTATAGATTCCAGAATGCGGATAAACATACTTATAGTTTTTTTTTTGTAAATACGTAAACATTAGGTATATAAACACCCAGACCAATGCAAATAGACATAATATTATTTTTATATACCTACAGATATTTGCATTGAGCGGGAATAGACCCCGCGATAGAGGCCGTCAAAAATTGACCAATACATGCGAAATTATTTTACCACTCACCAAAAAAAATATGTTACCAAAAATGATGATGTTATAATTTAAAGAAAAGATGGGTTAAAGTGTCTATACCAGCGGCGAACATTACTTATGCGAATTGCCTTCTGTGTCAATTTCATAAGAAGTTTGCGGTTTGGTCATGATATATCGCTCTCTATCGTACTCCTATAGATAACTTTGACCATTTTTTTACAAGCCTAAGCAATATTTATCGTCCAAGAAACTATAGGAACTTCATCCCTATTTATAAGTATTTAGTATGATAGAACCGGAATAGTTTTTTTAGACTACTTAGGTGACAGACAAGCATACGGCTTAACTGATGGGAAGTGGTCACCGTGGCTTATGGACGTGTGGAAGGGGGAGAGTTGGGAAGTTTGGGGGGAGGGGATTGGGGGATGAGGGGGAGGGATAGTGAGCTCTGGCTACCCTACTTACCGCCTAGAAAAAAAAATATAATTTAGAAATTAAAAAACCCGACTGCGTAAAAAACTAAAAAGAAAAAAAACAAGCACTCAGATGTCCGGTGGTCTAGAAACATGACAACTTAACAGTCGGGATCCACTATTCAACAGCCAATCTTATTTTTCAATGGATCCCGACTGTTAAGTTGTTATGTTTCTAGACCACCGGACATCTGAGTGCTTGTTTTTTTTTCTTTTTAGTTTTTTACGCAGTCGGGTTTTTTAATTTCTAAATAATATTTTTTTTATTTTATACTTTTTAGTTATAAGTGTCCTAGCCAGCTATTTACCCGATTGGACTTTCTACACTGTCTAATAAAAACCTATGAATTGTTGTTACGCAACTTTAAATCGCTATAGATCCTAAATGGTCAATGGAATCGAAAAATGTTGAAAGGAAGCTAAAAATGATTTTTAAAAACCTATTCAACGATACCCCACTTGACATAGTTTGCTGACTTTCATTTTTTTTATTTTCACAATATGGCGGCCAGTAGTCGCCATATTGAATTTTCACTGGCGTCATGTCTTTAGTGACACTCGCCGGACTAAGAGGAATCGATTGACGTGAATCATGAAAATCGGCCCAGGCGTTTGGTCTGTATAGTGCTTCAAAGGAACATACATACATACATAGGCTGTTAAACACATTACCACTCCTTTGCGTTGCGCAGTCGGGTAAATACACAATGGCCGCGGTCTTCTGTAGGCCAGTCGGACTGCTCAGTTCGGACGCGGGATACCGTAGTATCCTACCTCCGTGAAAAATTATCTTTCGTTTAATTTGTCTGGTTATGTATGTACAAACTGATTTTTAAATCTTTTTGAAATTGAAATATTTTTCTCTTTGAAATGAGATAAAAAGTCGTCCAATTTAAAATGTATTACAATAATGGTACTGCATAATAAAAAAAAAGCTTGGGAATTTTAAAATAAAAGGGTATTTGTGTCCAGGAGTCATGACAGCTATTAAACCAAAAAGCAGCTTCACCGCAGTGGGATTATGTCCGAAGCAGTTTTGTTGCAAAACAACCGAAGCAGATTTTGGACATCGCTAACCAAAACAACAACAAAACATAGACTACAAAACATGGACGTTTAAATGATCGGACAGAACGAGCATAATATAACGAAACTGTGTTACAATAATAGTGGTGGCTAATCAATGTGTGAGTGTATTTCGGGTTGCAATTTGTTGATTGATATGTGATTACTGGATTTTTTTCTTACTATCACTACCATTTTATACTAAGTATTTCACTATACAAGATATTATGCTGTATTTATTTGGCACGTAAACAGACTGAATCGTATTCGATTCAGTCTGTTTACGTGCCAAATATCATTTGCCGCGTAGTAGTGACTGACTGGGGAGTGTGTGCGTGCCAACTTGAGGTATAAGCATTGTGGCTGACTCTAATGTCGTCAGTCGTTGTATTCTTCGACGCGTTCTATCCGTTAGTTTTATAGGTCCATTCGTCCATACTACAAAAAGTAAAGCCTCTTACACAATCTATCTCTAAATACGTAAACAAAGGGAGTTCACATGTTGAGAGTTAGCTTAAAATTTGTACCGGACTATTTCATAAATGTCCATTTCAATGAAAATGAAATTGTAGAATAACTTTTGACTGACTGATTCGGTGGAGTAGGTAAGAAAGAAAAGATAGGAAAGGTAATGAGTGTGACTATAGTTCTTGAGGTCCCAGGGTTGATCCTATGAATTGGGTTCAGTTATTAGAAGTTTTCAGTAAGGCAAGTAACTCAGACTCAAGAGAACGTGCCAGATGGATAATTTAGCAGGCCCATGGATTAGTCAATGTGCAAAATAAAAGTGGTAGAAAGGAGTAAAAAAACGAACTTCTCATGCCAAAGTGAATGAAGAAGAAGAAGAATTTTGATAATCCGCTTCAGTAAATAGATGCAGTCACTATCATTGTAGCTCCTTACCACAAACTCTTAAAGCGGTATTATTTCAATATTACTTAACTTTCATAGTGTGAATCGGACCATCGACATCGACGGATACTAGTGTTATTTATGTGGACTAGCATTCTCTTACTTTTATGATATATTATGTGTATATAGTTATTTCATTAAATTTGTTAGTAGATTTACAAGACACAGAACTCTTATATAATAACAGATGACGTTTGACCTAGTCCGATTCACACTATGAAAGTTAAGTAATATTAAAATAATACCGCTTTAAGAGTTTGTCCCCCCTAAACTGCTAAAATAAAATTCATACTACCAGTTAGCAATGAACAGCAAACAATCTGCTCGAAGTGAACACATCCTTAACTTTCCAAAAACTGTTCTACTTAAAAATCCTACAACATACTTCTAAATGCAGTGGTATATATAAATCACTATTGTTTTAACTCGCTCTTTCTCTACGTATATTGTTTCCTTAAACCACGGAAGCCCGCAATTTATCACCGACAGCAGAGATATAGAAGGCGAAAAAACAGTAAAGATTGCATTTTACGGAAATCTTTTCGCAAACATCGCGGGACAATTAATGGAGCGTCACGTTTGGGCACATCAACGGAGGAAGCGATTTTTGGAAGAACGCCTTTATCAACTAAATCTTATCTTTTAGCTTTTTTAAGAAATGATGGTTCTACAGTGAATTTAATTTCTAAATAAACAATTTAAAAATACACACACTAATAGTACTACCTAAGTGCTTCGAAAATATAAATACTTATGTAAAATTTTCAGTTGTTTGTGGGGAATTCCGCGATTCACACCATGGTCCGAATATTTCTTCGTGTGGAAGAGGAACGACCCGAAATTTCGGTCCGCGGGCGGGTCAAAACACAACTAGACCAAAATGTCTCAACTCCCGAATAATCTATTCATTTTGTAGGTGTAGTTATCGGATGGGCCCTGGAACCCTCAGACTATGACTAGCAAACCGCATATTGAAGTAGTAAAATTTGTTACCTTTTTCGAAATTAACCTACTGGTAAAGACCCTTGGTGAGGTAAAGTGGAAGCATTTTTTTTTAAATAGTACCCCCATTTCTTTTTTGTACCAAAATCCTTGGTCACTTACACCAGTTATGGTGTTAGCTATTATTACTACATACTTACCAAAAGATTATTTTGGTAAATACGAGTATAATAATATGGTATTTATTTGTTGGTTATTCATTTTAATTTGGTGTTTATTTGAAAAGGCCCACAAATTCAACAAAGAAATTCCATCTCTATAAAGGCATATATCTCCTCATATATCGACATAATGAAAATTGTTTATCACTTCCAAACATTTAACAATCACTAACTTATGCTTCAATCAGCTACATCGCAAACTCTGAGCGCCATGTGCCGAACATAATTGACTTCGATTGAATATTATAATTACGTTATAACTCGCTGCTGCCTTATGCTGTGGTAATCCTCTAATTTGACTACGTCAGTTAATACAATTGATTAGGTTATATACAAAGCTATCGGCGACGAACCGGCGGGTATATAAGATTCAATGAATATAGAGGAAGTGTCGTGTGATGTGTAGGGACATGATTATATTAGGGGTTCGGCAGCGCGAGTGTGATGCCCCTGGTGTTGCACGCGTCCGTAGGCCACGGTGACCGCTTCCCATCAGGTGGGCTGTGTGCTTGTCTGTCACCTAAGTGGTATGTAGGAGGATTGAGCTCTGGCTACCCTACTTACTGCCGGGAATACAACACGATGGTTATTATGGCCGCGGACTTCTGTAGAGCGGAGGTATTAATAGAGTCTGTATTTTCGGAAAGCTAAAACTTGGGAGTCTTCAAGTCTAGCGTGAACAGGTTACGTCTAGGCAAGCGTGCTCCACCGTCGACCACATCATCACTTACCAACAGGCGAGATTGTGGTCAAACCCGAGCTTATTATCAATTAAAAAACACAATAAAAAAGAAGTGAATTACTATAAAACGATTATAGACGATTCTAGTGTTAATATGCTGGATAAGGAGTATATATATATTTCAGGGCATCCCTTAAATAATTGGTTACAAAGTCAACTTTAGTGATACTATAAAATATGAGAACAACTGCCTAACGTCAGTCGGTAAAAGGGTAACCTATAACTAATCTAAGTTAACAAAGCATTCTAATTAAAACTTTGGTTTTAGATGGAACAATCGACCGCCCCGGGCATTCGTTTCGAATAATTATTCTCTTGAAATGGTAATGGAGTAAGCACTTAGATCGTTTTGTGAAACCAAACAGATCGAAAATGGAGATTTTATTAGGAAATACTTAACTTATCGCCGGTTATTTTCATGATAATTAATGCTGTATTTGACGTTATTTGCATAGTTAGATGAATTTAGTTAGAAAGGTTCAACATTTTGTTTACGATCATCTTTACGACTTTACCTGTAACTTAGGATGTATGTGTTAAGGTAAATGTTATCCCACCAAAAACATACCTGTCAAAAAGGGAGCCAAGTTCCTATCGGCTAAATCGCCCAAAAAAGGATTGAAATCCAATCCAATGCCAAGTTTAGATGCTCTTTAAAATCGATCATAATCATCTAAATTTCTTCTAAATTTGAACTTGGCAGGTTAAAATTATAAAAATAATACATTTTAATTTATCATACAATTTATCAAGTGTTATGTACAGCACGAAAACCTGCGGGGGTCAATTTTCAATTACTAGATTTGACCCGAACAAACCTGTCAAGTTAAATAAAAGTATTTAATAATTAATAATAATAATAAATAGATACCACGTTAAAGAATAGGGCTGGGCTCTTCAATAATAGGACTATACGCCCCTAGGGTAAGGAAAGAACAAAGTGACCCACCCTCACACGCGTATTTAAACAAATTCCTTTAATAAAACAATGGTATACCTCAAGGCAACTCCTTTGTACCGGCTATATTTAGATATTATTATCCTGCTCAAAGCGATGGTAGCTGAATGAATATGGACGCGGCCTCTACTCAGAGGTACCGAGTTCGAATCCTGGCCTGACAACGTCAATGTGAATTTCACTTTGTGGAATTTAATATGTGCTAATTACATGATTTACTATCTGCTGATAGTGAAGAAAAACATCGTGAGGAAACCCAAATGTCCTAGAAGAAATTCTAAGGATATGTCCGATCCACCAACCGTGTGGATTAAGGCCTAAACCCTCTCAGCTCTCTCGTTAGAGGAGAGGAGACCCGTGCCCAGCAGTGGGACATAAATGGGTTGCTATTATATCCTACTCAAAGACGACCAGTTGTAACTTTGGTATATCAGCTTTCAGCTTCCTGGAACTCAGTGAATCCCGGAACACGGTTCATTGTTCATTTAAACTTCATGCACATTGTACATTGGCAGATTTTAAGCCATGGGCATTCTTTATCAGTTAACCATTGGATGGTGCGGAGCTAATAATATCAGTTATAGCTCGAATTATACTCGAACTATAATTCGTGGTTCATTTTTATTCTGATAAATAAAGAAATTCAGTGAGTCAGTCTTTGGATAAAGTTTCACTTTTTTATTCAACGTAGGTGGCAGACAAGCACACGGTCCACCTGATGGGAAGTGGTCACCGTGGCCTATGGACGTGTGCAACACTAAGGGTGTCACACGCGCGCTGGGAAGCTATTGTAAGCCTTTTGATTTTTGACAAAATAAAGCATGGGGTCTACCACGATCTTAATCATAATCATAATCAGTTTATTTCGCATGACATAAGTGTATATAAGATTACGATTATGACGATTAGGCTGTGAAATAATCTCCCTGCTGTGGTTTTCCCTAGCGTCTACAATATCGGGTCGGCAGCACAAGGGGCACATGTCCATAGGCCAAGTGACCGTTTCCCATCAGGTGGGCCGTGTGCTTGTCTGCCACCTAAGTAGTATAAAAATCAAAACAGTCTATAGCAGGTGCTATTAGTTTGCACTCTAATGATACACTACACAGGCAAACTGTTCCCCGTCATTTTCAATTAAAAGTTTGTGACGAGGGTGTATTGTCCATGCCTCGTGGGCACGCACCCTGTATACAGGGTGTATATTACCAAGCTTTATTACGAAGCTACTAATAAGGCTTTGTAATGTTACCCTATTACTTTATAATCTGAAAGTTTTTGGACACAAAACTTTTCAGAATTCTACAACACGCATGATGAGGGCTTCTGTGGCGTAGCGGTAGTGCATGCGACTGCTACGCCAGGGGGCGCGGGTTCGATTCCCGCTCAGTGAAAATATTTGTATGTATGAATATATCTATTTTCAAACTCTAATTCAAATTTTCATTAATTAATGGCAACTAGGCCCAATTTGTTAGTAACATTGTTTTTCTTCTACTCTTTATCTACTGTTAGCAATATCAATTTGTTTACAATAATCTATTTGCAAAAAAAATATAAGTATATTTATCAGCTTTCTAGAAACCATAACACAAGCTAGTTAAACTAAGCTTACTTTGGGTCTAAGGAGCGTTGTGTATAGAATATTCATTAATTATTATTTATTTGAATTATATAGATATAGACGAATACCTTTACCTTCACCTTTAGCTTACCATCAGGCGAGGTAAAGTAATTTTGAAGTGTCCTATAAAAAAAAATATAGGAACCCTTTTTTAAGTCGGTTAAAAACAAAACAAATAACATAGAAATAAAATAATTGCGATCTAATTTAAGTTTTATTACTTTCATTTTTCAAATAGAACCTCTTTTTATTTATTCTAGACAACAGCGTTTGATATCAAAATTATATTCTAAGCTTATTTTTATCACAACTAGAGCAAAATCATTTAACAAATATTTGTAAGTACCCAAGGTATTTTAATTTAGCTACGAGTATTTGCTGTAAAACCTACTTTGTTTAAAAGCAAATAGCTAAATTAGAATACCTTAGGCACTTACAGGGGAGGGAGTAATAAGTAAATATATTTCATTGCCTCTGGAATTAAACCATACATCTTCGTTTTCTGCCATGCTCATTCACGTTCGGTTATAATTAACCTTATGGTGGAACCACACTTCGCTATTCGCTATTCGCCTTCACGATTTTATTCGTATAATTATATTTGCTTAATTGGCCTTAGTCACTCTTCTATAATGAATTGTGGAGGGTTTAGTCATCTATGAACATTTCCTCGAATACAATTAGGCGAATAGCAAATAGCGAAGTGTGGTTCCACCATGAAATAAATTACAAAGTCATAGAAGATGTACGCTATCAGTCACATGGGGAGATGTTCTATCTTACAGCCTGCTGTAATATTATTATAATGCTTTTTACCAAACTGCGCCAGCGACGGTTTCGCGGACGGTTATGTATGTATGTATGTATGTAGTTTTCTTTGTTCCCCTCTGTAGGCTTAACTACTGGACAGATTTCGATAAAAGGTCTCAAATGAAAGGTTTAAATTTCACGAGTGTCATAGGATACATAAAAGGTAAAATAAACCTATTATAGTGGATTTTCTGCGATAAAATGTTGTCAAAATATTTTTTCATTTAAACTTATCGAGTAGTGTATCAAAATGAAGAGCTTAAAAGGCGATTTCAAAAATATATAGTTTATATCTTAACTAAAAAGTATAAAATAAAATAAATGATCAAAACATTCAACCCGACTGCTATTTTAAAAAGACTGAAACAAGTTTTATAGCAGGCGGTATACATCCATTTGAAAATCATAAGCCTATTACAATGACCACCTGCTATAATTTTTTTTTCAATAGCAGTCGGATTTTTGAATTCTTTAATCATTTATTTTTTATAGTCAACTAGCTGTGTTCGTTAATTTTTTACTCGGAACCTTATTCCTTTTTCGAAATTAAACTAGCCTAAATTACTCCTTGTTACATCAGCTATCCCGTAAGTCTCGTTAAAATCAGTCCAGCCGTTCTAGAGATTAGCCGAAATGATAATGGTTGTAGTAACATTTGTATATCCAATGATGACGCTCTTGCCTGAGACTTCTCTAACCCACCATTAGGCTGGGTGAAATCATATTGATGAACTTGACATCCTCATGAAACTTCAAGTGATGGTTGTCGAAGCACTTGTGGGACCAGTGGGTATTGGCGTAGTCTAAACCAATATCTGCGCTTTGCCACGCAGTGCTGTGACGACAATCACCTCTTTTTTCATGAGGCCGTCAAGTTGAGGGCCACCATTATGTCACTGTCAGTGTATGTAATGGGGACGCCCTTCCTGAGACTTCACCTTTAGCTTACCATCAGGCGAGGTGAAGTCATATTGACGTACAAAAAAAATTAACCCTAAAAATAAAAATTCTCTAGGAAGTCATCGGTGGTGTGAAACTCTTTCTCACTACTATTTTCTTCTCTGAAGTATATCGCGCAGCTCTTGCAATGAATACGTCTGAGTGACGAATGTAACTATACATTGTACAAAACTTGGCCATGTTTCGATAGCGAACTTCGCAACTGGCCTGCGGACCTTTTCCTCGGTCCAATTTCATTATTTATGCATAGCTTTTATAACAATGAATTCGTTATTTTTTCTTATGAGATATCAACGTTATTTACATAATGCTATTGTTATTTAAATTAAAATTAACATGTTTTTACTGTATTTACCTATTTCTGGGTTAAATAATTTGGTTTGAGTAAGTAATTTGAAGTAATAAATAGTACCTCCTCCGACCGATTTCCATGGCCATGGCGACCACTTTTATGTTAAACAGAAGATGTCAGCCCCCGTAGACAAGTGTAAAAAGTCTAAATCACTAACCATCGCTAAGGAAACGAATAGATTAAGTCGACCAATCACATCCAAGCTCGTGATTCCGCCGCGGCGCGCGCATCGTACGCCGGTGACGAGCTTGGATGTGATTGGTCGACCTAATCTATTCGTTTCCTTAGCGATGGTTAGCGATTTAGACTTTTTACACTTGTCTACGGGGACAGGTGCGCAAACGCTCGCGCAAATGCAGGCGCACAATCTCGTTCTCACCCTCCTCGATGCAGTGGAACAGAGAACCGGTACCACTGGAGGAGAGGTCAGATGTTGTGTCTGGCTGAAAGTAACTATACAGCCTCTAACGCCGCCCTAGGCCATCCATATCAAACGTTTCTGAGGATACGGTCCGGATAAGGAAAGTTCTACTCATATTCAATTCTTTTCATATATATAGACTCGTCAATTTGATTTCACTTCGCCTGATGGTAAGCTGAAGGTAAAGTCTCAGGAAAGAGGGTTACCATTATATACACGTACCATGTTAACAATGATGGCACTCAGCTTGACGGCCTCGTCAAAAGAGGATTGTCGTCGCAGCACCGCGTGACACCCACCGGTCCCATTAGTGCTGCGACTCCAATCCCCTCTGCCCCACTGCCCGGCTAGGCACTAGCTGATACCTGAACGCAATCCAACCGAGATTGGATTACGATGGAGGGTTTTTCGCAATCGTGCACGGTGGTACCTACCAAGCCGAATTTCGTGAAAAATTTGTGCCATCAAATTTCTACCATCCGTAAAGATAGATAATCCCTCGAATTCGCAATTCGAAACTATTTTAATTTTGATTAGTATTCAATTATTTTCATGAATCAATGAATCTAAATTAAACGTTATTAACGCACTCAACTAAAATAGTTTATTTCCCTACCTAATCCTTTACCCATATTGATTACCTATAAGCACCCTTGCAATATAACCCTTATCTAACACTGCTCGTTCTATTTATATAACTAATAACACCCCATCAGAACCCATCCACTTATTTGGCAGATCAATTAACCTCGCCCACGTTTTGACCGGTCCAAAATAGGTTGATAAGATGGAGAAACAATTTGTGTTTCCTATTTCCTTCCTATTATCATATCTTATTTCGATACTAATATTCCTACTTGCTACTGTTCTAATTCGTATTCTACTAATATTATAAATGTTCACGTTTGTGAAGATGTTTAGAAAGAAGAAAAAAGAAAAGAAAGAAAACCATCTTTATTTATGAACACCATGTACATTAAGTTTTTATACACAGATAAAATAAAAAAAATAAAAACAAAAAATGATTATCAGCAACAACAACAGACGCAAAAAATCCACGAGCTCCACAACCCACCAACCAATAGACTAACCCCTCCATGGCCTAGTCTATGCTCTATGGACACCACGCTCGAGTTGGTGGGACGCGAACCAAAATGAAATCTTCGACACATGTCATGTCGTTTAGTATTCAATCACGCTATAACGGCTGAACAGATTTGATTGTTTGATACAGAAACAGATTATAGTAGTTTCAGACCCCTCCGACAAGGCGCTGAGTATGGCGCTAAGTATGGATTTTAGTGTGTAAGAGCCACACTGACACAAAAGTTGACAAGTTGAGGTCCACCATTATGGCACTGTCGGCGTATTTAATGGGGTCCCTCTTCCTGAGACTTTACCTTCAGCTTACCATCAAGCGAGGTGAAGTCATGTTGATGTCACTGATATAAAAAAACACATAACAACGCGGTTTTCCTGTGATATATTCTGTGTTTTTTTTATTGGTCTGAAATAACACATTTTACGCAACAACAGGCTACGTTTTATTTCTGGATTAGGTACCCATAGGTAGTGGGAATGGGAATATAATTCAACACGGGTGAAGCCGCGGGCTACAGCCTGCTAGTCTAAGCAATAATTCTACACGTTTCGTTCATATTTTTCTTTAAAGAACACTCTTGTTCTAAACGATTTAATGACTCAATGGACAAAAGAAAGGAAGGAAAATTTTCTTTTGTATTCGAATTGGTAACAAGCTTAATGCTTTCAAGGTGGGAACGTATCTCGGTATTTTCGTTTAATTTAGATTTGTTCTAAAATGTTTTCTTTTTTAAGATTGCTTTGTTGCAAAGATTTGGAATTAGAATTATAAGTGGCTTCTTTATTTTTATATTTTTGTGAGCCGATTTATGTACGTCTACATAACCGAAAGGTCGGAACGGAAGAACCGGAAGACCGCGGTAGCCTAGTGGTCTGAGTAATGGACTGTTGAGACGAGGTCTCTGGTTCGATCCCAGGTTCACCATGGCACACACCAATGACTTTGATGCTTTTTGAAGTTATGTGTGTATTTATCGCAGATTTATAAGTGCCCGGTTAATGGCAATAGGCTCGCCACCTATTACATTGGGACCTAAACATAAACTGGCGAAATGTGGGTGCTAGCACCTCTGCCTACCCCTTCGGGGATATAGGCGTGATTTTATGTTATGTTACCTCCAATTAAGTTCGCAAAAAGACAACTAAAGTTGTACGAATCTCCAAAAGATTGAACGTTTAATCGCCTCGTAGTTAGTATTCTATACGACAATGGCAATATATTGTGACCGGTCTGCACCAATCACGCGTAAAACCAACTTATCCAATAACACGGAGCGGCCGTATTATGGATACTATAGACGATATCGAATACGTAAGACCTACGTTATTGAAAAAATTTTTGAAAAATTAAGCAGTTGCGGGATTTTTGTCTTTTGTTTTATGTTTAGTGGAGGGCCTCTGTGGTGTAGTGGCAATGCTTAATATTCTGCGACATTCCTCACGGTGTTCTTTAGACCCAAAGTAAGCGTAGTTAGGTTTGCCCGTTGAGTACAGCGATGGACGTAAAAAATACCGAACGGATTTTGATGCGGTTTTGTTTACTAGAAAGGTCTTACTTACACAGACAAACAGAGAAACAGACAAACAGACAAAAATTCTAAAAATCATTGTTTTGGCATCTATTACATTCATAAAGTACCCTAAAAATTTTTTTGCTCATATAAATATCTTCCATGTACAGACGCCGATCAGTTACAGATTTATTATTATGTATAGATAGAAACAATGAAAAAAGACGTTCCTGCATACGAATATTTGTACTGAGTAGGAATTGGACCCGCACCCAATGTCAATGTAGGCGAATACACTACCGCTATGCCACAGAAGCCGTCATTAATACAATACATGCTAATTCAACATTTTTCCTAGAAAACTCAACGATGTTACAATCGATTGGTCTCGAACAAATTCTATATCGATATTCGATTGTTCCGTAATACGTACGCACAAGATATACCATTCCTATTCACAGCACGTTCACTTCTCGATGGAAACCATATCTTGCGTTATTAATATAAGTCGGTTTTATTTTTTCATTAAATCCGAACTCCGTTTTATTTATTTTCATATCTTACATTATTGTTCGGAAGGTACGGAAAGTGATCGGGATTAGTTTGGGATAGGGGAAAATGAGCAATGTATTAAATATTAGAAGGAATTCACCGATAGAATATTTTTGTGTTGATTATATTGTACGGGGGCTATGGAAATGTGAGCTTATTTTTTCTGATAATATTATGATATGCAAATATTTTTTCCTGGTTGAATTTATAGTAATGTGTTAAACGTTCAGAGGGACAACTCTTGTAAAACATATCTTCAAAACTCAGTCTCATTCCAGTCTCGGTGTCATGTCGATCTCCCAATGTCAATTAAAGTATTTTTTTACCTTTTTGACATTGTTTGGGAGGCAGGACTCGCTGATCTTGTGGTAGATATTGTCTCGTTTCATATTATAACATCGTATTTGCCAGCCTTTAAAGTTAGGTAAAACCAATTTTATTCTATTCATCAGTCTTCTATCGGTGTATGTGGTGGTGAATCCCGATCCTGACAGTTTGCTTTTACCTTTCGGTCAGGCGAGGTGAAGTCATGTTGACGTGTCCACTATATTAAAAAAATTCAACTTTATTCCAAAAAAGTGATGTATTTTATACGTAAATACTCGTACAATTGAAAATTACTAGGTATATAAAATAATTTCATATTTTCAGCACTCCTAATATTTCTAATTAAACAAAGAGGGCAAAAAACCAACGAGATGTTTGAAATAATCGAAATTCTTAAGTTTATTCATCGTCCAAGCCAAATTCCCACAACTTTTCAAGTTTAGGAACAATTTTCTTATATAAATCTGTTCAAGGCTTTTAATTTAAATAGTTCGCTATTATAGTAAATATGTTTGAGAAATTATTTTGTAGGTAACTTTTAATGAGAGCACTGGATAAGGATTCCTAATTTAGGAAGACAATGCCATTTATATTTATACCAAGCTTATGTTCTAAAATTTGCCCGGCGAGGTGGCGCAAAACTCGCTCCCCCCACACTTATGGGGGGAGGGGGGGTTGAGGAGGCCATCATAAAACCGTATCTGGTCCGAAGTCAGATAGGGTGCGAGGGATATCAATCACCGGGGTGTAAGGTTACCATTGATACCCAAGACGGTGTGCGGTTTTATTCGGTTCGATCCCGACATAACCACCCCCGATGGCCGGGGGAGTGGTTTCTGTGGGGATTTCCAAACGATACAAAAAGGTTCTAAAATGTTGACTATGATGCAAACGAGGACTCAAGGCTGTATACGGTGGCGGAGTGCCCGGCTTGGGAAGTGCCATCGTAGCAGTCCTTGATGAGGGAGTCTCCTCGCTGGGAGTCTTGCTCACAGCTGCGATGGCGTGGAGTCCGAACGCGTGGGCTACCGCTGCTTCGTTCTGTAAGCAAGTACTGGAAAAGGAGATTCGTAGATCCAACTAATGACTGAATGTTTGTTGCTCAATCACGCAGTAATGGCTAGACGGATCTGGCTGAAATTCGATACGGGGATAAATTATAGTCCGGTTACTTATTTATCCTTGGTATAGATTCCCATGGGAAGCGGGAACGAATAAGAACAGAACTTCAAGCTGGTAAAGTAACGGGCAACAGCTTGTATTAAATAATGCGACTAGAAACTTACCCGAAGGATACTCCGAAATTAATTTAGTTTTATCAGGCTACACTGAAATGGAGAATATTAATTATTTACGAGTCAGACAGTAATTGACGGTCTCCTATTTATACCTACTGAATAACTATCAAATAAATTTTCAGTGATCATAATTGGTGAAATTGTTTATCTGCTCTAGTAATTAAAATTATATTTCCATTTACCTAAATTTATTAGTTTGTATTCAAATTAGGAACTTGGTAATATTTTATCAATAATGATTTAGTTAGTTTAAAGTAGTAGTTAATATAGGTATCTTTTTTTCATGCTGAAAGCCCCACGGTTACCCATGACACCGGACTTGAACCAACTAAAACCGCACGCCGTCTTGGGTCTACAAACTCTAGGGTATAGGGTGGTCCATAAATCATTTCCCAGGGTTTTAGATGCCCCCCTCGGATGTGGGATGGTAGTATAGGTACCTAAACTTAACTCTGATCAGAGGAACTATTCTCGTGAAAGAGTATTTCAAAATTCAGTCTCAGTCTAGTCTCAATCTCATGAACCGACTTGAGATTGAAACTAGACTGAGACTGAACTTTGACCGAGATCGCTCCCAAATATCAAAAAAAGATATTAACGAAAAAAATCTGAAGCAGATCTTTTATTGTCTGACAATTGAAATGAAACACGTTTTTTCATTACCATACCGAAGAAGCTTATTGTTTGAACATAAAAACGGGAAAGGAGTGAAAATGAACGTTACTCCGATTGTTTCCACTCAAACATAAAGGAAAAGAAGTAACACTCTCGATTGTTGCTTCAATAAAATCAACTACAAAATGTCCGACTCGGTAGCACGATCAAAGTTACTTCGCCTAGTACTGCAAGCCAAGAGACTTAGCGGTTATTATATTCCCGCACAGTGCAAATATTTGTATGCATGAATATGTCTATTTGCATCAGTCTGGATGGTTCTATGTAGAATTATATAATGTATTTGCAGAAAAAAGTATTTTAAGTATGTTTATCCGCATAATAGACCCCATAATACAAGCTATATTAACTGTTTACTTTTGGATCTATAGAGCACTGTCATGTAGAATATTGTAAAATATTTATTACTTATTACTTATCTGGTGATAATAATAATGTCAAAAGAAGTGATTGTTTTTTCAATTTTTGAATATCATAATTTTTAACTAGTTATCTTGTTAAACGACCTAAGGAAAAATATAACAAACCAAAAAATAGTCATGACTACTGAAAATGTATATACTTTATAAAATCTTGCCTCATGTGAACAAATTGTATTATCACGCTCACTCACTATCACTATCACTATCAGCTCACTGTATCCCTCCTCTCCCCACCCCTTCCTAGCCTCCCCACCTCTTCCTAGCCCTCCCCCTTCCCTTTTGGTTAGGCAGCGCGTGTGTGTCACTCTTAGTGTTGCACACGTCCATAGGCTACGGAGACCGCTTCCCATCAGGTGGGCCGTGTGCTTGTCAGCCTACCTACGGAGTTTAAAAAAAATTATCAATCAGCTAATCACTAATATTTAATTTTTCCAACTCGACCGCGCGGGTGAGTTTCTCGTGGCCGAGTTGACGAATGACTCTAAACAATGTATTATTCGAGGTTTCTAAAGAGGTGTATTGAATTAAGTTACTGCTTTGAGTGCATAACACATGGACATAAAAGGCTGCGATGCCTCTGCATACAACTCGGTACAACTATAAGTTGCAGGACAGTTCCCACAATGGACACGTTGTCAAGTTGAAATGGTTTATAGCGCGTGTTTCTAAAGCTGAACTGGTGCTGCAAATGTCCTGTCTAGATTGAATTCACTACACTTTTATAGAATTCATATCAATGCTAGTATTCGCGGATATCAGAAAAACCCGTAACTATTTTAAAGGCTTACAACCACTAATAGAAGTATTTAACGATTGTAGGTGGCAGACAAGCACACTGCCCACCTGATGGGAAGCGGTCACCGTGGCCTATAGACGTGTGCAACACTAAAGGGTGTTACACACGCGCTGCCTACCCTGAAGGGAACGGGGGAAGGCTAGGAAGAGTTGGGGAGGCTAGGATGAGGTGAGGGGAGAAGGGGTACAGTGAGCTCTGGCTACGGCAGGAACACAACACGATGGTTATTATGGCGGTCTTCTGTAGGGCGAAGGTACTAGCCCAGTCGGACAGCTCATTTTGGGCGGGAGATACCGTCTTGTCCTACCTCCTCTAAAATAATCTAAGTTGGATAGATAGAGAGTGATGACAAACAACCTACGTAGTATAAAAAAATAAAAAAAATATGGATATCAAATACCTACAAGGGCTTGACTGGTAGAATATAGTTCACGGTGAAAAAAAGAAAATTCAATATGGCCGCTTTTAGTGCAAAAAAGCGTTTAACTTAAAACATTTTTTACTTAATTTATTTAATTTGTCTTCATTCTATCTATTCAACTATTATTTAATCGCATAAACCTTTCCTATATCGTCAATTCTGAACCGTCCACCCTCGTCGCTCCTGACTTGTAACTGTCTTGGAACACACTTGAAGTAAATAAGATTTTCTATACAAAAAGTCCCGGGAGAATCTTTCTCGAATTAATCTCTTAATGCCACCCGTACTCTTTTCATTAAAGGGATGATCGGTGAAGTAATTAATCTTAGAATTCTTATAAGAGATCGTTGTTAAAACGTTAGCTGGACCTTAGAGTCAATTGGGCTTTTAACTTAACATTAAAATTATTAGACAGAGGTAGCCTAGTGGTCTGGGTAATGGACTGCTGAGACGAGGTCTCGGGTTCGATCCCAGGTATGCATCGCCATGGCACACACCAATGATTTTTCGATGCTTTTCGAAGTTATGTGAGTATTTATCGCAGGTTTATAAGTGCCCGGTTAATGGCAACAGGCTCGCCACCTATTACATTGGGACCTAAACATAAACTGGAGAAATGTGGGTGCTAGCAACTCTGCCTACCCCTTCGGGGATATAGGCGTGAGTTTATGTTATAATGTTAAAATTAAATTATGTATTAAATTAAAGTTCTAATAATCACTATCTGATAATAGGTATATTTTTTTAAGTAAGTACTTAAATATTGAATAACTAGCCTATACCTGAATATCAATGTCAGATTTCACGTCTTTTGACATAATGCGCACGTAATAAAAAATGCATAAGAATTTAAGTCTAAATCCGCAAAACGCATTAAAATAGTTCAGTAGTTTTTGCGTACCTATATCGCGTATAATTAGATAAACAGATAAGAATTTTAAAACGTAGATAAAATTTGAATGTAAAATATGGAAAGTATCGTTCATGTACCATAAACTAGAAATCATTTTTTTAAATTATCTCCAATTTATAGACACATCTACTTTATAATTATTATTCCCTAATGTCCCTGCCTAATAATTATTATTATTCCATAAAATGGATCGTGAGCATAAACTGTGTACATTTTGCATTGAGCATGCAAAATGCTCAAGGCGGAATGTACACGATTCAATCACAGCAGGATCAAAAAAGGGACATTAAAAAAAACAGTATCACTCCTGTCTCAAATAGAATTTAAGCTTCTACGTAAGAAAAAAAAACAAAAACCTACCCGTTGAGGTAACGAAGCGAAAATTGAAATAGACCGTAGAACACGTAAGGAAGTCTTGTTTAGCTTGGCGTCAAATTGTACCATCAATTTCATCCGCATCCTTATTTACGAAACAGCAAGGTGCAAAATTGAATGCAGTGTTCATTATTTTACAGTCTGTGGCTACGTCAGTGTCTTATGTTGGTTTAGGCTTTCGCAACACGGGGCTTTATTAAATATTGAGGTGAAGAAATCTGTAGCAGTCTATCTTTATTTTGAACGAACAGGTTAAATCACTGACGTGAATTTAATGAAGTCATGGCTAAGCATAATAGGAAATGGGTATTAAAAAATAAGTTGTTAGGCTGAAGAGGACGTTGGGCAAATCGGGACTTAAGATTCAAAGTTGTAACTGGCTGACAGTGTAAGTACAGTTGATGACAAAAGTAGTTGAAAAAAATAATAATTTTATTGCCTTAGCTTTTCAACCTTTCATAATATCAACATAATTTCGATATTATTTTATCGAATTATGATATTATTATTACAGAATTGTACATTCTACTATCCTAATATTATAAACATGAAAGTTCGTAAGGATGTATGGATGGATGTCTGAATGTGTATGTTTGTTGCTCTTTCACACAAAAAAATCTGAATGAATCTGGTTGAAATTAGGCTCTTTCTTATCCCAGGAATAGGTTCCCGTGGGTAACGGTAGTGGGAAAAGTATTTTACGCAAGCTGAGCTGCGTGCAACAGCTAGTATTATCATACAGTATACAATAATGCTATCAGGACTTGACTAGATTGAAACCTAAAAAGTCAAGCAATTCAAAGGTGTGTTAATATTTAAACCATAATTTCATTGTCTCTCTATTTTTTCGTCTTAATTTTATGTAACATAAAATAATTACCATTATCTTTCAATATTAATGTAATAAGTAATAATTGACAGTTTGAAATTTACAAGCGATTTAACTTAATCTAGAATTAAATCTTGATCGCGAAAATATTAGTTAATTAAATTTCTAAATTTAACTGATGACGCGATTAGCATTGTTTCAGTCTCAAAAGTCTAGTCATAGCAAAGAATTAAAGCTATAAGCTTAACCTATATAATATTCCGTTTTATTCTGCTAAGGAAAACTAGGAACCATGTTCTTATAATTATGTGTGGGACCACATAGTGTTGTAGAGTTATTATTAATCTGACTAAAATTATCATTAAGCATCTTATTTCCACCGCTAGCGTGTTTAAATTTGTTTTATTACTTCATTTATTTCTGACACACAGACTTGATGGTTAGCAAACAGTGTTGTTTTCAATTATTTTGATGGTAATCTTTCTCAAACTAGAAGGAATATTTACCTGTTCTCATTCAAAAATCACACAAAAACACCTTACCCCTTCTCCTTCCATCCCTTCCTAGCCTCCCCACCCCTTCCCACCCCTCCCCACTTCCCTTCAGGGTAGGCAGCGCGTGTGTGATACCCTTAGTATTGCACACGTTCATAGGCCACGGTGACCGCTTCCCATCAGGTGGGCCGTGTGCTTGTCAGCCACCTAAGTAGTATAAAAAAAACACAAAAACACACAATAATTATAGTCCAACGCCTTCCTCAAAATTTGTTTTAAAAAAAAACAGAAAAGCAACAACAGCCCTGTACCTGCTTCTATTCTTAACTAACTGTTGTTAAACGTTTCATAGCTTTAGCCCTTCATTATGTTAGTAGCAAAAGAAACATAATATTAACAAATACGTTCATTTATAACCTTTTCAAACCACCCCATCGATATCAGTTACCCTCACAACAATCTTTTGACGCCACATTTATCAATACCACCTAAAAGTTGTCCCATTTATTCATCTGTAACTCACGTTGTTTTGTTCAATCCGTAAAATGCCAAAAACGTCCGCGGAGAGAGATTCGCCCATCACACTGCCAACCGGCGAAACTGGAACGATAACGCGTGAAAGAGCCCTCTCGGCCCCAACGTGACATTAGGGCTCCTAATGTCAGACCGGGGACACATTTACCCATTCTTGGCGCTGCTCCTAGTTTAGAGACCAACTCTGTATAACGAACTTTGTTATTAGTGTCTATGTTTTTTGTTTTAATGTACTTCTCTTGTTCAGATTTCATGTTCTGTGTTAAAAAAAAATATTCGCGCGGGAGTATTTTATGTGAGCTGTCATTTAATTTGAATTTGGAATGTTTTGTTGTATGGTGCTCGAGTTGTGTACAGTTAAATTCAAAAGTTATTTTATTATTGGCTTTATTAATATGCGTTGAAATAAATCGTGCGCTTTGCATCCGAACAAATATTATTACATGTCAGAAGTAATTGTAAAATATTGTAATATATTGTGTGGTAGCGTGCTCGGCAATGATAAGGGTGAATATTGAAATTTGGCGCATTCAATTGATTCCCTGAATTTTAACGAAGAATAATTATGTTATGTGTTGCTTTATCTATATATGTTACCATTGTACTTGGTTGTCAAAAATCTTCAAAGTAATGAGTGCCAGGGATCTCAATTCATCCATAAAATGTTAACATTTTTTAAATTTGGAATGATGATATGAAAATTACTTCAGAATACCATTTTTTTATACACCACTTATGTGACAGATATGTATTTCAGGTTATAAATTTTAATTAAATTAACTAAGTAGTCTACACTTTTAACTACTACTAATACAAGAAAACTAATTGAAAATAAATTCCTACTAGTTAGTAAGAATGTATTTTTATTTATACTTACGCCAAATAAAACAGAAATAATTACTGTTCAGACATTTATGATCTTATTTAATATACGTTACATTTTCTAACAAGACGACTTTTCTTCGTCAAGAAAACCTGAAATTAATTTATAAGATCATTAAAATAAGAAAGACTCACAACAAAATTAAAAAAAGACCAAAGAAAACCATTTAGGTACTCAACAGAACCCACTAACAAATTAGCTCCATAGTCCGAAACGAGCATCTGCCTAATTAAGTAAAAGAAACGGCTACAAAGACGCAAATACGAATGAAAAAACAAAGATGGGTGGAAATGTTCAGATTTCCTCGTTTCTTTGAGAGACAAAAACCCTTGTCGCTGTGGCTCCTGCGAGTAACGAAGCGTGGGGGAGACCACTCCGCGAATGCAGAACGTGAAATGCACTTGTTGGACATACGGGCTGCAAATTGTGACCGACACGCACAAAGTTCGCAGCTTCGAGCAAGTTTAAAATGTTGACAAGCATTACAGATTTTAGACTCGAATCATGTCCATTGTGCTATAGAATACATGACCAAAATATGATTTAAAACGCTTGTAAAATTATAAATGAGTTGGCAAATGCGGAACAACATTCAATTTTATTGTTATCATCATCTGCGCGTTAGTACAGCTCACATTCGAGGCTCTCAACTTTCCGAAAAAATCCTGTAATTTATTACCCATCTTAAGTTTATAAAAAGCAATTAGGTATATAATAAAGGCCTAAGGGCTTACACCTGGACTTACAAAATTGTATAAACTCATAACGGTTTATAACATGAAAATACTTTTAAATGAAGAATTACCGCAATCTAGTAAGTTTTCCGCTAACCTCTTCATTATTTGTGTTACAAGTGGGTTCATGTTAGTAGTACTATACTGGCCATTAAAACCTTGGATCTTTAAATACTAAGACAAAAAGATAATTTAATAATATTATCAAGTCCCTAAAATGCTAACTTTGAAATCACAATATTTAAAAACGTAATAATACTACTAAGTAATTAATCAGACGTTCCAACCGATATGTTCAGCGTTTTCCTCTTGTCCCGTTCAAACTCTTCACTCGTATGTTTCAATTTTAAAGTTTACCATATCTTACGACAGACTTTCCTCTAGAGATGATAGCAGAGGGCGCTGACCTCTTGCCACTTACCGTAACACGTACTGAAGGATCTCAGCATTATGCTGTTACTGCAATTCTCCAACTACTACATTTCACTCTAAAAATGAATAAGTTATCCATTTGGAGTAAGTTTTCATCTTATTTCGAAGCAATCTTTCTTCCTACGTACGTAATAATAGCTTTTATAGCGGTAGTAAAAAGCAAATGGTTCATCTGTATATATAACAGTAGGAAGACTTTTTTTATACTACGTAGGTGGCAGACAAGCACATGGTCCACCTGATGGGAAGGGGGGAGGGCTAGGAAGGGGTGGGGGGAGGAGAGGTACAGTGAGCTCTGGCTACCCTACTTACCGGCGGGAATACAAAACGATGGTAATTATGGCCACGGTTTTCTGTAGGGCGGAGGAAGTACCCCTGTCGGACTGCTCAGTTCGGATGGGAGATACCGTCGTATCCTACCTCCATAAAATTTTCATAAAATTTCAACCATTACCTTTACAGTTAGTATCAAGGGTAACACCAATCATATAACGTTTTATAAATCGTTATTTTATAACAATTATTGTAATCCACTTTTATCCACGAATCCAAGAATAAATTAAAATGAATATTCATAGTTGTCATTTTTGTCCCTGTGTATTAAAATTTGGAAATAAAATGTAATACATCACCATTATTTACAACTGTCAATTTGTGCAGAAATATGGAAACGAAATAAACCATAAGCCTGTCATCGTCGTTAATAAGAGTGTTGTATTATGAGATCAGTCGATATATTTTTAAACTCTTTTATTTAACTTGACCTGTCTATTTGAGTCAAATTTAGAAATTGAGAATTAACCCGCTTCCTATGGACGGATTGTTCCGATATTTAGCAAATATCTTTGTTTCTGGTGACATTAAAAGTTAATCTATTCTGTATCATTGTAAATCCAAGATGGCTGCCGCTACAAAATGATGGCTTACATATTTTCCCACAACTATCGCAATATGGGTGGAGAGCTTGACTAGTAGATTATTCAAACTGAAAAGTTGAAACTTGGCGTCTGGTCTCCTACTTTCTCTTCAATTGCCTGTGATCCCAAGCCAGAGGCCTCGTTTGTTAGTCAATATGAGTAATGGCTAGCAGATGCGGTTGGTTTGGGCTTCAAAGAACTCTATACGCCCCAACCTTACATTGCCACAATTTTGTATCTAATATTTGCTGCCAAATAAATTACTTTATAAAAGTTAATAAATTTTGATGACTTTTCGAATAGAGTAGAAAGTTACATATCCCATCAATTTAATATTTACTAATGTGAAAGTAATGTCACTCATGTTTGTCTATAATGAGAAGTATTTCAATTTAAACTATATTACTCAAACAAAATGATCCTTTGCCAATACTGAAAATATTAAACCAGGTAAGCATATATTTCTATGTAACATACCTACATTCGAAATTTCGGACCAAAGGTTCGTGCAAGTTTGATACAGTGAGTGGCTATATACAGTTATCGGACCCGAAGACGGTATGCGACGCTCACACACGTTCTGCTTAAAATTACCGAAAGAAATCCGTAGTAACTTCATCATCCTTTGGACCATTTCCCAATTGAGTTGAGTTCGAATTTTCAGCCTAAGTATGAAGCGGCTGAACTTTGATATTTGATGCAATGGCCTCAAACATTAACAGCCCACTGGTGTTATTGAAGTTTCGCCATAAGTTGCCAATAATAAGTAGGTGGCAGACAAGCACAAAGCCACCGTGGCCTATGGACGTGTGCAACACTAAGGGTGTCACACAGGCGCAGCCTACTCTGAAGGGAAGGGGGGAGGGCTAGGAAGGCGTGAGAAGACTAGGAAGGGGTGGGGGAAGGAGGATTTCAGTGAGCTCTGGACACCCTACTTATCGGCGGGCACACAACACGATGGTTATTATGGCCGCGGTCTTCTGTAGGGCTGAGGTAATACCCCAGTCGAACAGCTCATTTCGGACGGGAGATACCGTCGTGTCCTACTTACCTACTATTCCTACAATCAACCGGGGCTAACGGCACTAACGGCTTGACGTGCTTGGCTGAAAAGGTACCAAAAGATAAAAAGTTAAAAATGGTAACTTATGCTAAAACAGAGCTGGTTAGTATTATTTTTTAAATTTCCAACTTCTATTCGGTTACCAATTAGCCATGAGCTCGTCAAAACCGTAGCAACTTCATGGTACGTGAATGCTATGGTTTTCGTAAACTCACGAAGTTTCATGTGAACGTTTTGTGGTAGCCCCCCGGTTTCTTTGATAGCGATCTTCAAAAAAGGTATACTTATCGTCCAATCTGGAAATTCTGCGACACAATAGCCTATTATATCTCAATAACGTCGTAAGCGCTTATTGAAGTGGCACAAAAATGCTAACTGCCGATGATTTAAAAAGTTGACCCTTATAGTTATAAAGATTAAAGACTGGATTAGGGATTTTGAATGTTTAATCTTCATTTAGACCCTCGCTTCTACACGTTTTCAATGGCAGTTTAGGTCAAGGACAAAATCTTGAGTTTTGATAAGAAAGAATTTATTTTTTATCTTGAATTCGAGAACTGATAAGTCTTAATAGTTATTGTTAATGTTGGAATTTGTGTAATAGCACTAAAAAGTGTTCTTTGAGAAAAATTTTTTTGCTAAATAGAATAAATTTTGCAGGTTCAATCCCCGCTCAGTGCAAATATTTGTATGCATGAATATGGGTATTTGCATTGGTCTGGTCGTGCCTCGGAGAGCACGTTAAGCCGTCGGTCGTCCGTCCCGGTTACCATACAAACATCTATGGTAGTTGGAGCCCTAAAAAGTTCAAAAACAACGGTCTAGCCGCAACGCTTCGATATCGCCTAATATCACCATTGGGTTATGAAGGTCAGATGGCAGTTGCTTCACGGAAAATATCGAGGCCCAGCCAAATCAGCAGCTAAGACTAGTAAAGCGGACCCCAGATTCCGAGGTGAAAAATTTTGGATGCGACTGAGATTAACGCTATGTTGAAGAAGAAGAAGAAGAATAAATTTTGCGAATGAGCATCGATGGCTGAATCCGAAATTATGTTAAATAGTGGAAAACACTGAAAGAAGTATTAGGCCCGAAATTGATGAAAACGAAAACTTATTGGATTTTAAAATTCAATTTAATTTTATTTTGAATTTTGATTAACTTAAACAATGTTGTATATTGTTACACCATTTAACAGTGTCGCTAAAATAGAGAACGAATTTCACGAATTTCAAATTGTTTGAATTCAGAAATTGAAAAAAAAAATTAAATTCAGGATCCTACATTTAACTTGAACCAAGTATTTTATAAATATCTCCAATTTATAGAATCAACTAATTGTCAATTTTTAGAACAGCTAATCTTTTGACCGCCTAATTCAAGACCCATAGCCCCGGTTACATAAAAAATAACATTGATTCTATTAAACTACCTAATTAGTTTAAATATTACCGTTAAAATTAATATACAACTTCAACACAATCCAAATAAAGTAAATTCTACGATGCCAACATCATTTAAAAACTCCGGCGACCAACGCGTCGTCGCCTCTGTCGCTTGAAAGTCCAACAATATTACGTCACAGCTTATGCGATATTTTGGTGTCCGCCATGACACCCGGTGAGTTGACAATAGACCCCCGCTTGCACGTTAATGAAAAATGATACTCGTGCAACTGGCAGAGTAATCCCTTAATTTTAATACTTTCGGTGCAATATATTATACCGCCGGCAATATTTTCGCGTCACGCCGTGAAGGCTCAGATTGTCAGTTTAATATAATGAACAATTTGGAATGTGATGAATGGTGCGACCATTTTTTTGATCGTATAGAAATAAAGTTAATTTTACTAAATGAAATTTTTATGTTATGAATATAAATGTATTTTGGTGATTTGGAATCCGCAAGTGCGATTATTGTACATTTTTTATTATATAGTGCACGTCAAAATGACTTCATCTCGCCTGATGGTAAGATTAAAGGAGGTAGGACACGACGGTATCTCCCGTCCGAAATGAGCAGTACAACTGGGGTAGTACCTCCGCCCTACAGAAGACCGCGGCCATAATAATCATCGTGTTGTGTTCCTGCTGGTAAGTAGGGTAACCAGAGCTCACTGTACCCCTCCTCCCCCCACCCTAGCCTCCCGTCACCTTCCTAGCTCTCCCTCCTTCCCTTCAGGGTAGGTAGCGCGTGTGCAGAGACACCCTTAGTGTTGCACGTCCATAGGCACAGTGACCGCTTCTCATCAGGTGGGCCGCATGCTTGTCTGCCACCTACACCTACATTAGAAAGTAGTAGTGTAGAATAAGGAAATCTATCAAATTTCTAACATAACTCAGTAGAATTAATATTATAGTTGTATCTAACATATTATACATAAGACAGTAATATTTAAGATACGTTTGAATAATTCACAGAATAGGCGAAGTTTCTTACAATAACTTGAACAGTAATAATAATATATATAATATTCAATCTTGTAGCAATATTATTGCTGAAGCTGATAAATTGGAACGGCTAGATAAACAATGAAACTTTGAAAGAAGCAATTACTATGCTAACTATTTCTAATGATTTTTGATCAGAAAAAAATTCAGGACGGGATTTGAACCTGTGACCAGTCCCTTACAGGAGGAATGCTCTGACCAACTAAGCTCCTATTACTCCCAGTTACTAATATTATTTATAAAATTTTCATTACAAAACGCGGTCTAGCTACTGATTCTAAACTAGACTAAATTCCTTTCGTCTCTTAGATTTCACAAATAAACGTTACACACTTTAAAAATGTTCAACTTAAGATACATCCAAGTTAAAATTTGTTGCGAAAATATATATATTATCTCCTCTAACAAATCGGTTTCATTAAAAAGTCTACTTCCAAGGAACATAACGTCCGTATCTATAGTTAATTCTGCGGTCAGCTCGGCTACAACATAAATCTTTTAAACTGCAATATACCGCCTGAACTGCTGATCCGACGCCAAGACTCTATTTATGTATATTGTGTAAAAATATTAAATCTCCCGGTACCCGTGGGTACTTTAACGTGCACTCTTCAAGTCAAGATTTAAGATAAGCGTTTGTTAATTAATTTATTTCGTGTAAAATTAATATAATGGGCTATAAATAGCGCACTTATTGTAAAGGAGTTACGGTACGGTTACGGCAATTTCACAAGAAAACGTTAGAAGAAAAAAAATTGGGGTTGTTTGTTGAATAGGCATTTATTCCAAAATGGTCCCATTTAACTTTCGTAAAAATTTGACGTCAAGTTTCGAAGACAGACAATGGAACTCTTCAATAAATGCCAACTAAGCCACCGCGATTACTGTTATCGCATATTTAGGCATTTTTTATGCAATTTCATAATAACATCACGCTTGTAAAAAGTATTTATATTTTTTTATAATACTCATAATGATTGTTTGCTACGAGACTGTGCGACAATCTCCTCTATGTCTACAGAGAATTGCTACGCGTCGGTGCTACGATAGTATGCTACGAAACTTCGTTACGACCTTCTACACTTCGTAGCTACGACAGACATTGTACTGTGCGTCGTTGTACGATTTTAAATAAAATTTAAACTTAAATCTGTTTCTCTTAAAATATTATTATGTATTATCCCTTTTCGTATTCCTTTTTTTTTATGCGGAATAGGCTTACGTTTGACCACTATCTCACCTGATGGTAAGTGACGATGCGGTCTACGATGAATCACGCTTGCCTAGAAGGAACCTATTCACTCGTGACATGAATATTCCCAGGTTATAGCTTTCCGGAAACACAGTTAATTTAATTTATATTATAAATTCCAAGTTTAAGTTAAAATTTTCAGTTAATTTTTATATAAAAAAAAACATAAATCAAACCGCACACAGATTTTCAAAGTAATAAAAAATTATTGCCATTTAGTTGGGTTGTGACAATAGCCGCTTTAGATTCATACTTTTATCGGTTCTTACAAAACTCTTTGAATGGACAAGACTTTGATAATGAAGAAACTGTCAAACGACACTTAAAGCGATATTTTATAAGGAGTTTTAATGAAAGGGACATTCTAAAATTACCCGATGGCTTGAAAAAGATTGTGAGTTAACATGACCTTTAGATAAATCAATTAAAGTTTAATCGTCATCTGACTTGTTCTCGATTATATCAGAGGCTTCCATCTAGAACTTGGGAGACGTACCCTTGCCTCGTTTTAATTAGGCTTATATGGCTTTTAGGGGTGCCAATACAGAGCCTGCACCATAACCTCTTCTGTCAATCAGTTGGTGTAACGGCTTGCAGGTGTGCTGGCTTGTAAGTGCGTCGGTTGGTAAATGAACCGGCTTGCAGGTGTACCGGCTTGCAGGTGTACAGTACTGGCTTGCAGGTATACCGGCTTGCAGGTATTTCAGAACGATCTTTACCTCAAATTCAATCAATAAAATGATTAAAGTATAATAAAATTATTTTTGTTATCTTTAGAGCACAAATTTAATATTATTATTTTTACGTCAATATGACGTCACTTCTACGAAGGTAAGCTAAAGGTAAAGACTCGGGAATGTGCGAATTATTTTTTTTAATGTTTATAGAAAGTTGGCGAGCTAAAGATGCCGGTTACTTGGAATATGTTCAATTGACTGTACTTACTGAACTTACCGAGCTCTTTGTATTGCGAAAATCAAGACACTATCGTATACCTAACTAAGGTATTATAAGTTATACTCTGAACTTCACTAACGAATAGCTTAACCTGGGACATCGAAGTCGTGACTGGGTTTACCACAACCGATAGTCGCATCGTTAGGCATCCTGACTTAGATGTCTCAGCTTAGTACGATTCAGTACTTACAGACCTAGCATGAACCATGACCATTGGACCTGTGTATTTTTTTTTTCTCAGTTGCATGATAGCAACCCATTTATGTCCCACTACTGGGCACGGGTCTCCTCTCCTCTAACGAGAGAGCTGAGAGAGTTTAGACCTTAATCCACACACACTGGCCAAATGCGAGTTGGTGGATCAGACATGTTCTTAGAATTTCTTTAAGGAAATGGTGGGTTGCCTCACGATATTTTTCCTTTATCGTCAGCAGATGGTAAATCATGTAATTATTACATATAAATTTCACAAAGTGAAATTCACATTGGTACTGTCCGGCCGGATTCGAACCTATTTCCTAATAATGTAACCAAAAGCAGCTTAAGAAATTTCACTTAATTAGAAAGTGATGAACTTGCATCTTTTACCTCTTTAGTAGTGAAATCTTGAAAAACACTGATACAAGTATTCATTCAAATATAGAGAAATCTCATAAGCCCGTGCTATACTCGTATCTTCTAGATTGTTATAGAATCACTGTGGTCATTCGAGCTATCATAGATAATACCGGTACAATCCGGCTTACACCGCCGATAACCGCATTAATGGGATCGCAATTATTGAAATTTCCCAATTCACTAAATTTACCGATTCAATTATATTACCGATAATAATTTTCTACTTCTGATAATTCCTAATAAAAGCTATTTTGTAAGCTGATCAATTAGTGATAATTAACTTAATTTAATTAATTTTATGTTGTTGAAAAGATAAATAAAAAGCTAAATTCTACCTAATAGTATTAATTACACAGAACCACTGCTCATATTATTTGTAAAAAGAAAACTAGCCTTTAAAAAAATTGTTGAATTGATATTTTAGATAACTTTAAAAAAATCAATTAATGCATCTTTATCTTTCAGTCAGAGAGACCGCTGGAATACCGCGCTTTAATAAAATGTATAGGAAGTTTAGGTGGGCACATGGTAGGTATTATACAGCAACGATTCGGCTCAGATAAGCACGGACGCCATTAAAATTAGTAGAAGAGGCGATGAGGCAATGACGTCCTTATATTTTGTTGATCAATTTCAAACTGTTTAATCTCTTTTCTTATCTGTACAAATGCCAGCATTCCACCATTAATACCCTAAATTTCTTCTTACATTCCTATCTTACATATACGATGTCTAAAATCTCAACGTAGAAATCTTATACTCATTGACACCTACTTTCAATTTAAACGCACAATTTCAAGCGAAAATCAACCATATCTCCGTGAATTTATGTTTTGTTTTAGCTTGTAAAAGAAACCTTCTTAGACCGTACTTAATTTCTTACTCAACTACACAGATTGTCAAAGAGAACGCTAATTACAACTTAACAAGATGCTGTCCGTCCACTGATTACAGTTGTCGGTTGAATTAACTAACGTTTTCTCTGAAACAATTTGCTTTTAACTCTGAACTGAGAGGTTAGAAAGAAAAAAGTTAAGATGTCTCCTTCGTAATGTTTAACTAGTGAGATTTCTTTTAAATGACTTTTGAGAACTTTGAATTGATAAATAAAGAAATGATAGATAGCCTTTTAAAGCTCTGTTATAGCAATACTAGCTCTCGCATAAAGTTCTCTTCCCTTTACTGGAACCTGTTTCCATGATAAAAGTAGTGTATGTGTTATTCCAGACTATAATCTATCTCTGTAAATTTCAGCCAGATCCATTCAGCCGTTTTTGCGTGAAAGAGGAACAAACATACATTTATACATTCTTACAAACTTTCGCGTTAAATATTAGTAGGATACTCGTATGCAAGATAACGGTACGCACTGTGAGGTATGAGTAGAATTTTATTCCGCGTACGCTTAGACTGTGGAATGATCTCTCTGGTTTTCCCTGACGTCTACAATAGAATCTTGAAGAACACCTACCATAGGTGTTCTTCAAGAAGGGCAAGGTTTTGACAGGATCACTAGCATGAGTGTAACGCCCCTTTTTTTTGGTGTTGTGCATAGGCATTATTTTTAAAAATAATAACGTTAGTTCAATGGACTTAAAACAATCCCACAATAGGTGATACTGGTTTCAGAATTGAAAATAATAATAAATAAATAAACCAGTCAAAAATGTTTTCTCATTTTTTGCTTTTCATTTTATGGTACCCTGTTTTCGTTGTTAAATATAGATAATAACAGTTTTCAAGCTAAATTTGTAAGTACGTGGTATACAAAAGAAAAGTATTGAAATTATCATTGAAATAAATTATTGTTTGCGTTGATTGGATGGCTTCTCCATTGTCACCTGTGTTATAATTGGAACAAAGAAATTATAAGAAAGATACTCTTAGCATCGACAGATGAAGATACTTATTTTTTTCGTGTAGAAATCTCACACGAATACTGGCCAAACTGCCGGTGAAAGTGGTTTTGTTGAACTTGAACCGATTAAAACCGCACGCCATCTTGGGTCTTGTAGCACTGGGATGTAAGGTGACTCAAAAGCCATTTCCCTCGCACCCTAGCTGACCCAGGTCATCTCCGAGTATGGGATGACCACTTCGGGTTTGGAAACCACGGTGTACCCGTCTTGCCCCCCGAAAAAGAGGGGGGAGGGCGCTGTTCCGCAACGCCATCTTGGCTTGCTTCTAGATGTAGATACTAGTAGAGTGTAATAATGTTGAAATAAATAAAATGATCTACAAAAAATATTCTGGTGGACTTATGTAAAATAGCCCAAAGAAATATAGCACAAGATTAGAGAGAACTTGGCACACACACCATCTTGCACATAATACTTGGCACCACGTTATCAAAACATATTAAGAGAACTTTCCATAATGTTACCTGCGGAGAAAATCTTGTTTCTCAAGTTTATAGCACATAGCAACACAGCGGGTAGTGTCGCAACAAAAAACGACATGCGAGTCGGTTGCCCTAATGAGAATTAGCCCTAATGCGCCTATACGTCACGTTAGGCGTGACTTATACAGAAAAGGCGAGTAGCTTCAGGCGTTAAAGCGTTGTATGGTTGCCAAAACGTTTCCATGCAGGGCCCGTAGACAAGTGACACAAGTCTAAATCGCTGAGGAATAGAATAGATTAGATCGAACAAATTACACTCCAGCTTCTCAGGTCTGGGCCGCGTTTCGAACCGGTGGTCAATTTGCTTCTAGTTTTAAATATTTTTTATTTTGACGTTTTGTAACTACCCTAAATAATGGTCTATACAGAATAAATGATTTTTGACTTTGAGTTTGCACTTATTACCCCTTTTTCTATCCGCCAACGATGTACTGTGAGATATGAGAGGAATTTTTTTCTACAGATGTTTTGCCTGTTGAATGCTTTTCCTGCAGCTGTGGTTTTCCCTAGCGGCTAAAACAGGAGTTTTCAAGAAGGGCACTAGAAGGTTTTTACGGGATCAACAGGGCGATTGTGACGCCCCTGGTGTAGCACACGTTCATAGGCTGCGGGGATCGTTTCCCATCATGTCGGCCGTGAGGTTTTCTTTCACCTAAAAAAATACAGTTTAAAAATCATAACAATCGATCGCTTATTCATATATTTCAAACAAATTTCAGCATTGTACATAGTGATTTAAGATCTAATATTGACTACACGGTTTCCAATCAACTCGATCATATATTGCCTTTGATGTTCGGTGTACTCGTTACCAGTCGGTAACAATGATCGACAAATTATATTTTATATTCGCTCTTCAGTTATAATAGCCAATATGGGATGTACAATGTTGCTATAAGCCCCTTCCGAATTTTTTATAGACATAACATAACATAAAATAAACTCACGCCTATATCCCCGAAGGGTTAGGCAGAGGTGCTAGCACCCACATTTCGCCAGTTTATGTTTAGGTTAATGACAATAGGCTCGCCACCTATGACATTGGGTAATAGGTGGCGAGCCTATTGTCATTAACCGGGCACTTAAAAACCTGCGATAAATACACACATAACTGGTTTTTTTTTTTAGAACTTCGAAATATTTGTAAAAAAAAGTTGTTTTTTTAAAACGGCTCAAAGGATCTGATTGAAGTTTGGTTCAGAGACAGATTATAATATAGTATGGAATAATACGTAGGCTTTTTACCAGAGGGATGTAGTAAGGCTTCTCGAAGAGCGATACCATGGCGATACCTATGCTCGGGTCCTCACCATAAGTAGAGGTATTACCATGAAATCAATTACTACACCACGATGGTAAGATTAACAGAAGAAAAGATGACCATGAATAGATTCCTTTGGATTGTGGGAACAGGATAAACATTGCACGCAGTGAACTCATAGGCTATTGAACCATACCATGATCGTGTTAATTCCCGTAAACATTTTAGTAAACCACTAGTACTAATAATAAATAAAACGGCTCGGTTAATTTCGCATACATTTATTATTGAAATTGTTAACATTATTGAAATAAATTAGTGGTACTCTGTATTTTATTAATTAATTCAATTAGTTGATATCATGGAGTTTGGTTTATGACACAATTTAGTAATTTGTTTGACTTATTGTCGATATAACATCTATGAATATGATTTTCCTGTTTCGAATCGCTTTATAATACTTAAATTACACTTGGCGGTGGCCAGCCAGTTCCTTTGCTTGAACTTGGCTTGACACGCTATCGCCTGTGTAGTTATCATACTATGTACTTATATCATAAAGAAAAACTGAATTTTGTGGATTTGTTTATATATTTGGGTTAAAATCTTCTGCACCGATAGATACATTATTGGTAAGTTTATATATTACTTGCCGATGTCTGCGGCTCCAACCTCAGGTTCTTTTCAACTCTTTGCAATCAAACATCAAAACAACATTAAAAATATGCCGAATTCAAGAGTTTTCTGATAAAAAAATCACATTAAAAGCCGTTCAGACAAATAGATACAATCTCCGAAAAAAAATAATGATCATAATCGTTCATATAGCATTATATTTATGTACTAATAATGAACACAATTTTTTTCTATACTAAATGGATTTAGTTTTTTTATTAGAAAGGACTTCGTTAGACTCAAAAATCTGTCATTTGTTTCATGTTATTCTAATGGTTTTCCCTTATTTTTTATTTAAATACCTTCAAAGTACATACAAAGCTCATTTACAATTTCCATTATAATAAGTACAGTACAGTACAGTATTTATTCTACTATAATAAGTACAGAAAACAAAATAAACTATATTCAAATAACGTAACTATTCAAAAGCAAACAACCATTAATACGTCATTAGCAGATGTTGCCACCATTTTATATAAAATATTCCTTGCCATTTCAATAAATATCTACCTTGCAGGGTGAAACACATTAATTGCAAAACTAATAGAATGAATATTAATAGTAGGTTATGGGCCCACTGCCCAACTGTGCCCATTAGCCGTCTAATAGCATGTGCGAGGTAAATAAATGGACATTTGATAACAAAGTAAGCAGCTATTCATTGCGTAACATACAATTTCATTAATTAACGGCCCGCACGCTGTTCCCGCGGGCAACAACTAATATGACCAATATACGAGAATTTGTGGTCCAAGTTAGAAGAGAAAGGCGGGATTGAGTTGTTCGCATTTGCATACGTCGCTTGGTATTACGATAAAGTTGGATTTTTTTATTAAATCGTTACAAATAAGTATGCTGGTAGTCAATGAGCAATTAAAGTCTCTGACTGTTTTACCACCTTAATATTAAAAATCAATGGGTAGTGCCTACTTTTCTGGTTGAGGTTGTTAAAAGTACTTTGCTCGCTTGATCGTCAGTTACTGCCATGTGCATATTTTGATTTCAAAATTACAGAAAATAATATTCATAAATTCTTTACAATTTGTGAATGCCTCGATGCACGATACTTAATTCACCACTGAGATCTATCCTAGTAAAACTAGTGACGGGGGCATATCCTACGGGGGACATAGGGATGATTCTATAGGCCGTAACTTCCCTGGAATAAAGCCCTTACATTTAAGAAAAACATTTTTTATCTATTAAACTTCAATTAATCGCTTCCGATCCTCCTTTACGTACCCTCCGAATCAAAATCACCACTTACGTGTCCAACACACCGACACTGATTGAGACTGTACTGTGGAGCGTGGTCGCCTTGGGGAACACGACGACACAACATAGCAACTGCGGTCTTTGTTCCTGAGAGCCTCTAGAACAAAGACCGTTTGAACAGAAGCATTCAATATAATGATATCAATGCGAACATTATTGGCATGTGTTTGTGACTGTACTAATTTGTGTACTACATCATTTTATTGTGTTTAGTTACAATAGGGCAACCAAAACCGACTTAGATTACAGAGGATTGGAATTTTTTTACAGTACTATTTTTTTTTGTTATACCATTTAGGTGGCAGACAAGCACACGGCCCACCTCATGGGAAGCGGTCACCGTGACCTAGGGACGCGTGCAACACCAGGGGCAACACACTCGCGCTGCCGACCCCGCAAAAACCTAATGCCCTTCTTGAAGAACCCCATATTGTACTAATCTATACCTACTAAATATTATGAAACTAAAGCGTTTGTTCAATTACTTTTTTATATATCCCTTAGGTGGCAGACAAGCACATGACCCACCTAGTTTGAAGCGATTACCGTGACCTATGGAGGTGGGCAACACATACGTCATACTCGCATTGCCGACCTTGTAAAACCCTTGTTTAGTTGAACGCGCTAATATCGTATTAATCGTTCGTATTAAAAAAAAATAGTTTCCCCTTCCTCCCTCCACCAGGATCAGCAGTGCGAGTATAACGCCCCTAATGTTGCACAAGTTCATAGGCCACAATGACAGCTTCCCACCAGGTGGCCCGTGTGTTTGTCAGCCTAGTGGTAAAAAAACAAAAATACTGTTTTTTATACCACTTAGCTGCTGGCAGACAAGCACACGGCCTATCAATTAGGCGGGCCATGTGCATATTTGCCACCAAAGTAGTATAAAACATATTAATACTACAGACAACCTTCGTAACATTAGAAATAATTCACCTATAACTCTGCTCAGTCCCGTAATTGTTATGTAAATCTGTGATCGCCATCATTTGACTCTGACATTTAATGGCGCGATTATGTGGCACAATTTTGATCAATTGAGCTCTGTCTGGTTATAGATCATCTACCTGGCAGTTTAGCCCCACGAGATGAGTAGATATGCAGGCCAAATGGCACATTAACTGCGGCTGAAGTTTTGAAGTAAGATTGCCAGTTTGGATTAATTGTATAAGGAACCAATCGCCGACACCTACAAAACCAGCCTAAGGCCGCTGCTCCATGGACATCGGTATCGCGTTTTTTGACTATAATAATTATCTTCCTATCTACTAAGCTCATTGAAATAATAATATAAGAAAAAGACAACATAATTTTTCCCCTTATGTTGTCTTTTTCTCTTATCTTATCTCTTAAAATCTTAATATACTCATATGCATTTCACTTCTTCCACTTTCATAATTATTTCATTTAAATTAACTTATTAAAAAACTCACAACGCAACCAAATAAGGAATTCTTAACAAGCATAATAAAAAAAGACACTTAGTTCCCCTCTCAACTGATTTTACACCGGAAAATCCCCGGCATTAAGCTTAAATGGGTATCTGGAAACAGTTCTTTTTATCCGTCGTTTCAAATACTGAGAGTACTTTAAATGGTCTCGAATCGAAAAGCAATGGTGATCTGATTTGCATAACAAGTGCGTAAAGGTGAGCGAACGAATTGTTGAGAGAATTCACGGAGTAATAGAGAATGGTCGGTAGAAAGGTAGGTAGGTATACTATCACCACTGAGGTATAGTTTTATATAGCTGCGTCAGGAGCACAGTTTCAATGTCCGCTCAGGACCTCGATTCTGCTAAAGGCAAACCAATGTAATACCACTGACACTCTAAAAATGCTATTTAATTGTAGACTTTACCGTTATACAGTTAAAGTCTAAAATCAATTGAAAAGTATTCAGTGAACTTTTTCATTCGCTCTACAAAATATCATTTGACTTTAGGCTTTAACCTGATAATAATAAAGTCTATAATTAAATGGCATTTTTTAGAGTGTCAGTGGTATTACAGTGGTTTGTCTTTAGCAGAATCGAGGCCCAGTGTAAATATTTGTAAGCGTGAATATGACTTTTTGCATTAGTATACGCGCAGAAGGCCAAATTTAAAAATAGCAACAAAATGGCCAATTCTCTAAAATAATAATTCTCCAAATGGCCATTCTTTAAAAGCCCGATTCTCAAATTCTTTAAAGGACTGAGCATTTGATAATAATTCTAATTCTCAAAATGGTTATTTCTCCAAACGATTAATTCTGTGAATTTTGTTCTTTGAAGAAACCAGCCAACTTTGCCCATGGCGGACAACATCGCTCGAACAAAAAAATAAATTAGTCTTTAAATTAAATATAACTGAAACTTTTCTAATGATCTATGCACCGACGAAGGTCCATCTTCACCGACTCCTCTATTTACAGTGATAGGTATTGTTACTGTAAATACAGTTATGATAACTATGAAGCATCCACTCATAAATGACCATAAACAGTAGTAAACATTGAAATACATGACCATAAACTTACTGTGTTCTGTGTTTCAATGTTTCCGCTTGCATCCAAGACTTTTACCTAAGAGACCTCGGTTTCATATCCTCCTTTTAATTTGGTTTATATAACCTTTATGTGAGCGACTGTTGTCTAACTCCCAACCCTGAGTAGAGAGGAGAGCATGCACCAGAGTATTGTTTGTCAATCAGCAAGTTTATCAGCTTGCATATGAGATTGTGCCCTAAAAACACTGTCACACCAAACTCAAAATACTGAATAATTTTATGATTAAAATATCTATTCTAGAATTTCTCCATATTCACAAGTTGTAACCTAGTTCTTCATTTCATAAGTGCGACACATCACGTAGTCGCACTTGCCCGATGCGGCGTTGTTATGTAAATCAGACAGAAACTACATGCCAACTGTCGCTGTGAACGATTGGACTGAGCTTGCGATACTATGGACCGAGTTTCAATTTCAATTACTACCATTTACGCCTTTACAAAGTATGTGGTTTTTATATATTTATGATATTTAAGATATATAAGCATGGGAACATTCATAACGTCAATTGTTATTTTCAGACTTTAACCTAAATAACAGTGAAGTCCAAAATTAATGGTATTTGTTGAAAGTGTCAGGGCATGACAGTGGCTTGTTTAACAGAATCACGGCCCTGCTTAGTATTAGATACAAGGTGAAGTTTGTGAAGATGATTGAGTCTTTGTTACTTTAATTACGCTCAAGCGGTTTTCTTTTATAAGCACACGGTCCACCTGATGGGAAGCGGTCACAGTAGCTAATGGATATGTGCATCACCAGGAGCATCACATTCGCGCTGCCGATCATACTATGTTGATTGAACGGATCTGGCTGAAATTTGGTAGGAAGATACCTAGATTATTGTCTAGAATAAAACTTTTTTTATTTCTGTACTAACTTCCTATGAGTTTCAGGAAAGGGATGAGAACGATTCACCACAGGCAAAAACGCGGGTAGCAACTAAAATGATATAGTGTCACAGTGCAATCAATTTCATCAAGAACCAAGCGGTTCGGTGCCTCTTTTATTTGCCGCACCATAAAGACTTGGAATTCATTACCAACGCGTGTGCTTCCTTCCTCCTATAGTCCCGGGTCTTTTAAGTGGGGCGTGAAAAAGCATTTGATGAGGCCGTCAAGCTGAGGGCCGCCACTATAGCACTAACGGTATATGTAGACGTGACCCCGGTCCTGAGACTTTACCTTAAGCTTAACATCAGGCCAGGTTAAGCAATTTTTTCCTGTCCTATATAAAAAAAAATATTTGGATAAACCCACACAACAGTAATTCTATATTACCAAGAATGTTGTGTTGTAACTTTAATAATCTCTACAGCCTTTGACATCGTAAGCACAAAAGAGCTAAAAGTCTTAATTACAAACTTGGAGTTTGGAACATTTTATACTAAAAATTTGTTGTAGAACCAGACTGAGCAATGAAGTAGCTTCATTAAATGTGATCTTTGGACCGTAGCGGTAGTGCACTCAACTGTTTGTTTCAAGGTCACAGGGTCGATTTCTGCTGAGTTTCAGTTACTGCCATGGTCACGAGGAGACCACAATGCCCAGTTGTCAATAGTTGGGAGAGAGTCAGTGGTCATAACTGGGAATAATCCCCACCACTTTGATCATTGGCTGCTGAAAGCAACTATTAAAATCATCATCTCTTAAGATTACCAGTTTCGTCCAAAGCAGTTTTGAGCATTATTTTGGGTTTTCTGGGAGCTGGGGGTTTTGTGTTGGTGACTCCCATTCCAGAGACTACATTTAGCTTACCATCAGACGAGGTGAAGTCATACTGACGTGACTGACATGAAAAAAACTATAGTCTGATGTTTACATTGTACACTCTGTTCAAAGCAATTCCTATAATAGAGGTATGAAAGGAATTTCATTCCACACACGCTTAGGCTGTGGAATTGTTTCCCTGCTGTGGTTTTCCCACTAGCGTCTACAATATGGGGTTCTTCAAAAAGGACATTAGACAGTTTTTGCAGGGTAGGCAGTGCGAGTGTGACGCCCCTGGTATTGCACACGTCCAAAGGCTACGGTGGCTGCTTCTCATCAGGTGGGCCGTGTGCTTGTCTGCCACCTTAGTGGTATAAAAAATAGTTGTATTTCAATTTTTAAGTGATTTGTCCATAAACTACTGAAAGTACGTATTCATCTTTCTTTAAATCAACCTTGGAAAAAATTTTCAATTAACGAAATATAAACTTTTAACAAAAGGTTAAAGTAAAAACTCGTTACGTGAAACAATATTAAAAAAGAGTATTTTGTAACGCAATTCTTTCCCTACATACAACATCAAAGATCAGAGCATTTCGACTTCAAAATATTCATTAATATGCCGAAAGTTTATGAGAATTTGTTATTTTATTTCAATTTTCATAAATACTTTTTATACTCGTTATTTTTCTGTTAGCAACATTTTATTTGTGTAATTTAAACAGAAGGTAGGCCGGCATTTTCGAATTACAACTTCCGTTGGATTATTTTTAGGAAAATATAATAAACTTTTTTCCTTTCCGTTTTCTACCTTTATGTATTAATTTACAATTTGTTCTGTTATGGAATGTTTCTTGTTATTTAGGAACTCAATAAGATCCAAAAGCACACGGCCCACCTAATGGGAAGCTGTCACCGTGGCCTATGGACGTGTGCAACATCAGGGGCGTCACAATCGCGCTGCCGACCCGGGTAGGGGGGGTTTGAGGGGGGTTGAAGATGGGGTTTTGGGGATGAGGGGGGGATTTTGAGCTCTGGCTTCCCTACTTACCGCCAGGACCATAACACTATGGTAATTATGGCCGCGGTCTTCTGTAGGGCGAAGGTACTACCCTAGACGGACTGCTCAGTTCCGACGGGAGATACCGTCGTGTCCTACCTTCGTTACACGTACATTTACAGTTTCTCTTGATACAACGAAGTTAACATAAAAAAACATACATACATACATAAACTCACGCCTATATTCCCGAAGGGGTAGGCAGAGGTGCTAGTACCCACATTTCGCCAGTTTATGTTTAGGTCCCAATGTAATAGGTGGCGAGTCTATTGCCATTAACCGGGCACTTATAAGCCTGCGATACATAAAAAAAAACCAGCTGATTTACCGAAATATGTGCTCCCGCGGAATTGATACAAAACCTCATTCATTACGCCAGCCAATTTCAGATTCCATAACTCAAAAATGATATCGCCGGCATGATTGGCAAATGATCTACCCTTTATTAAACGTAATGACAGATTAACTGAAACGGCGGTTTTCAATTCAGCACCGTCTCGTTTCTTGGTATAAATATCAAGCAATTTTCCTCATTGAAAATGGCCGTTATTGTTTTATGGTGAGTAATGAACAATGATTTGAATTCTAAAATACGGTTGACAACGTTGAGTCATTTTTATGTAGGTATATTGAATTGAAATATAATATTGAGATGATGTATTTCGATAAAAAATGTAATAACATTTAAGTGTTTATTGTGTTTTATAAGTTAATAAATGACTTTAACTTATTAGATGAGAATTCTTTTATTACTACTTAGATGGTAGACGAGCACACGGCCCGCCTGGTGAGAAACGGTCACCGCTGCCTATGAACGTGTGCAACACAAGGGGCGTTATAGTTGATCGATAACAAAAAAAAATCCTAGCGTTTTATTATTATTAAGTTTGAATGTATATTTAATACATACAGATGTAGATATTTGTATTTATTACTAGCTGTCCCTGCAAACTTCGTTCCGCCTTACAATCTTTGAAATTATAAATACTGATAAGGCAACTAACATGAAATAGTTACCTTACCAGTAATTATGTCAAAAATACCGAAACGAGACGAACATCACTCACGAACATCACGAACAGGCAAGATAGGTTTGTATGGGAAAATAAATTTGCCTTTTTAGTATCTTCCATATTATTACCGCTTAAACCTTCCCTAGACTTCCACAAATATTTCAAGACTAAAATCAGCCAAATCGGTTCAGTGGTTCTCGAGTTTTAGCGAGACTAACATAATTGCTATTCATTTTTATTTATATAGATATAGATTATCATAATCTTGCCAAAAAACTAACAGGAACTGGTAGGTATCTCAAAATATTCAAATTGGTTATTTATTCTATTCAAATATAGCGTTTCTATCATAATATTCATAATGATCACTTCTGATGTCTGCACAAGGAAATGCAAATTCTTGTATAAGGCACAGACGGTGTGCAGACGAATTATTTACTCTGAATACATTCTGTTTGCCAGGACGCGCTGATTAACCACCACCTAATTGAGTAACGAACTCTCCTCGACTTGCTAAATAGTCGGCGGCGACTAGATGACGGTGTGTGGTACAGAATATGGGCATAGCAATAATGAAGGGTTGAAAATTGGAAAATGAGGAAAAAAATCTATAGATATAGCTTGGAAAAAAAGAACATGTGGGACTTAAAATTGCGACTAGTCCCTTATCTGGGAAATGCTAGAAAATCTAGAAATAGCCGATGCCTACCTAATCGAATGAGATCAAATATTCGTAAGATTTTAATTCTGACCAAGGCCTTTCAAACAAAAGAACCCGCATCAAAACTCGTTCAGTATTTTTGGGTCCATCGCGATCTACGAGTCCAAAAAAATATGTATGTGTTCAGAACCCAATGTTTTTTATATCTACAATATAAAAACGTAGCACATGTACAATTCTATAATAGTACAGATGAGTCCAGAAAATATTACAACTCGATTGTTCACTGTTATGTTTGTATGTACCTATGTAAGTTCTTTTATCAATAGTCTTTCACAACTTTCACAAGTAGGTAGATACAACATCCGTAAAAGCCATCAATCGACAGATATAAGTTATGATCCCCAGGTACTAAGATGCCAATATATCGTGATGAATCAATCAAATCTTACTCTCTTGGTCAACCACCTTTTCATGCCATCAATTTTTGTGACAAAGCTTCATATAATATAATTATGAGTTTTGTACTACTTAGCTAGCAAATACGTTATCAATCTGATGACAAATGATTATCTTGCAATTATAATAATAATAAATAATAAACTTCATTGATCAAAAGTACATAGTTAACACCATGATTTATATACAAAACAATATTACTACTAAGAATTATTAGATATTATCTCAAAATATATTGACAAATTTTGAGAAACCCTATCTCTGAAACTAGGAGATCCTGTATCTTAAGAGATGTAAATATAATAATAGTACAATAAGAGATGTCACTCCTGCGTTATAATATTTCGTAAAAAGGAAAAAAAGGCGAATGTTTGGAAGTATGGATTTATGGACATTTTTTTTGAACAGATTGGGCTGAAATTTGATACTAGGATAGATTATAGTCTGGAATAATACATAGGCGACTTTTTATCCCGGTTAAATAATCCCGTAGGCCGGGATTAAGGGATGATCAGAATATCACATAGGCAGACGCGCGGGCAACAGTTCGTATAAAAATAAAATAATGAAGAAAAAATAAATAAATGAAATGATGTGATCTCTAGAGAGGAGAAAACAGTTACTCCATCATTTTTTCGTACAGACAGTAATGGATGTTTGTCAGTACTAACAGGTTTACAAACTAAGTCTCTTATACTAGAACTCATTGCTAATATTTAATGTAGGATTTTTGTAATTTTCTCAACGGATAAGGATAATTTATGTCATGTTCTGTTTAGTATTTGGCTAAATGATGATGGAGGTAGGACACGACGGTATCTCCCGTTTGAATTGAACAGTCCGACTCGGGTAGAACCTTCACCCTACAGAAGACCGCGGCCATAATAACCATCGTCTTGTGTTCCCGCCAGTAAGTAGGGTAGCCAGAGCTCACAGCCCCCTCCTCCAACCCCTCCAGTCCATCAATCCCCTCTTCCAACTCACCCCAAACTCCCCAATCCCTTCCCTTCAGGGTCGGCAGCGCGAGTGTGACACCCCTAGTACTACACACGTCCATTGGCCACGGTAACCACTTCCCATCAGGTGGGCCGTGTGCTTGTCTGCCACCAGTAGGTGTTGAAGAGTTTGGTGGGTGGGTTGGATGAGGGGATTGGAGGGATGGGGGGGGGGTTGAGCTCTGGCACTTTTTTGTATGGAAATCCCCACTGAACCACACCTGTCATTTGCTTAACTTGGACTGACTAAAACAGCATGACGTCTTGGGTCTTAAAGGGTAAATGGCACTGTTACTCAAGGTGGAAGTTCCAGACCACGCACCCCAGCTAATCTTCCATTGAATGGGCAAATGAGTACAAATGCGCACAAAGAGCTAATTTAGTCAATCTCTACAGCTCATATCTTGCACCGCGGTCAATGACTCACTATTCGCGACTGTGCAAATTCGTTATCGCTGCTATTCTTGTTAAATATATTCAAGTTCTAATTGTGATTATGCTCCTCAAACTACGTTTTGTTCCTAATATCATTATGTGATATATTAGATAGATGCCCAGCAGCATTTCTATGATATATGTACCTACTCTTCAGGCAGTCATTATAATAATTATAATGTATGTATTTACATCCGCATTTTAGTATCCAAAAGCTAGTTAAACTATGCTTACTTTCAGTCTAGAAAGCGCTGCGTAGAATGCCCTAGATTTATTTTATTATTTATTTATTTCGTGTACTCTAATAATTGATAGCTTTTATACAGTATTGATAAATTTCGTCTCTATATTTTATTTTGTTTTCGATTTTCAACATTTTCCCAGAAAACGAACTTCATTTTCATTATACAAAATTGATAAATTATTCTTCAGAGATATTTGAAGAGAGCAATCGCCCTTCAGACTAATATAAGATTCGTCCACAATTCAAATAGGTGTGATTCGTTTTCATTATCATCAGCTGGAGACATTTTTGCTCATGGATTGCCGAATATATTTTAAATGTATTATTTGATAAATTTTTAATGAAGCTGGATATGTTTACTCTTCTATATTATAAATATATTATTTTACTAGCTGCGCGTTCTGGGTTCACCATGGTACAATTACAGCACTTTTCCCATTATCTTTTCATAAATTTTGCCTTATAAATCTTACAAAAAAACTTCAACTGGACCAAATTAGAATACCATGATTAGATGACCACACGGAAAGCTCTAGCTATCAAACAAAAAAAGAAACATCAAAATCGGCACACCTAGTCGAAAGTTTTGAGGTAACAAAGATAAAAGTACAGCTTCGAATTAAGAACCGGTTCTTTTTTGGCATCGGTTAAACACATCATGTTCATCATGTTATTTAACATAACGTTATGCCAAGTTATAACAATGAGATGTTATATAAATAATAGCCAGGCAGAGAGTAGATTTCCCTCGCGAGGTACGTGAGCTACGGCTTCTTTTTTCTGTGCGCCTAGTACGTGAGGTTCTCAAATGTAACATACAAACCTACATTATTATGTAATCACTTTAATAGGAATGTTTCCATTTTTTCCAGTGATTAAGTGCATCGCTACATCTGATATTTTGTGTATGTACAAAATAAAGGAGGTTTATTTATTTTCTTTTTGCAAAACAGTTAGCATTTTTTTCGAAATATGAACTAGTAATAACTTAGGGTGCATACACACTAGGCGGTTAATCGCAATACGACTAGCCGTGCGGCTGAATTTAGGATACGGATGCGGCCAACCGCGCTGCGTATGTATTTATCAGGCCCAAGACCAATAATAGTAGATAAAGGTGGAAGCGACATCTTTTAGGACATAATTGAAGTGAAACCACTTTAAGTGCCACACCAAACTTTAAGGCAAACTTGGACGCTTTGACGTCGGACATTAACGGACCATGCTCTGAGACAGGCTTTCCGCAGAAGTAGAAAGGAACTCCTGGTTACAAAGCGTGAGTAGAAGTTACTTGCAAATGGGAGCTACAGTTTAGTCTTATAATATTTATTTGAAAAAAAATCTCCGTGGTTACCTTTAGGGCAGAGTACAAAATTAATTCAACAACAGTGCTTAAAAATACCAATCAAATCAAAAATCAATAAAGCATACTTCAGCTATCGAACTTTGACCTTGCATAACTTCGTGATAGTTGAAGATCGATCGTTAACGAACCGTAGCGGCCGTGACTGCCCACCCACAAAGTTTGAATTAGGCTTTCTTACCCACTTGGCAAACTGTATGTGGCTAATTATAATGACACGAAATTAGAATGAGCTGATAAATTACAATTATAGTCACCTAATTAAATTTCACGCTATACATAGGTCACAGATGGAATGGAATTAATTTATGTTGAATAGGATTCTATGTTACTTTGCTAGCTAAAATTTTAGCTTAACATTCTAAAATATCTTATAAGCAAAACAAGTTAAAAATCATCCATTGACTTGATCTCTTTAAAATATAATCCAAATAGAATATACTTTGACGTACATTTTCCCATATTTATTTTGTTATTATTATATTTCACTTTCATCAAATAAATTACCGAGTCTTCTTTATCGAAATGTTTGTTTGGTTACAAATGGTATTTGATTACGGATAGTTCGTCTAATGGGTACGTCGCCTAAAGCTACGAAGCCAAATTGGCTGTTACTGGAATAATTATGTTCAGTCTTGTGGGTCTAGTAGCATACCACTGAATGGACTGTTGATGCATGTAACACATGTAAATATGTATTGTAAAGTATACATAAAGATGAATGCATTTTATGCCATGTATTTACTGTACGGAACTTATTTTTTATGGATTTAGCTTGATGTAGGTAACATTTGTAATTTTAAAATAAGGTTAATATTTTTAAATGGATTTGATAAATGGTAAATGATTTTTTTATGCCACTCTGATGGAAAACTATTTCAGTTGAGTGGGTTCTTTTTAGATTTCGTGCGGCACATATCGACACGGAGAGGCGGCACGGTACCTACTTTCTGGTTCTCAAGCACTAAAACCCCTTAAATGTATCATGCTCTGCGCTTCCTGTTAATGGCGGCCATCGATCGTATGATAACCACCAGTAAGAGATCACTCCCAATGCCTGCAGCAAAGGCCCGACAAAACATTTCCAAAACTGGCAAAATACATGCTTGTATTGGTCATCATTCTCTGAACCTTTTTCCCAACTCAGTTGGGGTCGGCTTTCCAGTCTAACTGTGATGCGGCCGAACTTCGATATTTTCCGCAGAGCGACTACCATCTGACCTCCACAACCAATGGTCATTATGACCAATGGTGATATCGAAGTTCTAAGTTAGACTGGTTGAACTTTTGAGGGCTCCCAACTACCCGTAACGACTGCCATAGATGTTTGTATGGCAACCAGGACCGACGGCTTAACGTGCTCTCCGAGGCACTAATAAACCTGCGATAAATACACACATAACTTCGAAGAGCATCGAAAAGTTATTAGTGTGTGCCATGGTGAACCTGGGATCGAACCCGAGACCTCGCCTCAGCAGTTCATTATCCAAACCACTAGGCTACCGCGACTTGTTTTGGTAAAATCCAAAATTATGATTAGCCAAAATGGTCTGTAAAGCAAAATCTACTATACAAACTATAATACAACAACTGGCAGGTCAGCTTGGAACTGACAGATCAATTAATTTGTTGTACTATCGGGCAACTGTAGCCGTTAGTGTTGATACGAGGTAAATTGTTGTTATAAAGCAAAGATAGTTTGGTAAGTATTGAAGCTGTGTTAGTAACACTCCGGCGCTAGAAGACCCGAGACTGCATGCGGTTTTAGTCGGTTCAATTCCAACATAACCACCTCCGCTTAGTCGGGTGACAGGACCGTCGCCTATCACCCTACAATACACCATCAGCGACGTGGCCATTTTAAAACCGTAGATGTCCCGAGGTCAGCTGGGGTGCGAAGGATATGCCTGTTGGGTAACCTTATACCCCAGTAATCAAGACCTAAGATGGCGTGCGGTTTTAGTCGATTCGATTCCAAAATAACCACCCTCGATCAGCGCGATAAAAAAAAGTACGGTAGGGATTTCCATTCGACAAAAAAAGATCGTATTTTTGTTGTTTTCAACACCAGGCTTTTAGATGTTCATACCTCTGGATCTAATTATGAAATTGCTTCAGAAGTACCTATTCTTATATTATACCTCATAGATGAAAAACAACGTTGGGTTGTAGCATAAGCCACTGTCTTTATCAGTTCAAATGGATCGACGGTAACTTTTTACGAGATATAGTAAATTTTACTCCTGTCAATCTTCATTACCTGGGTTATGGGTTCAACTATAAACAGTCTATCGTATCTTTTGTTAGTTATAGTTTTTGAGACAATCGGTGTAGATTGCCCAAAAAGTTTATATATTATGTACCTGAAATGTTTACTATACAGATCTTGTGTCAATTATGGTGCATTTTGGGCGTTTAGGCGTTCTGCCATAGTATTAGAATCGAATGTAGTTTCTTTTAGGTTCTGCGTTCCTAGTACTTACCTTCTCCATTTTTAGGCTGTTTGCATCTTCTATGTTTTTTTTTAATCGGTTACGTCAATATGACTTCACCTCGCCTGATGTTAAGCTAAAGGTAAAGTCTCAGGAAGGGGGTTTCCATTAAATACACCGACAGTGCCATAATGGTGGCTCTCGACTTGACGGCTTCATCAAATGCTTTTTCACACTCCGCTTTGTATGTCCTACTGATTTTTTATGAAGTAAATTAAATACCCTAAAGATCTTACAAATCATTAATATTACTGAAATTATATTTCAATTTGTAATTTAATTAATAATTATTTGCTAACTTATTAAGAATCAGTAATTAATTTTCGCGAGTACCATATTCATTAACTAAATGTTATTTTAATATGAAATGTATACACAAATTTCCCAGAACATATCGCGACACACATTCAATAACTTATTAGACATATATCACAGCGCTCGGTGTGTATCTGAACAATATTTTCTTACAGAAATATTGACACAAAATATATCATGCAATATAAAGAAATCGACTTCATTGCGTACACTTAACTTTATTTGCCACTTAAAGTTCTATAAATAGAGTTCAAATTCTTTTGATTTTGAGTTTTTCGACGGTAATATATAAATTTGTAAAGTCACACTTTCATTTTCTCCTACTACGACCTAAAGCTTTTAGCGGTAAGACTGTAATGTTTTTATTACAGCCGGGGCAAAACGGGGTAAGAAATCGAAACCCACGGGGCAATATTTTGTCTGATTTGCTGCTCCAATATTAAGCGGGCCTTGATATTTTTGAAATGACACATGCTGCATATACTCTATTCACGGTATATTGCTTGGATATTTTTGTTTTGCTTACTCCATAGACTTAGGAAAAGTATGGACGGAGTGCCTAGAGTAACTAGTCTGTGTCAAAAAATGGCGGGCATCAATCATTGTGTGAGTAAATTGTAGGGATGCGAGGTTTTACCTAAATTTCCCCATTTTTTATTATTTTAGTTGAGGAATAGGGAGAATTATTTGGTAAATTTTAAAATATATAAATGAACAATCATTAAAGGTGATTCTTGCATTATTATTAAAATATTATTTTATCATAAATTAATGAAAATAATATTTTAGTTATTTTTTACATTATTTTTTTCATTATACCTACCTATATTAAAAAAACTTACATGGATGGTAACCGTGGGGAATATTCACACGATTAAACTAGGTACCTAATTAACAAAAAAAGTTAAAAAAATCATATTAGTTACAATTTGTATTTTTGCGATTCCTAATCCCATGTATCGAGCGCACCGTGGACTAGGGAGAGCGGCAGGGCACGTAAAATGCTTCGAATTCAGTTCGTTGCACGGTTTGGTAACGTCGCGTTCGCACCGAATGATTGGTGGTTAATTGTGTACCACTGGTTCACTGTTTACCACTTGACCCTATATTAAAAAAACTTACATGGATGGTAACCGTGGGGAATATTCACACGATTAAACTAGGTACCTAATTAACAAAAAAAGTTAAAAAAATCATATTAGTTACAATTTGTATTTTTGCGATTCCTAATCCCATGTATTTATAAAAAAGAAGTTAAATCACTACGGTTATCACTACTAATAAATAGTTTATGCTATTTCATCATAAAGTCACACAATTTACAGATTTCCCCAAAATATGGGGAAATTTGCACACTTTTATGTTGGGATCACTGGTTTTGTACCGAACAATTGAAATTTGTTTGGAAATATTGAATGAACATTTATGTATAATTATTAGATAAACATTAAGTGATTGAAATATTGATTAACCTGTGAAATGTGATCCCTGGATTTATTTTCTTCCTGTCACTACGGTTTTTACACCATTTCACTGCACAAGACATGTTGTATTTGATTTTTTTTTCTTCCCGCTTAAACTGACAGATCGACCGATTCGGCCGACGTTTGCCGCGAAGTGGCTGACTATGATGTGAGAGTGTGCGTGGCGACTGTATACGTATACGAAAGTTGGCTGACTATGCAGCGTCACTTTTTTGTTCCCATGGCTCCGTCCATAGTTATTCCTAGGTCCATGGCTTACTCATATGGAAATGTGCTCTGAACCAAATAACCGGGTGAAAATGTGTTAGCTTTTTATAATTTTTTTGAATGGGGCGGTACTAAATGTTAACGGAGCGTGTATTTTACGGTTTGTTAAATGAATATGCCCAAAGGATTTGTGTTAATCATCGTGATATGTCAGCAATTTTCGTGTGCAACGAAACGTATACGAAAATAATCTTCTGCTTTCATCTGGTTTTTAATAATATTTGGGAACTTGTGTATCAATAATTCTTTAATATTAGCATAGTTCAAGAAAAGAAAAAGTATTTCTTATCGTATATCGGTTATGTCAATATGATTTCACCTTCATGCTAATACATAGTACAAATACACTCGAGAGCAATGAATCCGGGTCACTTAAAGAATGTTAAAAATCTCGGAAACTAAAAATGATAGGTTAATGCAATAAATTGTATTTAATAGACAATGTAATACTCCTTAAATGAAAGTAAAAAAAATATGAGTCACCATACATTTTATTAACACAAAATTACATAAAGAAAAAAACTGCTGATCTCTCCTTAAAACAAAAATAGGAAACATGAAATTTTTGAACTTTATTACGATTTTCTTGAATTTTAATACTTCGTATTGCCTCCTCGTGCTTCCATTACTGCGTTTACGCGGTTTGGCATGCTGTACACCAAGTTCCTTATACGATTTTGGGGAATATTCTCCCATTCATCTGTGAGAGCAATTTTGAGCTCACGAAGCGTGATTGGGGGAGGGTTTCGTTGTTTTACGCATCTGCCTAGCTCGTCCCAAGCATGCTCGATCGGGTTGATATCCGGGCTGCGCGCTGGCCACTCCATACGAGTAATGTTCATCTCTTGAAGGTAGTCATTCACAATCCTACCTGTATGAGGTCGGGCATTGTCATGCATAAATATAGCATCCTCACCTAAATTGACCATAAATGGACCAACGTGATCATTGAGGATTTCTTCCACATATCTTACGCTAGTTAAAGAGCCGTTTTCTATGATCACCAGCTCTGTGCGACTTTCAGAAGAAATTCCGGCCCACACAAGTACAGACCCACCACCGTAGGCTACTTTTTCTTCGATGCATGCTTGCTTGAATCTTTCCCCTGGTCTTCGATACACTCTGTGTCTTCCATCGTGCTTGTAGAGCATAAATTTTGATTCGTCGGAGAACATAACTTTTGACCAATCTTCAATACTCCAATTTACGTGGCTCTGGGCATATCTTAGTCTCGAAATACGATGCCCACGCTCCAGTTTAGGGCCGTTTGCAGGTCTAAGGGGTTTTAAGTTAGATTCAGCAAGCCGACGTCTTACTGTCCATGCACTTGGGTTACTTCCTCCGAGGCGTCGATACTGATTGGTGAGTTCAGTTCCTGTGAGAAAGCGATTTCGAAGCATGGTGTTCACCAAGTATCGGTCTTCTCGTGCTGTGGTACACCTGGTTCTGCCCGTTCCTGGTCTGCGTAGGTTAGAACCAGTTTCTTCGTAACGTCGGAGAACTCTTTGTACTGTTGACAGCGACACACCGACAGTCCTGGCTGTATCGCGCTGACTCCGGCCGGTTTCCAGCATTGTAAGTATTCTGGTGCATTCTTCAGGCGTAAGCGACATAATTTCAGCTTGAATAATGAATATAGAGCACTATCAACATGGTTTATGTACCCACATAAATGACAGATTACAAACAAAAGCAAAACCAAATGCTGTAATTTCGTAGTTCCATCTTCGAAAGTGGCCCTTTTTCAAATTTGATTTTTTTATGATATAACTTTACAATAACTAAGAAGTTTTAATACCTTCATTTAAGGAGTATTACATTGTCTATTAAATACAATTTATTGCATTAACCTAGCATTTTTAGTTTCCGAGATTTTTAGGATTCTTTAAGTGACCCGGATTCATTGCTCTCGAGTGTATTAACTTTTAAACTTTCGCGTTCCATAACTATTATACGTAAACGGGAATTAACGCGATACACGTTAAAGGTATATACATACCTTTGGATGCCTGACGTTTCGACCAGGTTACACCGGCCGTGGTCACAGGCTGACTGTTTCAGCCGTGCACGCCCTCCGTCGCCGAGTCCGTGAGGTAGCCGGTTCTTCTTCTACCCGCACATTTTCGACATTTTTTATATTTTCTTGTCTCCAGGCACCGTCACATACCACACTCACAGGGTCCCTATTATCTGTGCAAACGCCTTGGTGTCTATCCGACCGCGCAGAAAAGCGAGGTAGCAAGTTTTTAATCACTGGATTCCATGTCGCAGATAACTTGAAACCGTCTTCCCGATTGAAATTTTTGAGGACTTGCGTATTGTGGAATTCAATCCAGTGATTCGTGCCTGCTTCTAAAAGATGTTCTGCAATCGCTGATTTGCTCGTCCGGCGGTTCTTTACAGCTGCAATGTGTTCTTTGACCCTATCAGCAATGGTCCGCTTTGTTTGGCCTATATACGAACTACCGCAGCTGCAATCCACCTTGTAGACCCCTGGCGTCTGAAGCGGTAAGACATCCTTCGGTGTGCCCACGATGTTGTTTACTTTAATGCCTGGTGTGTAAACTGTCGGGATGGAGTACTTTTTTAGCACGGTGCCGATCTTATCCGTTATTCCCCTGACATAAGGCATATACGCTGGCTGTCTGCTTACCTTTGGATGCCCCCGCCCCAATGTTTGCTGCTTCCGTCTTCCGTTCACAACAGCATATCCGTTATTTTTAAGTACCTCCTGAACATGATCCAGCTCTCGCTCCAGATGTTCAGGGTCACAGAGATCATACGCTCTATTCTTGAGTGAGGTCATAACGGATTGTAAGTGTCGGGGGTGGTGATGAGACGTGGCGTGTAGGTACCTGTCCGTGTGAGTAGGTTTCCGGTACACACAGTGTGACAAGGACCCAAGGACCCATCTGATCAGATGGGTGGGCCTGTGACCACGGCCGGTGTAACCTGGTCGAAACGTCAGGCATCCAAAGGTATGTATATACCTTTAACGTGTATCGCGTTAATTCCCGTTTACGTATAATAGTACAAATATCTATATTATAATACAAATAGATTACAAACTAAATAAAATTCCTTCTTCTTACTTTCCATAATTGCTGAACTGACTCAGCTTCGTAAGTTTATTGCCATCTTCACAGCGATTTTCCAGTTGAGCCCAAATTGGAAATCGGGGTTCGTTTCATTGGTATGTTGTCTTTTCAGGACCAACTATCGTCTAACTCTCAACCTGGAAAGGACAATCTGCACTGGAGGTGTTTAGCAAGTGCACCTACTAGCACGTGCACCGTTTAGCAGTTGCACCTACTAGCAGGTGCACCGATTAGCAGTTGCACCTACTAGCAGGTGCGGCCTTTTGCTTCTTTTACTTTTTATATCTGTTATGAAAAGCTGGTAAGTATACCAAAATAATAACGGGAATTAACGCGATCATGGTATGGGTAATACTCGTACATAGGTACCTTTGGAATGCCTGACGTTTCGACCAGGTTACACCGCTTGCATTTCCGTTTGAGATTCCCGTTAACATTTCAGTATATTATGGAACGCGAAAGTTTAAAAGTGGTAAGTATTTTTTATACTACGTAGGTGGCAGACAAGCACACGGCCCACCTGATGGGAAGCGGTCACCGTGGGCTATGGACGAAGTAATTAAAATTAAGATTTCAACATAAACTAATAATCATAAGAAGAACCTATTTCTAGGTCATTAAAATTGATGGTCGGATTATTCACTACCAAACACGCCATTTCCAAAGAGTAGGAGCGCCACGTCACGAGCCATACACTGCCACAGGCAATAACTTTTAGGTCATTTTGATGGTCTTTGTGCGTGATCTCGCTAAATAAAAATAGGACCAAATAAGCTCCGTGTGTAGTTACATAGTACCTCGTGTAGAGGAGTACTGAAATATTGTGGCTATGGCGTGGCGTAGCGGTGAAGCGTTCGAATGATAAGTTTGATTTACCTTGGTCGTGGGTTTGATTCCCGGTGCGTGTTTCTGTTTAATATAACATTTATGTACTTATTTTTAGAAATAATTGATTTGCTTAAATCATCTATTTGCAAAGTATAGATTACACCATATTTACATTACTACATTATTGTCTTTACTGACGCTTAAAATTCTCATTTATTTTTCACCCAGTCTGAAATAAAAATTACAGGTCTAGAATTTTCTACCATAATATTATTGCTTCGCAGCTAGTATTCATATTTAGTACTCTCAAGTGCTCTTCAGACACCGAAGTGGGAGCTTCAATGCTTTAAATTAAAATCATAATCCGTATTACACTTCTCTTGTGTCCAATTAAACTATTTTAATTAATAAAATCAAGGTATCTGTGAGTTTGTAATTGCTTTGATTTGATTTTGGAGTTGATTTGATTATTCCTTTTTACATTTTATATGTTATTAACAATGTTTGTATGTTTGTTTGTGATTATAATTATCCAAGTTTTGTATGTATTTTATTTAAAAGCGTGTTTATAATAGTATTCTATGTAATTTCTGAAGAAAAAACCGGACAGTTAACCCTTGATGGGACTGGCAGTCATATCAGCATTCTTCTTGGTGGATGTCGGTTATCGCGACCAAACATAGCTTATGTCTCGAGGTCTAATCTAATCTACCCCTATACCAAATTTCATCAAAATCGGTTCAGCGGTTCAGGCGTGAAAGCGTAACAGACAGACAGACAGAGTTACTTTCGCATTTATAATATTAGTATGATTTTCGATTTAATATTAAATTTTGAAACCGATATTACTATCGTTGAACTTAATCTAAGATCTTTTGATCCTTTATAGATACAAACTATGTTATAATGGCTCCCATGAATTATCTAAATACAGAAATTAAAATCTAATGTTTTTATTAATTTATTTAACTCACAAAGTAAAACTTATGAAGATTAAAAACAATGCTTCTGTATTTAAATTTACTGCCAGATCCACAAGGCAATAGGTAGAGCCCGTGAGAAAAGAAACTGGCAATAAAAACTCACGGCAAAATAATACTTACCTAAATGCGTAAAGAAATATCTGTACTACTTTTTTCCACTAGTGCATTACTTTAATTGTGTGTGTACATAAATTTAAATAAATAAATGCCTTTTGCAATAAAGTTGAACGCCTTCTACCAAAGTGCATGTTATGTCTAAGTAAAGAAACATTAAGTATATTTACTTCAAAGTAAGTTTTAGCGCAACGCTGCACGCTAGCCCAATTTCCCACAATATTTGAATCTACAGTCGACGGAAGCTGAGTCGAAAAGTAACCAGAACAGATAGCAGCAATATAATTTAAGTTTAAAATTGCCGACAACTTACTGTGCATAGTCCACACCAACTATTGTCCGTAGTGATGTAGTGGGGTACAACGTTGCCCGGTATTACCCGGGATTGTGGTGTATATTTATCTATTTATATATTAACTTGCACTAAAAACAAATTTACTCTAAGTAAGTGCTTCTAAGTTAGAAAGAGAACCAATATTACATTCTAAAGAAAGAGGGAGGGATTATGTACAAAATAAAAAGTTTGGGTATCAAAAAAATCATCCCATCGTTGTCGGCAGGTATCGTACTCAAAAGGTTGGTAGCATTACCACGTTGGATAGCAATGTCAATTTTATAATTTTTTGTGCAAAAAAAAACCTGTGAACACGTGAAGCGTCAACCATTCGCTATAAGATTGCTTTAAAAAACGACCCCACGAATGAACGTAATGTTTTGACCTCAAATAGTGCAAAAATATAATTACTGATTACAAAACATGTTTTTCCCAAGAAGATGCCAATAGCAGCACTTTGCAACTCTTTGTGATATCAGTTGCATATTTTTGATTTGATTAAATGATGAATTATATATTTTTATTCAGTTTTACAATCACACAATTGTATAATATTATGAAAACGAATAATGAATCTATAAAATAAACATCCAAAGCCCTGAACTGGAAAACCAAATTTCCCAGAAAAATAATCTATCAACAAAATAAGACTTCATTTTAGGCAACGGGTACTAAACGAGCTGTTTGATTAATTCTCGGAAAAAATATTTTTCTATCACAATCGATTGCCGAAAACATAAATTGAAATCCTGTGTGAAATTTTCGGCAGTCACTCGTTATTGAAATCCCGGAATTCTGAAACAAAGCTTGCACAGCACTATTCTGTTTCCGCGACAGCTGGTTCAACTTTGTACGTACAAAACAGACTGGGATATATTATAAATTAAAACCGTTCGTAAATACATTTATTTGTGATAATGAAATTGTGGAGCGAATCGTTTAATGAGTTATTGGAATACATCACAAACAATACTGCTTACAGATGAATGAGCATTTTAGTAAACATATTGAATGAAATTTTATAAGTGACATTCTACTTTGGTTAATTATTACTATCAACCGGGCACTGTATCAGAAAATTTCTTGATTGAAAAAAAATATTAAGCACATCACACAATCCCCGGGACAAACCGGGAACATATTACAATCGTGTCACACCACTGACTGTTTCAACTATTTCAATATAATATATTTTATCTATTGTATATATCTACAATCTCATGAAATTTACTGCATTAAAATGGATTTTAATCGCACCAAGCAGTACATCCAAGATACCTACCTAATAACTTTTCACTTTAACTTCAAGTTTCCATAATGCAATGGCTTTGCAATGGTCTCGCAAATTGCAATATTGCAGTCCTACTGGCGACGATATTGTCGGTACTGTGACCCAATTCTGTCAGATATCTTACACTTGAGCGAAGAGATAAGCAGCTGAGACAATCCCGGCTTTTCATTTCTAATGTAGCATCGAATAAGCACGGCTTTCGTAGCTACACCGAGATAATTCAGAAGCAAGCAACAGCAATTGTATTCACACAAGCGTGTGGAATTTCTTTTTTGATCAGTTTTATTTCTGTTATTAACGAACTCTGTTGCGGAAGTGTGTTTGACTGCCAATTCAGAGCCGTTGCAAGTGAAGTTAATTTGGCCTTCTCTATCAATTCTCTAGCGAATAATAAAAAAATAGAATTTGAAAAGTCTATTCTGTCTATCGAAGCTTATAGTCATAGCTTCGATAGACAGAATAGACATCATTTCTACTGAATTTAATTTTCTTTCAAGTTTACTTTTTCTATTATATGTTTGCGATCAATTCAAACTCTTTCACAACTTATATAATAAACGATATCAAAAGAAAAATTCTCTGTAACTTGGCAATGAACTTGAAATAGTTCTTGAATAGAACGCCGAACAAACGTACGGAAAACACCTGATACTATCGTGTATTAAATTCTCAATTTGATCTCTTGGGAAGGTATCGATTGCTCACTGCATATGAAACGCGTTACTTACGTTAGACAAACAGACGTGAAATGCTCAGTATGTATGTTGATGTAGAAGACTGGGCAAAGTAAAACAAATAGAATATTGTCAATGTACCCCTCCTCCCCTTCCTAACTTCCCCACCCCTTCCTAGCCCTTTCCCCTTCCCTACAGGGTAGGCAGCGCGTGTGTGATACCTTTAATGTTGCACACGTCCATAGCCTACGGTGACCACTTCCCATCAGGTGGGTCGTGTGCTTGTCTGCCACCTACGTAGGTAGTATATCTATTTGCATTGGTCTATGTGTTTTTATGTATATGTACCTATGTATTTACTTACAAAAAATCTTATTATGATGAAGTAGGTATGTGGCAGAGGGTATTCTTCTGGGTTCCCACGGATACCGGTATGCCATCGGAAGTAATTATATCGGACACGAATCAACTTAAACCGCACCCCGTCTCGAATTCAATTTTCGTTGGTATCCTACACTGTACTGTACTGATGAAAGACTTACGTTAGTGGTCGTAACATCGTGTGGTTTTAGTCGGTTCGATCCCGACATAACTACTTCACTTACTCTGGTGGGTGCTACCCATTAGGGGTACACACATTACAAAAAAGGTATCCTTTAAGCATAAGATAGCATTCAAGGTATCATAGGCCAGAAATCAGAAGCTCATTAAATCCCATAATTTAAATAAGTAATTAAAAAAATAAACGTATTGCCATTGAGAGGCTGAGCATCATTCAGATGTTCTTTCAAAAGACACGATCCTTTGTATCATTTGAATAAAATTTACATTTATGTTTTATATCATCAGATCCTATTTCAATACCAAGATAATATTAATATTAGCATAATATTTCTTCATAAACTTAATTTACATCTTAATACTCAACAGTGGAGGAAATACGGTGACAAGGATATTTCGTATCGATCGTTATGTTTGGCTCTAACCCTAGGCGCACACTTGGCGACAGGGCGACAGCGACAGCTCGGCGTCTAGACGCGACGACAGGCTGCGGCCAGCAATTTTATAGCACCACTAGACGCGGCGACTCCCCTAGCTTGTCATCACGACTCCGCGTCTCTGACAGCGTGTTTCCCATATTTTTCTGAATTTTATATATTTACACAACAAAAACATGAACAAAATAGGTATATGAAATTCTCGGCCGCAGCTTGTCGTCGTGTCTAGTCGCTGAGCTGTCGCTGTCGCATTTCGCCCAGTGTGCACCTAGTGTAATCCTAGGCGCACACTAAACTTGGTGACAGGCGTCAGCGACAGCTCGGCGTCTAGACGCGGCGACAGTAACGAGCGCGCGCGGCTCTCCTAGCTTGTCGTCGCGACTCGGCGTCTCTGACACCAAGTGTGCGGAGCTAAGAACAAAATATATAAAATAAAATTCTTGGCCCCAGCCTGTCGTCGCTGTCGCCTGTCGCCCAGTGTGCGCCTAGTGTAAGGTGACGGATGAAAAACGACTACATTTTTTTTACATACAGAGAAAATGGATGAAAGAAAAAAATTACGAATAATCGCTATTAGGATATATTATTATAACCTATATCTTTGGACGGGAACTTTGATGATCTAAATAAAAACACGATAATCCACTATTCAAATAGTGCTACCCATCTATTATCATAGAACCAAACTATGACTTTCAATCACGAGATCCTATGTTTCACACGTCTGGCAAAGGGAATGTAGATAAACCACGCATTTTCCATTACTCTGAACACCCTCTATAGTGTACGGGTGACAGGGATGGAACAGTTCAGTTCGACGCGGATATCAGCGGCCATTTATCTCAATACTGACAAAGGTACCATCTGTAATCAATCTCTGCGGAATACCTAGCTACTCCCTTTGTTGGGGCATAAATTTGAATAAAGATTTCAGTTCAAGTGAAAATTATTTATGCTTTTAAAACCTAACTAGTCGATACTTTAGTAGTAACGTTGAGGAGTTGTTGTATTGGTTTGCTTGTTTGTTTGAACGCACTAATCCCAGGATCAACTGGTTCAAATATAAAAAAATATTTTTATGTTGGATAAGCAAATTCATCGAAGAATAAATTTTTCTTGTCCTTAAAGTCTAAACTTTTTATCATCGCAATCTAAAGTGACAGTTTGAAACTAAACGATGTCGAAGAATTTAGTTAATAAGCCGACGGCGGAACGAGGCGGTCAAAATGACCACGACGTACTCTTATTTGTATGATTATAAGGTTGCATTTTTCCGCGCAATAGCTCATGTCGCTTGACAGACATACGCGGGCTAAATGTGATTTTATGATAGTAATAATAAGAGTGCGTCGCGGTCATTTTGACCGCCCCGCGCCTCCGTCTGCTTAACGCCTAAACTGTCCAACTACCAGCACTGCTGAAGCATACGAATTAATTATGTATTCTGTAGTTAAAGTCTACATGAAGGGCATATTAAAAGAACTTGGTTTCATATCTTAAAAAAAAAAATCTTACACTGAATTAAAAACGTTCCTAATAGTTGTTATACCTATTAGGAATTTGTCTTGATGCTCATAAAATACCCGGAAAATCTCCAGCAACAGTCTTTCCTCATAAAAGTTTCCATTTTGTTTTTTATCCTTATAATTTAGACGAGCGAATAATGAGAAAGCTTATCTGGGGACACTTAATAATAACAAAGTACTTATGACAAAAAATACTAATTTTTTGTTCAATTTTCGTGTTTTTATCTCTCCTCGAACATAATTGCTTGTGATCTGTTTGTATTATTATAAGGACATAATTAAATTGAATTTTTGGACGCGCAGGAATTTTCATTATAGTTTGTTTATACTCCGCGTGTTTTTGATAAGCTTAGCTATAATACATTTCATTTTACAAGTCATATAATATACTGTTTGAGTAACATAATTTGAATTTGAATAATACATTTTAGGGTTCACATTATTTTCAACATTTAGCTTAATGTTTTATTCAAACAGAATAATTGGAATACAAAACGCCTGGCTAAATATATTATGCCAACTAGCTATTTAGTAACCTGAGTAGATATATTTAGTAATTAATTAGCACCTAACAAGGCTACGAAATAAAACCGCCCTTTGCGTGGTTTGTTTCATGTCTGGGCATAGAAGATAATTTAGCTTTTATCATATATAGTTACTTATTCAGTATTTTTCGGCAGGTTTTAATAAAGTGAAATATGTCAGGACAGAGGCAGATGGCGGTCAGTTGTCTCTGCCTACTCCGAAAAAGGCGTGATCATAATGTATGTATGTATGTTTTAAGATATATATATATTTTTTTTTATGTCCGTCACGTCAACATGACTTCACCTCGCCTGATGGTAAGCTGAGCCAAAGTCTCTAGAATGGGAGTAGTCTGGTAGTCTTCTCGTCATGAATGAATAGGTTATTTCTGAGCAAGCGTGTTCCATCGTTGACTACAGTATTACTTACCATAAGGAGAGATAGTAATGGAATGTAGGCAAATTACCTGGAATACTACCCTTGTCGATTATCAGGAGTGGTTATGTTCCTCATCCCCCATCCCTACATCCAAATCTCCCAACCTTCCCCCCTCCAGTGGAGTGTAACGCCCCTGATTGCACATGTCCATAGGCCACGATGACCACTTCCCATCAGGTGGGCCGAGTGCTTGTCTGCCACCTAAGTAGTATAAAAAAGAGATTAGCAGGCAGTATGTCAAATTTTCGTAAAAATAACAAAATACAAATAAAATCCTAATCAAATTTATGGACAATAACATTCTTAGGCCTATAACACACTTGCGACTAGTCGAAGATATAATTTATGAATTTCTTCTTGTCCTGAACAACACGTGCAGGACTTAGGTGTCATCCACATAATACGATGCAGTCCATACCATCGCGATCCAAGCGGTTTGGTGATTCCTTTCTTTGTCGTAGGACAAAGAAGTGGAATGCATTACCTTCGCATGTCTTGTGTTCACTTCTTCTTATAGTCCCGGGTTTTTTAAGCGGGGCGTGAAAAAGCATCTGTCAAGGCCCTCTGGGTAGAGGTCACCATTCTAAGGGCATCCCTTGGTGACCACTACTTTTTGGACTCTACCTCAGCTTACCATCAGGCTGGGTGCAGTCAATCATGCGGATTAAATATAAAAAAAAATTGAATTGAAACACATGTTGTACTTTACAGAGTTATTTTTGCGCCGCCTTTAAAACAAAAACTATTGACGTGTAAAGGGAAGTAAATACGAAGTGATTTACGGCATTATTTTATCGAACCCCTGATTTATATGAAGTCGCAAGAAGGGGAACGGTTAAGCTGTATCCTGAACAGACACAATGTATCTATATCTATCCAGAATTTAAATTAGACTATTTTTATTAGATATTTGGACGTTATGAGATATCAAATGGCTAGCCAGCGATTGTAAAAATCATAATGTTATATTGTATTGCAATCATTATAATGTTATCTATAGATGTAATTACAGGCTCAAAATACAAAATATTCCAAGTACCTACACAGGTGGAATGTCATTTTGAATAAAAATAAATAAGTACCTATATCTATATAACTAGTAGAAGTGAAAAACTTGAAACATCAAAAAGTTCCCTTTTTCAGCCTAGCCACATGTAAGAATTAACGGCTACCAAAATTGTATCCATAATGTAGCATAATGTAGTGATCTTCTTCGACCTAAATTCGGAACTTTGTTTTGTGTGTTTTGAGGGACCAAAATTAGTTACAATAGAGTAATAATAAACAAAGACACAGAGCATGCAGCGACATTACACGACTTTAGTCGACTGCACGAAGCTGAAGGCATGACTGTATGCAGTTGATATTGATTTCACACGACTGCCAGCAGCCGACTGCATGCAGTTGATATCACGAGTACATTATGAAGTCGAGCATGCAGTTAAATAGACCGCGCGCAGTCGCTGCGATGCAGTCCGTCTGATGGCAGCCTAAGGTGAACCATTCCACAGGACAATCGGAAAAAAACAATAAGAAAAAAAACACAAATCAGCAAATTTGGAAGAAATTGGACTTGGAGAGAAAGGTAAAAAAAAAATTATAGAGAAAACCAAATTAATTTAAAGTCCAACTGCAAAAAAATATGTAAAATGCAGCTATTCGTTTGGTTGAAGAAAGTAGCAGTACTATCTCAGAATTCAAAAGATATGAATCCAATTTCAAAGCAAGTCTTCGTAAAAACCAGTGGTGTCTGTGCACTGGTTTCATCAAGGAGTTTATCGTCAAAAATATAATTGAATGCAGCAGGTGTTTCTAAGTATTTCACTTTCCACAAAACAACCGTACTAGATTATTAAGCAGAATCTTTATTTCTTTATATTAAGACACTAAGCAAAAACTTCACTAACATTTTTTTCCTCAGTCAATTGTTTCAACAGCTATTGGTAGCGATTCTCTTGTAAATTTCGCTAATTTAAACTATTCCCTAATTTTTTGCCATTTCAATTTATCAAGGCATCAAGTTTCTAGAAAAATATTATTAAAGATGAACTTAGATAAAAAAGTGAACTGATGTTATGTTCACTTTTTCTGATCTAGAACCATAAGGAATTCATTGAATCATTTAACATGAACAAAATTTTATATATTTACAATGAGTAACTTACTTAATTTTGACTGGACCTAAAATAACGTTTACTTAATCAAATAGAAAATGTTTTATTTGAATAGTATAGTAAAGCAGCCAGTTCATTCTTAAGTAAGCTTCTTTGTCATTTTAATGTTCTAGAATTTTATAATAGCTTGGCAAAATTTCGTTTTTACGCATGCAACAGAATGATGAATATGTAGTGTGCAGCTATCCTGCAATGAATTCATAATCTTGTGGATCTTCTTCTTCTGTCGTGTCGATGGCAAGTCAAATTTTGTTTGCCCACTGTGCCACCACCTCAATTGCGTTCTCAGAGTCGCTCATAAGCTCCTCCGGTGTGCCATCTTGTGAATGATTTCATGACTATCTCAAATTGTCAGTTCAGTTCATACCACGCACTTTTAGGTTATGAAATGATCTCCCTATTGTGGTTTTCTCTAGCATCTACAACATGGGGTTCTTCAAGAATAAAAGGGCATTAGGTTTTTACAGGGTTGGCAGCGCGAGTGTGACGCCCTTGTTGCTGCACACGTCCAAGAGCGCTTCGCCTCAGTTGGGCCTTGCCTAAGCGATATAAAAAAAACAGATTTTTCACTCGTTACGAAAAATCTAGGAGTTTAATAGGTAGTTCGTGCACAAATCTCCAGCTATATCGACTAGCAACCTACTGTTAATGTCATTGCATTTGGAAAGTCGCCAGTGTGATGTAACCTTAATGGACTAATGGAACGAAGATGGATGCGTTCACTTAGATGGATAAAATAAAATTTAATTAGGTTAGATTTAATGGACGGCCGGTTATTAAGCTTGGGTGATTGGACGTTCGTCTGCATTGGTGTTTTTATTTTGTCTTATCGCGTGCTGAACATTTCAAAATGTTCTGTCACCTCATCTGGTCATAGGATCATGCTTCCTTTTTCTGGAGGAATATCATATCCCGTTCCTCAATTGATGTATCTTGGATATTGGTAACTCAGTATATCTTCGAGAGGAAAACCTGTACCGCAGCCTCATTCACCAATCAGTAGGTGTACTCCTTGCAGGACTGATAGATCCTTCCCACCAAAGAACTTGGTGGGAACGATCTATCAGTCAATAGATTTCAATAGCAGACGATATTTAAATGAAGCCAAGGCGGTAGACAATACTTATATGAATAAATAAAACCAGCTTGTAGAGGGTGAGTTTAATTTATATAAACAAGTATGACTAACTTATAGACGGTGAGTTGGGTGAATATTAACACAACCATAAAAAAATAACGAGATCATTATTTTTAACACTACAAAGTCAAAGTCAAAGTCAAAAATTATTTATTCTGTATAGAACATTTTAAGCGGCACTTACAAAACGTCAAAATTATAAATATTTAAAACTAGAAGCAAATGGACCACCGGTTCGAAACGCGGCCCAAATCTGAGAAGACTCCGGCAAGAAACTCAGCGGGCTGTTTTTTTTTGGTCTATTTACAACAATTGCCTTAGTCTAGATACATTGTTATTTCGAGTAACATAGTTGAATGAACAGTTCATTTCCAAGCTTCTTTATCATGTAAATAATCTTGAATTTTATAATAAGCTTTTTGGGAAAGTTTTCTTTTAACAACATTTTAAAATTTACTTACCTACATGTAAATCTCTAATTTCGATTGGGAGTTTGTTAAAAAAGCGTATACAGTTACCCCGAAGAGAATTACTGATTTTTTGGAGCCTACTATCACAGGCTACAAGATTGTTTTTGTGCCTGGTATTTATATTGTGCATACACTTTCGTCACACCTTTTTAAATAAAGATTTTAGAAGCTAATCTTATTAAGAGCCTCACCGAAACTAAACTCACATTTCACAAGCTACATCAACATATATAAAACCACCAAAGAAAGGCTACCATTAATTCCGCCTTTGACACGTAATGATAGGACGCGAGGCAGCGCAAGTTAACGACTTATTCAAATGACAGCGTGGCTGCCACTGACATTGTGTGGCAGGGAATATATTTAGATATAGAATATGTAAATAGCTTGTTCACAGATAACAGTGTTTTTACTACATCTTTTTCTTATACTGCTTAGGTATTTCCAGACATTGTCAAGATTTTTTTTATACTACGTAGGCGGCAGACAAGCATACGGCCCACCTGATGAGAATCGGTCACCGTGGTCTATGGACGTGTGCAACACCAGGGATACTTGAAACAGGATACAGTGATAATACTGAAAATACCTCAAACTTTATTGAGAAATAGATTATCTATAAATCTCTGTAGATACTTTACGTGCCAAAAAAGTTATCCCCGCCAATATCAACAGGTAATACCCAGAATTTGGTGGCATCGCCATTTTGAATATCAATGTATCGTACAAGGCTCTTTTATACATAGAAATTGGCTGCCTTACAGCGAAGTGTCGATCAGTCACTTTGACAATGTCTTTGTATAGTGACAGGGTAGGTAATTGCTATATCGTGTTACAACATTCCTCCCAGTCCTAACTGGTAACAGAATATAATTGAATGGAAATCTCATGCACCGTTGTTATGGTACGCTTAATATACGATACGGCTCGAAGGACCATATAACATTGAACGTTCATCGAATTCGAACAGGAATAGTATTATTTTTTATTTCGACAAATAGATGCATGTGGGTCACTGTAAATGAACTGGTGTGCCGCCTGAGTGGTGCCATGGTAATAATTTAGTGCTATAGAACTGTGAAACTGAGTTTATTTATTTTTAATCGACTTTATAAAAGGACAAGTTTCCCAGTTTGACTTATTTATGGGACTAATCCCACTTTCATTCCCACTAGCTTACAAAAGTAATAGTCTCAATTTGACTGTATTTTTTATGTTTCAACTCACCTCAGAACTTTCAACAGAGTGAATCTATTTTGATATTTTTTTTTTGAAAGCTAGTGTTTCTCGTGTGGTATCATTGCAATTGGGTTGCGAAAATCGTTTTTTTTTTTGGAAAAAATATTTTTTATCATCTCAGTTGTATAAAAATGGTTTTTCTCCTTTTTAAATACATTGCTGTGACTCTTGGAAACAAGATCAATATTTCAAGATGGTGGCGCTGAAACGAAAAACGATATAATATAATCATATTGTTATAACTTTTATCGTTTGAAGATTACAAGTGTACTAACAGGTATATTATATACCAATTCGATTTTATATCCATCAGGTACATATTTCTTAAAGGACAGATACTTTTGTCACTGACTGTACCAATCCAACTCAAAATCATAACTCACTCTGAAACGTTCAACATAATTGTTACCTAACCGTATCGAGACCTCGAACGGGATTCGATCCCCATAACCACAATTATGGGCGGACCGCGAACCCGTCACGCGGACACGACCCTTCCCGTATAGGGGCTGTTAATGTATCAAATTGTGCGAAACAACCTCACTGAACACGCACATGGAGAATCTTTACTTCAAAGTAAATTGACTAGTTATATAAGTCGTGAATGTGTATATTTTTTTTATTTTTAACCGACTTCAAAAGGGGGGTTTACTATTTGACTCGGAAAAAAATACAATTAAAATTAAATAATATTTACATTCAAATAAAAACTAAACAAAATAAATATTTACAAGGCGTCATAAAATTCCTCCGCATTTTTTTTTATTTTTTATTTTTAGTCGCCTTATGCTAAGCTAAAGCTACAGTGTCAGAACTGGGGGTCACCATTGCATACACTGATAGTGTTACCTATATCTATAATGGTAGTCCTCAGTTTGACGGTTCTTGGATGGTTATTGAATACATAATACTAATACACAAACACCCGAATTGATTGAAGGATTTATGAAAGGCACCCCATTTATGTCCCACTGCTGGGCACGGGTCTCCTCTCCTCTAACGAGAGAGCCGAGAGGGTTATATAATAGCAACCCATTTATGTCCCACTGCTGGGCACGGGTCTCCTCTCCTCTAACGAGAGAGCTGAGAGGGTTACATACCTAATAATAGCAACCCATTTATGTCCCAAAAAAGGAATTATACTTAAACTATCTTTCCCCATCATCTATTTAATTAACGACAGAATTGAACTAGTACTAACAGATTATCCATAGCATTAGAACTAGATATCAATATATATTATGTCGTAATCGGATTTGAAGTAACCTGTCTTATGTTTGTCTTCGATATGGAACTGTATTGTTGTACCGTTGCTATTCAAGATGGAACCATATACCTATGTATACAAATCTAGTTGCAATAATAACAATAGTAGTTTATCAGTGAATACAGATATCAAAATCTTAATATATGTGTATATAAATCTCGTGTCACAATGTTTGTCCTCAATGGACTCCTAAACCACTTAACCGATTATAATAAAATTCGCACACCATGTGCAGTTCGATCCAACTTAAGAGATAGGATAGTTTTTGAAACGGATTTCGACATCCACGCGGGCGGAGCCGCGGGCAACAGCTAGTAGGAATATAAATATCTTGGGTATATACTTAATAATAGCAACTCATATTTTATGTCCTACTGCTGGGCACGGGTCTCCTCTCCTCTAACGAGAGAACTGACAGGGCTTAAACACGATTGGATGTGGGTTGGTGGATCTCTTCTAAGACATGCGGGTTTCCTCATCTTAATTTTCCTTCATCGTCAGCAGATGGTAAATCATGCCAACCTTATCAGAAAACCAGTACACCTGCTAATTGATGAAAGTGACGAGTCTCAGGCGTTGTTTTTTTCTCTCAGAATTGGGAGGTCAGCTGCAGCACATGCTCACTCACCCTCTCGCATAAAAATGATATTTTTTATAAGTACTCGATAAATCAAAATGACTTCACCTCGCCTGATGGTAAGCTAAAGGTAAAGTCTACACTAATTATACACTTTAAATATTTAATCTATAACATAACTCGGAATTTCAAGAACTGCGCACATTAATTCTACAATAATAAAATCATCTTGTAAGATGCTATGACGAATTCTGCTACTATTGTTATTAGTATTTATTATATGAAATTTTAAAGTAATTACATGCTAACTATTACCAATGATTTTCTGATCGGAAATATAGTAGATATTTATTATTATAATATTCTATTTTTGATTACTATTACATGAAGCAATCTATAATATAATGGACTAAGAGCCCATGAACGCCAGACCTTCGTTATTTTATAAAAGCTGAAAGTTTGTCAGCGCATGCTCCCAATACAGGTAAGAACGATGGCCCATTATGAAGTTCGGGTCATAGTGGCTTTGGCAGATAAACGGTACTAAAGTGTAGCAAGCGCAAGGCAGTGGGTGCGAGTGAGACGGCAAGTCAGGTCTATTGCGACCCCTCACTGCGCATATTATGGAATTATAAAATTGGAATTCTAATTCCAATTTTAGGTTTATTGCGATCCCTCACTGCGCATGTATTGGCATTATGTAAATGGAATTATAATTCCAATTGTGTAATTCCAATACATGGGCTGTGAAGGATCGCAATAGACCTGATTCGCCATGTCACTCACACCCACTGCCCTGCGCTCGCTCCTACAGCTACCCTTTAATACCGTGTATCTGCCAAAGCCACCATGACCCGAACTTCATAATGGGCCATCGTTCTTATCTGTATTGGGAGCATGCGCTGGCAAACTTTCAGCTTTTATAAAATAACGAAGGTCTGGCGTTCATGGGCTCTTGCTCTATAAAAATGAATCGCAAAATGTGTTGGTAAGCGCATAACAGCTCACCAACGGCTCTACCGATTTCACTAATTCTTTTTTTGTTGTGTTTGTTATTATCGGGAGAAGGTTCTTACGAAAAAAAAAAAAAAACAGTTGTACAGAAAATTTCAGAAAGTAACTTTTCTTTTTCTCATACAAACTTTTTCTATTATGTGAGAGAAGTTTATGTTTACGTTACGGGATTAGTATTTAGTAGTAGTAGGTAGTGGGAATGGGAATGAGAATAGGAATAGGAATGGGAATAGTAATGGGAATGGGAACGGGAACAGGAATGGGAACGGAATTGCACGCGGGTGGAAAATATGGCGGTACGAAGTTCGCCGAGACAGTTAGTCATAAAATAATATTTGTGAATTTCAAAATTATCTTAATCCAAAGTTATTTTATTCAAAACATTCAAATTCTATGTTTTTATTTGCTCCAAACATAATTCCCAATTACTTTATGATTTATACAGCAATATAGCTGTGTTCTAAATAATTCATACAATGTTTTTCTAGACAAATATGTCCCTTGGCGAAAATAAATATCAACACGTTGACTGTTTGGGTATTGTGTTGATTTCAACCTCCCGAGAGTCTCCTTAACAGGCTAAACGAGTTAATTAGGTTTGAATTAATGCCTTATATTAACTTTAGTTCGGGATGTTTCATTAGAGGGGTCAAATCCGAGAAAACTAAATTGTGTTAGTGATTTAGTGTTACTCCAACGAAGTCTTGGGGTTAATCAAATTGATGATTTTTAAGGTCATCTATATTTTTTATTCCTACGTTTATTTTAGAAACCTGATCGTTCTCATTTTTGCAAAATTATTGACAGGGTAAAAAGTATCCATGAAAGAAAAGATAGGACTTGGCTCTTGTATTGAAGAGGAAACTATGTATATTGAAAAATTATCGCGTGGTTCCGGGGTAACGCGGCAGTTTTAAAGCACTATTCTTATGTCACATTGTTGATAGGTCAGGTACCTCAGGGGGGAGAGGGGCTAGTAGTGAATTGACTATGTCAAAATCGAACCTAAGGTTTTTCTTCAGAGTACCCCACCCGGGTATGTCATAAGAATGAAACTCTACCAGGCATTGGCCATCTATCGTGCGATTGACGGCCTCACCTTGTACAATAATAAGATAATATAAATCTTTCACTAGTGACTAATCATCAAAATATACAACTTTTCATTTTTCAAATCCCGCAAAACGACGACACGAATCACAACAGGAATATAAAAATCCTCTACCCAAGTAGCACACAATGTTACATGTTACACCCCATTCGCGTGCTAGGATTGGACAATGCGTGCACTCGTGCGGAATGCGTGCAATCGCGTTCATGCGTGCTTTGCGTTACGTGCTTTTGTACATCTTGCGTGCGTCAATATAGGAATACGCTGACTGTTGCTGGATGCTATTTTTCTTCTTTTTTTTCATTTTAATCGAGTGAATTCTGTGTGGTTGGACATTGCGCTTTGTACAAAGTCTCTTATATTTAAGCTATACTCTGTCTAATGTAGGATGATAAAAATGACAGTTCATGTCTATGAAGTATCGTATTTTTTTATACAAAATCATACCCCTAAAATTATTGTATTTCATAGACAAGCCCCGCCCACTTGTCATAGTGAAGCGTCTTGCAAGAATATAGCACAGTTGACTATACACAAATGAATCGAATGAATCGAATTTAAAATAATTTATTAAAATTATTAAGTACTTATACTACTAAAATTTTTGTGATATAATTAGCTAAATATGGTACGAAACATAAATACTTTAGCATAAAAATTATCTTTTGTCATCCTGAAGTAAGTTACCTAAAATAATAAAAAATAAAAAGTTTTTGTGTTTTTCTAAATATCGATTCCATATTCTACGGGAACGATAATCGAAAATCGCAAGATTCATTTTCGATTATACTATATGGGCTACCCTATTTAGACCTGTCATTATTATCATCCTAAATTAGACAAAGTATAGTTTGTTAGTTATCTGTTCCCGTCCCATAGTGCTGAAATATACACTTTAGTTTTACACGATTTTAATTATAATCATCCTAATTAGCATTTCATTAACTTGGAATAGTAGCAGCGTGCCACTCGTATATTGGTAGACTGAATAATAGATAAAAAGAATGTTCTAGGTACTTCGTATGGGAGGTTCCAGAGGACCTTGCTCACAAACGCTATCTCAGGAATGCAAATCATATCTCAGATGTATGAATACGACGACGGTGATTTCAATTACTCCTTACAGTCTCCAGGAATAATGATATTTAACTAATTCTATAACCCCCAAATGTGTTTCTTACATTCATTATTTATCATCCATTTTCTTTTGACCTTTTTTTTGATGTTTAAAAAATGCTAAGATTGATTGGAGTTTTGGACCACCATGAATGGATACATTTATTTCACAATTTAATATTTTCCTAATTCATCTTAAATTCAGCATCAATCTTCAATATGTCTCTGGTAGTTTGGGTAAAATAGGAAAGATTGATTAGAGTCCTTGACTTCCAGAAATGGATAAATTTAAATTAACTTATGTATTTAGCAAATTTCATATTATAATTTTTTCCGATATTCTTTAGGCATCATCCTTCAATATCTGTCCATTGGTTCGAATAATAAAAACTAAGATTGATTGGCGTTCTTAACCTCCAAAATTTGATATATCAATTTAAATATTTTTTAAATTTATTATTCTTCAGATTTTTCTTACATTCTGTCTACCATCCATCGATACATCTCTGCTAGTTTAGATAAAATGGCGACGATTGATTGATGAGTCTTTAACCTTCAGAAATGGATATATTGGTTTTAAATATTTTACGAATGCCAAGATTTCTCTTAACATTATCAGTTTTAGACCTATCTTACTGGCCAGGTCGTTCATCACAGTGGCTAGAAGACAGTTTACTGACAAGGATCCTTGTATCTTTAGACCGATCTTCTGTGAATGTGTGATTCTTGCCTATTTAGGTTTAGAAACAAAATGTTTTGTTTTTCTTTCGTTTTCACTGCGTTATTTTTGTCCTTCTCCTTCATTTTTCTGATTTAATATATCAACTAACGCCTTTTTATATACTGCCTAATAAGATAAGCATAAATAGTGTATTATATATTATCTAGGAATAATAAAATCCATTAAAAATCAACATGATGAATTTCGTATTTTATACTGTTAACAATTTCAAACAGAACAGAATTTCGACTGGATAAGCATTCAAAGCCGGGCCTTTAAGCATAAAAGTTGCAATATAATGGGTTTTAAAAACGCAATTTCACTGAATCGGAGTTTTTGGTGTCTCTTTAAACTTTATCCATGAATAAAAGTGTCGTAGCAAGTGATAATTGCAAAAGTATCCGCAAAGGATTGCAGGTACAATATTATTTGCGCTATTGAGTAAAATATAACAAAAAAATATTTTTACACGGATATGTCGCCAGATAATAGCCAGGTATCTTCATGTGTACCATAGTCTGCAAGTTCATGGAGTACCTACTTCATGTCTGTACGTTTCAATGGTATACAGACCATTTGATAGATGCTCGACACAGTAGGCTCTTTCCAGTTCGGGTTGGCTGGGGGGTGGGGATAAGCCTAGATATTTATAAATAGTTCACAAAGAAAATCCTAATCGTATACAAACAATATACAAGTTCTTTTGAAAGAGTATTTTATTTGTACTTACTCTTTCATCTAACAAAGGGTTAGAAAAACATTATGTATTTCTTCTAGGTCAAAATATCTATACGTTATAATAGTATTCAATATTTACTTATTATATTATATGAAACAAAAAATTCTGATCACCTCTAAAATAATGTGTAATATTTTCAATAATATCTAGGCATCAAACGTTTATTATTATAATTTATTTCTAAGTATATATAGAGAGAGAATATAAAACTACACAAAGCATTTTAATCAAACCAGTTATCGTTGCAGTGCCGGCAATGCTGCATAGGTCCGAGTGTTGGGGATTAGGAAATGTGACGAGCAAAAATGCAAGTCACCGAGATGCAAATACTGCGTCTGGTGGGTGGTCTGATGAAGCTCGACATATTCGTGGCATGTACACGGTATATTGAGAATCCTTTAAAACCACCTAGACTAGAACGGTTAATAACGACTTGATGGACTTAGCACCAAAAATTATCCAAGATTGCCAAAAGTGGTATCAGAGAGCTGACACTAAATAGGGAAAAAGCATTGATTGAGTTATTGTTACAGTGGCGCCCAACGTGGGGCATAATGATATTTCCTTTTGCCCCATGTTGGGCATCGCTGTAATGATTATCACGGTTTCATAAGCAAATGTTACTAGATTTGCTTATGAAAGTGTAATAGTCAATATATCTAAATAAGTAAGCAATTAAAACAACTGATGTTACAAAATTGTCTAAGTTCGTTAAAATTTTGTTTAGTCCTCGCAAAACGACACATAACTATTAAGGACAAGTTTAATCAGACCTACGATTAAGAGGTTGTGGTACCGAACCCACATCAGTTTATTACTGACGTGAACTCAATCTTAACGTAAGCAATTTGGCTTAAGAGGTTAATGACATTACGAGTAATTTCAGTTGCTGGTATTAGCATAAGTTTTCATATGTATTTTATATTATACCTTTGATGGCCTATGTAGGGAAGCGATAGAGTTGGCCACCACTAGTTGGACGCGTTTTTTTATTAATTTGTCTGAATTATTATTACAATTACTACAGACAAATAGATAGGTACTCTTAAGTGGTTGCTTAAAAGTGAAGTAACCGAGGCGACCGAGCTTAAATCAGCATTTATTTTTTTCAGTAAAGGCATCTTGTTAGGTATTAGAACTTATATGTTCAATATTATTATGCCTTAATTACATGATACGTAAAATACAAACACAGTACAGTTAACGCGATATTATAAAGGTAAAGCAGACTGTTGAATGGGTCCATCCGCATGAGCGTTTCGTTCCTGTTAATGGTTAAAATAGGCCTCACCAACCGTGAGCTGTAATTTATCTTTTGTTATTTATAATCGTATTTTATTTATAAATAAATGTTTACTTCAATAATAAGAAATTTGAATAGGTCAACCAAATATTTTTGTGATGTCGCATTTCCTTAATTTATTTACTTTAATGAAGGAAACGGAGGGAACTGTTTAAACTGATTATTTATTTATTAGAGACAAAAGCGAAGTGTCTCGATTCAAAGCGTATTTTGATGTAAAACATTTATTTTCATGTTTTGAGGGTAGAACTGACTTGTAAATATGTGGTGGTTTATTGTTTCTCTTACTCATTTGATTAATCTGGTTATGCACTTACTAGAAAGGTTGTTTTACAAAAATTATTACTAAAATTTCCATTACCGAAATTTGGTACTAGCATAATAAACATACTTTGAATGTATAATGAGATTATTTTACGAGTAACTCAAGTTATCCTTATTACTAGTCTATGTCCAAGGGAGATATCATAGTGTATCTTTCAAATGGTGTAAAATTTTTTCTAATAAGTGCAGTGGTTTTGAAGATTACCCCAAATATATATAAATAAACTCACAAAATTCGGCCTCTTTCTATATTATTAGTATTATGTAGTTATTGTTATAAATATAATATTTATGGACATGTAAGAAAGGTATAACGGAGATCTTACGAATCTTCTTATATAAGTATATCGAGAAATTATATTCCAAAATACAATTTATCAAATGATTCTGCAAGTTTCATTTTCAATGAAACTATTACCTACTATTAGTTACTACTTAAGTTTATGAAGTTAAGACGCATCATTAAAGCGTCTTTGACGTCGAAGTTATAGCATTTTGTTGCGCTTCTTTTAATATGATACTTTTTTAGAATTTATTTTCATGTCTGAGTCTTTGCAAAGACTCGTGAACCTTTTTTTTCCTATGGAAATCTGCACGGGTATCCTTCCCGTTGCCCAGTGGGGTGGTTATGTCGATCTTAAACCAACTAAACCGGACCTTCCGGGTCTCATAAGCCGGGTGTAAAGTGACCCATTAATGCAATTCCTCTAGTCCTAATTAATTATTAAAGTTTAAAATGTTAACTTCATTCCAAGTTGACGCCTTCCACGAGCCATGTTCATGGTTCATGTAAACCAAATTACGTAACGACCCATATCTAGTTTACACCTAACTAGATAGGCACTACATATTTGAATACAATCTGCAAGGCAACGATAACTTGAGCTAACATGCCGTTAGAGTACTCCATCCATTAACAATTCACGAGCTTTAAATAGAATCGAAAACGTGCCAACTCGGGTGAATCCTGACCGTCTTGAGGCGGACGACTCGAGGTATCATCATATTTTATTAATGCCGAACGACGTACCTATTCTAGAACATTAACACGAGAATGGATATGAGGTAATTTACGATAGATCCTGATACTGTCATATTATTATCACTGCCTTAATGGATGTATCACGGTATCTTCCGTCCGAAATAAACAGTCCGACTAAGCTAGTACCTCCGCTTTACAGAAGACCGCGGCCATTATAACCTTCGTGTTGTGTTCCTGGTGGTAAGTAGGGTAGCCAGAGTTATCTGGAGGGATTCTAGACTATCAGTAGGGAGACCAAAGTCTCCTATATTGTCCGAACACAGAAATTTTTCTATATGACTGCCTCCTTGATGGTAAGAAGCTAGGGTGAAGCAGAAGATACGGGCCACTACTCCATATGCTGAGGATCACACAAATTAATTGATGGTTTTTTACTGTGCATAAGTGCAGTTATTTACCATACGAAAAATAAAGGTAATCCTAAATGGTTGGTTGAAGATAATGTAATGTTTATCTAAATTCAAGAATTCTTTCAAATTAGTTTGCATCTAGTCTAGACAGAGTTGTTTAGTATAAAATCATAAAATATTTTTCGTACAGTAAAAGTATACATTAACTATGATTAATCACTAATTTATTAACGAATTATTGTTGTCTAGAGTACATCCTACGTTTTTTTTTCAAACATTCATTTTCTTCCCCAGTTTGAGTCCAAAAGTTATAATACAAGAAATACAATATTTATTTAAGATGTTTCTCTGTTTACTGTCTAGTTCATTTAATTGTTCAAAAGCTGTTATTACAAATTAATGGTGTCTTAGAAGCTTTTAAGACACTTTATAACAGTGGTTTGTTTTTAATTTTTGTTTACCAGAACATTAAATTCCTACTTAGAATTTTCGAAGGTAATTATTGTTGATCAAATCTTGCCCGTTGGTTCGCCCATTGATATTCTGTTCCTGTTGTCATTAACTAGGAAAAGCTATTCCAGAGATAAAAATTAGCGTATGATTTTGTCTATCTGTCTTTCTGTCTGATTGAATTGTTGGGCCTATTTGGACGGGACTTACGCTAACACATAGGTAATATTATAAAGTGTAACATAACGGACTTTAATTTTAGAAAAGATTTAGGATTCCGCGATTTAGGATTTAGGAAAAAAAATCTTAAAAATCTAAATCTATGTGGGTGAAGTCACAGGCACGGTTGTAACATATATTTTTTTAAACATAGCACTGGCGTGTCTGTCGCATCGGATATAAGTATTGCAGTGAAGTTGGCTTGAGCTTCAAGGATGTTGGTAGAGCACATTATTTCTCAGAGCGATATCGAAACAAGGTCAACATAGTGCTTCAGAATACGATTTTACGTGTTACATTATGAAGGTAGTGAGGTTGGTTAGCAATAAATTTAAAAATGTATGCCGGGACGTCGTGTGCGGTGGTATTTTATTACGTAGAACCCAATTCCGCGGATATATGGATAAGATTTTTATCTTAACATCTTTTTCGTGTTTAAAGTTTGGGTGTAAACAGAGGTTTGGTTAGGGTGAATAGAATTTAGATGTTGGTTACAAAAAAGTCATTTCGGGTTGGTAGTTACAATTTTTAACAGAAAGACTCAATAATTCCTGACCTGGAAGATCCTACCTATACTTTTGTAAAATTGTTAGTGATTTTTATCTGTACCTATATTGCCGATGCTTAAAAAATGGGTTATGTCAAATACAACATTCTGAACACAACTTCAACTATGACTTAATAATTCATTATAATACAACTAGCTGTTGCCCGCGGCTCCGCCCACGTGGATGTCGAAATCCGTTTCAAAAACTATCCTATCTCTCAAGTTGGATCGAACTGCACATGGTGTGCGAAATTTATTATAATCGGTTAAGTGGTTTAGGAGTCCATTGAGGACAAACATTGTGACACGAGATTTATATATATTAAGATAAGATATTTATTTTCAAAAAGTAGTTTACAATGAATAGCAAAAATTCTGACTCGTGAAGGATTTGAACCTCCGCCCTCCGATGGTCAAGAATTCTTATATATCGGTGCTCTAACCTACTGAGCTAACGAGTCTTGCTGCGTGAAGTCGAAAATATCGTTCTGTTTCGTCCACATGACGTCATTTTTCATTATAAATGGATAGACTACTTCATCATGATGTGAGTCATTTTGATTATGAGATCTATTCAAGATGGCAATGTGCCAGGTAGTAATGAAATATAGAAATGTGAAGCGATTATATTGAATGTTATGCGAATACGATTATTTAATATTAAAGCTCGTTTTGAAACTTGATGACTTGGCAGTCGTGCACTTTGATATTACTGCCAATGTTTTATTTAAATATTATAGTGTTTTTTTTTTAAATTATTTTCTTTTGTTTCACTTGTGGCTTTGTGTTAATCTGTGCAATCATCATTTGCTTTTGACGCTGACTGTACAACGCTCGGACGCGAGCTTTCTTTTCGATTTTTTTTAATCATTGATAGGCTCATGTTTGTCTTCTATATCACCTGGTGGTTAGTGATAAGCAAGGGTACAATGGTACACGAACAAATTTTTCTGCACCGAGCTGTTCGTATTTTAGGATCGATCAGAGATCGTCCCTCTGGACATACCAGTGTCCAGAGGGCCAATTTTCCTAATTTAAAGATATTCAAAATTCAGTTTTAGTCTAGTCTCGATCTTATAAATTTTTTGACATTTGGGATATTGAGAAGAGATTGAGACTAGACTTTTCAAACATATTTTTTTTCATCTCGGTCACGTCAATATGACTTTACCTCGCCTGATGGTAAGCTAAAGGTAAAGTCTCTGGAATGGGAGTTACCATTGCTAACACTGATAGTGCCAGAAAATAGTGGCACTCAGCTTGACGGCCTCATATCTAATGCTTTTTCATGCCCCGCTCAAAGGACCCGCGACCGTATGAGGAAGGAAACACAACCACCCTGGCTTGACCCGGGTCATTTCCGGATTCGAGATGACCCATTCGGCTTTGGGAACCACGGTGTTCTCTTCATGTCCCCGGAATAGGGGGAGGGGCGCGCTTTCGCACGCCGCCGCTTTGGCCTGCTTCTGCTAGGGTGACAGGCGGCTCCACCCGTAAGTTGAAATTAGGTACTTGGAGAACACTTAAGTTACTTTTTATTCCGGGAATACGTTCTCAAGGGTGCGTAGCCAGGGTCCAAATACAACGCGGACTTAGCCGCCGGGAGCAGCTAGTTTCTAATATTTTCTTTCATGTAATTTTTCTATGTTGACACAATAACATTTCACGAAAATAGCTTTATTTTTGTATCTATGACCTCAATACTCGACTGCCTAAAAAGATATTCAACAAAAACATGGTATTATTGTAGAATGCTGTAGGTTTTATAATATTATTCGTAGTCGTAATGTGAATGACCATGTCTGTCTAAGCACAACCTTACTTCTAATGTACCTACAGTAAAATCTGACATGATTTTTGAAGTGAAAACTTCTTTAGCGGCGCTGAGCACTTTTTTTTGTATGGGTAAAAACTTTCAAACTCGCGTCAGGGTCACGTGATGCTGATCGAAAAAGCGTAAGATCGAGGGGAAGGGAGAGGAACTAGTATCTCCCACTCTTTCTACCGTGCCTGAGTGTGCTGCTCTGTTTAGACGGCACAGGGCGCTTGCGCGAATGACCGTGTGTGTTTATGTACAGCGTCCCACGCGTATCCAAGGATGGTGACAGCTGATTGCTTGACTGTTGTGTAGTAAATACACTGTTGTGTATTCGTAAATGTGAATAAATAACAACATATAAATTGTCATATTTGTGTACGATAGCGCAATAAATAAACATTGTATTCTACCTCATAAATGATAGTACTTTTATACTTATAATTAAAACACAACGTTAATCAAGTTAATTAAGAAGTTTTCACTTCTGCCGGCACTCCCGGAGTGCTATTTTTTTTTTTACTATTATTAACGTATCGTTTAGGATCAATTTTTCTTTGTTCTGTGTTTAGGATCATTGATTGAATTAACTTACCTGTGGTTTCGCCTCAAAAACGCGGGTGAAACCGGGGTAGAATTATTGGCTTGTCGTATTCCAGACTTTAAATTAGAGCGTGATTGAGTAACGAATACTCCATCTCAATAATATTAATAGAACGCGTAGAGCTACGCTTTTCCTAAATAGGATAGGCTAGCTTGCTCGGGGAAATTTTACCTATGCAATTAAAATCGATTGTAAGATGCAGTATTCCAATTTTACATGTTTTGTGAAGGTTTACCCTTTTTCTTTCCATTATTTAATTTTCTCCTCCTAACTTCTTTTTTATACCACGTAGACAAGCAGACAAGCACACGGCTCACCTGATGGGAAGCGGTCACTTTCAGTGGTCTATGGACATGTGCAACACCAAAGGTGTCACACACGTGCTGCCTACCCTGAAGGGAAGGGGGGAGGGCTAGGATGGGGTAGGGAGTCTAGGAAGGGGTGGGGGGAGGAGGGGTACAGTGAGCTCTGGCTACCCTAATTACCGGCGGGAACACAACACGATGATTATTATGGCCGCGGTGTTCTGTAGAGCGGAGGTACTTCCCCAGTCGGACAGTTCATTTCGGACGGGAGATACCATCGTGTCCTACCTCCTTCAGCTTCTTTTCGCTTACTTTCTTTTTTCAACTCTTATATAAGTACTTCTTTTTTCCTCCCTACTCCACAGCAAGTGTTATTTCTACTTGTATCTTGCAAGTGTTCATACGCCCCTATAACGCTGAGCTGTTTCCACTAGAACTGCACTGAGCGAAGCTAAGTAATCAAGTTATTCTTTTGGCTCTTAACAAACCACATCACTCGCTACGCAACCCCGCACATCGCTGCTATAAACACAATCTAACCGTTTACCAATAGCTGGACCCGTCCATTGATAAACAATTAGAATCTTATTTACTGCATTCATAGTACACAAAAGAAAACATTATATCAATAGCTGTTATGTAGGTCTAATTTATACCTTTACCATTTCCACGGGTAAATTCAATTTTGTGTTTCTAAGCTCTTCAAAGTATCTCAGCGTAATATTCGACGCAGACAACCGCTTCTTTGTCCCGATGACGTATTATCTCCTTTGTGCGTTCAAGTCGACAACCCTAGAAGTAAGGTCACAGATCTCATTATGAGTAGACGAGTTACTTAATATTGTTCCATTATACGAGTTACAGTATTTCCTTATAGTTAAGTGATTGTATTATATCGGCGTGTGTAATTAGGGTTGTGTTGTGTTTGGAGGCATTGGAAGATAATATTGTTATGGATGATACCAAGTTTGTTTGCGTATAGGGATTTTCGATTAATGTGATTGTGAAATAATTGCTGTTACTATCTTTATAATATTAATTCTACTGTATGTGTGTTGTCACTCCTCCTAAACGGCTGGAGCGATTTGAATTTTTTTTTGTATGCGTTTGGGCCCTAGATGGTTTAGATTCACTAATTAGCCCGGCAGATGGCACTGCAGTCGGTATCTAGGTTATTTAACTGACAATTTCTGTCAGGTCGGCTAGTTTTTTTTTTTTAATTGTAATAAATCAACATCCAAGACGAGAATAATTGAACTCGTGATGCGGGACTTTACAAGGTCTTTGAGGTTTTTTTTATACCACGTAGGTGGCAGACAAGCACACGGCCCACCTGATGGGAAGCGGTCACCGTGGTCCAATGGCACCACCAGCAGTGAGTGTCAAGGGTATTTTTCAATCCCCATGACGCCACCGGTAGTGTCAAAGCTTCGGTAGTTCAACAGGTTAATTTTTAATAAAGCTAAAAACTGATCGTATTGTGTATCAAAATATCATTAATAATTTTACGTATTTTAAGTTGTTTTATTCGGTAGGTTCATGATTACCATTTAAATATTGAAGTACCAGGAACCCAGAGAGTTGTAATAGCAAATTCTACGCTGCGAATTAATTCACGTCGTGGCTTATTTACATGGATTAGCTCATCAGGTTGAGTGACACTTTGTTCAGGCATCAGCCCCACAGGGAACGGTCTAGCGGTCAGAGTTTGCGTTCACGGTAATATATGCAGTAAGTTAGAATCTACGCAGGATAGCAGCCAAACCGCTCGCTTTGTGCGCAGTAGGCATTAACAATTACCTACCCTTTTTCATCAAGTTTGACGCCCATTTTCTTAATTGAATGATAACAAAAGGTTTATTCTCCGTAGATACACTAGCCTTTCTGCAAAATGTTCGCTATTGTTGCTGTTATGGTGGAAACACACTTCGCTATTCGCCTTTATTCACGTGTATAAATCGAAGTGGAGAGGGTTTAGTCGTGTATATTGCTTTATTCACACGAATATTCGCCTTAGTCACTTTTCTATGATGAATTGTGGAATAAGAATTTCCTCGAATACAATATAGGCGAATAGGGCATAGTGAAGTGTGGTTCCACCATTAGATATATATTATTGTTAGCGGGCAAATTCAGACCAAATTTACAACTAATTTTATAGCTAATCTAAATTTTTAATCCTTTTTCAGATACGTTTTTTTTGACTGTGTGGTGATTATGACCAACTCGAACCTACTAAAACCGCATAACGTCTCCGGTCTTCAGATACGCCCAAAGACCCGAGATGGTATGCGGTACATACATGATATTTTAATAAGATTATTTAGATGATAAAGAAGCTTGGAAATGAACTGTTCACTCAACTATGTTACTCGAAATAACATTGTATCTAAATGTAAGGCAATTGTTGTAAATAGACCAAAAAAAAACAGCCCGCTGAGTTTCTTGCCGGAGTCGTCTCAGGTCTGGGCCGCGTTTCGAACCGGTGGTCCATTTGCCTATTCCCAGTTATCGCCACTGGCTTTGTCGCCACTGGTGATAAATGGGAAAAATATTCCCGACTATCACCAGTGATGACGATTGACACATACTTTCCCAGTTGTAGCTACTAGCTTTGTCACCAGTGGTGACAAATGGTAAAAAAATATCCCTATTATCACCAGTGGGGACAAACGACAGAAAAATAGTCTCAAATGTCGGTTACCAACAGTTACCAAGCAGGACATACACAAATAAAAGTAAACGTAATGTAATCAAGTAAGGCTGGCAGCATTGCCACGCTGAATGGCAATGCTGATTCTTTGTGCAAGATAGAGTTCAGCCTTTTGCTCACTTGTGGCGTCGATCAGCCGCTTCGCCAATTCCTTTAAATTATATTTTAATATACTATTACCTATTCAAATTTTTTTTTTCTTTTATTGGTGTATGTCCTGCTTGGTAAACGACATTTGAGACTATTTTTCTGTCGTTTGTCCCCACTGGTGATAATAGGGATATTTTTTTACCATTTGTCACCACTGGTGACAAAGCTAGTAGCTACAACTGGGAAAGTATGTGTCAATCGTCATCACTGGTGATAGTCGGGAATATTTTTCCCATTTATCACCAGTGGCGACAAAGTCAGTGGCGATAACTGGGAATAGAGGTCCATTTGCTTCTAGTTTTAAATATTTATAATTTGACGTTTTGTAAGTGCCGCTTAAAATGGTCTATACAGAATAAATGATTTTTGACTTTGACTTTGACTTTGACTTTAATATCACTCTAAAATGCCTCTTGGGTTTTACTCTGCCTCGCATTTAACATACCAGAGCAACATAACAACTAAAGAGACAACAGACCCACTCGTTAAAATTCTTTGCTCAACCTAAATTCTCTCCTGTATATGTGTGTGTGCGCGATAAAAAAATACCAGGGAAACATGAAGCGTCGTAGTTCTGCGATAAAAAACCGCTCTATTCGGAGTCTCCGACCCGTAAATCGTTGCTTGCGTCCCCTTTTCTTCTAATACGCGGTTGGTTTGCGAATCCGTATTATTGTACCCGTACAAAATGTTTGCCGCCATGAATGGGATGAAAAAAATTACAGTAAAATATATTTTTAGTACTCACCTGTGAAGCACGGAAACATTGTATCCCAGTATTGTTTGACATTGTCAATTTCGTTTTATTTCAGAAATCTTAAAAACCCATTTGAAGATACGATATTTTTATTTCGGCGCCCAATACCAATTTGTCTTATTTGGCTTTTCGTGGAATTCAGCAATCGTTTGAGGGAGGAAACTGGTGATCCCCATGCGGGCAGTTTTCTCGCGCAAAGGCTTTCCATCGTCATTCAGCACGGGAATGCTGCCTGCATCCTAGGTACCCTACCGAAGGGAACCAGTTTTTTTAACCTTTTTTAATTAGCGTATCTTAATTAGTATTAGTTTTATTTGTAATTTTTCGATTAATAAATGGATATATATTTGAAGATGGAGAATTAAAAAACTGTTCTCATTCATTGAATACATTTATTCATCGCCATTAAGAACGTAACACCCAATGACCATATTTATATGTTACATATATATTTATATAATGCAATATTAAACTAACAAACACATGTATCACAGAACATTTTGATAGTGCAAAATTGACCAATATTTTATACAATGTGGACGATCACTAAAAATGAAAATTACATTTTTTAAGGTCACGTAAAAAATAAAGTTATAATTACATTTTTCATTTTAAATAATTTGGGAGATAACAAACCATGGAATTAAAAAATATATTACAGAATTGAGTACCTACATCATGTTAAATAAGTTGACAATGAATTAATAATAGTAATTGAAGCACGAAAGTTTCAATAAGACTATGAATTTAACCTACATCTAATTTTACATTTACAGAAAAAAATATTTCACAGTTGTGAAAAAAAATCAAATATGTTGTAACATTTCAACTGACATCTCCCAATTACTTAAAATAAATTTACCCAAATTTTGTAGATAGATTTTTCATAGATTTATTAAATTTAGACATTTTAACTACCTATCAGTAATTTTATATACAATTTACATAGTAATATTAATATAGTTACGCGTAATTTCTTGGCATTATGCTATACACAACTGAACGCTATATCTTTCACAAAAGATTGCTATTTTTTTTTCAAAATAATTATTTAAGTTAGCTACTAATTTCAGTACACAGTATGATATTTGAAATCTGGGCACCTATTAGTTCAAAATCATTTATAGTTGCTTCGTTTTACGACTTTTTACATTATATATTTACACCAGTATAATAAATTGATGAGCAAGCTTATTTAAACTCATACAGTTGTTATTACCTAATGATTTCATTAATAAGAGTAATCCCAAGTCTAGTTAATTCTCTGCCAACAAATTTCCTTGATAACTTGAATGTGATGTATTTGGAGTAGTTTCAAAATTCAGACGTCGTTGTGTTGCAGACAATGTGCCGACATTCCAGTTCCGTGATTTGGTGTTATTGAACTTAAGTACGCGCTACTGCCTCCGGCCTTGTTACCGAATACGAGCGATAGAAATCAAATTTGTACCTTCATTAATTTGATGTAGAAATTCCGTATGTGGATACTAACTTTATTTGGAAAACTCAGTTTAATAATGATCAATTGAAATATTGAATTTACTCAGCATCCTTTTTGCTAATATAGAACCTTTGAAGGAATAAACCACGAATTGAATAAATATAATATAGAATAATGTCAATAACAAGATGATGCTGAAAAAGATGAAAGTAATTACGTTTTAATAGAAAACGGCGAAGCCTGTGTTGAACAGCTGACATCATATTTCTGAGAAGTCAATAAATAACATGTAATAAAGACACGGTAAGCCAACATCTTATGTTGTATGATGTACATACTACATAGTAATATATTATATGAGGTAAAAATATATATCCGTTAAAAGTTCTATAAATAAATGCGTTACATACGTACTTGCTTGTAAGAGTGAGTACAGATTAGTAACATGTTATATAACTTTTGCTATATAACACGACCAATATAATCAACACAATATAAAACTCAAAATCCTGACTGACTGATTGACCTAGACAACGCACAGCCCAATAGTTGAATGGTTTGATAGAACTCGAGATGAAATGAATACATTTAGCTGCAACCTCTGTTTGCCAAGGAATAGACATTGAAAGTTAGTACGGGTAGTCACTCAGCTTAAGACTAGGTAGCGATAGTCAATATTCGCGCAGGCGGGGCCGCGCGTGGGTAAGGTAGTATATCTATCTATATAATATAAAAATGAATTCCTATTTTCCTTGGTCACGGCATCACTTGTGAACACCTGGACCGATTTAGCTGAAAATTGATGGGAAGGTAGCTTAGAACTAAGAGACGGACATAGGATACTTTTTATCCTGCCACGGGGACGAAGTAGGTATGTCACGGGCGAAGTCGCGGGGCACAGCTAGTTGATATATAAAATGTGTTATATAACTTGCTCCATTCTAATAAAACATGTTATATAACTTTGTTATGTAACAAGTTTTGTTATAATAGTCTAACGCACCTTAAGAAAGGGAATCTCTAAATTGTAAGAAAATCGGAATGGCGTTCTTTTTGCGTTTTATCTTGGCGTTCTAGGCTTACTTTGAAATGGGCTTTGTTACATTCATATTCATGACGTCATTCTTAACATTTTATCTCAGTTATACCATTATTTGTACATTTTTGTGTAGAAACTTCTTCACGGTTTACTGCTATTTTGTGTAATGTAATAAATTGAAACGAACTTTTTTTTTAATTTTAACTTTTTTGGCATTACTTGTAGACTGCAATTAATTGATTGATTCAGGGTGCAGACGGTATGAATCATTTGTAAGTTTAGCTTGATTTAAAGCAGATATATACTTATTCAGTTGTATATAACATTACCTGCCAAGATAAGAAGTCATAATGAAACTCTTAACAAATTTATAAAATTTGGCACAAAAATATAATATTATACACAGAAGGTAAATGTTAGGAACGTTAGGAATCGAAAACACATTGGTATACATGACCCTATAAAATCTATAGATGGAAGTCATTGAGGAATACAACTGAAAGACTAGAGTTGGCATACTTGCTTATACGTAGAAGTCGGTACGGTCACACACTAGTCCGCCACTACGCGGAAAAACTTTTGATTCAATCAGTTCAAGTTGTGAAAAAATACACCATATTTTGTGTAATGAAATGGTGTAAAAACATCCAAGAAACACATTTTCTCACAGAGTTTCGTCTTCAATGCCATCCATAGATTTTAAAGGTTCGTGTTGGTATTAAATGAAAGTAAAATTAAAATTGAGCATCTTAATGGTAACAACATCATACAAACTTACGCGTTAAATGTATTGCTCGATGTATATAAAAAAAATAAAGAAAATAATATTGTAATTACAAAAAGTAATAATGTTGCATAAAACTAAACAACACACAAACAATTTACAATAACATGGTAGTTTAACAACAATATTTAATAGCGCTGTGTTGACAGTTCAAACTTAAACTTAATTTGCTATTTCTTAATTTATCTTTTTTCCATCTTTAACATAGTTTAAAGCGTAAAAAAGTGAATTATCAAATAATTCTGTATTATATAACTTCGGTTTAAACCACGTCGTGTAAATTTATTGTATCAAACCAAAATTGCCTCAAGTTGTGGTAGACACGGAATTATCTAGAATTTTCACAAAATTCTACCAGTTTGAGAAGCAACAATACAAATAAAAACATTTTATTGCTTTCCGTCTAATTTGCATTTGATATTGTTATTCCGAAACGTATTTAAAGCTACACAAAGTAAGTATAGACTTCGAAATCGGATAGATACTACACCAGTTACACTAGCAGAATAACTTAAGCGCTAACTGTCAACACGACGCTTCCCGGCCTTACACTGTATTTTATTTATAACTTTATTATACCATCAGCCCTTCCAACATATGTAAATATTACAAATTTTTATTTTTCTGTGACATAAAACATCGAAATTCAGTGCTTGCTATTTATAGAATAATTGATTTATAATAATATTTTTATTTTACGACGTAATTTATTACACGTATCACTAAATCTACACGTGGCTTTATTCTATCGTTTTTCAATAAAATATGATCAACTCTATCGAAATATTGAAAGTTTTGCTTTCAAACGAAACATACAAATGTTTCCTCAAGAGAAACAAACAGAGCGAATTGAACTATCTCTAGTTTGAATTTCAAAATTCTTATCCTTTGTTTCGTAACATCAAAACATAAAATGTGATAACAGAAAACAGCGTGATTGCGAGTAAAACAGTGCACGGTCAGGGTACTTCGAAAGCTTATTGGAACTGACAAAGGATTTGGGGTTGAAATTCCCCGTACAGCAAAACGCTGTCACAAACGACCCGTTACGCAGTAAAACTCTAAAATATTAACATATTTGGAAGACAAAGTTTAACTTTGACTGTTAGTATAGTTTTGCTGTATTATTTTATGTAAACGGTGAATAAGCTTCTAAATATCTTGATATTATCAAAACATGTGTGAAAGTGGGCTACATTGACTTGTATCATTTACTGTAGCATTGATATTATAAGCAAAGTTTGCAACTAGTATAACATCAGATACACATTAATTACAATGAGGAAAGAAGTTATGTAGGGGAAACCTAATAAAGTAGCCGACAACTCATAAAAGTAGAAAGAAAATACCTAAACATTCTCCTTTTGATAAAAAATGTTATATTGTTATAATCTAAAATACTGAAGACTAATTTAATAAGTTATCATTTACAATCTTTAGGTAACCTTTGTTGTACTCACACATTTTCAGTATATAAATAACATTAGCGATATAACTCTTAAGCTGGACTATATAGCAACGGTGAAATACAATGGCTAGTATCTAGCCCTAGAAAATACTAAAGGAAGATAACAAAATACCATCTAACTTTACAAGTCAAAATCCTTTTATTACATCTGTAATTTGCTAAACGACAGAATATAGCCACGCATACAATGTTTACACGCCAAAAGAGATTCCCATCTGATTGTACCAGGGCAACATAAATATTGGATAGTGAACGGAAACAAAAGATCACTGAACGCTCCAACGTATTTCCATATTATGTATTTACGAGGATACAATTGATACGAAGAGGCTTTGATATACCCTGCATTGTATCATTTCATTGGTATATTTATAATTCCAGATTTTATTGGTACTCTCTTAGAGGACATAAATTATGTATTGTTCATTTAGGAGGAAATAGACATGAAAGTTGGGGCAGATAAATACTATGTTTTGGGCAACATTTGCTGTTGAGGTTAGGTATTACATAATTTACTACAACGTAAGTTGTAGTGTTAAATGTCAATATGACTTTACTGTGACTATAGGGAAATTAAATTTTAATAATGAAGAAATTAATAATACTAAAACCATCATCACCATTTTAGAGGCTAATAATAATAAAAACGTGGTTTTCTATCATTTATATTATACACCTAAATACTTTAGCAGTAGACAAGCGTTATACTCAGTGATAATGAAACAAAGGCTATTTTAAAAATTCTTGAAACCAAATATTTATACAAAAATTACTGATATCTACTATTTTAATAATCAATTTGAAAAATAAAACAAAAAAACTAACAAAATACGATTGCCAAGTACATCATAACAAACCGATTCAAATCATTTATCAAATACCGAAAATTCTGATCTAAAATAACATAAAATGGTATGCCGATATGAACATTGCAAACATTCGAAGGGATATTATTAAATTGATGGGAGTCTTTACATATTGAAAGAAAACATGATTGATGTTACATATGTCATTACAAATCAAACGAATAAAGCCTTCCATTCGATAAAAGATCAATTTTTGAATCATCTCAAAATTTCGTTACATAATCTTCTTCTATCCTATCGGTGGCATATCGACTGTCTAAATTTATTTTCACAGTATGCTGCTTACCTGGATTGAGTTTTTTGAGACTATCATGAGTTCCTCCGGTGTGGATGTCTATGAGTATGCAGCATACGTTAACGGGTGAGCCATAGTCAGTGAAGCAACTCCACATTCACACCTTGCATAACACATAATTATGTACCTTGTCATCACCATACTTCCAACTAGCGTGTAAACATTGAGTGATACAATTGATATCTAACTATACTAGACGCTCGACACTTATCCTCACTACTAATATCGATTAGACTTCACTCAAGGCACTGCATTTAGAAAATATATGTACTGATACACACAATGTGAACATTAGTACTGTTGCTTTCGACATAGTTGAGCTTGAACCTGTGAACAAACAATGATGGTGAATTATTTACATTGCAAATATTATCCATAGCTATACAACGGGGCAATGTAGTAAGCGTAATGGGCATCTTGGCACCGGGTACGGGTGAGCGGTGGGTTAATAGATTAGATTTTGACCTTATGTATAATGTAAGTTAAGATTAAAATTTCAAATATTGGATTTGATTAAGACAAGGGAAAACAAAACTTGAAATTTACTGCTGGCGAGAAGGTTGATTTGTAGGTAAAATTTTGAATTATTGAGGTGAAGGGGGTTATTGTAGCTCAATAGCCAGTTTTCGTCGAGTTTGTAGAAGATTTACCTTCTACAGAAACGGAGTTCTCTGTTGAAATTCGGTTTTGCTCGAAGGAAAATTCAAAACTCTGTTTCCAACTACTGGATGCTGTGTCTTAATTCGTAGAATCATTTCCTACTACTTAGTGTTTTAGCTTTATGTGTAAGTTGATATACTTTAGCCCCGAACCTTGTCTGAACTGTGTTTAAGGACTGTATTCATCATAATGGAAACAACGTGTGTATTCTAATGTGAATTCTCCGAAACTATCTCTATTAAGACATTACAAGTTGTTCCTCACATAGTATGTTGTGGATAATAACAGATCTATTCAATCGGAAACTGATTTGTCATCAAGCGTCGTATTGAAATCCTTTGAAGATCGTGTGCCTTCATCCGCACACATAACTATTACCCGATTGAATGTTTATTCATATACGAAATTGTTAGTGTTTAGATTGAAACTCTTTCAAATATTTTAATATTCTTTAAAATCTTATAAAATATATGTTCTACTGTGTGAAATGAATTGAATGTAGAATTCTGTAAGTGAAGTTGTTTGTGAAATCTATTCATGATGATTACCTACCTAGGTCTTTTTTGAAATAAACTTCAAATGTAATATAAAATCTATTCATATTAAAAAATGTTGTTTATGTACTAAAAGCTGCCATATTGAATTTTCTTTTTTTTACAGTGAACTAGTCAAGCCCTTTCATTTGAAATCCATATTGCGGTACTTATGGAAAATATATGTAAGCCACCATTTTGTAGCGGTGGCAAACTTGGATTTATAATTTACAGAATATATTATATTAACTTGTATTATCACCAGAACTAAAGATATGTGCCAAATATCAGAACAATCCGTCCACATAAAGGAGGTCATTTTTCAATTACTAGATTTGACCCAAACAAACAGGTTAAGTTAAATAAAAGCGTTTAATAAAAAATTGAACCACGATGAATGAGCCACGAAGGTACAGAAAGTACTGAGCCATTTAAAATTAATCTAATAAACTAACTGAATAATCCCAATAAACTAAACAGTGTACAGTACTAAATCCTAGTGTGGATTGGCGATAACTGGATAAACCCTGGCGGCTCAAGTATCTCGTGAGCACTTGAATAATTCCAGAGCTCTCACGTTAACTCGAACACGGCCAAACTTATCGTTATCTGAACCCTTTGCGAAATTAGACGAATAATGCTTAAGAGAATTAAGGGGTTCGTAGTGAAATTTTCGGATGGAATGCAAGTCATCCCCGGTAATGCTTCATTTACTAGGCTTAACGTACCATATTGTGTTAATTGGTGGTATGTAACTTGTAGACATGGATGAATTCTTGTTGACATTTTCTTTCATATCTCTATGATAACGCTGAAGGAAATCTCTATAGAATTACTATTAGAAAATTGGTTTTGTTTTTTTGATAGCTTAGTTCTTGGGGAAGGCAATCGTTACGCGTAGTTGGAGCCCTAAAAAGTCCAACAACAACGGTCTAGCTACAACAGTATACTTCGATATCGCCTAATGTCACCATTGGGTTGTGAAGGTCAGATGGCAGTCGCTTCACGGAAAATATCGAGATGTAGCCAAATCCGCAGTTAAGACTGGTAAAGTGGACCCCAGACACCGAGGTGAAAGCTTTGGTTGAGACTGGAAATTAACGCTAGGATGAAGAAGAAGTTCTTGGGGAAGGTCATTATTATAATAGCCATGAGTTTTTATTGCTGGATGGTTTTCTCATGGGCTTTATTTAAGTATAATAGTCTTGTGAATCTGGCTGTAGTAATAAAGTAGAATCCCTAACACAAGTTAGTTAAGCTATATTCACTTTGGGTCTGCATAGCACTGTATAAAATATTCTAGAATAAATAAATGCAATTTTATGTCGTAAATACTTTTTCACATTTGATTGCCTAGGGGCAAAATCTAGGAGAAGATAGTAAAACATTCATAAACTAGTTATGCGAAGAACTAGTTAAAACTATTGAAATGCTATCAAAACTTCCAAACGTACAACTTCTTGGTCTGGTCGAAGTTTATCAGTGACTACATCAAATGAAAAGTCTTTGTAAATCAATCCGGTTTCTAGCTCGGAACCATAGTTTTATCCACTTGAAAAGTACTTTCAAGACTTACACTCAGCATCAAAAGTAAATGATAATTGTACAGATTTCATATTTAAAATTGGCTTTTAATCAAAATTTATAAATATTTGTTTAGACACTACTAAGCAGTTACAGTAATTTTATGAAGAGTTATAAAATAATTTTACTGAAAAAGTAATTTAAAAATCTGAAATGGATAAGCTACTTTTGACATTGACTGTACATAATTTCTTGGCTATGATTCATCAAGATCTTTAGGCCCAGGCCTTACTAACCAGTGAGTCGGTAACCCTTCTGGCGCAGGTTTCCTCTCTACATTGGGCTCAGACGAAAATAGTGAAACAAATGTCAGAAGCTACATTTACATTAATTAGTGCCCAATTTACAAGGTATAACTAATAAATTGTGCCAATAAGAAAAGAATCGGGCAATTACAGTTTTTTTTTATACCACGCAGAAAAGCAAAGTTACTTGTTAAATTGATTTCAGTCTTTAATTATGGCAATTTAAATACGTTATTTCTATTAGGTATCTAGATACTAGGTATACAAAAAATGAACTTTATTATAGGAAATACATAAAAACGTGTGAGCAGTGAGCATGTCTTTCAAAAGAACCTTAAACAAACTTCGCTGAGTTTTTCCCAGTACGTGCCAAGAAAACTTGATTATTATACAAACATCTAACATTTAGAATATTTTTATCTTATAACTGATAATATAATGTTATTCTATATTGAAACACTCCAAGAAAAATGGTAACGGTGTAGATTTTGAAGTATTAATCTTTTCAGGTTACCATCTAGCATACCCTACTGCAGAGTGATCGTAATTTTGAAGTTAAGAAGCATTCATTCATTATAGTACTGATTTGAGTGTCCGGTATTTTGGCACACGGATTTATAGTGTAATCTGTGCGCATAACAAACGGTTACGTAGGTCGATCAAATATACTAAATTTGAGTTCAATCTAACGTCAGAAAGTGCTTATAATTAGGCTTCCAAGATTTGGCGACGATTTGAACCAACAAACAACACATTCATTTTAAATATATTTAACACGTCAACATGACTTCACCTCGCCTGATGGTAAGCTAAAAGTAAAGTCTCAGGACCGGAGATCACCACTACATACACCGATAGTGCTACAGTAGTGCCCTTCAGCTTGACGGCCTCATCAAATGCTTTTTCACGCCCCCCTTACAGAACTCGGGACTATTATGAGGAAGGAAAAGACAAATAAGTACCTACCTGCTGCCGTAAACATTGACAAATGTGGCGATCTCGCAATTTCCAGGGTTTTATTCGTGGATCTTGTTAATGGTGGAAATGTGGGCTGCGTGGCTTCACACCTCAAGGCCATGTAGCCTTTGGTCGTGGCCACGCGAAGTTTTAAAGACCGCCAACTCGACCTAAGGCCGAAGTCGTTGGCAGCTGAAACTTGCGTGTTGTTCACCAACCATGGTTCTATCTGTTGACAAAAAAAAACAGTGAATTTACGTTCGTGGCAGTGGATTGTTTTATATTTTCTGTTTTACCAACTTTAAAAAAGAAGGAAGTTCTTAATTGTATTTTTTTTAATAGTTTACTGAGTAAACTGATTTCGATGATCCTTTTCTTATTTAAAAGCTGGTGCTTCTGATGTAGTCCCATTTTATTTTAGCCTAATGAAAGTATTTTTTTTATTTTGTTGTATTAAAGCATGCATTAGGCCAGCGTGTGTGGATTAGGGTCTAAACCCCTTTCAGCTCTCTCGTTACAGGAGAGCAGACCCGTGCCCAGCTGCAGCAGTGGGACATAAATGGGTTATTATTCTAAGAATGCATGGAATATCTGTTGACTTCTTTTAATATCATCATAGTCTTCTTCGTTTGCATTAGGCATTCACCTCATACTTTAGTTTTGCATGAACTATGAAAAAAGTTTGTGTTTATTTTTGCACTGAAATAAATAAGCTCTCTTATTTTCTTTCTTTTATTTAAGCAATAATTTACAATTAGCTTTTTAATAATTGAAATAACCTTGTCCTTTTGCTAATGTAATTTTATTATCAACATCAATATCTCTTGTTTTGATCATAACAAGTGGTGTGTTAAGTGAAAACTGGGTTATTACATTTTATCCGACTTTAAAAAGAATAGGTGCTCCTTGTGAATGTTTTACACGACACTTAGTTTACTTTAATCACACTTATTTTTACTGTAGTAAATCCGATCCAACACCAACAACTTACATGCATACATTATGCTCACGCTTTTTTCCGCTCCTTTCCGCAGAGACAACAGCCCGCTATCTGCAGGCTCCTGTCCTTACATACTTCACGCGTTTCCTCTACTGTCATTAAACCTTTCATTCAAGTTTTTAACCCGTCCTTTCTTCAATAACTCATTAATAATGGTCAGTGTATACTCTGAGATGTTGACCCCGGTTTGCCTGCCTACTTAAATGTGCCTTACAATTTGAATTACTGAAGCCAATATCAACAAAAACAAATATATTATTATAAGTAACAAGCTTTTTTATTCGTAACAAAGCAACAATAAAAGACGATTTACTACAAGGAATTACAATTTGTTAGAATGATGTATGACACACGAAAACTCGCACCCTCCGTAACAAACCTTTACAAACAGCGCTATGAATGTATTTACATAATTCCCACGTTTGATCACACTAATGTAGGCCTGGATTTACTCTTTTATTCAGTTACCTACTTTATTTTTGCGGCGTGGAGTAGTTTTTTAGCCTCGTGGCGCCCATGGATTTTTTGACACATTCTTGATTGCGACCCGAGTGTCCTTTTCATAGGACATAATTACTATACCCATAACAGCCCAGATATTCAAGTCGAAAATTTTATATGTTATAGTTCTCGGAATGAAACGAAACTTTTGGGGTATAATATTGAATATAATCTGTTGTGATTGTAACTAAGAAAATATACGTATATTTTGTTCTTTTAAAAGGACAGTGGGCCAATACTATTACATTTTTATCTTGATGAAATAAAATAAAAACTTAATTTTCGTTATTTATTATATATATTTATCACAATTTAACATTTTTACTTAAATTTCTACTACAATCAGTTTCTTCATCACCAGTCTTGATTCTCTACATTTATAATTATATATCTTCTTTAACAATTTAACATTTTTACTTAACTTTCTATCAATAAATTATTAGCGTATTGCAATCCACTACTGGACATAGGTCTCTCCCAATGTACGCCTTAGCACCCGTTCCTCCGCCTTGCGCATCCAGTCTATCCCAGCTACCTTTTTCAGGCCGTCTGTCCATCGTGCTGGGGGGCGTCCCACTTTCCGTTTGCCAATTCGTGGTCTCCACTCAAGGACTCATTTGCTCCACCGGCCATCCTTCGGCAGATGTGACCAGTCTCTTGCCACTTCAGCTTGCTTATTCTGCGAGCTATGTCGGTAACCTTAGTTCTTTGTCGGAACTTGATCCATCAAAGAAATTCCAAGCAAAGCTCGCTTCATAAGGCCGCTGCGCGACTTTTAAGTAGTGCACCAGTCTTATTGTCAGTGTCCACGTTTTGGCACCGTAGGTCTTATCAGGTAGGACGGACTGATTGAAGACCTTCGACATTCAGAGGATAGGTTATTTCTTCTATTTCGGAGTCTCCAAGCGTATTTAAAATCGCCTGCTCTATTTCTTCGTCTCACAATAGGTACTAAAAACAAATTTTTAAATATAGTAACAATAAAAGATGAGAAACCAATTGATTTTATATTGAAGAAGAAGCATTAAATATCCTAACATCAATAATACAAAGCATTTCCTATGCTCGTAGCATCAAAATAACTTTATTTATTAAAAATAATTCACAAGAATATCGTACAATATTATATTTTTTATTACATTACGACCCACGGTACTTTACAAAGAACATATTATTTCAATTACGAAAATACTCTAGTTATTGTAATATAAAACACTAAATAGCTATATAATATTAATAAGTCACCTTTATTTAGTAAAAATTCACATTAAAATATAAAAGAAAAGCAAAGATTCATACAATTATAAACGATTAACTTACCGCGTCCGAGTGAGTCAGCCATGTCGCCTTCCATTCTGATGAATATGACGTTTGACACTTGTCATTGACAATAAAAGCGTTCAAAAAATCGATCGTTAACGTTCAGAGTATAGCTTTGGCTTCACTAGTACGGAAACCCGCGTAATTTTAAACAGCTAGATCGGTTTTTTGAATATGTCCTTTTAAAAGGCCATTGGGTTTTTAGTCGAAATTAGTCTAAAAGTGTTATGGGCTGTAAGTACTACTTCAAATATGGGTTATGAAAAGGACCTTGGGCGCCAAGAGGTTAGGTTATCTGACACTATGTAATATTGTGCGACACATTTTCAAGAACGTTGAATTGAAACTATTGGTTAAAAATCTTCAACCTTCAACCATAGCGATAGTTTGTCACATTCCAACTTGGATAACTTATTGGATAATGGATTTATCCAATACCATTATTTTAAAACCCTTCATAAAAAATTACATAAATGCCTATACATCTATTATATTTTTTGTTCATATAACATTTTCTTATAACTATTGTATTATTGAGTAATTTTATTGCTGACTATTCAATCAATATCAAAAATGGCTGAATTCAACGATTTATGTGTTTTCTTTTTATAGTCGATAGGCTTGCGTTTGATCACAATCTCACCTGATGGTAGATGATGATGTGATCGTCGATCGACGATGCTGCACGCTTGCCTAAAAGCAACCTAATTACTCTTGACTTAAACCTCAGATTTCTGTGTACTCATCCTTATCTAGATAATAATAAGATCAACATTGATAACTTACATTACTAACCTGCGCTCTTCCATCAATATACCACATTATATTCGCCGGCGGCATCGCCGGTTGTGTAGTGCAATTGAGCAAAACATCCTCTCCCAGTTGGACCGTTCCTGGCACGCCTATTATCTCTGGGTCTTCTTTCAACGTCACTGAACAAACAAAGAGTAGTTATACATCTTAATTTTGGATCAAAATTCTATTGTATTCACAAAAAATATGCCACTAATTTTATTCCAGTTATATAAAATTCAAATTGAAATGTCAACAATTTGACTGTCGCTGCAAAGTCGTTAGTTTCCATAACACAGTTATGGGGACTATAATATTAGGCGCTATGCAGATGGCGGGGCAGGTCGGTCAATTTCACGGCGAACGATAGCGCAAAGGGAATCCTATACTACCAACGCACATGAAGGGCAAAAAGACCGCGTCGCAGGTATAGGATTCCCCTTGCTCTATTGCGCCGTCTGCAAAGCGCCTTAATGTTGTTCATGTGACTTTTTTGAAATAACTTAAATCATCTTAATTGCTGAAGATTATATGAGTAAAGTCACGGGTATACATTATAGTCCGATTGACATCTTAGGGTCTAACCCCTCTGGCATAGGTTTTCTCTCAGGTGATGTGACATCTCCGAGGCATGATGGAAACACTGTGGTTCCCAATTATGGGCCATCTCTAAGCCATAGATGGCCCAGGGTAAGCGAGGAAATTGCCTTATATCCGGAAATATGATACGCGAAGGGGAAAGGCAGGGGGGTACCCGTGAGGATTTCTGCGCGAAAATAAAGATTAGGTACGGTGCCATTGTATAGTTAAGTATCTAATTACGAATATTCCTCTCAAAGACCTTCATTCTAGTATCACTTCTGTTCAAAATTCAATTTAAGGTAATCTAGAGATTAAAATCAAACATATTTTAACAAGCTTTTGTACCTGGAAGGCTGTAATTTAATACCGATTATAATTTCTACCTTGAAAGGATAAACAACCCAAACAAACTCTCAACTCTAAAGAAACTTATCAGGTTCCCGATTTATAAATGAAAAACACAATATGAAGTGAATATATAAAGAAAGGAAAACTTTTAATTTGAACATAGTATTCCCGATAATTAAAATCCCGGCCACTGCGCAGGAGGCGCGTGTTCGATCCCCGCTCAGTGCAAATATTTGTATGCATGAATATGGGTATTTGCATTGGTCTGGTCGTGCCATACAAACCTCTATGGCAGTCGTTACGGGTAGTTAGAACCCTAAAAAGTACAACAACAACGGTCTAGCTGCAATGCTGAGATATCGCCTAATGTCACCATTGGGTTGTGAAGGTCAGATGGCAGTCGCTTCACGGAAAATATCGAGGTCCAGCCAAATCCGCAGTTAAGACTGGTAAAGTGGACCCCAGACTCCGTGATGAAAGCTTTGGATACGACTGGGATTAACGCTAGGTTGAAGAAGATAGTATTCCCGATAATTAGTAGTAATCCTATTCGTAATGTAAATAACCGTTATCAGTCTAAGACCAGAATCGTTTACTGTAACAAAATTACATGATAATAGATTCGAAGCGCTTTTCAAGCAGGAAAGTCCAAAATGCCGTGGCACGCTATTATCAAAGTCCTAAAATAACAATGCACTTTGTTCACGAAACAGCTAAAGTCAGGTATTACGCAAATGCAACCTAATGTCTGTGACAATAAGAGTACGTTTAACTTGCCCGTTATCGTTCAAAGAATGCAAGATGAGATTCAAAACTCTTACCAGCTATCGTCAAGTTCTTTGTCTGCTTGACAACTGCAAATCTGGGGCCTTCTGTAGACACCTCACATGTGAACGAGAGTTTTGAATTGTATGACCTTGGGAGGACCACGCTGATGGAGCAGCTGTTCAGGTTACACGTGCCCTTGCTGACGCCTCCTGCCGTTGAGTTGAAGGTTCTGGTCGATGGCTGTAAAAGATAGATGTCTTGGAGCAAAGCCAATAAAATTCCATCAGCAGTTAACAACTTTTATGGCTATTATTTTTTTTTACTAGAACAGTTATGACTTTATTAACTGAGATAAAAATATTGTCCTTGTAACCTTAGTAACTAGAGTAACTAATTTTCTATCAAAAATATTTATAACTGGATCGGGAATCGGGATTAAAGTCTAAAGATTTTAAGGATAGGAGCAAAGAATATGACTAGGTATGAAAACTTTAATAACATCAAGACAGGTGATGTTTACATTCTTATATATTATTGTGAAAGTAACATCCAGTTTTTACCTTTCCTTTCAACTTACTTAGAAGTTGATTAATCTGCGGCAAATGATTGCCAAAATTCGCCAAAAGATTTGCCTCTTACAACATCAACTTTTAAATAATACCACATAATGTGGGTGACACACTTTGTGTCTAAAGTAGTATTTTTCTTAACTTACAGTTTAAAATATATAATGTATACACTCCTTAAGGCAAATCGTAAGAATTACGCATGAAAATAGATATATATTTCATTTCGGTATAATGAAACCGGAGATCTGCCGGAGATATAGCAATTTTACCGCAGGCAAAGTCAAATATTATTACGATGCTTTAATTTCCTGTTTGTTTATTCAAGCGTTTCCCAGAAACTACTGTTATGATTGCTATGAACCTTTTTGTTTTGGTATACTCATAGCTTTGGCAGTTATTTTCATTGTGACTGGCTAATATAAGGGAGTGTTGTTCCAAGCATTCTTTTGTATGGAAATGAATGCTGCAGTTGGCAGACGTTTATGGACTAAGTGAGGAACAGCATGATAAGTGACCGTTGTGGTTTGGTCGAAGATCTAGTGACCAAGATGGTTAGGGATGCTTAGTTTAGATGGTTCGGGTACGTAGAGAGGATTGACGAAATACATTTATGAGGGGGAATAGACAAAGGTCGATTTAGGAGAAAATATTATGTCGATCTGTTAAAAAAATGCATTACTAGCTGTCAGGGCGCCATTCAACCACTCCACTCGATTATTAGGGCAGTGTTTAATGCCCTTATAACATCACACAGGTGCACCCAGATAAAACGTTGAAACAAACACACAGACTCTTCAGATTGATCATAAAACATAATATTTTCTTTATTATCTATATAATATCTAACAATCTTTTGACATTTCATTTTTTGCTTCTTTAGAAATTGTTATCTTTGACGTTATGAATTCAAATGTAATAGTTAATTCCATTGATGTTTTCTTTATAAACCACAAAAGTACTCTATCAAATTTATATGAGCAGTAATATTCGTATTTCATATTTGAACAAAAGAACGAATAAAGATTTACTTCTACAAAATGGCCGTTGAAATATTTCTTTCAGAGTACGTATTCATTGCCCCAAGGCTTTTCATTAGCACCTCGCGTTCTTTTCATTACAGTAATGTTGGATACATTATCAAGTATTAGATACAATGTACAGCAATTTCTACCACTCAAGACTGTTTGTGATATTCATTTTTTTCATATACATGCATGTATCTGCATGAATAGATAGGTAGAAATATAACATTTCGTAAATGAAAAGGAAAGAAGAAAGAAATATTTAATTCTGTACAGACATATGGCGTACACGGCAAATAAAATAAAATAAATAAATAAAACTAGATATAACCGATATATTTTAAAAAACTAGATATAACGATACATAAAAAAAAATGTGTAGAAGCCATTCACATCAACCGAACTATTTTCCAAACTGTACAATATTATTACGTTTTGCTATTGAACTGGGCTACCCAGTCCTCTCAAGAGACAAGATTCAGTTAATAATTTATCTAGTAATCTAAAACAAAATATAGAACACTTTTATTGATTTTAATTTCAAATATGTAATATTTCAATTTGCTCGTATCTTGTGTGAGACAATCAATCCATTCTAATATACAAGATCTAGCAAGCTAGAAAGCATTTAACAAATGTTTTCAAACATACTGCTGTGTTAGTTGCACTTTATTATTCGATTGCAAAAGTCCTTATTGGCACAAAATATACATACAGAAGGCCATTTGCATACAACGAGCAAAGACGCATTTCCTCCGTCGACTTTCGATAATCTTAGCATAATTCAATCTTCTCGCCAGTTGCAAGTTCCCGCGCTTTGAAGATAATACAATACATGTTATTTATTATTATATGCTTGCATTTGAGTGAGTGTGCATTTTTGCTCTTTGCCCATTGTATGAAGTGGCTCTTAAGTGCCTATTTATTATGCGCTATTTATGTGGGTGTCATGCCAATGCGCAACTACTGCATAAAATATGATCGGAAAAAAGGGTGTTTGTCTCGCAATTCACTCATAATTTAATTTATTTTCGACATGTAGGTATATTAGGTACCATTTAATTGACCTTACCTGTTGTCCAGGCATGAATCTGAATATCTCATTACTGCCTCTGTACCACTTGACAGAATGCAGCGCCGGATCATCCAGGTCACTCACATAGTGGCAGACCAGGTTCGCCTCGTGGTGTGGGTCACCGTACCGAGGCACCTCCAGGAATGTGATATTGTGAGCCGTGGCTATCACTGTGGGATAAAGTACCAGGGTTATATAAGGCTCTAAGATTTGTAAAGTGAAAAAATTATGTACTACTAGCTGTTGCCCGCGGCTCCGCCCGCGTGGATGTCGAAATCCGTTTCAAAAACTATCCTATCTCTCAACTTGGATCGAACTGCACATGGTGTGCGAATTTTATTATAATCGGTTAAGTGGTTTAGGAGTCCATTGAGGACAAACATTGTGACACGAGATTTATATATACTATATATATTAAGATGAATAAAATTTGCAAACCTAACCTAACACCTACTACTATCCTGGTATTCACCTTTCGCGTCTTCTTTATTATCATACCAGGCACAACTGTTTTAGGAAAGTTAAAGATAAAATGGCACCCGCTTTATCTAACCTTTTCTTAAAACAGATCAAAAAATCTTAAAAATCTAAAGATTAATAAACGTACGTGTATATCAACTTGTACTGGGTAAATCCACTCACCTGCACCACATAAACATATTTCATTAATCTTCTTTCGTCGATTCTCTCTAAGTGTCTGAACCATCTAAGCATACTTTCTATAAATTGGTCACTACATCCATAACCTTACCACCTTATCACGCTGTTCCTTATTTGTTCCATTAACAATACTCTAACTATACTTCTTGCACTTTGCATTTCCACGGCATTCAATTTTCTTTCATGCTCCTTCTACCTTTCTCAACAGCTCCTACTATAAGTGTTGGGACGAGCACACCTTCATTTAAAGCCAGACGTGTCTGTCCTGTCTTTAGATTTGTATTCTGACTGCTCATAAACTTAATGCAGCGTCTCATTCACTTGATTACCTGGCAAAACTCTTCGCTTAAGTTCACAGTCATTGTTTCCTCGTATATACTCAAGCCTATATATAATATACGTGAAAGGGTAAAAGTGATGTTCACTACCGAATTTTTATCCGTTATATGGTTCACCATACCAATTTTTATCGCAAAATGAGTTTAATGGAGCGCCATTTTTCCAATACGTGAGCACGAGTGGCAGAAATATGCTGCCGCAGCATATTTTGTAAGTTGAAATTCAAAAATAGCATGTTGAAATTTATGGAAACACCTATTTTTAACCGACTTCTAAAAAGGAGGAGTTTCTCAATCCGACTGTTTTTTTTTTTGGAACTTTCGACTAGATGAATTGAATGAAATTTTTCGCTCTGGATGATCATTTTTTCGATCAAAAAATCATAGATGAATTGATTTTGATGATTATTGTTTTTATTTGAAAATTTATGCTTCCAATGGGGTTCCCTTTCAATTCAGTCCAGTTTAAGTGGATAAATAAGAATGATTAAAAATCTAGAAGACTTCCAGCCTAAGTAAATATAAAAAATTGATATTTTTTGTAGAAATTCTCCAAATTAACCAAATTGCAAACGTTGTATTTTATACCTAAAGTGCCCCCAATAAAAAAAAGATTTAGTATTGAAACTGGTCTATGTAACTGAAAAAAATCACAACATATTTACAAGATAATACTCCGATGAACTGAGAAGCTGCTTTCTTTTATAAAGTCGCTTAAAACTCACAAGTTCCACTTTCATAACCTGTTAAAATCAATTCACTTTTATAAAAGAATAGCAAATTTCATACGTTATCTATATAACCAACGTAGTTATAGCAAAACTCGTAGATTTTAACAATCTATTCAAGTACAAAGAACATGAGCGCAGATACCATAGAGGCAGACCTAGTGAATTGAGAATGCGTTTCAATAACGCCGATAACGCTATGCAATTTAATAGGGGTTGCAAAACTTTGAGCAGTTTTTGCTAAGCACGAACCCAGTCTGACGAAGTTGGAATTAATTTTGCATGAAACAGTTAGGTTCCTAATGGATTGCTTCGGTGTGTCAGCAAGGGGTTTAGGGATAGCCTACTATAACATAATGGTTCTAGGTTTCAAATACAAATAATAGTGTGCTTGTTTATAAATTTTATTAAAAATCTAATATAATATATGGCGGATCCACACTTCGCTTTTCGCTATTTGTTATTCACCTTTATTCACGTGTATTAATCAAAGTGGGGAGGGCTTATTCGTGTATATTTGCTTTATTTGAACGAATATTCGCCTTAGTCACTCTTCTATGATGAATTGGAGGGCTTAGTCATCTATAAGAATTTACTCGAATACAATATAGGCGAATAGCGATTAGCAAAATGTCGATTCACTATCATTTAGGCATTCAATATTATTAATAAAACTCTTAAAATTAATAACATATTGGCAAAAATATAATTCTGTACCTACCCGACCTAACTCAGCGTAAGTACCAGGCTCACAGAAATAATCAAGCGGTCAATACTTAATGCACGCATTAATAATTTCTATTCAGCACAATTGCATGCATATCGTAGATACATGACATGGCAAATAGCTAAACCTATACTTAGCAGATTGCCAGCTCAACGTTATTACACCCTGGTCCTAGGATTAGCATAATACCCCAATTTTGCTTTAGTGCGCGATAAAGGACTAATTAGTGCGAGCACTGAATTGGAATGCAATTTATTAGGATGCGATAAAACGTGTCTTTAAATCAAACATGGCAATTTTGCGACACGTGTCAATTAGCTTTATACAATATTGTGTCGGTATTTTTGTCGTTCGCAGTGAAAGCGGTTCATTAGTTTGTGTACACGTGCAAATTGTTGCTGTGATTGGTTTAACTGGTTGAATTTGTAACATGTTTTAATTTATTTTTAACTAGCTGTAGCCCGCGGCTCCGCCCGCATGGACGTCGATTTTCGCGGTTTTTTTTACTATATCGCCGGTTCCAATCAGCCGATTGTGATCAAATATGCGTAAGATTTTGAGTCTGACCAAGACCTTTCTAATAAAAAAACTGCATCAAAATCCGTTCGGAATTTTTTATAAAATGTATATATAGGTATATTACATTTATATTTTATATCCGTAAAAAGTACTGAATAACAATCCTACTTCTCTTATTATAATAAACACGACAGTTAGTAAGCATGGATGTATGGATGTCGTTACGCTTTCACACAAAAACGACTGAACGAAACTTACTGAAATTTAGTACAGGGATAAATTTATCGTCTGGAATAATTAAATACATGGGCTACTTTTTATTACAGAAATGACGCCTGTGGGTAGTGGGAATGAGATCCGTTTAGCTTGCGTAAAGCACTACGTAGTAGTGCCTAGTAAAATAAAAACCAGTTAAACGTGCAACTACGTTTATTAAACGAAATTAACTAAAAAAACTGTAATAAATTAGATCAAAACCTTCTCAACTACATTAATTGCTTCTAAAGTAAAGTAATTGCACTTATCTCTTGCGAAACAATAAGACAATAAACTCACTGCTCTCTAACTTTTGCAGAGCTGTCCATAAAAATTTACTGTTATTACGAATGAATAATATCTGCAGAAATATTGAAGCCATAAAATATTTATAACTACATCGCAGCGTATAAACATAAAACATGTTTTTTTTATTTTTAATGCTATTCAACATCTTATAACAAGATACAGACACACGTCAGGTCTAATGTATTAGTATTACGGCAGAGATCTTACTATGGCCAGCGCTCGCGTGCTATCATTGCAGGAGGGGTCAGGATTTAAATGACCCCTCCTGCGTGAACGCAGGATCGCCACAACCTCGTGACCGAAATCGTTGCGGGCAGCCTCTCGCTTGAGACCATGGTTTCATTCATGGTACGGAGAGATAGTTTTTTTTATATTCAGTCCGTGAATTGACTTAACCCCGCTGGATGGCAAGAAGCTAGAGTAAAGTCCAGAGGGTAAGGGCCGCCATTTTAGACACCATTCGTCCCAAAACGGCGGTCCCTAACTTGACCTAGAAAGATGCCTATTCACGCCCCGCTTAAAGAACTCGGGTTTGTAGAAAGAAGAAAACACGTGTGCAGGAAGTGCATTCCAGTTTTTAATCGTTCGACAAATAAAGGAAGCACCGAACCGCTTAGTTGGTTAGTGTATGGGATTCTGCCGCCTCATATTGTAAGAAGGTAATGAATGCAATAGAAGCAGCGGAAAGGGTACGGGAAAGGACCAGCACTCTTCCATCCTGCAGAAGGCGCACTGGGACATTTAACGACCTCCATTCTCCGTGAGCATAAGTCTGGAGGCACAGAGATAGGCTACCTGTCGCCATTGCAGAAGCGGGCCCGAGACGGTGGCCGACCATGTTTTCGATGGAAGAGGACAAGGCACCCTGCACGTGGTTAGGTGGAGATCCTGAAATGATTTTCTTAGGATTTATCTGGGTAGTTTGATACTTAACGATATATATTTATTAAGTACCATCAGTCTCCATTTACCGAAAAAAATCCAAACAAAATTATTGAACAAGAATATTGGCATATCAATTTTAATCTCAACTGTCTACAAAAGGAATTCAAATTCATCTCCAGTGGGGTTCAATAATGAAAACAAATACGTTGCTTAGAATTTACCCAATTTCCCTGAAATCTGTCTACGGAACCAACCTTGTTAGTCCAGAATAAATATTTATTACAGGCTTTATCGATACAATGTTTCTTGGTATAAAGTAATTAACTGTTTATTTACTGATTAGAGATCCAATGGTAAGTAAAGCAGTAGTTTATACAGGGTGGAAACGTTAACTGACCAGACGATTATAGCGTCATTTTTTATACCATTTAGGTGGTAAACAAGCACACGGCCCACCTGATAGAAAGCAGTCCCGTGGCCTAATCGACTGCCGACCTTGAAGAGGAGGGGATCATTTTGAAAGATTTTGCAAAAGTTTAAACTGATATGATATTATGTGCATTGCTTAATCTTTAAAAACCTACTCCCATTAACATTATAAATGTGAAAGTTTGTGAAGATGTTTAATTATGCTCTAACAGCTGGTCGGATCTGGATGAACTTTGATATAGGGATAGATCACAGTCTGTTATAATACATAGACTACTTTTCATCCTTAAAGTACGTTCCTCATGAGAGCGAGACCAGATTTTCATGTGTGTGAATAACTAGTGACATAATACCGATAAAAGTTGAAATAAAATTAAGTAAATTTTTTTCCGGTTAAAGGTGTTTGCCCATTACAACGTGTCATACTATGACCGTTCCATGACTGTAACATACACGGTACATTTCAGAACAAGGTATTATTTTTTACCTGAAACGGAATCCTATCCTATCGGTGTTGATAGGTGTCACGTCACACACGGGTATCACGCGGGTTTTTTACGGGTAGAGAACACGTCGATTTACGTGTCTGATACGTTCTTAGCACAGTTATGGTATGATATGGTGTAATAGTTAGCAAGCTTAAACAGTTCGTTTTTATTAACTCTCCTAAATGCAATCTATTAGTTTAAAATCTCCTAATAGCTTATATCTAAGTTCTAAACCATCATTCATCCAGTTGGAGTGATTGTGTCATAAAATTTATGGTTCAGATAGAACAATTAATCCTGTAAACTGGGTCTTTGGGTAAGTTTTGTAATTGTGAAGGGCTGGTTTATTGATTGATTAACTGATTTAAACTTATACAGAACAGATTAATTCGTTCTCTCAATTATTGACAGTCTTTAAGTTAGTCAATCAATCCGTCAATAAGTCACAAAGGAAAACATATATTTATATTTAACTTAATGATAAAACTAAAACACTCAAAAACGTTAGCTGCATTTCCCTTACAAGCATACAATTAACTCTACCGTTAAAAGAAAAAGAAAATAAGCTCTTTCATGATGTAAATATAAAGTAGTTTTCAAGAAAATATAATTAAAACGAAACGCTTCAAGTTTCACCCGTTAAACTACCAGGAGAATATAAGGCCAGAAGAGCATGCCAACAATGAATACAAATTAATTTATGAATACAAAGTTTGAATCAAGATATATATTATTTTTATCTTCCATTTTTCTTGTTTCCTGGTATACTTATACTCGCAGCTAATAATAGAAATATTTGCTTGTATTGTTATTCGGAGCAAGGAGGGAGAGAGAGTTTGTTTTTATTTTTGCAAGCGTTGTTATTAATAAACTTGCACTGTGCCTCTTTTCTTTGCCGCACCATAAATACTTGAAATTCTTTACCAGCGTATGTATTTCCTTCATCCTATAGTCCCGGGTCCTTTAAGCGGGGCATGAAATAGCATTTATTTTGATGAGGCCGTCAAGCTCAGGGCCACCACTGTAGCACTATCAGTGTATGTATTGGTAACCCCGATCCTGAGACTTTGCCTTTAGCTTTCTATCAGGCGAGTTGAAGTCATTGGTATAAAGCGACGGAGCCATGTTGACGTGTCTAATATTGAAAAATCTGTCGTCTGTTAGTTTTTAAGGGATGATTTTATATAAATGAACGATTCTGACGCTATAGTTTTTTTAAATTTTTGTCGGTTTTTTATTTATGTAGAAAGATGGTCACCATACTATAAGTAACATTTACAAAGCGTTTACGTAATATCTTCACAATGCTTGTAAATTACCTTATAAAGCTACTGAAATATTATATTCAAAAGTTTTCCTCACCTAGTATTACTAAGCGCTTCTTAGCATCATTAATAAAATTATCCATTGTGCTGCCTGTCGGGCTCTTTAGGTATTCGGAGTCTTAAACAAACTAATGGCCAAGAAAATTTGTACTTTACTGTGACTATGAAACTGGAAATTGTGGTATAATCTTTAGATTTCACCAGTAATTTGGGTCACTTTAAACTTAATACTCAAATCTGCTACGATACTCTAAACAGCATTCTCTAGACCTAAAGTATTTTTTATTTACTTAGTTATTTATTATTGTACACAAATGTTTACATACATTTCATTAATAAGTATGATGTAGAAAGGCGAGCTTAACTCAAAATGTAATAATAATAGTTTAATAAAAAACCATTTTTTTTGTGTCTGCCTGTCTGTTTGTTCCGACTAATCTCTAAAATCGCTAGACCGATTTTGTAAGGACTTTCACTGGTTACTAACTGATGTAACTATGAGTAACTTTGGCTTTGGAAAACGGACGAAGTTGCGTGCACAACTAGTCCAAAAATAAATGCCCAATGTTGCCCAAATTACGATAAAAATAAACAGTGTGGTAAATTAAAGTAAGTGTACTGAAATTTCACCAACATTTTATATTTTTTGCTGCTAAAGAAATCCATCTTCCAGGACAGGCAGACAACCCAAGGCGGCTATATTTTCTAAAATAATTTAGTGCGAAAGATTCGAGTGTTTGTGTAGCTGAGAGCCTGTCTGTCTTCTTGCTAAGATACATTTCACTGTCGAGCTGAGTTTTAAGCCTATTTTTAACAGACTTCAAAAAAGGAGGAGGTTCTCAATTCGTACGCTATTTTTTTTTGTATGTATGTTACGCGATAGCGGCGCCAATTATGGATGGATTTTGATTTTTTTTTTGTTTGAAAGAAGCTACTTTTGAGGTGGTCCCATTTCTAGGGTATCAGGATCTGATGCCGGGATCTTGGGAAAATCAAGGGGAAATCATCAAATTTACGGCAAAAATTCTGTTTTTGATGCCTTTGTACTTGATAAACCTTTCTATTTCTGTTTCTGATGATTTTGATCTTTTGATTTTCTATTTCTGTACACTAAAAAGTAAATAATATTAGTTTGTCAAGTCGGTTTTTAAACGTAGTTATAATTATTTATGAAAACAAAAATATTGTATACTAAATTGTAACTGTAACAGTCGGTTTTCACGTTTTTAGACTATAATATCTCCGGTTCTAATCAACCGATTGTGATCAAATGCAATAAAATTTCGAGTCTAACCAAAACCTTTATAATAAAAAACACATCAAAATCCGTTCAGTGATTTTTTTTCTATCGGAATGAAGTATTGTCTCTAAAACGGCTGGACCGATTTTTATAAGAAATTCACAGCCACTAGATAGACACTTTAGTTTTAGAAAAATAATTAGGGTTCCGCACAAAACCATATCATCACTTACCATCAGATGAGATTGTGTGTAAACCTTTGTGTGAGCCTATTGACTATAAAAAAAGCTCGCCACCTATTGGGACCTAAAACAGGCGAAATGTAGGTGCTAGCACCTCTGCCTACCCCTTCAGGGATATAGGCGTGAGTTTATGTTATGTTATGTTATGTTATAAAATAAATTAATTATACTCTTAATTGAAAAATCTCATAATTAAAACAATACATATAATGCGTCCGTTACATACCTATATCAAATGATGCTATTTTAACAGGCAGCGTACAACGTAACAGGAGATTACAGCCTATGACTACACCGACTAATGCCACCCTCTCAAGCATAATAATTTATGAATATTTCATTCAGTAATGTTCTTTGTTAAAAGGCACGAAGGTACTTGATAACTTTCTTAAGTCCCACATAAATTATTAAGAGTGGTTAAGCAGGAGGTTAAGTGGTCTAAGGGAGAGTTTTCTGGTGAAATTTTCGTTATAACATTAAGTCGGAAGGGAGTTTGATGAGAGCTTCAGGAGTCGTTACATACGATGACAGCATATTAAACATTAAAGACATTTTACTGATATTGTAAAGAGGCAAGCTTTGTATGTTTGTAAATGGGAACCTTTGAAATTACTGAACTGATGTCAGAAATTCTTTCATCTTTAGAATGCTACATTATCCCTGAGAGGCATTTTATTTTATTTTATTTTATTTTATTTTATTTGGGGAGCTTACAGCTACATTCACATATACACAATATTTAGGTTAGTATACGCCAATTACAAGCTTCCACAATTATATCAACCAGTTATATAAAACAAAATTGTTAGCAGCTGAGCGCAAGAGTGAGATTGAACCAACAGAAATATCAGCATCTTATACATTTTCAACAAAACACTTTGTCAGACAAGACCTAGCAGAATGTTTACCGGTATTAAAAAGATCCAGGTTACAGTCAGCATTCAATTGGTTAAATTCATTAATAATTCTAGGCAGAAAGCTATTCACTCTAAATTCATATATATAGCATGCATATATGCATAGTCTTTTAATCCCAATATTTCCGTAGTATCAGGACTTACACTTTTACTGGACGTAGAAATTTGATTTGATTAGTCCCTCTTTCCTGAGACTTCACCTTCAGCTTACCATCAGGCGAGGTGAAGTTAAATTTACGTGTCCTATATATAAAAAAAACACGTCTGAAACCACGTGGCGTACTCATAAGTTGAGTGTGAAGGAAAAAGTCTCTTAAAAATATGACTATCGTCATAGTGTAGTTTTTACTATGGATACAGAATCAGCCACCTGATGGGAAGCGAAACCGTGGCCTATTTATAGACATGTGCAACACCAGGGGCGTCATACTTGTGCTGCCAACGCTATAAAAACCTTCTAATACCCTTCTTAAAAAACCCCATATTGTAGTCACCATGAAAAACCACAGCAGGGAGATCATAGCGTGCGCGGAAAGATAATGAAATTTCATGCCTTACAGTGCGCACTGTTGGCACATGAAACGTGTGAGGATACATTCCCTGCCTGTGGCGAGCGGTGCGATGATAAAATATGGCCATGGGTATCATATCAAACAATTCATTTGAACACATACCATTATACAAGCGGTAGAAGACGCACACAGATGTTGGAATCCTGTCAATCACTCAATTAATCAATTAGCCTATTGCAGTCCACTGCGCTGGACATAGGCCTCTCCCAATGTACGTTCAGTCTATCCCAGCTACCTTCTTCAGGTCGTCCATCCATCGTGCTGGAGGCGTCCTACTTTCCGTTTGCCAATTCGCGGTCTCCACTCTAGGACTCGTTTGCTCCATCGGCCATCAGTACGTCGGTAGATGTGACTAGCCCATTGCCACTTCAGCTTGCTTATTCTGCGAGCTATGTCGGTGATTTTAGTTCCTGAATCCTGTCAGAACTTCTAATATATGGAAATACGCCACTGCTGAGTAAATAGTCAGATAACATACTATAATGCATTCGATCACGAATTATTCCAACCGATTTCACATCGCGACGTGCGCTTAATCAAACCCATTAAGTCATTTGTCAATCAATCTGGCATTATCGAAATCAGTCTGTTTATACTGATTGTTATAAACAGATTATTAAGTTTCAGTATTGGAAAAATACCTATAGGACTTAGCTAATGTAACCTGAAAGCTGGTGCACCTTTTCGTGCGGCAGTCCCCACGGATGTCGCCCCCGTCGGCCATCGGGGGTGATTATATCGGAATCAGACCAACTTAAACCACACGACGTTTCTGGTCTTAATTACTGGGATGTAAGGTTACCTAATAGGCATATCCCTTGCACCCCAGCTGACCCTGGACCATCTACGGTATTAGCATGGCTCCACCTCGCTGACGGTGAGGTTGATAGGCGGCCGTCCTGTCACCCACTTTAATTTTTTTTGTATTATTATTTTTATTAAAGTTTTAAAAGCTAATGTGTCCAATAGATTAGAATCTATAAAGCTATTTTTTGACTGTGTACATAATATTTTGCCCAACCTGAATATCAACCCACAACCTTACAATTAAAAGCAAATTATGTATTACAAGATTATATTTCTTACTCATCTATTCAGCTCAAGTTAATCTAAATTAATAATAACGTTAACAACGTTTGCTATCTCAAATTTGAAACCAACACCGCGTGTCCCTAATCACTTACTGTCATGTTTATCTGTATGTTTGTACAAATATATGAAAATATATATATGAAACGGCTATGCCTGCGCTGTCAGTTTCGATTGACTTGACTTACTTGTCAGAATATATTATAATAATTTTGGTTGAGTTGTGTTCCTGTTTTTTGCAGTCCCGTAGTATTCATGGTAGTTTCGTAGTAGTTTCGTAGTAGTTTCATAGTAGTTTCGTAGTAGATTAGTTGTTCTATTTTAATATTATTGTTATTAGTGTTATTAGTAAAATATATTCGTATTTTATCGTGTAATCGAAAACAGAAACCTTGAAACATAGTTACAGTTACAGTGGTTGGAATATTCTCAATGAAACCACGATACTTGATATCCGCTTTGTTGAAGTACAAAATAAAGGTCAGCTCACACTCTGTTACTAGAAGAATAGAGTTCTCCTTGTCCCCAGTCCAGGGTTTGCAGCGTGAGTGTGAAGCCTTTGGTGTTGCACACGTCCATAGGCCACGGTGACCGCTACCCATTAGGTAGGCCGTGTGCTTGTCTACCACCTAAGTGGTAAAAAAAGACTACACTAAGAGACACACACTAATTAACAACTAAATGCCCGCGATACCACCCGCGTGCAGGTCGGTGATCATTTTTTGGTCATATCGTCGGTTCTACAATTGCATTCACACTTACGGCAGATTTTAAGTGGAATCAAGACCTTTCTCATAGAAAAAAAACTGTTGTTACTGTTGGTACCTATATGTAACGTTACGGGTAGTTGGAGCCCACAGAAGTCCAGTCCAGAACCAGTCTAACTTAGAATTTCGATATCGCCATTGGTCACAATGACCATTGGTTGTGGAGGTCAGATGGCAGTCGCTCCGCGGAAAATATCGAAGTTCAGCCGCATCATAGTTAGACTGGAAAGCCAATCCCAACTGAGTTGGGAAAAAGGTTCAGAGAATGATGATGACTGTTGGTATATGTGATGTGGACCCCCTTCCTGAGACTTTAACTCTAACTTACCATCAGGCGAGGTGAAGTCACATTGACATGACCGATATAAAAAAACCGTTCTGTAGTCTCTTTCTCTATCGCAAATAATGTCAGAATTAAAAAAAAAAATTTTGCTCAGAAGCGTTCGTCAAACATAGCCCAATATTTTTTTAACATCTTCAATGTAGGTACAGAAATAATTAATTTACAAATAGACGTTACAGGTACATTCGTAGCTTTTAAACTCTCCTTAAATGAACGCTCCCTCAGTAAAAGGCAGAAAGGTGGCTTTCTAGAGGCGCGAGCTGTGCTTATGAGTAAGCAAACGTATATTATTTATTTATTCACCATTTACAAGATCAAAGTGCCCGGGAGACGTGAGTTTCGAGGATAATTTGAGCACCTCACAAAAATATGGAGTTTACTACCTACCGTTTATGAGGAAACAACTCGAAAATATGTAGAAATTCCGCTTTACTTCTTAATTTGTAATAAGGGATCGTAAAGACATCTAAATTATCGGATATTCTATTCAGATCCAGGACGTTTCGGAGAAAGGCCAGGTCAAGAGTACTCGCAACCGGCGTGCGTATATGAAAACAATATGAAAGTTGAATAAGCGAAAGGAGTTTGCCAAGATCGTAGCAAGTTGACAGATGTTGTCTCTGCCTACCGCAATGGGAAAAAGGCGTGATTTGCATGTATGTGTGTATGTAATCGCATTCCACTGCTGGATATAAGCCTCCTAATTCCTGGGAATCTTTAACTCACGAGTGAATAGGTTCCTTCTAGGCAAACATAATTCATCGTAGACCACGTTGTCACTCACCAGGTGCGATAGAGGTCAAAACTAAGCCTATCTTGAATAAAAAAATTCCGCAATTTGTTCTTGGTACTCTCCGATTAATCTTTATTATAACGCGGCACTTAGATACCTCGAGTCCATGTTTAGCGGCACCAACATAAAACGATCCAAAGTTAATTGTACTTAGCAAAAACAACTATTTCCTCGGCGGTAATGGCTTCCAGGGGCAGTTCACTCCCACTATTGTTTATTAGGAAAAAGTTGTATAATTAATGATTCATTAGGAAATAACTCTGAGAATAGTACAAAGTGGGGATTCAGGTTAAAAAAGGTTCGGTTTTAAGTATGGTTTTAACGTTTTCAATAACTTTAAAATTTATTTGTCAGAAACGTTTTATTTCTTTAGTGTTCTAATGTTGCATTTAAGACGTTTTTATAAACCGACTTCAAACAGAAGGAGGTCCTTAATTTGACTGTCTTTTTATGTTTGTTACCTTAGAACTTTCGACTGCGTGAACCGAATTATGATGATTCTTTTATTTGATAGCTGCTTCTCGTGTGGTCAAGTTTCATTTCATTTTAATTTGGTCAGTTGCCGGTATTTTTTTCAACTTCAACAGTTGCAACCCAAACCAACTTATTTCAAGGATATGCCCGACTGTAATCTATTCCTGTGTCCAATTTCAGACAGATCCGTTCAGCAGCGAGAACAACATCTTCTCAAACTTTCACATGAACTTAAGTTTTGGACGACTGTTAGTGAACCCCTAGAATTAGGTATATTTGGTTTTGGTTCAACGACACAAAAAGAGAAACCATTTCATCCAGAGAGGCCGATTGGAATCGCTATTGAAATCGGAGCCTGACTAGGGAAATATTCCAGCTTACAGAAGATCACGAAATTATGTTGTGTGTAGATTTATAAGGACATTCTTAGGTTTGAATGCGGTTTTAAATCCTAAAATATATTGCCAAATTTCATCAAAATTCAGTAGTTGCAATGGCATATATATAACCGTTGTCACGATTTCACGTATAAACCATCGGAATTTGGCACAGAGATAGACTAGAGTTTGGAAAAATACATGGGTATATTTGGTAGCAATAACCGACATCCAGGCGAACGGAATTGCGGGTAACAGTTATTGAAAATATAAATAAAACGTGCCTTGTAATGGCCATAACCACGATGCTAACACAACTCATAAATCTAACAAACAGTATCCAATATTGAAGTTAGCAAGCCAAGTCGTTAAATCTTCTCAAAGATTTCTCTTTACACTCTGGTCACATAACACTGCCACATACGAACATCTCCTAACCACGATTATCTCTTAGACACCCAGCCACGATAAGGCCTTGTACTGACTAAGCGTTCCAAAGTACGAGTAATCTAGCGCGTAATACTAAATAATAAGATAATTTTAACTACGCGTACAGGTTTAGTAAAATACGCGTAAAGATGTATTGTTGGATTATGTACGCGTAGTCACAGGTCAAGAATATGTCACGTTTTGAAACATAATTGTCGCATGCATCACCACTGCAGCACTTCCTATTGTGTAACAAATTTTAGATAACAAAGAGACACCTCGGTGGGAATGAAAAAACTTTGTAGTGTAAGATTTCAATATGGTAGTAAGCTAAAAGTTGACACGCGTACTTAAATTTTATACGCGTACTATACGATAAAGACTATCGTGTACGCGTACCTAGTACGCGTAACCGACTACGCGTACACTCTGTTCTTGATTGAAAAAAAAAGGTATAATTTCAAAAATGTTGGACATAATTATGACAATGATTTTAGGGTAAGAGTGGAGCGAGATGTGCCTGCTGGTTGCAAGCGAAAATTTTGCCAGAATGGATATGCCAGAATTGTGTTGATGATACATTGGGACGCATAGTCAGTACGCGGCTTTAGAAACCCAGCCACGACGTTATAACTACGACTTGGAGTTCGGTTACGTCACCAACTGTATTAATACAAGCTACGTGCCCCAATAGCCCCGAACTTAGGCGTAAACTGAGCATTAAGTCCGTGATATTGTCTTAAGAGTAGGACTCTGGCTAAACTCCTAAAATCGATAGGGATGAAATACGAGATTAAAGGAATTTGAGTTTGTTCAGCAATCTCTTAGATATTATCGATCGATATCCGGTACCTCTACTAAATAGGAACCCGAGGGATAAGGTTTCCCACTCGAAATGAATTAAAAAGACAATTTAGCATTGAAGCGAATTTGTAATGAATTTGTTATAATGTTGTAACGATAATTGACGAGGGAACGTAAAGTGGTTTTGAGCACGTAGAATGAATTTGTATTGAGCAAATGTCATAGTAAGGCAATGTCAATGAGCACGTAGAATGAATTAGTATTGAGCAAATGACACAATAAGTATGTAAGGTACATATAAGTGGGCAGGCAGTCGTAGCCTAGTTGATCAAATTGCTATTGTATTAAAAAGGGCAAGTCAAAAGTATTTATTTGTATGAAATTTTTAATGACAGTCGTGGAATCTAACTCGGGAAGTTTCAGATCAGAGCAGAAATGCAAAGGTGGTCTGTAATATTCATTTTCTTTTTTTATACCAAATCGCGCAAATACATAACCGCGGTAGCCTAGTGGTATGGGTAATGGACTGCTAAGACGAGGTCTCGGGTTCGATCCCAGGTTACCATGGCACACACCAATGACTTTTCGATGCTTTTCGAAGTTATGTGTATATTTATCGCAGGTTTATAAGTGCCCGGTTAGTGGCAATAGGCTCGCCACCTATTACATTGCGACCTAAACATAAACTGGCGAAATGTGGGTGCTAGCACCTCTGCCTACCCCTTCGGGGATATAGGTGTGAGTTTATGTTATGTTATGTTTTTATACCACTTGAGGCAGACAAGTACACGCAAGCAGATAGACCACCTGATGGGAAATGGTCACTCTGGCCTATGACGTGTGCAACACTAGGGCCATCATACTCGCGCTGCTGCTTCAGTTCTTCTTCTTTAAAAGTACTTAATATTATTATTATCATGAATGATGGAACGGAACCTTTCGTACGCGAGTCCGACTCATATTGCCCAGTTTTTGTATCACCGATTCTGATTTACCATTTCAAAGGCGACATGCCTCAATAAAATCCTATTTGTTTCTCATATTTTAATGAAAAAGCGGCATATGAATTGAAATCCACGCTCACCACTGACACATAACGTTTAAATTTATTCAAAAAATTAAAAGCATACTTAAAACTGAACCCTTTTTGAACTGTACCCTCTTTTTTTCGTGCGGAAGTCCTCACGGATATCGGCCAGTGTAAACGACAAGTATAGAACCGCGTGGGCGGTTATGTTGTATTTGGAGCGACTAATACCGCACGTCGTCTCGATTCTTCTATCACCGGGGTGTAAAGTAACCCAATAGGTGTTTACCTCGCACCCCGGTTTCTCACTCCTACCATCATTTTCATTTGCTATAGTTTTCTGTAGGTTTCTCGGGACACTTTTTATTTCTAGAACAGCTTTTTTGTGTATCGGTCACGTCAATATGACTTCACCTCGCCTCATGGTATGCTAAAGGTAAAGTCTCAGGAAGGGGTTCCTAATTACATACACTGACAGTGACATAATGGTGGCCCTCAACTTGACGGCCTCATGAAAGAAGAGGTGATTGTCGTCGCAGCACTGCGTGACAAAGCTCGGGATTGGTTTAGACTACGCCAATACCCGCTGGTCCCACAAGTGCTGCGACAACCATCACCTCAAGCCTGGCTATGCACAGCATTTCATATTTTTTTATTTTTTTATACTACGTAGGTGGCAGACAAGCACACGGCCCATCTGATGGAAAGCGTTCACCGAGGCCTATGGACATGTGCAACACTAAGGGTGTCACACACGCGCTGCCTACCCTGAAGGGAAGGGGGGAGGGCTAGGAAGGGATGGGGAGGCTAGGAAGGGGAGCCGGAGGAAGAGTACAGTGAGCTCTGGCTACCTTACTTACCAGTGGGAACACAACACGATGGTTATTATGACCGTGGTCTTCTGTAGAGCGGAGGTACTACCCCAGTCGGACAGCTCATTTCAGACGAGAGATACCGTCGTGTCCTACCGGGAAAGGGATTAAAATTCCACGCGTGCGGTGCCATGGGCGACAACTCTATCAGGAAGTTGATAGCGTAACTTGACGTCATCTTGCCAATATTTGTTTAGCAAAGCAGCCGCCAGACATTGTCAATATAATAAGGATGGGAATGATTATTATTGAATCATCGGTTGAAGCAGGCAAGTGAATAAGTGGCGAACAGCGCTGAACCCTCCGCGAGTGACAAGTGGGTCACTTCAACACAAGTAATATAACATAACATAGTAAGACATAAATTTTTAAATTTAAAAAAAAATCAAGGTTTTTAGTAAGTGCATAATCACACAAATTAAATAGGTTTAGGTGTTTCACATAGTTGAAGCGATTTAAGTTAATTTCTGTTTCTGTTCTGTTCTGTTTCGGAAGTCGGGCCCGCCGCCGGGCAAAAAACACCGGTCAGATTGCAGTGACATACTATTGCCTATCCAGCGATGTGACTAAAGCGACCAGGTGGACATAGTGAGGTTTAGTGGGTATGCCCTTTAGGGAGAGTCACACATAGGTCTACGGGTTTTCCCCAAACTCGGAGGCATCATGCATAAGCACGCATTCCTCACTTAAAAAAAAATTCTGTTTGGATGGATACCTCGAAGTCAAAAAACAAAAATTTAAAAAAAAATATTTACTGTCAGAATTGGGCAAGGTTCTTTCTCTAAGAAAAATAAGCGTTCGTTCTTGTAACATGATGGTTTTATCTTGTTTGGTGCAGAAGATATCTCTAATGAGTTGTAGAAATTTAAGTCAGTCGCTTCACGGCACTTATCGAGATTCAGCTTCAAAGTTAGACTTAAAGTCGACCCCAGCTTAGTTGGAAAAGGGCTCCGAGGATGATAATTGTGTTCTTTGCTAACACTTTTTCACAGGTAAGTCATCATAGGCATCTAGTTATCAGATAAGTGAAGGTTAATCTTTATCAGCTCTTAGACCATTACCTATCCATTCTCCAAACGCACTATAAAACATAGATTATGTGATTTATTAATGGCCCATTTACACGTGATCGTTGGCCCGTATTCGGGTACCCGAAGGACGTTGCTCGAATTCGGGCACCCGATGCATTAATTACATTGTTTCACCAACTTAACCCTCTCAGATAACCAAAACTGAATACAGCGTACCTCATTTACAGTAGTCGTGTATCCGAATTCGATAGACAATCAAATACTAGCTAACGACCAAGTGTAATTACGCTTTAACTACAAAGTGGCAGGCATCACTTCGAAATTCTACCTGTTTTTACGTTCTATTTTTATTGTTTTTTTTTCTGTTTGATTTTTTTTATTATTTGTTTTGATTTTGATTTTGTTTGATTATGTATTATATATTTATTTATTCTTTTTGATCCTATGTAGGTACCTGTACATTGTTGTGTTCTTGAATAAATATTTTCTTTCTTTCTTTCTTTCTTTTATACTACTTAGGTGGCAGACAAGCACACGGCCCACCTGATAGGAAGCGGTCATCGTAGGAGATACCGTCGTGTCCTAACTCCGTTGTACCTCCTACTCCTACCAATATTATCAATGTGAAAATTTGTGAAATTGTTTGGTTGTTTGTTACTCAATCACACTTTAAAAGCTGAACGGATCTGGTCGAAATTTGGTACAGGAATGATTTATCGTGTGAAATATATAAGCTCCTTTTTTGTGGAATAATTTTTCATGGCTCGTACCTCGGAGAGCACGTTAAGCCGTTGGTCCCGGTTGCCATACAAACATCTATGGCAGTCGTTACGAGTAGTTGGAGCCGTAAAAAGTATCGCCTAATGTCAGCATTGGGTTGTGAAGGTCAGATGGCAGTCGCTTCATGGAAAATATCGAGGTCCAGCCAAATCTGTAGTTAAGACTGGTAAAGCGGACCCTGACTCCGAGGTAAAAGCTTTGGATGCGACTGGGATTAACGCTAGGTTGAAGAAGAAGAAGAAGAATTTTTCATGGGTGCCGAGAATGGGAGTTAAATTCCTCATGTGCAAAACCGCGGGCGACAGCTAGTATTTTTTTTTTCTAATACCAAGGTATTAGAAAATATTCTACATACCTAATATTATTTGTAGTCATATCGAATAAACCAGTACATACAGTCCAACAATACGACACATTTTTTTTTAAATAGGCCCAAAGTAAGCTTAGTTACTTTAACTAGCTTGTGTCATGGGTTCTAGAATGCTGATAAACATACTTATAAATACTTTTTTTTGTAAGTACATACTTATTATACATAGAAACACCCAGACCAATGCAAATAGACATACCTATTCATGCATACAAATATTTGCACTGAGCGGGAATCGAACCCGCGCCCCCTGCGTAGCAGTCGCATGCACTACCGCTACGCCACAGAGGCCGTCAATACTAATACAATACAATACTAGTTCTGTATGCTTGTGGTATATTTTAAATTCTAAATACCGTCCACTGGGCTCCCCGTAGGCCTTAAACTTCCCAGCAAGTCCTTTATTACGGAAAGGTGTTTAGTTTGTTGGCGAGTTTACAGTCCACTGGGCCCCTAGTTGCAAGTTTTCCTCCTAGTTTAATACGTTCGAAGGTTCTATTATGTAAAGTATTTCAACACCTTATTCTGTATTATATATTTGAGTATAATAATAATAAATAATAGCAACTCATTATGTCCCACTGCAGGCACGGGTCTCCTCTCCTCTAACGAGAGAGCTGAGAGGGTATATTATTATTTAGCTATTTGAGTGTATTGTTGAAATAATATCTATCTTTGATAGCATATGACTGTGGTGTAGCGGTAGTGCTACGACAGGTAGCATGGGTTCAATTCTCGCTCAGTCCAAAAATTTGTATGCATAATTAAGTTTATTGACATTGGTTTGGGTGATGTAAAAAGGAGTTACTAAAGCCAATTTAATTTTGGAAAAAGGATTAGGGTTCCGCGCAAAAATTTTAAAACCTTAAAAATCTAAAACCACTCAAACGGAGTCGCGGGCACAGTTAGTATAATTTAAAACTTATTAGTTCCATGGATCATGTAATTATTAATAATAATAATTATATCACAACTCCTACAACGTTAAATGGGTACCTACGTGTACAAGAAAAGGGTTTAGTTTAGATCGATACCGTAATAAATTCCACTCAAACTCGCAAACTGTTGATTGCAAGCTTGAAACTTGTCCAAATAAAAGAGGGATCACTTTTTGCTTGAACCAGCGAACTATTGCATCCTGTAATCACCATTCAGCCTAAAAATCCTCGATCATCATTCTCATCCATCATTTTAAACGTCACAATCGCTTCACATCCACAATTTGACACCTACCCAAACATACAATGAGTCAGTGGGTTGATTATCAAGACTAGAATATAATAGAACATTGGCCAAATGTTTGATCAAAACATTTTTCTTACAAAATAAATATTCGTAAAAAGTTCAAAACTCACCCACGAAAAGTCCAAAAACTAAGAGTACTGGCATATTGAAAAATAAAAACGTAATATCCAAAACACAGCAGTAAATTTTTCCTTCACTTTACATTTCACATTTTTATTCAGACATAATTTTATTTTATCACACGCCTAACTTTTACTTTTTATCCACACAGTTGCCATTAGCTGGTAACCTCCTCACGAACAACACGAGAATATTTTTTCGCGAATCGAGATCAAGTGCGAAATACCCAGAGATCGGTACGTGCGGATGACGCGGTGTCTCTATCCGACTGCGGTACAGCATCCAGTCCTGCACCGCCCCCCGCCCTTCTAGAATTTCCTCCTTCACTCACCCCCTCACGCTCCCTTATCGCGATCCCGTAATTAGATAAATGTCATTGCTTTTGTCTGTGTTTTTTTGCTTTTCCCCCAACGAATTTTGTCGGCCAATATAATAGACTCCGAGTCGTTTGAGACGCTCGTTTACGTAAATGCTGTTTGTGCTTGTACAACTTACGCCTGTGTGTGTGTGTGTTTGTGTATGTGTGTGTGTGTGCTTCAATTCCGCGCGCGAAAATATGTCTCACTCGTATTGCTAGTAGTTTATGAGGTTTCCGTCTCGCATCACGCAGTTTCCACCCACTTCAGATTTGCTTTTATAGTTTTTTTTGACTGACGACATTGTTGGCACAATTTTGTTTTTGATTGTACTTCGGTTCGTGTTCGTTTGTTAATAAAAAGTCTTAGAACTTCTAGCGAAGTTGATAATGAAAAAATATTATCAGGAAATTAATCTACGTAACGTTGTACAGACGCAATAAAAGTTTTCATTTCGATTATATCTGATAAGTTAAAATGAATCTAAGGTAGAAGAAATAAGATTAATTTTTAATTGAAAATATTTATTGAAAGGCCTTGTTGGGTCTTATTCAGAAGGTATTTAGTATTTAGTAGCTCTCATCATCATCTTAGCGTTGTTTCTAGTCACATCCGAAGCTTTCACCTCGTAGACTAGGTCCGCTTAATAGTTTCTTCTTTCGATCTGGCTCTCACTGCTTTTATGGAAATGACTGCTGTCTGATCTTAACCCCGAGAGGCATAGAATAGAATACAATACAAATAAACTTTAATCGTACACCAATAAGAAAATACATAAATGGAAAGCACATTAAATATGTACAAATGCCGGCCTTATCGCTAAGAGCAATATCTTACAGGCAACCTGTGGATGGAAATGAACAACAAATGAGCCATAACATATACTGGGTAGTTATTGGAAAGTCTGTACCAGCCTTATGCATCGATCAACAGGTATACCAGCTTGTAGGTGAGATTAGTTTGGCCCTCGAGTCCGAAAAATACTCCAAATTATAATATTTTGTACATGTATTCCAAAGTTCAAAATAAAGTTTTTGTTTGTAAATATTTAGTGATAAGCCACTGTTGTCGATTGTACCATTTGATGTTTATATTATATCGTGTTTTACTAATCTGTGGTTATAATCACAAATAGTGGGTCATACTGTGAACAGAGTAATTAATGAATTATTGCTATGAAACTATGTTACCATTAGATTGGGAAATGTACTTTGGTGATAAACTTCGTGGAATTGGTGGCGTAGCGAGATATCACACTAGGATTCCCTGTATTGTGGGATCTAGTCTCCTACAGTCCGTTGCAATAATAATAGTAACATTAGATAGTGACAAACACTTCACAAATTTTAGAATACAAAGAGATTTTTAAATAATATGATAGCAACCCATTTATGTCCCACTGCTGGGCACGGGTCTCCTCTCCTCTAATGAGAAAGCTGAGAGGGTTTAGACCACACACGCTGGCCTAATGCGGGTTGGTGGATCGGACATGTCCTTAGAATTTCTTCTAGGACATGTGGGTTTCCCCTCGTTGTTTTTCTTTCACCGTCAGCAGATGGTAAATATAGGCAGCACATATAAATTCCTCAAAGTGAGATTCACATTGGTACTGTCCGGCCGGATTCGAACTCGATATCTCTGAGAAGAGGCCGCGTCTTTATCCAATCAGCTACCATCGCTACCTATAATATAATGATTGTAGAACATAAGGTGTGAATTCATAAGGGTGAATGTGCCAGAACCTCCACGCGGTGCATCCGGGTAACGGAGGCATCAGTGCCTCGCTAGCAGGGGCGACACCGCCACCTGCGGATAATTAAAGCGGGAGTAGCCCTGTATAGGGCTTCTCAGATTCTCTACACGTGGGACATCTGACTAGCTGAGGGAACAGTGGAAAGCAGGTAAGAAGCGTGCTAGTTCACCAACCGCGGCCCTTGACAGGACGGCCACCTTTCTCTCTACTGAGCAACTCTACCCCCCTTTCCCCTTTCTCCTTTTCCCTTTCCAATACAACTATAAAAGTAATAATTTGTTGTTGTTAGAAGTTTTGTCAGTATTATATTTTTTTTATATAGGATACGTCAAAATGACTTCACCTCGCCTGATGGTAACCTAAAGGTAAAATCTCAGGACCGGTGTCATCACTACACACACCGATAGTCCAACAGTGGCGGCCCTCAACTTGACGGCCTCATGAAATGCTTTTTCACGCCTAGCTTAAATGCCCCGGGACTGTAGAAGGAAGGAAACATAATTATGCGCTGGTAAAGAATGCGGTAGCCTAGTGGTTTGGGTAATGGACTGCTGAGACGAGGTCTCAGGTTCGATCCCAGGTTCACCATGGCACACACCAATGACTTTTCGATGCTTTTCGAAGTTATGTGTGCATTTATCGCAGGTTCATTAGTGCCTCGGAGAGCACGTTAAGCCGTCGGTCCCGGTTGCCATACAAACATCTATGGCAGTCGTTACTGGTAGTTGGAGCCCTCAAAAGTCCAATCAGTCTAACTTGGAACTTCGATATCGCCATTGGTCATAATGACCATTGGTTGTGGAGGTCAGATGGCAGTCGCTCCACGGAAAATATCGAAGTTCAGCCGCATCACAGTTAGACTGGAAAGCCGACCCCAACTGAGTTGGGAAAAAGGTTCAGAGAATGATGAAAGAATGCCAAGTTTTTATGGTGCGGCAAAGAAAAGAGGCACCGAACCGTTTGGTTTTTTTATAAAATTTATTGCACGTGCACTTTGTAAGGGTTAAGAAAAGATCTGGGAAGGTATTCCCGTCACTATTACAGAGTGCCTAAAACAGGAACCCTTTTGTATCTTAGCTATCACGCCTACACTATGTTTTGATACTTCAGAATGACAACTATATAGGCTGTTTTCAACCCTCGGCAGCAAGGTCTGCGTCAAAGCGGCAAAATATGCCGACAGCAATTTACGTCAGCGGCAGCTGCCGACAATCGTTCGAGTTTCATTTTATACTTATTTGACTTCTATACTTACTGAGTCGGTTTAATTAATTCATTTTATTACTAACGTATGTACGATCAAATAGGTATATAATGTTATAAAGAAAGAGGTTCAATTCTGTGAGTTTGTTTATATTATGTTTGGGATAATCTTCGAAACCGCTACGCTTATGACAAAATTCTTTAAATATTCAACATAATATAACATAAACTCACGCGTATATATCCCCGAAGGGGTAGACAGAGGTGCTAGCACCCACATTTCGCCAGTTTGGTAAATTATCTCTGAAGGTAAAAACGACATCAAAATCTGGTATTTAAGCAAACAAGCTGTGACAAATGTTATTTCTGCCTACCCCAATGGGAAAAAGGTGTGATCAGTATGTATGTATGTATTTATGTACAAACAAACAGACAAGAAATCTGAAAGAAAAATATTGTTGTGTTCAGAATCGTTCACATAACGTAACCCAAAGTATCTTTACTTAAATTTCCAAATTAAATTCAATAATATTTATAGACTTTATTAAAACTCGTCGCAGATTTTTTTTACCTGCCCCAAATAACGTGAAAAACAGAATGAACTCAAACCAAAAACTCCCACATATTTTCGTCACGATACTACATCAAAAATATCAGTGCGGCTATAATTCAAGATTCACTTCCGCATTTCTACCCACAGTTTATCTCACGAAAGCTGCTTTATTTTCGGGAATAGGGTGGAAATACCCCGTGGCCACGGGTGCCAGTCACGTACCTATAGGACAGTACGTGGAATAGAGGATTCAGAAAGGTCGTATTGTCACGTGCGTGGGCTTTTGGGACCCGACCTAGTGAGTCCACGATCGCAAAGAATGTGCCGTAATGACCAACAAAGTTTGTTTTGTCGTGATAACGCAATAGTGTGATGTTATAAGTAGTATGGATATAATAGTTATTTATCAGTTGTGTTGTGATACGCATTTTCAGTATTTAACCGAATTTAAAAGGTTTGTGTGTGTGTTTCGCCGCGATCATCTTACCTTCGGTTGAACCGATTTTGATGAATGTAAAAATTACTTTTCTAAATTGGCAAATCGTTTCGTGCGTATGAGTGGAATATAAATGGAATATAAAATGATCACTATTTTTGAAGCACCTACTACAGTATCATTTTCAATAAGAAATATAAATTATTTGACTCTAATTATAGTGATCAAAATTTTATAACGATCAGTTTTAACGCTGAAATATGTGGTGATTATTTTTATTTATTTATTTTTTTTATTTGGGATAACAACAGTCGTTTACAAGTTGGTATACCAGTATAAACAATTACTATACAATAACCAATTATAGTAATCCACATGGTGCATGAACAGACTAACAAAGTTAAATAAAACAATGGTGCCGGTTCTGACGCGCAACCCCACTAAAACCTTCGAAATTCTCCAAATTTAAAATTATTTAGATCTATTTAAAACCATTAAATATTACTATGGCCCGCACCCTTTTTCTTTGCTAAGTTTGGAAACATTATTATTTCTATTTTTATAAAGCACTAACAGATCATTGATCTGATGCGTACATATTACTGCATTTGTGTTCGTAACGTTATTTGTTTTTCAAATAGTCATCTAGGCGGTTCTTAAAAATATTCACAGAGTCAGCACTTCATAATAGCTCCATGGTCAGCCACTGATTACATTTTCCAGTAAACTGTTCCACATTGTCAATGTGTATGATATGTGTTAGGAGGTAGGACACGACGGTATCTCCGTCTGAAATGAGCTGTCCGACTGGGGTAGTACCTCCGCCCGCCATAATAACCATTGTGTTGTGTTCCCGCCGCGCCGGTAAGTAGGGTAGCCAGAGCTCACTGTACCTACCCCTTTGCCCCACACACCTTCCTAGCCTCCCCTCCCCTTCCCTTCAGGGTAGGCAACGCATGTGTGACACCCTTAGAGTTGCACACGTCCATAGGCCACGGTGACCGCTTCCCATCAGGTGGGCCGTGTGCTTGTCTGCCACCTATGTAGAAAAAAGTGAACAATTTATTTTGAAATGAACTCTTGACTCTAACGTCTGTATTTATTTTAATTTATTATACTATCCACGTCTTCTTCTGTACTAGCATTTATATTAAATTCAGTCCGTGCATTTCAAATGTCCTTATACATTCATTAATTATACAGTAGACCGGGTAAATGCAATAATGGCATACCGCATACCTACTTGGGGAACTGTATGCGTGACTGGACGGCTCTCACGTCACCCCTATGCATTTTTATGGTTGAGATGTGTGTCATATCACATGACTGAGAAATATTTCTAAAATGGGAGTATGCACAGTTCATACGTTTTGAATATAAGTAAGTACTGTTTATTTTTTGTCTGTGATAAAATGAACACACTATATACCTACCATGGTAAAAACCTTTCAAAGAAAAAACCCTAGTTTAACGAACCGAATTGAAATGGGACCACGCGAGAAGCGTCAGCTATCAGATAAGAAAAGAATCATCAAAATCGGTTCTCCCAGTCGTAAAATCTGAGGTAAGAAACGTAAAAAATACAGTTGAATCGAGAACTTCTTCCTTTATTTTTTTTTTATATAGGACACGTCAAAATGACTTTACCTCGCCTGATAGTAAGCTAAAGGCACCTTTTGGTAGTCGGTTAAAAATAAGATCAATGATCGTCAATGAGTTTTCAATATTTGCCGTGTAAACTTGACACAATGTTGGAACGAACAAGTTATAGTAACTCTAATAGTCTTCTTTATTACTTATAACCCAGAACGGCTGAACCGATTTGGCTGAAAATTGCTAGGGAGGTAGCTTAGAACCACTTTTAATACTCTTTTAGTGGAGAGGAGAGGAGTGGGGTAAAGAGTGGCGAGTGGAGTGAAGTGGAGTTGAGAGTGGAAGTGGAGAGTCGAGTGGAGAGTCGTTTAATCGGTGGCGATACCGACTTCCACGCGGGCGAAGCCGCGGACGAAAGCTAGTACAGGAATAAAGGCTCCAATATAAATAGCTAGAAAGATGAGCAGTACAAAAAGGTCATTATCACCCATTCTCCCCCTGTATATAGGTCAGCACAGTCTAATAAAGGCGACGACACCAACTAATATTAGCATAATAACTTCGTTTGCACACCAACCATTTCTAACGTAGCCTAGATGTCGCTGCAGCGCTGCAAACGACATTGTAATTGCTTCAGCAATCTCTTTAATCACAACTAGATGCCATTATAGTTGTCATTTTCTAATGATTTTGATGAATATAACATGTAGAGGGTAGAGTGTTGCAAATCCACACTTTTTTTTCATCGTACGGAAATCCCCATGGATACCACCCCGTCGGTCATCGAGGGTGGTTATGTCAGAATCGAACCGACTAAAACCGCACATCGTCTCGGGTCTTAATTACCGAGGTGTAAGGTTACTCAATAGGCATATCCCTCGCACCCCAGCTGACCCGGGCCGTCTACGTTTTTAAGATGGCCCCCTCGACCCCCCAAAAGGGGGGTGGGGCAAGCATAGCGCCTCTTCACCGACGGTAGGGTGTAGGGTGACAGGCGGCCGTCCTGTCACCCAACCGTCGGCGCGCAGACAATCAGCTCGCCCCCGCTCGCTCCCCACTGTGCCCTCTGCTAGTTAGAGGGACACGTGGAGAGCCTCGGTGCAGCCCTCTAGAGGGCCACTCTCACCTCGGCCGGATTGGCCGCAGGCAGCAGCGTCTCCCGTGGCGAGTGGGAGGCGCTGCTCGCCTCCGTTGCCCAGGTGCACCACGTGGAGGTTCCGGCCCGCACCCAGTGCAAGTCTACCCTGGTAAGTATTTATAAACATCACAACATTTTCAGTTTCTCAGTCCGTAGCAGCCGGTCCCAGACCGTGGGCTGTCGAACCCATCAAATGTTGTGATGTTTATAAAGTACTATGTTTATACTAGTACTTTTTAGAGCTGTATTTTTTAAGTTTTGTGGGGAAGATGTTGTGATATTTTTAGTTTTGTTTTTTGAGGGAAAGATGTTGTGATATTGATATTTATACTTTAACAATATAAAAGTATAAGTGTAACATCTAAAAAGTATAAATATCAATATCACAACAATTTGGTTATTACATTATGTGCTAATCACATGATTTACCATCTGCTGACGGTGAAGGAAAAACATCATGAGGGAACACACTCATGTCCTAGAAGAAATTCTAAGGAATGTCCGATCCACCGACCCGCATTAGGCCAGCGTGTGTGGATTAAGGTCTTAACCCTCTCAGCTCTTTCGTTAGAGGAGAGGAGACCCGTGCCCAGCAGTGGGACATAAATGAGTTGCTATCAGATAGATTACGGTGTGTTACCTTTTTTTTTTTTTTTTTTTTTTCCGTGCGGAAATCCTCATGGATACCCACCCCGCGGCCAGCGGGCAGGCCCCCTCGGGTTTGGGAACACGGTGTGTTACCTTATGTTGTTTGCGACCGCTTTGCACCAAATAAATGATTCTTTCTTTCTTTTCTTTCAATGAGCAAACTTTAGATGCAACCAAAGAAATGGTAATGATAATTGACGATGTAAAAAATCGCAATAAAACTGGTTAAAAAAACAAAATGGGTTGAAGTCATAGTAGACCAGTGCCGATAGACTTTGAGACAAAATAAATTTATAGTAGGATGAAACCTGTTGTAAAAGGAAGATAATATAATAAAAATGATAGGAAAAATAAATTACGGGTGATCTGAGCTCGGGAAGGGGGGAGGGGGGTGAGTTTTAAGGGTAAAAACGGTTTATCTCGATTTCCGGCAAAACTACAAGTCCTATGGAAAAAAGTTAAATGACAAAGTTGTAGGTAATAAAGAGACCTACAACTTTTCTATTTACACTTTTTTCACATAACCTCAAAAAGTATGTGAAAAATTCAAATAATCAAGTTTTTGGTTTTTTATTTTTATCTTAAGCAAAACAAATTTGTTTTCCACGAAATTTGGTGAAAACTTAGCTTTTTATGTCCCAAAGACACTGTAATTTTTTTTGATTTGAAATACTCTTTTTTTCAGCTTATTTTGACTAAATATCGAAAAACCACCCCAATTTTCAATCGAAAAATCTCACGTCAAAATATCAGCTTTTTAAAAAAAGTCAAAGAGTTTTTTGTTCTTTGAAATCTCTTCTTTCTGATAATGTAAAAATATATATACATTGCTATGGTAAATGTTCTCAGAAAATGCAAAGAAGAAAAACTCGAATTCGAAATTAACATTTTTGTATTAAGTCATTTCCTCGTTGAGGTGGGATGAAAAGTTACATGTTGCACTATAACTTCATGGTTGCACTCGAGTGCAAAGATTTTTCACCTTGTGCTCTTTTGATTCCCTCGCTAAAGCTCAGGGTTCTATTTTGTGAATCGCTCGCTGCGCTCGTGATTCTAATTATGAACCCTTCGCTTGCTCGGTCATCAAAACTGAGCACGCGAAGGGTTCTAAAAATTGAACCCAGATCTTTAACGAGGGAATCAAAAGTGCGCAAGGTGAAAAATCTTTGCACTCGAGTGTAACTATGAAGCTATAGTGCAACACGTAACTTTTCATCCCACCTCAGCGAGGAAATGACTAAATACAATAATCACAAAATAGAACCCTGAGCTTTAGCGAGGGAATCAAAAGAGCACAAGGTGAAAAATCTTTGCACTCGAGTGCAACCATGAAGTTATAGTGCAACATGTAACTTTTCATCCCACCTCAACGAGGAAATGACTTAATACAAAAATGTTAATTTCGAATTCGAGTTTTTCTTCTTTGCATTTTCTGAGAACATTTACCATAGCAATGTATATATATTTTTACATTATCAGAAAGAAGAGATTTCAGAGAACAAAAAACTCCTTAATTTTTTTTAAAAAGCTGATATTTTGACGTGAGATTTTTCGATTGAAAATTGGGGTGGTTTTTCGATATTTAGTCAAAATAAGCTGAAAAAAAGAGTATTTCAAATCAAAAAAATTACAGTGTCTTTGGGACATAAAAAGCTAAATTTTCACCAAATTTCGTGGAAAACAAATTTGTTTTGCTTAAGATAAAAATAAAAAACCAAAAACTTGATTATTTGAATTTTTCACATACTTTTTGAGGTTATGTGAAAAAAGTGTAAATAGAAAAGTTGTAGGTCTCTTTATTACCTACAACTTTGTCATTTAACTTTTTTCCATAGGACTTGTAGTTTTGCCGGAAATCGAGATAAACCGTTTTTACCCTTAAAACTCACCCCCCTCCCCCCTCCCCGAGCTCAGATCGCCCGTAATTTATTTTTCCTATCATTTTTATTATATTCTCTTCCTTTTACAATAGGTTTCATCCTACTATAAATTTCTTTTACTTTTTACCATTTTCATAGCTATCTGCACTGGTCTATAGTATAAATTCGTTTACGAATCTCAGATTGGTGCAATGAATGGTGAATTTTGGCCGGCTTGTATTTTATTACCATAAAATACCAGTTACAACGTTAAGTAGATTTATGTTTATAGCAACATTGTTTTGTTACTAGTAGATGTTCTGTTGTGATATTACAACATGGCTTGTTGATGTATTGCGCTTTGGGATTAAACTAACAATGAAATATTTTACAATAGATAAACCGATTTTATGCATATACTTACTTTATATTTTACAGGCCACGATGATCGCTTACCATCAGGTGGGCCATGTGCTTGTCTGCCACCTAAGTGTTATAAAAAATAATAAACACAGAAGTCGATAATCGTTTTTTGGTAATATCTTCGGTGGTACTTAACCAAATTATAATCAGAATACGACAGGTTCTGTCTCACTGAGGAACAAACAGACCAGAATTAAAAAAAAAACCATTTATATATTTAATATTTATGCACACTGCACACACAATGTTAATTAGTACAGAAAATGGAAGGTGGAAAGAATAGTACAATGGTACTGCTTATTTCTGAAAGAAATTTCCTCCAGCAGACCGGCGAGAGGAGATCTTGAGCAAGAACAAAAAGGTGCATTTATATACTGTTTCAGAATAGTTCAGTGAACATAACCCAAGTTTTTTTTAAATATCTCTAATGTACAGACAACTAATTTACCATTTTATGATAGAATTGATATACTTAATATATTTAATGCAATGTAGAGATCATTCAAATATATATTAGTGTTTAGCAACTTTTGTCTCCAACCGTACAAACATGTTGAAACCTCATCAGCCATATTGTTTAAGTTGTACTCCTGTAGGCTGCGCTGCGCTTAATTTCCGCCTGCCTGTTCACGTCATCACTACTTCCGTCTAGGCATAATGTTTGTCAATATTTTCTTGAAAACCAAGCGTATAATTTATAATCTCTTACTTATATTTAGTTATAGAATAGTTTATTGCCTTGTATTGTAATATTATATAATTTATATGTTTTACTTTTAAATTCAATTAAGAAAAATTATCGTTCTGTTGTCAAGTGTAAATCATGAGAATGGTTTAACCGATTTGGATAATTTTTTGTTGTTTTCGTAATTATCACGATGAAAAAGACGACCTTCTAAACATTACAGCTCAATGGCGATATCGAAGTTCTATGGTTAGATCAATTGTCGGACTTTTCAGGACTGCAACCCGTAACGACTGCCATAGATGTTTGCATGGCAACCGAAACCGACGGCTTAACGTGCTCTCTGAAGCACGGAAATACCCAGACCAATGCAAATAGACATATTTATGCATACAAATATTTGCATTGAACGGGTATCGAACCCACGACCTCCAACGTAGCAGTCACCGCCACGCCACGGAGATCGTCGAGCGTCATTCATAAACATAACCTATTTCAATCCGCGGCCGCTTATGTTTTGACCATTTATTGACACGTACCTTAACCACACTTTGCCCACTATCACTACACTACACTATTCGTTAATCGACTTGTCAAAAACAGAACTCGAGTCCTCTTCTTTATTTTTTTTTTAACAGTCAGGTTCGTTTGAATGTTACAAGTATGTGCCTAATATGTTTTTGCTTTGTGTTTTTATATTGTTTTGTTTGTAATTCGGGTTTTGCATGTTGTCAAGCATCCTCTATGCAGTTGGTACTCACTGTGGGATTGGTTTTTATTGATATCTTTTCGTATATTTTGCGAGAGTTAGTTGGAAATTGTTTGTTATTGTTCCATTTGAAGTATAAGCTATTTCAAGCGTCATGATTAGGGCTTGAAATAAAGTACCTACCACTAATTATTTGTATAACATGGTATTGTTAAATTGTTTAATTTTAAACTAAGAATTTTCTTATTTATGCCTGTATAGTTTACTTACATTTCGCAACTATGTTCTTCAATCATACGAAAATCGGCCTACGTAAAAATCGATTTTCGTTTTTGGTCATAAATCTGATTCTACTGAATCAATTTCAATCAAACCAAGATATTTGTACTTAATACAAAAAAACACATCAAATTTTGTTCTGTAGTTTTGCCGTTCATCGTGAAAAAACAGACAACAAATTCTAAAAAAATATACGAGTATTCTTGTGTTCAGATCTCTATAGGTACGAGCTCTAACAAATAATTTAAAATTTTATAATGATGATGACCACTCTACGCGATAACTACCATTTTTAACCGACTTCAAAAAAGGAGGAATTCTCAATTCATATGCAATTTTTTCTTGTATATGTTACGCGACAGCGGCGCCAATTATGGATGGAGTTTGATTTTTTTTTTGTTTGAAAGAGGCTACTTCTGAGGTGGTCCTATATCTAGGGTATCAGGATCTGATGCTGGGATCTTGGGAAAATTGAGATTTACGGCAAAAATTCTGTTCTTGATGCTTCTGTATATAATAAACCTCATAAATAGGTACTTTTCTGTTTCTGTACACTAAAAAGTAAATAATATTAGTTTGTGAAGTCAGTTTTTTTAACGTAGTTATAATTATTATATAGTACTTACCTACATATTAACCAAAAACCCTCACTGTATCTTTGCAAACGCAACGCATCAGTCGGCAAACGAAGATTGAAGTAGAAACGCAGAAAGTTTATACATTGTACCAATTTGGTGTTGGGAAGACCGGCTTGCGTTATCTAGTATCTAGCCTCCTCTAGACCAGTGGCTAGTATACTAATTAGTGGCTACACTATTATCTTGAGGCTACGTCAACGCGATAACAGCAAGACAGTCACGTCAACAATTTATGGTATTATCTAACTGTACTGTCTTGAGCCGTCTCAATGTTCACTGCATTGAAGTAAAGCTATTGTAGGTACTTATATTACATGTTCGCTATGCTATGCATGTGTTTAATATGCGAATATAGTAATATGATTTGATTTAAATTTTAACTGACTCCAAAAAAGGAAGGGGTTCTCAATTCGACTCAATTCAGAAGTGCTAAAGTATTTTAACAGAAATTATTTTTTTACTTAGACTATTAGTAATAAACACGTACTGTAAACTTTGAGAATACCGTGAGGCAAAACCGGTAAGAATCAATGAATGAATATTATAAGTACCCAGTATCCAAAAAAGTAATTTATAAGTTATAAAAGAAATCACTGACTCGTGAAGGATTTGAACCTCCGCCCTCCGATGATCAAGAAAACTTATATATCGGCGCTCTAACCTACTGAGCTAACGAGTCCCGCCAAACGTGTTCGAAAAACTCGACCGGTTTCGTCGACATGACGTCATTGCCCGCTATAAATAGATGCAGTAGATTACTCGCTACCCACGTATAGATGTGACTCACCTTAGTAATATAAACATCGATGGAGTGGGAGTCCGTGAACAATCGATGTGGGTAGAGCTGTGGAATCTGTGTATCAATTGCATGATAGTTATAAAATATTATGCAATTTTAATATGTTATTGTTAAAACTTCATACGGCTTTTACCCCTGCAGCCTCAGCAGGTCTAAGCAAGAGATGAGGTAGTCCCTATTTTTACTTCACCAGGGAAATCGCTATGAGAAAAAATCCTGATAATGGTGGTTTCTCAGGATTTTTCCTCATAGCGATTTCTCAGTTGCGTTCAAAATTTGCATTTTTTTTTTCTTTTATTTTATTTTCTTTATTTTCAAAATAGTGCAACGTAACTACATCTTTTTGACGTCAAAAACTACTTAATACTAAGTTTACCACGGCTTTTTAGGCGCTAGTGCAGACAAAACGGCGCAACAAATTCCACTGCTGCATTTTCAGACGTCAGCTTATGTATAGACTAATAAATATGGACGAATGTACATTTTTGTCTTGTGTCATATTTTAATACGGGCCTTAGAATATTATATTATTATTCAGTTGATTATAAAGCTGTCTGCTACCAAAATAAGATAGTTTCTTATAACAGTACAGTACATCTTTTCGTAATTTGGGAAGGTGATTGATAGCTGGTACTGGATGAGATGTCGGGCGCGCCATCTGTTAACGTCACAAAAAAACTTCCAGCGTTGATTTTTTTGATTTATTGAAAAGACAATTTTTAAACTGTCGTGGCGTAGCGGTGGTGGTGGAGCAGCCGACTGCTACGTTCGAGGTCGCGGGTATGATTCCTGTTCAGTGCATTTTTTTATGCATGTCAATTTGAATTAGTTTGGGAGTTTCTGTGCCTCGGAGAGCACGTTAAGGCGTCAGCCCGGTTGCCGTATGAAATTCACATTGGTACTGCCCGGCCGGATTCGAACTCGATACCTCTGAAAAGAGGCCGCGTCTTTATCCATTCAGCTACCATCGCTGTAATGATTTATTTTAGCAAATATCATAAAAACCTTTTTAAAAAAAGAATCTTTTTTTATACTACTTAAGTAGCAGAGAAGCACACGGCCCACCTGATGGGAAGCAGTCATTGTGCCTATGGACGTGTGCAACACCAAGGGTATCACACTCGCGCTGCCGACCCTGAAAGGAAAGGAAGGGGTGAGGTAGGGGAGCTAGGAAAGGGTGGGAGAGGAGGAATGTGCTCTGGCTACCCTACTTACCACCGAGAACACAATACGATGGTTATTATGATGGTCTTTGGAGGTCCCAGTCGGACTGCTCAGATTGGACGGGAGATACCATCATGTCCTACCTCCTTACAAAGTTTTATAAAGCTAAAAGTAAATGGTATAATGTTTAGAAATGGCGTCGCTAATAAACCTGGCTCACTGTCAATGGGGCTAATACAAACAACACAAAAGTCTTAGAAAAACGTAAAACCTTCTGTTTCGGTAATTAACTAATTAGATGCAATTCAATGGCCCCGTCGAATACTCGTGCAATCGAAAAATGGCAACTTCGCAGGAGAAAATAAAAACGTTTAATCCCTAATATCTTGGCTTTCATTGTAGGTAGGTTAATGCAATGTTAAATGAAATGAAATATTTTACAAGTTAAACGGTTTTAAATAAAATTGTATTGTCATCAGAACTCAAGACTTCTGCCTAGTATCAGACCAATCAGACAACTGAAAGAGATTTTCGACCCAAACAAACAGGTCAAGTTAAATAAAACCGTTTAATAATAAATCTTTTGACTGGTAACGGTGCAAGTCACAAATATTAATGTTCTTGTGACAGAAAAGTCACACATGGAAAAGTCCATGGAAGGGGGAAGGGTAACAGACCGAAAAAAAAACTAAATAAATAAATAAATACTCTACGACATTCTACAAATCGCTCCCTAGACCCCAGGTAAGCTTAGTTTCACTAGCTTGTGTTATTGGTTCTAGAATGCTGATAAACATACTTATAAACTTTTTTTTGTAAATACATACTTGTCATACATAGTTAACCTTTTTTCGGTATTGGACAGATTCGTGGATTGGACAGTTTCATCACCCAGACCAATGCAAATAGACATATTCATACAAATATTTGCATTGAGCGGGAATCGAACCCGCGCCCTCTGCGTAGCAGTCGCATGCACTACCGCTACGCCACAGAGGCCGTCAAATAAAAGTCGTGCATTGACTCTTGTACGTCTATTCGATGGAGGCCATCGAATTGTGCTCCAAAGTTAATAAGGCGAACACCCGTAGCCGCCCATTAAAAATACTGTCACATAAACGAACGTTTTTTTTTAAGAAAAAAGGAGGAAAAATAAAAGAAAATGTATTTAATTCTGCTATCAGAACTTAAGGGCCTCAGTCTGTGGTGTAGCGGTAGTGCATTCGTTTGATCCAACAGGGGGCGCGGGTTCGATGCCCGCTCACTACAAAAATTTGTATGCATGTCTAGTAACATTATAACTGATAATGTATGTATAAAATAATATCTGCCTACAAACAAAATAAAAAAAATAAAAATGTTAAAAGTTTGACTCGTGAAGGATTCGAACCTCCGACCTCCGATGGTTACAGTGGCTATAACACAGGGCGTATTAAGATTTGCTTTCGGCGCTCTAACCAACTGAGCTAACGAGTCGTGATCAAACTTAATGAAAATATCAACTGCTTTGTACTCAGTGTCATAATATTGTGCAATCATGAAGATTTCTGCAGATAATTACAGTATTATAAGTAGTTAATTACGGGCATATACAAACTGTTGAATTGCATTTGAGCATCCATCACAGGGGGGCTTCAACTACTTATAGTCATCACAAATTCACTAGTGCATTGAATGTCAGAACTTCGTTCACGTAATTCCCGGGCGATAACATTGATCAGATGACGCGCACATTACCTACTTGTATGGACTTAGGACCTGCAGTATGTATATAGAGTCTAGACTAAGGAAATAATTGTAAATAGACCAAAAAAACAGCCCGCTGAGTTTCTTACCGGAGTCTTCTCAGGTCTGGACCGCGGTTCGAACCGGTGTGGTCCATTTGCTTCTAGTTTTAAATATTTTTGATTTTGACGTTTTGTAAGTTCCGTAAATAATGGTCTATTAATAATAAATGATTTTTGGCTTTGACTTTGACTGGTTTTTTTATCCTGCGGAAATCTTTACGAATACCACCCCCGTCGGCCATCGGGGGTGGTTATGTCGAAATCGAATGGTGTTAATATTGGAATCTAACCGACTAAAACCGCACGCCATCTCGAGTCTTATTTGCCGGAGTGTAAGGTTACCCAATAGGAATATCCCGCGCACTAAAGGTGGTATTGACGTGTCCAATTTAAAAAAATATTTCAAAGCCAGAATATAGAAATTCTTATACTTAGAAAAGACATGAAAAAATTTACACAAGTCTTATAAAAAAGGTGACTCGTGGAGGACTCGAACTTCCGACCTCCGATAGTTCTGTACTGTGTTTGAAACATTTTGCTAACTTCGGCGCTCTAGCCCCCTGAGCTAACGAGTCCTGTTATCAATGCATTAAAATATTAATCAGTTTTCTCTTAATGACGTCACTCTGTGAAGTGTCTCAATGTTTATAGACTAAGTATGTAATCTATAAACATTGAGACACAAGTACTTTTGAGTATGTTGCTTTTGATAGTACACAATCAGTATAAACATCATCTAGTTGCCCTTGTCCTAATTAGTTGGGGTCGGCGCAACATTGTCTCCATACACTCTTGTCAGATGTCATCTCATCACCAATTAAAAAAATATATTTCGAAGAATTTTGAAGATTTTTCTGTAATTGGTTAACATATAATGAAATCAAATAAACAAAGAATCATTAAAATCGGTTCATCGGACCCCTCCTTCCCCCACCCCTCTCTTGTTCCCTCTCATTTCCTGCCCCCTCTCCTCCTTTTCAGAGTCGGCAGCGCGACTGTGAAGCCTCTGGTGTTGCACACGTCCATAGGCCACTGCTTCGCATCAGTTAGGCCGTGTGCTTGTCTGCGACCTAAGTTTTATTAAAAAAAACCTTGGAATCATAAGGTTACAATAGATAAAAAAGTATATCTAATGTATTTTCGAATAGACTACAATATATCTATACCATTCGTTTTTCTTTTAACAACATATATTATCTCTTAATATATATAAATCTCGTGTCACAATGTTTGTCCTCAATGGACTCCTAAACCACTTAACCGATTATAATAAAATTCGCACACCATGTGCAGTTCGATCCAACTTGAGAGATAGGATAGTTTTTGAAACGGATTTCGACATCCACGCGGGCGGAGCCGCGGACAACAGCTAGTCTTAATATATATAAATCTCGTGTCACAATGTTTGTCCTCAATGGACTCCTAAACCACTTAACCAATTATAATAAAATTCGCACACCATGTGCAGTTCGATCCAACTTGAGAGATAGGATAGTTTTTGAAACGGATTTCGACATCCACGCGGGCGGAGCCGCGGGCAACAGCTAGTATATTATATAATCCATCATTAAAACAATTATAACACAAAAACATCCTACAAGACTGAAACAAATAAAAGAAAACTTTTGTAAAGTTACCAAGGCTGTATATTTTGTACACGGTACCATGTGCGCTCGGGGCTATTTTGAAACCAGCTTAACTTAACCTCCCAGGCCTCTAACACTCACAACAACCCTTCACATAAATGTATAACAAGAGAATGTTGAAGAGGTCTTTGGCACTGGTCGCTAGTCATATATTATTCAATACCGTTTCTCCTATTATGCGGCTTTTTCTATATTTTTGTCACTGTAGAAATATAAAGGTGAATGGTTTAGAGCACGTACCGTTTTGATGGGTTTGTGAATATCAACTGTTCTGTATCCAACAATATAATATAGTGTCTAGTCACAGCGGGTCAAGAATAACCCCCGTAGACAAGTGTCACAGCGTAAATAGCTAAGGAAACGAATAGATTAGGTCGACCAATCACATCCAAGCTCGTCACCGGCGTACGATGCACGCGCCGCGGCGGAATCACTAGCTGGAGTGTGATTGGTCGACCTAATCTATTCTATTCCTTAGCGATTTAGACTTTTTACACTTGTCTACGTGCCCTGGGGCCTTACCACAAACTCTTAAAGAAGTATTATTTCAATATTACTTAACAATCATAATGTGAATCGGACTCAGTCAAACGTCGTCCGTTATCTTCTTAATATATATAAATCTCGTGTCACAATGTTTGTCCTCAATGGACTCCTAAACCACTTAACCGATTATAATAAAATTCGCACACCATGTGCAGTTCGATCCAACTTGAGAGATAGGATAGTTTTTGAAACGGATTTCGACATCCACGCGGGCGGAGCCGCGGGCAACAGCTAGTTATATATAAGTGTTATGTGTCTTGTAAATCTACTAACAAATTGAATTAAATAAATTCACAACATATACCATAAAAGTATATGCTAGAATAATATATTATAATACTATAGTATCCGTCGACGTCAAAGGTCCGATTCACACTGTGAAAGTTAATAAGTAATATTGGAATAGTACTGCTTTAAGGCATGGTAAGGCCTCTCCCACACTCTCCCATAGAGTCATACCATACTAGGTGGGATTAAATTTAATACCAAGATTCGTACATTATTAGTATCTGGTTAAGCGATAATGTACCCTCTGTAGTAATAATTAAGTAACTTTTTATGCTTAGCATATGCCCGCGTGGATGTCGGTTTTCGCGTTTTTTGACTTCATCTCCGGTTCTAATCAACCGATTGTGATCACATACATAACATTTTAAATCTGACCAAGACCTAAAAAAACCGCATTGAAATTCGTTCAGTAGTTTATGGGCCAATCGCGCACTAACAGACAAGAATTCCAAAAAAAACTGTTTTTGTTACTGGTATTACAATAGATAATGGGATATTTACCATGTTTATTTATACATCTGTTTGTTTCTGTGGAGTATAATATCCGTGATAATGGCACTTGCAACAACGCTGAAATATCGGATACTCAAACATCGTAAATATCCCGTTAACTATTATTATAATACTAGTGATTTGAATGACCATGTCAATCTAAAAACTATTTTTGTGTTCAGAATCGTTCATATAACATAAGCCAAGTTTTTTTTTAAATATCTCCAATGTTACAACAACTACTTTACAATAATATTATAATAGTATAGATATCGACTTACTACTTTGAAGAAAGTTTCTGAAGCAAATTCCAATATCTTCAGCGCATGCCTACACCAAGCCAATATTTCACAGTAATAGTCCATAGAGAACACAGGTCATGAAACTCCACTATCAAGCTCAGAAGCATCACCCTTAATGCCAAAGTAACGAGAACCAAATGTGTCAGAAAGCTCCATAGCCAGCGAACTCCTCATTTTTGACGACCATAATAATATAAAGTAAAATATCCGCTTAGTTTTCTGTGAACATCCCAGAATAGTCACATCGTAAAACTTGATGCTTAGAAAGCGCGGGTGAAGATATAAAAAAAACTTTTCCAGGTTTACGAGCCACATCAAAGTATATGTACCAGGGAGTTATGATGTTGGAGGAACTATCTAAGGAATGTTGGGCTATAAAGGTGCGCTAAACGGCAAAATTAGATTAAGGATGAGATTGACTGCAAATTGATTTCTGGGATCAAAATGGGTGTGTGGTGAATTTTATCTAGTTAATAAAATTTTGATACTGGTACCGTGTCATAGAAGGAATACGAAGGGAAATTACGGAGGTTAGGACACGACGGTTTCTACCGTCCGAACTGTGAAGTCCACCTGGGGCAGTCCGCACTACAGAACACCGCTGCCATAATAACCATCGTGTTGTGTTTCCGGCGATAAGTAGGGTAGCCAGAGCTCACAATCCCTTCATCCTCTCGCCACTCCAGTGTCGGCAGTGCGAGTGTCACGGTAACCACTTCCCATCAGGTGGGCCGTGCACTTATCTGGCACCTAAGTAGTATAAAAAAATCACTTCAATAATACGAAATAACTAAAGTCATATAAGTACAATAAGTAATAAAAATATTTGCACTAAACAGGAATCAAAACCGCACACTCTGGAATGGCAATCGAATGCACTACCACCAATCCACACAACACACGAGTTAATTCACAATGTTTCCCGTAGTTCGTTATTTTCTCAGTACCATTGTATAATGGTATATATACCATTATGTATATAACGTATTTCGGAGTATAATCCAATGAAGAAAGGATTCCATCCTTTGTGACGTGACAGCGGCGTGATTACGACATAAATTGATGACGTCACATTGCGACGCGAGATAGCGTCTTCACAGACAATCGCTGTTGTGGGCGGGAAAATGTTTAGATACTGCTTTGTAATAACCAATAATAACCTTTGTGGTATAGCGGTAAAACGTTTGACTGCTAAGTTAGGAATCCCATGTCCAATTGCCGCACAGTTTTGGTATGGGTAGGTAGTTCATCCCCCGGGCCAGCCCTATGACCTCAGCTGCTGAAAAGTATCTAAAACGTCGGGTTCAATTTGAATAACTAATAATAACAACAAATAAAATAATAGCTAAAATAGAAATAGTTAAAAATAGTTTAATGGTATGATATTCAAGTTAAATTCCAACAAATATGTAGATGAAAAAAATACTAGTTATTATATAATAGTTGACGGGATATTTTCCATGTTTGTTGAGTATCCGATATTTCGCAACCCTGTAATTGCAAGTGCCATGATCACGGAAGTACTACGGAGACATGTGACAAGTGACATGACACGGAAATAAGGGATACTCAACAAAACCAATAAACATGTTAAGTATTCCGTCCACCATTATTATTAGTATTTTTTTCTAAATACATTTGTCGGAATTATACCCGAATATTTTTTTTATATTTGACACGACAAAATGACTTCACGTCACCTGATGGTAAACTAAAGGTAAAGTCTCAGGACTGGGCTCACCACTGCATACACCGGTAGTGCTACAATGGTGGTCCTTAACTTGACGGCCTCATCAAATGCTTTTTCACGACCCCACTATTAGGAGGAAGTAAACACATGCGCTGGTAAAGAATTCCAAGTCTTTATGGTACTTGAATATCATACCATTTAATTAATTTTAAAGATTTCTATAAATTCATACCTATTTGTGTGTCTTAAACGGTACAGTGTGCGACGATTTCTAGTAGCATGTGTATGAAACATACAGTTTTCTTCGCTACTACCGGACAAAACTCACACAAGTTACAGCCTGGCTATAATAAATCATGCTCTGATTGTTAACCCGGCTAATCTATCTTGAAAGTTTCTCACAACGCAGTTTTATTTTTGTTGTTTTATTTCCTTGAGTATGGAAACATTAGGTGTGACGGGTTTCGAGTTTTGCTAACCGTTTTTACAAATCTCTTTTTGAAAAACGATTTGTAGTACTCGAAAAAGTCGATAATTCAACTTTGGCGTCAAATTCAATAATGACATGTTTTCAAATGCGTGATTTCACGACGATTATACTGGGTTTATTTTCTAGGCTGCAAGAGATTGCAGACCTAATTGATAATTATTTTAACACAATATCTTTACACATGCCTGAGAAAATGGTAAAAGGATAGATATACAGACAGATAGACAGACGGACATCCAAGTTAGTAATCCTATAAGGGTTCTGTTTATTGTTTTTAACGTCAAGAACCCTAAAAATTGAATAACCATTCTCGTACTAAAAGTACCATTTTACGTGTGGAATTCCCTACGAAAGTAGCTCCCACCAGCGAGGGTGGTTATTTCTAACTAGAACCGAATAAAAAAATCACATGCCATCTAAGATCTTATGCGGGGTGAGATGGTATAATAAATCAAACTACTTACCAGGCACTACTAAGGCAGACTAGGACACAGTGACTGCTTCCCATCAGGTGGGCCGTGTGCTTGTCTGCCACCAAAGTGGTATAATAAAGACTAGGGACACTCATACTGTAGTGGTTCACTACAAAAAAAAACTCTTCCAATTGATCCCACCCTCTCCTTTCCTATATAGAACTGCACGTGCTAGACTGAGGTATCATACAGTGGAATCAATTTCATGAAGAACCAAGCGGTTCGCTGCCTCTTTTATTTGCCGCACCATAAAGACTTGGAATTTTTTACCAGCGCATGTGTTTCCTTCCTCCTATAGTCTCGGGGCCTTTAAGTGGGGCGTGAAAAAGCATTTAATGAGGCCGTCAAGCTGAGGGCCGCCACTGTAGCACTACCGGTGTATGTAGTGGTGACCCCAGTCCTGAGACTTTACCTTTAGCTTACCATCAGGCGAGGTAAAGTCATTTTGACGTGTCCTATATAAAAAAAAACAAATGAATCAAAAAAATATAAGCGAAAATAAGACAGCCAAGGTACCAGGTTTACATAACAATCGAAGAGTTAGAAGCCCACCTGGAGATTTATGCGGAGTCAATCTATTCCGGTCGCGTACTTGAAACGCGGCGTACAAACATAACGGGAATAACTGAAAAATACAGGAAACGTTGCAGACGTGATACAGCGTGTTCTAAGGTATCTCGCCGCGAGTTTCGTTTGAAATGAAAATATTGATACCAATATTACTTTGTTTTCATATCGGTTTTTGTAAATTTGGCTTTGAAGTGCGAAACTTTTAAACAAAGTTTAAGGTTATATCGGATTTTGTTTGATTGGTTATATTTTGGCAATCGCCTTAACTAAACAGCCTATCGTAGTGAAATCAAGTTTTTTTTTTTAAGGTCATATCGTCTTGATTCTGCTTCATCCTCCTCCTAGCGACTGCCTAATTGCGTCACTTCAAAGACCGTTCTTTCCCCATGACACCACCAAATGATACCCCTAGTGGTGTCATGGCAAATCACCTATTCCATGACACCTCTATTATTTTTTTATTGTTTTCTTGGCTTTTATGAGAACGAGTACCATCTGACCTGGATATAAAATCATGAGCCAAAGTCTCAATCGTTGTTAGCAGGTGTATCGATTAGTAAGTGAGATTGACTTTGGCCACAAGGATGGTGGTTCACTGTGACGAGATTTCATACGAATATCCTTAGTGTACACTCACCTTATAACACACATTTTAATCCATGTAAAAGAGCGTCATTCCTTCCTAATCCCAAGACTATTTTAACAGCACAAAATGTCACTATGTCCGCGGTCCCCTGTTAGCTATTTTAGTTTTATATTGTTGTTAGTAAACGTTCCCCAGATCGTACTAACCGTTGTTGTTTAAACTGCAGCTGAATACGTGCTACGTGCCCGATGGTCACATTGCAAGAATACCTCTATTGTTGCAAGAATAAGCAAGGAATAAATATTGTCTGAACTTTCAGAATGTTACTATATTTCTTTGCTAAAACAACACTACCTTTGAGATACTGTTCTTTTATTGTAATGATATAGTTTATTAACTGACTAGCTATTGTAGAATTCTGATTACATTCACACCACAAACTTTGGTAGTCTCTACTTTCCAAACTAACGATTTTTAACGAATATCATCGCTAACTTAACGATTTATCGGTATCTCATATTGCCCAAATGTACAGAATACCGTTTGACGCAAGAATCGTTACTGCAACCGATGTCTGTCGCTATATTAGCTTGCGATTTTGGTAGCAAAGTCGTAGCAATAAATAGATAGATAGATAACTCTTTATTGTACACCAACCTTAGTTATTAAGACAATGTTACATGGATCACAATCATTTCAGTTAAATGTACAATGGTCGAGACTGCAGCCCCAGGTCACAAACCGAAGCCGAAAGCCGAATCAACAACCATCATACCAGCTATCGCTGCACTACAGAAGCAATAAAATAAAATATAAACAAAATATATGCACAGTTTGTGCCTGTGAGGTTATCATGTAGAGACGTGTGCTGAGACTAAGATCTCTGGTCCGCACGTGACCTGGGAGAGCAAACCGTAATCTGTGTCTTTACATGGAGATGTGTTTGCGTGCATGTGATTATTAATCTGATGTAATTGTGAAGATATTATTTAAAATGATTTTTCTTTATAATCTTATACATACATAATGCTCACGCATTTTTCCCTCCGGGGTAGGCAGAGTCAATAGACCGCCATCTGCTTCTGTCCTTACATACTTCACGCGCTTCCTCTATTGTCATTAAAACCTTTCATGCAAGCTCGCCGGTTTCGAGTACTTTTGACCTGTAATTTTTTCAATGACTAATTAATTTGGTCAGTGTATATTTGGCGAGGTCGACCCCGGCTTGCCTTCCCACTTACATGTACCTGACATAATTATATTAATTTCGTGTATCATTCGCTGTAATCGTATAATATCATAAAATTGTAAATGAACTGTGTCTACATTGTATTATAGATACCAATTAATATATTTAAAAAATATTTAAGTCACACTAAAATGTTAACGGGAATTAACGCGATCATGATATACCTATACATACCTATATCATGGAACGCGAAAGTTTAAAAGTTAGTATTTAAGTCATGTTAAATGAAGTTGTCTATCTTTCTGTTGGCGATGGATGCAAAAAAATACTGAACGGATTTTGATGCGGTTTTTTTGTATGGAAGGTCCTTGGTCAGACTTAAAATCTTACGTATTGGTCATAGGCTATTTAGGAAACTGTAAAATAAGCTGTCTCTGTATATATAAAAAAAAGGTTATACCTATTACATGAATGATTCCAGACACAGACATATTTTTTTATTGTTTTGTATATTTGTCTGTCTGTTCACGGTGGACCCAAAAACTACTGAATGAATTATGATGAAGTTTTTGTTGCACACCGAACAAAGAATAGATACAGAAGAGCATTCGGCATCTAGTACAGTTTGAGTCTTATCTATCTTTCTCTTTCCTTTTCCCCTGTCACTGCACCCTTTTCACTAATGCGATACCCTGCGTTGATAACACAAATCGGTGGTCCCTCTGTACATTCGGACAGACATGTCGAAAATAGCCTTTTTAGGTGGTGCGAGATGGTATATAAAAAGTACGTTTCTCAGGAAAACAGATAATTCTGTACAAAATGTTGGTAATATTTGATTAGAAGTAAAGTGTGAGTAAGGAAGCCATTTTCTAATTGCAGCTGGGCGACGTTTAAAGTGCACACATAAAAGTGCAACTTCTAGTGTATCACTAATGCTTTGTTCCTTACTCTACCGGGAGTTTTAACTAATGATAGTATTAACTCCCCAATGATAGTTAAGTGTAAATATTCTATCTCACGAAGGCGGGTGATAAATTAAATAGTAGTACCTGTATCTTGTAAATACGCGTACATGTGTGTGCGAAAGTTCATGTCACGTTGACGTGACAACTTTCGCACACACATGTACGCATCTTTTGAAAGAAATTCATGTAGCAGTTAGTAGAACAAAAATTGCATTACAAATAATTCATTTTTAAAAGCAATTTGTATAGGTATAATGTTTTACTACAATGACAGCTAAACCGCCTTCGTGAAATGGAATAGAATATAGAGAAGCTTTGGTCTCTTCGCTGACTTTTTTGTGCATGTGCTTTTTTTGATACTTAGTCTGTGAAACAAAAGCTTTAAGATTTTTATAGTTTTTCGATGCATTTATGCATTAGGTAGGTATAAATATTCAGTGAACATTAAAAGCTCATCTAGGAAGCAAGGTTTCAGAAGAATCTAATCTACTATACCTAGAGTTGATATCTTGAAAAGCAACCAATATTCTAGCCCACTCTAATATACCTGTTATTAATAAATTAACGAAAAATTGCATTTTATGTTAAATAAACAAAAAAACATAAAGGAAAAAATTGTCGAGAATATGAAAAAATGAGTCCTTATTATTTTATCTTTGATTCTTTATAGGTACGAAATATGATGTTAGTAATTGTGGTTGTCTAATCCATGTTTTACCATTTCTGCGTGCAAAAGTATTAATCGATGGTTACTTTTACAAAAAACTTAAGATGATAATGTTGATTGATTGCAGAAACAGTAATCCTCTTCGATTGGTTACACACAAGAACATAGAATGATATGAAAGTATATAAATCATCATTTTATATTAGGCCCGCTGTGCTCCAACCTGCATAACTGCGGCTTTAAACCAAGCAACTGAGGGCGCTGTCAACATGGCCAAATTTTGGGCAGGACATATATTCAATACAGATGCAAAAGAGTTGCCAATGACTCAATGAAGAAGAAGAAGACACATATTCGAGATTTAATACCTACCTATTCACGTGTCCGATCCACAACTTTTTAAATACTCGGTGGATAAATTATCAACGAGTGTAATAAAATTATGAAACCTTTTACTTTCAAATTTATCTTCAAGCAAAAAAAAGTCGATCTCCCACAAATTACTATTAATTAATCGCATCAATTAACACAGGAGCCAAAAAATTAAAATATAAAATTAAAGCGTTTTATAAAATTAAATTTTGAAGCACCTCATGGCAAAGGAGGAATGTCATTAGAGTTAGAGCAAAAATTCCGATCGTATCGTTTCAAACGCGACCTGAATAAGCCACTCTAATTAATATTCCTGTCATTATATCCACTGTCTGATTCATGAATGAACTAAAGAGGTCCTTATTACAGAATTCAGCTGCTGAAAATTGTTAAGGCTTTTTTATAAGTTTTTAATTTAACTTTCACTTTTCGTATGTAAGTTGTCCGTCGAAATTTGCTAACCATTTTTCGACCATTTGTGGCTTTTTTTATATAGGACACGTCAAAATGACTTCAACTCGCCTGATGGTAAGTTAAAGGTCTCAGGTCCGGGGTCACCACTTCACGTCAGGACCGATTGAGCTGAAATTTTGCATACACTTTTAGTTTGTATGACAATTGAATAAAAGTTTGTTAAATAAAAAACACTATAATAATAAATTGAAAAATCAGAATTTGTTGCAAAATGGTATTTGGCTCGTCCGGGAATTGAACCCGGGACCTCCCGCTCTGTTTGCGAACATCATACCCTAGACCAACGAGCCTGTTACAAGTTGCATCGAAATACATGATTACAAACTTATTTATTGCGTAATGTTGTGAAATACTCGTACAATACGTGCTGATAAAATTTACCTCCCCACAGGACCACACAAGGTTCTATTATTAAATTGTATATTAGTTGTGGCTGTATATCGCATTATATCAAAAAAATACAATATGATTTTTTGGATGAACGATTTTGAAGATTTTACTATGTGCCTGTTTGTTCGCGATGGTCGCAAAAACTGCTGTACGGATTTCGATGCAGTTTGTTTTATTTGTAAGGTCTTGGTTCAATTTACAATTATTTGCCGTATGTTTCATTGCAATTGGTTAAGTAGAACCGGAGATATGACAAAACAATGATAACCGACCTCCGTGCGAGCGTGTTTGTAAATTGTTATTCAAACATCACACAATAACACTACCGGATGAATTCTTTTGAACTTATTGTGTTTAAAGCATATAATTAAACTTCACAACAGTATAATTATATTCTGGCCTCAATGACAAAAACAGAAAATACAATAATTTTGTTTGTCATACCCAAGTTAAGTCCAAATTTTCGGTGTCGAGATAAATAAAACTGACAAAACCAGGACACAGACTATTTGATTTCAATCCAACTTACATACCAAGTCTGTGCGGAAAATGGAATATTTCAATAGTATTATGTCATCAAAATACGTCTTAAAACGTGTTATTTTTTGTTTTTTTTATATAAGACACGTTAAAATGACCTCATCTCGCCTGATGGTAAGTTAAAGCTGAAGTCTCAGGACCATTAAATACACCGGTAGTGCTACAGTGGCGGCCCTCAGCTTGACGGTCTCATCAAATGCTTTTTCTCGCCCCGCTTAAAGGACCCGGGACTGTAGGAGCTGGTAAAGAATTCCAGGTCTTTGAGGTTTCTTTCTTCCTTTCAATAAGTAGTTGAACAGCATTTTCGTCTCAAAAAAGATTTTTTTTTAATTTGAAAATGATCATCTACTATTAACTCTGACCATACTTATTTAACTAAATTCACCTTCATTACAACATCAATGAAGGAAATAAACTCACCGCCTGATTATATCTTTTGACTCATTTCGATAATAACCTCTTCAAAGGGGTTAGCGAGCCATTTTATAAATTCAATCTGAAGCAGCTTAAACAAAATTTGTTATAATCTCCTCTCCATAATTACTGGCTGTTCTTCAAAGTATATTGACACTGACTGGCTGGTCTCTTTAGATTTGATAAAATAAATTCAGCTTACCTCTTTAGTTTAAAACCAATTATGACGCATTAAGTTGAATTTTCATCTCCTTCTCGTTATACATGGGATTGTATTCCAAGAATTTAAAAAAAGAAAAAAAGAATCGTTTAATTCATGCATTTAGTCAAGGTAGCATTAAACAACTAAACTTGATAAAAAAATACTTAAAATAATAATAATAATCTATCTCTGTACCAAATTTCAACCGGATTCGTTCAGCTGTTTTTGCGTGGAGAAGTATCAAAATATCCACACATACATACTCACAAACTTTCGCGTTTATAATATTAAAGTTAACTATCTGTACCCACGACCTCTTTCGCGTAATTTTAGATTTTTAATATTGCCTAAATTACTCCTTGTTACATCAGCTATCTGCCAGTGATAGTCCCGTCAAAGTCGGTCCAGCTATTTCAGAGATTAACTGGAACAAACAGACAGATGGACAGACAGACAGAAAATTAAAAAAAAATGTTTTGGTATATGTTCCGTCTATACAACCAAACAACTTAGTCAAAATTAGTTATTTTAATTTTTTTTTTATACTACTTAGGTGGCAGACAAGCACACGGCCCACCTGTTATTATAAACAAATATTATAAACAGACACTACAATTTTATGTATTTGTATAGATGCATAGTTATAAATATCAGTTTCAAAAAAATCCTACAAATCATTAAAAATAGAATGTGGATACTAAGTGGAACATATCACAGACAATGCACTTTCGGACACTTAAAGTAAAGTCAAAATGTAGAGTCGAACTTAAAAGCCAGTGGTTCAAATTATACCCGGAGGATTATGATTGTGGTCAAAGGATCCAGTATCACACATCCATTGTTAAAATGCAACCCAACGAATAAAGCAAGGTGATATAAGTTTAACAGTGGATTTGTGTGTTTTTGTAGCATCGTAGCTCCGAAATAAATGGACCGATTTGGATATGATTTTTTCTGTTATACTTATATGATCGAGATGATGCTCAAGATAACACTCCATCATACTTGGGCCCGGGTTCGATTCACATGCCCAGAAAGCGCGCTTGCTATCGCTACGTGCGGCAGTAGTTAGTTTAGTGTTACTAATTTAGTCAAAAATATGTAAAGAGCAACAAATACGTTTTGTTCTTAAGAACAAAATATCGTTTGTTCTTAAGAACAAAATATCGTTTGTTCTTAGGAACAAAATATAGTCCCGTTCTGGATGATCATTTTTTCCGATCAAAAAATCATTAGGAATAATTAACATACAATTTACTGCTCTAAAATTTCATTAAAATATATTTTGTTTTTACGAACAACATATAATTTGTTCTTAGGAACAAAATACGTTTTGTTCTTTAGGAACAAAATAAGTTTTGTTCTAAGGAACAAAATACGTTTTGTTGTTAGAAACAAAATACATTTTGTTCTTAAAAACAAAATATACTTTGTTCTTTAGTTAAGAAAGATCCAGATGAAGCATTAGTAGTAGGTACCTATTCTTATATTACTTTTCTTATTTCTTAAACCACATTATATCTTAAGTAATAAGCTTATACAACATCTGCAAGTTGTTACACATAAAACATTTTAACTAATAACTTACAATAGTCGGGACACAGGTGTGCCTATAAAACTGTGTAATTAGATAAAATATTCTGTCTGCGAGTCTAATCACTTTCAATTTAAATATACTGAGAACCTAATTTATTCTAATGTTGTACATTTGAATACTAGTCCATACTAAAATTGTAAAATTTGGAAGTTAACTCTGTCTGTCTATCAGTCTGTGACGCTTACACGCCTTAATCACTGAACAGATTATGATGTAAATTGGTAAAGAAATAGACTGGCGCATAAATAAGAAAGAACATTGATGAAAATCCCCCAGAAGCTAGAGTTTATATGATTTTTTTATGTTTATACGAGTATGAAGCATTTGATGAGGCCGTCAAGCTGAGAGCCACCATTGTGGCACTATCGGTGTTTGCAATGGTGACTCCCATTCCAGAGACTTTGTCTTTAGCTTACCATCAGGCGAGGTGAAGTCATGTTGACGTGTCAGACATAAAAAAAATTCTTGCCCAAACAATATAAATTCTGCACAGATCTAATTAATTTAAAAAAGTTTTGGAACCCCTAACGCACCCCTCTTCCTTAATATCAGTCACCCCCCGCATATAAATAAGGTAGTTGATTAGAAAAACAAATAAAACGCATGACTAACAATAAGATGAGCGAAAATGAGGCAAGATGAGCGGAGGTGGCAGAAGTTGAGAGGAAATGAAGTCTGATTTATTTAATTTTCGGTCATGGAATACGGATAAAATATATTTAAGAAGCACTATGAAACTTACATATATAATATCCGACGTAGCGGACCGAAGTTTTGTGCAACTGGTATCATGAAATGCATTTAATGACGTCACATAGCGCTTATTTGATGGTGCCAAGATGGCGAGCGTTTAATCTACTCAAATTTATGAGTTATTTTATACTTACAAAAAATTTATCTCTATCTTTATTAAATGTAAGGAGTCGGAGTGCGAGGAAAATGCCTTAGACTCCGGTGTCTGAGGACCTAAGACGGCGAGGTATCCTCTCTAATACAAAAACCCCACGAGACAGGCTTGACCAAGTGTGGGGTTGATAGTTTATCTTCTCTTCCTTCCAGTAATATGACTTCTTATATTTTTACTAGAATTTAGAGATTGTAAAGTAAACTGTTTTTTTTTTGCCCAAATAAACGATTATTATTCTTATTACAATCGCGTAATTCCCATTCCATTTTATTCCATTTTAGGCTCTGTTCAGTTAGGCTAATGAAAAGACAGACTTTTGCTCTTTCAACTACTTATACACTTAAAATTAAACTAAGTTGTCTAATTACTTACAAATCACGTCAAGACACAACTGTCTAAACTTTAGACGGTCTTTAGACTCTAAAGATTGTCTTGTCTTTAATGTGTGGTAGCCCTAATACCGCGCTTCCCTATTCTATTTTGTTCCATTTTAGGCTCTGTCTATAGACAAGACATATAGACAGACTTTTGCTCTTTTAACAAGTTACCCACTTAGAATTAAATTAAGTTGTCTAATTACTTATAAATCACGTCAAGACACAACTGTCTAAATTTTAGACAGTGTCTAAAGATTGTCTTGTCTTTAATGTGTGGTAGCCCTAATACTGCGCATCCCTATTCTATTTTGTTCCATTTTAGGTTCTGTCTATAGACAAGACAGTCTATAGACAAGACAGTCTATAGACAGAATTTTGCTCTTACAATAACTTACCCACTTAGAATTAAATTAAGTTGTTTAATTACTTACAAATCACATCAAGACACAACTGTCTAAATTTTAGACACTCTTTAGACAGTCTCTAAAGATTGTCTTGTCTTTAATGTGTGGTAGCCCTAATACCGCGCATCCCTATTCTATTCTGTTCCGTTTTAATGTGCCTTCCAGAGACCAGACGCGGTTTATAGACAGTTAGCGATGCCGGAACAAGATTCTTTATTATGATTGTACGCAAAAATGTAATATTGTTGTCTTTCTAAGACGGCATGATTTGATTGGACGGCTTTACAGATATAGGGCTTTGCCCCACTTGTGTTTCACTGTAATTGTGATCCCTCGGCTTTGTAATGAAAAATAACGAGATTTAGCAGATGATGAATGAAAAATATAATGTTTTTATGTAACATGATAAATAAGTTTAGTGCCAATTTAGGCGGAAATTTTGCCTCTAGAATTTTGAAAGGAATCTGTATAAAAACACTTATTCTCCGGAACAAATTCAATGCTAGGTGAAAGAAAAACATATTGAGGAAACCCACATGTCCTAGAAGAAATTCTAAGGACATGTCCGATCCACCAACCCGCATTACGCCAGCGTGTGTGGATTAAGGTCTAAACCCTCTCAGCTCTCTCGTTAGAGGAGAGGCGACCCGTGCCCAGCAGTGGGACATAAATGGGTTACTATCAACTGCTAGCTAAATCTTAATAAGTATTTTTATTTGTACAAAAGCACTACAATTTAAAAATGTTTGATTATTAAATTTACGAAAATTCATTTAATTAAGCTGAGGGCCACTATTGTAGCACTATCGATGTCTATACCTAATGGTAACCTAATTCCTGATTCCATCAGGCGAGGTGATGTCATTGACGTGTCACATACAAAATAAAAGGATCAAAATTAGGCATTTTGAAAAGAGTCTTTTTTTGACAACAGTGTTACTATGAAAAACAGGCATTGGTTTTTGGCAAGACAAAATTTCTATCAAAAATTTCTCATTTTCCCGTCTAAATCGACTATATAAAATAAGTCGGGTTTTCCTTCCTGACGCTATATCTCCAGAACGCATGAACCTATTTCCACGGTTTTGCATTCGTTGGAAAGGTATCGGGCTCCGTGAGGTTTATAGCATAGGAAACGACATCCACGCGGGCGGAGCCGCGGGCAACAGCTAGTTCCAAATAATTTATTCGGAACTTTTACAGCATAACATGAACGTTTAAACAAATACGCAAACATACCTGTTATCAGTTACAAATTTATGATCTCAAAAGTTTTAATTTATGGAACAGGTACACTCTACAAGTTAAGCGAGAACCGAAGTGAAGACTAGGTACTGGAAACGAAAACAGCGTTAAAATATTTTACGAGATGGTTTTAAACTAAATGTCTGCACGTTTATCTTGTGACCTAGCGTTCGATCGGTATTGCGGGTTCAATTCCCGCATTTAAAAACTCATAATATACGCTAGTTAAGCAGCTATAACATAACATAAACTCACACCAATATCCCCGAAGGGGTAGGCAGAGGTGCTAGCACCCACATTTCGCCAGTTTATGTTTAGGTCCCAATGTAATAGGTGGCGAGCCTATTGCCATTAACCGGGCACTTATAAACCTGCGATAAATACACACATAACTTCGAAAAGCATCGAAAAGTCATTGGTGTGTGCCATGGTGAACCTGGGATCGAACCCGAGACCTCGTCTCAGCAGTCCATTACCCAGACCACTAGGCTACTGCGGTCTTTTAAGTTAAGCAGGGGTTAAGCAGCTATGCGTAATGAAATGACGTCAGTATAGCGTTTTCTCACTGGGACTAGAACTGAGTGAGTGAGATAACGCTAAATGCGTGACAGTTGACAGCGGCAAACTTATGGCGAACGGGTAGTACCTACTTTGGGTTTAGATAACGCTGTTTAAAATGTCCTATAATATTAATTTATATTTATTTTTATACACATATAATAATATGAATGGAATAGAAGCATAGAGCTCACAATCCACCCCTCATCCCCCAATCCCCTCCTCCAACTCCCCCCCCCCCACATCCCAACCCTCCCCCTTACAGGGTCGGCAGCGCGAGTGTGATGCCCCTTATGTTGCACAAGATCATAGTCCACGGCGACCACTTCCCATCAGGTGGGCCGTGTGCTTGTCTGCCACCTAAATAGTATAAAAAATTATGTAGAACGTGTTTACAATACATTTTAATGGGTAAATCACTAGTATTCTTGCTAACCCCCCCTCCCCCCTCCCCCTCAGCTAAGCTAATATGTTTGTGTTAGGAGTAGCTTCAGATCGGTAATTTATTGGCCAGGATTCGAACCCGAAACCTCTTGGCCGTACTACTTAACCACTAATCACTGACGCTTCTCATTAGGATACACAAATGATTCCTGCAGATTTCCTTCTAGTGTATTTAATTATAAATTTTTTGACCATTCCATACTAATATTCCATAGGTATTTACCCATATAATTACTAGCGACCCGGGACCCGGCTTCACCCGGTGTAAATTCCAGTTTTCCAATAAAATATTATAGCCTATGACACTCACGAATGACGTGGCTTTCTATTGGTGAAAGAATTTTTTAAATCGGTTCAGTAGATCCCGAGATTACCCCTTACAATTTAACAAATATACAAACACACATACTTCACCTCTTTATATTATTAGTATAGATAGATTAATAATTAGTAATTGGTATACATTTACCAAATACCTAACTATTATACACTTATTTTCGTATTCAAAACAATAAGCACTACTTGGGTAATTCTACACAATCACAATAGAGACCAGTGAGTCACATCGCAGCGTGACGTCACTGAGAGGAATGCAGTTGATGTTTTCGCTTGCGTTTATCGAGACTCGTTAGCTCAGTTGGTAGAGCGCCGAAACCAAGTTGTAATTTCCCTTTCAACCAATAAGCCAAACCAAACTATCGGAGGTCGGAGGTTCGAATCCTTCACGAGTCAAACTTTTGGAATTTTTCTTTGCTTTTTAATTATAATTTTGTTTAGCTATTTTTATTATTTTTTTATTTATTTTGGACTAAATTAATACTTTTTTTTATATTGGACACGACAACATGACAAAAGCCAAGTGTTTGCTGTGGTTTTCCCTGGCGGCTACAATATGGGGTTCTTCAAGAAGGGCATTAGAAGGTTTTTACAGGGTCCATCCGCTTTCCATCAGGTGGGCCGTGTGCTTGTCTGCCACCTAAGTGGTATAAAAAAAAGTACAACAAGACTAATTACACACATTTTTAATTAAAATATCGTGGCGTACCGTACCACTGCGCCATCGCTACAAAGCAATAAAAACATCTCTTAACAACATTAGAATTCAAAAGATTGAATTGAGAATCGAACTCGTAATGTACGTTGTAAAGTTACAATGCAATTTTACATTTACATGACATACATTGCTATATATGTATCGACACTTTACATTTATCTGCACACAATGTAAGCCCTGTTAGGTTCTCGACGAAACTCTCAGACGTAGGTACCATAACAATACAATTTGATAATAATAGCGCAATAAAATGTGATATCGTCAAACAGTAGACGATGTGTGTGGCCAGAAAAGTAGCGATTTAATGAGGAATTTGTTGGTGTCTGATCGCCCGCAACCCCATTTTCATTATTAAACAGTTTTATTTAACTCAACCAGTTTGTTTGGGTCTTGGGTCAAATCTGGGTCAAATCTAGTAATTGAAATTTGAACCCCTTTCAGTTGTCTGTTGTCTGATATTTGGCAGAACTGTTTAGTTCTGATAACAATACAATTTGAAACTGTTTAACTTAAAAAAAATCATAATTTATTTTAAACTATAAACCACCGCAGAGTTCACATCGCTTGAGCTAGTGTAGAGGTAGGAAATGTCAAACTTGAACCGACTAAAATCACACGGTATTTCGGCACATCACTAACGTTAGTGTCGCTGGAGAATCTGGTGTACCCTAGAAAGGATATCCCAAAGACCCCAATCGATATTGGCAACCAATATTGGCAACCCCATCGTTTTGTTAGGGATCAAAATCTTCTTTCCCCTTTTGAAAGATCCGGGAAACAGTACCATACCCTACAGTACCATATTTTTTAACCAAATTTAAAAAAGGTAGAGTTTCTCAATTCGGTTGCTTAATGTTTTAATGTTATGTTCTGTTCAATATTATGCTCATGCATATGGGGGCACAGAATATATAATAGTACTAAGGTAGGTGTTAGCAAAATTCTTTATTTGTTAAACAGAATAGGTATGGAGGAGTTTGCAAAATTCTTGTTTTGTTAAACAAACATTTTGTTTATACAGGTTTAACAATTTTGTAACCGTAAAACGTTAAGTAGACGAAGGCGCGGGGCAGTCAAAATTACCGCGACGCACTCTTATTATTACTAACATTAGATCGCATTCAGCCCGCGTAATATCTGACAAGCGACATGAGCTATTGCTCGGACAAATTTAATGCAAATTTATAATCATACAAATAAGCGTCGCGGTCATTTTGACTACCCCGCCCTCTGATTTCATGGCCCCAACGACATCTAAATAAACCGCAAGTGAGGGCAACCCGGGTCGATGGTCGCGCCCTCTGCAATCAGTTAACATAGCAAGTACCTTTCGTTGTACGCTTCTTTCATCTCGTGCATATTAACATGAATTATTACAATAGAGTACGAAAAGTTTGTAATGGTTTTAGTTATTATTATGGACATTTATATGCTTTGTTGTAGTTAAGTAATCACATTTAAGTTGGAAATTATTTATTCAACAACTATAATTATTATAACTTTGGTTGCGACTTGAATTAATAATATTGCTAAATATTATCTAGTAACTGTGCCGCACGGCTTCGTCCGTGGCATATTTCGTTCTATGGCAAGATAAATAGTATCCTATATCCGTCTCCTAGTTCTAAGCTACCTCCCATCAATTTTCAGCTCAATCGGTTCAGCGGTTCTTGAGTTATAAATAGTGTAACTAACACGGCTTTCTTTTAATATAGATTAGAAATTAGGGTTGTGTAGGATACAGGAATAAGAAACTTCAAGTAGGTATTTTTTTGTTAATTTTTAGGGTGTATACACCCTATCAATCAACAAGAAAAAATACTTGAAGTTTTTTTATACCATTTAGGTGGCACACGAATCTCTATGGCCGATACTACTCAATGGATTTTTATGCGGTTTTTGAATTTAAAATCTACCGTGCGTTTGATAGAAATCGGTTTGGTAGAATCGGAGATATGACAAAAAAAAAGATAACCGATCTCCAAGCGGGCGGAGCCACGGGCATCAACTAGATTAAATAGAAATAAAAACTTTTCAAAGAAAAAAACCAAATTGAAATAGGATCACACGGGAAGCGCTAGCTATCAAATAAAAAAGAATCATCAAAATCGGTTCACGTAGTCGAAAGTTCTGAGGTAACAAACAAAAAAATACAATCGTATTGAGAACCTTCTTTTTTGAAGTCGGTTAAAAAATATTAATGATGTCTTAGTCAAAATAAAACCCGCAACAGCCCCGTAATGAGAACACTTTCGCGTAATCATACCTTATTTATATTCTACATAATAATGTTAAACTTAAAGATAAAAATTACAGGGCTTTTAGCGTTTATTTACGTTGTCATAGCTCAGGGTAGCCCCATTAAAGCAGCCGTTGAGAGGGTGTAATGTTTTAAACTCGAAACTCGACTCTCGTTAACGGTTTCAGACTAAGCAACTAAAAGTTGACGGGATTTTTTTTTTACACTACCTTGGTGGCAGACAAGTACACGGCCCGCCTGATGGGAAGCGGACACCGTGGCCTATGGACGTGTGCAACACTAAGGGTGTCACATACGCGCTGCCTACCCTGAAGGGAAGGGAGGAGGTCGAGAAAGGAGTGGGGAGGCTAGGAATGAGAGGAGGAGGGATACAGTGAGCTCTGGCTACCCTACTCACTTACTATATATGCCCTACTTATTATTGACGAATGGAGCAGTTAACTAAAAAAAAATAAAAAAACGTATGGCTCGTCCGGGAATTGAACCCGGGACCTCCCGCTCTGTTTGCGAACATCATACCCTAGACCAACGAGCCTGTTACAAGTTAAATCGAATTACTTGATCACAAACGTATTTATTGTGAAATATTGTGTAATTACGAGTACAATAAATTGTATTGTTAATCTTGGGTTATTCCCGTTTATAATGTCAACTAAAGTTCCTGTACGGCACGAACGTAAAAATCACCTAATATGAGTACAAAATTGTATCGTTAATCTTGGGTTATTCCCGTTTATAATGTCAGCTAAAGTTCCTGTACGGCACGAACGTAAAAATCAGCCATAGACAGATTAGACAGTAATCCAGGATGGGATTTGAACCTGTGACCAGTCCTCATCTAAGGGTAGATCCAAAGCCACCTACACTTGTCGAACACATTCTAAATTCTCCTATATAGATATCTTAGGGCTTTATCATCAGCATTATATTCATTAATTTATTTGGTTTTATGTCATAGGTACCATTATGCTATCCAAAACATGTTCTATTGAGATTTATTCATAAGACATAAGACACAAATGACAAACCGCTACGGCGTAGACTATGCGTGTACCGCCTCTACCGATGTATGCTTACCACAGGTGGTCGAGCATGGCCAAAGATTTCTAGTAACATCAGATACTACACAAAGATTAGACTCAATAAGATAATACTTTTGTTTGCATGTGTAAAATTAATTAAATATGTTTGGTACATACCTATCATAATGAATTAGTTATCCTAGTGATAGCTGTAGTCTTACCTATTATTAATGTCATAGTAATATTTCATTTTGATTTGAGCTAGCTACATATTTGAGCTTTAAGGTAGTCTAAAATCAACATCATCATCATTCTCTGAACCGTTTTCCCAACTCAGTTGGGGTCGCCTTTCCAGTCTAACTGTGATGCGGCTGAACTTCGATATTTTCCGTGGAGCGACTGCCATCTGACCTCCACAACCAATGGTTATTATGACCAATGGCGATATCGAAGTTCCAAGTTAGACTGGTTGGACATTTGTGCGATCCAACTACCTGTAACGACTGCCATATAAGTTCGTATGGCAACCGGGACCGACGGCTTAACGTGCTCTCCGAGGTACTAATAAATCTAAAATCAACAAAAACCATAATAAATATAACCATGTTAATTAAGAAAAACTTTATATTAGAAAACAAGAGATATCTCCAAAAAGTTTGACTCGTGAAGGATTCGAACCTCCGAACTCCGATAGTTTGGGTTGGCTATTGGTTGAAGAGTATGATCTTGATACTTTGATTTCGGCGCTCTACCAACTGAGCTAACGAGTCTTGATATGCGCAAGCGAAAACATCGACTGCGTTCTTCCCGGTGACGTCACCATATGATGTGACAGAGTTCTTCAAAAGATTTCAGTTAGCTCTTTGATCAGTGTCAGGTGGTACAATTTGACGGCACAAATTTGTCTTAAATTGGGCCAGGTAGGTAGCACAGTACCAATTTTGGGCCGAGTAGGTAGCACAGCGCACTAACCACGGTTGGGTTGCGTTTAGAGTTCAGCAGGTGCATAGCCGGGCTTGAGGTAATAACTTGTGGGACCAGTGGGTATTAGCGTAGTCTAAACCAATATCTCCGCTTTGTCACGCAGTGCTGCGACGACAATCACCTCATCTTTCATGAGGCCGTCAAGTTGAGCGCCACTATTATGTTACTGTCCGTGTATGTAATGGGGATCCCCTTCCTGAGACTTTACCTTTAGCTTACCATCAGGCTAGGTGAAGTCATATTGACGTGACCGATATGAAATAAAAGTACCAACTTTCGTTTCCAACTGGTATGAGAAATATAAAAAAAAAACAGATTTTGTAGCAAAATATTATATGGCTCGTCCGGGAATTGAACCCGGGACCTCCCGCACTGTTTGCGAACATCATACCCTAGACCAACGAGCCTGTTACAAGTTGCATCGAATTACTTGATCACAAACGTATTTATTGCAAAATGTTGTGAAATACCCGTACGAGTACAATAGGTGTCTATAATTTGCCTTCAAAACTCATTTCAAATACATTGTCCAATTTTGCCGATCGCTTATTCATCATCATCATTATATTATTACGCTGATTTATCGGTTTGGTTTACACCATTATACTACCTATCCAAAATATATGTTCAATTTGAGCTTCATTCATAAGACACAAATAGCAAACGGCTACGGCGTAGACTATGCGTGTACCACCTCTACCGATGTATGCTTACCACAGGTGGTCGAGCATGGCCAAAGATTTCTAGTAACATCAGATACTACACAAAGATTAGACTCAATAAGTTAATACTTATGTCTGCTTGTATAAAATTAATTAATTATGTTGGGTACGTACCTATCATAATGAATTAGTTATCCTAGTGATAGTATTAGTAATATTATTGTTAAAGTTATATTTCATTTTCGATTTGATCTACATAATTTGAGCTGTAATTTAGTCTGAAATCAACAAAAACTATAGTAAATCTATCCATGGTAATCACTTTCACATGACTGTGTATAGTTATTTAGGTATGTTGTATAATTATCTACTATATAAAAATAAGTCGGGTTTTCCTTCCTGACGCTATAACTCCAGAACGCACGAACCGATTTCCACGGTATTGCATTTGTTGGAAAGGTCTCGGGCTCCGTGAGGTTTATAGCAAAACAACCACGCGGGCGGAGCCGCGGGTAACAGCTAGTTAGCTATAATAATTAATAAGTTATCCTAGTGATATTCGTAGTAATATTGTTGTCATAGTTAATTCATTGTTATGCATATATCTGAGCTATTTATAAGGTTATTACGTCTTTAATTTAGTATGAAATCAATAAAAAATATAATGAAAATAAGCATGCTATTTAATAAACAAAATTCAGATTAGAAAACAAAGGAACATTCCAAAAAGTTTGACTCGTGAAGGATTCGAACCTCCGACCTCCGATAGTTTGGGTTGGCTTATTGGTTGAAGGGTTTTAACAATGCTTTGATTTCGGCGCTCTACCAACTGAGCTAACAAGTCTTGACATGCGCAAGCGAAAACATCGACCGTATTCTCCCCGGTGACATCACCAAATTATTTGACTTGCCTTTGATGAACTTTCGTACAATTTATCCCCTATTTGAACCCTGGTAGCCTATATCTTTTCCCAGACTCTAGTTCATCTCAGTCTGTACGAAATGTCATGAAAATCGGATTATTTGTTTAGGCGTGAAAGCGTAACAGACAAAGTTACTTACAAAGTATTTCTGTATAATCTATGGACCCATACTTCGATTACTATTATCATTGTTGACGGTATATTTACCATGTTTGTATTGTACCGATGTATGTCCATGAATTCCATGATCATGGCACTCGTAACAGGGCCGAAACATCGGAGAATCTACATAAGCAATAAACATGGTAAATATTCCTTACATATACATATATACATAAACTCACGCCTATATCCCCGAAGGGGTAGGCAGAGGTGCTAGCACCCACATTTCGCCAGTTAATATTTAGGTCCCGATGTAATAGGTGGCGAGCCTATTGCCACTAACCGGGCACTTATAAACCTGCGATAAATACACACATAACTTCGAAAAGCATCGAATAGTCATTGGTGTGTGCCATGATGAACCTGGGATCGAACCCGAGACCTCGTCTCAGCAGTCCATTACCCAGACTACTAGGCTACCGCGGTCTGCTAATTCTGTGCGGTATGCGGTAAATATTCCGTCACTATTTATAAGTAATTTAAATTACTATGTCCAACTATATCAATCTAAGTTCCAATACCTACCATGATTATCTTGGACATTACTTTTGTTTGTTGCCAATGTGACGTACTTTTCATTTCCTTTTCTTTGTACAATCAATCTTTTTTTTTATTGATAGACCAGTATGTTGTAGTGTCTGTAAAATTATAGACACGTAAATACGTTTGTGATCAAGTAATTCGATGCAACTCGTAACAGGCTCGTTGGTCTAGGGTATGATGTTCGCAAACAGAGCGGGAGGTCCCGGGTTCAATTCCCGGACGAGCCAAATACAATTTTGCAACAAATAGTTTTTGTGGTTTTATTAACATTTCTTATACCAGTTGAAAGCTGGTACTGATACTGCATCATACTGATCAAAGAACTAACTGAAATCTTTAGAATTTTGATGAGGCCGTCAAGCTAAGTGCCACCATTGTTAACATGGTACGTATATGTAATGGTGACCCTCTTTCCTGACACTTCACCTTCAGCTTACCATCAGGCGAGGTGAAGTCAAATTGACGTGTCCTATATGAAAAAAAAAGAACTGGCGGCCTTATTGCACTATGGTTATCTCTCCCATGCAACCATGGAATGGAGAGAAAATTCGGAAATTGTATTTAGGTAGTGTGGTGTTGTTTATGATAACAGTTAGCAATGAATATATTTTTTTAAGATATCAACTTTGTCTATAAACTCAAGCTGCCCTAAGATATCTGTATAGTAGAAATAAGAACGTCTAGTACATCATGTCTAGGTGGCATTGTCTCTGCCCTAGAGAGGGAGTGGTCACAGGTTCAAATTCCGTCCGCTATTGTTTTTGGCTGATTTAATGTTCGTGCTATACGGAAACTTTAGTTAACATTATATACGGGAATAACTCAAGATTAACAATACAATAAAATTGTACCTACTCGTATTTCACAACATTTCGCAATAAATACGTTTATGATCAAGTTATTCGATACAACTTATAACAGGCTCGTTGGTCTAGGGTATGATGTTCGCAAACAGTGCGGGAGGTCCCGGGTTCAATTCCCGGACGAGCCATATAATATTTTGAAATCAATTTTTATTTTTATTTTTTTGAGTGATTTAATTGGTTAAAAAGCGAGACTAAACATACATCCAGGGAATATTCCAAAAAGTTTGACTCGTGAAGGATTCGAACCTCCGACCTCCGATAGTTTGGGTTGGCTTATTGGTTGAAGGGTTTTTATTAACAATGTTGATTTCGGCGCTCTACCAACTGAGCTAACGAGTCTTGGTATGCGCAAGCGAAAACATCGACTGCATTCTTCTTGGTGACGTCACCATATGATGTGACTCGCCTTTATTGAATGCCGTACTCCTTGCGATCTTCAATCAATTAGTCTATCGACGTCCACTACTGAACATAGACCTGGGCCTCGATTCTGCTAAAGGCAAACCACTGTAATACCACTGACACTCTAAAAATGCTATTTAATTGTAGACTTTACCGTTATACAGTTAAAGTCTAAAATCAAATGAAAAGAATTCATTTAACTTTTTCATTCGCTCTACAAAATATCATTTGACTTTAGACTTTAACATGATAACAATAAAGTCTACAATTAAATGGCATTTTTTAGAGTGTCAGTGGTATATCAGTGGTTTGTCTTTAGCAGAATCGAGGCCCGGGGCCTCGATTCTTTTCATTTGATTTTAGACTTTAACTATATAACGGTAAAGTCTACAATTAAGTAAGTCGCATTTTTAGAGTGTCAGTGGTATTACAGTGGTTTGCCTTTAGCAGAATCGAGGCCCTGTACTAATATACCTCATACCACCCGATTCTCCACTTTTCGCATCCAGTTTATTCCAGCTATCTTCTTCAGGTTGTAGTCCATCTGGCTTGGGGGCGTCCCACCTTCTATTTTCGTATTTCATTCTCCAGTATTTCATCAAAATCAGTTTGATGTGAAAGTGTGAAAGCATTACAGATAGTCAAATAAAGTAATTCTGACATTGATAATTTTTTATTCCTTGCCCGCCCGCACAAAATTCTGATCTCGTTCCCGCGATCCACAGAAACCTATTCCCAGGATAAGAAATCCAGACCATAATCTATCTCTGTATCAAATTTTATCCAGAATCGTTCAACCATATTTGTGTGAAAGAGTAACAAACATCGATGGAGGTAGGACACGTCGGTATCTCCCGTCCGAACTGAGCTGTCCGACTGGGGTAGTACCTCCACCCTATAGAACACCGCGGCCATAATAACCATCGTGTTGTGTTCCCGGCGGAAAGTAGGGTAGCCAGAGCTCACTATACCTCTCCTCCTCCCCGCCCCTTCCTAGCCTCCCCACCCTTTGCTACCCCCGCCCTTTCCCTTCAGGGTCAGCAGCGCGTGGGTAACGCCCTTGCTGTTGCACACGTCCGTAGTGTACCTCGTGACCGCGTGTATGTGTGAATATCCACGGTGACCGCTTCCCATCAGATGGGTCGTGTGCTTGTCTGCCACCTAAGTGGTATTAAAAAAAATCCCAACATCCGTATCACAAAAATTCGAGATTATAATAGTAATATCGATTAGGATGGCAACAGTCGCTCAACTTTTCCATCGCTCTGTCTGTCCACTGTAAAGTGCTTAGCAACAAATGGGGCTTATTAGGTATAATGAGTGGCGTAGTCGTGCATTAGCGTATTATTTGCGACTCCATTGAGACTAAACAACATTAGTAGATACGTATGGCAACGTTATAATTTAACCTGTCGTCAGACATTTCATTTAGAAAAATATAATTTTGGAGAGAAACAAATAACTTATTTGATGTGTTTTCTTTGTATATCAGTTGATTATATTATTCAGTCATTCGTCTGTAATAATTTTGTTGAATTTCTCCTCTTTGAACTTGTATTTTTATTATTTTATTGACTGTTCTTTAGATAGAAAATGTTGTTCTAGAATTTTCATGTTTTCTTTTAGAAGATCAATGATTAATATAATATGATTTGTATAATGAACCTGAAATAATTCTTTTGGTTTTATTATTTGACTGTCAATATTTTTCTATTGGAAAAACTGAAGTAAATACACATGCAGAGTTAGCATGGCGTTCGTAGACATATTTATTTCTTCTCTCGATCAATGAAATCACAGAAAAAAGCTGTCACGTGACTAAAACGTCACCTAATAAACCTCAACTACCCTAATTTTTAGGGTTCCGTAGCCAAATGACAAAAAATGGAACCCCTATTATAGATTCGTCATGTCTGTCTGTCCGTCCGTCCGTCCACCCGTCCACCTGTCGTCCGTCCGTCTGTCCATCCGTATGTCACAGCCACTTTTCACCGAAACTATAAGGCCTATACTGTTGAAACTTGGTAAGTGGATGTGTTCTGTGACGGTTCACAGAATACATCCACTTACCAAGTTACAATAAGTACAATAAGATTAAGTAAAATTAAGATTTTTACATAAAAATAGAAAAAAAGCAATAAATTTTGGGGGTCCCCATACTTAGAACTGAAACTTTTATTTTTCATCAAACCCATACCTACCTACGTGTTAAAATCTATAGATATATTTTCAAAAATGCTATCGAGGTTTCTAATATCATTTTTTTTTTCTAAACAGAATAGTTTGCGCGAGAGACAGTTCCAAAAGGAAAAAATGTGTGTTCCTTGATTCCCTCTAACTTCCAAAATAAGAGAATGATAAATCTAAAAAATAGATGATACAGATGATGTAGGTACAGTGTGCCATGCAAACTTCCACCGAAAATTTGATTAAACCAGATCTACTAAGTAGATTTTTTTAATACGTAATAATTGACAATATTGATAGATACTGATAGATTTTATTTTATCAATATCAGTTAAAATCACACATCACCGGCCTAATTAACAAACATCAAAAGATTTTATTAAACCGTCACCGTCAATGTACCAGGGCACGATAAACAAAAGTTAATCTTACGTAAACGGTCATAAAGTAGCCAAGTTATAGCTATTAAGTCGTATTTCCTTCCAAACTGCGTCTAAGAAGCATCTATATTCGATTTAAACCCAATAATCTTCGCAGATGGAACTTTAAATCGCAGTTTCGCTATTAAGTTTTTGACTGCTGGCCAATTTATTGTTTGTTTGGTGATTTCCTTCTCATGCATGAGTTTGTGTTTGTTGAGTTTGGTTATAATTTTGACGTTTTATTGCGATATTTATTTTCAGTGTTTTAAAATCTTGGCAAGGATTTCTTCAGCTTCCGGTTGTACTCATACAAGACTAATAAATAAATCTTTCGTATTCCCGCCTTTCAGGTCCTGTGTCAAGTTATCCTGGTTTGGTTTGTGTAGTTTGTCTTAGTGTATTGTACTATTATCGACTACTAACTACTGCGGCCCACTCCTCCGGCTCCGCCCACGTAAATGACCGTTATCGCAATTTTTGGTCATGTATCCAGTTCTACTCAAGTTAGGTACTCAACCAATGGCAATTAAACATACGACAGATATTAAGTCTGACCTTCCTAATGAAAAAAGCGCATCGAAATCTATACCTATAGTAGTCTTCGCAAACAAACAGATAAGACTTCGAAAAAGAAAAAATGTGTTTAGAATCGTTCATAATTATATAAAATAACCCAAGTTTTTTTTTTTAATTTATTGCACAAATTGAGGATTTGAACAAAATTACTGAGGGAGCTGTCAATATGGTCGAACTTTGGATTGAGCAGATCTTATGCCATAAGTAAGTCGATGATTTTTCGTGGTTGTTGTAAATATTCCACTAACAGGTTATAGTTGAACTCTCGACAAAATGTGCATAACTAAAAGCCGACAGCCACAATTTATTTGCCGACAGTGCGGTGATGTGGAGAATTATAGTTCGCGGTCATACATAGCCTTGCCACTACTGAATTAACATTAAAACAACTCTGAAATTGCACGCTAACTACTTAGGGTGACCACGACATAGATAATTTTTAGGACATGAGTGGATGATCTATTTAATAAAAATGAATCATCGAAATGTTATTGTTAATGTTGCGCTTAACTTAAAATGACTGCACCAAATTGGATTTACTGTGTGTTGGTTATCGTCAGAACAAGGTTTTTATGGAAGAACATTTTTGAAAAGTTCACGGGTATTGCTATAATTGCAGCTAGTTGCATATATAAATATCTCCAATCTTGTGTTTATTTTAGTTAATAATGATAAATAGTTTATTTTTGACTGAATAATCGTGTTATATGCGTCACAAATTCTATCCGACCTAGTACTCTCATGTAGATAGCCAAAAAAATATTTGGATACAGCATTTATGATAATATTATGGTAGGTATAAGAAGTTCCACGAAGTTCTTAGGGAGATCTAGCTGAATCAAATTCGCGCAAAGTGTATATTTTTCTTCTGACCAAACCACGTTAAGCCCAGATACCAGAGATTTCTTTCTTAATATACGAGACTAACTCTGTAACACGTAATAACCATAAAAGATTATAGGCAGAATATTTGTAGCCTTTTTTACATTATACCAACCAGTATAAATTTAATAAAGGAAATCCTGGTGTATACGAAGTTATGGTTACACTAAGCCACATCGCTACGGCGAGTTAAAATGTGCTTGTTCTAAAAACACGATGAAAACCTGCCAAACGTGCGTTATTTAGGGTTTGAAATATACAGGATTATATTGTGACAGGAAATACGGAAAATTTTAATGTAAATAGGCATATTTATTTATTTATTTATTTATTTATTTATTCAGGAAACAAACAGTCTTACACTTTTATTGCTAAAAACAACTAATTGTACAAGACTTAGAGTTCCATAAACTATTATAATTACAATAAAATATCTGCCATCATGATCACAATATGAACGAGATAGGAAAAGAGATTATTCCATTGTAAACATCGCTTGTAATGCACGCTTATACACATTTATACTATTATTAAACATGTCCAAATCATTACATTCACCATTATAATAAGCAACACTGCGCCTAAAAAAGTTGTTACTAGTATAAATAGTTTTATATAAAGGAACAGAGAATAGTAGATGCAAGCGAGAGTTAGGCTATTATATTTTTTTACATTATTATTTTGGCATCTACATGGGGTGTAATATAGCATGATACTCGTATAGGCTTTTAAACAGATGATATTTGACAGATGATAATAACTGTAATATATAAAAGAAAGTTGTGTTATAGTTGTCACAAAATAAAAGGCCCACTTCGACAGTTCGTGCCCATGAAGTTCTTCATTTTTTATCAATTGAAATGTTCTAAAGATAATTACATTTTTCATTGACAGGTACAGCCCACTAGGCTAAGTGCTGTGCATAACGATTTTTTCATGTAGTCCACAGACTATTAATAATCAGTTATGGAAAGAAAATATCGAGTGAGATATTTTTTTACAAGCCCGACGCGCACTTTTATTTTTATTTATTTTAATACTTGTGTTTAGATTCTGAAGACTGATTCAATTATTCTTGTTGTTTTTGTGATTGAGTGAATGTTATTGTAAAAAAAATATTAAATATAAGTAAATTGACCTTTAATAAAATTGTATTGTTTTAAAATACCTACAAAATCAAAGGTTAAGCAATTTTTTCTAATCAGAACTTTAATCCAATGCAGTTTACATACATATTCAAATCGATTAAATCCCCATGCAAACTGAATTCGATTCATCCTGAGTATCGAATACCGAATCGTATAGGTACATAACTAGTTACGCCACGAGAACAAACGTCAAAACGGGCCTTTTATTTTGTGTTGAGTATAGTTACACTATTTATAACTCAAGAACGGCTGAACCGATTTGACTGAAAATTGGTAGGGAGGTAGCTTAGAACCAGGAAACAGACATGGGGTACTCTTTTTGTAGAGTGGAGTGTAGAGTGAAGTTGAGAGTGGGAGTGGAGAGTGGAGTTAATTGGTGGCGATACCGACTTCCACGCGGGCGAAGCCACGGGCAAAAGCAAGTTTTTAATAAATTATTATGAGCTTTACACGTCAAAATCGCTTGGTTAAGTTTTTGTTGCAAGTGAATTGACAATAATATTGAGTCCATATTAAAAACTTCAATACAGAAATTTGATATCGCGAATGGGTAGTGGAGGTCAGATGGCAATGGAAAAATATAGAAATTCAGCCGCTTCATAGTTATACGGAAAAGCCGCCCCAACTATACCTTGTCTAATTTAGGATGATAATTTTGACAGTTCACGTCTATGAAGTATCATATTTTTATAAACGAGATAACACCTCAAAAATTATGGTAATTCATAGACAAGCCCCGCCCACTTGTCATAGTGAAGCGTCTTGCAAGAATATAGCACAATTGACTGTACACAAATGAATCGAATGAATCGAATTGAAAATTTATTTATTTATTTATTTATTTATTTATTGAGGCGCACAAAACACATTACAATCATTAAAAATAACAGTAAGTACAAAAACAGTTCCGTTCTGGATTGTAACATAACAACATGTGCACACAGTTAAAACAATATTAAAAACATGAAAGCTCTAAATTAACTAAAAATGACAAAACATATTTAAATATAAATTTAAGTATTTTTTAAGGTCGAACCACTATGGAGGATGTCTTTCAGACTTTTAATGAATCTATTAAAATTAGAGTCAAATATGTCTAGGTGATTGTTCTTCTTTGCCACCTCGTTATATTGGCGGGCCATCCTTGTTAAAGGATTAAAGAAAGAGATATTATTTTTGTAAACCCGAAGAGAAAATAGATTCGTGTCATTAGACCTACGTGCGCTGAATTTAATATTAAAAGTGAGTTGAGAAAGTAGTCGCGGTGAATCTATGAGACAGTGTATTATCTTGTACAAATAAACCAGATCAAAATATATACGTCGAGTTTCCAGCTGCTGTGCTCTGAATTTGCAAAGTCTACCTTGGTAGTCAATGCTTGAACGTCCAGGGTCTTGACGATAGCTAATGATTCTTAGTGCTTTCTTCTGGATACGCTCAATTTCGTCAATATGTACCCTGTAGTTTGGCGACCATACAGGACTGCCATATTCTAGGATACTTCTCACTAGAGTATAGTACAGGTACAAACCACTCGAGGGCTTTTTGAATTCCTTGGTAGATCTTAAAACAAACCCTAGTATTTGATTGGCTTTAGATACGATGCAACTATAATGAGCACGAAATGAGAGTTTTTCATCAAATATAACACCCAGATCTTTGGCAACTCCCGACCGATTAAGTATTTGGCCATCAATATCATAGTTCCACGTGATTTTGTTGTGTTTGCTGGTGAATGATATAACAAAACATTTCTTAATATTTAAGTACATTTTATTAGCTTGACACCACCGTGATAAAGTGTTAATGTCCTGTTGAAGGGCTGAGCAATCTTCTGGTTTAGCAATCGATGTAAACATCTTTAAATCGTCGGCATATAACAGGCAGTTACATGACAGCTGCTGAATGAGGTCGTTAATAAAAACAACGAAGAATAAGGGCCCCAAATGAGAGCCTTGAGGGACACCAGAAGTTACCACGATGGGTGAAGAGACAAAACCTTTCAATGCAACCAACTGAGTTCTACTATCAAGGTACGAACAAATCCAGCGAAACAGACTGCCATGAATACCACATGAAGCAAGTTTAAGACAAAGCAAGTGATGATTGACTTTATCGAATGCTTTAGAAAAGTCTGTGTACACAGAGTCAACTTGTCCGCTAACGGCAAACGCCTGACAAAGAAAATGTTTGTACTCAAGCAGATTAGTAACCGTTGATCTGTTCTTAACAAAACCATGCTGTTGCTCCGATATAATGGGTTTAAAATGATTGTATAGCTGAATATAAACCACTGACTCAAATATTTTAGCGAAGCAGGAAAGGATACTGATTGGCCGATAATTTTCACAATGAGATTTATCACCACCTTTAAATACGGGAATGATGTGAGCGGTCTTCCAACGCTTAGGAAAGACGCCGGCAGACAATGATTTATTGAAAATAATACACAAAGGAACGGCTAACTCTTTCCCGCAACATCTGACAAACGAGGGAGGTAAAAGATCAGGGCCAGCGCCCTTATTAACATCAAGCCTTTTTATTTTATTTAAAACATCACTTGTCTCGACTGGAATTCGAGACATTGTGTTTGGAGACCAGTCCATAGAGGACGAGCTACAATCGGCTGAACTAGTGTCTATAGTAGAATATTTCTCAAAGACTGAACCAAAGTAATTAGAAAAGAGATCACAGATCCCTTGACCATTAGACGACGAGGAATCTCCGAACGTCATAGTATCGGGCACTGAAGCATGACCCTTACGATTGTTGATAAATCTCCAGAAAAACCTAATATCTGTCTTCAAAGAGTCCACAGTAGCCGAAATATATTTTTGTTTAATTTTAATTTTAATTTTAACTTTTAACTTTTAACTTTTAACTTTTAACTTTTAACTTTTAACTTTTAACTTTTAACTTTTAACTTTTAACTTTTAACTTTTAACTTTTAACTTTTAACTTTTAACTTTTAACTTTTAACTTTTAACTTTTAACTTTTAACTTTTAACTTTTAACTTTTAACTTTTAACTTTTAACTTTTAACTTTTAACTTTTAACTTTTAACTTTTAACTTTTAACTTTTAACTTTTAACTTTTAACTTTTAACTTTTAACTTTTAACTTTTAACTTTTAACTTTTAACTTTTAACTTTTAACTTTTAACTTTTAACTTTTAACTTTTAACTTTTAACTTTTAACTTTTAACTTTTAACTTTTAACTTTTAACTTTTAACTTTTAACTTTTAACTTTTAACTTTTAACTTTTAACTTTTAACTTTTAACTTTTAACTTTTAACTTTTAACTTTTAACTTTTAACTTTTAACTTTTAACTTTTAACTTTTAACTTTTAACTTTTAACTTTTAACTTTTAACTTTTAACTTTTAACTTTTAACTTTTAACTTTTAACTTTTAACTTTTAACTTTTAACTTTTAACTTTTAACTTTTAACTTTTAACTTTTAACTTTTAACTTTTAACTTTTAACTTTTAACTTTTAACTTTTAACTTTTAACTTTTAACTTTTAACTTTTAACTTTTAACTTTTAACTTTTAACTTTTAACTTTTAACTTTTAACTTTTAACTTTTAACTTTTAACTTTTAACTTTTAACTTTTAACTTTTAACTTTTAACTTTTAACTTTTAACTTTTAACTTTTAACTTTTAACTTTTAACTTTTAACTTTTAACTTTTAACTTTTAACTTTTAACTTTTAACTTTTAACTTTTAACTTTTAACTTTTAACTTTTAACTTTTAACTTTTAACTTTTAACTTTTAACTTTTAACTTTTAACTTTTAACTTTTAACTTTTAACTTTTAACTTTTAACTTTTAACTTTTAACTTTTAACTTTTAACTTTTAACTTTTAACTTTTAACTTTTAACTTTTAACTTTTAACTTTTAACTTTTAACTTTTAACTTTTAACTTTTAACTTTTAACTTTTAACTTTTAACTTTTAACTTTTAACTTTTAACTTTTAACTTTTAACTTTTAACTTTTAACTTTTAACTTTTAACTTTTAACTTTTAACTTTTAACTTTTAACTTTTAACTTTTAACTTTTAACTTTTAACTTTTAACTTTTAACTTTTAACTTTTAACTTTTAACTTTTAACTTTTAACTTTTAACTTTTAACTTTTAACTTTTAACTTTTAACTTTTAACTTTTAACTTTTAACTTTTAACTTTTAACTTTTAACTTTTAACTTTTAACTTTTAACTTTTAACTTTTAACTTTTAACTTTTAACTTTTAACTTTTAACTTTTAACTTTTAACTTTTAACTTTTAACTTTTAACTTTTAACTTTTAACTTTTAACTTTTAACTTTTAACTTTTAACTTTTAACTTTTAACTTTTAACTTTTAACTTTTAACTTTTAACTTTTAACTTTTAACTTTTAACTTTTAACTTTTAACTTTTAACTTTTAACTTTTAACTTTTAACTTTAACTTTTAACTTTAACTTTTAACTTTAACTTTAACTTTTAACTTTTAAATTTAAATTTAAATTTAAATTTAAATTTAAATTTAAATTTAAATTTAAATTTAAATTTAAATTTTAATTTTAATTTTAATTTTAATTTTAATTTTAATTTTAATTTTAATTTTAATTTTAATTTTAATTTTAATTTTAATTTTAATTTTAATTTTAATTTTAATTTTAATTTTAATTTTAATTTTAATTTTAATTTTAATTTTAATTTTAATTTTAATTTTAATTTTAATTTTAATTTTAATTTTAATTTTAATTTTAATTTTAATTTTAATTTTAATTTTAATTTTAATTTTAATTTTAATTTTAATTTTAATTTTAATTTTAATTTTAATTTTAATTTTAATTAAATACTACACTTTATTCTAAAGATATCAAACTGTCAGTCTGATGTGTGACAGAGAGAGAGAGCTGTATAAAACTGAAGCAAGCCTCTATCTCCCTCTTCCTCCCAACGTACCTAACTGTGCTCGTATTTCACAACATTGCGCAATCAAGAAGTTTGTGATCCAGTAATTCGTTGTAACTTGTAACAGGCTCGTTGGTCTAGGGTATGATGTTCGCAAACAGAGCGGGAGGTCCCGGGTTCAATTCCCGGACGAGCCAATCAAATTTTGCAAAAAAAATCTTTTAATTTTTAATGCAACTTAATTGTGTAAGAAGTTCATAATCAAATCACCACTATCAAAACGCTAAAAATAGAACCGACTATTGTATGTTAAAAATATTTTTATGAAAGGTGCTTTAAAATCGGCTCAACCTTAATCTCAAAAAGTAATCCAGAGCTTATTGAAGCCTTATTGAGCCTGAATGATTAGCATCTGCATCAAAAAGTGTTGCATTGTATTTTGTAAAACATTAGTCTCGATCGCTAAAATTTAAAAAATGTTCACCAAAAACGACTGAACAGATCTGGCTAATATTTAGTATATAGTCAGGAATAACACATAGGTTTTTATCTCTGGAATAGGCTCTCATAGATAGATAGATAGATAGATACTCTTTATTGCACACACCATCAGGATACAAACAAAGCGTATACATAAAAAAAAATTGTACAAAGGGCGGTCTTATCGCTGTCTGCGATTTCTTCCAGACAACCAGTATGGACTGTATTAAGGGAATTTGGGTAGTTCCTGGTGTACGCTAATTATTTATCAAAGAGAGAGTAAGAGAAAGAAAGAAAGAAAAGAAAAGAATATTATTAAGAATATATTATTATTATGAAGATAGAACTGGAACCGAATTTCACACAGGCGAAGTCGCAGTTAAAAGCTAATAAAGAATAAACGTCTTTTCGATTCCACTTTGACGCAAACTTTGAAATAATTCAGCCACTATTTTATACGTAAGTCTTATAAGGATCACTTTTATTACACTTTACAAACTCACATCCAACATTTTACTTCAAAACAAACTCAACACTAAAACTAGTTAAAAGTTGCCCAACTCTATCTTAAAAAGTAATCATTATTAAGTAGTACTTACTTGAAAGTTACTTATCGATGTAGTTACTTAATGTCTTGTCTTTTTCTATATTATACATCGTGACTAGATCCTAAAATTGATCATTATAATGATGTGGCTAAACATTTCATGAAATTGTTCATTTATTTTCCTAACATTCGTGATAAAAATGTAAAATATGTACAAATATTTCAAGAAATTGTTGTGTGATTAATCGTTTGATTCGTGAGTTTTAAAATAAAATTAAAAAAAAATCGTTTGGCATTCGGAGACTGCTGCGGTAAAACTATTGCATAGCATTATATTCTTTACCTACTTATTCAATACTATATAATATAATATAATATATATATATATAAAATAATAATAAAAAAAAAAAAAAGAAAAAAAATTCTAAGTTGAACGTGTGCTCGACAGATGGCGTCGTTAATCTTTAATATTATAATTAAATCTCGTGTCACAATGTTTGTCCTCAATGGACTCCTAAACCACTTAACCGATTATAATAAAATTCGCACACCATGTGCAGTTCGATCCAACTTGAGAGATAGGATAGTTTTTGAAACGGATTTCGACATCCACGCGGGCGGAGCCGCGGGCAACAGCTAGTATAATAATAAAATCTTAAGAATCTAAATACACGTTACCCAATATAAAATGTAACATAAAATCGCATGAGCAGGGTCGACCTCGCAGTGTATACACGGATCAAATTAATGAGTTATTGCAAAAAGGGTAAATAAAAAGTACTCGAAACCGGCGGGTTTGCATGAACGGCTTAATGACAGTAGAGGAAGTGACAGTAGCAGATGGCGGTCTGTGGTCTCTGTCTACCCCGGAGGGAAAAAGGCATGAGCATAATGTATGCGTGTATTGTTTCAGATGCGCCTGTATTATTTTGCATAGCAATGCGTAGTTATCGACTAATCTTTCACGTTAACAATTTATTTAATTTAGTTATTAGAGAAACTTTTATCACAGAATTTAAAATAATCCTAGAATAAAATTTTAAATAAAATAAAAAATCATAATCTATTGCAAAAATGTGTGTTGGCTCGTCCGGGAATTGAACCCGGGACCTCCCGCTCTGTTTGCGAACATCATACCCTAGACCAACGAGCCTGTTACGAGTTGCATCGAATTACATGATTGCATTTGAATTGATTGCGTAATGTTGTGAAATACAACACAACACGTGCTGATAATAATTTTCTTTTCTTGTTAATTCACTTTTTACCCGACTGCCGAAGAAAGGAGGGTAATGTTTTTCGAGACTATGTATGTATGTATGTATGTCCATTTCTTTGGCACGGCCTACAGCCTAAACGGCTTGACGGATTTTGACATGCGAGGTATAATTTGATTCGTCGTGATTGTGTGAGTGACACCAGGAATATTAAAATTCCTAGAAATTCAAAATGGCGGACTTATGGCGCCAAAATGAAAATTTAGAAAATTTGTCTTGCACGCTCTACAGCCTAAACGGCTTGAAGGATTTTGACAAACAAGGTATTGTTTGATTCGTCGTGATTGTGTGACTGACACCATGCAAGTATATTAAAATTTCTATAAAATCAAAATGGCGGATTTTTGGAGCCCCAAATATTTGATCGCGATGGATGCAAAAACTGCTGAACAGATTTCGATGCGGTTTTATTTGTTTAAAAGGTCTTGGTCAGACTTAAAATCTTACGTTTGTTTGATTGCAATCGGTTGAGTAGAACCGGAGATATGAGCAAAAATATAATGATTAAGGTTGAATTTCGGTGATGTCCCTTCACTACTTGAACATTATTAACTCCATAAAATAAAATAAAATAATTTAAAAATTCAAAAACCCGACTGCCTAAAAACTAAAAAGAAAAAAACAAGCACTTAGATTGATGTCCGGTGGTCTAGATACATAACAACTGAACAGTCGGGATCCATTATTCGACAGCCAATCTAATTTTTCAATGGATCCCGACTGTTCAGTTGTTATGTTTCTAGACCACCGGACATCAAAATGTAGAATATGTACAAATATTTCAAGAAATTATTATGTGATTAATCGTTTGATTCGTGAGTTTTAAAATGAAATTTAAAAGAATCGTTTGGCATTCGGAGACCGCCGCGGTAAAACTATTGCATAGCATTTTACTCTTTACCTATTCAATACCTTAATTCTAAGTTGAACGCGTGCTCGACAGATGGCGTCGTTAATCTTAATATATATAAATCTCGTGTCACAATGTTTGTCCTCAATGGACTCCTAAACCACTTAACCGATTATAATAAAATTCGCACACCATGTGCAGTTCGATCCAACTTGAGAGATAGGATAGTTTTTGAAACGGATTTCGACATCCACGCGGGCGGAGCCGCGGGCAACAGCTAGTATAATAATAAAATCTTAAGAATCTAAATACACGTTACCCAATATAAAATGTAACATAAAATCGCATGAGCAGGGTCGACCTCGCAGTGTATAAACGGATCAAATTAATGAGTTATTGCAAAAAGGGTAAATAAAAAGTTATCGAAACCGGCGGGTTTGCATGAACGGCTTAATGACAGTAGAGGAAGCGCGTAAGGACAGTAGCAGATGGCGGTCTGTGGTCTCTGTCTACCCCGGAGGGAAAAAGGCATGAGCATAATGTATGCGTGTACGATTGTTTCAGATGCGCCTGTATTATTTTGCACAGCAATGCGTAGGGATCGACTAATTTTTCACGTTAACAATTTATTTAATTTAGTTATTAGAGAAACTTTTATCACAGAATTTAAATATTCCTAGAATAAAATTTTAAATAAAATAAAAAATCATAATCTATTGCAAAAAGTGAGTTGGCTCGTCCGGGAATTGAACCCGGGACCTCCCGATCTGTTTGCGAACATCATACCCTAGACCAACGACTGCCGAAGAAAGGAGGGTAATGTTTTTCGAGACTATGTATGTATGTATGTCCATTTCTTTGGCACGGCCTACAGCCTAAACGGCTTGACGGATTTTGACATGCGAGGTAAAATTTGATTCGTCGTGATTGTGTGAGTGACACCAGGAATATTAAAATTCCTAGAAATTCAAAATGGCGGATTTATGGCGCCAAAATGAAAATTTTGAAAATTTGTCTTGCACGCTTTACAGCCTGAACGGCTTGAAGGATTTTGACAAACAAGGTGTTGTTTGTTTCGTCGTGATTGTGTGACTGACACCATGTATATTAAAATTTCTATAAAATCAAAATGGCGGATTTTTTGAGCCCCAAATATTTGATCGCGATGGATGCAAAAACTGCTGAACAGATTTCGATGCGGTTTTATTTGTTTAAAAGGTCTTGGTCAGACTTAAAATCTTACGTTTGTTTGATTGCAATCGGTTGAGTAGAACCGGAGATATGAGCAAAAATATAATGATTAAGGTTGAATTTCGGTGATGTCCCTTCACTACTTGAACATTATTAACTCCATAAAATAAAAAAAAATAATTTAAAAATTCAAAAACCCGACTGCCTAAAAACTGAAAAGAAAAAAACAAGCACTTAGATTGATGTCCGGTGGTCTAGATACATTAACAACTGACCAGTCGGGATCCATTGAAAAATTAGATTGGCTGTCGAATTATGGATTTATTTTTTTTATTTTATTTTCTTTTCAGTTTTTAGGCAGTCGGGTTTTTTAAAGAAACAGTATTCATAGTCAAGGATATATGGTGCCTTTTTTCATCGTGCGGAAATCCCCACGGATACCTCGTTGGCCATCGGGGGTAGTTATGTCTGAATCAAACCGACTAAAACCCCACGCCGCCGTCTTGGGTCTCTAAGGTTAGATATATATAGGTATATCCCTCGCATCCCTGCTGCCCCCAGGCCATCTACGGTTCTACAGGAAAAAAATTCTGACTGAATAAAACGTTCATATTCTTAAAAATTGTTCATTTATTCAAAGTATGAGAGTATTTAATTTTATAGTCTTCTTTCGAAACGAACGTGAGTGCCTCCTTCAGCGTTAATGTTGAAAGTATCACATTTAATTCTGATCGGGTCTATAGTTTTCGCTGTCTTCACCAGTTTGAAGTTTAAGATTAGATGGTACATGAGCACTTTGAGCTCCAATATCGCGAATCTTAGACCTGAAAGTAAAATTTCTTATATTATAATGACATTTTAAAGCAATTAGTATGGTAACTATTCCTAATAATTTCCAAAAACTACCTACTGAAAGAATTTGACGAGTTTGATTGTAATTCTTTGAGTCGAATCGAAGATATGACCAAAAACAAACAGTGAAAAGAATGATGTTTACTTTTGGTCAAATTGTTTTTTTACAAGCACACGGCCCACCTGATGAGAAGCTCTCACCGTGGCCTTTGGACGTATGCAACAATAAGGGTGTCACACACGCGCTGCCTACCCAGAAGGGAAGGAAAGAGGGCTGGTAAGGGGTGGGTGGGCTAGGAAGGGGGGGGGGTAAAGTGAGCTCTGGCTACCCTATTCACGTTGGTCATATAACAGACAGGAATCGTACCAGGGACCCCCTGTAAGGCCGACCCCCTTAATCACTAAGATAACTTTTCATCGCGATAATTATCAATCTACTTTTATAATGAATATTTCTCACCAATGCAGGCTCGGGGTCCAACTCCGAAAGGCATGAACGTCATAGGCGTTATTTTATCCTTATTCTCGTCCAGGAATCTCTCAGGATCATAGATGTGGGGTTCAGGCCAGTACTTTGGATCCATTTGTATTTGGTTTACCAAGTTATATACAACATCGCCTGGCTTTAGCTGTAAAAAAGTGCTAATAAGTATACCATTTTGTACCGTAGTCGTGTTAACCCGATGCGATCGGTCCTGGTTGCCATACAGCATCTATGGCAGTTGTTATAGGTTTCTGGAGCACCAAAAAGTTTGACGACTGGTCTAAATGCAGAACTTCTTTATAGCCAGTAGGTTTTGGATGTCAGATTGCAGTCGCTTGGTCAGACCACCAACTGAGTTAGGAAAAACTCGCGAAAGCTATGACTTTTTCTCATTCTGACTGGGGCTATACCTAAAATGAGTTTAAACTAAATAGCAGACCAGGGACAAATGAGAACTTACAACAATTGAGGGAACGAGTGGGCATAGGAGGTGATTTGCACGCTATTTGCTTAATATATCTGATGGTACTTACTCGAAAAGGTTTTCCACCTTCTCTGGGTGGCGGCAGTTCGTAAGGCTTTGTGCACATCCTGTCTAAAATTATAGCTGGACACCACTTTCTTAAAGTTTCTGTAAGCAAAATAGTATTATTAATATTACTAATATTAGTATTTTTGTTTTTTTTTTATACAATTTAGGTGGCGGACAAGCATACGACCCGTGGCTTATGGACGTGTGCAACACTAAGGGTGTCATACACCTGCTGCTTACCCTGAAGGGAAGAGGGGAGGGCTAGGAAGGGGTAGAGAGGCTAGGAAAAAGAGGGGGGAGGAGGGGTACAGTGAGCTCTGGGTATGGACGTGTGCTACACCATGGGCGTTATACTCGCGCTGCCGACACTGGAGGGGAGTTTAGGAATTGGGGGAATTGGGGAGGCTGAGAAAGTTATGTACTGACAACGCAAGAGACTTTGGTCTCCCTGCTGACAGCACAGAATCCCTCCAGTGAGCTCTGGCTACCCTACTTACCGCGGAACACAACATGATTGTTATTATGGCCGCGGTGTTCTGTCCCTACAGAACACCGCGGCCATAATAATAATCGTGTGGCGGTACTACCCAAGTCGGACTGCTCAGTTTGGACAGGAGATACCGTCGTGTCCTTCCTGTGTAGTATGTGTAGATTTGAGATCAAACTTAGATAATGCCCACCATACCGTTAAAAACAGCATCTAAATATTTCAACTCTGTTATATTGTCGAACGTAAGTTCCTTTTCTTCCTTGAATTTTCTGCACTCCTGGTACAATTTATCTTGAGCGAGCGGATTAAGTGCTAGTTCGTGGATGGTCATTGCCAGCCCCGAAGCTGATGTTTCAAAGCCAGCCGTGAAGAATATGAAGACTTGACTTGCCAATTCTTCGGGTTTCCATTCTAAAAATTGAATAATATTTTTTTATTAATTTATTAGGATACCTACTTATTTGTTAGTAATTCACTTATGAGTTTAATACAATGTAATCTAGCAAATATGACAGCTTTTTGCTTGTTGGTTCAGAGAATGTGTGGATGTTTGTAAGCCTTTCTCGCAAAAACGTTCACCAAAATTGGGCTGAAATTTATTAAAAGGATAGATTACAGTCGGGGATAACACAAAGGTCATGTGGGTCGTAGGTACGGGATCAAATTTTGATGTGGGTGAAGCCGCAGGCAATAGCTAATCAGAATTAAAATGAAAGATAAAAGACAAACCTACCTCTTTTACCCTCCATCATTAACTGGATCATATCTGCTCGTTCCACCTTTTCCTTTTTCCTGTGCTCAATGGTAGATGCTACGAGATTTGAAAAGAAATTGTATACCCTGTCAGAGAATAGACGCAAGCCAAGTTTCTGTAAAGAAGACGTTTGATAAATTCATCTGGGTATATTTTAGGGTCCCACCAAGATCGCCGATATCAAGCTATTTTTATTTGCAAGCTGTGCACCTGCTGTTTGATGGGCAAGGCTTACCTGTCAACTTCGAGATGAGCTCTCGAAATTGACAGGTAAGACAGTAGTTGCTCGCATAAAAGCTATATGAACTAAATCTAAAAGAGGAGGAGTAAGCAAAATTTTAAGCTACGTAGAGGATAACAAAGAAAACTACATAAGTACATTACATATGCGCGAAACACATTACCCTCGCTGCATTACCTTTCCGAATTTTGGGAACTGTCCCATTAGCAACATGAGAATCCTTTGCTTGGTGTTGAAGTCAAATATGCCATTACCAGCCTTGTAGAACTCGTTGTCTCTATCCTTTAGTGAGTTGACTTTGAACCCAAATCCTGCGGAAGCTATGACGTCATTTGAGTATCTGCGCATTAGATCGTCAACATTGATATCTTCGCCTTGATGATCTGGGAAAATAAACGATTTGCCTCCTTTTTTAAGTTGGTTAAGTTAATAACAAACCGTTTTAGAAAACCACATCAAAATCGATTCAATTAAACGCGTGATAATTACAAACAAGCATACAGGGCCTCGATTCTGCTAAAGGCAGACCACTGTCATACCTCTGACAGACTAAAACATGCTATTTAATTGTAGACTTTACCGTTGTACAGTTAAAGTCTTAAATCAAATGAAAATAATTCAGCAAACTTTTTCATTCGTTCTACAAAATATCATTTAATTTTAGACTTTAAATTGATAACAATAAGGTCCCAGATTAAATGGCTTTTCTTGAAGTTTCAGTGGCATAACAGTGGCTTGTTTTCACAGAATCAAGAGGCCAGTGTTACATGTTTTGATTTTTTACATTAAAGTTTATTACTATTCCATTCTATTTATATGTAAGTAAGTAATTGAAGTATAAAAACTCTGAAGAAACTTTAAGTACTCCATGTGGCACTTACCGTTCAAATATTCCACAATATTACCACTAATTTCTGTAATGAACGGCAACATGTTCTTCATTTTCGAACCAGTAAAAGCTGGGCTCAGGGTAGTTCTCATTTGACGCCATCTCTCTCCTGTGAACAGATATACTCACATCTTTACCTTTTTATATATAGTCCGCCGGATTAACTGCACCCCGCCTGATAGTAAGCTGTAGTGGAGTTCAAAAAGTAATGGTCACCATTTACAGGTGATGCCCATAGAATGATGACCTCTACCCAGACAACCTCGACAGATGCTCTTTCACGACCTCGTGTTTGCATCTATTCTGCTCAACTTGCTTCGCTTTCAGTCTATCAATATTCACTATATACCTACCAATTGTAATTAAATATAGGTACGATATATTAAATCTGACCAAGATCTTTCTAATAGTTAAAACCGCATCAAAATCCATTCAAGTGTTTGCGCAATAAATAAACAAGACACAGAATTTGACACAGAATTCAAAAAAAAATTGTTTTCAGAATCGTTCATTTAACATAACTTAAACAACAATTAACCATTTTATAATAGTAGATTATGGTCCCTCTGACGAAGAGCGATAGACTAGCTAAAACAAGATTTTTTAATGTGATTGGAGCCAAATCACACTATAGTGCTCGGCATCTAACGTGGCCAGATTTTGGAGTAGTGTGGGCCCCACTACTCCAAAACCTTGCCAAGTTAGATGCCGTATACTATACTTGTTTCTAGGCGACGCATTTTGCCACAAACAAGTAATATACGGCATCTAACTTGGCAAGGTTTTGAAGTAGTGGGGCCCACACTACTCCAAGATCTGGCCACGTTAGATGCCGTGTACTATACTAGCTTAGTTCGCCATGATACCATTGACATGTATATGGATAGTGAACAAGTTTATCTTCATGATATAAACGATAGGATGCAATACTTTAACCAATTGAATGGGCAATTTGCGATACTACGCCGTATGTGATAGGCCAAATGCAATAAAGTGGGTCACTTCAGTTCAAAATAGAGAGGCTCGGGGCTATGTGACCGCTTCCCATCAGATGGGCCGTGTGATTAGCTGCCACCTAAGTATTATATAAAAAAGTTGTAACTGAATCGTTTAACCTACTCTGCAAAGATGATACTAGCCAGTTCAGTCTTTAGATGGGTGATCATTCTTAACACATTGAGACGCCTCCGTGCCTCGAAGAAGTCCCGGTTGCAATACGAACATCTATGGCTGTCGTTTCAGGTATTTGGAGCCCTAAAAAGTCCGACGAATGTTCTAACTATAGAATGTTGATACCGCCGCTCCTGGTGTTGCACATGTTCATTGGCCACGGTACCGCTCCTCATCGAGTAGGCTGAGGGCTTATCAGACTATATACAATATAAAAAAGAAAAAGAAAATTGCCGATCGGTTGTGGAAGGCAAATAGTAGTCAGTTCAAGAAAAATATCTAAGTTCGGCCGCTTCGTATTTAGATCGAAAAAGTGAAAAATTAAAATCGACCCTAACTGAGTTGGGAACAGGTTCAGAGATCAACGATTTCATTTCAAATATATAGGTAGGTAATTATAGTGATTCAATCATATTTTGGACACCTGGACATTCAACACCATTAATAAATAGCACAATAGTTTTTGTGTAGGTACTTCATTCGTTTTAACAATACTTAGTATGCGCAGCACAAGACGCGAGTATATAGTAGTAGCCCGCGGCTTCACCCGTATTAGGGCTCCAATTACCCATAACGACTGCCATAGATGTTAATATGGCAACCAGGACCAACAGCTTAGCGTACTCTCCGAGGTACGGAAACATTCAGACCAATAAAAATGGATATATTTCGACGCCCCCAAGGAATAAACCTGTATTGTACTATTACTGGGTTATTACTGTTATTGCATTTTCGGTATCTATGGGTCGGAATACACCTATGTAATTTTTTTCAAATTTTTCCTGCGATGATAGCCAACTATTTACCTCATGACACCTTTATTCTTCGGAAAAGTGTTAATTTTTATGTACGAGAAGAATATCATAATACATTATTACAAATTCATTTATGTGGCTACATTTCGGTATAGTAATATTACTGCAAAATATTTTCTATTAAATACTGGTTAAAGCGATTACAGGTTTATTCTCGTGATTTATGAGATACACATTTTCGGTAATACTCTGTTACAGTAATCATTTGGGTAAACTTTGGTCAGGCTTACGACGGCTGTCATAATAAAAATAAGTATCCCCAAAAGTCTATAGGACCAGACCTGTAATGTAATCGTAAATTGAACTGTGGTAGCAAATTTATCTCTTCAGACAGGCAAAATTTATTAGATAAATTTTATAAACTAGCTGATCGAGAACAGCAATAGCCATACATTGCTTAATATAGTGTATATATATATGTATACAGTATGTATTATATTAAAACAGAAAACATCAAACGAACGACTTGACCGAAAAAATAATCGCACAAAGACTGTTATATATTTATTTTCTTTAAGAGATGTGGCGGTTTTGGTTTGTAAGAAAATTTTCCTAAATATTTTACAAATTAATGAACAAATGGTATACAGAGCAATAGAAAAAATTAAAACAGACGTAAGCACAATAATAGACCTCGAAAAATGAGCTCCAGCACAGAATCGAGTAGGTACCTATTTCATAACGCTAGGACAATTGGAAGTAGCCTAAAGGTTTTGATTACCGATCAGTGAGTCAGTCAGTCAGTGGCAAAATTAGCTATTAATTTCAGGATCTACTGAAATTTGGCATACTGCTTTAGTACTAGTATATGATTACGTAGGTACTTGCAATTTCTTCTCTGTACTTGCAATAGAGACTGAGCTACACGGGTGTCAAAAGTGGGTCGAAACGGTTCGTGTAAATAGCGCGGCCTGTTGCTGGAACTTGTCCTGCGCACTGATATAAATGACAGCACTATTGCTATATTCGATTAGACCGCAATCTTCTGTGGGTATTTTCTACTATAAACGAAAGTACCCAGTCCCAGTATACAACTGCACCATTTTTGATGCACTTCGTAAAAAGGTTATTGTTATGTGTGGCATTAACAAATTGCAAGGCGAGGCTGCACCGAAATTGGTAGTTGTTTGCTACAATTCCTCAAGTCCGAACATGAACGAGGTATTAGTAAATTCTACCTCTATTCAGATGGCTGTTATGTTCAAATACATCCATAATATTATACAGGTTTTTTAAAACTGGGCATAGCCAAAACGAGGGCGATTCGATATTAAAAAAATAGTTAATCCTTTAAATTGGCATCATCTGAACAAGATAAGGTTTTCTTTAAATATGATTTTGATTCTCTTTCTTTATTTTTTATTCTATTCTGAATTAGATTTTATGAGTTCATTTCAAACGAAACGACGCGGGCGAAAACCTAAAACAGTTTCATTGGTTGTGGCTGATATTGTATTGGAATGTACGTATCATCAACCTCTTCCCATAACCAAGGTATTACCTATTGATTTAGGTAATATTTTTATGCAACCGTGGAGCAATTCCACAGTAATAGCACCCATTTTATGTTGCTTTAGTGTCTGTAGAAAATAGTGAACAAGATATTGATGATGATACAATGAAAATCGTGATTAAGTACTGCTTTTGATGTTTTTATTTCTTTATATTTTTTATATTACAATTGTGATCTCATTAAGGACTTTTTACCCATTAAAAAAAATATTCTGATGAATTTTATAAATTTTCTTTAATTTTTCCTTAGAGATACCGATAGCAAATTTATTTACATAATCTGTTTCAGCGATTACATTAAAATATGATTACCAGAAAGACCTATAATATTCCAGTTACTATACTTTACCATTATAAGGTTATTAAAATGTTTACCGTAATAAGTCGGTAACTGAACATTACATTTATCTACTTATGAAAACATACATCGATGGAGAACTCAGTAAAGTAGTGTTATGTCTATGATTTTTAAGAAACTATTTTTATATTACAAGAATAATTCTGTAAGTAGATGTTGCTGGAATATTATTGATAGTTCATGGTGGTAATATATCAATACCCTAAAAACTGTTAGAAAACTTTTTCGGTAATTTGAACTTTGGTGAATATCTAATTCTGTGTTTAATGAATAGTCACATGGCTAACTATGATCTGTTTGGGCAAAAATTAGCTTTCCCGTCGTATTAAAATGTTGTCATAATTATCTTTTATAGAAAAGTTAGAACCGAAAAACACTAATCTTTTTCTCCTGTAAAATTTGATTTTTGCGATTACCGGTTTATTCCTCGGGGACGTCGATTTATGCATACTGATATTTGCACTGAGTGGGAATCGAACCCGCAACCTCCGACGCCAATCATAAATCATATATATATGATGTTATAAAGTTATATTACCTTTCATTAGAAATAGACTGCCGCCAAACAAAGGGTCTAAATCTTCGGTGAAAAACTCCTTGTGGTCAGTGAAGTGATCAAAGTCTTTGATGACGATGTTCTTTACCAACTCTGGGTCTCGGATTAAAATTATAGGCACCGTCATTTCTTGAAAGCCTACATACCTACAAGAAAAATAAGTTTTATGACTTTATGAAAGGAAAATTTCAAAATATTTTAAAGTAACTGCCATAATATCCCTCCGCGCGCGTGGTATTTCGTAGTAGAAAAAAAACACATCAAAATCCGTTTAGTAATTTTTGCATCAAACGCGAACAAACAGACAAGTATTTAGTAATTTTTATTATTATTTTAAACAGTTTTATTTAACTCGACCTGTTTGTTTGGGTCAAATCTAGTAATTGACATTTGAACCCCTTTCAGTTGTCTGATTGGTCTGATATTTGGCAGAAGTCTTTAGTTCTGATGACAATACAATTTAAAACTGTTTAACTTAAAAAAGATTTTCTCATAATTTATTTATATCTTCAATATACAGACACAGCCACTTTACAATTTTATAATAGTACTATAGATGTTAGATTTCTTTTCCTTGATAGTTATACAATTGAACATAAGTGGACCAATTCCAGCAAATTATGTGCAGATCAAATTATCACGTAGTTGACCTTTGTATCAAACAATAACGATGATTTAGTTCGTGCCTGTTTTGTTGTCAAGGATTTTAAATCAATATCTTAACCAATTTTCAGTTTCTTCAGTCAGTTCCTTCCAATTAATCCTCTCTTATTATCTGAAATTAGATGTCTCGTAGACTCTCGAATTGATGAACTGTAATGAAGTGACAGTTACGAGTATGTGTACATTTTGAGACGCCACGTCATTAGGACCTTTAGGACCAAGATAACCTTACCTGCAAGCCGGTACACTCGCTTATATGAAGCATACTAATGAAGCTCTGTCGCAGGTTTGCCTCTTGGAATTGGAAGGTCAGATATGGCACTGGGCAGTCGCATAAAAGCTGTATAATACGAACGGAGACGCTGCTGTCTGCGACCCACCGCGGTGAAGTGGCGCGATGCTCGCCCCACCACCCTTTCGGGGGGTCGAGGGGGCAATCTTAAAACCGTAGATGGCCCAGGGTCAGCTGGAGTGCGAGGGATATGCCTATTGGGTAACCTTGCACCCCAGTAATTAAGACCCGAGACGGTGTGCGGTTTTATACGGTTCGAATCCGAATGGCCGAGAGGAGTACCTTTTATCTGAAGAGATTTTACGCACAAAAGAAGGGTTAGAAAATAGAATCGTGTACTCACTTTTCATCAGGGAACGCATTGTAAAGCACATCCAATTCTTCAATGAAATGCCTTCTCAAGAAAGTAGTCTGAACTATATTGCCGAACAACGGCCAGCCGGGTAGGAATTTCACATCTCTCTCTTTAAAGTACGATTGGAGTCGCTTGTGTGAGTACAAGTAATACACCACAATAGTGGTTAGCAACAGTATTAAAATCTCAAGTATCATTGTATATTGGACGCACTGTACAAATAAACGGTGTTTATGATAGTATGACCCTTACAGGACTGAGAGCTGCGTGTGATCATAACAGGCGCAGGAGTGTATTGGTAAGGACGCTTGCTCACTGACGATTTGTGATCAAAGGAGATGTTTCACAAATGTATGTACTATAAATTGTACACTACTTAGAAAAATAGCTAGGCAATGTAGTTTTCATTTTTCACCATACAAGTCTTATAATATTGCCTCGTATTATGGGCGGAATCTAACTAAATAAACGCTATCTTGCAACACAACAAACATGACGGACTAAAACTATAAAAAAGTACTCATATTTTATTAATTTACGCCCTAGAATTTCAGAGGTGAATAAATATAATTGTATTTTTGCCAATAACTGGTATTATTTGTCTTTTTTTCTGACATCACCTTTACTAACCCGCCTGATGATAAGTATTTATTTATTTAACCCGGTCATACGCTTGTCGGCCACCTAAGTAGTATAAAAAGGTAGAGTTAAGACCTATGAATGCTTTCAGTACTACAGGTTAGGTCTAAAGAGTTTAGATCCTTTTTTTTTTGCTTTTTTTTTAATTCAAGGTCACTATCTCACCTAATGGTAAGTAACGATGTGGTCTACGTTGAATCACGTTTGCTTAGAAGGAACCTATTCACTCGTGACTTGAATATTCCCAGGTTATAGCCTTCCGGAAACACAGACTCGGGCAGGAACAGTAGTTATAGTAGTGGGAATGTATTAGTCCCTGACAAAAAACTATTTGATCAAAAACGCACACATAAAAAATATTGTATGTGAATGCACCTTACTTTATTGCTGTTCAGTCCCCGCAGGCTATATTACGCGTAATAGATGTGTCAGAAATAATTTTGATAATGACAAGGTCAAGGTAAAAAAGTGCTAGACATCAAAACTAAACCGCGAGGACGAGGAAGACCCCGAATCTCATGGATGGCTGTAATAAATAAGCACCTTAGGGAGGCCCAAATGGACAAGGAGATGATCCAGGACCGAGCTACCTGGAGACGCAGACACGGAGGGCCGACCTCAAATAAAAATGGGAAAGGGCCAGGCAAAAGAAGAAAAAGTTCAAGGCAAGTACCAAACTTATCACAATTTTAATTCTAAGCCTCTGAAGGAGTCGCCTTTATGATGGAAAGGTTCCACGTTCGAAACTTATTCTTTAACCACTCAACAAGCAATTTAGCTTAGCTAGAGAGGTTAGGGGGAGTGTAAGTCAGATACTAATATCGCCACGTCTGTGCTCGAAGAACCAGCCCGCTCCTTGCCTACTCTCCACTATCCCCTTTGCTAATTAGAGGGTTAGTAATTAGAAGATTTCACTGCCTCTTTCTTTGCCACACCATCAAGACCTGGAATTCTTTGCCAGCACACGTGTTTTCTTCCTCTTATAGCCCCAGATCCTTTAAGTGGGGCGTGAAATGCATTAATTGATGAGGCCGTCACGCTGAGGGCTATAGCATTGTTGATGTTTGTAATGGTGACCCCCATTCCTGAGGATTTACCTTTAGCTTAGGATTTACCTTTAGCTTACCATCAGGCGAGGTGAAGACATATTGACATATCCGATATAAAAAAGGGACACGTGGAGAGCCTCCAAGCAGCCTTCTACAATGCCATTTAGACCGGAATATACCACAGACAGCAGCATCTCCCCTACGAGTGAGACGTTACAGTCTCCGTTACCCAGGGTGCACCGTGAGGAGGTTCCAGACCTCGGAATCCTGTTATCAGTGTGCCTAAGACCTGTGAAGTGAACCCAGCAAAAACATAAATATGTACAAATAAAAAAATTACTAGCCGTAAGATATGAAAATACATTATCACAAAACATTATTATTCTCGTTATTTATTTTGTAAACATATGAATTACATTTTTAAATATATTATACCTATATATAAAAAAAACAATACATTTAAAAATATAAAAAATAGTACCCCACCGGTGTCGGGTACAGGGACCAAGCCACCGGTGGTTAGGGCTCCAGAGAGAGGAATCTCCGCACAATACGCGCCGTGTCGAGGAGTACCGCCTTCTGCATCAAGCCCTTGACCCAACTGCCTAACGTGAGCCTCTTGAGATGTTGGTCGAGGCTCTTGGCAATCAATCCGTGGACCGATACGACTATCGGAACAATATTTGCCGAGTCCACACTCCACATTATTATTATCATTATTATTTTTGCGGATGAATTTTTTGACGCCATGTAAATATTTATTTTGTTTAGTTTTTACTTTTTATTTTAATGTAAATATTATTTAATTTTCATTGTATTTTTATCATACTTAATAAAATCTGTAATATAGAAAAATAAGATAGATACCTTATCACAAAACAAGATAACTTTTTATTAAAATAACAACCTTGACTACATTTTTAATTCAAGATCCAGTATCTGCAATGAAGACCAACAATTAGTAAAATAATTATGTTTGTGAACGACTCATAATGATGTTTTAGTCAGTCATTCAAATATTTACCTTATTTCAATAATTATACATTAGAATTTAGCTTGTGACTACAATTAATGAGACTAATCAGTGAGAGCAGTGTACTGTTATCTAAATATAATTGAACTTAAATAAATCAAAGTTATAAATATGTACTTTGGTTTTAAATTATTACTTATGTCTACTTTTGTTACTGTTCCGAGTAATTAATGTAATCAATATCAATTAAAATTATCAATATTCCCCACAGTGAACTTGAATCTACGTTTATAAATCATTTCAACCATATTTTTTATATAGATACCTACCCACAATTCACCAACAATGTGTTTAGTCCCACATCAGCTGATTGCCGTAATCTAGACACTTTTTTTATATCAGTCACGTCAATATGACTTCACTTCGCCTGATGTTAAGCCAAAGGTTAAGTCTCTCACCCATAACATACACCGATAGTTCTCAGGAAGGGGGTCCCGATAACATACACCGATAGTGCCATAATGGTGGCCCTCAACTTGACGGCCTCACCAAATGCTTTTTCTCGCTTCGCTTAAAGGACCCGAGACTGTAGGAGTAGGAAACACGTAAGCTGGTAAAGAATTCCAGGTCTTTGTGGTGCGCCAAAGAAAATAGGCACCGAACCGCTTAGTTCTTGATGGAATTATTTGCATGGTATGAGGGTGATATCTCAGAAATTCATTGAATAAGAGCAGTTCTTTTCACTGATAAAACCAGATCTTCTAATAACAGTCCTAATAATATGATAGCACAAAATTTATCCAATCTTCATCTAGGTACTCTTTCCATATTCAGCCAGCGCCTCGTTTTTTTGCCAATCTCGAAAGTACCTTTAAGAAGATTTAAATTCATTAGCATAACGACCAGTCCATCCGAAGAGCGCCGCGTCAGCACCGTCGAGGATACTCCACGCGAGCCTTCACAGGCTTTGATCGAAAATATCACCCCACTTCCGCACTTTCCTCAAGGCTTAATGAGGTACAATTTTTAACCGATTGCTTAAAAGAAGGATGTTTAAAGTTCGAAATATATTTTTTATATAATCGACTTTAAAAAAGGAGAGGAACTATTGGACCCTATGCAATTTTTTGGAGCCAACCAAATATATTTTTCATAAAAAAAATCTCCAAATTATATTATTAAGTACCTAATTAGTTAAATTGTGATCATTGTCTATCTCACATTTACTTCAACTTAGATAGCGCAAGTTTTGTCAAAATCGGTTCAGTAGTTTTCAAACTATTGAAACTTAATTTACATATTTTATACCTATACATTTGCCCACGCCTTTTTCCCTCCGGGGTAGGCAGAAACAACAGACTGCTATCTGCCTCTGTCCTGACATATTTCACGCGCTTCCTCTACTGTCATTAGGCCTGTCATGCAAGCCCGCTTGTTTCGAGTGCATTTGACCTGCCCTTTTTGCAATAACTCTTTAATTAAACTATATTATTTACTTTTAATTAATTACATTTTAACATTTATTGACTTTTATTCTTCAAATAAATATATAATGAAATACCAAAGCAATTAGTATTCTAATTTTTCCTGTATCGACAAAAATTTACATCGAAAAGTTCCGATATGAATGTATAATTTTATGAATTAGGCCTCCCTATGAGTACCGATGCAGTAATCGTTTCGGTAATAGCAATATCCTGTGTTACGAGTATGTTATAACAGTATATAAATAACATCACTCACCTTGAACCAACATACACGACGCACTGCGATGTCAAACAGTCATCTACAAAACAACGATGCGACGGTTCGCTAATCGCATCCATACGGCGTTGATGAAAACCAAATGCTTAGATATCTATGCTTTAAAAACCTATATACTGATCTAACATAATACCTATATTTAAACTAGGTATTTCAGAACTGTCTGAGCTTTCACCAAACGAAGGAAACCAACATACAGTTACTTACTTAACACCAAGTTCTTTTAACACTGTGTGGTAACACTTCATACTATTTTTTTTGCTATAATAATCATTGAAATTTTACTGCTGAGTATTTGAAGGTTTAAGTGCGAACTTCGATACCATAATCAAGTTCTATTTGATTACTATTATTTATTGGAATGCGTCAATTTTGAAACACTTTTATTTATCCATTTCTTAGGATTAATACAAAATTTACTTTTTGGGTTTTTGTTAAGAAGAAGCTCATTTGATGATAATAGATTGATATTCGAATCTCTGTCTACTCCGTGACGTGAACATTATATAAAATCTAAGCTAAAATGAAACCTAAGTCACTGCCAACCACCCCATCTTAGTCCATATAGTCGTTAGCTACGATGACGCGCATCGCCGCGATAATATCCACTTACAGACAGATTCCATGGATGTATTCACGTGTCACCTAAGGTAGATGTGGCAGTTCTATCATAAATATTTTGGGACTAATGCCCGTTTTCACCAACATTCCCTAAATAGAGAAAGTTAGGTAACTCTAGTGATATTTTCGTTTTCACCAAACTTTAGGGGACACCTAAGTGCTTAGGGGACTCTTATAATTTAGGCGCCCGAATGTTCATCTCCTTACTGATCCCTAACAAGGTGACAGAACAACTCGACGAATATTTTGTTATAATTATTGAAATGGAGGACGATTGATGGGACTTTTTCAATACTCCACTTTAATTCGCACTACTGTATGTAGCCCCTATCCATTAAGATTCCGTGCAACAAATTAAAACTTTAAAAATAAAAGCTAAGCGGATGAAGTCGGGGAACAGCATCAGATGTTCTCAGGTGGGTTTTTATTGCTGTCTACTTTTTTATACAACGAGAGCTACCATCGTGTCCTCCCAACATCAATATTTGCCATCCATTTATGTTCATGTTTTTTTTAGAAAGTTTTTGCGGGGTCGGCAGCGCGAGTGTGATGCCCCTGCTGTTACACGCGTCCCTAGGCCACGGTGACCGCTTCCCATCAGGTGGGCCGTGTGCTTATCTGCCACCTAAGTGGTATAAAAAAAATGTACATAAAGTTTATTTAGTAGTATAATGAAAATGTCACATACCGCATCCATACCAAATCAAATTCTCACATTATGAAGTTCTCCTCCGAGAATGACTGTTAGATTTTTGATAAATGCTCTCTGTAACCGCTAGGAGACGAGACATATTTATCAGGTCACATAACAATTTATCCCCACATATATTTTTCCCTCGCAAAACGTCAGCCACTAGGATATCTTATTTATTGAATAAACAATTCGTTCAAATGAGGAAATATATTTTCTGGTGACGTTGACAGTGATACTGGCCTGGACAATCTGATATGTCGCCCCCTGAGGAGTTCGCGTAAATTGTGGGGAGTATAAGGAGATGGGAGATAATTGTGTATGTCATGCAAGATGATGGAGTGTTTACCTCTGCAACCTACCACTTATGTAAGCGATAAGGGGTTTTAAATATCATAGAATAAAGTACAATTTAATTTCATGCGTAGTTTTTTCTATTGATCAATCATGGATTTTTATGTGTTTACCTGGTAACACATAATAACCTAACCCTAATGGTTAGGTTGGCTTAATTAATTAGGTTAAACAAACTATTTTAATAAAACGTATATTGGGTGCAGTCAACTTACTTCCTTATTATGGGCTCATAACTCATAGAGATTCTTTGCGTGAGTAAACTACAATAGAAATAAATTTAGGTATTTTATTTTTGAACTGGGTAGGACTTTGCAACAATTCCTAAGATCAGTACAGATCAATTTTTATTGATATAGTTTAGCAGACTTCCTGTCAAAACAACATTTACACAGATTCCAAATGCATTTTTATTTTCATTGAAATAATCACAACTATACAATTACTCATTTACTCTTTCTATTTTAACTTCACAGTCTGGATGTAACTCTGTAGCAACATTAGAAGTATTATTATACCCAAGCGCAGATGAAGATGACATGGGACTACATTCGTTAATAGGATCCGGATTTAAAGATAATGCTTCCTCTTCAGCTCGCAATATAGACTCGAAAATTTCTTTCTGAACCCGCAGTTGTAAGAATTTTGGTAATTCTCTTGTTTTCTGACAGAAACCATCAAACAGTTTAGACAATCCATCGCAGCGATTCATGTCAAATGTGTCCATTCTAATCTCATGTCTCTCTCTATTCTTTTGTTCTCTTAGATCATCCGTGTACAAAGGATCTGAATATTCAATAGGAAGTACAGTATCTGTTACTGAACCCTCTGCAGGTATATTATCTGTTGAATTGTCGAAAGAATCCTGTGTGTCATTGGATTCGTTATAAAATTGTGAAGTTTCGCCAGTTTCTAGCAATGGTAGAACGAATTTCATGTTCTCTTCGTATTTCCATGGTTTTAAGTATTGCGCTGATGGTCCAGATGTTGGCTTGCGACGGCGTAATGCTTCTCTGTGGCTGTCTCTTAATTTTTTCCATTGAACTTTGGCTTCTCTTCCTGGAAGGTAAATAAATAATAAGTACTTAAATAAATATTCAAGACTCAAAGTAATCATAGCTTAACTAGCTAAAGAGTTATTATAGTAACTAATACATACACGGTAACGACTTTTTACAGACCTCATGGATTCAAGGTTTAAAATTTGTAATAAAATCAAATTTAGAATTTAGGTACTACTTATAATTTAAAATTGGGGACGAAGTATGCTACGGGCGAAGCCGCGGGGCATAGCTGTTAAGTAAAATAAACTTATTACTTTTACAACTCTTATAATGAACCCCCACCCTTTCCTAGCCCCCCCCCCCCCCCCCATAGGTTAAAAAAGTCACTGTTTTTTTTTTTATGTCGGTCACGTCAACATGACTTCACCTCGCCTGATGGTAAGCTGAGGCAAAGTCTCTAGAATGGGAGTCACCATTGCAAACACCGATAGTGCCAAAATGGTGGCTCTCAGCTTGACGGCCTCATCAAATGCTTTTTCACGCCCCGCTTAAAGGACCCGGGACTGTATGAGGAAGGAAACACGTAACATTTATATGTATATGTAACATTTATATAGGTAAGTATAAAAACAATAGAATGATCAATTGCTAGCAGTTATGACTCTAAGTTTACGCGCGAACAAAGTAATTAGTAACTTTGTAATTACCTACTACCCGTTCGCTCTAAGTTTGCCGCTGTCAACTGTCACGCGTTTAGCGTTGTCTCACTCACTCAGTTCTAGTTCCAGTGAGTAAACGCTATACTGACGTCATTTGACAGCCGCAAACGGGTAGTATACCTATGCGCTTAAATATTACATCAAATGAACCTATAAAACTTATGAACGGAATGCGTTCAACAATACAACTGACGAGACTTAGTCAACCAACTTGCTTTCACGTCGGCATGCACACACCCTAGTCAGCTACTACGCGGCAACTGCCATTCGATTAAAGTTTTTTTGGTAAAGAAACAGACAATAGACTACAAAAAAAACAAATAAACAAAACAAAAGTAGCGTAAAATAGTGTGGTAGCAAAAAAATTCAAGTACCTATCATTTTAAATCAAATGTGGGTAACACAACATTGCAACCCAATATTCACTAACACATTGTTAGCCGCCGTCATTTTTGTGACACAGTCTCGTATTCAACGAATTCCGACCGTGGTTTTTATAGGTTTATTGTGACGTCAAATGGACTTGCATGGCGTGACTGTTCGAGACAGAGACAACATCATAACAATAGCGTATGCATCTCGGTCGCGCATGCGCGTAATAACCCATGCGCAAGGTAAAACAAACTTGAAAAAAAAAACACCATCGACCGCGTCTCTTTGAAAAACACTCATGTATTTCGTTTTAATACAATTTATATTACTATAATTTAATAATACTATCAAATTAAAAAAACATTTAATTTAATAATATTTTAATGCTATAACACTAAAATAAATAGTTACGTACAATTAGTTAAAATAAAACTGTTGGTAATTTTTTTAAAGTTGTTACTCACCGTCACACATTCCACACGCTTTAGCGACACGTTCCCAAGCCAAATGCTTTTTCCTCATATCTCTGAATGCCACATGTTTCGTATTCCACAAGGACGGACAATTTCGCACCCTCTCAATAAAAAATTCTACCGTATTACACTCCAATGTACTCATAATTGTATCACTATTTAGTTATGGAAACTATCTGTAGAATATTCTCGAAACTTACAATATAGTTAAAGCAATCGTCAGCCCGCAACGAAGGCCAGCCACGCTATGCACGCGTGTACGAAGTTTCTCAAGTTTCATTCGTTCAAACTCGGCAGATAAATCTCTGTTATGGTAATATAGACTTTAGTTTCACGGCGATAAAGTTTATATTGCAGTAGATCATTTGAAATAAATATCGACCAATGCGATGTTACGCTCACATACATACACGCGGTGCACGATTGTGTGTTATTATGACGTCATCGAGTCGGCGGTGATTTTATAACCTTACTTTTTGAAGCTTGGGAGATCGACATGAGATGAAGAATAGAGTGAGACTGAATTTAAAATACATTTTGATTACGAGAATTGGTCATCTGATGTTTTTGACATTATAAACGTCAATCAAAAATAATCAGCGCTACCAACATAACAAACCATACAGAACAGATATTATTTTCTCTATTACAGAATTCTTTTTTATACCACTTAGGTGGCAGACAAGCACATGGATCACGATAGGAAGCGGTTACCGAGGCCATTGGACGTGTGCAATACCTGCTACTGACGCTGGAGGCGGGGTGGGGGGAAGGAATAGGAGAGAGGGTTGAGGAAATCGGAGGGGGGGTTGAGAGTTTCTGTGTTGACAACGCAGGAGACTTTGCCTACCTAGACGATCTGGATAATGCATTGCGGGGTTTCATTATTATGTAAAAATGTCAGGGCGATCATTAAATTAATATTCATTGACATTTCGTTAAATTTTATGCTTAATTCGAGACATTAAGTACATTTTAGAAATTCACTTTTAGGGTTCCGTAGCCAAAAATTCAAAATGGAAACCTAATGCAGAGTGCCTGTCTATGTCTGTTATCAATCTCATAAACTGTGAAAGCTAGAAAGTTGAAATTTTCACAGTTGATATAATTTCTGTTGCCGCTATTAAAATAAATAGTTGCACCCGTTCATAGGCCACGGTGACCACTTCCCATCAGGTGGGCCGTGTGCTTGTCTGCCACCTAAGTAGTATAAAAATTAAAGCATAATATGGATGGGTCCCACGGAAAAACACAGCTTGGAGATCATTCCACAGCCTGAGTGTGCGAAATTAAGTTCCTTTAAAATCTGTGCGAACCATTTTTGGTTTCAACGTTGTACAATAAAATGTTATGATTTATACAATTCCATTGGCTTGATATTGTTGTCACTTTTACAAAAACTTTACTGGCTTTCCAGCAATTTCACTGCAAAAACCATTTCCAAAAAAAAGAAAAATATCCTACATTTCTACTAACATTCAGCAAACTAGCTCGAACAACTATGTTCAGCTTTCTTGCACACTGTCAAAACGGTATAAATTGTATAATTCAACAGTCGTGTAAGAGAAATCAGTATTGGGCAGCGGCTCGACGCACGTTAACTCCCCACTGTGCTCGAGCGTGACCTGACTTCTCATTGAGACCATCAAGTCATAAGACATAGCGATTTTGAACACTCATATTTATAACTGGACATTTAAGGAAACGTCCAAAATACCCGTATGTCAACAAACTGTGAGCATGTAAAAAATGGCATTTAATCTATTCTTTAAAAAAGGAGTGAAGAATGCTAGAGTTTCAAAAAAAATTGCTGTTTTTTTCTTGTGCCACTAAATACACAGTGTATTTAGTCTATTATAACTAACCATTTCACCATTGACCTCTGGCAATTTCCTTCATACCCAAACTTCACAGAATACTTACTATACTATACCTTTAATTAGTTAATTTAAATTTAATAACAACAATTTGAAATATTAGGTAGTTGTTGCTCACAGCTTCACTTGCGTAGAATCCTGATCCCGTTTCAATTATCTATTTCAGAGATATAATGTAACCAACGCAAGGTGTGCCAATAGTCATAACAAACATCCGAACATACAAACAAACATCTTAAACAACTTTTACATAGATGATATTAGTTATATTCAAGTTAAACTGAAATAAAATATGCTGCCCGCTACGTCCATTGGCTTGGTCCACAAAGACCGATACAGTCACGAGTCGGATACGAAATCAAACAAAATATTGTTTTGTACACTCTCCAGATTTCGTTAGTTTTTTTCCGCATTTCGTGCTATCAAACTGTCTTTTCCAAATTTGTGGAAGAATATCTTCTTCATAAACACAGTATCTAAGTCTTTTTATCGTTATCTTATCCTCTCTCGTGTCGATGTTGCCATCGTGGTGTCTTAGCGCGTATCCTAGACTTTTAATTTGGAGCCTGGGGTCCGCTTGTTTTAAGAATTGGTTAATCTGGTCAATCATTATAATGCCATCTAAAATCTTAACCCTGAAAGGGGTACCGTCGTTAAAGCCTCGTCCATAGGTCACCAGTTAGCAGTTGAGGTTGACTTGAGCTACAAAGATCTTGGGCCAGCCCTTGAATCCCCATGGATCTGTTACATTTAGTAGGGACTCTTAGGTACTTCAGTAGACAATACCCCGTTTTGCCAACATTGCATGAGCCTACTCGAATAGTTGTGATAATGATGGGGGAAGCTGTCTGGGGAGTTTTGTGTGCAGTCTGTCAATTAAAAAACGAGATTCTCGTTAATGATAAGTAAACAGATGGTTCATATATTATTTGCGAATACGTATAAATGAATTTTATTTTGACGGATAAATTTGCACGTATAAATTATACTTAGGTACTTACAAATAAAAATTTTCAGTGATATTATTATAATTCGCCAGCTGATATCCGCAGTTCCTCCGGCGCGGAGATCAGGTATTGGTAGGGGTTTATTCAAACATTCGCCCGATTTTTAATCTGACAAAGTCCTATCTAATACAAAATCACCATCAAAATCTGGTCTGTAGTTTTTGCCTCCATCGCGAAAAAATAGACAAACAAATTAAAATTCTAAAGTGTACTTTTGTATTCAGCACGTGAAAAGGAATGTCCTTTCTATATTATGGTTCCTATAGTCCCAGGTCCTTCATACACGACTGATGACCGCCCGTAGACCTGGTTTGACGCCGGGCCTAGGAGCGGCGCAAAACCGTCTCGTGGGCATGAGGCCTTAAGCAGGGGTGTAAAAATGCATTTGATTAGGCCGTCAAGGGAACCACCGTAGAACTATCGATGTATGTTGTGGTGACCTCCAATCCTGAGACTTTACCTTTAGCTTTCCATCAGGCGAGGTGAAGTCATTATGACGTGTCCAATATTAAAAAAAATAACTCTTTGAAAAAGAATGGATACACTGAGCGTTTTATGGCATACCTACACTACCGAAGTATGAATCCCATAGTTCAACCCTAAAAAAATCCAAAGAATATAGTTCAAGTAGATTTTGTGACAAGATTTCCCTTTACCACTGAAGTAGGTGATAACTTTCTTATTTACATATTACTCCAATTTAATAAAGCCGGCTTTCTACGGTGACGGGTTAACCTTTTGAACGCCAGCGTAAGTGCGCAAGATAAATCAAAATAAGAAGGTTTGCTTCATATAAAGAGCAATAATATGCCTAAACATGCTCGTATAGATATAACCTTTTTTTAATAATAGCAACCCATTTATGTCCCACTGCTGGGCACGGGTCTCCTCTCCTCTAACGAGAGAGCTGAGAGGGTTTAGACCTTTTTTTCATCGTGCGTAAAACTCCACAGATAGGTACCGGCCATTGGGGGTGGTTCATCTAAAACCGCACGCCGACCTGACCCCGGGTCATCTACGGTTTTAAGACGGCCCCCTTGACCTCCCGAAGGAGGACGGGGTGGAGCGAGCATCTCGTCGACGACGATGTTTTGTAGGGTGACAGGCCGCCGTGGTTCTGTCACCCGTCGGCGCGTGGAGAACCAGGCCGCCCCACTCCTGCTCCCCACAGCTGTGCCCTCTACTAGTCAGAGGGACACGTGCAGCAGCTTCTCCCGTGGCTAATGAGAAGTAAGAGGACCTTGGACTTTGTGGGCAAGTCTCACATGCAATCCCACTAAGAAAATAGATCTTTTGCATTTATCATGACCATTAAATATTGATAAATATAAAACTGCTCGTATTCCTAACAGTTTGATCAATGAAATGGTTGGAAATGAAATTGTTGAAACGCCGCGACACACCTGCCGGTCCGGAAACCGATTAAAATGATAAAGCGATGTGCCCGAGATTTTATAACGTGGAACTTGGATTACTGGATCTGACTGCCGATTGAAAAGTGAAATAAAGCATAATAATGTGAAGAGATAATAATCATCATTGTTTTATAGTCGATAGGCCCGCGTTTGACCACTATCTCACCGATGGTTAGTGATAATGTGGTCAACGATGGAGCACGCTTGCCTAGAATCAACCTATTCACTGTTGACTTAAAGACTCACAGGTTATAGCTTTCCGGGGGCACGCCGTTATAGCGGCGGTAAGAGCGCGCCGTTACGTCAGCGTGTGTGGATTAAGGTCTATAAACCTTCCCAGCTCTCTCGTTAGAAGAGAGGAGACTTGCGCCCAGCAGTGGGACATAAATGGGTTGCTATTATTATTATACTTACCCTGAAAGACCCTGACACCCTTTACCAAAAATACTAGCACGAATTTTATTGGACCAACTGCGAATAGGACGTTATTTTTAACATTGAACTAATCGCGAATTATTTGACCAATCGTGATTAAAGGCTGTCAGATAATCTAATAGTGTCACTTCTTGTGAATTTACGTCTATTTGCTTTCCGATTTAATCTTCCATCCGTGCCGTATTGCCTCAGTTGAAATTTTTCAAGCGTCCTCGTTTGACAAATGTTTCTGGTGCGTGTGTGCCGTCCCCCACCACGATATAATTGGCGTGATGTTTGCCGTTAGAATCACAATGCGTGAGTTATGGACGGCTTTAGCAATTTTTTTACTATTGTCTGTTAAAATATTGTTGTTGAAATGACTGCAGTGGCAGAATGGTTGCTAAAATGTACGTTCATATTTTGTAGTCCGGACAATAGGAAACACGATTAGTCTTTTTCTAACATAAGTGCGCTATTTTATGAAAGTATAGGCAGAAATTTATGGTAAGTACCTACTTACATTTTGTCTGTACTATTTTTGGTCTAACAAAATAGCGGCCTGTTGCAATCTATACCAATATATAGGATACTCTTCTAGTCTAGATTATCAACTGCTGCTAAAAATTAGTGTCCAGCAAAATCTAGATTATAAAAATCGGTTCATAAACTATGAAAATATCTACCTGAATAAGAATGCCTTATATCCTAAGTTCTGCAGTGGACTCCGGCGGACTAAATATAAAAAAAAAACACCAAATAAGCACTTAAACAAGCGAACCTATCAGTAAATGTTATAATAGTAGTTATAGCATCGTGAATTAAATTGATACTCCATGCGGGAACCCAACTAAGAACCTCGCGGTAACGCGTAAACAAAAAGGAAAGTTTTGTCATTTACAAATGAGGCTGGTACAATATACTGTGTCCTACTTAAAATCTAGACTTTGGAAACCACATGAACAAGAAAGTAATTTGTTAAAATGTGCCTTTGGGGGTCTGAGCAAATTGATGTAGTTAAACTGTTTTCTTTGAAAATACGTTATTGTAGAGTGATGTCTTAAGTTATACTTGCTTTTTAATAATAAAGACAAGCTCTTAAATAATAATGATTCTTAAATTCCAAAGACTAAATGGAAATTATAGTGTCTTAATTCAGACTTTCGCACTAGTTGTTAATTTTATCAAATACGTTCAAATAAAGATTATTAGTACACACGTTCTATTTTTTTGATAAAGAAACCACGAGAGGATCTTATTTTAACTTTTATAAGACTAAACACCACATGAATAGCTATGGTACTAAACACACCGCCAACAAAAGGTAATCTATCTATTCGGTGATAAACCAAGCAACTAATAGCGTTATCCCTAATAATGTTGAATACTGCATAAATAATAGACACTGTTTACCAAAGTCATTGAAAAAGGTTATATTGTGGAGGTGCTGGGATTTGAACCCAGGACTTTCAGCATGCGAAGCAGACACTCTACCACTGAGTTACACCCCCGGTTGGAATAAGCGTTAAAATAGCAGTTCGTTTAGTAACTGCTTATATGAATACTGAAAATACTCGTATATTTTTTGGTTCTGTTTTCGCTTGCCTGTTTTTTCAGTATTCAAAAAGTTTATGTAAGCACTTAAAAATATATCGAAGAGCATAGAATTTGAATTATGTATTATGGAAATACTAAGTACCAATAGAGGTAGGTATGTACTTCATTTCTTGGTAATATGTACAGTAAATAGTGTATATCTATATCGACGGTTCCAAGGCTAATTGGTCTAAGCGACATTTTTTGCGATATTGCGTTATATACATATTTGGAATCAGCGAATTTTTCTGCGTCGTTTGGACTGAGTTTCACCTTTCTATGAGCATATTTTTGGCGCTTGAACCCTACAGTAACTTTGCTCTCATTTTGGACGTCTTTGTTCCAACCGACACAAAAATTGAGCAATATTTGTAGTGGGTAACTTCGACTATATCAGCTTTTCTAAAATTTTTGTTATTTGTTGGTTGAATCATTTTTCCAACAACCGTTTTAAATATCTGATGTGCGTTAAGACATTTGACCTTTTGTTTAAATACGTGGATTTGTCGCTTGACACATTTTGCATTGAAGCTTAAAGATAGGCTATGTCGCTTGAACCGTTTTGACTTAGCCCATTTTTATACGCAATGACGTTAGAACATTTCTTTTAAATAAATATTGGTGTGAAAAGTTACATAAACCTTTTGTGAGACATTCAATATTTTATTGTTTAGTTTGTTAAACCCTTTCCGTGAAATCGAAATTTTAAAATGTCACTAGTTAAGACATCAGAAATATAGTAATAAAAATTACACTTAAGTCTTTTGAACCATAGAAAATTGTGTCGTACAATATGAATTGATGTACTTTACCGCGATCACTACCCCGCGCGGGTGCTTCAGTCACCCGCTAGACGTGAGCAAGGTGCAGTTGTGTTCGAGTCTGCTGTAGAATCCCGAGCTTTGTTGGCCTAAAAAAGACGATACTTTCTTGGTTAGTATGTACCTATTTGTAGAAGTATAAATAATTAGGTATTTATCTTTAGTAATAAAAATAAACTACTCACGCTGAATTAGTATTTTTGGGCAATTTTAACGCCCACCATGAGACCTGGTTGGGCTCCACCAAAACAGACCATAGGGACCACCCACGCATTCGCTTTCACGCATGACCTGACTCAATTGGTAGGTACGCCAGGTCACCAGACTACCAAAAAATCAGGTCAAACGCCCTCTTTGCTAGACCTTCTGCTAACGAGTCATCCAGACAAGTACAGTGTATCGGTGGATGCCGCTTTAGATAATTCCGACCATTGTCCTGGTCTGTTCCGAGGTGCCCATTGTAGCTCCCCCACGAACTGTGCAAGGGAATCGACGGCTCTGGCACTACTCGTCAGCAGACTGGGATAGATTCGGTGATTACTTGGCATCCATCCCATGGGTTGAACTCTGATTTAAGTGTAGGACCCCGTCGGCAAGTGCTGCTATGGTCACCGGTGAGATCAGTTTGGATATGGAATACAATATCCCATACAGATGTCACCGGTACCCGAAAGGCGCGTCCCTGGTTTGGGCGCGAGTGCGCAGAGGCTTTTGGCATACATACGCAGTTGGCATACCGCGCTTGGACCAGGGCGTCTGCGCAGTGCGATCCGAAAGTGGACTGGTTTAAGGCAGCATACAACAAAGAAAAGAGGCTTACATTAGTGCGGATGCCCAGCGCATTGCACGTCTTGGTCACGAACTTGCAGCGCACCCCACGGGCAGCCGTGGCTACTGGTGCCTGGCTAAGGCTGTACAATTAAACTTCTGACAGCCTTCGCTGCCCCCGTTGCTTAACCCCGACGGATCACTGGCTCATGAGCCGCAAGAGAAAGCAGACTTGCTGGTTAATCTCTCGACGATTGCTGTGTGCAGCCACCGACACCCAACTGTGACCACGCAATATCTGATATCCTTATCAGGCTACGCCATGTTGTTCGTGCAATGCTGCACTCACTCGATGTCCAGAAAGCCAGTGGTCCCGATGGTATTCCAGCGGTGGTTCTGCGCAAATATGCAGCGAAGTCGTCTCCTATACTCACGCGTCTGTACCGCATTTCATACGCCACAGGTACAGTGTCGTCGGCTTGGAAAGAGGTGAATGTGCAGCCGATCCCTAAGAAGGGGGATCGGTCGGTTACACCCGGGTAATTATCGACCCATAGCCGTCATCTCAGTGCTGTGCAAGGTTTTCGAACATAATCATCAATAAACAGCTAATGCGTCACCTAGAAGACCACTCCTTGATTCATGATTGACAATATGGCTTCAGGCTGAAACAGTCAACGGATGATCTTCTTGCATACGTCATTCACATAAGGGGTGAGGCTATGGACAAGCATGGTGAGTCATTGGCGATCAGTCTTGACATCACCAAAGCTTCCGATAGGGTCTGGCACAAATCGTTTCTTTCCAAGCTACCTGCATTTGGTTTGCCTCTCTAATTATGCAGCTGCTCAATCCAGCTCCATAATTGGAAAGGCAAACCAAATGCCTGCAGGAGCGCTGCATTCAAGTGCTCTATAACGGGCGGGCATCGGAGTTCTTGCAGGTCAATGCTGGTGTACCGCAAGGGTGTGTCTTGTCGCCCACTCTGTTTCTTCTGCATAACAATGACATGCCGAGAGCAGGCAGCATTCATTGCTATGCAGATTATAGCACCTTGCACGGGCGATATCCTGGTCACCCTGCGACCGGGCAGGCTGACATTGGGGAAAAAATATAACTTCTTGTTGCTAAGCTCGATCGGGTCCTGAATCACATTTTCTCAATGGGGCACTGAGAACCTGGTCGAGGTCATTGCCAAGAAGACGCAGGTTTGTGCGTTTACTGCTAAGGTATCTCCTTTCCTTCCCCTCCCAACTCTTTGGGACACTCCATTGCCACTTCAGGATAACCTACGAGTAGATATACTCGGCATGGATATTCGTTGCAAACTGAATAATAAAAACTACATCGAGAGCATCATAAAAACAGCCTCGCGGAAACTCGGAGTCCTGAAGAAGGTGAGACGGTTTTTCACGTCGGAAGAGTGGTGTCTTCTGTACAAGACACAAATCCGTTAAGACGTGGAGTACTTCTATAGTTCTAGTCTTTTATTTGGGACTAAGATTACGGGTTATCTAATATTTTTAACAGCCAGACTATTTGATTTTCAATTTGACACTGCATATTGCAATTTTAGAGACAACATGAATAAATACCATTCATGATAACTCTACAACTGCAAATGCTTAATAATATGATTTTTTATAAATGAAAAATAAAAAATGCAGATTCAATGCATGGTTCAGTAGGAGTGTTATTGCTATCTATAATGTTAATTATGTTGTTTTAAAATTATCAGCAAGTTTTTGCCAGTCAAAAGAATTTGGATATTAGCATCCCAAAAAATAAAATTTTACCTATTTTTCCCTATTATCAAAATAGTTTTTATTTCAAAATTAACTCTAATGTTTACATAATTTTCTAACTGACGCTAAACTTTACAGTGGTTTATGAGCCCACATTAAATTTTATGATAGTTAACATTCATTTGACTTGATCCAGTTTGAACATTTGTTGTTGTTTGTATCAATTTACTTTAGTCCGGCTCAACTTTACATGTTATTACAACTCATTTGACATGTTAAATGCATTGTGTGGCATGTAGTATGTACCAGTTTTCCTCGTTTTGTTTCATATTCAAATCAACATTTAGACTAATTTACTTTCAACTGGTATATAAATCATTGGTAGTTGAACCATTTGGCTTTCCTCTAGCAAACAACACAAATGACGCATTTTGGGTCAAACGACATTTATTTCAGTAAAAAAAGGTTTTATATTCATGAATACTATCTAAAAAGGTGCAATATGTATTTACAGAAACATAGTTTTAATTAAATCAAAAACCGCGCAGTAGTTTCTTTTTAATGATTTTTTTTCCAAAAAACGAAACTTTAAATCGCTCTCCTGCAACTTTCAAAAAATGTCGCTTAGACCAATTAGCCTTGGAACCCTCGATATTATGTACATTATTTATACGAAAACAACCCGTACAATGTTAATTTACTGCCGTTATGTAAGCTCATAGAGACAGCTTTAGCATTAGACAGCCTTAGGCGATTTGATGTTAACAACTCAGTCAAGCATGATGTGTGTTCAAAACATTATATATACAAAATTATTATATTCGTGATATTAGATATTTTCAAAGTAACAAAGAAGCAACTAGCCTACCTTATAGTAAGCGGTCACCGTAGCCTTGAACATGATGATAGCAACCCTTTATATCCCACTGCTGGGCACTGGTCTCCTCTCCACTAACGAGAGAGCTGAGAGGGTTTAGACCTTAATCCACTAAAACTGGCGTAATGCGGGTTGGTGGATCAGATATTTCCTTAGAATTTCTTCTAGGACATGTGGGTTTTGAAAATTCTTCCTAGCCCTCCCCTCTTCCCTTCAGGGTAGGCAGCGCGTATGTGACACCCTTAGTGTTGGACATGTCCATAGGCCATGTTGAACGCTTCCCATTAGGTGGGCCGTGTGCTTGTCTGCCACCTATGTAGTATAAAGAAAAACGAAGTTTAGACTTAATTTCATTAGCTTTTAATTGATAAGACTTAGATAATTCATTGAAAGAAAATCAATTATAAATGTCTACTCTACGCACTAATTTGCTGAAGAGAATTTTATTAGAGCCTACCAATCCTGACACATATTGGATCTATAAAATCTCTGACAATTTCACTGTCATTCCGCGAATACGAAAGCACTCTTGATTTCAAGTGAAGCTTTAATCATTTGATTTCAAACGACCTACCAGGATAGCAGCGAGCTACGAGAGATGGCAATATAACTCGGAGTAAGGCGGCAATCGAGGTCCGTATCGTAAAAAAGACTGAACGATCGACGTCTGGGGCTCCAGCCATTAACTGCGCACGGTCTGTGGTTGGCGTAAAGGTTGGGCATGAGCGGAAGGGTCCACATTAGCCAGCTGTAGCTACTATTGTCGTCCTGGTATCTATTAGAAGCTCTTATATGGAAGATTTATAGTAGTAACCTCATTTAAATTTAACCCTAGAACCCTATACTATCTGGCACATTCGTTATTCCTACTGTGGGGTAGGTACTATGGTACCCCATTTGAAAATTTGAAAAGAAAGGTGAAATGGTTTACAAATGCTCATTAAATACGCGTAAGATACCACCGTCTACAAATGGTGAACATACTTAGATACTTTTTAAATACACATTATAGAAACGCCCAGTGGTAAATATATTCATGCATACAAATATTAACCCTCAGGGAAATCGAACCCGAACTTGACAGTAGAACGCGCCGCTGATACGTCACAGAGGCCGACACACTGCAAGCACATCAAAAAGTTGATTCAAAAATTATCTTCAGCAAGCAATCCCAATGCACTACCAGTTTGAAGATATGGCAACATAAAAATGAACGACCTTTGAAAGTACTGTATCATCAAACTATCCACTAATTGGAGCAAGCCAGGAACTGAAGCGTAACCTAGACTATGTGTAGAAGCTGTAGTTTGCTACTTCATCGTTTATTGGTTACTTTTTTTTAAAATTACCTACAATATTAATAAACTCCCTGTAAAGTGTATGGCGCCCTACAAAGATCTTCACGCTTAAGAAAATTTCGACTGCAATTTGGCACAGCTGCTGATTCCACCATCGTGTTGTGTTCCCACCGGTAATTAGGGTAGCCAGAGCTCACTGTAGCCCTCCTCCCCCCCCCCCCCCCTTCCTACACACCCCACCCCATTTTTCCCTTCAGGGTAGGCAGCGCGTGTGTAACACCTTTGGTGTTGCACACGTCCATAAGCCACGGTGACCGCTTCCCATCGTGCCGTGCTTGTCTGCCACCTACGTGGTAAAAAAAATAACAGACGTCGAGGCTCTCGCGTCCGTTAATCAGCTTTCTTTCGGCTTTTTTCTCGAGATTGGGAAGTCAGACGATAGTTGCTTCCGCAAGTCAAAAAAACCAAATTATGGAAAGTTTAGGAGAACGGATTCGCACTTCAAATGCTGGTTTTTAATGTGTCTAGTATTAGTGCTCAGATGAAGGAGTAAGTAATGAACTACACTGTTTCTTTTTATTTTTACGCTCCAATTTTTAACCTTTTGTTGCAACAATGTTTTTTATCTCAAAAATATTATAAAAACCTGATTTTTCCAATAAAAACTTTGAGTGATCACTATTTTGCCCTTGAGCCTGGCTGCATCCGAGACTTTCACCTCGAAGCCCTAGAACCAGTTTCCAGTCACTCACGAAAAAGGATGAATTTATATATCCAAGTATGTGCACCGCCATATTCTTTCAACTTGAATACCAATCGTTAGCAGAATCCCATGGACTTAAACTATGAAAACGATTCTTGAAGTAACGCTTTCGAAATGCCTCCGCGTCACTTCCGAAGGATTATTTTGTGAAAAAAAATAACAGGAAAATGCTTTCCGTGAAGTGAAAAGAAAGCTGATTTTAGATTCTATTACGTGTTTTAAAATAATATACGTTTTGTTGTTACTTTTAAGGTGCTCTTTTCATTGTCTGCAATTTAATTTTTACTATCTTCTCAATGTTATTCGTCTGAATTTTCGTTTAATTTATTCACGACTGTGTATCTATGATAAACAGAGGTTTGTTACATATTTCTTTTGTCAGCCACATAGCCAATCCGTTATGGGATACGGTAGATCGGAATATCAAATCGTGCTCTTGAGGTTAAATTCTTCAACAAATTAGACCATTTTGAAATGATCACCTCAATATAATCTCCTTCAAATGAAATGAAACAGAACTAATTGAACTATCTGCAGCTGTGGACGTGTGGTATCATGCATAAGGAAAATTTTAGGTCCGCGACAGCCTTCATGTCCGTGACCTCAAGACTCAAGAAGTTTTTTTTTATAACAGTCACGTCAATATGACTTCACCTCGCCTGATGGTAAGCTAAAGGTAAAGTCTCTGGAAGAGGGTCCCCATTGTATACACTGACAGTGCCATAATGGCGGTCCTCAACTTGACAGCCTCATCAAATGCTTTTTCACGCCCCGCTTAAAGGACCTGGGACTGTTGTAGGAGGAAGGAAATGTCATTATTTATCTGAATCAGATTATACATTTCAGTCAACTCTTTTTTCTCATCGAAATGCTCTCGTTTGACCTCCTGAAAAGTGATCTATTCAAAAGCCTTTAAAGACTTAATGATTATCAGGTCATAGCTATTATTGAACGCATTGTCTAAGCGTGAGTGTAAATGTTACATTGCAGCTATTACGCTTAAGGTAATAACGTTCCTTACTCAGATAAGAGCAACATAAGCCAAACCTCTCACTTGGTCCTAATTTATTACCGCAGTTTCCACTGTCTAGCAATTTATGTATGTACAATCACAGCGCTGCTTAGAATTAGTAGTTAGGTACCTGCGCTTCAAATTGTGGTATGGCTATAACTGAGGCTGTGGTTGGTGGTGCATGCTATATCTTGAAACGTAAATTTCATTCTTTCATCATACTTTTGCCAGTAAATATATGAAAAACTAGCTGATGCCCAAGACTCTGCCCGCGCCGGGGTTGGTTACCATTTTTTATTTATTTAACAATTTTATTTAACTCGACCTGTTTGTTTGGGTCAAATCTAGTAAGTAATTGAAATTTGAACCCCTTTCAGTTATTATGAATTCATAATTTATTAGTCATACCTCTGGTTCCACTTATCCAATTGCGAGATTTGAGTAACATGTGGTATAGATATTACTTTAATTATTATGTTTTTCCAACAAGAAATACTTAAACATAATTTAGCATTTTCCAGAACAAAATTTACATCATTAATATCTTCATTTATAACACCTTTTCCTGTCTTCCTGTCTAAACTCTCTCCAGATTATTTAAGATTCAAATGATAAGTCTCCTTGGAAACCTTTTTACAATAAAGCCAGCCCTTTCAAATAGAACATTTTCTAACTCAATGTCGATAGTACGCTGTAAAAAGGGTAAATGGTCCTAATTTGGAACACTTAAAGTGATTTACTTTATTAAGACTTTTTACTCTTAAAGTGGAAAGTCACTTAGCTGTTTGATTAATGCCCTTTGCTTCTTGACAACATTTACCAGCGAAAAGGTACTCAGTACAATTTATTTAGTGTCTGTTAGCTAGGTTATGCCTACAATGGACAAGGCACTGTTCTGTAATAATAAGTTGAAATTGTAATATTTATTATTTGTCATTACTTTTGTATTTTAGGTTCTTTTTAGTAATAGGCTTTATAATGGGTCCGCTTTTGACCACTATTATATCGATAGTGGAACGCCTACATGACACTCGATAAATGGTCATTATTCAAGCATCAATCCCAGTCAGATTCCATGCTTTGTCTAAGTCCGCTCTTTTACTCAAACATAATTGGAATTACCTAGTTTACTTTTACTTTCACGGGAGCGACTGCTGTCGGGCCTCCAATATAGGTAGGTAAGCCTACTAGTGAATGAATACTTAATAAAAAAATTAAGCAATAAGCCAGGCACACTTTTTGATAGGCGTGTCATCATAGGCATGTTATTAAATAAATAATTTTTGATAATAAAATATATCCGATGGGTGAAGATCGATTTTCCATGACTCCTCTACCAGTCTCTCTGTAGACTATTTTGTCTATAATGTGCACTTAGATTTATGTTTCCAATTTAAAAAAATCATAGTAATTATAATCTAAATCATCTTCGTATGGAAGGACTTACAGAATTACGCCAAGTCTCATAGCATCAAAAGCTCAAACTGTACTGCAACTTGGATCTCAGACTAATTAAAACTTTCGACCAATCGACGAACGCTAATTCCAACTCCGCGAGTTACTTATCCATTTCGACTTGAGACGCCAATTGTGCACTTCGCCCCTATCTCCCCTTGTGGATTGCATTTCTTGCTAAAGTAGAAACAAATGTTCCTTTGTAAAATAGAGTTAACAGCACTCCTTTTACTAATATAAAATTGTAAAGTAGATGTAACACAAAATAAAATGGTCTCTATTTTTAATAATGGAACGATGTCCGAATCGATGTTAAACTAGTTATCACCACTAGCCCATAAAATACTTCAAAAACTTTACGGTACCAATTTTATTGTTCGCATTCACAATCTTTATTTATTACAACAATCGATGGATACTTTCTGATATCTGCTAGCCCCCTGGTAATCAAAGATGGAAAGATGATTTACGATCGATTTAGTACCAGAGAAACATGATTAAAGTTTTGCCAAATCAAGTATTAACAGAACAGACTGCTTTTACGAGCTTTTATTGAGCTTGCTCTGTTGTTTTTGTGTTTTTAGTTGTGTTAGTTTGAATATTCGTTTGTTACTGTAGGTCAAATCTTAGAAGCTCAATTAAAAACCACCTCGTGATGTTAGATTGGGCTAAAATTCGGTATACTTGCGTTAGATGATTGGGCTATATAAATGGTCCTGTAAATCGGAAGATGTCCATAGGAACTTCTGAACTAATCGAGGTAAAATAATTGAGTTGGGATTCATTTGTTTTGTCTAGGCAAATACTCTGGTACTGCAGATATCCAGGTTCTGAATCTGATCGCATTTAGTAGAACTGACCGATTTCGATACGGTTTTCAGATAACTATTAAAGAATACTTTTTGGAAAATTCTGGAAAGATTATATTTCATCATCATCATATTTAACCGATCAAAAAATAGAAGTCGTAATTAAAATTAGTAATAACATTTTCAGTACCTACATAATATATATCCACCATGTTAATAACTTACAAAGGCCAAGTTACTTCTGAATAATAAATAAGGGGTAACTTTAATAATATCAACGGTCCCTGACGAGTAATCAAGTCTTATTACGAAGCCGGGTACTAGGCGAACATGAGCTTTTAACAGGCTATAAATAGCGTCCCTAGAGCTCGAACTGAAATATTTAAATGACTGTTTACTTAGTCAGATCCTAGGTTCGCCCACCTGAGACTAGGTAATTATGATACATATTTATTTTGCCACTTCTTGTTCGAAACTAATACAAATTTTGTGAGTTTGTAGGACTTTTTAGGGCTCAAACTACCCGTAACGTCTACTATAGATGTTCGTATGGCAACCGGGACTGATGGATCTGCGATGTACGAAGTAGTTTTGACGTATTAAAAATTTTACCCTCCTTTCTTCGGCAATCGGTTAAAAATGGTCACGCATCCTAAGAACAACTGGCTAGTATTGCCACGATCCTATTCCTGTATGCCATTAATTATAGGTTTTAGGTTTTTAAATAGTCGATAGGCTCGCGTTTGATCACAATCTCACCTGATGGAAAGTGATAATGTGGTCGACGATGGAGCAGGCTTGCCTAAAAGCAACCTATTCACTCTTGACTTAAAGACTCCCAGGTTGTAGCTTTCCGGAAACACAGACTCAGGCAGGGCATTCCACTCCTTAGTAGTACGCATAATGAACGTATTGCCGAGGTGAAAAATTCATTAAAGGTTATTATTTAATGAAAACTCATTCCGTTATTCGTCTGTTCGCTACTTCCTATCACAGTCGGAAACATTTTATGCTTTGGCAAAATTCACTTAGCCGCCATCTTAATCCGCTTTCTCGCTTCGGTTGACTCAGTTTGCTATGAGTGAGCATGCGGTTTTAACATTTCTGCGAACGAATGATATTTCCCACGTACCTATTTGGATTCTCAGAATTACCCAACTCGATTTTTTTAAATTAAGTACTGTATGATTGTAACTCATTCATAGTCTTGGTAAGTACATAAAGATTTTCGATAGATGGCACAACGTCACCGTAAATACGTTTGTAAATGAACATTTTGGCTATCTACGATATGACTGGTGCAGATAGCTCAGTTGGCCAGAATATTCCGCCTAGAAAGGAGCTGGGGCCGCAGTCTAGACATTTATCGCTACGACTTTGCTACGGAAATCGCAAGCTAGATAGCGATAAACATCGGTTGCAGTAACGATTTATGCTTCAACGGTAGTCTTTAGTTTATTAGTAATTTTGAATTTTTCGATTTAAAAAGTTAGCCTTAGCTTCAGAGTTTTTTTCATTGTAATTCACATTCTCTTAGGGAGTTTATAGACAGTCAATATTTGTCGCAATAATATTGATGTTATTGATGTGCAAACGCACAACAATATCATCTCTAATGCACATCGGATCACAATATTGTAATGCAATTATTGACGGTCTCCATGCATCCTCGTGTAAAGATTCAAATGATAGTTCTTTAAAAGAAAACTTATATTATTTAGAAAGCCACTTCGTCGCTTCGAACCTAAAACCTCACAATCACACGAAAGCCATAAACTCCAGTAAGTACCAATAATCCAGTAAAACCTAAATTAAAAGTTAATATAGGCCTTATTAATACAACGACATCTAATAAAGCCCGTTCGCAGTGATGAAATGACAAAGTCGAGAATAAACGAGGCGTGTGTGTATGAGGACATTTAATCAAAATTCGCTTAAATCACACTTGATGGAACTTAGTTCCTGAGATGTGCGGTACATGTTACAGTATAAACTGTTCGTTGTTACTTGTCGCACTCGCGTTGCTGTCGGAGAACTGAACACTATACTCATTGTAATATATTCAATACCTACTTGATTTAACTTATGAATATAAACCCGTTTAATTTAATTCAATTTTTTCTACAATGAATTAAATTTCATTGAACAAAACTTGACAACTTAGTTTAATTTAACAGTTATTCACTAGCAAAATTTAGCTTAAACGTCTATCGATATGAACTCACTTCAAACAGGTTATTTAAATTTTACAATCAATTAGCCCTATCGACATCCACTGCTGGACATAGGCCTCTCCCAATGTACGCCATACCATCCGATTCTCCGGTCACCGCACCCAGTCCATCCCAGCTACCTTTTTTAGTTCATCGGTGCATCTGGCTGGAGGGAGGATAAGTATTCTTTTTAAAATAAAATAAAAAATACATACGCTATTATATTTGTGAATTTACGCTTGGATATAAGTCATCGTCATCGATGCGATGTTCCCATTGCTTTCACCTCGGGTCAGAAGGCGGTGGAACAGGTTCGGGAGATTTTTCTCAGAACTCCCGTGGACAAAGCCCACAACAGGCATAGGCGACTAAAGCGTTGGAAGTCCCCGAATAGCCTCTGTCCTCTATGGGCATAGGTCTGGGAGTCTGGTGCCACCTGTCTCACCGATAATGCACTATACTACAGTAGCAGTGACAATGCCTGTACAGTCTCACTGTACATGTTGCTAATGCCCCGAGTGTATAACAGTATAAACTTAAGGTTAAATGTATAAACTATACAACGCCATCTAGCGAATTCAATAATTAATTATCATGTTCAATAGTATCAAACTCGCCAACATTACCTCGACTAACAACCAACTCATGCTTAATCTGAATTTATGGCTTGCCTGACGCCTCCGCGGTCGTATCAGCCGAAATGAATACAAAGTCGACGTTATGAATGAGACGTGTCCTTACGTGTACAAAACGCGTATAAAATATCTGCCGTGTATAAAAATATTACAGCGAGGAAATGTCTGATGATGGCGTGTAGGAAATGGCCAGGATGTGTCAATTTGTAAGGGGTTTCTTGCGGGAAAACTGCGTGGTTGAGTGCCAAGTGTTATTATGTTACTTTTATGAAGAATAGAGTTGTTATTATAACTGTTGTTTATAGCCTTACTTATTTTTATATAATATCTACTATTACATTTACAATACGGGGTTCTTCTTTTTTTACTACTAAGGTGGCAGACAAGCACACGGCCCACCTGATGGGAAGTGGTCACCGGTTCAAGAAGAATATTAGAAGCGCAATACCATATTTCTGGTCGTCCCGTGATCAATCTCACCATGGGGGAGGAGGAGTACTACAGCTCTGGCTACCCTACTTACCGGCGGGAACACAACACGATGGTTATTATGGCCGCGGTCTTCTGTAGGGCGGAGGTCCTACCCCAGTCGGACAGGACATTTAAACGGGAAATACCGTCGTGTCCTACCTATCTGTGATCATGGTACCTGGCTTGCAACAGGGCCGAAATATCGGATACTAAACATAACAAACAAACATGGTATATTTATATCCCGGCAACTATTTAATTATACCTAATAGTAACTTAAATGACCATGTCAATCTAAAATCCTATATTTTAATCAGTGTAGTGTGATTTATTATGTGTTATTCGTTGCACTATTCCCATTAAGTATCAAATAAGTCAAGTGCGACCATGTGTTTCAAAACCTCAGCTTAAGAGTGTTCCCGCTACGAGTGACGTAGACAAATTGCTTACTCGCCCTAATTTGTCTTTAATTTCTAGTAACATTGTGAATAGAAGACAGTTGAAATTCACAGTAGGTATATATGAATTAAAACTAAAGGTAAGGAACAGTGTTTGTCATTTGGCACTGATTCTACGTTCTTACATTTGCGTACACGATACATGGTTCGATTCCCCGGTTAGACAACATGTCATAGCCAGAGCTTACCCCCCTCCCCCATCTCCCCAATCCTCCGCACCAACCCCGTCCAAAATCCCCCTCCTTCTCGAAGGTTGGCAGCGCGAGTGTAACATCTCTGATGTTGTATACGTAAATAGGCCACGGTGATCACATGCTTTCAGGTGGGCCGTATGCTTATCTGCCACCTAAGTAGTGTAACAAAAGAAAAAGCTTTTTAAATGAGTTATAGAAAAAGTATAACGAAAAACGAAAAATCGACATGAAATAATAATGTTCGCATACTAACGATATACTGTTTCAATATTACAACACCGTGTGCAAACGTGGTTTAATTTAAAATTCAACTGACCGCCGCGCCGCCATTGACCGACCATCGTGAAGTTACTGCGCTTAACTAGACTACACCAGTTAAATTTATCACTTAATTTATTACCAACACTATACAGGATAAAGAACTTTAACCTTTAACAGATAAGGTAATAATTGGCTTGTCTGAAGTTGGGTTTTCGTTTTTGATTTGTTGGGGCCATAAAAAAAGAGGTGGATAATATTGTTTGCAGTTTGTGGAATGTTTGAAGAAATCGCGTTTTTTATTGAAAATTAAATATTCTGGATATTTTATACTAGCGGCATGATCCGACTTCGCATGAATTATTATTTTATAAAAATCCTGTTACCCAATTACAGCGTCATCTCTATCTGTCCCAATATGAATATTAACCATGCAAGTATTCATATTCTTAAAAGAGACTAACTATTTGGTAATATAAACATAGGTCACTATAATGTATAGTAGTATATTTTCTTTTTATGGAGGTAGGACACTACGGTATGTCCTGTCCGAAATGAGCTGTCCTACTGGGGTAGTACCTCCGCTCTACAGAAGACCGCGGCCATAATAACCATCGTGTTGTGTTCCCCAAGGTAAGTAGGGTAGCCAGAGCTCACTGTACGCCTCTTCCTCCCCACCCCTTAGTAGCCTCCCCACCCTTTCCTACTCCCGCCCCTTACTTTCAGAGTCGGCAGCGCGTGGGTAACGTCCTTAGTGTTGCACACGTCCATGGGTTAAAATGCTCCATCGCCAAAATGTACAATTTGCTGTGGTCATAATGTTTTCGTGACTAAGTGATCACTCAATGCGTGTATTTGTGTTAACATCAACATATCAACATGTCACATCAGGTGGGCCGTGTGCTTGTCTGCCACCTAAGTGGTATTATTAGTATTTCTTGTAGCGTGTGTGTCCATAAAATGTTATAGTGCGAAATCGCTAGTTCCCTACCTCCGAACACAAACTCTAAACGCCGCGTTAGCGAGAAGCCAATTAAAAGTTTCACCAATTAACTACAGTCGATGACGTTTGCACACAGTTGCACACTACTCATCTGTCTTAACTCATGTTTTACTATAGTGACATGTTGTATTTCATAGTTTGAACAAAAACCGTATTGTAAGTAACTTTCGCTAAGTATGTACGAGTACAGTCAGCGGCAAAAGTCTACAATGATTGCACAGATTTCAAAAAATGGTTGTATGATATTGTAATCAAAGGTAGTTCAATAGAGCCAAATAATTAATTAAACAACATTTTCATTAAGAAACATTAAGTTACTTTACTCGAAACTACTGTTTAGAATCTGAAAATAATCATAGACTTTTGCCGCTGACTGTACCTGCTTACATAGCGAATAGAAAGCAATTTACTAGTAATTTCGATATAGGTACTATTTATGAAAATAAAATAAAAAAGTTGTTATATTTTTATCTAGAAACTTTCATACTTTTATTTTTCAGTAAAAACTGACACTTATTTATCCCCTAAAAGATATGTTATAACATGCACACACATCCACAGAGATAAAGAGAGATTCTGATTCAAATTTCTTAACATTGTTAAAATCATTGTCATTGTTGACAATACGCAATTGTTTACGCTACGCAATATAATAAACAACAATATTAAGTCAAGCACGCTGAAACTAACAAAAAGAATTATAATACACACTCGTATATAAAAATAACAACGTGAACTTATAAAAAAAAACATTACGAAAGCACAACCACATTTTATCTCACACAAAATACGCACAAATTCGTCACAGTTGACTTACTATCCTTTCATCGTTATATCTGGCTCGTTCAAATTCAGCACTACCGCCGTCCGTGGCGGCGGATTTACCCGGGATTACGCCAGATCCCGTGACGTCATCGCCCCGTGGCTTATACCCGGTCGACTTATCCGGGCACGATTTTTTCCCCTCTCAAAAAATATCGTCTTCGCAGTCACTTAGCCGTTACTTGAGTGACGGCCCTGAATTCTAATTAACCTATAGTCTGTTCAAATATTTTTATTCAGTTTTCATTTTGCAATTCGTTTAGAAATTGTTCCATTTTCGTCATTTTTGTTTTTTTTTTTTTTTCATTTATAGATAGAGACAACCTCGGTAAAGCATACTTTTTATAAAGCTGAAGTGTTTGTTTGTTCGTTTGGTTGAATCCATGAGGATTTCCGCACAGAAAAAAATGCACTACTGGTACGAATTGAAAAACTATTTTTGTTTTGTATAGCTCATTTATCGAGGAAGATTAAAAGGTATATTATTACGCTGCCACCCAGGGGAACGGAAAAGTAGTAATAAATGTCAAATAATCGGGGATAGATCTATAAGTAATAAAAACAAATGAATTGCGATATAAGATATACGAGTATGAGTAAATGGATGCCATGTGGATGAAAACATTATGAAAGGGTCAAAGACCTATCTGAAACTCCTTATCTTGTTTTAGAAATTCGCTCTCGTAGAATACATATAAAACCGCCACTGTCTGCTGAACTCCTGGTGTATCTGTCAAATATTTGTGCAGATATCCTATCCTATCCTATCCTACTATCCTACTAATCCTACTTATAATATTATAAATGCGAAAGTTTGTAAGAATGTATGTGTGGATGTATGTTTGTTACTCTGCCACACAAAAACGGCTGAATGGATCTGGCTAAAATTTGGTACAGAGATAGATTATAGTCTTGAATAACATATAGGCTACTTTTTATACAAGCTAATACCGCGGCTCCGCTCGCAAAGTCGATCGGTCGGGATTTCTAGATATATCTTTGTTACTCTTTCACGTAAAAACGGCTGAATAGATCTGGCTGAAATTTGGTAACGAGATAGATTTAAGTGTGGAATAACATATAGGCTACTTTTTATACAAGCTAATACCCGTGACTCCGCTCACGGAGTCGATTAGTCGACCCACGGAGTCGATCAGTCGGGATGTCTGGATGTATGTTTGTTACTCTTTCACGCAAAAACGGCTGAACAGATCGGGTTGAAATTTGGTAACAAGATAGACTAAAGTGTGGAATAACACATAAGCTACTTTTTATACAAGCTAATACCCGCGACTTCGCTCACGGAGTCGATCAGTCGACCCACGGAGTCAATCAGTCGGGATGTATGGATGTATGTTTGTTACTCTTTCACGCAAAAACGGCTGAATAAATCGGGTTGAAATTTAGTACAGAGATAGATTATAATCTGAAATAACATATAGGCTACTTTTTATACAAGCTAATACTCGCGGCTCCGCTTGCGAAGTCGATCGGTCCGGATGTCCAGATAATTATGTTTGTTGCTATTTCACGTGAAAACGGCTGAATGGATCTGGCTGAAATTTGGTACCGATATTTAGTGTTGTGTGAAATAACATATAGGCTACTTTTTATACAAGCTAATACCCGCGGCTTCGCCCATGGAGTCGATCAGTCGGGATATCTGGATGTATATTTTTGTTACTCTTTCACGTAAAAACGGCTGAATAGATCGGGTTGAAGTTTGGTACAGGGATAGATTATAGTCTGAAATAACATATAGGCTACTTTTTATACAAGCTAATACCCGCGACTTCGCTCACGGAGTCGATCAGTCGACCCACGGAGTCAATCAGTCGGGATGTATGGATGTATGTTTGTTACTCTTTCACGCAAAAACGGCTGAGTAAATCGGGTTGAAATTTAGTACAGAGAGAGATTATAATCTGAAATAACATATAGGCTACTTTTTATACAAGCTAATACCCGCGGCTCTGCCCATGGGAGTCGATTGGTTGGTAATCGTTTTTTGGTCATATCCCCGGTTCTACTTAATCAAATGCAATCAAAAATACGGCAGATTTTATGTAAAACCAAGACCTTTCTAATGAAAAGACGGCATCAAAATTTGTTCAGCAGTTTTTGCGTCCATCACGATACAATAAACAGACAAGGTTTGCAAAAAAACAGATATTTGTGGTCAACAAACACTGTAATCTTTTTTTCAAATATCTCCAACAATATGTGTTGTTGTGCCTAGCCAAGTAATTTACAATTCTATAATAGTAGTTACTAGCTGACGCCCGCGACAACGCCCGCGTGAATATCGATTATTACAACTATAAGTAGGTACTGTTATAAAGGGATATGATGTCCACACTGTCACCTTAGGTGAACCCTGTAAAGATGGTGTAAGGTGAAACCAATAAATAAAGAAAAAAAAACTTTTGGTCTTATCTCTAAATTTTAAGTCTGACCAAGAAAACCGCACTAAAATCCGTTTAGTACTTTTTATCCGAAAGGTTTTGGCTAGACGAGTGGAGACCAGTAGAGTGGAGAGTGGAGCGGAGTGGGGAGTGGTGTGGAGAGTGGAGTGTGGAGTGTAGTGGAAAGTGGAGTGGAGTGGATATTGAAGTGGAGAGTGGAATGTAGGGTGGAGTCGGGAGAGGGGATTGGACAGTAGAGTGGAGGTGGAGAGTGGAGTGAAGTGTGGAGTGGAAAGTCGAGTGGAGAGTCGTTTCATTAAAATAGACTTGGTGGCGATACCGAATTCCACGCGGGCGAAGCCGCGGGCGGAAGCTAGTTTAAGTATACCAGGATCATAGCGGGTTGGAGAAATAATAAATGGCGAGAAGTTAGCCCTTGAGTGCAATCAGTACAATCCTACTTAATATTATAAACGCGAAAGTTTGTAAGAATGTATGTCTGGATGTCTGGATGTCTGGATGTCTGGATGTCTGGATGTATGTTTGTTACTCTGCCACACAAAAACGGCTTGATGGATCTGGCTAAAATTTGGTACAGAGATAGATTATAGTCTGGAATAACATATAGGCTACTTTTTATACAAGCTAATACCGCGGCTCCACTCGCAAAGTCGATCGGTCGGGATTTCTAGATATATCTTTGTTACTCTTTCACGTAAAAACGGCTGAATAGATCTGACTGAAATTTGGTAACGAGATAGATTAAAGTGTGGAATAACATATAGGCTACTTTTTATACAAGCTTATACCCGCGACTTCGCTCACGGAGTTGATCAGTCGACCCACGGAGTAGATCAGTCGGGATATCTGGATGTATGTTTGTTACTCTTTCACGTAAAAACGGCTGAATAGATCAGGTTGAAATTTGGAACAGAGATAGATTATAGTCTGGAATAACATATAGGCTACTTTTTATACAAGCTAATACCGCGGCTCCGCTCGCAAAGTCGATCGGTCAGGATGTCCAAATATTATGTTTGTTGCTATTTCACGTAAAAACGGCTGAATGGATCTGGCTGAAATTTGGTACCGAGATAGAGTGTAGTGTGAAATAACATAATTATAGGCTAATTTTTATACAAGCTAATACCCGCGGCTTCGCCCATGGAGTTGATCAGTCGGGATATCTGGATGTATGTTTGTTACTCTTTCACGTAAAAACGGCTGAATAGATCGGGTTGAAATTTGGTACAGAGATAGATTATAGTCTGGAGTAATATATAGGCTACTTCTTATACAAGCTAATACCCGCGGCTCTGCCCGTGGGAGTCGATTGGTTGGTAATCGTTTTTTGGTCATATCCCCGGTTCTACTTAACCAAATGCAATCAAACATACGGCAGATTTTATGTAAAACCAAGACCTTTCTAATAAAAAGGCGGCATCAAAATTTGTTCAGCAGTTTTTGTGTCCATCACGAACAAACAGACAAGGATTGCAAAAAAATAGATATTTGTGGTCAACATAACCAAGTCTTTTTTTTCAAATATCGATTATTACAACTAAAAGTATACTGTTATAAAGGGATATATGTCCAACATGTCGCCTTAGGTGAACCCTGTAAAGATGGTGTAAAGTGAAACCAATAAATAAGGAAAAAAAAAACTTTTGGTAATATCTCCAAATTTTAGGTCTAACCAAGAAATCCGCACTAAAATCCGTTTAGTACTTTTTATCCGAAAGGTTTTGGCTAGACGAGTGGAGACCAGTGGAGTGGAGAGTGGAGCGGAGTGGGAGTAGTGTGGAGAGTGGAGTGGGGAGTGGTCTGGAGAGTGGAGTGGAAAGTGAAGTGGAGAGTGGAGTGGAGTGGAGTGGAGATTGAAGTGGAGAGTGGAATGTAGGGTGGAGTCGGGAGACGGGATTGGACAGTAGAGTGGAGGTGGAGAGTGGTGTGGAGAGTGGAGTGAACAGTGGAGTGGAGTTTGGAGTGGATAGTAGAGTGAACAGCGGAGTGGAAAGTCAAATGGAGAGCCGTTTCATTCAAATAGACTTGGTGGCAATACCGAATTCCACGCGGGCGAAGCCGCGGGCGGAAGCTAGTCAAGAACAATAAACACAGAAAAATAATTATACCGACGATTGACCGACGAACATTGAACCTCCTCTCGCTCTCTATCTCATCTTCTTCTCATCTCATCTTGTTTTGTAAGTTTCTCTCTCATACAATACATATTAAATCGCCACTGTCTGCTGATCTCCTAAGTATCTGTCATACGTATAATATGTAGTACTGGGATCACAGCGGGTTGCAGAAATAAATAAATGGCGAGGAGTTAGCGCGATAAACCGAGGTGAGCCTCGCATCTTGCAGAAGGTATGGTTATTTAAACCAACTATACTTTATATTTATAGGGTATCCCTTGTAGTATAAGTTACTCTTTTATATATTTCAAAGGTATGGTAACTATGATTCATGAAGGTCTTGGGGAATTTTATATCCATGGCTTTTCCTTTTACGTGGCTTTAGAATTCGAAGTAATAAGTCTGAACAAGACCTTTTAAACAAAAATTATTTGCACACCTTGAAGATGTTGTAAGTTGTATATAGTTGTAATACAGCGGACCTACCTATACATTTTAATTTTATTTTTTTTATTTTTTACAAGCTTTCTGTCCCCTGTGTTATGCAAATAAATGATTTAATTTGATTTGATTTGAAATAAAAACGCATCAAAATTAATTCATCCAACCTTTCGCATTTGTAATAGTAATACTTTAATAAGACTAGAATTTAAGATAGATTATATTAACAGGTATAGAATCAATCCCGCGTCTTTGCGATCGAGCACTTAATATATTCGTCGTTTTGATTGGATATACTGAAATCAAGTTGCGACTTAGATCTCTGACTGAAATTGAACAGGTTCTCAGAGCTTCATTCGGGCGGGAGATACCGTCGTATCCTACCTCCTTTTTTACATGCCTTTTGCGAATTTCAATAAAACGAATTTAAAATTGAAAATATCCGAATTCTTGGTACATATTTTCCGAATTCTGTTCGTATTGTCCTAATATAAGCAGCCTCCACGCCTTTACAGAGGATAGATTGTCTGTAACAATAGAAGTGGACAGGCAAATCCCTCAAAGGGTCTGCCCTAGGCGCAAAGTACTAGGCAACGAGCATGTGTTAGGAGATAAAAATGTACGCGTCGTTCAAAATAAAGGGTCGTTTGAATTTCAAATATTGTCAAAGACTTCGTAATATAAAAAGTTTTACATAAACTATTTGTGCTGTAATTGATTTCATCGTAATTGTAAAATCCAACTTAAAATTATTATAAATGTGAAGTTTGGGAAGATGTTTGTATGTTTGTGCGTTTAGATGTTTGTTACTCAAGCACACACTAACGGCTCAACGAATCTGACTGAAATTCGGTACAGGAATAAATCCTACTTATGAAAATAGAAAAAAAAAACTTGACATTGGCGTCTCGCCATTAACAATATTTTATAAACATTTTATTAATTGTACTTGACATTGGCGAAATTGCGGTGATTATGCTGCTGTAGCCATTAATAAAAAGAAGAAGAAATCCTACTTATGTTAATTATAAATGTGATAGTTTGAAGTTTCATCCATAGAAGTATTCTTAAAAGAACTATTAGCCTGAATTTTTAACTTTGTAATAAAATTAAAATAGAAAATTCAAAAAATAAAATATCTGACTCGTGAAGGATTCGAACCTCCGACCTCCGATGGTTATAACCTTAATTCTAATGTTTTGAATGATTTAAAGTGTTCGGCGCTCTGACCAACTGAGCTAACGAGTCTTGGTATCAGTGGACAAAAACATCAATCGGTTTCCCCCCGTGACGTCACTCAGTGAGCTTGGTAACTATTTGCTGTAGATAACGCGGAATTACCCAGAATTTGAGCAAATTGTTCTGTGAACTGTTGACCTCGCGATTATCAGCTGCTTGTATATATTCGTATTATTATGTAGTGTTCATTTTATAAAATGATGTAAATTGGTATGATTTTGTATTAACTTTAAGAATTTTGCATGCTGATAGGTCGGATAAACACCACTATCAGAAATTAATTGTAAAATCTTTTTCACTGTGTTTCATGCGAATAAAGATTTCTATTCTATTTCTAATTTCTAGTCTATTTCTATTCTATTTCTCTAATCTATTTCTATTCTATTTCTAGTCTATTTCTATTCTACTTCCATTCTATTTCTATTTTGTTTTTATTCTATTTCTATTCTATATACCTTCATTATTGTTACTGTACTGTTTTGCTAAAACTTTATTTCTCTAAAGAATGCAATTCGTGTCGCCTGCAAGTTTCATCATATTAGCTTGCTACTAAATGCAACTTCTACTTCTTACAGACGTTTTACCCTACCATTTATTAGATGCCAGGAGGCCCATAGAAGGTAATTTAAGAAATCCGTCTTAGGATGCTTTTCCACCAGATGTGCTATGCAGCTATGCTGCGAAGATGTGAAATCTATGCTACGGAAATATATGACCGTTTCCACCAATACTACGCTAGGTAGCTGTGCGAGGAAGATGCGCGTATACTGTAGGTACTTTGCTCTGCACATAGCTACACCACTCGCGATGGCCCATAGCAAGCATCTATCTATAGCACGCATCCATAGCACACATTCTTCCATATAAAAAACATAATCTTAGTTAATCCGTTCCCACCAGTGCTAAGCTATGTGCACCAATCAATATGATAGGTGAATATTAAACGCATCCATAGCATCGTAACATAGCACATCTCTAGTGGAAAAGCACCCTTAAACTGGCACAAATGCTTGGCCTGAAGTGTACACGATACGTACACACACACACACACACACACACACACACACACACACACACACACATCTCAAGGTGTTATTCCCCCGCACGCGTGTCGTTCATTTTGATTACCGCCTGTAATGTTTTTTTATTATTTATATTAGTACCTGTACGAGCAAAGTCTCGGTAACCGTTATGTAATGTTAGGTTATGTTGCAGTAATGGTGTCGTGTGACTGTGGTGAGATTAAGGTACTTGCGGGTTATGGTGGCGATATGAGTCTGAGGTGTTTTGGTGAATACAGCGGTGGATATGACCTTTTTAGATGCATTATGTATGTTATCTTTTAAGCATGTGGTACTTGTTATGTTACAGTGTATTTTTCCTGTAGTACATACTGGGATATTGTAAGGAAATTTGTAAGCTTAGGAGATATAAAGAGTTTTGAAAAGAAGAAAAGGAACATGTTTATAAGAAAGACAGAAATAAACCAGTTTTTTGCGGACCAAAACCTGTTACTGAAGTAGGTAGGACACGACGGTATATCCCGTCCGAAATGAGCTGTCTGACTGGGGTAGTACCTCCGCCCTAAAGAACCGCGGCCATAATAACCATCGTGTTGTGTGCTGTGCTTGTCTGCTACCTACGTAGTTTAAAAAAACCAACGAGTGAGCACGAAGAGTGAACGTCGATAGATTGATTGAAGCTCGTCATTAAGATCTGTTGTGCACGTCCATAGGACACGGTGAACACTTCCCATCCCGTGTGCTTGTCTGCCACCTAAGTTGTATAAAAATTAGTAATTTAGTTTTTAATACAGGTTCATTAAGGGTTATGTATCGGTATAACCATATACTTATAATAAAACTGTAGAGAGGTCAATTCTGTACATTGAATATAATATTTACAAAATAACTAATACGGGATGATTGATGATCGATACTAATGCTAAGAATGCAAATTGTATAAAAAGTAGCCTAATTGCAACATATTAGGCTACTTTTTTACAAGTTGATACCCGCGGCTCCACCCGCGTTTCGTTTTAGGTCGATCATAATTTTTTTGACATATTATCTCCAGTGGAGTAGACAGTGGATTGGAGACGAAAGTGGAGTGGAGTGGAGAGTGGAGTAGTGAGTGGAGTGGAGGGTCGTTTTATTCAAATAGACTTGGTGGCGATACCAACCTCCACGCGGGCAAATCCGTGATTATCCGTGACTAGTACTGAATAAAGTACTAATTTATTTCTATGGTGAACAGTACACAAATCTAAATCGGCACATTACTGCAATGTATCGTTGATGGCGTGGAGCCAGATCTGATTGCCCATTGTTATAATTGCCATTCTAATTAATCGCAACAATTGTCATGCGTTTTGGTTATCGCTATCGGCAATATATCACGTTAAGATATTTGCCCGGATACAATATAGAATTATCTGATATGTTTCAAATTTACATACATTTGATTTGCCTGAGGTTTTGACTCACTTTTTACAATGGCCGTGGTGACAAGCTGACTGGCTCAGTGGTACACGCCCTCCGTCTTTAGATCCGTAAGGTAGAAGGTTCTTCATCCACACGCACATTCCCCTATTGTTTTGGTTTCGCCTTATACCGACATAAAACACTAATAGTGCGGAAGCCCCCACGGATAGCGCAGGCCAGGTTTTTTTTATGTCGGACACGTCAACATGACGTTTATGTCCTGTCACATTGGGCATTTATCGGGCATTTATTATTTATGCCCGGCATTAATCAGACGGATTTAATAAATGCCCGATTATTACCTAACGTGACATAAACCCATCACTGCGCCCTCCTTATTGATCCTATGACTAAGACACCTTTGCCTAAAAAACTGGCAACATAAAACCCACAGCAAAAAAAAATTACAAATTAAAAAATAAACGTTCCATTTTGAAATTCCGACGCGTCTTATTAACGCTTCAATCTCACGGATGATATTGAACGCCCGGCGCTATATCCGCGCGTCAGTCATACCGCTCAACAATACTAAGCCAGCGGATTTGACGAGATAATCACACCTTTATCCAGCTGTATATATAGCGTTCTATTTTTAAACAGAATACGTGATGATTGGTTTAACATTCCATTTATCATTTTTTTCTTTTGTATCATTTCATCGAAAACAGCTCACTACAGAAAAGTACCCCTTTAAATGTCGGATTAAGCAGCATGCAATTGCCTTTTTTTGCTCTGCCTAATTTTTTTATATAACTTAGGTGGCAAACAAACACACGGCCCACCTGATAGGAAGCAGTCACCGTGGCCTATGGACGTGTGCAATACCATGGGCGTCACACTCGCGCTGCCGGCCCTGGAGGAGGGATTGAGGAGAGGAGCTAAGAGAGTGCCTGTGCTGACAGGATTTCTGATTTTTGTAATCATTTCTCTTCTGGTGATACGCGAAAACATTTATCGCATACATCCTACATTCATAGACAATGGTAGCTTTTTACCAGCAAGCAGACTGTGTTACTCTATTTAGTGCCGAGTGAATGAAGCGTGAATTATAGCTAAAGAAAAAGTGAGCTCAGGATAATAAGGCGATTGTACAATGCGCCAAACCTTGCACGCCTTTTGCATACCTCTAGCACACCTCTACCTCGCCTTTTCTCTATAATATAAGAGTGCTTGAACATTTATGTTTAAAATGAATACAAAACATACCATTTTTCCAACTATATTTTTCTACGCAGCTCGTCAAATGCTAGTTCAATCACGCGCACTGTGATACGTACACGGTACATTGGGCGAGGCCACGAAATGGAGACGTTGATTTACGACTAGGTTAGCGGCTGATTGGGTTCCAAAGCATTGCTAGCTCTTTTTTTGTAATCAGTTTATATAATAGGCTGGTCAATATTATGTCTTTGCTATATCTATGTATGCAATTCGAGTATAGAGACTGAATTTTCCAACTGGGTATAAATGGTCAAATCAAATGGGCGTGGGTGGTGGTTTCCGTGGGGATGAAAAAAAGTCTAATCCAACCACCATGTGGAATATATAGCCAGGCAAAGAGAATATATTTACCTACTGTAAGATTAAGATACTTAATTACCTTAATAACCGTGTACAACAACACTCACGGGAGCTCATGTATACTATTTCGCCGAAAACCATTGCGGCTTATAACAACGTAAATATAAACCTAAACTGTATGTTATTATAGGTTAAAGTCATGTAACTATATGAAAACATTGTTCGTAACATGTCTGCAAAACATACACCATTTACATAGAACTCGGGACGCGTAAATCCAAAACGGTTTGTACATCGATATGTCATGTATTTTACGTAAAACAAATGACGTCAAAGTTGGCAACTTTTTTTACATATCTGCGTGTGAACTATCGTATTTTATGGCATTTACGTTGGCTTAATATGAGAAATTTATTGCTGGCTAAAGCTATGATTTTTGGAACGAAACAAAAGGTCTCAATATACAGCATTTAAACCTACAGAAGATGGTTTCTAGAGGGCCTTTTCTCTACTCAGTAGAGGTCAGCTTATAATTTAAGTTACGGCCGAACTTCGTAATTTTCCGTGAAGCTAATTTAATTCCTACTATTTCACCCAAAATAATATGATGCACATAACATACACATACACAGTAGAAAACAAGACAACAAAACAACAACATAACATACACATACCTATTATTATTTCTGTGGTACTCTCTGAAAACTGTTGACATAGCATGCGCTGTAACTGTCCACAGTTTGTGAACATATTTTATAATAAAGTCTCATTTAACTCAGCGCGCGCCACGTACTATAAAAGCCCAGCTCCATTAGTTACTGGTGTTGGGTAATTTGACAATACGTAAGATATATGGCATATTTTAAAGTTTGGATTTGGTTGCTGTGTTAAATTTTTAGTAGTTCAGTCTACATTTTTCCAATCATGAGTATTTATTTATTTTTCATTTAAGCAGGAACTAGGGGGTGCGTGATCCGGAACCTCCATGAGGGCCACCCTTGGTAACGGGGACGACAGCACCTCTCACTCGTAAGGAAAACGCTACCGCTTGTGGGCAATTCTGGCCGAGGTGGGTGTTCCAGATTTCGAGGGAGTCATCTTAAAACCGTAGATGGCTCAAGGTCCGCCGAATTGCGAGGGGAATGCCTCATCGGTAACCTTACCAATGAGGCATTTTACGCAATACCCCATTAATTCAGACCAGAAACGGCATGCCGTTTTAGTTGACACTTCGAGTTCGACATTACCCCGAAGGCCAAAGAGGATGAAATCGGTGAGGATTGCCGACTGAAAAAAAAGTTCATAAGCTACTTGAGAAATTGTGAGAAATTTAACGATTCAAAATTTGAAATAAAAAGTACTCCGGCTTTCCTTAAATTTTTGAATTTGAGAAAAAAAATAGTTTTTTCAATTTTGATGGTGGATTGTGGTTCCTCTGTTAGAAGAGTACCTATCCCATAATCTCCCAGTTTATGCTAGCTAGTGTGTACAACAACAACCCCGTCTTTTCGAGAACTAAACAAAACTCTGTTTCGCGAACAATTTGTCGTCGCGTTTCATATTTTTCTTTTGCTTTCAAAATCAGCAGTTGTGCAACTGGAACTGCAATAATTTATAGCTCTCCACTTGCAAAACAAAGACCTATAATGTAAACGTTTGCGAATGACGCACAGAACTTGGGCCGTAAATAAAAATGTAGTCTCTCGTAGCGGCCTGCCAAATGACGTGATGCAAAATACTCATTTATTACTACAATAATATGACATCGGGGTTACTAATGCAAAAAATGTGCCAGTTTTTGTTAAAAGTGCTTGATAACGCTTTATTTCATTTATGCACTACAAACTTGAGAAGCTATTTAAAAAAAGAACTGTGTTCCATTTTGGGGAAGTTTGAAAAAATCCGCTTCAGTGCTGAATCAGGAAATGAGTCTAATGACCGTCCCTAAAGATTGAAGCATGCAGCGCATTAATTCTGAATTGTAATTTTCTTGCGACCTAAGGATCGCTATCCTGCTCCTCCATTATTTGTTTATCTTGATTATTACGGAAGCAACTACTACGGGTAAGTCTACGTATACGGTCTCATGCATCTCATCCATCATTCACCAGGTAAACTGGCCTGGGTGCGGGCCGGAACCTTCACGCGGTGCACCCGGGCAAACACTCGCCATGGGTGACGCTGCTGCCTGAGTGGCCCTCTAGAGGGCTGCTTCGAGGCTCTCCTGGTGTCCCTCTGACTAGCAGAGGGCACAGTGGGGAGCGAGCAGCGGGCGAGCCGATTGTCTGCGGGCCGACGGTTGGGTGCCAGGACGGCTGCCTGTCACCCTACACTCCACCGTGTATAAATGTAGTGTATAAATCTATTAAATCTATCCAGGTTCCAATTTTTAGACAGATCCGTCCAGTCTTATTTTATGCGGCATATGCAATTTTCAATTAACGCGTGAACAAAATAGCCATTATATTTCAGCGCAACCAAAATGCCATTTCGCGAGCTTTTATCAGCACCTATGCGTTCTTAATGTAATTTTAGGCAACGGGTTGCTTTCATTTATATTAAACTTGTGAAGCAAGTTTAATTTAAATGAAAGCAACCCGTTTCTCAAAGCCATCAAAGCCTTTTCGCACAAAATATAAATTTTTAATGGAAAAATAATATTGGAATTTTGCATCATAAAATGTCACTTTCATATTTTTACCCTATAATATACTCGTAGTTCAGTAAAGACCAAGCTTGTTAATAATTTTAATTTCATGGTTGTTATTCACTTAAGGACAGGTTCTCAAAAACTAGCAAGACAAAAGGTAGACGGCAGTCACTCCCACAAAAGCAAAAAACAGCCAAACTGAAAGGGATGACGATAATAAAATTCCCTTCCGGAATTCGAATAACACCTTATGAAATAAAATTTGCCATATCCGCGATTTGTCATGTGTTTGCTACCTCACAAAAACATAGTAGGCTAGTAACAGATACGCAAATAGGGAAGTCAAATATGGAACATTACAACCCTAGTTACGACGATTTCATTTATTTATTTGTCTTACTTTATTTATTACGCATTATTTTCATGCTTTCCTGGTACGCAATAGATATTTACATAGATACGCATATATGACGTATGTCATTTATTTCACTATGTTTGTCCTTTTTTCAGCAAACATTGCAGATATAGAGCAAGAGCCCATGAACGCCAGACCTTCGTTATTTTATAAAAGCTGAAAGTTTGTCAGCGCATGCTCCCAATACAGGTAAGAACGATGGCCCATTATGAAGTTCGGGTCATGGTGGCTTTGGCAGATACACGGTATTAAAGGGTAGCTGTAGGAGCGAGCGCAGGGCAGTGGGTGTGAGTGACATGGCGAATCAGGTCTATTGCGATCCTTCACAGCCCATGTATTGGAATTACACAATTGGAATTATAATTCCATTTATATAATGCCAATACATGCGCAGTTAGGGATCGTAATAAACCTAAAATTGTAATTAGAATTCCAATTTTATAATTCCATAATATGCGCAGTGAGAGGTCGTAATAGACCTGACTTGCCGTCTCACTCGCACCCACTGCCTTGCGCTTGCTACACTTTAGTACCGTTTATCTGCCAAAGCCACCATGACCCGAACTTCATAATGGGCCATCGTTCTTACCTGTATTGGGAGCATGCGCTGACAAACTTTCAGCTTTTATAAAATAATAAAGGTCTGGCGTTCATGGGCTCTTGGTCCAATATATTTCAAGAAATATTAACCAAATTAACCAAACAAACATTTCTATGTTTGTTTGGTTGAAGCGCAATAAGAAACTCTTCAGCTTTATAATCTTAATATATATAAATCTCGTGTCACAATGTTTGTCCTCAATGGACTCCTAAACCACTTAACCGATTATAATAAAATTCGCACACCATGTGCAGTTCGATCCAACTTGAGAGATAGGATAGTTTTTGAAACGGATTTCGACATCCACGCGGGCGGAGCCGCGGGCAACAGCTAGTATTAATATAGATGATATGAATACGGAGAGAAAATGAAAATAAAATTCATATTCATTATTTATTCTTTTTGTAAAATAAGTTTTATTGTCCAAATTTCAAATGACCTTTATTTTACGAGAGCTATAAACTAGAGCGAATAAATTTGCACAAGATTGTAAAAAAAATAAGACTAAGTGATGTGCGTGTAATAAATTATAGTTAAATATAAAACGTGCCTTTATAAATATTATCATAAGTGTAATAAAAGCTAAGCTCAGAGGACATTCTAGTTAATTTCAGTTCAAAAATAACATTTATTTATATAAGCGTAATATAATTACTTACTTTGATGTTACCTGAAATAGACTGGGAGAGCGATAGGCATTGGGCATTAACGCTACATGGGGCATTAAATTTCATACATATATGTATGAAATTTAATAAAATTAAATTTAAAAAAATATATACCACCATAAAACGATGCGATGGTAGCTGACTAGACAAGGACACGACCTCTTCTCGAGGTATCGAGTTCGATTCCGTTGTGGACTTTATATGTGCTACTCGTAATCACATGATTTACCATCTGCTGACGGTGAGGAAACATCGTGAGGAATCGTGTCCGATCCATTAACCTGCATCGAGGCAACTGTGTGGATTAAGGTATAAACCCTCTCAGCTCTCTCGTTACAGGAGAGGAGATCAGTGCTTAGCACTGGCACATTAATGGGTTGCTATCATCATAATCAACATAATATATTGATACGGGGCCCTACGGGTCAAGAATAAAAAAACTTAATTCCGTAGGTCCGGTTTATTATTTTATACACAATTCAAATTCGAGTGTCGGTTTGGGTATAGGTACACGCCACTATTTACGGAAGGCTGAGCAATCCACTCAACTTGGGGTCCGGGCTGGTCCCGTGCGAGGGTGATGTGTCTTCCGCAGGAACTCCACCAGGCGTCTCGGCCGCTAGTCCGGTCCGCCGGTTGTCGCTTGAACGAAACTGAGCCGGTACTATGTTGAGCTGGTATGAAGTTCAGCCGGGGCGAAGTTCAGCCGGGGCGAAGTTCAGCCGGGGCGAAGTTCTGGGGAGACAATCACACAGTTAGGCACTGGTGCGTGAACCCAATGCAACAGCGCCGGGCCCCGAGCTATAATTTTATACATGGGCCCTAAGGTCGGCGGCGCTGTACAATGGTAGGTACACATAACAAACACAATCAAATGAAAACAAAAGGGTTGCGCAGGTCAGCCGGCACCCGATAAACAATTAGACTTTTTAAATTTTTATCAACATTCTAGAACCCATACCCAAGCTATGTAACTATGTTTACTTTGGTTCTAGAAGGCACTGAGTAGAATGTCGTAGAATATTTATATTTGTATTTAATTATATTTCGAATCCTTAATGTCGTTAACCACGGTTCCGATCAACCATAAACAAATGATTTGGAACTATTCCAGTTCCAACATTAATATATTCTGAACCGTGGATTTAAAACGATATTAAAATTCGAACATGTAATATTTTTACCAAATGTGGGTATCCGTAAAATTTTAACCCGATCTAAATTTTAAACAATCATAGGATACGAACCATCAGCTTTGCAATTAATTAAATAGTTCGTAAGCATTTATTATATTCGGCTGTCTGTCGACATGTATACGGGCGACATATAGTTTGAAAACACCTCATACAATAACTGTCTTACGACCCGACCTTCTAGTGATTTCTATCTTAATAACAATTTAGTGAACCCGACTAAAACCGCACTTAATTTAATTACATTTATAAAAACAAAGACTACAAGTAATACTAGATAACTACCGAACTCACGACCGAAGGTAGGCAGGTACCAACTAACGAGTTAGCATCACGCTTAGCTCCTAGGGTTAAGCAGAAATGTCTCACGCGACTGCCGATGTTATGTTCTCAGATTCTGATTATAATCTTCGCGCCTATCGTTGAACACTCGCGCACTATTTAATAAGGACACTAAGACTTACCCCTATTATAGGGAACAACAGCTTCTCTTTGTAGCTTCCGAAACTCGGCTATTATGCTATTTTGCGGACTTAGGTCTATTTGATAGTACCTAGGTTCTAAACTAACTCGGAGTACTGTAATCTTCTGCTATACTAGTTGTTTCGCTGCGAGGTGAGGCGATCGAATGAATCAGAGGTCCAAGCACCGTACCTCGCGCCCTCCCGCGCGCCTCAGCTAATGAGGCGCTCCGATCGCGGCGCGCGCTGATTGGTTACAATTCCATAGGATTCACTTGATCGTTCGCGCGCGTTCGATTACCTTATTTGGTGATCTTTGGTTCAGCTCGCCTGCGCCGCGACGCGCGTTGCAATCTCGCGAGCTCAGCTGATTCCAATTTGATATCCCGGAACCAGTGTTACGTAACAATATAATGTAAGCTTCAGAAATCTAGTCAGACCTTTGATTTAGTTTATTTCATTTATACACATTAATTTATGTAGGTACGTAGCTCTGGCGCAGGACCTCTCAGGATTCGAAGATCAGACGACAGTTGTTCGTAAAAGTTACCAATCCTACTTCCAACTAGTCCTACTTTCTACTAATATTATAACTGTGTAATTTTGAGAAGATGTTTGAATGTTAACGCTTCTAACGACTGAACGAATTTGGCAAAGTTTTAGTACAAGGATGGAATATAGACTAAAATGACACATTCACCCCCAGAATCCCGTTCCCGCAACCCATTGGAACCTGCCAATGGGTTGCGGGAACGGGATCAGAGTCTCACACGGGTGGAGCCCCGCCCGGACAGCAAAATATAAACTTAGGACGCAGCTGGGAATTCACTAGGAAGATGATAATGAGAACTAATATTTAAAAAATTAAAAATAATTTACTAAAATAAAGTAATCAAAAAACAATCTAACAACTAACAACATTTTAATACAATTGAACTGTCGTGTGAACACTGTGGTGTTAACAATATAAAAATAGCGTTACTGTACCTAAAAAATATCCACAAAAAATAAAAATCCACTTACACAATTTTTGCTAAGCACACACTCGGTACCTACGCGCCAGACACTGTGAAAAAAAAGAATACCCAAGCAACTGCAATTAACAACCAGTTTTTAAAACAAAAAGCGATTTCCGTCTCATTCACTCGATGAAATATCACATACATGAGAGTGGGATGGCTGAAACGTTGTCGGTTCGCATCTGCGTCCCCACTTACAGTTTTTTCCTGCATTTTCCCACCTACAGCTTTTTTATGATAGTATGTTGGTTTTGAAATATACTCATTAAGGCTGTAAGATTAGATGCCTACTACTTTTTTAACATCTTCTTCTTACATGTCCATATGATGACAGTCGCTCGCTTCTCAATTTTTCATTTACTGACACAACTTCCAAAAGAAATATCGCTATTAAATAAATGCTTAGTGTAGATACGCATCTACCAATTTCCAAAGCGAAAATTATGTCTGTACGAGATCTAAATCGAACAGATTTAATGCCATGTTATCTCACGAGATAAGTTCAAAATAATGGATTTTTCCGCTTGTCTCTCCTCAATTTATGTTATGCTCATTTACTTTGACTTGTTTATTACGTACTTAGGTAAATTGTCATTTCCCTAATTTTAAATTGACTTCAAGTTCGAAAATCTAAATTTAAAAAGATTATTATTAAATTACAAAACGTTTAGGCAGTATACTCACCGTGCGGACTGCTAAAGAGTGGAATGCCCTGCCTAGCCTGTATTTCCGACAAGCTACAACCTGGAAATCTTCAAGTCTAGAGTGAACAGGTTAATTTTAGGCAACCTCCCTGCCCCTCCTCCTCCTCTCCTAATATCGGGATCGGTATACAAAATTGTGAGATATTCTCATTGTAAATATTCAAGAGTGAATGTGGCGTCATCAATGCGAAAGTGCCTGTGTTCCACTTTTCCCTACGTTACCCTTCCATTACTCTATTATGATGAGCGAATGTTTTGTCGTTTGCAAGCCTCTCTGCCTGCATTATACTGCTTTGTTATATTTTTTATTGAAAAAGTATATTCCACTTTACATCACAGCGAAATACGCTTCCCCATGGTTGGACAGCGGCCATTTTTATTGAAGGGCATCCTAAAGGAAAATTCCGCTAGAATATTCGAAACAATAGAATTGAGAGATGAGCTTTTTTGTATTCGTCATCTCAATTTGACTTCACCTCGCCTGATGGTATTTTAAAGGTAAACTCTCAGGAAGGGGGTCCCCATTACATAGACCAACAGTGCCATAATGGTGGCCCTCAACTTGACGGCTTCGTCAAATGCTTTTTCACGCCCCGCTTAAAGAACCCGGGACTGTAGGAGGAAGGAAACACGTGAACTGTTAAAGAATTCCAAGTCTTTGTGGTGCTGCAAAGAAAAGAGGCACCAAACCGCTTAGTTCTTGATGGAATTGTTTGCACGGTGAGAGGGTGATATCTCAGCACGTGTTGTTCTGTATAGCAAAGGAGATGGTTGAACTAGTTGGTAGAGAGGTGTATTTTTATCAACATTTACTAGTATTTTTAAGTACAAAGACAGTAACATTTTTTGGGTAAATGCTAGCTTAACTCGTTTCTCGTTCATCGCCGGCAGTAGGACAAGTACCTAAATGTGTTTCAATGGAATCTAAAAATCTAGATCCCAACAGGATTGATAGCTCGAAACTTTAAATTGAAATAAACTTATTATAAAGCTAGTGAATTCTCGAAGGATAACAAGAATCAATTTATACTCGTAATGCCTCCAGACTCTTTCTGTGAAAGTTTAGTATCTTTGTGAAGTTTGCTTGAGACGTAGGTAGATAAATGTTTTTTTTTTTTTCCTTTTTTTATACCACGTAGGTGGCAGACAAGCACACGGCCCACCTGATAGGAAGCGGTCACCATGGCCTATGGACGTGTGCAACACCAAAGGCGTCACACACGCGCTGCCTACTCTGAAGGGTAGTTTTATTTATTAAGAAGTAAATATTTTCTGTCAATCAATTTGTTTGTCTAATCGTTATCCGCCCAATTCAGTAACGGCACGTTTTCAAAACGCACCGTTACAATGCGATTCTATACTAAAAAAACTCAAAACATAACTTTTTAATTATGTAAGATATGTGAGGTTATTAAACTTTCAGAATTATTCATAGTTTGATTTGTTTTCTATTAGATTCTGAAAAATATTTTTTAAGCTATCGTAAGTTTCTAAATCACAAAATTTAGACCTTTTTTTATATGGTTCGACTCATTTTCATGTAAGGATCATTTCAATTGAAATAAAAAGATAGCTTATATTGTAAGTAGGTAGATCAGTACTTTATCCATTGAACATAATTTCTTCTTAAAAACAAACCAAAAGTAAGAAACTTAACACTTCATAGAAGACGCCCTTAATTCCGCCAGTAAGTGAGTTTAATGCCTTTCGAAATATTCCCCTGTCACTGTAGGTCGACGGGCAAAGTTGGCAAAGTTTTATCGCCGTATTTATTGCTGTTGTTCATTCATTATTACATGTTTTAATGTCGCCAAATCTCTACGAGCACACAAGTTTGTTCCCTGTTTTATTTGACTTAGATATGCATTTTGTATTTATTGTACATAACAGAGAGGGATAAAATAAACATTGTAGGCGTTTAACATTGTTCGGGAAGATTTTGTTGCTTAATATCAATTTAATTGTATTTAAGGAGCAACTTTGAAATAAGTATTTTAATAGATTAGTATCTTGGCGAACGCTGCACCGATGTGGATGTTTTTTAAATAATTCTTTTCTCTTTGCAAAACATGAGTATCGAGAATAAATGATATCTTTGAAGGTGCGTTTATGGGCTAAGTCAAATGCTTCACTAAGCGTGTTATTTGTGGGGCTTGCCGCAGAAAAAAGGGTCCACTTTTTTTTGTGCCACCCCGACCACCCATACAACGTAGGTGGTATCCCCGATACCACCTACTTTGGCCATCGGGGATGGTTATGTCAGACTCGGAACGCATGCCGTCATGGGTTTTCAGAGGGTGTAATGTGACTTAAGAGGCATTTTCCCTGGCACTCCGGCTGAACCAGGGCCAATCTCCAGCTTCTAGATGGCCCCCTCGGGATTGGGAACCACGGTGTCCCGGTTTTGCCCCTGAAAAGGGGGAGGGTGGGGGGGCGAGCTTCGCGCTCACGGAAAGTTGTGTAGTTTTTTTTTTATTTGAATAGGTACCTTATCAAAAGTACATTTTACCATATCATAAAAGTTCAGGTATCACATGAGTGCCTTATTGTCTAAAATAAATAAATCTTTCTTTCATATAAAAAATAATTTCTGAACGCGGTGAGCATTGTCAAAGTAAGGTGACATTTCTAAAATAAATGGCCTGACCTTTGACTTATTAGATAATACCCAGAATTGTTATACCTTGTCACGAAGGTAAGATTTCAAGACGAAACAAAATTAAAATGGGGCTAAAACAAGATTGAAACGCTAAGCATTTGGTGAAATTGTTTTCTTGAACCCAGTATGTTTCTTTTAAATTATTTTAATATCCAATTCTTAAGAACACCCCTTGCTTTTTTACGTTACCTGATAGGAAGCGGTTACCGTGGCCTATGGACGTGTGCAACACTAAAGGTGTCACACACGCGCTGCCCACCCTGAAAGGAAGGAGGAGTGCTAGGAGGGCGTGGGGGAAGGAGGGGTACAGTGAGCTCTGGCTACCCTACTTACCGGTGGGAACACAACACGATGGTTCCAATTTCTTCCAATCTTAAAACTTATAACAGTATCAAGAACTTGACTTCCAACGCCGTTCAAAGTAATTAAATTGATTAGTGACCAAGATTGCATAAACGCTGTTTACAATCTGAATTAATATAACTGTCAACTGAATGACAGTTCTTGAAGATTTGACAGTTCCACTGACGTTTTACGTCAAGGGCTTAGAGTAAACATTAAAATTATTAATTTTATCATCATCATCTTTTTTTTATACCACTTAGATGGCAGACAAGCACAGGGCCCACCAGATGGGAAGCGGTCACCGTGGCCTATGGACGTGTGTAACACCAAGGGCGTTACCCACGCGCTGCTGACCCTGAAGGTAAAGGGCGGGGGTAGAAAAGGGTGCCACAAGGGAGGGTGAATCTAAATGCCACCGATGCCGGTTCCATCCATATTTTTCACTTCCTACTAGTCCTAAGTAGGTACTAAATAGAAGGAGTAAATGCATCCCGCATTCCTAGTTGATTCATTTTTGCATTTATAGGAGCAATTGCCATCTGAACCCTTTTTATCGTGCTGAAATCCCCACTGATACCACCCCCTCACTCAGCGGGAGCGGGACTTGAGCCGACTAAAAGCGCTAACCATCTCGGGTCTTCAAACATTGTGGACCAAAAGGCTTTCCCTCGTCCCCCGGTGTCTTTTGACTCCTCAACTCCGAGAGATAAAAGCCTACGCCAGAACCTCGCCTGCCCATCAGCAGTTTTACCAGTTTACATGTAAGGTTGATTTGAGTCCATGAGATCTCATTGGGTCCCATAGACTCCAATATAAACATTCAACGGTAATTAACTGCACCTTAAAACCATTTCCTGTACGTAAAATAAACAAAATTTTGTAACTCATTTTACACAGTTACTTAAAATTTCATACTGAGTTTAACTTCAAGAAAATAATATTCAGTGTTCTGTTTTAATTAAGTCTCATAATTACGTACGAGGCGGCACACAGAGGGTTAAAATTCGCCAAGTTGCCACTTTATAATAATGTAGGATGTTGAATAAATAAAAAGTTGCATAGTTCGGATCGCTCGGGAGCTCCCAGAGTGTTCTAGAACTATTTTTACTTATTAACTTTTACTTTGAGCGGATTTATGCGAGTTCTTCGCGAGTTATGCTACCCTAGTATTTTGAGTGAAGTTAGTACCTTGTCGTATATTAGAAATCATCATTCTCTGAACCTTTTCCCAACTCGGTTGGGGTCGGCTTTCCAGTCTAACTGTGATGCGGCTGAACTTCGATATTTTACGTGGAGCGACTGCCATCTGACCTCCACAACCAATGGCGATATCGAAGTTCCAAGTTAGACTGGTTGGACTTTTGAGGGCTCCAACTACCCGTAACGACTGCCATAGATGTTTGTATGGCAACCGGGACCGACGGCTTAACGTGCTCTCCGAGGCACTAATAAACCTGCGATAAATACACACATAACTTCGAAAAGCATCGAAAAGTCATTGGTGTGTGCCATAGTGAACCTGGGATCGAACCCGAGACCTCGTCTCAACAGTCCATTACCCAAACCACTAGGCTACCGCGGTTATTTATATATTAGAAATACCTAGGTTTAATTTTCGTTTTATAGCAGAACAAAATTTCAAAACGTGCCCGATAGACGACTACTGGCTGTCTCCCTATTTTTAATGACCTAAAAATATAGGTTTACGTAAAATTTATCGAATCTGTGAGGGGGATTCGAGAAATCTTACAAAGATTCAATCTCGCCTTCATGAAGTTGGCAACCCTATTATTAGGCCTAGTGAACCTAGGTACTTAGGTAGGCTTATACCAGGATCGTAGTAAGCGGCAAGATATTATCTCTACCCACGACAATAAAAAAAGACATGACATAAGGTATAGGTTCTAGAATGCAGATATTTAGATAAAGTTTGTTTTTGAAATACCTATATCTTATACACATTAGAAACACACGCTAGAAATACATGTTCATGCTAACAAATATTTACATTGAACAGGAATCAAACCTGCGACCTCTGACTTACGAGTCAAAGATCGTCCTACTATTAAAATGGTTAAGTATCCAATTAATTAGTTACTTTAATAGCCCAATAGGGTGGGTGTAAGGTCAAGGGTATGGCAGTCGTCGACGCTTCTAAGAAAAGGGAAGCGAAGCGTTGAAATTAAATATCGTAATATGGCACTTAACGAGAGCGTCAAGTTGCGAGGCCGTTTTAGAATTTCGACACATTTAAAATAAGTACAGTCAACGATAAAATTGGATTTTCCAATCGATACTATTACTATTATAAAATTGTAAAGTAGCTCTCTATACCTACATTGGAGATATTAAAAAAAACTTGGGTTAGTGCGCGATGGACGCAAAAACTACTCAACGGATTTTGATGTTTTTTTTGTTTGGAAGGTCTTGGTAAGACTTAGAATATTATACCTACGCATGTTTGGTCGTTATCGATTGAGTGGAACCGGAAATTAGTCGCAAAACACGAAAACCAAATACCTACCACGCGGGCGCATCAAGATCCGTGGGTATAGACTAGTACTAATTATAACATTTTAAAGTGACTGTATCTGTACATCGCACCGCCGACCTGTCACCCTATCAGAAGTAGGTAGAGGCTCTACCTGTCATCCCCAGTTAAGAACACCGAAAATAGCTCGAAGTACAATATCAACGAGTTGTAATCAATTACTTGCTATACATAATACCAGTATAAAGCTTAACCTTCCCATACGAACAACAAATATTTTATCACAGATACCTACTCACGGTATGTGAGACCGATAACGATGCGATCTTCAAGGTCCAAGGGAAAGGAGTCCTCACACTGCCGGTGCTGATCGCAGCGATGGTGCAGAGTGCGGACGCGTGGTCGGCCGCCGCCTCCTTCTGCGAGCAAGTGATGCTCGAGAAGGAGGCGGCGGAAAGGGTTCGTGAGAGGCTTCACAGAGCTCTCCCGAACGACGGTGGGCGCGGACGCCTAAGGCGTCGGAGGTCTAACGACCTCCGTTCTGCATGAGCGCTGGCCTGGGGGTGACGGGTGGAGCCGCCTGTCACCCTAGCAGAAGCAGGCCGAGGCGGCGGCGCGCGACAGCGCGCCCTCCCTATTCCGGGGGTATGACGGGAACCACGCGGTTCCCAAACCCGAGGGGGCCATCTTGAATCCGGAGATGGCCCGGGTCAAGCCGGGGTGCGAGGGAAATGCTCTTTGGGCCACCTTACACCCTGGCGTCAGAAGACCCTAGACGGCGTGCGGTTTTAGTCGGTAAGAGTCCGACATAACCTGCCCCGCTGGCCGCGGGGTGGGTATCCATGAGGATTTCCGCACGAAAAAAAAAAAAAAAAAAAAAAGGTCCAAGGGACCCTGCGTTTGATATCATCCGAGATAGGTGCAGGATTTCCTCTTAACATTAGAGGGATCCACAACAGTCGCTTTCATAAAAGTCGAAGGTATGCCAAGTAGGCCAGATGAGGAGGAAAAAATATAAGAGTGTAACCTCTGGGCTCTAAGATGCAAGTCATAGATGCAACCGTGAGGTATAGGTACCTCACGGTTGCATCTATGACTTCGTCTCGTTTCATCGATTAAGCTAGAAAAAAAATTGCTTTAAATAACCGAACATGGTTTTGTCTGATGATCATTTTAAATTCTATACTGTCACCTTGAGAATACCCGTAATGACTTACATATATATAATGTAAAAAAAATTGAGAAAAATCGATTGTGGGTCTGACAGACCCAACCGTATATTCGAAGGTTAACGTCGAACAGCCCAACTCAGGGATCCCTTGAACTCAATTAATTCCCGCTGAAGTGGCACCTTCCTCAAGGTCTGTCCGGATTTGTGAATATTAATATTCGCGTAACAAATGTCAAAAGTCAAAACTTTTGTAATTAAGAACGAGATTTCCGTATTTCTACCTAATGACGGTTGGTGATATAAGTCCTTATTCTCATAAGATGATTGTCGTACACAGAATTTATACGATTGTCGAAAATTAGGTTGAAGTTTTCTCATTCTTTTTTAACCTGTAGGTATAAGTAGTATCCATAGGTATAGTATACCTTTCAAGAATGTGGAGAGAAGATGATCTTCTTCATTCGAGCACCAAACCCATTACGAACAACTGAAAAGAAATTCCAGAGCCTAGCTTGTCAATCAACAGGTGTACCCACTTGCAGGTTAAGTTGACTTGGCACCAAACATTTTGGCGGGACCCCAGAAAGAAAATGTTGCAAACACTCTAACTTTCCATCAGCAGCGTTGTACTTTTTTGCTATCTTAGTAGTATGAGTTATTTACAACTCGCTCAACTCGCTTGCACTAATCCATTCTCAATTAGCACCACAAAGGAACTCCATCTTTTGAAAATGCCACACTTACGTCAATATTCAGTATCAAAATAGCAACAACAATATAAATCAGCTAGAGAAACATCGTGAGATTAAATATATACCAGCTACGATTATAATACTCGCATCGTCATATTAAAATGAAGTTCCGTCGCTCTGGGACGTGAGAAATTTCTACATATTATTACCAGGAGACAAGGAAACTGAGGTGGTGGAACTTACATGACGTGTTTGAAGTCTGTCCCATAAACTGATGATCAATTTTATCTCATACTGCTGTGACCATGGACCTAGGAATAACTATGGACGGAGCCATGGGAACAAAAAAGTGACGCTGCATAGTCAGCCAACTTTCGTATACATATACAGTCGCCACGCACACTCTCACATCATAGTCAGCCACTTCGCGGCAAACGTCGGCCGAAACGGTCGATCTGTCAGTTTAAGCGGGAAGAAAAAAAAATCAAATACAACATGTCTTGTGCAGTGAAATGGTGTAAAAACCGTAGTGACAGGAAGAAAATAAATCCAGGGATCACATTTCACAGGTTAATCAATATTTCAATCACTTAATGTTTATCTAATAATTATACATAAATGTTCATTCAATATTTCAAAACAAAATTCAATTGTTCGGTACAAAACCAGTGATCCCAACATAAAAGTGTACAAATTTCCCCATATTTTGGGGAAATCTATAAATTGTGTGACTTTATGATGAAATAGCATAAATTATTTATTAGTAGTAATAACCGTAGTGATTTAACTTCTTTTTAATAAATACATGGGATTAGGAATCGCAAAAATACAAAATTGTAACTAATATGATTTTTTTTACTTTTTTTGTTAATTAGGTACCTAGTTTAATCGTGTGAATATTCCCCACGGTTACCATCCATGTAAGTTTTTTTTATATAGGTATAAAGAAAAAAATAATGTAAAAAATAACTAAAATATTATTTTCATTAATTTATGATAAAATAATCTATTTACATATAATAAAATGGTAGAAAAGTCAAAACTGTACATTGAATATTTTTTTAAAAGAATACTTGGGGTGTGATCTACAATCGATACCGAAGCCAAAAATATAGTTTTTAGAATTTTTGTCTGTTTGTCTGTTTGTCTGTATGTATGTCCGGGATAAACTCAAAAAGTACTGCATGGATTTACTTCAAATTTGGCAAGAATATTATTAGGAAGTCGGGTCAACACATAGGCTACTTATTATCACGCTTTCATCTACGGGGAACGAGCAGTGAACGTTTATATCTTCAATGCATTCTGTTACAACGTGTAATCTAAACACGCATCTTTGAATGGTGTTATTATGTTAAACTTGCTATAAGCTAGCTTCACACTATAAGTAACTTGACCGATAAATTATACAATAAAAAACAAACTTAACTTTGCGGTTCAATCCGTAGACCCGATTACTGCACCAACCGCAAATAATAAGTTTGTCGTAGGTTACGTCAATAAAACTGTTGAGAGGTAAATTCTGTACATTGAAATATTTACAAAATAACTATTCGGGGATGATTGGTGATCCATACCAATGGTAAAAATGCAATCAGTAATTTTTTTGTTTTTCTGTCTGTCTGTCTGTCTATCTGTGCACGCATGGATAAAAAACTACTGGAGGGATTTTGATCAAACTTGGTACAATTTATTATAGAACTTCTGAACAACATAATAATATCAACCCATTTATGTCCCACTGCTGGGCACGGGTCTCCTCTCCTATAACGACAGAGCTGAGAGGGTTTAGACCTTAATCCACACACGCTGGCCTAATGGGGTTTGGTGGTTTGGCGAGCAGCGCCTCCCACTCGCCACGGGAGACGCTGCTGCCTGCGGCCAATCCGGCCGGGGTGGAAGTGGCCCTCTAGAGGGCTGCTCCGAGGCTCTCCACGTGTCCCTCTGACTAGCAGATGGCACAGTGGGGAGCGAGCGGGGGGCGAGCTGATTGTCTGCGCGCCGACGGTTGGGTGACAGGACGGCCTCCTGTCACCCTACACCCCACCGTCGGCGAAGTGGCGCGATGCTCGCCCACCCCCCTCTTCGGGGGGTCGAGGGGGCCATCTTAAAACCGTAGATGTCCTGGGGTCAGCTGGGGTGCGAGGGATATGCCCATTGGGTAACCTTACACCCCGGTTACTAAGGCCCGAGACGGCGTGCGGTTTTAGTCGGTTCGATCGCGACATAACCACCCCCGATGGCCGACGGGGGTGGTATCCATGGGGATTTCCACACGATAAAAAAAAGGGTCTTCTGATGCCAGGGCTTAAGATGGCCCATAGAGCATTTCCCTCACACCCCGACTTGACCTGGGCCATCTCCGGATTCGAGATGGCCCCCTCGGGCTTGGCATCCACAGTGTTCCCGTCATGCCCCCAGAATAGGGGGGGGGGGGGGTGGGGCATTGACGCGCCGCCGCCTCGGCCTGCTTCTGTTAGGGTGACAGGCGGCTCTGACGGAGGTCGGTACACCTCCGACGTCTTCGTCGCCGCCGTCCGGGAGAGTTCTGTGCAGCCTCTCCCAAACCCTTCCGCCGCCTCCTACTAGAGCATCACTTGCTCGCAGAAGGAGGCGGCGGCCGACCACGCGTCCGCACTTTGCACCATCGCTGCGATCAACACCGGCAGTGTGAAGACTGCCACCCCGAGGGCTGCCAGGAGGGCCTGTCTCGGCACCTCCCACGCCGGACACTTGACCAGCGTGTGCAGCCCTGAGCGTCGGCTCCTTCCGAATCAGACACAAGTGATCCCCGAAACACTTACCAGAGATCACCTGCTCCAGCCGGTACGAGGGGCCCCCGTGAGTCCTCCATGACGGGTCGCCGAGATCGGGCACGCCGCCGTACAGGGCCATGGACCGCACGATCCCCGCGTAGAGCCTCCTGCGGGAGTCATCCGGCCCCCTTATGTTGGGCAACAGCCGCGCCAGAACGTTGGCCCCCTTACACCCTGGCTTCAGAAGACCCTAGACGGCGTGCGGTTTTAGTCAGTAAGAGTCCGACATAACCTGCCCCGCTGGCCGCAGGGTAGGTATCCATAAGAATTTCCGCACGGAAAAAAAGGCTATTTTTTATATAAGCTGATACCCGCGACTCCGCCCGCGCGTCAATGTTTAAGGTGGGTCATCATTTTTGGTTATATCTCCAGTTATACTTAGCCAATTACAACCAAACATAAGGTAAATTTTAAGTCTAAGCAAGAATTGTCTAATAAAAAAAACCTCATCAAAATACATTTAGTATTTTTACGTCCATCGCGATTATCGGTTTTTGATAGGGTCTTTTTATTAGGAAGGTATTGGTTAAACGAGTGGAGGGAAGAGTAGAGTGGAGAGTGGAGAGTGGAGGAGTGAGTGGCGTGGCGAGTTGTTTTATTGAAATAGACTTGGTGGCGATACCGACCACCACGCGGGCGAAGCCGCGGGCGAAAGCTAGTATTTTTAATAATAATGCACGAATCACCTTTAATGATTGTTCATTTATATATTTTAAAAAATTTACCAAATAATTCTCCCTATTCCTCAACTAAAATAATAAAAAATGGGAAAATTTAGGTAAAACCTCGCATCCCTACAATTTACTCACACAATGATTGATGCCCGCCATTTTGTGACACAGACTAGTTACTCTAGGCACTCCGTCCATAGCTTTCCTAAGTCTATGGCTGTGACTTTGTCTACGTGCACCTCGCTTGTGCGCAGTATCTCGATACTTTTTGAAAAAAGAAATCAACTTAAGTTACGCTTTATAACATGAGCATGGCATGACAGTAAAAGTTACTTTGAAATCAACACAGCTACTTTGGAGATTACCCGGTACAAACAGACAGAAATTTTGAAAATCGTATTTTGTGTACATTAAATATACACGGATTTTGATTTATTTTCTTTCTCATCAGTAACGATTGCAACTACTTAGCATGAGGTTACATGTTTGATCTCCAAGTCAGGTAACCTCTTTTTACTTATATAATATCATTGTGTGTATTATATAGTATCAGTGGTAAAAGTAATTTTGAGAAACTCTTCAATATTAGAACGACAAAAGTGACATCACATGACGCCAAAACTTGACATAAGATTCGTCTTAATACACCTTTGCTTACCCCATGTGAATATATAAATGCGAAACGGCACTGTCATCAACCGCTCTCGTAATCAAATCGATTGAACTCTGCAGCGTATAACTTCTAGAAGCTTCGATATAGTGGATATAAAATTTATACCGCAATCAGACGTAAAATCTTGAAAATGAAACCAGGAAATGCGATCAGGCTGCCGCAGCACTAAAAGCGCGGTCGATGAGCAGAAAAGACATCACCATAGTTCGCCTTCAGATGTCTTTAAATGTCACGGCATCACGCGTGAACGGCTGGACCGATTTCGTTAATTCTTTTTTTGTTGTGTTTGTTATTGTCAGGAGAAGGTTCTTATGAAAGAAATGGTCAAGAAAGTTGCGCAGGACATTAGAAAATTTAAGAAAACTTAACGACCATATTAACTTTTCTAATTCAACCTTCTTAGTGCTTTTGAGAATATACAAACCTCAGGGTGCATAGCTGTCATGTCAGACGTTTCAATATTTAGCTGTCAAAAGTTCAGTTTAATATGGAGTTTTGGTAGTTGGAGTCGTAGGTTGTTGGTAGTTAATAGGAGTTTCAATGGACCAATTTGCTCGCTGTTCGTTGTTAGCACATTAAGACAGGACAACGCCTGTCGGGTCAGCTAGTATTTTTATAAATGAACAAAAATGTATTCTGGATGTAACCAAAATGTAAAAAATATCACTCAACTATCCTGCGGCTCGTCGTAATTTATCAGTTCTACAATAATGTAGGGGAATTAGCCGGATTTGACATTTAGGATTACTGCTCCGCTCTTCTGGAGAGTAGCGTGATGATATTCCTCGATAATTGGGCTATCCAACACTGAAAAAATTCGTACCAGTAGTTTCTGAGATTATTCATCTAACAAATAATAATTTAGTACAGAACTATAGATACATAAAGATGATTTTATAGAATACAAAATTTTAATTGCAAACCTATGGATGTATACCTAGAACTACGAGTACATTCACTACGCTACGCCTTGACAAAGAGATTTCAATTTAAGTAAAGTAATCCAATTTCACACGGCCGTGGATACAAATGGGTGTAATTTTATGCCGCGGATGTAGGCGCCGCTTAAAATTAACGGCTGTTAGTTATGACGACCTGGTACATGCTAACTTTTTATTAGTTTTTATTGAACGTTCAGGATAGGCGCAGATTGGGCTTATTACGATAATAAGCTATTTTTTACGGCCAAACAAAGCGCACGACATCGACAGTGCGCAGGACATTAAATATTACGCAAAGGGTGGTGGGCCACCAACATCTTCGAGGTAATAAACCAATTATACAACCTCATACTTGCAAGAGTTGCAAGTCAGTGCACCTGCTAAACAACGGAAACCTGGAAAAACCGTTTTGGTAACGTTCAAATACCAGGCGAACAAAAATCGTAAGCATTAGGACATTCATTATTACTTGAAATCTGTATTACTACTAATTTATTACCTGTGATAAATGAGGCTCACTAATTTGTAGTCTGTGTTATAAAATCTACGCCATTGCATAGAATAAAAATACAGAACATTTTAACTCAGTACTTTAGACCAATCAAAATAAGACTGTCACCCAACGCGTCGTGCGCTTCTAAACCTGTTGGGTTCTCTCATCGGGTACTCTATAGTGCTGTGTATTTCCTGTAAGCTTTCTCTGTGTCTATTTATTTCTCCCTGGTACACAAAGCCAGTCATTTACTGTCACTTAGCACAACATGTCTTATAGAAGTCACATGCGGTGTGTGTACTACGTGTGATGTACGATTAGTTGTATTGATTTGATACCTCTAAGTAATTCATGTTGTCCTAGTATATCAATTACAGGTATAGAGAGTTAGTTACTTATTATTTTTTTTTTAAATATATCCAAAGCCCAAAAAATATGTCCGCAACTTCGTGTCTACGTATAGTGGTTGAGATATACCGATGCTCTAAATTACAGTGTTGATATAATCAAAAACCTGTCTAAAAAACTAAAATATTTATTCCCAAGTTAGTGTAAACCTTGGTACGAGTATAAACCAAATAGGCACCATTACAGTTCATTTTCTCTCACAATTTTTATTACGAAATAAAAAATGACATTGCAAAAAGTACTATTTGAATTCCGGCTTTCCATCTACAAAATGACGGATGTATCACATTTCCGTATATACACGTAAATGGCTTTTTGCACATAGCATCATTCATCATACATCAGAGACTTGACAAATAAATGTACAAAAATGTTAAATGTGAGCTGGCTTTGTTGTATTTTTAAAAGCCTTTATCGAAACTGTGATAAATCCGGTAGCTTATTTAATTGAATATCGAGACTGAAAAAGAAACTAATTCGTAGAGTGGCTAAATACTCGTACACTGGTACAGAAAAGCTTTCGGAAAAGAAAGAAATAATCGCAGTATGGGATACATTGATAAAAGAAGGCAATCTAACACAGATGGGTAAACTTTATAAGTACATCCTAATAAAATTATAGGGGTGAAATGGGGGTGAATTTTAAGCGTAAAAGCCGCTTCTAATGACGAGGAAACAGTACAGTATCATTTTACTATCTTTTCTACTTTTGAAATGTAAAACCATGCTTTTATTTGTCATCATGTTTAAACTCAAATCATGTGCCGATTCTGTTGTTACAAATTAGGAGTTTGACTTCTTTGTCTTGCATGTGGAATAAAAAGAGATAGAGATAATTGGCAAATGTTAAATTAAAAAGTGTCCTGCTGTGTTAATTATAGAAATTAGTATCGCCTAATTAAAACTAAAATATTTACAACCAATCACAATGTGATTGATTATAATTTACAACAGTTAACAAATTATAAAACAAATGTCAGTTGCAAATTATGTTGAACATCTGTACAACATTTAATACACAAGCTTATAGCAGTCGACACTTTCTCTTTACTTTATTTTAATTGCAGTCCTGTTAAACTCAGTTCAGCGAAACCGCCATCATTAAGCTACAAAGTTTACACAATAGTACCAGGCAACTATAAAGACGAGAAAGTATTACATTACGTGTAACAAAGTCGCTTCAGGCGCAGTTGAATTTAGAAACAAGAAACATGATTACAACAATAGACGTATAAACCCTACGGATGCAACGCGTAGAAGAATACAACTGACGACTCTAGAGTCAGCTTACTTGCTTATACACGTACAAATCGGCACACACACACTCATACACTACTCATCCAATGTGCGTCAAACGTCATTCAATTCAGTCAGTTTGCGTGGGAAAATAATATACAGCAGGTTTTGTAGTGAAATTATGTAAGTAAACCTAGTTACAGCAAGAAGAAATATCCATGAATCACATTTCAATTAAACCTCGCTAACACGTTACAATTCAAAATTTACTCACACGTGGTTAGCTGCCGCCATTTTTGTGATACAGTCTCGTCTTCAACGCGTTCTGTCCCTAAGTTTTATACGTGCATGATTCCAACAAGTAGCCTCCCACTGGCCGCCAACAAAATGTGTAAATAGCGTTCCGAGTTAAACTTCTGCGTTACTAGTTTAAACTAGTTGTAAATGCTAGGGCACCGTTGCGAAAGGAAAGTTTGCTAGAAAAATTATCGCTCTTACTTACATACTACTGTTACTCTGGTAGTTTATTTGAATAGAAAATTATATACAAAATACATTTAATATGAAAAGTTTTGCCAACCGATGCCCTCCTAGAAGGGCATCGGTTGGCTTTAAAAAAAACTATTAATTTTTTATTTTTTATATCAGTCATGTCAATATGACTTCACCTCGCCTGATAGTACGCTCAAGGTAGAAAAAATTGGGTACAGAGATTGATTATAGTCTGGAATAACACACATAGGCCACTTTTTATTCCTGGAACAGGTTCCGTGGGTCGCGTTAGCAGGAAAAAACTTTACGCAAGCGGAGCCGCGGGCAACAGCTAGTTTTATATGAAAGTCAACGTACAAAATGACGTCACATGCCCAGTTTTAAAAAACGTCAAAGAAAAATACCACGCAACATAATTTCAACGGGATCTTCGTAGCTGGTACGTAATTGCCCGCGTAGAGCGTTCGTAGCCATTTCGTAGCGGTTCATAATTCTGTCACGAAACAAGTGACACGTAGACACACTCGACACAATTTTATTATGACTTGCTACGTGACGCCTTCGTAGCAGCCTACTGCCGCTACCTACATTACATACTTGACTAATAACCTACGTTATGTACAGAAAAGTTGGGGAGAAATTAGGTTTAGGGTAATAAGGTTATAATATTTTGGTTCTTTTTGTATACTACTAAGGCAGCAAACAAGAACACAGATCAGCGTGTGTGAGCCTATAAACGCACTTTTATGACAAGCAGTCACACCTATTACTTTTCAATAGGTTTTCTCAAGTCTTGTAGTGTAAAGTAATTTCAATTTGTTTTTACAAGTATTCTAGGACATTCTACAAAGCGCTATCTAGACCCAAGTTAAATACAGTTTAACTAGCTTGTGTTATAGGCTCTTGAATACGGATAAACATACTTACATACATTTTTGTAAATACACAAATAAAAACACCTAAATACTGCAAAATGGCGTATTCATACAGACAAATATTTGCACATAACGGGAATCGAACCCGCACCTTCTAAAGTAGCACAGAGGCACAGATTATATAATAGTACTAACGACAGTGGCTAAGCCACAGAGGCGGTAAAATTAGTTTAATTGTATACACTGTTTTGGTTAATTAAAATTATTTATTTTGGTAATTTTATAATTACAGCCTAAACTGGCCTCTACTCAAAGGTATCGAGTTGATGTGAATTTCACTTTGTGGAATTTATATGTGCTAATCACATGGTTTACCAACTGCTGACGGTGAAGTAAAACATCGTAAGGAAACCCACATGTCCTAGAAGAAATTCTAAGGACATGTCCGATCCACCAACCCACATTAGGCCTGCGTGTGTGGATTAAGGCCTATATCCTCGCAGCTCTCTCGTTAGAGGAGAGGAGACCCATCCCCAGCAGGGGGACATAAATAGGTTGCTATTATAAACAGGTTATGTTTAAAAAATAAAATCGTGGTTACCTGAAATCCGCTATCGCTTATGCCTTTGACAGCTACCTTAAGCAACGTGGTGCCTGGCATCCGCCTGCGCTGTCCACGTTATTATGGTCCACAATGTGCGATAATGACGGCATCGGTGCCACTTACCGCCTTATCGTGTGGACAGAATGCCAGAAGTGGCACTATATATGTATTTAGTTGTTTAAGTCCAATGCACAGACAAAGTTTGTTGAGTTTATTTTTATGTATGTTTGTGTTATAATGTAAACTCGTTAATGTACAGTCAGCGGCAAAAGTCTATTATGATTGCATAGATTTCAAACTTAAAATGGACCTCTGTGGCGTAGCGGCATCGGTAGTGCATTCCACTGCTACTACAGGAGGCGCGGGTTCGATTTCCGCTCAGTGCAAATAATTGTGTGCATGAATAGATCTATTTTCATTAGGGTTTAGTTTAGGGTTTTTCTAAATATGTATGTTTTAACAAAAAAAAGTAAAACTCATAACACAAGCTAGTTAAACTATGGTTACTTTGTGTCTAGAGCGCGCTGTGTAGAATGTTGTAAAATATATTTTTTAATATTTATTATAATTGAAAATTCTAGTGAAAATGGTTCATTATAATGCAATTAAAGTTCAAAGGTAGTTCAATAAAGCCGACTATGTAATAAAACATCATCTTGATTTAGAACCATAAGTTATTTTGCTATTACAAAACTACTGTTCAAAATCTAAAAATGATTATAGACCTTTGATCTGACTGTACCTGTTTTACAATATAAAATTCAAATTCATTTATTTGCAGAGATTCGGTAATCATAATGATGAATGATCAATATCAAGCTAGAAACTGGCTAATTTTATTACAACCTACAATTATGTGGGTAGAATAATAAATGATAATAAGTCACATGCAATGAATATTCGTGATCCACATCACACATTTCATTCACATGGCTAAGAAAATCAATAAACTCAAATAAAAAAAAATAAAAAATATCTCAATAAAGGTAATTTTAGCCTTAAAAAACGCTGGTCAATATGTGCTGGTAAAGTCCGATAAAAATTCTAATAAATAAATAATAAACAAATAATAATTTTATCCGTGACACACGACCTTAAACGAACGTATACAGAATATTATTTTTATATATTTTTCATCAAAGCTAAAAGTGGCACGTTCGGTATACATTATAATTCAAGTGATATGATTAAAAGGCAAAGAAACGTGTGTTAAACTTTGATCATGAAGCGGAACTCCAATTTCCCTCAGGAAATCAGGAAGAAAAATCTCTTGACGAAAAAAAAACAGGAGAAAATCTTTTCATAAGCGACTGTAATAATTCTCACCTTTAAGTAAGCGGTCAGTTACATGACCGCTCTGCTTTTTGGTCAGTCATATGAATGCTTTGCTAATTAGATTAATACTTTACTAGATGGTCAGTTATAAATGAAAGTCTTTACTAGTTGATCAGCTAGATGAATGCTCTGAATGTTACTCAGTTTAATAAATGCTTTGCCAGTTGGTCAGTCATATGAATGCTCTGCTTGTTGCTCAGTTATTTGAATGCTCTGCTTAATTGTCAGTTATATGAATGCTCTGTTTCTTGGTCAGTTATATGAATACTTTGCTGGCTGGTCGGTTATATGGACACTTCGTTTGTTGGTCATTTATATGAATACTTAGCTAGTTGGTCAGCTATATGAATGCTTTACTTTTTGTCAGTTATTTGAAAAAAATGTTCGTTAGTCAGTAAGTTATATGAATGCTTTGCTAGTTGGTCACTTGAATGATTTTTGTTAAGATCAGTTTATAAAAATAAATTAGTTTTCTCTCTGTTTCTTGTCTGTTTACCAATATATACGTAACTTGAGGACAAACGACGTAAAATAGTCATGAAATACGTATTCAAAGGTTAATGCCCTCTATCCAAAAACATAAAAAAGTTTGTTACATCGCCCTATAGTCCCACCATCGCTCCGTCCTTTCCCTCCAGGGCCCTGAAACATTTCACAATAACCGACTATTGCGAGCGTTTCAGATATCTCGCCAGTCGCCTGAATAGCACATCCGCAGCGTTCCAATAACTTATATTTGTATAGAGGGTATAGAAAATGATTCTGACATGATTTCTGGCTGCGGAAATAAGCTTGGAGAAATGATACAGCCTTAAATAAGATAACTGTGTGTGTATATTTTTACTACATACAATTCGAGAAAGATCGTCTTATTTGTAAGAATGAGAGATAAAAATGTAATATAATAAGGTATTTGAATGATTTTTTAAAGAACTCAGTACCTATTTTTTTTGTAAATTTCAATTAGATATAATATAACGATTTTTTAAATTCCTGAACAATAGCTTTGTTACAATCGTATGAACTCTACAGTATGGCATAAAATACGAACTGAAAACTTTGATCGAAATTTCATCCATACTGGGTGAATCGCTTTTGTTTAAAGGACTAACAAACATACATATAATATATGGATGTAAGAATGTTTGTTATCGTAATTTTCACCATTTTTTTATGTAATAGATGACCTGACCATCTCCATGTCCTTTTGTAGCAAAGAAATAGATGACTTCATAGCAGTTATAAGTAAGTTAAACTAAGCTTGTAAAGTTGTAGCTTTCAAACGAATGAGCTCTCACATCTATCAACTAGGTTTATTTGAAATACTTTTGCCTCCGATTCGGAAAGGTTTTTATTTCTAAGAAACTGTAATAATATAATCTAACATTCTATCGTAATCTTAATGGAATTTCTGATGGAAATTTTTGTCTACTTTGTTTTTATTCAACTTATATTATTCTTTTTGTCTACTTATGATGTAGAGGGATAGCAGCACAAATATTTGCACTGAGCGTGCATCGAACCCGCGACCACACCGACTTAGCAGTCGAACGCTCTACCGCTACGCCACAGTGGTCGTAAAAACCTATTATTATATTTAAAAAACTTGACATAATATATTTTGATTTTGAGACTACCCTTCACGTACCAGGCTAGCATAAATCATGTCTTATATGATATCACTAGCCATCACTCCTCACAAGAATGTACGATTTGTATTTTTTTAAAACGGCACACTACACTGTCATAGATCCAAAATGGTTTTTCGGCGCTCGGTTTTTAAAGGGTCGTATGCGCGAATGTGATGTCCGTAGTTTTGCACACGTTCATAGACCACGGTAACCGCTTTCCATCAGGTTGGCCGTTTGCTTATCTGCCACCTAATCCCTAAAAAATAACCTATAAACTTATTAGAAACCCAGCCTCACGGTGTAACCAGACGTTTTTTTCTCCATACCGTACCTACCTACTATCGTGCCTTCCATAAAAGGTATCATATGAAATTCTCAAACAAAATAAAACCCGCGACGAACGCCATCCTTATCCCCTTTATGACAGAGCGGGCACAGAGAAAAAAATACAATATTTCTTTCATGAAACGAATGCGCCCCTCAAATCGCTGAAGAGGAAAAATACGTCTTGTATTTTGTATTTTATATGAAAAAAATGAATACATCGTACGTACAGACGGCCTCGATATCATAGTTTAGCACCGCTATATTAAAACGTTAGGAAGCCGTCACACCTCTATTTTTATGAATGCCTGGTACCAAGAAGAAAATGTGTTATTTTTTTTCAAGGTTATATGAATAAATGAGATACGAGATACTGAGAAATATTGAGAAAAAGTCATAATCTCTTTTAATTACAAGATAACATTCAATTCTCTTCTATCTTCCATCAGTAATTAAGTCAACTTAACTTGTAAAGATGGTCCACATCCCCGAAGGGGTAGGCAGAGGTGCTAGCACCCACATTTCACCAGTTTATGTTTAGGTCCCAATGTAATTGGTGGCGAGCCATTCGCCATTAACCGGACACTTATAAACCTGCGTTAAATACACACATAACTTCGAAAAGCATCGAAAAGTCATTGGTGTGTGCCATGGTGAACCTGGGATTGAACCCGAGACGTCGTCTCAGCAGTCCATTACCCAGACCACTAGGCTACCGCGGTCTTTTTTTTCTCCATACCGTATCAATATTCAATCAATAAAAGTATTATAGAATATTCTTATTTAACTACAAAATTGTATTGAAAACCCCTAATCGACATTATGAACCAAGTCGGCGGCGTGAAGTATGTATAACACAACATGTGCTATCGATACCAGGGCGGTAGAAACTAAAAGAAATATCAGCTGCGAATAGTGCACTTGGTTTGACGTGAACAGCGATAGTTTTGAACACGGTACGTTTGCGACTGGCCAATATACGTGTCGCTGGCGGCGAGCGGATTATATTAACTGCACGATTTTATCATTTTGTTTGATTCTTTGGAAGATAATGCGATAGAGAGAAGAATTTTATTCTTTGTTACATAAGCGATATTACTACTTTGGAGCACAAACTACAGTGCATAATATAGAATAACAATGATATTGAGAATACATCCTTGAGGTTCTGCTTGCCTGGTACTTACCTACATCTCGCAAAAAATTCCAAAGAATATACTCACGCTTAAATAAATAAAAATATTTTCGGTATTCTCAGCTAATGAAAACGAGTCCAGTTGACGGTAATTGGCTTGTACTTCTGCTGCGGCGTAGCCGCAACGCCGCAAGCAGAAGTACTGTCTTGGAGCTCATATTTCAACCTTTATATTTTTAATCCTACGTAACAAGAAACAAGCCAATTACCGTCAACTGGACTCGTTTTCATTAGCTGAGAATAGGGCTGTCACCATCCGAAAATATTTTTATTTTATTAACTGCTCAATCGTTAGTCGCCTTGTAAGACACCACGAGATGAGTCCAAATGGTAATGAATGTTTAATTCGTCGTGAACCAGTGTTTCCAAAGTAAAATTGAATAAATACTTTTCTCAACATAATTTCCAATTAAAACTTGTACTAATATAAAACCCGCTGTCTCTCAAGGCTTCGGCCGCGTCGGTCCACATCGCGAGGAACACTCGATCACAAGTTGAACTCGAACCCGGTTCGGAACGTGCACAATTATCTACTAACTAACCAACTAACGAGAAAGTTAACCAGCACTTAAGCAGTCACTTCGCCTCGGGCTTTTTGTTTACGATAGTACTCCTTAGTTCTATAACTCCGGTACAATTTGATTTGTTTATGCATCTGCGCACTTCTTCAAGTTACTGTAATCCTGGTACTAAGTTTGACCGATCCAGACTATACCAATTTCACCCCAGGGTAGTTCGACTATTCTAGAGATATTATTGCAAAATGTATTGGTGTCAATTCTGTTCCTTTAAAGTTAAATTGAAACAATTTAACATCCGTCCGACTTGCACCCGTAACAAATTAAAAATCTAAAACCACGCGGACGAAGTCGCGTGCGCATCTAGTATACAAATACGCATTACAACAACCATCTATCTATAGTATTGTCGTTCAATATTTAGAAGCTGTCACATAAACAGATGATATAGTTTTCTGTGTGACACCGTTCTAGAAAGTTCGACACAAGAGGGAACTTGGGAGTTACTTTGCCCATTCGGAGTGCCTTAAAAGGTTTTGACTTACCTTGCCAACTAGCATTACTTCATGATAGTTGCGAAATATAGTTCAATGTTGTCTAGTAATAATTTGATCGATACATACACATGGTTATTTCCGCTATTTTGCTATCACACTCTATTTAAGTATTTTTGAGTATTAGCTGACTTAATTGGGTTTCAGTCCATTCTAGGTTCAAAGTACCTAACCCTTTTTTTTCATGCTGAAGTCAAAAGCTGACAAATAACTACCTACTAAGAAGTAACTACTTTACAAGGCTTGATAAGGTGTAGATTATTTATTGGAAAATTTAACAGTTTATTGGAACGTTTAACAGTTTATTGGAATATTTAACAGTTTAATTAAACTGCATCTAGACACACTACTGTATTGTGAAGCTCATAAGCACCTCCTTTCATAGCAATTATATCGGAATTTTACGCATCGCCCAAGTATTGAATTCAATAACAACGCGGTTCTATGAATAACAGCTACTACAGAAACAGCAAACCGAGGAGGTTGTGTAATCAAAGCGGCTTATAATATATGATACACAGAGCCATCCAATTATATTTTTAAATTGTTGCTGTACTCTTATAGGGCTTTGTTGTCTGTATTCAGGTTCTAATTTTCTTCAAATATAGACTTTTTTATTTTTAAACTAACACTAATTTGTATTTGAACTCTGTGACGTAGTTTTGTCGCATAGCAGTAGTGCATTCGTCTGCTACGATGCGGGTTCGATTCCCGCTCAGTGCAAACATTTGTATGCATGAATATGTCTATTTGCACTGGTCTGGGTATATTTCTATGTATTTACAAAAAAAGTATATAAGTATATTTATCCGCATTCTAGAACCCATAATCCAAACTAGTTAAACTATGCTTTCTTTGGGTCTAGAGAGCGCTGTGTAGAATATCGTGGATTATAAAAAAAACCGAATTGGAAATTCGATTGTTGAAATGTTATTTACCTACTTGCCTAGATCCAGCGGAGCGAAGTCACCCTTACCCTTTTAAAAAACTCTAAAAAGGAAGTGTTCCAGTTAATATAAAACGTGTAAAAATACGTTCAATACATTTTAAATGTAAGTAAACCTTCAATTACGACGGCCATAAATCGATACCTGCCACTTATAGGCAACACGGGCGCCGTGTCCTAGCATACTAATATAAATTATACTGCCAAAGGTTTAAAAGATCCTTTCACAAGCATTCCTCCGTGAAATTTACTTTTTTAACAACACTAATTGGTTTATAGTACGTCCTTTTATTCGATCGTATTTCTTTCACGTAAACAAGCGTACCATTAACGATTTATAGCTTGTGTTGTACTATTGATTTGGGCAGCTTTAGCGTTTACTGCTTCGATACTGCTGTTTCCCTGGTAGTAATAAATGAAGATTAAAGTATTAGTCTATTTATATGTATCCGTTTTGGTTAGTGTGTGTTAGGTGATTGTAAAATAATATACTTGACTATACCTTCTTAAAAGTCTTATTCCTAGATAAAAATTGCTATATTCAGGCATAACTGCTTTTATTACAATTCATAACCTTTCAACCTATTCATAAAAAGGCAATAAGATTATATATATTGGCATTAATTAGTGGAATTATTTAAAAGTACCATAGACCAAAATAGTACCTACCTTAGGCACATTATTTGCACGAAACAATGACCTAATATCGTGCAAATAATGTGCCTAAGGTAGGTACTATTTTGGTCTATGGTACTTTTAAATAATTCCACTAATTAATGCCAATATATATAATCTTATTGCCTTTTTATGAATAGGTTGAAAGGTTATGAATTGTAATAAAAGCAGTTATGCCTGAATATAGCAATTTTTATCTAGCAATAAGACTTTTAAGAAGATATAGTCAAGTATATTATTTTCAAATTTTTATAATTAGTTTTTGAGCAAAGTAATTTACATCTTCTTTGGAGCCCAAAAGATCTTATTTAATAACTTCTTCATTTATTAAAATATATTTGTATCTAAACATTCTCTACAAATTGAAAACGTATATTATATAGGTACTTAGTTCCATTAAAGTAAGTTATATACACATACAATAATGTACACAAGTCGTCTAGACTTTGAATTTCCAAGAAAATACCTAAATGGAAAAACTTAACGTCTGATAAACAAATTCTTGATGGTCGCAAATTGAATTCGACTCACTTAGAAGTTAGGACAATTAAGTGAACGCTATTTGAGGACATAATATTGTGATATTATACTGAATACGAGTACTCTAGAATCTAGAACATTCTATACAGCGCTATGTAGACCCAAAATAACTAAGCTTAACTACACTCGAGACCAATGAATCCGGGTCACTTAAAGAATGTTAAAAATCTCGGAAACTAAAAATGATAGGTTAATGCAATAAATTGTATTTAATAGACAATGTAATACTCCTTAAATGAAAGTAAAAAAAATATGAGTCACCATACATTTTATTAACACAAAATTACATAAAGAAAAAAACTGCTGATCTCTCCTTAAAACAAAAATAGGAAACATGAAATTTTTGAACTTTATTACGATTTTCTTGAATTTTAATACTTCGTATTGCCTCCTCGTGCTTCCATTACTGCGTTTACGCGGTTTGGCATGCTGTACACCAAGTTCCTTATACGATTTTGGGGAATATTCTCCCATTCCTCTGTGAGAGCAATTTTGAGCTCACGAAGCGTGATTGGGGGAGGGTTTCGTTGTTTTACGCATCTGCCTAGCTCGTCCCAAGCATGCTCGATCGGGTTGATATCCGGGCTGCGCGCTGGCCACTCCATACGAGTAATGTTCATCTCTTGAAAGTAGTCATTCACAATCCTACCTGTATGAGGTCGGGCATTGTCATGCATAAATATAGCATCCTCACCTAAATTGACCATAAATGGACCAACGTGATCATTGAGGATTTCTTCCACATATCTTACGCTAGTTAAAGAGCCGTTTTCTATGATCACCAGCTCTGTGCGACTTTCAGAAGAAATTCCGGCCCACACAAGTACAGACCCACCACCGTAGGCTACTTTTTCTTCGATGCATGCTTGCTTGAATCTTTCCCCTGGTCTTCGATACACTCTGTGTCTTCCATCGTGCTTGTAGAGCATAAATTTTGATTCGTCGGAGAACATAACTTTTAACCAATCTTCAATACTCCAATTTACGTGGCTCTGGGCATATCTTAGTCTCGAAATACGATGCCCACGCTCCAGTTTAGGGCCGTTTGCAGGTCTAAGGGGTTTTAAGTTAGATTCAGCAAGCCGACGTCTTACTGTCCATGCACTTGGGTTACTTCCTCCGAGGCGTCGAAACTGATTGGTGAGTTCAGTTCCTGTGAGAAAGCGATTTCGAAGCATGGTGTTCACCAAGTATCGGTCTTCTCGTGCTGTGGTACACCTGGTTCTGCCCGTTCCTGGTCTGCGTAGGTTAGAACCAGTTTCTTCGTAACGTCGGAGAACTCTTTGTACTGTTGACAGCGACACACCGACAGTCCTGGCTGTATCGCGCTGACTCCGGCCGGTTTCCAGCATTGTAAGTATTCTGGTGCATTCTTCAGGCGTAAGCGACATAATTTCAGCTTGAATAATGAATATAGAGCACTATCAACATGGTTTATGTACCCACATAAATGACAGATTACAAACAAAAGCAAAACCAAATGCTGTAATTTCGTAGTTCCATCTTCGAAAGTGGCCCTTTTTCAAATTTGATTTTTTTATGATATAACTTTACAATAACTAAGAAGTTTTAATACCTTCATTTAAGGAGTATTACATTGTCTATTAAATACAATTTATTGCATTAACCTAGCATTTTTAGTTTCCGAGATTTTTAGGATTCTTTAAGTGACCCGGATTCATTGCTCTCGAGTGTAGCTCGTTTATGAATTCGTCGGGTCTAGAATGCGTATACGCATCCTAAGTATGTGTCTAAGTATGTGCACATGTTTTTTTGTAAATACTGATGTAGAAACATAGAAACGATTTATGGCAATTCATAATCTCTGTACTTAAAAGTAGGTAGGTACTTCAAAAGTACGAGAAGTACAAACTGTATTGTATTGCATGTTCTATTGATTTTTTAATATGCCGAAAACGTAGCGTTGTACCTAATACTTATATCCTTTCTCGATAAATGGGCTATCCAACACAAAAATATTTTTCAATTCGAACCAGTAGTTCCTGAGATTCAACCAAACAAAGAAACACACTTTTTATATTATATACTTTGTCTAGATACATTAACTACACGTCCCAACTGACTTACAGATTCACCAATGCAGGTCGACCAACTTCAAATTTTATCTTTTTTTTAGATGCTACCACTAAGGAAGGGTTTTTAAAACTGACACCCCTAAATGGGTAAAAATGTTGTGTGAAAGTCCATCCCTTCAAAGTAGGAAGCACGAAATCAAATTTTTAACATAGGATCCATTTGGCACTGCAATCGGGTTATAGGATTTTTGTACGAATTTATTGTCGGGTAAAGTCGAGACTCGAGCCGAGAGTGATAAATGAATTAAAATCCACAATGGTTGTCTGCCAAAAAAGCAACCACGTTCATTTTAAAACCCTCGTTTATTTTCCCGAATGAGTTTTCCACTTAATCGTAATAGCGGATCACGTTGCATTTATTTTAACACAATAACTCTGCCTGCCTGGTACAAGAAAATAATATTATGAGTATTTTACGAAATTCTACACAGCGCTCTCTAGACCAAAAGTAAGCATAGTTTAACTAGCTTGTGTTATGGGTTCTAGAATGCGGATAAACATACTTTACAATTTTTTTTGAAACACATACACATTACGAATAGAAACACCCAGACCAAATACAAATAGACATGCACATAAATATTTACACTGCGCGTGGATTCGAACCCGCACCCCTTGTAGTAGCAGTCAAATACACAATGATATTAATGAATTCCCAACTTTCTACCAGTCTAAAAACTTACGTATATTTCGGTGAACTTACATCCAAGTTTGTGTTATCTAAAAGCAGTAATGAGAAGTAGAGGAAACATTTGTTACAAAAAATAACAAAGGCCAACCGGTAGGAGGAAAATCAAACCGAGTGCTGAAATGTAGCTAACGCTTCAGGAAATTTATGATAGACTTTAACTTTACACTTTTAGGGAGTTCTGGGAGGAGTAAAATATTTTTTTAATTCTGATTATCAAATCAACAAGCGCAAGCGCTATAGATTTTTTACTAGGTACACAAAACCCGGCAACCGTTCGGCAACTAAAACCTATGACTGCAACTTTTAAACCCACAGAACAAAGAAAAATCCTTTAAACCCCAATCCTGCTCAACAACCTTCCCCTTCCTCCTCCAGGGTTGACAGCGCAATTATGACACCCTTGGTAGCACACATTCTTAGCTCACGGTGACCGCTTTCCATCAAGTGGACCATGTGCTTGTCTGCCACCTAAGTGGTATAAAATAACACGAACGGAAGAGCAGCAAATTGTCATAAGCATTCTCTAATTTCAGTAAACCACTCATAATTATAATCATCCTTTATAATCATCAAATTATTAAAAAAATGATTCTTAACATAAAAAGTGCACGTTGAATCTTTTTAAAGCTATCACAGAAAGTGCTTAGGAAGTAGGCATCCGTTCAGACCACTCTTTTGCCGTCGACACCGACAAGGGCGTCAATGTAACGTCTATCGTACGGAAATAAACACCTCCTCATATTTTATGTATTGTGGGTTATTGAATGCATGTTTGAGGGTGTAAATTCAAAATGTCTGCTTTAGATTTTGTATAAATGTATGGATGTTTCTATTAACAATGTGTGTGAATATTATATTATTGTCCTACTGATATTGTGTGAAGCTTGTGAAGTTGTTTGGATGTTTGTTATTTGATCATGCAACGTCTGAACAGATCTGGCTGTAATGTAGTACAGGGATATATTATATTCTGGAATAACACAGCTACTTTTTATTACTAAAATTTTAATGGGAATAAAAGTAGACTATTAATATTATATGTATTTTGTCATAATATTATGTTCATAATATTATGACCAAATCGCGGGCTTGTATTAAACATCTTTCATTTATATTGTACCCCTTTTTTCGTAAGTATATCCTCACAGTTCCTACCCCAGCGACAGGGGGTAATATGGCAATCTTTAACCGACTAAAACCGCAGGCCTTCTCTGGTATTCGATCGCCGGGCTGTCATGGATTGTAATCTCGCGTAAAATATATAAGACATCAATAAGTACCTATGTAAGTCGACTCCAACTGAGTCGGGAGCATGTTTTGAGGGTGCTGACCCAAGTAAATAGTAACATTTAAAGAAATATTTAAGATGAAGACAATAAAAATATATAATTATTATATTTCGATGTAAAATGTTTCATTCTTTGTTACATTTTAGATGAGAGAAAGATCCAGACTGTAATTGTTTAAGGATCATAACTTTTTGTAATGAGACACATGAAAGAGTCTGGACAAAGGAGGACGTCAAGTTTGATATTTATTTATCTGTTGGGTTGGACATCTTCATAATGAGGTTCAATACTCTCAAAACACAGACTTTATAAAGATTATAACTTCAACCAGACGTTTTTATTTCACAGTACTTATTTATTTCTTTTTAAAATACAACTAGTTATCCTCCGTGGTTTTGCCCCTGTGGCACCTAAATACCTATCCCAAACATGCCCGTATTTTATAATTTCTGTAATAATGTATGTAAATTGTCTTGAGGAGATGGTTGTCGCAGCACTTGTGGGACCAGTGGGTATTGGCGTAGTCTAAACCAATATCTACGCTTTGTCACGCAGTCCTGCGACGACAATCACCTTTTCTTTCACGAGGCCGTCAAGTTGAGGGCCACCATTATGTCACTGTCGGTGTATGTATTGGGGGCCCTTACCTTTAGCTTATCATCAGGCGAGGTGAAGTCATATTGACGTGACCGATATAAAAAATAGTTTTTCATTCAACTCGAACTAGTAGTTTCTGAGATTAATGCGTTCAACCATACACACACCTCGGTTATATAATATTAAGAATAGATTTACAAGCATTAATTGCTTACACGCTTGTTTGCCACAGTAGCCGTTCTAGAAATACTTTTCCCTACTTAAAGCAATATTTCTCTTAGTTTTGTGACCACACACCGCTAATGTTTCAGGGAAAACATTTAAACTTCATTTGGAAAGTTTCACCGACCACACTCAAATAAAGAAAAGGTTACAGCGACCACAGACAGGAAAATATAACAATAGCGTAGTTTAAAAAAGATAAAGGAAAAGAAAATAAAGATGTCGGCTAGTGAGAGTCTTGAATAATAATAATATTCTAGAACATTCTAAACATTGCTATCTTGATCCATAGTAAGCATAGTTTAACTACCTCGTAATATGAGTTCTAGATTCATGCATTTAAAAATTAATCTATACTTATAATAAATCTGTAGAAGTGAAAATTCTGTACATTGAAAATATCAAAAAAATAAATAGCAGGGGGTGTTACTAGACCGACACCGAACCCAAATATGTGATTAAAAAAATTTTTGTCTGTCTGTCTGTCTGTCTGTCTGTCTGTCTGTCTGTCTGTCTGTCTGTCTGTCTGTCTGTCTGTCTGTTTGTTCAGGTATCACGCAAAAACTACCGGTTCGATTACGATGAAACTTGGTATAATTATTCTTCAATATCCTGGGCAGCACACTGGATACTTTTTATCCCGGAAAAGTACATAAAATAAAAGACAAATTTAATTTTGCGGTTCAATTCCTAGACTCGATTACTGTACCAACCGCAAATAATAAGTTTGTCGTAGGTTACGTCACCCAGTTCAAAATTCAAAATTCAAAATTCAAAATTCAAAATTCAAAATTCAAAATTCAAAATTCAAAATTCAAAATTCAAAATTCATTTAAAGGTCACAGGTAGATAGAAGATGTTGTCAATTACATAAAAGTATCACCGTAGCATGTCTGATAAGACGTACAATAGTATTATCATATGAACCACATCACACTAGGTACAAATTAATTGTGAAATATTTAATAATTGTACTATTCTTTCCACCTTCCATTTTCTTTACTAATTAACATTGTGTGTGCATAAATATTAAATAAATAAATAAATTATTTAGATGAAATTATGTTTTTTTATGAGAGGGTTAAAATTATGAGTGGGGTTCAAGTAAGATTCGTGGATAGTGGTCTTATTCGTTTTTAGAGATTTTGATTTGAGTGAAAGTGGGGGTGGGGGTGGGGGTGGTCGTGGGAGTGGGAGCGGGAGCGGGGGTGGGAGTGGGAGTAGGAGTGTGCGTGGGAGAGGGAGTATGCGTGGGAGTGGGAGTGTGCGTGGGGGCGGGAGTGTGAGTGAGAGTGGGGGTGGGGGTGTTAGTGTGAGTGGGAGTGAGAGTGGGGGTGGTAGTGTGAGTGGGAGTGGGAGCGGTGGTGGGAGTGGGAGTGTGCGTGGGAGTGGAAGTGTGCGTGGGGGTGGGAGTGTGAGTGGGAGTGGAAGTGTGAGTGGAAGTGTGAGTGGAAGTGAGAGCGGGGGTGGGAGTGGGAGTGGGAGTGTGCATGGGAGTGGGAAAGTATGTGGGAGTGGGAGTGTGCGTAGAGTGGGAGTGTGCGTGGCAATGGGAGTGGGAGTGTGCGTGGGGGTGGGCGTGGGAGCGGGAGCGGGTGTGGGAGTGGGAGTGGGAGTAGGAGCTGGAGCGGGAGTGGGAGCAGGAGTGGGAGTGGACGCAATAAGCGACTTCCACGCGAGCGGAGCCGCGGGCAACAGCTAGTAATTAATAAATAACCAATGCATAAATTTCATCCGTCAACGGTGCACAGGCATGAGAGGAATTTTATTCCGCGCACGCTTAGGCTGCGGCTGTGGTAAACATGCACACAGCCCACCCGATGGGAAGCAGTTACCATGGCTTATCATTATGAACGTGCAACACACACAATCCTGTAAAGATCTTCTAATGCCTAATTCCCTCACAAATGCATAATATATGTTTCCTTCCTCCTAGAGTCCCGGGTCTTTTAAGCGGGGCGTGAAAATGCATTTGATGAGGCCGTCAAGCTGAAGGCCACCACTGTAGCACTATCGGTGTATGTTGTGGTAACCCCTGGTCCTGAGACTTTGCCTTTTATTTACCATCGGGAGACGTGACTTCATGTTAACATGCCCAATATGAAAACCCCAGCTTGCCTGCCCACTTACATGCCTTACATATTTCATATTCTCTATACTCAAAACAAGCTACACACTATATAGTTACCTAGCTCCTTCCCAACCTTAAAAAAATACACCGAGCTAATCCTTTTCACCATTTTTTTACTTTTGGCAACAAGATGATCCACGCAGCCATAATTAACGATGTCTACAGCCATCAATCTTTACGCTCGATTTAGCAACTTAATCAGATGACTAAGCAAATATGGGATCCTTGTAACGACTCCTCTATCCGGTTACGTCGAAATATGATGCGTAATAAAGACACGAAGTTTCGCCAGTAATATACGTGGAATATAAGCGAAAATTCCTGTAGTGGGGATATTTTTTTTTGAGCGTGGTTGTTCTTTTTTATTTTATTTTTTATACTACGTAGGTAACAGACAAGCATACGGCCCACCTGATGGGAGGAGGAAAGGGTGGAGAGGTTAGGAAGGGGTAGGGGGAGGAGAGGTTCAGTGAGCTCTGGCTACCCTACTTACCGGCGGGAATACAACGAGGGAAAAAGGCGTGAGCATATGTAGGTAGATAAGTATGAATTTTTATATTAAACTTCATCTAAAATTAGCCACTAGAAGATTTAAGCCCAGTGAAAGGGGCCAATACGCCCGCAAAGCTATTATTTACTTTAATACACCAGGCTAACATATCAGGCACCAGCTATTTTAAGCAATAAAACTTAAGAGCACAACGGCAAATTGCAAGCGCTGCAGCAAAGTAACGTATTTGCATCCGCCACCGACCGCTGCAAACAATACTAGGGAGTTAAATGCTCCCTGAATTATTACTGTCCTGGTACCCGGAGCAAATTAGTACTATGTTTTAGTTACAACTTGAGATTATGGGAATAACTATTATTAGTCTTTAATATTATGATTTATGTTAGTAAATGGAATTAAATGTGAATCATAAATATTATTATAACCATTTTCAACGTTTGAAAATAAGGTTATCATTATTATTCCTGGTTGGATGCAAAACTCTCCCCTCGGAGTTCGGAGTCTGCTTTCCTGTTTTAACTCCTTCGCTTCACTTAGTTTTGAGCATTCATGGTAATGCACACACGTCGTCTTCAACGACACCAAGCCAGTGCTTCTTGGGTCTACCTCTCCCTTATCGAGGCCCGGTGGAGGTAACCTAGTTCCCCACATAGTCACGCGATGAAACTTAAAATTAGGTAAATATACTCCATTTTTTAATAGTGAAATGAAATTGCCAAGGAATTACAGGCTTTTCAACTATTACAAATTAAATTCATTAATTCAAGAGTATTATGTGTCTACATAATTGCAACCAGGGTGAAGAATTACATAAAATACATTCAAGTATTCTATTGCGACGCTGTTCTCATAACTAGACCACAGTGTGTCTAAGTGAAACGTGTTCATACCTCAGGCTGCGCAACAATGTAAAGTTATGTTTACGATTAAGGCAAGTATCGTGAAGTAGGTATATTACGTTACCAAGTCAAATAACTATGTAGTATGAAAAATTTCACGTGTAGTTCTTATAGGAACATAACATTACATAACATAAACTCACACCTATATTCCCGAAGGGGTAGGCAGAGGTGCTAGCACCCACATTTCGCCAGTTTATGTTTAGGTCCCAATCTCAGACTAGAAGAATATTCTTCTAGTCTGAGGTCCCAATGTAATAGGTGGCGTGCCTATTGCCATTAACCGGGCACTTATAAACCTGCGATAAATACACACATAACTTAGAAAAGCATCGAAAAGTCATTGATGTGTGCCATGGCAACCTGGGATCGAACCCGAGACCTCGTCTCAGCAGTCCATTACCTACACCACTAGGCTACCGCTTATAGGAAAAGAGAGGGTTTTTCGCTCCCACTGTGACAGTTTTACGAATTGGTACACATAATTATATTTCAGTGTAATAATAAAATTTCTTTTAAATATATTCCATAATTTCAATGCACCATCATTAAGCCTTTCAACTATTTATTTAATTCAATTCTAATGGGTACTTTACTAGAATTAGAATTTGCTTGCTAAGGTTCAGGATTAACATACTAAAACGAGAAAGTCAGACATTGTGTGTAATAAATCTTGTTGAATATAAAATCTCTTGAAAACTGTAAAGTAATAAACAAAAAACTTTGGCCCCATCGTCCCGTCAGCCGAACGTTACCCGAAATAGTAATAAATTTAGATTAAGTGAGCAAGTCCCGGGGCAAACGCCGTAATGATATATTTCATTGGTGTAATTCTCATACAAAGTTGATAGTACGATCGTGAAGTATTTGAACTTGGCTCTTTATCCAACATGGTTTTTAAATGAAATTTTTCTTCTCTCGTGTCGATGTTGCTATCGTGGTGTAGTAATTGGTTTCACGGCAATGTCGCTTACGGAAAGGGCCCGTGCATAGGTATCGCTCTTCAAAAATGCTCACTACATCCCCTTTTATTAGATGAAAGAGAGGAAATGAAATTGAAGTGTTTTAAAATATGAGGTTTTAAATAAATATTTTGAGTGTATGTACGGTACCTACATGTGACAAAAAGCAATTTTAAGACTTTTGTCTGTCTGTCTGTTTGTTTGAAAAGGGTAATCTCTGGAAAGGCTGAACCGATTTGGACGGGAATTTCGCTGGCAGATAGGTAATGTTACAATGTGTATCATAGGTTATTTGAATTTTGCAGAGCCTCTGCTCTACGCGCTAGTAACACAAAGTATGAACGAATGTTTCTATATCAATGTCAATTACTTCGTATTCATATATTATGATGATACTTTAGCCGAAACGCAAGTATACATAGGTGCTAAATTATAATCATCAATGAATTATTATTTATTCAATAAATCATTCCATTTTTGTTCTCAACTCCAAATTTTAAGTACTCGATATAGCCGAGAGCGCAATATTTGAATACCGCGCATCAGGAGGGTTACAATTTACAATGCTTGTACTACATACAAAATGTACTAGCAATTTGTACAATTCATTCCTTTTATATTCCACAACTGGTACCAGGAAAACATATTTTATTATACTTACAGTACAATGCACATGTCATTTTAATTAAAATATTAACCAATATTCTGGGTCATATTACACAGCGCTATTTTTCGATTTATGGCAATGACGACTGTTTATAGGATTGTATTGTTTATTTATATACTTAACTAGCTTATACCCGCGGCTCCGCCTGCGTGGATGTCGGTTTTCGCTTTTTTTGATTATAATTATCTCCATTCCTATTCAAATGATTGTGGTCATTTAACTTAACACACCATTTTTGAAATATCTCCAATTTTTTATACCACTTTAGTGGCAGACAAGCGCACGGTCAACCTGATGGGAAGCGGGCACCGTGGCCTATGAACGTGTATGGATGTGTCCGATGTACAAGTTCATCTAATTTATAATTTCATATTAGCATAGATAATATAATCTGTACCTATATTTGTGCTAGGATATATTTTTTGTTATAATTTTTTTTTACAAGGCTTCAGGGAAAAATCTATGTTATAACTTTTTAGTTAGTCTGCAAAATCGACCGTTTTCCGAAATCCTCATGTGTGTTCCGAACTCTTACCGACTAAAACCGCACGCCGTCTAGGGTCTTCTGACGCCATGGTGTAAGGTGGCTCATAGAGTTTTTCACTCGCACCCCGACTTAATGTGCAAAATCGACCTCAATAGGGTTGAGAAACGGCTCGGCGGTTGATGACAAAACATTATATTATAGGGAGGTAATGAAATGTTGAACAGAACAGCGCGTCATCAATCAATCAATCTATTAGATTACTCTGCAGCGTCAACGCAAACAAGGTACATGATCTCTGAGCTAATGCCTCGGCAAAGAACCAAGAATTACAACTTACGTTCGTATCTATACATTTTTTATTTTTACTATAGGTGCAATACATATTACTACAACGACGTACACGTATGAAGACAATTATGAAAAATGAAGAAACGAAAGGCATAGGTCCTATGTCAAGATCGTAGCAAGTGGAAAGATGTACCTACATGGGAAGCACCAACTTTCAAGTAAAAAAGAATCATCAAAATCGATTCACCCTTCACCCAGTCGAAAGTTTTGAATTAAAAATCGAATTGAGAACCTCCTCCTTTATGGAAGTCGGTTAAAAACGATAATACACCTCCACGTGGGTTATTATTAGTTATGTATAGATAACAAATATTAAAGTTTCTTCAAAAGAGCATTTATTTTATTTTATAACTTACAATAAAATTTGATGCCACTTCTTAAACGAACTTAAGTTAACTTTAATAAAGTCCAATCACTTGACTAACTTACAAAACTTATTAAACTGTCGCCAAAGAGTTTGTAATAGGTCTCGTTAACAATATTTAGTGTGGAGAGACAACGCTTGCGGTTGATGCTGTCTTGTAATTCCAAAACTTTCAACAATTTCAGTACAGCCAATGTTCATTCATGACAACTCCTTAACCGCCGACGACGTGTGTTTATCAAAACAAAATTAAAACGGATGCTTACTGAAAGGGACAGTTTTTTTAATATACCATAATTAATATTTATATAATATTATAGATAATTAATAATATAATATTATATGATAATATTTTAGATAATTATTTTATACCTTTATTTATATTGACACGAGACAAAAATGTACATTCGTCCATATTTAGTCTTAAGATATCTATGTATAACCTGACGTCTCAAAATGCAGCAGTGGATTTTGTTGCGCCGTTTCTTCTCCACTAGCGCCTAGGAAGCGGTGGTAAACTTAGTATTAAGTAGTTTTTGACGTCAAAAAGATGTAATTACGTTACACTATTTTGAAAACTAAAGAAATTGAAGAAATTGAAGAAATACTACTTAATAAAGTACACTTGAAATGTAAACGGTTACTGATATGTAGATTACCCGCAACCGGCGTGCGTGTAGTACCTAAACATTTATGAAAGTTGAAGAAGCGAAAGGAGTATGCCAAAATCGTAGCAAGTGGAAAGATGTTGACTCTCCCTACCCCAATGGGCAAAAGGCGTGATTTGTATGTAGGTATGTATGTTAGTACTGGTATAAAGTTAACAGTATGGAGTTTTTCAAGAAAGGTATTATTTCGTCAATCCCCTTCATCCATATTCGTAACTGAGACCTCGTAACCAGTTACAAGAAAATAATTATTTTTCGCAGTTTAGTAACTAGTTATAAGAGAAAAATATTTTGCTTTGGTAACTAAACTCACCTAATTTGCTAATTTCTACGTTCGTAACTAACAAAATGTTATATAAAAGTGGAATAATAATTCTTTTTTCGCGACTAGTCACACAGCGATAGAAAAATCAGTTCTTGTAACACTACTTAGGTGAGTTTAGTTACCAAAGTAGAATAATAATTCATCTCTCTTAACTAGTTACCAAACTGCGAAACATAATTCTTTTCTTGTAACTGGTTACGAGATTTCAGTTACGAATATGTATGAAGGGCGTCAGTCATCTTTCATACTTCTCTTTACGTCCGAACCATCTAATCTAGTCTTATCTTTCAATCACTACATCTTCTACACACTATTCCTCAGTCCATCAACTTCACTCCAGCTTTACTTCATTTCCACAGCGTTAACTCTACGGTCCCGTGAAACGTCAGAATTAAATACATTTTCTTTTTCTTTTTACGCCAGCTTCTCTTCAAAAAAGGCTCATATCTCGAGAAGTAACGTATTATCTTAAGCGCCCTACACACATATAGAGAGATGTTCCCCAAGTTTTCGCTCTGTGTTTTGCGATGCGCGCGGCCGACCCGTAAATTACCCATGTACGTGATCCGACTTGTATATCTCCATACTCTGACTTACGAGTACATTTAGGATTATTTTACTTAGTAATTCTAGTAGTTGTTTTCTTCTTGCGCAGTAAGCAGGGGAAGAAAATTGATGACGATGATTATTTTCGTAAATAAATTTGTCTAATACCTACTCTGCGTAGCGGTACCGGGAAATATCTAGATTTAGTCTTTTTGGGTAGTGGGTAACACTGCTTTACTAACTTATTATAGGCTTTAAGTAGCAATGTATGCAAATATCATATTTTTTTAATAAACCTTAATAAAACACGTACTCGTACATACACCAGTTTTATATAAGCTTAGGATACAGCCTGGACTAAATCTGTGATACTGACAATGGAGAATATTAGGACTATTTCTCCATCCAGTCCAGATGCCATACTCTACTATACGCCATCCAGACGGCAGCCACCGTACCCGAATGAAAGGAAAGCAAGCCCCGGACTCCAAAGTGTTATTTTTACATAAAACTCAAAGAAGGTTTTAACAAACAATGAAGATTAAAAAATAATTTAAAAGTAACGACGTAACGTAAGTAAGTAGGTAACGACTGTCATACTGAATTTCGAAGTTCAAAATAGCGATGAACTGTAGCCCTAAAGTACCGAAACGCGACTCACGGTAGTGCGAAAGTACATCGATACCACTGATCTGTATTATCAGTCTATAGCACTCATAATTTCGAATGTTTTCCACCGCGAAGCACGGTAGTGCGAAAATCAGTATGACGGGCCATTATAACAGAGTATTTTCCGTTCACTGTAAAATACTGAAAATGATACTTATCATAGGCGTATTCCCATTACAAGCCGAGGGACGGTTGCCAAAAATTAAATCAGGCAATATAAATAAAACAGTTAAGAGATGTAGCTAATCGTATATTTGCAGTATAAACGATTTTGAGATTATCTACAGCTCCTTATAATAAAGCTATCCCCTGTTTTAATTTACTACATAAGGACTATGGGATTAATTGATAAATATCTCCATGAGTAAGTGGATTGGTTGCCTTTAACACGTACCTACGCTCGAATGTATTTTACCCTACCTCACGCAGGGTGATAGGTGAGTTTAAAGTGGGCTATCACGCCTATCGAAAATTCGCATTAAATAATCGACGCACTATATTTCGTGTCTACCAATGTCTACCGAAGTTCAAAAGCTAGGATTCCAGCAATTTTAAGCAGAACCTACACTTCGCTGGAATCCTCATATACACGATGGTGTAGTAAATTTGAAAACAGGCGAAAGGAAAATTGGTGCGTAAGTTACGCACCAATTTTCCGTTCGCCATTTTCTGAATAAGTACTTAATATACTGTTTAACTGACTATATCTACGTATTTATCGAAAACAACAAGATTATTTTAAATAACAACAACTTATAATTTCACCTAAAATATTCGGAAACGCTTTCAATTACCGTTCCCATTTTGCAATTACAAAGGAAATCAAACACAATCTTTTAATCTCGCAAATTTTGAGCGATGTCGGTAATTACAGGGCTCCGTAAAGGCTTAACGACAAGTTACTCTCGAAACAAATGCTCGCGTATTTATCGGTATATTTGCCGAAATTATGGACGTCGCGAGCAATCGCTCGCCATTACTCAGATGGGTTTAACTCGCTGAATTTTAACAGGGATTTAGTATAAGGCTCGTTTACACGCGTGAGTTTGACTCGCGCTAGTAACTTTACTATAGGTGGCATTGTAAGACCAATGGTTTGTAAAGTAGGTCGGCTGGTCTTAACTAGATGTTTTTTTTTTCAGGATAGGCTTACGTTTGACAACTATCTCACCTGATGGTAAGTGACGATGTGGTCTACGATGAATCACACTTGTCTAGAAGGATCCTATTCACTCGTGACTTGAATATTCCCAGGTTATAGCTTTCCGGAAATACAGACTCGGGCAGGGAATTCCACTCCTTAGCTGTACGCATGATGAATGTATCCGCAAAGCGTTTCGTGCGTATGAGTGGAATATCGACCATAAAGCGGTGCCGCGTCGCTGTTCGTCTGGTCGTTCGTTGATGGTTTAAAGTACATCTACTTAATACACACAAAATGGGAGTGGCCTATGTTCAGCAGTGGATAGAAATAAGCTAAATAATTGATTGATTGACATAAAAAATACATAACTAATACTGTTATTATTGTTTACCATGGTTTCTGTCATAATTGTTACTGGTTATTTTCTAAAAATATAGTTCAGGGATCAGGGATGGACAGAGCATGTAAAATTTGCAATGGTACAGGATTTGTCGAAATTAAACGTATACTTAGGTAATCCTGACCAGAAAGGTAGTAGATTATTATATAATACTAATAAGGAGAAGCCAACCTATAATTATCTGTTAGGTACATAAATCCACGTTACCTGATCGTTTTTTATCTAGCAAAAATCCTAACCAGAATAATGTTATATTGCCTGACTCGACACCCGTGATTCCATGCATAGCAACTGCACTTGCTCAAAGTAAACGGAGGTACATCCATTAGGAGTTAAGGCAAGTAACTTGATAGGTTTAAACAAAGCATCGAATGAAGCACCAAGACGAAATCCTTGCTTCGGTGTTTACGATTTAAAACAAATGGAAGGGCTTGGCGACTAAGGCTTCGTACACCAACAACGCCTGGCTTCTGATCAAGTGATGAGATAGTGGCGAATAATTAAGACTACCTACATATTTTCACTATCTTTAATGGGGTCTACCGAGCCCCCATTAACATTATAAGGACCCCCAAAAAAACAAAAAAATAAGTATTTGATGAGGCCGTCAAGCTGAATCGGTGTTTGCAATGGTGACTCCCATTCCAGAGACTTTGCGTGTACATGGATAAAAGAAAATATGAAAAATGTCGAAAATGTGCGGGTAGACGAACCACCGGCAACCTCACGGACTCGACGACGGAAGGCGTGCACAACTGAGACAGTCAGCCTGTGACCACGGCCGGTGTAACCTGGTCGAAACGTCAGGTATTCCAAAGGTGCATACCTATAACATGATCGCGTTAAATCCCCTTAACGTAATATTAATATATTGTACTAGTATCGGAAAAAGGCACGGAGAACGATTATCCTGTACCAGCTGTTGTAGCAATATAATGTACCTTCTACTAGTATTTTGTTTGTAGTCTAACTCAATATTGTAAAAAATAGGGTACTTATGTAAAACAAATACACAGCAATGTTTACGCTGTCGCCTTCCGCTCATTCCTTGTTCAAACACCAAAGGGTTTCTGAACGATAGAAAAGGACTCTTATGTAAAGTTGTTTACTCAAGACGTCCTCAACGGACCCAGATAGATTCCTGAACACAAACTAACAACACCCTGTGTACTCTGTTTACAGGATGTCCTAAAAGTTGGAAACTCTTATAGCTAGTCAAACTTCAAAAGATACCTATTGAAATAGGCTTGTTAATACCACAATGTAAATTTAGGTATGTACCTACTAACAATGGTCTTTATCCCTTACAGACAAGTTTTTTTTCATATTGGACAAGTCAACATGACTTCACCTCGCCTGATGGTAAGCTAAATGTAAAGTTTCAGGACCGGGGATCACCACAACATACGCCGATAGTGCTACATTTGCGTCCCTCAGCTTGACGGCCTCATCAAATGCTTTTTCACGCCCCGCTTAAAGGACCCGGGACTATAGAAGGAAGGAAAAACGTGCGCTGGTAAAGAGTTCCAAGTTTTTATGGTGCGGGAAATAAAAGAGGCACCGAAACGCTTGGTTCTTGATGAAATTGGTTGCACAGTGAAGCTGTTCAGAGCAAAAATTGTCACGATTACGATTGGCATTTATAGGGGGCGTTTATTAGTTATGTCCAAAATGCCAGGGTATAAATGACCGGGGTGGTATCCATGGAGATTGCTGCACGATAAAAAAAGATGTTGGTTACTCAATCACGCCCTAACGGCTGAACGGATTTAACTAAAATTTGTTACTGGGATAGATTATAGTCTGGAATAACACATACTTAGGCTTTTTATGCATATAATAGGTTCCCATGGGAAGTGGGAACGGGCACAGATTTCCACGTGGGCGAAGCCACGGTCCACAGCTATTATTCCATATACTTACAGTCTATGTAACTAAAAAATGTAAATTCTAATTTTTAGATATCATAACCAGCCCTACTCTTGTTAGCTTTTAAAAAAGTAACTACGAGTACTAACACGTCATTGGACTACACTACCAAAGATATATCGAGACATGTTTAACAAAGAAAGATAAATAAAAGATATATTATTCATTTTTTAGACACCGCGAGAGGTCGCTGTAAACGGGTCAATGCACCGCCACCCGCACTGAGTATTCTTCAAGAGTCATGACATTTGCTGTCTAAATAAACTTTCAAAGACGGACTTCTATAGCCACCAATTTTTTATTGAAAGAATTTTTCGTTCTCTTTTTTTATACAACTTAGGTGGCTGACAAGCATACGGCCCACTTGATGGGAGTGGTTACATTGGCCTATGGACGTGTGCACACCTGGGGCCTTACTCCGAAAAACGAAAATATTCGTATCCGTTGACGTTTTGACCATTTAGCTACCCCGAAAGTGTTTCGTTTCGGATTTCGGGTCCGTCTTCGATCGTTTGACATTGAGGTTGTCGATCGTTATCAGTACACCTCCTACTCCCAAAATACATTTGACGTTTTCGCTGTCGTTGTTTGACAAATGGTCCGTTTTCGTCAAATCCGAAACGTTCATGTTCGATTTTCAGAGTAAGGCCCCAGGGGCGTCGCAATCGCGCTGCTGACAACGGGGGAGGGGTTGGGGGGAATGAGAGAACACAGAATCCCTCTCGTGAGCTCTGGCTACCCTACTTGTCGCCGGGAACACAACACGATGGTTATCATGGCCGCGGTCTTCTGTAGGGCGGAGGTACTCAGTACCTACACCCAGCAAACGCAAGCCGGTGTCCTATTCAGTAAACGTTACGTAGTCTTCAAAACGCGTAATTTCAATTCGATTAGAAAGAAAAATCCGCTTCTCATCAGGTGGGCCGTGTTCTTGTCTGCCACTTAAGTGGTACCTATAAAAAATATGGGAAAGAAGTTCGGAAATTCCTTTCGGAATTCAGAATATCGGTCACATACAGAATACACCCTCCACAGGTCTCCACGATTAGCGGTTTAGGCTGTGTGTGTTAATATGTTAGTCAGTCAGTCAGTCATTTAGGACAAAATATTTAAGGCATATATATAGATAGATGCTAGCCTGTAACGCATTATAAGCTAAAGGAATTCCTAATTTAATATCGCTAGAATATTTTTAAAAGGTAGGTCATCCTTCCTATCTCCGGGAGGCCAATGCGTTTAAATTTACCTAACGTAATAAGATGCAACGTCCTGTAAATCCCGTCGATGCACTTTATGACGTCACGATCGTACCCAGTCGCTGTGATATTAAAAGCCGTGTCAGCAGAGTGTTATGTGATCGTTAATATGTCGTAAAATATGCATTTCGATGTCAAATCAATTTCAATTTCAATCTCAATTTCAATTTCAATTTCAATTTCAATTTCAATTTCAATTTCAATTTCAATTTCAATTTCAATTTCTTTATTTCTCAAAATAGTGCAACGTAATTACATCTTTTTGACGTCAAAAACTACTTAATACTAAGTTTACCACCGCTTCCTAGGCGCTAGTGGAGAAGAAACGGCGCAACAAACTCCACTGCTGCATTTTGAGACGTCAGGTTATACATAGATATCTTAAGACTAAATATGAACGGATGTACATTTTTGTCTCGTGTCAATATAAATAAAGGTATATAAAAAAAGATATAATAAATTTTAACCGAAGTTATCGTACGTAATCGTACGGTAATTAAATGGAAATAAACAAATTGGATAAGGACGCGGCTTCTACTCAGAGGTATCGAGTTCAAATCCGACCAGACAGTACCAATGTGAATTTCATTTTGTGGAATTTATATGTGCTAATCATATGATTTACTATCTGCTGACGGTGAAGGAAAAACATCGTGAAGAAACCCACACGTCCTATAAGACATTCTAAAGACATGTCCGATCCACCAACCCACATTACGCCAGCGTGTGTGGATTAAGGCCTAAACCCTCTCAGCTCTCTCGTTAGAGGAGAGGAGACCCGTGCCCAGCAGTGGGACATAAATGGGTTGTTATAATTAGTATTGTTATAAACAGATTTCATTTTAATGAAATTTGGAAGCAATTTAGTAGCTAATAATACTCATGCTAACTTTCGAATGCGAGATTTTTTTTTTTTCAAGATAGTGTTGCGTTTGACCACTATCTCACCTGATGGTAAGTGACGATGTGGTCTACGATAAATCACGCTTGCCTAGAAGGAACCTATTCACTCGTGACTTGAATATTAAATTTCAAATAACTAAGACGAGTCCAAGTGGTTGGTCAGAGTCCAGAGTATTCAAGGGTCACGGATTCAAGTCCTGTTGGGCGAGCACGAAATTACATTCAGATAGTGAACGTATAGTATTCGTAACGAGAGACTGGAGACAGTCAGTCGTAGGTGGCAGACAAGCACACGGCCCACCTGATGGTCACCGTGGCCTATGGACGTGTACAACACTAAGGGTGTCGCACACGCGCTGCCTACCCTGAGGGGAGGGCTAGGAAGGGGTGGGGGGAGGAGGAGTACAGTGAGCTCTGGCTTGGTTACCCTACTTAGGTACCTTTTTTCATCAGTACGACCATTTTTCATTATTGAGGTAATCAGTAGGTAAGTGAAACAACAAAATGTTATAATAAACATTTAATGTTAAAAATAAAACAAACAGTACAATTTTGTACCACAGCACCGAATACCTACATTGCATAAAGCAAAGCATAAACTGTTTAAAAGGAAATTCACTTTATTAACTTTTTAACCTTTATAACCCATTTTTCATCATTTCGGAAAATAAAAATAATATAAATAGGTACATATATTTTTACAAAATATGTATTAAATTTTGTCAGACATAAATTGCATAGTGATTTAAATATAGTAAATCAAATTAATTATTTTTAGTTTCACTTTCCCAAAATTTCCTTTAAAGTACGCACGTTAAAATTTAAATCACCCTATTAATAAATCAGATACCATTAATCATCTACACTCGAGAGCAATGAATCCGGGTCACTTAAACGAAGAAACTGGTTCTAACCTACGCAGACCAGGAACGGGCAGAACCAGGTGTACCACAGCACGAGAAGACCGATACTTGGTGAACACCATGCTTCGAAATCGCTTTCTCACAGGAACTGAACTCACCAATCAGTTTCGACGCCTCGGAGGAAGTAACCCAAGTGCATGGACAGTAAGACGTCGGCTTGCTGAATCTAACTTAAAACCCCTTAGACCTGCAAACGGCCCTAAACTGGAGCGTGGGCATCGTATTTCGAGACTAAGATATGCCCTGTTTCCTATTTTTGTTTTAAGGAGAGATCAGCAGTTTTTTTCTTTATGTAATTTTGTGTTAATAAAATGTATGGTGACTCATATTTTTTTTACTTTCATTTAAGGAGTATTACATTGTCTATTAAATACAATTTATTGCATTAACCTATCATTTTTAGTTTCCGAGATTTTTAACATTCTTTAAGTGACCCGGATTCATTGCTCTCGAGTGTATCTATCAAAATGTTACATTTATCACAATTTATCATCACTTAGACATAGCTACGTACAATAAATACATTTGGAATGTAATTGATACCTACTTAACATAATAATTATGAAATAAATTGATATTCAATAATATTCAAGTTATGTACAGAGTCCATAGGTACATTTTCAGTACAGAATTACCCATGAGTATATACTTAAGCCTGACTTAAGCTATATTATCTATATACTAGCTGTGCCCTGCGGCTTCGCCCGTGGCATACTTCGACCTCGTGGCACTTATTTAACCCATACATACCTATAATTTCTTAGTTTTGCAATAATGTATGGAAATTTGTCCTATTCGTTGATATTATAACCTTACTCGATAATTGGGCTATTCAACTAAAAAATATTTTTTCAATTCGGATTAGTAGTTCCTGAGATTAACGCGTTCAATCAAACAAACAAACTTTTCCGCTTGTTAAGAGACGAAGACCGTTGCGTGTGCGTGGGATGGAGTATCAGACTAGTTTCTAATAATTTGTACCTAATTGAGATAATAGTTCTGATATGATAGAGACGTAACACTATAAGATATAATTCGTTGTGCATTCCATGGATGTCAATGGAAATAATTATACACTTTGCTTATTGCATAGAGTAAAAAACCTCAATTAACTATTAAAAGTTACAACAACTAAAAATTAAATAATCCCAAAACATAAAAAATAAGCTAACTACTTTTTAAGAACTGGCTCATCTCTTTCAACAGCATAATTTAGCAGCAGTTTTCACCATTTAACAACAAAACACAAAAAAACTTAACTTTATACAGTACATTATTAAGTATTTCGTATAACACATTTCAGTCAAAATATTATTTTACGTTATTTCATTTGAGCTTGACTTTATCTTACTTAATCTAGGACTATCGCGTCAACTCCAAACCTGCAAAAATATACATACATAAATATATATTTATAAAAAATAATACTTATATTTACAAATCTGTACGAAATGCACGCATATTTGTACATAACGCGCCCATATTTGTACACAATGCACCCATATTTGTACATAATGCACCCATATTTGTACACAATGCACCCATATTTGTACATAATGTACTTAAATTTGTACAAAATGCATCCACATTTGTACATAATACACCCATATTTGTACAAAAATGACAAACGATTTGATTATTTTATCGCATTTTGAGAGATTAATAAATAGTTACTAATATCACAAAGAACTAGTTTAATTTCGTAAATAATAAACGTTTCTAATAACGGTTACTTAATGAATTGTGATATAATTACATAACTAAAATAACACAAATGCACAGCTGTATTTTTGTTCGTCACAATAAAGGCTCGGTTCGAGGAACAAATTCTATGTCGAAAACTAGAGCTGATATATAATAATATTTTGTAATTTCATCGCCCGAACGTTAGATTTTTCAACCGACCACTGTCAAAAATGTATATCAGGAAGTTTTTCATATTCATTTTCTTAATGCTCGCATGAGATAGACTTATTATTATATCACTAGACTATACATATATAAAAGTATGCCTTAATTTTATGATTTATGACTTTATGATAAAAAAAATGGTCGGTTAACAATCAAACACTAGGGCAAAGATTCGTCGAAAGTATTTCCCCGAACATACTCAGAACAATCCCATAGAATGAGTGTGTGTGGTTAAACGTAGATTATCTTGACGTCCGTATGAAGTTCGTGGGTTATTAATCTTCATTACAAATGCGCCACTTGATTCTTATCGACTGTTGAGTGAATAGGTGAGTTTGTAGTAGTCGTACATGCATTTATTAATAGTTAGAACTATGACTTATGCCGGTTCGATTCCGACATAACCACCCCTGATGGCCGACGGGGGTTGGAGTCCGTGGGAATTTTAGCACGATAAAAAAAGGAACTGAATTATGCTACATATTAAAAGTGGAAAAATATTTGCACCCCTTTCTGAACAAATTCGAAAACAAGGTGCTTTTCAATCGCCATATCAACTATGGCTAGATAAAGTGGTTCTATATAAGCGACGCGATGGATCTAAGTCGGAATATCAACCAAGTCCTAGAGACAAAGTGACTTTATATTAGCGATGCGATGAAATGAATAATTTGCAGCGATGTCGCGCTTAAAATTTTTTTTTAGCAAGCTTGGTTATTTGCCTTGACTGATACTACGATTGGATCCAAATTGTTTTCGATTTTCCTTTCTATTTTTTTTTTCTTATTAGAAAGGTTGTAGCCTTATTCTTAATTGTATAAGCTCTGATGATAACTTAATATTAAATTAAAATGTAGAAAAGTAAATAAAATAAAACTGAAATCGCTTTCAAAGTAACTTACATAGTATATGTTGATCAATACTGGGACCGTCCACAAAGCGGCTATCAAAACTACTGTTCAGGTCTTCAAATAGTTTCTTGAGGCTTTCTTTAAAGTTCCACAACAGGAATCTATACCCATCTTTCTCTAGATCTAGTATCACAGCTATAAGATTCTGAAAATAATAAAAGATACACTGTTATGAATGAAAATACGCGTGTTTGAAGGCCCACTAAGATTTTCGGAGCTTACAAGCCCGTACACCTGCTAATTAACGGACGAGGTTCTACGGCAGTCGCTCACGCAAAAGCCAAGCTAAATTAACTGTTCAATAATGAAGAAAGAACAAGCATATAAAACTTAATTATTATGTCAATTGATAAGAACGCATTTTGCAATGGTTGGTCAATCGATATAAGGGGGCAGATGGGGAAACTTGTTGGTGGGAAAAATTAATTCTAGCTTTTTTTGTTTATTTTTTTAAAAAAAGGAGAACTAGTTATTCCAGTTAACCCCTCTAATAATTAAGCTAACTGTCTTGTTTTAGGAGTGGGTTACGTCGGTAGCAAACCTGGGACCTCTCGATCATAAGGATTCTTAACCACTAAGCTACCGTCGATCCTTACCATCTAACTACCAGGGTAGCAGCAACATCACCATCAAGATCTACCGCATTCAGTACACGCATAGTACACGTCCGAACACACGTGCCGTCTCACTCGCTCCTGTATGTGTTGGGAACATGAGTAAGAGAGAGTTCCCGTCAGTGTGAGGGACACACAGTCTTGGTTACCGAACAGAGAACCTCGGGCTTCTTAACCACTATGCTACCGTCGCTTCTTAACAGCTAACTACTAGGGTAGCAGCAACATCGTAGAGCTTTTCTAAACTCACCTCGGCTACTCCAAGATCTATCGCGTTCAGCAGCCGTCCGTCGAGTACGACGACCGTCCCTTCCGTACACACGTGCCGTCTCACTCGCTCCTGCACGTGTTGGGAACACGAGTAAGAGAGAGTACCCGTCAGTGTGAGGGACACGCAGTCTTGGTTACCGACCTGTTAGACACAAAATTATTATAGTGAGTTTATTTATTATTTTTTATACAGTTGATTGATTTAATGATTGATTTTTGTTGTTGATGGTAGAAAATGATAAAAATATTGATTTATATTTTTTTTTTATTAGAGAGGTCTTGATCAGATTTGATCAAAATCGGTTAAGTAGAACCGGTTAAAAAAACGCGAAAACCGATGTCGACGCGGGCGGAGCCGCCGGCATAAGCTAGTTAAACATAAAACAGCCAAAGCATTGCAAATATTCATGCACACAAGCATATATGCAGTGAGTGGGAATCGAACCCGCACCTTACTTAGCAGTGGAACAATACCTAGTAAAGCAGTACCTTGAACGCCAGGGGCTGCAGCGGAGGCCTGGCAGTAGAGGCCAGAGCGCGGGCGATGTCGGCGGCAGCACCACACACGATGCCGTACTCCAGGCCTGCGCACGCGCCCGTCACCAGCGTCACCACCAGCACCGATAGCTCTAGCCCTGGTACCACACGCAAAGGGTATCACCAAAAATTGCGGTTTTTTAAATTGGCAGACAAGCACATGGCCCACCTGGTGGGAAGCGGTCACCGTAGCCTATTTTTTTATACCACTTAGATGGCAGACAAGCATACGGTCTACCTGAAGGCAAGTGGTCACTGTGGCCTATGGACGTATGCAATACCAGGGGCATCATACGCTGCCGACCCTGAAAGGGGGTTGGGAAGGGGTGGGGTAAGGAACTAGGAAGTGGTGGGGTGGGGGGGACACATAGTCTTGGTTACCAACCTGTCACACACAATAATTTTAGTACTATAGTGAGTTTATTTAATATTTTTTATACAGTTACTTTTTATTTTTTTTATATAGGACACGTCAAAATAACCTCACCTCGCCTGATGGTACGATAAAGGTAAGGTCAAAGGTAAGGGAAAGGGATGAGTTATGGACGTGTGCAACTTACGGCTATTTCGCCACAAAGTCCTCATGATCTTGAGCTCCATGAGCGAGAACATGGCGACGATGATGATGGCGGCCAGCACGGCGCGAGGGATGTAGTAGAACGCGTCCGACAGGAACGTCACCGCCAGCAGCACCAGCATCGCTACATACAACACATACACACATTTAGTATACAGAGTGAATTTTTCAACTGGGCGTGGGAATTTATGAGGCATAGCGAAAAATGCTCAGGGGATTTTGATGAAAACTGAAATTGAATCATTGAATTTTCGAAAAGCTCAGAAACTCATTGAATTTGATAAAATTACACTCTATAAAGTATTTTTATATGTTACTAGCGACCAGGGACCCGGCTTCGCCCGGGGTGTAAATTCCAGTTTTCCTATAAAATATAGCTGACACTTACGAATGACGTTGCTTTCTATTGGTGAAAGAATTATTAAAATCGTTTCAGTAGATCCCGAGATTACCCCTCACAATTTAACAAATATACAAACACACAAACTTTACCTCTTTATAATATTAGTATAGATGTACGTAAAATATATTCAATTTTTTTTTTATTTCTCAGTTTGAAACTTTGCAATCATCATTTATTTTCGACTCTGATCGTCCGAGGTCTTTGTGAATATGGTATAAATGTAGCGTTATAGGACCTTACATCTCGCTCGTCACATACCAGTACGTCCGTGATCATAGCATTTGAATCAGCGCCGCAATATCGTATACTCGAAACAACAAACAAACATGGTAGATATCCCGTTAGCTATTGTAATAGTAAATGTATAAATAACGCGGTAGCCTAGTGGTTTGGGTAATGGACTGCTGAGACGAGGTCTCGGGTTCGATCCCAGGTTCACCATGGCACACACCAATGACTTTTCGAAGTTATGTGTGTATTTATCGCAGGTTTATTAGTGCCTCGGAGAGCACGTTAAGCCGTCGGTCCCGGTTGCCTTACAAACATCTATGGCAGTCGTTACGGGTAGTTGGAGCCCAAAAAAGTCCAACCAGTCTAACTTGGAACTTCGATATCGCCATTGGTCATAATGACCATTGGTTGTGGAGGTCAGATGGCAGTCGCTCCACGGAAAATATCGAAGTTCAGCCGCATCACAGTTAGACTGGAAAGCCGACCCCAACTGAGTGGGAAAAAGGTTCAGAGAATGATGAATAGTAAATGTATCGTACCTTTAAAGAAACAGCCTGCAGGAGTCAACACACCGCTGGCGTGGTTAATGGCGGTTCTGGTGAAGGAGCCGGTGGCGGGCATGGCCTGGCAGAAAGAAGAAACCACGTTACACGCGCCGATTGCTAACATCTCCTGCGTTCCGTCTACTAGCGCGCTGCCCGCTGTAATCACACAAAATGACCTATGATACCCTGAAAATCGATCTTCACACATCTGGTAACCAGATGGGATATAATTCTTTACCAAATATTTTTCATCTACTTTTTTTTCCGTGCGGAAATCCTCATGGACACCCACCTCGCGGCCAGCGGGGCAGGTTATGTCGGACTATTACCGACTAAAACCGCACGCCGTCTAGGGTCTTCTTACGCCAGGGTGTAAGGTGGCCCAAAGAGCAATTCCCTCGCACCCCGGCTTGACCCGGGCCAAATATTTTTCATCTACTCGTATTTTTTAAATGCCTGTTAAAACGTGCTCTTCACTAAAATTACTAAAACTTCGAAAAGTGCCATCTAGTGGAGTACTTTCCAAACACTTAAAGACGATACATAGCTCGCTACTATGTGATAAAACGTTGACGGAATAGATGGCGCTGTTATCAATTATTTACAGAGCTAACAGTAAAGTGTCACGAATTCAATAGATTTCCCTATCCCAAAAATGGTTTGTTTAAATAAAACTTACCGAACGCCTTAGCAATAGCAATGCTTTCCAGTATAGCGACAAGCGGCATCACGAATCCCTCGACGCCGAATACTGACAGCATGTCGTCAAACTCCAGGGTCTTGTTATCCACCACTGTGTGGAAGGGAGGTACCCCAAACTCTGGAAGACCTCCTTGGATTGTGCCTGAGCATAGAAAGACTATAGATAAGTCGAGCTACCAGGGCAACAGAATTATAGATGTATACAAATCGGTTGGAACAAAAGTACATAGGCGTAGTTAGAGTATCCCAGATTTGTTATTCAGCTGATGATGTGTAATAATAACAGGCCGATCTACCAGGGGAGCAGAATAGTACCAGATGTATACGAAACTAAATGAAAGCAAAAGGATTCATAGGGTTCATGTAACTTGAATACGACGGTGAATTTACAGCAGCCTCGAATACGGCTATTGCGTTCACCTTATGGTGGAACCTCACTTCGCTATTTGCTATTCGCCTTTATTCACGTGCATAAATCGAAATGGGGAGGGCTTATTTACGGGCCGGTCTTTCTGAATTGAAAATTAATTGAGATAGACTCAACTTAATTTCTCAATTCATAAAATAACCCAGTAAATTGTTCTCCCAACATCTTAACGGTAGTCAAATCGCAAGAAACACAAATAACAAACAAAAGTACCAGGGCAGCATAATTGTACAGGATGTATACAAACCGGTGAGAGCGAAAGGTGTCATATCGTGAAGCTTCAATACGAGGGCGAGTATCGCGGCCGCGAATACGACGAGCGCGTTTCGGGCGCGAACTACGTACAACCACACGCCCGCGAAACGCGCCGTACCGGGACTCGTTGTTGGAGTTACCTCGATTGTAGCACGCTGGGGAGATAGGAACCATCTTTAGATTATTACCTATGGGTACTAGGCAGAGATTGATATCATTAAATAAAACTAATTGTTACCCGCGGACTCACTCGCGTAAAATAACATTTTTTATAGTACGGAAATCCCCATGGATACCTCCCCGTCGGCCATCGGGGGTTTTTATGTCGGGATCGAACCGCTCAAAAACGCACGCCGTCTCGGGTCTTAATTACCGGGGTGTAAGGTTACCTAAATAGGCATATCCCTCGCACCCCAGCTGACCCTGGGCCATCTATGGTTTTAAGATGGCTCCCTCGGAAACTCCACTGCCGCCTGGCAGTGGAGTGTAGGGTAACAGGCGGCCGTCCTGTCGTCTCAAAATCTAAATTCTTTCAGAAGTTTTTGCCTCCATCACGAACAAACAAACAGACAAAAATCCCAAAATAAAATCTCCAATTTACAGACACAGCTTATTTACAATTTCGTAATTGTATAGATAAAATAAAGTGCCCGGTTGACGGCAATAGGCTCGTTCCTATTACGTGAAATTCACTTACTTTAAGTAATAATAACGCTGCAATCGAACACAAGCCGAGTATCGTATCCCACAACTGCACAGTCTTGATGTTCGTAAAGAAATTTATTACAGCGGTGATGAACGTGTTTCCAGATGCACCTGGGAAATTATAAAACATAATACAAAATCCTATGAAACACACCTATAATGCAAAGGTAACAACTTTTTTTTCGTTAGCTAGCCCTTTCATGACTCATATAATACTTTTTTCATACTAGTGGCAGTCAAGCACACGACCCGCCTGATGGAAAGCGGTCACCGTGGTAACAATAAGGGTGTCACACACGTTCTGCCTACCCTGAAGGGAAGGGCTAGGAAAAAGTGGGGAGGCTAGGAAGGGGTGGGGGGAGGAGGGGTACAGTGAGCTCTGGCTACCCTACTTACCGGCGGGAACACAACACTATGGTTATTATGGCCGCGGTCTTCTGTAGGGCGGAGGTACTTCTCCAGTCGGACAGCTCATTTCGGACGGGTGAATGATACCGTCGTGTCCTACCTCCTCTCGAATACTACCTCTGGACCTTAAATGTCAATAAAATAACTGCTGCGGTGTACCTTGTATCCTGAAGAGTGGCTTCAGTTGTGAGGCGCTGATCTGCAAAGCAGCTGCTGTAGTGAACCCACTGATAACTGGCTTCGATATAAAGTCCAACAAAAAACCTGGAAATTAAAAAAAAAGTCTTAATGTAGAGAATGTTGCAAAAGAATGAGGCATGTATGAAGTTCTTGGAAGGAATTTCTAGACTCGGCCCCTTCAAAGCCTGCGATAAAAGCTATACAATATCTTAAAATACATATACTCATAGGTTATTTGTTATCCGACGATCTAGACATCGTTATGAAAGTATATAATAACCACTTTCCATCATTTCACATGCAATAAATAAGCAAGTAAACAGTTTCTCGAAGCATTGACCGCCGCTGGCCCAACGACTTGCATTCATTTACATACTACACCCAGTCTGGTACTTTCTCCGCTAATATCACTAATAACCAGTATAGATGTATTGTGTCTATACACTTGCACGAAGCGGTAAGAGCTTAACGGTTAAGTAATCGGTATCACAATCAAGAGGTTCTGGGTTCATATCCAAGATAATAAAATAATCTTTTTTTATACTACTTAGGTGGCCAAACAAGCACACAACCCACCTGATGGGAAGCGGTCACCGTGGCTTACTGACGTGTGCAATATCAGAAATGTCACACTCGTGCTGCCGACCTTCGAAGGGGAGGGTTGAGCAGTTTGGGTGGGGTTGGAGGGGAGGATTGGGGAGATGGGATGGGGTTCTAAGCTCTGGCTACCCTACTTACCAGTGGGAACACAACACGATGGTTATTATGGCCGCGGTCTTCTGTAGGGTGCAGGTACTACCCCAGTCGTACTGCTCAGTTCAGACGGGAGATACCGTCGTTACCTACTTCCTACAATATCTAAACTTAAGGGGTTAGGAGAATGCCAGTAATCTCGCTACTAAAACTTCATCCGACTACTTATTTAACTTTTGACAGATCAATGTTTCGTCTAACAGTTGTGTACTAATGCGTTCTCTATTGGATTTCGAATAACAATCGACTTTATTTATGAAGAAGTTTCAATCGATATATTCAAATATTGTTGGAAGTTTACGCGAATCATAATATTTATTTTTAAGTTTACTCATCATTTTCATGATGAGATCATGGACAATGTCCCATGTAACCCATGATTTCATGATGAAAATCACCACAACCATCACCTCACAAAAAAAACACGATATAATCCGTTAATTTTTTCATTCGAATGAGAATAAAATAAAGAGAAATTTTTTTTTTACGGATTATATAATATCATGATTTTTTTTATACCAATTTGGTGGCAGACAAGCAAACGGCCCACCCGATGGGAAGCGGTCACCGTAGCCTATGGACTTGTGCAACACCAAGGGCGTTAACCCACGCGCTGCCGACCCTGAAGGGAAAGGGATTTATTTTGTGTGTTGATGGTTATGGTTGTGGTGTTGGTGATTGTGATGGTGATAGTGATGGTGATAGTAATGGCGATGATGATTGTGATGGTGATAGTGACGGTGATAGTAATGGCGATGATGATGATGATGATGATTACTCACCTAATTGTAACACTCCAAGCAGTAGTATAAAACAGCCAGATAGAAAAGATGCCAGGTATGCAAAGTCTGCCGACTTGGCCACGTATTTAGCGAGCAGGGCGGCTAAGATTGCGGTAGGGCCTACTGTAACGTCTTTACAGCTCCCGAAGAGCATGTACACTAAGCCTGGGAATATGCTGGAGTATAGCCCCACCTGGGAAAAAAATGTTTATTTAGAAAACGCACTAGTTAGGTGCTTTTAACGATTCCAAAAATAGATTTGTTATAAATTCTTGTTTAATTTGTTTTCGATGGACGCAAAAACTACGGAACGAGTTTTGATGCGGATGAAAGGTCTTGGTAAGTCTTAAAAACTGATTTATGTTCTATTGGAATCAGTGAATTATGTGAAGCAGAACCGGACATTTAAACAAAAATAAATGTCAACCGACATCCAGGCGAGGTCGCGGGCATCGGCTAGGAACCAATAAAATTATCCTATTATCCGTAAATATACAACGTGTTGATTTGCATTTGAGCATCCTTCACAGGCATCGAGCTACAGATACCGGCACGTAAATTGGCCGGACGCGTCATATGCTCAAAGGTCGTTTTTTAGGTCCCCTTTGAGGTATGAGCGGGTCGCGGGAGACGCGGTTGCGCCGTCGCGGACATATATGATTGGTCCGACACTTGACGAACCAATCAGATGTCTCCGAGACACGTCTTGTAGCGAAACAACGTTCCGTTCGTTCGTACTTGGAATCATTTGATTGGCTCAAAGTGCACGATGCGCGAACTTACCCCAAACCTGGCCAAGTTACGTGCCTGTATCTGTACTTATAGTCATCACAAATTCACCCGTGCATTGAATTTTAAGACCTCGTTCACGTAATTCACGGGCGATAACATTGATCAGCTGACGCGCACACTACCTACTTTTATGGACTTAGGACCGGCAGAATACCTTAGTACCTAGTAGATAAGTAGGTACTAGTCTGTAAAGTCAACTGATAATGCGAATATCGTCTGGAAGTTGTATTTATTTTAAAAAATTAAATCAGTTGTTTTGCCGTAAGAAAAAAAATTACCTACTCTTTTTTCATGAGGCCGGCCGTCAAGTTGAGAGCCACCATTATGTCACTGTCGGTGTATGTAATGGGGACCCTCTTCCTGAGAATTTAGCTTTAGCTTACCATCAGGCGAGATAAAGTCAAATTGACGTGACCTATATATATAAATCTGACTTTATTTTTTTTATAATTAGTACGGTTTCGTAATCTATCAGTCTATTTTTAAACATTTTCTTTACATATTCAAGGTTATATATAATGGCATTTAAAAAGTGTAATAACAATTAATTTTATGCTAGGTGCGGTATTGTGAATTGTATTAGTATCAGCCTAGCACTACCTCAACATCTAGTACGAGTATGTAAATTTTTTGATGTGATGGCGTCATCCTATAGGCGTTTTGAAGATTTACATACAATTAAGCCTATTTTTTTAATGTGCAGAATGCCTCGTTGGAGCAGAGGTAACGAGCACTAGTACACGGCATCTAACTTGGCAAGATTTTGGAGTAATGTGGGCTACTGGCACTACTTCAAAACCTTGCCAAGTTAGATGCCGTACACTATACTGCGGCACTCATGATATCCTGGTACCTACATATACAGACCGGAAAAAAATGTTATTGGGTTATTTTTGTCCCGAAATTAAACATAAACTAACTGTCCCCCGCGGCTTCGCCCGGGATATACCTCGTCCCTGAGGCACTCACTTCTAGTCTGAGGGCACTCATTTAACCCATACATTCCCGTATTTTTTTAGTTTTTCAATGGAAAGCCCGATTCATTGACAGGGGAGTAGCGTGATAATATATATGAGCTTCCTCAATAAATAAGCTATTCAACGCAAAAAGAATTTTTCAGTTCCTGAGATTAACGCGTTCAACCAAACAAACAAACAAACTCAAACTTTTATACTATTAGTATAGGTCAATATTTTACAATATTCTGCACAGCACTATTCGGAGACCCATAACATTATAAGCACAAACTCTTCAGGTTTATAATATTAGTATAGTTAAATAGGTATCCTACAATATTCTGCACAGCGTTATTTAGAGACCCATTATAAGCATAGCTTAAATAGCTTGTTTTACTGGTTCTAGAATGCGGATAAACATACATAGATTATATTGAAATGAGAGTGAAGTGAAGGTTAATTTGCTACACTCATATTAAAAACTGCTATTCTAAATTACAAGTTGTTTAATTTACCTGAGGCGGTAGACCAGCGACCATAGCGTACGCGATGCCTTGCGGTATGGATGTCAACCCGACTGTTATACCTGCAAAATACATTTACCTCTATTAATTTAAATAAAAGTAGTATAAAGTAGGACGCCCCCCAGCAATCGTGCTGGGGGGCGTCCTACTTTACGGGACTAATCTTACTTATCTTATATTTGTGACTTATCGGGACGGACGACCTGAAAAGGGTGGCTGGGGTAGACTGGATGCGCAAGGTGGAGGATCGGGTGCTATGTCGTACATTGGGAGAGGCCTATGTCCAGTAGTGGACTGCAATAGGCTAATTGATGAATTTAAATATACCTAATCAATTTTTTCATTGTAGGTACACCTACAGGTAGGCGCAGGAGGCGCGGGTTCGATTTCCGCTCAGTGCAAATATTTGTATGTATGAATATGGGTATTTGCATTGGTCTGGTCGTGCCTCGGAGAGCACGTTAAGCCGTCGATCCCGGTTGCCATATGAACATCTATGGTAGTCGTCACGAGTAGTTGGAGCCCTAAAAAGTTCAACAACAACGGTCTAGCTGCAATGCTTCGATATCGCTTAATGTCACCATTGGGTTGTGAAGGTCAGATGGTAGTCGCTTCACGGAAAATATCGAGGTCCAGCCAAATCCGCAGTAGGTACACCAAGACAAAGACTCACTGCGCACTGTACAAACATCCATACATGTGGATGTATGGTTGTGAATATGTAGGGCATCCAACCATACATACTCACAAACTTTCACATTTATAATTGTACTAGGATAAGCCCCATTACCCTAAATTGCCCAGTGACTCTAATAGTATATAAAGGCCCTGTTTATCTAATAGCCAAGTTTAGATTGAACACAATGACTATAAAAACATATTTGCGTAACCAATATTCAAAATGGTTGCATGTCAATAATGCAAGTCTTATTAGAGATTGTTAACCACATCGCAATAAGTTAAATTTACGTTATTATATTATCATAAATAACGAGGCAATTTACGAAATAATAAGTATTATCATCATTACTTGTAGACAGTGATGAGTTTATGCCCAGTCACTTTGGGCATGCGGTTTTAGTCGGTAAGTGTCCAACATAACCTGCCCCGCTGGCCGCGGGGTGGGTCCATGAGGATTTCCGCACGGAAAAAAAAAGGAGGAAGGGGCTTAAAAAAACACTTTAACACAACACACTTTACAAACTTTTACTTACCTTAATAATGTATCTTGTATTGTACCTTCATGCCTTGAATTTATTGAATTTGATCTGATATAAACTTTTTGCTTGATGTAGCTGCAATGCTTCGATATCGCCTAATGTCACCATTGCGTTGTGAAGGTCAGATGACAGTCGCTTCACGGAAAATATCGAGGTCCAGCCAAATCCGCAGTTAAGACTGGTAAAGCGGACCCCAGACTCCGAGGTGAAAGCTTTCGATACGACTAGGATTAACGCTAGGTTGAAGAAAAAGATTGTCAGAACAATGTGTATAGAAGAAAATTTAACAGAAGGTTACGGGAACGGGATCAGAATAATTATAACGTAGGCGGAGCCGCATGCAACAGCTAGTAAGTGATAAATAAATTACCATACGCTACAGTTACCCTTTACTTTGTGTCCTAGTAGTAAAAAAACGTGCGATAGCGTTACTGGTAAGTAGTTTATGGATAAGGAAAGTATGTCATAGTATCATCTAACTCATGAATAATTAACTCAGGACTGGTACCAATTGGTTCAAATGCACCGGTTCCAATTGAAGGTTAAGATCTACCTACTATTAATACCTTTGTTAATTCTCTATAAGTATTTTAACGTATTCTATCCACAAAATTATGTTCTTATTTTTAACTTCCGATGCAAAAAGACGGGGTGTTATAAGTTTTGCATGTGTGCGCGTGTACGTGTGCGTGCGAGTGCACGTGGGCGTGTGAGCGTATGAGCGTATTAGCGTGTGAGCGTATGAGCGTATGAGCGTATGAGCGTATGAGCGTATGAGCGTATGAGCGTAATGAGCGTGTGTGCTTGTGTGCGTGTGTGTGCGAGCGTGTGTGTGTGTGTGTGCAGAGTCACAAACATTTAAAAGGTGTGTCTTACCGGCAATAGCATCCCTCAATAGATATTCGAAGTTGTACTTCGGCAGCCATATCGTTATCGGCAGTCGTCTCTTCCATGACTCTACGCTGCAGAGCTTCGATGCGGTGCGGCGTAATCTGCTGTTTCGAACAGTGTTACCTGATGAAAGAAACAAACGATTTGAGATGAGAATAATATTTAATCAATAACAATCGTGCCATGTATCATCACGGTATGTGTACAAGTTGGAGGCTATTGACCACAGGGTGCTCACTTTTCTGTTCTAGCAAAAACTCATGCGCAACAAACTGACAACGCAACGCCTCCCTACCTTCTTTTGATGGAGGCGTTTCTGGCTACTGATTAACGATCGGCCGAGACAGGTGTAGCCCATATTTTAGGTTATTCCGTGTCTTCGCATGTAACCGACATCTAGGTACCTCTAGGTAAACTAATATTATAAAACTGAAGAGTTTGATTGTTTGTTTATTTGGTTGGAGTGCTAATCTCAGGAACTACTGGTTCGAATCACTCGAACTCTTCAGCTTTCTAATATTAGTACTTATAGATTGTTATTTCCCTATGTAAAACTATTGGTATAAAAGTATCTAGAAAAATAAATATAATAAATGATGTTTCTTAAAGCGACCTTGGAGGATCGCTAAGGAACAATGATAATGATGATGGATATATGAACGTTCACAGTCCATTTAAGCAACCGTAGAACTCTGCATACAATCGTATATACTTGATTGCTTTAGTTCAATATTGACACAGTAACCGGTTTATCTGCAGACGCAAATGTTTGTATAGCAGGAGATTGAACTCGTACGTTTCATCACAAATCACATGGACGTACGTCAACACATCACCTAATTTCAACCAGATCCGTTATGCGTTAGAGCATCATTGAATCTCATTTTTACAATCTTTCGCATTATTAAAATGAGTAAGATCACTGTACCCCTTCTTATCCCTCCCCTTCCTAGCCTCCCCATCCCTCCCTACCCCTTCCTAGCCCTCCCCCCTTCCCTTCAGGGTACGCAGCGCATGTGTGACACCCTTAGTGTTGCACACGTCCATAGGCCACGGTGACCGCTTCCCATCAGGTAGGCCGTGTGCAAAAAAACGTAGGATAGGACAGAAGGAAGTAGGATAGGATAGTAGGAAGTAGGATAGAATTTAAAACAGCCATTTAAATCCATAACACCACAAGGTTTTACAATGTTTGGTGAGCAAAAACTGCCTGGCTGGCTTAAATTTTTCCTTTGACCATAAAATGCAACTGGTTTTTGAAAATTATATGCGATCCGTCCAGCCACCTGTCTCAGGTTCATTGTACCTTTTTGAGACTGGTTGGTAGCATATGAACCGTTACATAATTCATTTTGAACGTTCGATTGACCTCAAATTTTGCTACGTGTTAGAGGCAGGGATTTTCCCCGCATGAAGATTCAAAATCTATATCTATGTATACAAATAAATAAAATTGAAGAGCCTGGGGTCTTACATCTCTCTCTCCTGTCAGAGCAGCCCGAAACTGGCACCCAATTCAGTAACGCACATTCCCAAAACGTGTGATTTTAATTCTATTCAACATAACATATGGAAGTTACAGTGTAAAGTACCTACCATTTCATCGTTTTGCGCGGAACCCCCAATTAATTTTCCAAGTAGTCTATGTTACGCCTATTACCCATCTGCCAGCGAAAATCCCGTGTGGAGCAGCCGTTCCAGATATTACCTCATTGAAACAGCAAACGACAAAAATTTTAAACAGGTATTTAAATCCTGTTATTTTCATTTTCTTTTTTTATAATCGATAGGCTCGCGTTTGACCACAATCACAAAATGGACACTACAATTTTATTAATTTGTTTGGAAGGTCAAGAATAGATTCACGTAAATATATCTAATTATATACCAGCATCTATCCGGCAACGATCACAGTGACGTGATAATTACCTGTGAACCTGTTCTAAGATATGGTCTTCAGATAAAACTTCAATGACTTGTTTAGGATGTATGAGGTGGCAGTCAAACCACTTATGTAAAACTCGGAGACACCGCGAATGACAGATCAAGAAGAGATTAGGTCGTACAGGTACGGCCTGGCATAGTCATCCAAATATACCTGACTACAAACCTGATGAATAGTAACTAGGTATATATTCAAAAGGCTCAAAAGAAAATCTCCAGGAGAATTGCACGTCGCTGGACGGACTGCCTTCTAAGGTAACCTTTTATTGAATCCGCAGTTGCGGACAACATCTTCGGGCAATCAGTTTCATAGAACACACTTATCCCCAAATTTTATTGGTTCCGAAGACAGCATGGTGATACTTCAGTTCGGCTTAAACCTTACCGGTAAAACCGAAGCGACTTCATGGTCCTACATGTAGAAGTTAAAATACCCACACTTTTCTACCGTCTTTTCTTTTAGGAAGGTTTATTTCTTCAACCGCTTACGATAAAAGGAGAAGAGAAGTAGGTAAGAGGTCCTTAATTCTCACAAGCCGTATTAACTGCAGTAGGTACATCGATTTTCGTCTTTTTGAGTTTTCGACTTTGAAGATCGGATCTTAAAGTCGAAAACTCTCGGCAGAGCCTACTAAGAGTTTTTTGAATACTTTTAATTAGATGCAATTTTAAGACAATAACCTTGAAGAAACATTAGAAAAACACTTGGTGATGAGAATTCAGTTTAAAATAAGACTAACAATGACATCATATTTGTCTAACCGACTATGTTAACATAACCATACACGCAACGCCATAGTTTATTAACAAAATTATGTAAATTCGTTTAGTACCGCAAGGTAAACTAGATGGCGCCTTTATAAGGATATTAAATCGCGATATGGTTTCGTTACAGGGTCAGTGTATATAAAGGCATTTTGACAATGATTTTTTGTGAAACAATATTGGTTACACCGCGGAATACAAGAGTTGCTGCAAAGTGAACTTGTATTATTCCAACTCTACCAACCCTCGCTCCCTCGCTGGACATGGTCCTTACGAACCGGAACGTTGGCTAGAGTTAATTCGGACAGTTGAGCTGCAGGGCAGCTCTCTGTTATTCTTGGCAAGCTGAGCGCAAGCTCGCTACCATACCTCTCGGACAGCCGAGCGCAAGCTCGCCTGTTATTCGGGGCAGCTGAGCGTGAGCTCACTGCTCATCAGGACAGCTGGGCGCAAGCCCGCTGTTATTCCTGGACAGCTGGAGTAACCAGGCTCGCTGTTCAGACCTATATCTTGACCGATTGGCTTGAGAATCAATCGGCGGGATCTTTTTGCATCGCATCGGAACGGCTGAGTGTTAGCTCGCTGTTCCAAGAAGACCACCGTCGCTTACGGGCACGGGCGGCGAGTCAAGCAGTACCAGTGCGCGGAGGAAGGGGCCTCTGCGGTGGATGTTTTGCATCACATCGGAACGGCTGAGTCTTAGCTCGCTGTTCCAAGAAGCACATCCGTCGCTTACGGGCGGCGAGTCAAGCAGTACCAGAGCACGGAGGAAGGGGCCTCTGCGGTGGATGCAGTACGACGGACTGTCGTAAGGGCGCCCGACGGGAAGTGAGTCAACCAAATCGTGAGTACTTAGTGTCAATATCAAAGTGAGTGAAAACTAAAGTGACCAGTACATTTTATTAACTTTATCTTGTGTGCATGTTATTATTAGTTTATAGTTATAAGGGAAATCTGTTAGGTTTAAGTTTTACAATTGTTTTAAAATTATCGTACAAAATGGCTTCATTAACTTCATTAGTTAACCTTCAAAATGATATTCATAACAGATTATCAAGGGCACATATTAATTATAAAAAGTCACCTAAAACTCGGCTCACTACTCAGTACATCGAGACTATACTTCAAAATGTGGAAAGTTTATGGTCTCAATTCAGCAATAATCATGTAACAATAATTAGGGATACGGAAAGCGAAGAATTATCGGCTTCGCCGTATACTACTACGGATTCATATTATAACACTGAGGATTTGTACATTGACTTAAGGTGTGAACTAAAATCTGCTTTAGATAAAATTAAAGAAAGTAGTGTGTCTCTGCAGTTGAACTCGTCACTGCATAATAATTCAGAAATACAAAACAGTTCTATTAAGTTACCTCAAACAAAAATTCCTACATTTTCGGGAAAATATACTGAATGGCAAACGTTTAGGAATTTATTTATTTCGGCCATTCATAGAAATAATACCATAGAGAATGTTCAAAAGCTTCTGTATTTAAAAACGTATCTAGCTGGTGAAGCTGAACAGTTATTGAGAAATGTTCCAATTGCTGAATCTAATTATGAAAGAGCTTGGAACTTACTAGAAACGCGCTATAATAATAAAAAATATTTATCGCGCTGCATACTCAAAAGATTATTTAGTCAGAAAAACATTACTAGTGAATCAGTTAGTGGCTTAAAAGATTTAATGGATACCACTTCAGATTGTTTAGATGCCTTAAGCAATTTAGGAGTAGATACAACGTCCTGGGATATTTTAATCATTTACATACTCAGTTTAAAATTAGACCCAGAGACCAAGAAAGAGTGGGAATTAAAGGTCACTAGCAATACTGAGTGTGATGACCTACCCACTTTTAAACAATTTAGAGAATTCTTAACAAGTAGATACAGAGCATTTGAGAATTTAGAGTCAAAGCCATGTAAGAATCAAAATGTACAACCTATTCAAACTAAGGCATTTCACATTGCTACAGTATCATGCCAATATTGTAAAGATGCTCATAAAATAAGAAATTGTAAACAATTCAATAGCATCGATGTGGATAAGCGTCGTAAATTCGTCCTAGACAACAAACTATGTTTTAATTGTCTGGGTTACAATCACTCTGCTAAGCAATGTAGATGTCTTAGCACTTGTCGTACGTGTAAACGTAAACATCACTCTCTCTTGCATCCTAAAAGGGATCAAGAGTCAAATCATAAAAACGTAAAATCAGGGTCGTCAGGCCAAATTCATGGGTCAAATCAGTCTCTAGTCAATACCGTTGAAGTACCAAATCAAGCGAAGGTCGTCACTTGCTTTTCGAAGGGTTCAGGCAACAATCAAGTGTTGTTATCAACGGCTCTAGTGAGAGCTGTTTCGAAAAGCGGGTTTAGGTACACAGTACGCACCTTGTTAGACCAAGGTTCTCAAGCGTCCTTCGTTACCGAGGATATAGTCCACAGTCTTGGTCTGAATAAACAATCTGCCAAAGGACTTATATCTGGGGTAGGCGGGGGTACTCAATTGGTATCAAATTCAGTCGTAGAAGTAAGACTTCAATCTCGGGTTGATCCATCTGTTAAGTTGTTAGTAAAGGCTTATGTTGTAAAATCTATCACATCTCACTTACCGGTTAGAGAAACAGCACGCTTGGACAAATTATTCATCAGCGACATCCAGTTAGCCGATCCTCAATATCATACTCCTAATAAAGTGGATATGTTATTGGGTGCTGAAATATTTCCACAAGTAATTCAAAGTGGAATTAGAAAATCTACTGATAGTCAAATTGTAGCGCAGTGTACTACCTTGGGGTGGATTTTATCTGGCACGGTGAAATCTGCATTAAACAATTCATCTAACATGTCTGTGATGCACGTAAATCTGGGGCAGATGGAGCCAATAACAGGCTGTGAAACAGTACCAGCAAAAGTAGAAATTAATAGTCAAAGGTGGTCACGTAACAGCAATAAGTTGAAAGCACCTAACAGAGAGAAGCTGTTATACGGTGAGAAAAAAATCAAATAAAATAAATTCTTACCTGGATTCTACCAATACCTCGAGGGTGGGCGGTAGAGTGGAGAGTCATAATCAAAAATTTGAAGCACATCGCTTAAATCTCAGTAGGCCGCAACTGGTGCGGAATTATTCAGAAACCAAATCTCATAGAGACATATTAATGAAAGAACGGGTTAGGTCTTACAAGTGGGCTAAACATATTCCTAAGTCAAACATCGTAGATTCTGGTCCAGTCAAAGAGGACAATTTGCCTCTTTGTAAGTGTAGTTGCTAGGCAGAGTGATTGGAAACCAAGTTGTGTATTGTATTGCCTAGTAATTAAATCATTTTGTAATCGGTTTTTAGCAATTTATTATGTAAGTAATCATAAGTTTACTATTTTGGGATCACGTTGTGATCATTATATCATTTTGTTAAACTATTTTTGGGTTTATCAATATAGTTCTAAGTCTAAATTCTTTTGTTAACATTTAAGTTCTTATGTTCTAGTTTTGTATTATTACTTTGTTGTTTCCTAAGTTTAAGTTCTTATGTTAACATTTAAGTTTTTATTATTCAGTTTTGTAAATTATCAATTTGTTGTTTGAAGAGTTCAATTAAGCTGAACTTGCATTCATTTACAGTCCATTAATATCGAATGTGTAAATTCAAAAGGACATAATATGTCAGTATGTCCTTGGTGGGCGGAATGTCTAACCGACTATGTTAACATAACCATACACGCAACGCCATAGTTTATTAACAAAATTATGTAAATTCGTTTAGTACCGCAAGGTAAACTAGATGGCGCCTTTATAAGGATATTAAATCGCGATATGGTTTCGTTACAGGGTCAGTGTATATAAAGGCATTTTGACAATGATTTTTTGTGAAACAATATTGGTTACACCGCGGAATACAAGAGTTGCTGCAAAGTGAACTTGTATTATTCCAACTCTACCAACCCTCGCTCCCTCGCTGGACAATATTAGAGATCCTCTATGAAGCGGACACCATAACCATGTATATTATCAGAACAATTTCTCAGTTGCGTTCAAAGTTTGTACTTTGGATTTTGAAATCCGTTTATTCTTTTCGATTGGTATGTCGGCTGTTCTGAAAGCGACACTAAGAGGAACCACTGCACCTAAGTCGCGTCCATTGTTTAGCAGGTGTACCGACTAGCATGTGAGGTTCGCTTAGGCCTCATGGATAAGGTCGGAAAGGCCCTGTGCATCTTAGAGTCAGTTCAGATTAGAGATAAGACAATCTTAAGATTGACTTGTTGCCGAATTTGATAGCTTTGGAAACAGTTCGAGATGTGCGCTTTTTCATATGTGTCTGAAGAGCATAATCTGTCTGTCTGTCTTGTCTCTAATGCGCGCTCAGCCTGGTGTTTGTTCTGCAGTTTAGCAACATACAAACGTACACAAAGATTTTTTCTTACGTTGTTCATTTTCAATGATTCCACGGTAGACTGTCTTCAATTAGATATGCTTATAGTTTACAATCTGCTTGCTTCTTTGATGATTTTACAGATAAAAAAAACTTGCTTTGTGTTCCGCTCGATCGGGGATGGTACAACAAAGCGAAAATTCTTCGGATTTCTTGTGACAATTGTACACTTTTGTTCTTATTTGAGAATAAGAACAAAAGGAAACTGGGAAATGCTATGAAGATGATGAGCCATTTTAATAGCGATTTCCCAGTTGCGTCCAAAGTTTGCACTGTGGAACCCAAAGTCCACTTGGAATGTTATAGGTACTGTGAGTGACTATCGTTTGACCTCCCAACATTGAGAGAAAAGCCTGCGCCTAATCTCATTAATTCCCATAAATATAGGTAATATTTGTATACCATAAAACAAACTTTTTTTTATACTTACTAGTGGGTCAATACAATAGGTACAAAATTATGGCCGAAATGTTAATTTTAATTCATTAAAAATAATACGAATTTAGAAAGCTTAGGTAGGTATACTCGTAGTCATTGCAGCACTGCATTGCAACTGTGTGCAAAATGTGCTTGACATTGGCAATATTAATGTAAACAATGTTTTTACGTTTTTTACAAGCTTTAATGTATTTGGATGATTTTTAGTTATTTGTAATTCTCCTCCATTATGCTGACTTTGGGTCTAGATAGCGCAGTAGTTTTACCTACCAGTATTTTTACCTACTACAAACGTTAACTATTCCAAATCTCTTAAAAGGGATAATATCAAACATACCTACCTATTAAATGCCTAATACAACCTATTAATACCTCGGAAATTTAAAATGTAAAATATCGTAACGCACTTAATCGCTGTTCCTATATCGCCGGACAACTCCACTTCAGGAGTTACCAAAATGTATCATAGGTATATTATGTCTATTATAACAAATCAACTTATCTTTTTAAGTAACAAAAAAAATCAAATTTTACGTATCCGGGTTTGGTTCAGTAATAAATCTTGTATTTGCAAGTTCTACGATTAGAATCCAGTATATTTTTTATAATTCAATAAAAACTACATTACCGATAACTTCAATCATTGTCGCCCATAAAACACTGATCACGTAACTATTATGTATTCACTCGTCATACATAACGAAAGAACTTGAAATTTCGTCGACAGTGCGATCGAAACCAAACACGACAATCGTACGGACGACCGACGCGTGCGTCGCACCGGCACTAACTGAGACGATTATTACGCATATTTTACAGCGTAAGCCGGTACGCGTGTCTAATGATGCTGCAACTCACACACGGTCAAATTAATCGGACAAACATCTTCATCTTGCCACTTGCTTTACTAGAGATGTCAACTTTCAACTTGCCATAGCGGATTGCCGGGGCGGAAAATCAAGATAAAAAAGGCAAGGTTGGAAACTTCGCCAACTTGATCGCATAGTTTGATGATAATATGCTTGAGTGAAGTTTAAAAACCAATATTATCGATCCACTGTCAATGCCTGTCGACGTCCACTGCTGGACATAGGCCTCTCTCAATGTGCGCCATAGCACACGATTCTCCGCCTTCGGCATCCAGTTCATCCTAGCTGCCGTTTTCAGTTCGTCGGTCCATCTGGCTGGGGAGCACCCTTCCTTCCGTTTGCCGACTCACGGTCTCCACCTTAGGACTCGTTTGCTCTAACGGCAACGGCCATCGGGCCTTCGACAGATGTGGCCAGCTCATTTCCATTTCAGTTTGCTTATTCTGCGAGCTATGTCGGTAACTTTAGTCCTTTGTCGGATGACCTCATTGCGAATTTTATCCTTCAAAGAATCTCCAAGTACAACTCGCTCTATGGCCCGCTGCGCGATTTTAAATTTGTGAACTAGCCCACAGCCAGTGTCCACGTTTCGGCACCGTAAGTCATGACTGGTAGGACGCACTGGTCGAAGATCTTCGATTTGAGGCATGGTAAGGATGAGGCTTCTGGAATGTTAGCTTATAATTTAAAGACCGAAAGAAAAGAAAGAAGAATCAGTTTTTTAACGTGTTGGAAAATGCAGAAAACCATTACTTAATGTTGCTTCTCCGGTACAGATTTGTCTGTAGAGTTTACGAATTAAGATAGAGGAAAAAATCTTTATTTTGGACGCAAATAGGTCTATTACTTGAGTGCGCAATTACGACTAATGTTCGTACTCATTTGCATATTACACGTGTAGACTATTAGACAAGATGTGCCAGTGGCACGTTACACGTGTCGACTACTAGTCTAGATGTGTCACTATCATGTAGACACCCGTAGAATAGAAAGGAGAAGTGTAAATAGAGGAACGGGAAAGTAAAAAAACAATGTGCCCTTTTTTACCCTGCAGAAATCCCACGGATACCGATACCACCCCCGTCGGCCAACAGGGGTGGTTATATCTACACGACACCTCGGGTCTTAATTACCGGGGTAGAAGGTTAACCCAGGATATCCCTCGCGCACCAGCTGACCCCGGGCCATCTACGGTTTTATGATGGCTCTCCGCCTGCTACTCACTGTACCCTATGCTAGTCAGAGCGATACGTAGAGCCGTGGAGAGCCTCGGAGGTCGGTTTTCACGTTTTGACTATAATTATCTCCGGTTCTACTCAACCGCTTTGATCAAACATGCCTAAGATTCTAAGTCTGACCAAGACCTTTCAAACAAAAATACCGCGTCAAAATCAGCATCGTTCTGTAGTTTTTGCGTCCATCGCGCACAAACAGACAAACAAACAAGATATTTTCCGTGGAGCGACTGCCATCTGACCTCCACAACCAATGGTCATTATGACCCATGGCGATTTCGAAGTTCCAAGTTACCCAACTATCCGTAACGACTGCCATAGATGTTTGTATGGCAACCGGGACCGACGGCTTAACGTGCTCTCCGTGGCACTAATAAACCTGCGATAAATACACACATAACTTCGAAAAGCATCGAAAAGTCATTGGTGTGTGCCATGGTGACCCTGGGATCGAACCCGAGACCTCGTCTCAGCAGTCCATTACCCAAACCACTAGGCTACCGCGGTTCTTAATGTACAGACACAGCTACTTTACAATTTTATAATAGTACCTATGAATAATACCTATAATCGATTTTCTCACAGATGTTTGCACTGGGTTCTATGATTTGATTAAGAAGCGCAGTTTTGAGAAAAAAATACTGAAATAAAAGGATGCTATGGAATTTATCTAGATGACATTCCCACGCTCGTTTTGTGTACGCTCACCAAACAGAAATATTTTTTTTTGGCGTATAATAGTGTTAACACTGTGTCATCATAAGTCATTATTATTATTTTTATACAACTTAGGTGGCAGACAAGCACACGGGAAATGCTCACCGTGGCCTATGGACCTGTAAAACACCTGGGGTGTCACACTCGAGCTGCTTACTCCGAAGGGGAGGGTGTTGAGGAGGGGGTGAAAAGGTTTGGCAGGAGGGGGTTGAGAGAGTTTAATCCTATCTGCGTATTTTTTATAACTATAATAACCAAAGGGTCATTGACATTGTCAAGAAGATTGAGATATTTCACCTATATAGGTACTGTAAGTAATTATACAATGTAAGTATGAATGAGCTAATGAAAAACAGTGTATTAAGTGGTGTGCAGAAATCTAAATAAGATAAAACAAATAAGTACCTATGTATATTTTTTATTAAAGGGCAGTAAAGTTAAATTGTGACTATGAAATACAAAGTAGTTCCAATGTATTTTTTATTAATCACGAGTTTATATAATTATCTACTATACTCGTAGTACTAATAATGAAGATTCAAAGAGTTTGTATGTTTGTTTGAACGCGCTAATCTTTAGAATAACCTGTGCGATTAAAAAAATCTTTTTGTCTACAATAGTCCAAACTCTCCATCGTAATCCAATCTTGGTTGGATTGCGTTCATGGGTAGTAAGTAATTAAATATATATAATAAATTCATTCCATATCTTTAACGGCTATCATAGTGTGCCAATAGTGTAGTAGAACAGAACCCAGCAAACATGTCTATTCGTTAACAAATATGTTCCTTATTAACTCTAAATGATTAACGATAACTTGTTGATGTGAAGGATCTTTCCCTGTAATAAATTTATAGTCCAGACTCTCGCAAAATATTAAAAACCAAACAAATGTGAAATGTTCAGGAATATCACCAACGGTTCAAAACACACCTCTCCTGAGACTCCGGAAAGAAATTTCTTATGACCAAATATATTGGACAATAAAATATACTTGGAATAGTTACAGCATCATCACACAAATGAAGATTAATATGGTGCTCTACATGCAACTCTATGTAGCGTTAGTAAAATTTTCTAGTTATCACATCACGGAAACTAACTACAGAGACATAACTTTCTTTCGTTAAGTTTAATAACATCGCAACATCAAACTCTATAAACTAGTTGCATAATTCGATGCCTCGCATGTAGAGCTAAAAGTGAAATCATTTTACAGGATATTACACTTAATCATATTAGAAGAAATATGAATATAAGCACTATTAAAGTAATTAACTCACTTACCCAGTAAAGGCCTTCGCGGATCGTCAATATCCATATTTCAATGTATTATACCATCGGAATAAATTATGTAGCACAGACACATTTCTGTCATTTGAATTTTATCTAATCATTGTAGTAATTATAAATTATGACATTCGTTTGTTATTGTTTGTAATTCTTTTGTTTAGATTATTTTTCATCGTTGACAATGTTGACATTAAAATTCAGGTCTGTCATTTTTGACGTTCGCGCCGTTATGTTTTTTTTAATTGTTTATGTAGCGGCCATGAGAACAGGCCTTTGAAGCCTTGCGCCTCGCGTCGTTAAGATGACAGCTAGTTAGTTGGATATCCTATCAAAAATATTAACGAAATGGCGAAAATGTACAAAAAAACCTATACTTAACTATGTAATCAAGTTAAAAATAGTGACTTAAAATATATAAGCTTTGAAGAATACAAATTCCTATGAAATTAATGTATTTCTTATGAAACAGATGACTGGTAATGGCTGCCAATGCAATTTTTATTAACTTTTGTTTGATATTGGCGAAAATTATGTTAGTAGTATTAGTATTAGGCTCGCAGTTTACACAGCTAGCGATGTTTGTGTCCTTTGTCCAAATATTAGTTTGAATAAAAGTATATGATAGGGTCTTGCTATGTTTAAAATCGCAGGCGTTACTAACAATCAAACAAATCCAACATCAGCAAAGGCTAACATCCTTGTTTACTTGTGTAAGTAGTTTACTTATGCATTAATCTTCACTCTATACTAATGTTGACAATTTTACCTGTTTCTTACTATACCAACTAGTTATTTTAGTAACTATAGTTTGGCCGCTGAGACTATGCGTTCCTGACACCATGTCAATTCGTTATGACTAGTTATGTACAATAAATAACTTGTACCTAGAACCGTTCTCTAAACCTGTTCCAATAACATAATAATAATCACAGTCAGCAATTGTGACAACTTGATTTCATTTTAATTATTCTATTCTAATTTGGCTATCACTATCTGCCCTATTTGTTTTTCCGATTTTTAATTTTTAATTTTGTTTCATTCTTATTTAATTTTATGTCATTATTAATTATAATGATGGGCTATTACCTGAAGTAATAAAAAAAATCATATTCATTTCATTCATTATAAAAATTTGATTCATTCTTTCTATTAACTTGGGTAGGGGCTTATTACAAAATTACATACTTATTACAAAATTATAACGTTCTATTTTATATTTTTCAACCAACAGATTATTATTATTAAGATTACTAAAATATGCGGTTACAATGAGGATCAGTCACTTTTTTAGCTGAGTATGCAGTTTTATAGACCTAAAAAAAACAATAAATTCTGTAAAAAAATTATTTGAATCGGATCAAAAATGACGAAGTTATAGCCATTTTAGTGCGGTAATCTCAAAAACACTCGCCACCGCGTAGAAATACCCTGTGACGTCATCGCTCGCCTCGTCGTGCGTCGCCGCTGCGCCGCGCCGCGCCGCCATGGAGAATATAGGGCTATTCGGATAAAACATTTGATGATTTTTTTTAAATTATAGAATTAAGTATTTTTTCTTTTTTTTATACTACGTAGGTGGCAGACAAGCACACGGCCCACCTGATGGGAAGCTGTCATCGTGGCCTATATGGACGTGTGCAACACCAGGGGTGTCACACGGGGTGTCACCAGGGGTTCTGCCGGAAGGGGTGGACGGAGGGCGGACTAGGAAGGGGTGGAGAGATAAAGATAAAGATAAAGATAAAGATAAGGATAAGGATAAGGATAAGGATAAGGATAAGGATAAGGATAAGGATAAGGATAACGATAACGATAAGGATAAGGATAACGATAAGGATAACGATAACGATAACGATAAAGATAAAGATAAAGATAAAGATAAAGATAAAGATAAAGATAAAGATAAAGATAAAGATAAAGATAAAGATAAAGATAAAGACCTCGGCGCTAGAAAACCCGAGACGGCATGCGGTTTTAATCAGTTCGATTCAAACATAAAACGCCCCGGTTGGGGGTGTTTTTATATTTGTCAGTCCGCCGAATTGACTGCACCCCGCCTGATGGTAAGCTGAGGTGCAGTCCTCAAGTAATGGACATCATTTCATCGAAACTTGAACACTTTCCCAAATAACGGATGTCTAGGTATACAACCACTCTACCCTTATTTGCCCCCTTAGGGGTGGATTTTTGAAAAACCGCGATTCCGGGGTACGTTTATTTTTAACCAGAAGCAGCTGTATCAAATTTCGTGCTTCTTACTTTCAAAATAACGGACTTTCATGCAACCAGCCATCGCCTATTTTACGCCTTTAGTAGTGAAATTTTGAAAACGCTGGTATACATGTATATTTATTTCTAATCAGAAGTAGGTATATGAAATTTAATGCGTCTAACATTGAAAATGAAGAACTTTCATATAAAATGTTTATGCCTTATTTTGCCACCTTAGGAGTAAAAATTCTAAAAATCCGTTTTTAGTGGATTCCTACAACATAAAAAGCATCTACTGTCAAAATTTCAAGTTTGTAGGTCCAGCGGTTTAGGCTCTTCGTTGACGTATCGGCCTGTTTATCATAGGGCATCGCACACGAGGCGAGCCATGACGTCATCGACAAAAATCCAGCGAGAGTGTGCGTTTTAAAACAGCCTATTTTAAATCTTCGATAACTTCGTCATTTCTTGTCGGATTTTAATCATTTAAAAAACAAAATGCTTAGAAATTTGTAGCGCATACGTTTCATTAATTAAAAATTAAAAGTTCTGTTATGTGACTGATCCTCATTGCCTTGTTATTTTGTCTCATCACTATGAAAGCGAACATTTGACATAACCTTGAAACAGTGCAGTTTGACGTGGTATGACTTTTCAAAACTATTGATTTTATATTTTTAATTAATTAATTGTTAATCATTTTAGCCCAAAATTAATCTGTGTATTGTAAATTGGCACAGTAATTAAATTTTTAATGTTATCACTCGTTAATAAGGTCAATAAACGATATTTAAAATTTTGCCGTAAATTATACACCAGTTCAAAGTTACCTACATCGCCCTTTCGCTCACAACCTGTCTGGAACGCATTCTTTCAGCGATTCTATAATACCTAATATACCTACTTTAAAAAAATTGCATAGAGCATTCGAAATTAGACCTTATGTAGACCATCCGTTTACATTGTATAATTATGAACCTCATTTGTGACTTATATTTGATTTTTTATGTAGGTACAATGCAAATTATACAAAACATGCTCAAAATGGTATAGGTTAATAAAACTTTTAAGAAACGCTTGTAACCAAATAAAGCTTTAATTATAAATAACACGATTTCTCTTTTGACGTGACAACGTCTTATAAATTGGTTTGCCGGGTGACACTTCAAGAAACTGCGTTACGCTCCGCTCACGTTATGCGCTCACAATGAGAGCGAGTGAGAGGCACGCGTCCCTTCCACTCGGGCATGGTTAGCCCGCCTAAGAGTGAGAGAGACAGACATAAAAATTATTTTACCACTCAAAGTCGTTGTCACGTAAAACTTTCGCCCGTATACCGACTTTACAGGCAACCAATTTTTTAAACTAAACTGCATTTTATTTATATTGCAAAAGATTTGGTGTTACAAGGGACCATGTAACACCAAATCTTTTGTTCTGCTAAAAAAAGCAAGTACCTAATCCAAAATCTAAGTTAAACTAAATTCTTTAGCCCTCTTGGTCGATTTTGTTGATAACCGGCAATAACTTACGTAGGTAAACAAACATCTAGTGCGCCTGGTGCAAAGGTGTCAATCGTTACATCAGACAGATTAGCGTTTGTAGGTCGAGCGCGAGTGCGGGCGCGCGCGCCACGCTTAGATAAGCGCGGGAAAATATTGCAGCGTTTAGCTTTGATACCTGTGCCGAAGCCGATAAGTACACTTGTTGATTCAACTGATTGACAGATGAGACTCTAGCGCAGGCTTTCCTCTCGTGGTCAGGAGGTCAGAGGGCAGTCACTCCTGTATGAATTCCAATCTAATTGAAAGGATTAATATGGAGGGGGGAGGAGAACTGACCTTGAGCTTCAAAATACAAGCTTTGGATGCAATCAGAATGCTACTCTCACGAAGAAAACATAATATTTGGGTAAGTTCTTTTTGCCACCTTAGTAATACACCTATTACCTGGCAAGACTGGCAACAAACCCAACCTTGTCGTTTAGGTGCGTCTGATAAATTAATTTCTTTATAGTGCAAAGGCGTCGCAGGTTGCGTCAGGCGCCATTTTTTCCTAATCAACAAATTTGAATTATGCATGCGCGCATTTTTATGTTTCTAAACGGTAAAATGTAAACTATTTGTTTATTTCATCAGATTAATAGATACCTAATGCATTTTTGACTGACAAAAATATAACCTATGTTTTCTACAGAAAGATTTTGAAATTTTGTTTTGGAAATTATTTTTAGACAAATAAATAGGTACTTACTTAAATGCCCGAAGTTTCAAGGCATACCTAAACGCATCACTCATCGCACTCAGAAGATAAATAGCAAAAGTGATGAATAAAACTCAGGCAGAGAAAAATATATGTTCAATAGGTCATAGGTACTCGAGCCTAACTTTTTTATTTAGTAAACAGTGTGCTAATAGATTTGAACTTCGTTTATTGAGAAAAGATTTACAGAACTGTACTTAAATACCTACTGTGCAAGCATGAATACAATGCACTTCGTTGGTAATAAAATACTTGTAGTTGTTCGTGGGAAAATGTCGACAAATTCACGTTGTATGTAAATAATGTGTTGTCTAGTAAACAATGCAAAAACCAGAGGATTTCTAATGCAAGGCGCTTTCCGAGTTTCGTCAGCATTTTATAGCCACTAAACGCCGAACTCAGTCGGCTACCTGCGCTCTCGCCCGCGTAGCCCCAAGCCACGCGGTTTTTGTAGCTCAAGTTACGATAGCTACCAGGCTATCAGAAATATGCAAGAGTTGATCTAGGACAGTTTGACGAGAATTTGATTGAAGGGCCGTACGAAACTTAGCAATTTTTTTTATATTTATTTCAATGTTTTTTATTTTGGTATTTTTTCGAGTATTGATCACATCACGCTTGCATTAACCAAACCTCGGAGCTAGAGTTGTTATTTAGGGCCACTGCCTATCTAAGCTCCTAACTCTTACCGACTAAAACCGCACGCCGTCTAGGGTCTTCTGACGCCAGGGTGTAAGGTGGCCCATAGAGCATTTTCCTCGCACCCCGGCTTAGTAACGCCTCTGTTGTTGCGCACGTCCATAGGCCACGGTAAACCGCTTACCATCAGGTGGGCCGTGTGGTTGTCTGCTACCTAAGTGGTAGATATAAAAATAAAAGTAGTAGGTGAGATTGACTTGTATGTACACTGAAGGAGTTGCTAGGACCGTGTACTACTACTTATTACTTAATAATTACGTACAAGTTACTGCAATTTAACGTAATAGACATTACTATACGTGAGTAGTGCTAGTTATAATGTAATTTGCAAAAAACCTAATCGAGCCTAAAGTTATTATTGGGATTAGTGATCTCAGGCTAGCTTTACTCGTTTCAAGACGCGCACAATATCGAAAGAGTTTATAATTAGGTAACAGTGGGAGCTAGATGTAGCAAGCAGTTCTGGTCCCTGCATTTATTGTAAGGAGATTCCTTCCTCTGTACCAGAACACTCTGTTCTTGGTCCCAGTAGAAAAAAATTAAGAAATGCCCAGCTCTACATCCTCCCAAGAAGCGTTAGTCGTCATGACCAATGATGGGTTTATGTGGCAACTACGGGTATTTATCGGGTATTTATTATTTAGGTATGCCCGGCATTAATCGGACAGATTGAATAAATACTCAATTAGTGCCCAAAGTAACAGGGGAAAAATCATAGTCATGGGGCCTTTTTTGATTGCAATTTTAAGGTCTTACCTTCTTGTTAAGTAGTTATTAATATTTAATCATAGGAATCATATTTTCATCTTGATTACCGCCAAAATGACCCAGTGCTATCTCGTCTAGGAGAGTGCGTGCGAGCAAGGCATGTAAATATAACCGCAACGCGCATGCGTCAACCGCATTTGCTTACTCACCGTGGTGAAGTGCAGTCGTGTGATATCCGCGTCCAGAGTTAAGTTCTGTGATAAATAGTGCTGTATTAAATTGTTTATAGATTTTATTTACTTATATATTTTAAAGGTACGTGCAATTTGTTTTTGGTATTTTTTTAAATATACTTAATATTATTATTATTACAGTGAAGATGGGTAATAAATATTTTTTCGCGGAACCTTAATTCTTATACCAAAATCTCTTTATAATATGGAAACACCCAGACCAATGCAAATAGATTATATATTAAAGCATACAAGAGCGGGAATCAAACCTGCACCCACTGTCGTAGTTGTCGAATACACTACAGCTACGCCACAGAGGCAGTTATGAATCATACATACTTACACTCATAACATATGCATTTGTTTAAAACCTGTTATTTTAATATAACAACAAGACCCTTACCTTTTACTTATTCTATAGAGTATGTATAAATAACCTAGGTTACCTATATATATTTTAGAAATGAATGAATGAATCCACGCATAAAAAAAACACATCAAAGTCCACGCAGATGAAGTCGCAGGCATAATTAGTGAAAAACATTACCCTCCTTTCTTCGGCAGTCGGGTAAAAAAAACTTCATGCTTTTAACCATTCTAAAACCAACAATAGTTCCGTGTTCCATTGTACGAACTAAGCAAGATCCAAGCACATAGTAAGATCTCTTTATAAAGTGCAATAACTACTTACTGATAAGACGACCCCTGACATTGGCTACTGTGTGAATGCATTCCTTACATAGTTTACATCATAGATAGGTGTAGTAAACATTACTATCGGATAATCCATGGATAGTCTATGTTTATAATAAATAAAATATATCTTTTTTTCTCAAAATGTTACAACAAGGTACGCAAAAAGATAAAGTTAACAGCAGTTGTAAGACGAATTCGCTAGAATTGACCATTTCTTTACCTACAATACTAAAGTTATAAAGCCCTGTCTCTGAAACTAAACGTTTCTACAGCCGGCCTGAGCCCTGACTAATCCAAAACGAATAATACTGAATTTCATTGATGAATGAACGCGTTTAAGTCATTTTAACTTAATATAAGTAGGATTTTAGATTGACTTTGTCATTTTTTAATTACTTTTTAATTTTTGACCTATTACCTACCTATATTTACATTGTTTGTTTTGTTGTTTTTTTTTTATACAACATAGTTGACAGACAAGTACACGGACCACCTGACCAAGCGGTCACCGTGGCCTATGGACGTGTGCAACATTAAGTGTGTTACACACGTGCTGCTTACCCTGAAAATAAGGGGGGGAGGCTAGGAAGGGGTGGGGGAGGAGGAGTACAGTGAGCTCTGGCTACCCTACTCACCGCCAGGAACACAACACGATGGTTATTATGGGTCTTTGTAAGGCCTCCGCCCTACAGAACACCGCGCCTCCGACTCCGACTGGGACAGCTCGTTTTGGACGGCAGGATACCGTCGTGTCCTACCTTCTCAATTTCGAACGGGAATATAATGAGTATCCGATATTTGACAGATTTGAGATAACAAAACAAAGAAACATGGTAGGTACTAAATACTTAGGTATCGGGATCCCGTCAACTATATAATATAATAGTAATTTAAATTTAGCTATCGTCAGCTCATTCTACTGTAAAACTGAATTAAACAAAATGAATTACATGAAAAATCTGTGTAGTTTTCTTGAGTTTTCCACTGATGCAATCCACTCGCTACAAGCTACAATGTCAGCGATATCGTGAACTTCAGTCTCATTCAATGAAACTATTTAATCTTAACCACATCTAGTCTGTACCGGTCTGCGTTTAGAAGTTATCTCAGTTGTGAACTCCGAACTAAGGCCGCATTCGCACGAGAGATTTATTACCACCTGTTTAAAAAGCGTTCAAATAGAACAAATGCATTTCCAAGTAGGTATATGTTCATACGACCACGCTTTTAAAACGCGACGCTTTTTAACGCGCAGTGTTGCATTTTGAGCGTTGGGCGTTAAGGTCTCATTTGCACGGGAGGAATGCATTTATTCTATTTGGATGCTTTTTTAACGGGCGTTAAAAAAACTCCCATGCGAATGAGGCCTAACGAGTTTGACACAAGAGCCATCATCTCTACAAATGATAAGTAACTTAGCGATCGCTACTACGCGCATGATTTCGCGTAAAGCCAACCTCACCTGTCCGCGGGAGCAGAACCAAATTAATTGACAAGGATCTGGCCTTCGTTCCTTCGGGGTTAGGTTAGATTAGGTCTCCTTTTTTTACGTAGGGAATGCTGTTATGCACAATATTTCGGTTCAGTGGCTCTTGCGTCTATCGAAACACTCAAACACACAATTTTTTTTAAAGAAATTGTGTTCCGAATCGTTCATTTAACATAACCCAAGTTGTTTTCATTTATGTAGGTACAGATAATTTTTTATAGTGGCATAGATTGATGTTCATCGGAGACATAGAAGTACATAGGTACCTTACATCATGTCACTTACCATCAGGTGAGATAGTGGTCAAACGCGGGCCTATCGACTATAAAAAAATACCTACTTACCTTCCAAATGGTGAAAAAAAATTTACAATAAGATTCCGAAGATGGGTAATCTTTGGAAAATATAAACAAACTCACAAAATTCGACCTTTCTCTTTATAAATAGAATACTATAGATTAGTGTATCGTAGCTACTAGTGATGATTTGCTGATAGTTTTCAGTTTAATGTCAAATGTCATGCGCGTGAGTAACTCCGCGACCTTACGTTGTGGGAAGTCTCCCTTTCACTTTAAGGGTCATAACTTCGATTTCCACACTAAACTAATGACATATTATTAAGGAAAACTGACAGTAACATATTACATTTCTAGTATAATCGTAACTGTAGCTTGCTTTATAAGTTAATTTGAGTGTCGATGCAAATGAATTTTGAAAAATTCGCTTAGTTGAAAAATTATTGATGTTTTGTAATCAATAATTTTTCAACTAAGCGAATGTTTCAAAATTCATTTGCATCGACATTCCTTCAAAGGATCCAATATTCAGGTATCTACCTATTATTTCACTATGAGTTGAATCTATGAGAAAATTCATTGAAGAAACAAGGAAATTAATAAGAGCCGTCGGTGATAAGGGCCGAATTAAACTGGTTACAAGCAGAGCCACACATTTGCATACGCTGCCGCGTCACTTTATCTATGTCTCTGTTTAGATAATATTGCGTTACAGAAACATTTTAATCAATCACAACATACAACTACTACACAAACAACTAAACAATAAGTACAGGAGGAAGGATTTACGTATAGAATTAGAATATTTGAGAATGTGGTACATGGTGTGGAGCCGCTCAGCCTCAGGAGAGACTTCGCCTCGCTGTGCGTCTTCTACCGCCTATATATTATAATGGTTTGTGTTCAAACGAATTATTTGATATGATGCCTACAGCCACTTTCTATCATCGCACCGCTCGCCACAGGCAGGGAATTCATCCCCACACGTTGCATCCGCCTGCAGTGCGTACTGTAAGGTATGAGAGAAATTTCATTCCGCGCACGCTTAGGCTGTGGAACGATCTCCCTTGCAGGGTCGGCAGCGCGAGTGTGACGCCCCTGGTGTTGCACGCGTCCATTGGCCACGGTAACCGCTTTCCATCAGTGTGGGCCGTGTGCTTGTCTGCCACCTAAGTGGTATAAAAAAAAAAGGTTGTACGCAAACTCGGGACGAAATAGGAACAAATCAATTTCACAGGGCTTAGTGTAAATTGGTTGCAATATAATGATGATTGTTAGAAGTGTCGGAAAAAGTTAAATCGCGTGGAAGCTTTCATCGAAAATGCTGCCTAATTCCTTTATTGATTGATTCTGAGAATAACGGAATGGGTTCAGTATACCACCAATAAGCATTATGTATGATTCTTCTTAGGTAAATGATGATACCCGGCGAAATATGAGGGCTATATACACCGTCTATTACCGTATGCGTCACATAAGGTGATTATGGAATAAGCCTTTATCCGACAGATCAAAAAATTATGAGAAAGTATAAATAAGATAACTAACAGGTGTTACCCATAAAGTGACTGTAGGAAATAAAAGAGCTTGATGATTTTCTCGTAAAACTCATTATCAAATCTTAAGTTGTTAAGTTTCACATGTGTAAAAAATATTCTGATGCACTAAGAACTTCCTTTTGTTTACTTAACTAGGGTAAAGATCGCATATCCATCATCAATGGATATTGATATTGATGGATATTATAGATGCGAAAGTTTCCAACTGTATCAATACTCAACTGTAACATGCTTCTTCACGCTATAACGGCTCCACGTAAGTAGTTCAGATAAATTTGAAATGCAAATTGCATAATTGATTATTATTTTTATCCCGGCAATGCACCACAAAGCAAGTTAAATCATACTGTTATTATCTGTATATTCCAAAGTGACTCTTTTTGTCTGTTTCTGTGATCGGTAACATTTTCACGTCTAGACCGCTAAACCGTTTTTTTTTTACTGAGTAATTGGTTTCTTTAGGTTTATATGGCTACATACCCGTACGACCTTCAAATTGCTACCCTTTTATCAAAATACCCGCACGACATCATTTGCAGGGTCTGATCGACCTTAAGATTGCAATTTTGCAAATTCAGCAAATTGCAATTTTGCAAGTTCAGCAAATACTCGTACTCGTAAATAACTATTCGTATATTATGATGGCGTGAAGATTCATTTGTTTCATTGAACAACAATTAAATATTGATAATTTTGCGTTTAATTATTTTTGCGGTTTTACAATTTGTTTAAAAACAATGATACTACAGATTATCTGTTCATGTGCCTCATCAGTATCAGCAATATGGTACAGTGTGATAGCAGTAGTTTACGAGCGATTTATAATTAATGTAATATTTATTAATTTGTGTGAACACTTGTTCGTGTATTTATGTGATGAAGCTACAAAAGATTGTGGGTGTTATGTTGGTCGAGTTATGTTGAACATTTTCCCCTTTCTCACCCCCTGTGCACCGTATAGACTTAGAATTCTTAACGACACACGTGTGAGACCTTTATATAATCACAGATTCTTTGAGCGGGGCGTGGATCTAAAGAGACCTTCAAATTGTAACATTACTTCTTGTATCTGTACTGCCGACCCTCACTCCTAAGATTAGCTTACCATCAGTCTAGGTAGTCTTATAGACACGTCCGTGCATAAAAAAAGGAAAAATGCTGTCTTTTGATTTTAGATTCTGTGATTCAAAAAGAAATACTGAAATAATACTCAAGAAAAAATATTTTGTTTCAGTAATGGCTCGTGTATGTGTCGTCGGCGCGGGGGCAGCTGGTTTGTGCGCAGCCAGACACCTTTTTGCAGACCCTTGCGTCAGTAGCGTCGACGTACTGGAGCAGGCTGCCCAGCTCGGCGGTACCTGGGTCTACACCGAAAATGTGGGCTATGATGACTTCGGCCTACCTATACATACTAGTATGTACAAGAGTTTAAGGTGAGTTGCCAGAACTATATTAGTTCTATATACTGCTGAAAGATGTACACCCTATGGGGCTCCCACCGAGACCTTCCACATTAATCTTGCCTACAAACCGGTTTTCCTCTCAAGATTGAAACCAGAAAAGGTCGGACGCCAGTCGTCGTAAAGTAAGTGAACCATAATTTTGTCACTTCTCAAAAGGAAATGAATGAAAAGGATATGGTCGTCAGAGAATGAGCAGAAAGATGCTGCAAAGGAGCAGAGGTTTGTGGAAAAGAGGAATAGGTGAGCGGACCATGGTCTCCAATGTACAGTCTGTTGGACGTAACCTGGGTTAGCTGATGATAATGATAGTATAGGATGTTTTTTATCATTAATAAGCTCACGTTTGACCTGCCTACTTCTATGTCACCGCCTAGAAAGAACTTATTAACTCGGTATTGGAAGATTCCTAAGTTATAGCTGGTTATAGTTTTCCGGGTAACAGACTCAGGTAGGGAGTGCCACTTCTTAGCTGTACGCATAACCTAAATATCCCGATCGATATAATTCCTTTAAAAAGAACAGTACATAACACAGATAACCTAATTAATCGAATGTTGCCAACAATTGCGACATGCCGATCTGTTGTTTATTTTCTTTCTTGTCCAGCATCATGGCAACATCAAGAAATTACTTATGTAGTCGATACTCGGGTCGGAGGCTATCTACTAGGGTGGCATAGGTTGAACGAGATATTAATGGACAATTCGTACATTCTAGAGATATTGTGTGCTTAGAAATATTATTTCAATTGAACTTTTTGTTGTTGCATGAATTGAAATGTAGACATTCGTAAAATAATGACCTTTTTGCGAGTGGTGGGTTGAAGATGGTAGAAGAGGATCTAGGTACCATATTTTGACTTTTTGGTCATTCGTCACGAATCGAACCTATTGCTGCCCCCGTAGACAAATGGAAAACGTCTAAATCGCAAACGATCGCTTAGAAAACGAACGATTAGGTCGACCAATCACATCCCAGCTCGTCGCCGGTGCCGCGGTGTACGATGCGCGCGCCGCGGCGGAATCACGAGCGTGTGATTGGTCAACCTAATCTATACGTTTGCTTAGCGATCGTTTGCGATTTAGACTTTTGCCACTTGGCTACGGGCCCTGAGCACTTTTGAGGTCAGCAGGCCTATTATTGACGTACCACAAGACTTCATGGTAGGCCTGCAGGCTCTAAATATTCACGTCACTCATCTGGCTGTATTAACTCGAATCAGGGTATTATGTGAAGCAAGGAGTAACCAAAACTAGAAGCATCCTCATAAATATGTTATGGTAATTGTCCATCTCTCTTCACTTTCCACTCACCTTCCATCGATCATGTTGACCTAGTATAGTATCGCATATCGACGCATTCATTTAATTTATGAGATCTCGGTGCTCGTGGTTCAAGATACAAATCACATTAAACTCATAATCTATACTTATAATAAATCTGTAGAAGTGAAAATTCTGTACATTGAAAATAAAAAAATAAAAAATAGCAGGGGGTGTTACTAGACTGACACCGAACCCAAATATGTGATTAAAAAAATTTTTGTCTGTCTGTTTGTCTGTCTGTCTGTCTGTTTGTTCAGGCATCACGCAAAAACTACCGGTTCGATTACGATGAAACTTGGTATAATTATTCTTCAATATCCTGGGCAGCACACTGGATACTTTTTATCCCGGAAAAGTACATACAATAAAAGACAAATTTAATTTTGCGGTTTAATTCTTAGACCCAATTACTGTACCAACCGCAAATAATAAGTTTGTCGTAGGTTATGCCACCCACAGTTCAAAATTCAAAATACAAAATTCATTTAAAGGTCACAGGTAGATAGAAGATGTTGTCAATTACATAAAAGTATCACCGTAGCATGTCTGATAAGACGTACAATATTATAGTACTTACCTATTATCATAATTATGAACCACATCACACTAGGTACAAATTAAATTTTGAAATATAATAATTATAATTATTTAGATGAAATTATGTTTTTTATGAGTAGGTCAATTTTTATGAGAGGAGTTCAAGTAAGATTAGTGGATAGTGTTATTAGTTTTTAGGGATTTTGAGTTTTTTTTTGTATTTATTAACAAAAATATTACATTTTGAGTTTAGATTAGTTATCATCAGAAATAGGTTTATGGGAGTGGGAGTGGGAGTGTGCGTGGGACTGGGGGTGTGCGTGGGACTGGGGGTGGGGGTGGGAGTGGGAGTGGGAGTGGGAGTGGGAGTGGGAGTGGGAGTGGGAGTGGGAGTGGGAGTGGGAGTGGGAGTGGGAGTGGGAGTGGGAGTGGGAGTGGGAGTGGGAGTGGGAGTGGGAGTGGGAGTGGGAGTGGGAGTGGGAGTGGGAGTATGCATGGGAGTGAGAGTGGGAGTGTGCGTGGGGGCTGGAGTGCTAGTGAGAGTGGGGGTGGGAGTGGGAGTGAGACTGGGAGTGGGAGTGGTAGTGTGCGTGGGAGTGGGAGTATGGGTGGGAGTGGGAGTGGGAGTGTGCGTGGGAGTGGGAGTGTGCGTGGTGGTGGGAGTGGGAGTGGGGGTGGGAGTGTGAGTGGGTGCCGGAGCGGGAGTGGGAGTGAGGCTTCCACGCGAGCGGAGCCGCGGGCAACAGCTATAACAAATAATTATCTACTTGTTATTAAGTAAATTCACAATTTATAAGATACGAATATTTGATAATGTTTAACAAAAATACAATAGACATCATGATATTATATAATCCCTGATGTTAAATGGAGTAGGCCTATTGGGCCACCGGCCGCCCCGGTGCTAGAAGACCCGATATGGTGTGCGGTTTTAGTCGGTTCGATTCCGACATAACCGAACCTGCTAGCCGCGAGGATTTCCACACGAAAACAAAAGTGGGGCTAAATTCATTATAATGGCCAATAAGGTTATTTATAAGCCTAAGGGGATCACGGTGGCGCCAGCACCCTGCGGGTGTTGAAACCTTCCTGAGTGGGCTATTTCACCCATTTCTACTGGTCCTCCCTCTTGGTTAGGTTGAATGTAAGATTCCAGCTATGACGGGTTCCGTCGCATCTACCTGTTTCCATGTCTAGCACGATAGAGCTAGCTGGGCCGGGGCAGGTTTCTTAAACTGATTGACTGACTGTCGGCACCGACTCTCGGTTAGTCATTACCAGAACCTTGGCATTTTAAATAATCAGACACAGATCATAAAACTAAACAGTTTGTTTCTTATTTCAGGACGAATCTGCCAAAAGAAATCATGGGTTTCCCGGATTTCCCGATCCCGGAGAGCGACAAGTCCTATTTGCCCGCAAAGGACATGCTGGCCTTCCTCCAGTCGTATGCAGACAAACATGGGGTCACTGAACTTATCAAGGTATGAACTGAAGTTTTATAAGTCGATTGATAAGGTTTAATTCTTATTGTTTTTGTTCGCTTATTGACTAATGCACTTATGCAATCGAGAAGTAACGATTGAGGTTTGAACCCAAGACCACTCGATCGCAAGTCCAACGCTTAAGCCTCTACTAGTTTAGACTTCGGGTGCCTCGGGCCTGATCCCAAATTCGATTCATAAATATCGGAGTTCTATGGTAATTGGTAACAGGTGAGATTGCGGTCAAACGCGAGAAAATAAAAAAAAACTACACCCGAACTGGAAACCTTCCCTTTTCTTGAAGTCGGTTAAAAGAAAGAACTTTGAGAATTTTATCTGGAATGAAAAAAACTATCCGTCAAGTCAATACCAAGGCATCATGAACTAACAAGAGTTACTTTTCCAGTTTCACAACCACGTGCAGCTAATAAAACCGAAGCAAGGGCCTTCAGGTGAACTGTGGGACATCACTTTCAAGGACCTGACGAACGGAGCCATCGAGACCAAAGAGTACGACTATGTGTTCGTCTGCAACGGACATTACAATACACCATTCATTCCCAGCATACCAGGCCTGAAGGAATTTAATGGTATGCACTATATTAGTATATCTTTGTATTGTTCAAGGTTCACAGGGCCTTACCATCAGGCAAGCATACGCTAAAGCTTCGTCTGTTGTTTAGCAGATGCACCCACACGTCGGGGTCGCCTATATTGATGGCCAAAGTCGGTCGGGGTATCTGAGATATCCTTTCTAGGGCTCTTTAGATTCCCCGGTCATGCAGATCGAAGTGACGAAACACCGTGCGGTTTTAGTCGGCCTCACATAACCGCTCCTGCTGCCTTTTTTGTATGGAAATTCTCATGGATACCCCCTCCCCGTCTAGGGTCTTCTGACACCCCTGGCGGAACTTCCACACGATAGAAAAAGAAAATTGCATCAACACCCTTGCCAAATTCACCATTAAATAAAAAATATATTTTTAGGTGACGTAATGCACAGCCATGACTATCGAGTCCCAGAGATCTTCACCGGCCAGAGGGTGCTGGTGATAGGCGCAGGTCCCTCAGGCATGGACATCGCTCTCGAGATCACCAGCGTCACCAAGAAGGTGGTTCTCAGTCACCACCACACTCCCCAGCCGAGGACGAAGTTCCCGGACAACCTGGTGCAGAAGCCCGATGTCGTGAGGTTAAGTGGAAACCAGGTGTTCTTCCAAGATGGAAGCGAGGAGGAGGTGGATGTGGTATTCTTATGTACTGGTGAGTATTCAAGTAATTTATTTACGGATATATTCACGCATGCATAATTATATTCATAAAGGCGTAGGCAGATACGCAGATAGGAATCAAGGAAGCGCCTGCCTGAAACATTGCAGGCCTACACATAGCGAGCATTTGCATTCAAAATGTATCATTTCAACTGATACCTTTATCAGTGATCATTTAAAAAGAAATATGTGGTGAAGTAGGACTGATCAAAATTTCTTTTTAAATGATCACTCACGTCATTGTGGCTTCACCTCACCTGATGCTAAGCTAATGGTTAAGTCTCAAGGGTCACCATTGCAGACAGACAACTGGCCAAGAGATGCCTCAATAATGTTTTAAAAGCAGTATTTTATATTTATTCATCTTCTTTATTTGTTATTTTTCGTAGTTTTGTTGTTTTTGGTTGTTATTTGTTTTTTATTGATTTTTGGTTTTCATTTCATTACATCAGGATACCAGTACAACTTCCCGTTCCTCCACGAGTCGTGCGGCATAGTGGTGGAGGAGAACTGCGTGGAGCCCCTGTACAAGCACCTCGTGAACATCCAGCACCCCACGATGTGCTTCATCGGCGTGCCTTACTACGTGTGCGCCTTCTCCATGTTTGATCTGCAGGTGATTGAAACATTTGATCGTTTGACTATATTATGCATAGAAACACCAATACTAATCTATGTTCTATCATCATCATCATCATCATATCAGCCGAAAGACGTCCACTGCTGGACAAAGACCTTCCTCAACGATCTCTACAACATGCAAGCATGCAAGTATTTACACTGATATTGCCTGCGATTCCTGACTTAGCAGCCAAACAGTACTCATTAATATAATCTGTGTGCGCCTTCTCCAAAATTACAACAGTGAAGTAAAGTAAGATACGACACAGTTCGTATACCGAGCATGCCATTGAAAGACCCAACCAATCCACTGTTGTCCCTGTGGTGACAGATCGCAGTGTAAGGGGGGACAAAAAAAAATTGCATTGAGCGCGAATCAAATTCGAGACCTCAGACTTAGGAGTCCAACACTCTACTTACTCTCCACCTGCGCCACACAAGTCATCGTAGGTAGGTACCTAACTAAAGAAAAGCTACCCACTTACTCCATTTCAAAACATAACCCTGTAGTGCCCTGTAGGTATTTTACATTTGAAATAAGAGGTGGTGTTTACACACAACCCTGCTTCGATTTATGTTTCAACGTCCGTCGCCTTTCGCTTCATTTCCGCAATAAACCGTCAATCGTCGTAAAGTTACCGGCGCAATGTTTAGTTTACTAGTGTCCACAAATTGCTTCCCTTCCTGTCATATTTCCGCTGAGAATAAAAGTAACACAACATCCTGCATTATTAAACGTAGGTGTCAATAATTTCGTGGCATATTTGTCACTTTACATATTGGTTTATTAAAGCGGCATAGACTTTTCAAAGTGGAAAGATCTACCTATTGGAAAATTGTCGCGACAATCCAAATAAATAAATAAATATTCAGTAACAAACATATCCAAGCTCAAAATTAAGAATCCAAAAGAGCAGAGCTCTGAAAATTTATCAGAATAACCAGTTAGCAATTCCTAAACGCGATTTTGCTACAACACCACCCTTCCTTTTTCCTTAGAAAGAGTAAACAATTTATACGCGATTTGCGAATTGAATGAACCACCTTACAAGTTACATCCAGGCCTCTAAAGACCTGAAATGGCATACGGTCTTAGTCGGTTCGTGTCCGACATAACCACCCCAGTTAGACGGAGGGGGTGGAGGTTTCCCATGCAGTGTTTCTAAATGCTTGTATAATGAGGGTTCCTGTTATGTCTCACGCCAGCGCCTTCCGAACGCCCGATTGTAATCTGTGGTCTCTAGCCACGAGGTTACCGTCATTTCATCAGCATACATTGACGGTATATTACGTGTGTTTTGTCAGGTCCGGTACTACGTGCGCTCAATGAACGGCACGTTCAGTCTGCCGACGCCCGCGAGTATGGCGGCGCACTGGGAGGACGAGAAGCGTGAGCGTGCCGCGCGCGGATACTCCAAGCGACAGACCCACATGATGGGGCCCGACCAGGTAATTACTGCACCACTTGCTCGTAAGTAAATTTCACAATGAACCGACCTACAATTAGATGGAAGGTAGGTACTAGCTATGCCCAATGATGTCACGTCACGGGCCGTACTATAATTGTTGTTTCATGCACCAGAAATTGCCGAAACCAATAGGTATGCTGCAATAGAGAATAGAGGTACCGTACCGCTCTGCACGTGTTGTTTTGTATCTGGAAAGGAGATGGTGGAATTATTTAGAAGAGCTTTTAGGAAAGGAGATGGTGGAATTCGTCGGAACACTCGCCTTGGCAGAGGCGGTAAAATATTTTCAAAGAAGTGGTTAGTTCGGAAGGACCTCAGGGCTCCCAGTGATGCGGAATATTTTTCTCATTGCGCAGTTCTTAAGGAACGGAACGTGATGTTGTACCTATAGCTTATAAAACCTTTCCCAAAGAAACTTTATTAGGACAGTTCTTTCATCGCATCTTTTAAGGACAAGTGAAGGGTATGTGGAGGTTTCAACTAACCTAGCCCCCTTCCCCCTTCAGGGTCGGCAGCGCGAGTGTGATGCCCCTGGTATTGCACACTTTCATAGGCCACGGTGACCGCTTTCCATCAGGTGAGCCGTGTGCTTGTCTGCCACCTGAGTAGTATAAAAAAATTGTAAATATTAAAAAACACACTAAAATTTCTAATCCGGTTTTAGTTTGATAAACAATGATTCAAGGTAACAAAATAAATCAATATTTAACGTAGGTAAGTGCACTTTAAGGAATAAATAGAAAGTATGAATTTCTAGTATTTAATGCATTGCAAACGTCCTAATTAACAAATAACACTTAAATTATGACTACATATTCAGGGCAACTACTACATAACGCTGTCCGTGGAAGCTGGTGAGGAATCTCTGCCCCCAGTGTTCACCAAGGTGCACAACGACTGCAGTGAGAAGTTCAAGGACAACCTCACGCATTACAGGAATCAGAGATACCGCATTATAGACGAGGATAACTTCATTTGTTACTGACTACTACTGAGTTATGGGATCCTGGTAGTTCGGTCAAGAACGCGTTGAGTTCTCGTGGAATGCTATCATGATAAAGCGGAAGATATAATTGTTATTTTTTATATGCAAAAGTAAAGTATAATTAAAAGAGATTGTAACATACAATATTTATTGACAAAAGAAAACATTAACTATGAACTTTTTGGCATCTTTTATTTATAGGGAAAACCATGCATGCAACCATGGAGCATGTGCATTAAATAGTACTCGTAAATGCTCCGAAATTAAACGACATCAAGGATTATTCCAGTTTATATTATTCACACAATAGAAATGAAAGAAAAAGCGCTACATAATACGACAATTTATTAAAATTAAAATCGATTAAAACTCGGCAACTAAAAATTATCTAATTAAATTATTAAATTAAGTAGGTACCTACAGTATCAAATTTTAATGAAGCATTAATTTGGTTACCATACCTATTTGGTAGGTATTGGTATACAGTAGGTAGGTATAATATGGGATCTGCTTAGCCTCGGTGTGCATCTAGGACCTTCATAAACCTTCTAGTTTCACCGTTTGTTGCATCTTGCTGTTAATTCTCTACAAACTATCCTGAAGATGTTCCTTTGAAACTGACTCTTATACTGCTATAGTGCACGGCATCTAACGTGGCCACATTTTGGAGTAGTGTGGACCCTACTACTCCAAAACCTTGCCAAGTTGGATGCTGTACACTATACTTGTTTTTAGGCGACGCATTTTGCCACAAGCAAGTATAGTGTACAGCATCTGACTTGGCAAGGTTTTGGAGTAGTGGGGCCCACATTACTCCAAAATGTGGTCACGTTAGATGCCGCGCACTATACTTAACATGGTAAAGCCTTTAAGTCAACTTATATCTTAAAAACCTTTCTATTCACATCACGACAGTAAAGTCGTCCGTCCGTTAATACTGTTTAAAAAGTAATTTGGGATAATAAGGGTATAATCTACTGATTATTTTTAAATTGTGGTAGGTACCTACCTACACCAACTCAGAGCATTCTGTCTGAATATTTAGGCAGTCTGGTCATACTATATAATAGCCAACTATTAGCAAACAGCAAAGCAAGTAATCTGTGATTTCAAAAACTTAGGTACTGGATTCATTTTTTTATGTCGAAACCAAAATATAATCTCCAAATTCGTCACCAGCTCGCGGGTGATATTGTATACCTAGGTACCTACATACTAACGGACAAGAGTCTAGGGCAAGCTTTGCTCTAAGCTTGCACTTTAGATGGAGCCTCGCGTTCTGATGAAGAGAGTAGTAGGTTCAAGGTTGTTCTAACTCAGCGGTTAAGTTGAAGTTACTTCCCGAAGCAGCAATGCAGTCATGGCTTCGAGAACTAGGTACAGTTTGCTAGTTTCCGCTGGAGTTCGTATTGCTATGACTGTTACTTAAGTTGGCATAGCAATTTCATCTTGCTGCAATTCTCGCCTAATAACGATCGATCTCCAATCTCATATAAGATTAATTACAAAAAACTGTCGTTACATTATGCAATAAATTTCTTCATCTTCTTCTCTCGTGTCGATGTTGCCATCGTGGTGTAGTAATTAATTTCACGGTAGTGCCACTACTTACGGAGAGGGCCCGAACATAGGTACCTATCGCTCTTCGAGAAGGCTTACTATATCCTCCTGCAATAAACTTACTGATTTCGATCTGCTGTTTATTTGAGTTTTACTGCAGATGTAGTCTACATACAGACCTACTTTTAGGAAGCAATAAGTCGCAGCTTACCACAGCGATCCTTTGTTTCGTCGCCCCTTTCAATAGCATATAATATTATCTTCTTAGGCGTGTTGACCATCAAAATATACTTACCTTCGTGCCAGCTCACGAATCACATTTGTAATACTAATACCACATGAGTAAACAGTACCATAGCTATTCATGTGCTAATACTATGCTTATGTAATTATACCTACTTGAATAGAATTGTAGGCACCTATTTGGAGTTAAAGAAACATGTTTTGACAAAAAATGTTTATCAAAACAAATTTTCTTATCTACTTATCAACACATTGTTTTGAAGAGTGTTTCGTAAATATTCAAGATATACAATTTTAATATTATATTCAATTACCTAAACCATTTTTTATAACGTGAAATGTTAAATATTCAGATTAACAGCCAAAAATTACATGAATAGATATTTTTTTCTACGTGCTTGCGAAATTTAGATAAAAAAATACTTACCGAAAAACTTAAATCTAATATTGCAATAAAAAACAAAAGAAAACATGATTTATTTGTCGTATATAACAATGGTGACATGACAAAACACTAGGCGTACAGAATTTACGAAGAGTCACAACCGCACTGTACCTATTTAATATAATTATAGTCCGCTAGCCACGTCTTGATCCTATCATCGCTGGTTTGGCACTGAATGGCGCGTTCAACTTGAGGAATTAATAATTTAACACAGTGCTCACTTCAGTAAGCAAGGTTATCGAAGTATCATGGCCTTGGTTCGCTCAACAAATGTTTGCGTGCCTTCTTTATTTGAATCAAAACAAGGATATTGTTGTTAACTACGCAGATAGAATTTCCTCGCTAGCTATGCTATTCACACCTTTTAAAAGTTAGATAGAGCTGAATAAACAGTCCCATTTCTTAAATATTTTGTATTCGGTCTCACTTCGGAACTCGCAGCGGTCTACTAGGCATTTTTTGTAGTCCTTGATGATACAATTTACATATTTTTAATTTATTTTTTCTTTCACATATTTTTTTTTCTTTCTTATTATTCTACTAATGTCGGGAATAGGCAGAATACTTACAGGCCACCTAATCCCTCGCATTGCCACATGCATGGGAAAAGAATATAATTTCCACATTTATCTCATACTGTTTTGCAAATTCGTTCAATTTTTTTTCGCCCCTTAACCAATCAGCACGCATTATAAACCATTTTGAAAAATTACTGTACCTAACATTCGGAATTTTGTTACAGGAACGATACTACGCCTCACTAGCTATAGAGGCAAAAACGAAAACCCTACCTTCTGTGCTTACCAAGATACGAGAAGAGAGTTCAGAAAGGTTCCTACACAACCTGAAGCACTATAGGCAGGACGTCTACAAGATAATAGATGATGATACTTACGAAATCATCAGCAATGGCAAACGGGAAGTTCTTTGTTGACCCTAAATTGAAAATCTAAGATAGGATAAGCTAGATATTAATGTAGTAGTAGTATGTAAATTAGATACTTTCAGAATATTCTGTTGGCCTGGTATTAATTTAAGTGTGAATTATTTTGCCTGGATTATTTATGTACATTCTTAACACAATCCGTCCACCTAATCTACATTAGTGATCCATATTTTATATTCATCGCCTGACCCGAGTACTATAATTTATTTTTATAGGTAGTAAATTACTAATCAGACAAGTGTATTAACAAATTAACATAATTATTATATTATAAAATAAAGATTTAGTATGGTTTAATGAGATGTTTGAATAAAACACAAGAATCAGCCAAAAATATTTTATTTAAGCGTATTTATAATCTTTATATTATCAATGCTGATATATTATTAAATCTTTAATCTAATATTTTTATGGCTTCCCATTCTATTACACGCTAAGATTGATTGGTATAACTCATAAATATTACAACAGTCTCAAGTTGTTGTATCGAAGCGTCCACAGTTCGAATCTATGACTGCTGTAATGTCTATTGCGTTACACCGATGTATAAGTATACGTACACTGGGCCGAGCCATATCTTTCAACAAGTTTGTACTTATTGTTATAATAACTTCGCTTCAAGTAATTTTACTTTCAAAATAAAAAAAGAAATGTTACATTTACGTTTAATATAAAAATACAACATTTTCTCAATATTGTTACCGAAATTCGCACTTTTGTTTCTCTAAATATTTGTCTTAATTTTGTCACCAATATAGTATTTTCGAAAGTATGTAAAGTTATATTAAAACAAAATTCTAACATTAAAACTTATGACTACAAATTAGAACTTACACTTATAACTACTTTCAATAACAAAAAGTACGACGCACGCCAAAATGTGATAACGTGATTTTATAAACTAAACTGGAGACTGGATTACTTATAAAACAGTATAAAACTAATTAACTGCCGACTCACACAATCATTTGGCCACATCCTATCCATCCATCTACATCTTCACAATATCATCAAGCTGTTGCGTCCAGCTAACTATCGCAGACGACTCTCTAGCTCGGTGCAATAACAACGACGTTAAGGCTGAATCGTTTGCAACGTTATCATATAACCTCAATTGGCCATTCCATACAAAACCTAGCCTACATCCCTACCCTTGGTCGACCTACCTACATCCCTGTCTTTCAGTCCTTCAAACTTCAAGATATGAATAAGGATCAAAGGAAGGGTTCAATCATACCCTGTCCAAATTATATAGTTATGCACTAATTAAAATATATAAAATAGTAGACTTTACAGTAAAATGGCAACGTTTTAAGAGTATAAGCGGATGAAATGAAAGTTTCCGAAGAAATCATGATACTACCTAGTATCCTCAACTTATTTATATACAATCTTAAGTTACTACGGCGAACGTAAACGAGCTGTATTAAGCGTCTAGCACCATTTCGATATAAAAGTATATTTCAATTAACATAAAATTATCAACCAAGAAAATATAAAGAAACATAAAAACAATAATATAACAAAGAAGCCTATGAGCCAAGCAAAATATATATTTTCCGATTTTATTTTTCCAAAATTATCCAAAATAAGTATGACTTATGTTAAGCACAGAAAAATTTAGAATAGAGTGGGGACTAGCTGAAATATTATTGCATTTTAAGATAATAGACATTTTTATACCAAGGAAAACTACGTATACATAAAATCTTATCAAATATTATACACGAAAAATACATCTATACACTGAGATTACAGCGTTACACGTATCAAAAATTAAATCACAAATCATCACCTTTGGTCGCACCACTGTCGACCACAAAACCGACCACCGACCACTCGGCCCACCACAAACAATCCAACATTCCAACTGGATACCACTAAATATAACGTAACGAGGGTAACTTTAACAAATAGTCGTATTACGTCAATATAAGGACTCCTAGGACGTTGAATGTGATACAACTGTCACGGTTGATTCCCAAATCTACATTGTACTTTAAGACCTGTATAGGTGAATCTTCAAAAGCTATGTTATTTTAATTTCAAAAAGAAACATTTATTGCAAAAATCTATTACAACGCTAACACCGATATAGAAAAATTGTGTACTTTTAATTAACTGTCACTGGGACTGTACTATGAAACTGTTCAACGGTCAAGATTATTTGATTGCACTAGATAAGCAAAAAATCAATATTTTTTTATAACACGATGACCGACTTGCATCAAGAAATAATTGAATCCTGATTTAATTTGTATCTTGATTCAAATTTTGGAATCACTTAACCTATGTCCAACTACAGAGGACAGAATACGTTTGAAAGAAATAGATAGACGCAAGAAATTGTACTACAAATCGCGCCTGATGGAAAGAAACAAACAATCTCACTGGTTCTATGCCACTGACGTTATGTAAAATGGGGTAAACAGGGACAAAATGGCCAAAAATTTTTTTTTATTGATACTACAGACTCTTTGCAAATAATGAATAGAATCATCAAATTTAATAATTATCTGGTTTTTTACAGTTTCTAAAAGATTTTTTTAAATCTCGTAATTATTTTTATCGCCATTAACACCTTATACGCAATTTGCCAATTTTTACGGAAATTACACAGTTTAGTTATAGTGTGCAGTGATGTTTTCGCCCTAGTACCAGGCTACCAGAGCCGACTAGGAGGTGGTTTGGCTAGCGAACGGTATGTCGGGCTCCATCTTGAGCTGCTGCTGCGTGGGGTCGTAGTGCCCGGCGAGGTAGTAGACGTCATTGTTATCGTAGACGGTGTTGTAGCGCGCGGGGTCGTCGCCCATGCGCTCCTTGTACTGCGCCAGCGCTAGCACCTCGCACTTGTGTGATATCGTTTGTACATCGTTCTCGTCCGTGTGGGGGGATTCAAACAGCCCTCCCTGAAATACAAACAAAAAATTAATTAGTGCCTCTAAAAATAAAAACACTTATCTTCTAAACGGTTATTGTTTGAAATTAAATCTGTTAGATTCTGATATACCCACTTCGATGTTAACCCCCGTCGGAGTTTTCACAAGTAGCTAAATATAGAGTACAGTCAGCGGCAAACATTTCAAGCTTAAAAATACCTATGACTTAAAATTTGATAATTATATTGTAATCTTAATTTAAAAATAGTTGAATAAACAGAGCACACTAAGTAAAACAGCATTTTGCCAAAAAACAATAGTTACTTTGCACAAAAAATAGTGCTTAAAATCTGAAAATGACCATACTTATGACGCCAGCAATACATTAAGAAAAAAACGTTTTTCTCAAACTGTAATACAAAAGCATTTTTTTTTTATTCATGATAGGCTTACGTTTGACCACAATCTCACCTGATGGTAAGTGACGATGTGGTCTACGGTGAATCACGCTTGCCTAGAAGGAACCTATACACTCGTGACTTGAAAACTCCCAGGTTATAGCTTTCCGGAAACACAGACTCAGGCAAGGAATTCCACTCCTTAGCTGTACGCACGATGAACGTGTCAGCAAAGCGCTTTGTGCGTATGAGTGGAATATCGACCATATAGCGGTGGCGTGACGCTGTTCGTCTGGTCGTTCGTTGATGGAAAGGACTTGGAGGTATCAGGTTGTGCAATTCCAGAGCGCACTCCCCGAAATGTATCCGATAGAACACCGAGAGACCTGCAACTTTGCGTCGATGGGCAAGGCTTTGAAGTCTTAACATATTACTAAAAGATAGATCTTAAAATGAGGCTCACCGGATAATGCAGCTGTCCCGTACATCCCACGGTCTCTTCAGGATGGTAGAACCACTTGACTCGTACGGCCATTGCCCCGCGGGCCTCCCATAGCGCGACGATACGGCCAATGTACGGCCGGTCTGGTCTACCCGTGGAGAGGAATACTGCCGCGTCTCCAACCTGAAATATTTGTTATTATAACGTCAAAAGGTTGCTTACGCATTTTCTAATGGCGACAAATGGATTTGGGTAACCGCGAAACCACGCCCTCCTTCACTTTCCAGGGGCATGACGAGGACACGGTGGCTCCCAAACCCGAGGGGGTCATTTCGAAGCCAGAGATGGTCTGGGTCAGCCGGGGTGCAAGGAAAATGCCTTTTGGGCCACCTTACACCCTGGCGGTAGAAGACCCGAGACGATGCGCGGCTTTAATCGGTCCAATACCGGCAATACCCCCCTCCCCCTTGCTGACCGGGATAGTATCCGTGGGAATTTACGCACGAAAAAAATGATAACTGTGTGATCGGACAACGACAGCGAACCCTGAAATCTATTTCCCTAGTTTCCACATAAAAAACCCATTCTCAAAGTATGCGGAGCGCATAAGATTAAGGAGTTCTAGTGTAGACTGTAGATCAACTCACCGAAAGTGTCTCCTCGCCGCGTTGGATGGCGCGGTAGAACAACTTCTTATGGCGCGGCCGAGCTGTACGGCGGTATGGCGCGGCCGACCAGCGCCATAACGCGCCACCCGGCAGGAACGCCGCCATTTTACTGACGCCACACCCGCCTTCTGACGACGTCGATGATACGGTGCGTCGTTTTGCCTTCTGGAACAACCCAGTAGTATTAAGATACGAGTATATCTTTAAGTCGAAAGAGTATACGGGTCCCACCAAGTTCTTTGAAGCCAAAGTCAACTTTACTTGCAAGTCGTGATTATCGAATGAGACTCTAGCGCAGGTTTTCCTGTCAGGTTCAGATGGTAATCGCTCCCATTAAAGTGAAAGTAAAGCAATTCATAAGGTAAGAAAAACCAAGACCCTGGCTTTCAAAGTGCAAGATTTGATTGAGCACACACATGATAATGGATGAAAGAAAAAGTAGTATATCTATGTTGCCTATGAAGGATAAAGAACGCGGCAAACCTACTCCACTAATGAAAAAAACGAGACAGTGATAAAAATTAAGACCCTCTGCGGTCTACCTTCCTTGTACTTAATAATTACCTTCTTAGCAGCATCGCTCGTAGATGCAGCAGCTTCTTCCTCCATACCAATGCCGCTATCCTTCAAATTATCTTTAGAGTCTTCATCTTTCTTCAACGTGATCTTGCCCAAGTTGCTAAAGTCCAAGACTGCATTCTTGACCAAGCTCTTTTTGGAGAGAACCGCCTTCTTTATCACAGTCTTCATTTTATCATCTGGAGACTTCTCCATAGCTATGAGAGTGGAAAGTCTGTCGTTAGAATCCACGGAATCTTCATTAGATTTGTTGGAGTCTATATAATCGGACGATAGCTTCTGTTTTTGGTGATCGTCTCCGGATGAACTAGAATGTTCTTTACTACTAGAATGGTGTCTCTTTCTGTGTTTGCGATGGTGTTTCTTGTGATGTCTTCTGTGTTTGCAATGTTCTTCGCAACATTTGTGCTTCTTCTTCTTCTTCTTGACGTATTCTACCGAGTTGGGATCGTCTTCACTCGATTGACGTTTTATTTTGTCTTTTCGGTGCTTTTTCAGCTTTTTCCTGTCTTTTCTCTCTTCATCATCTTTTGACTTCGTTACGGTTATATCTGATGTAGACGGTTTGGGATCTGTCGTATTTGTATCAACCGGGATATTTTTCTTCTCTTCTGTGCTTACACTGGTATTTCTTCTTCTCTTACCAAGAGTGAATAAAGGATTTTCATATTCTGAAACCAAAAATAAATTGAACAATGAGAAACAATGTTGATAAATAAAGTAACATTGTTAAATGATCTTGGATTGATATACTGACCAACAACAGGATAATTTGGCTCCAGAAACCTAATATCCTCGATGGCTATTCTACCTGAATCGCCATCATCAAACTCCACGGCGACGAACTTGTCATCGTGAGGGTCTGGAGAAGAGACCGCCACAGTGCCAGGGTATAGACACCTGTACTGCTGCGACCAATACGCACACACTCTCGTCCCAGAAGGTAATTCTGTTACTGATGAAGGGCTTACTTCCAAAATCTGTAAAAATAGAAATCAGGCATTATAATTTTGTCTGTATGTAATAAGTACTTCAAATATTGTTTAAAAACAAAGTGATCTTACAGCATCCCTCAAGGTTTCTTCTCTAGACAGTATGTGCGGTTTATTGCCCCTCTCTCCATCAAGTGTGATGGCATATACATCGGGTGCCTGCACCGCGCTAAGTTTCCCAGCATAGAATAGTCCTCCCATAGCTGTAAGTACTCTTGGTGAGGAGTCCAGCTTATCCTCTGTTAACGTACAGTTAGATATTGGTTGTGGAACTATCTCAGCTGGTTTGTCTTTGACCTCTTCGTCAGCTTTCTCTTTAGATTTATGACTCTTCCGTCTCTTTTTCGCACGCCGCCTTTCTTTTTCACTATCACTGGAAGCACTGGCGCGTCTCAAAGCGAATTCTAGCTCGGGAATGTCATCACGTGAATGTTTTCGAGCTAATCGGTCCACTTTCTCTCTGTTCTTTTGCCTAACTTCGTTGAGACTCTCCATCGAAGAGCTCGCTGATCGATTAAGAGTCCATTCTCCGTTTTCTTCTTCTTCCGAACAAATTTTCATAATAGGTTCTGCTTTCAACTTTGGACGCACTTTACTTGTTCGGTTAGGTTCTTCCCTCGAAGGCTCACCTCTTGTGCACAGTATGCCACCTTTATTGAGCTTTTGTTTCGCTAAAAGGTAACCTACCAGGCTACTCTTGGATTTTGGCTTCTTTGCTACTATTGTCTCAGTAGAATCTGGACTAGATACCTTGCGAGGTCTGCCGACTTTCCGCTTTTTTGATGATCCCCTATCGGAATCTGGTGACAAAGCTGGCGTGGAGGGTGCAGTAGACGTCGATAGCGACTGTAACGGCGGATTTAAGGCTTTTAATTGAGCTTTCTTCTCATCGAATTGTCTTTCTAATGCCAACAGCCTCTCACGCATGTCTTTTTCTATTGCGCTAGCGAGAGCATGAGCTGACCGGACCGTAGGAGTGTGTGTACATGACACAGAGTTACACGAACAAGTTGTCACTCGTCGTAAACTGGTCTCTAATTCGCCCTCACTACTTCTACTCTCATCTCTTTCTCTCTCGCGTTTATGTCGCCTCATCTTGTCCATTTTATGTCTTAACCTTTCTTCTCTATCCCGACTACGTTTCCGCCTCCTCTCACCAGATGAGTCGCCATCTCTGCTTCTATGTCTGTCTTTTTTACTGATTGGCGATTCTACTGATCGACTTCTCTCTGCGGGACTAAGTAAGGGTTCGGATTTTATAAAAGGACGGGACGAAACGGACATATTGACTTGAGGACTCTCTACTACTTCTTCCATAAACCTTTGTTCAGCTAAAGCACATAGTAAGCCTAGACCATCAAGTGAAGGTTTGGCTTGTTCACTAGAGGTGGAATTTGTCGGCGGAAATTCAAATCTTCTATGAGGTTCCGCCTCAGTTCTTGGTGGGGACTTCGGCGACATCTTTATTAAAATATTCAATTTTGTCGGAGTCCTCGTGTCAACAGTCAAAGGTGTGGGATCTATCGATGGCATACTTGTTCCTGGTGTAGTACGCTCAAACTGTTCGATACTGTTTGACAGTAACTCTAAACCACTGACATCTACTGGTAGCCTGGGCTGCGGGGTTGATGTCTGGGGTATAGGCGTCGTACGCGCCATATCTATCATTAGATCATTGGAGCTAACGCTGCTAGAAGTATCCACCATTGAATCGTCTCTTTCTATCGCATCTATAGCTTTTTCCACTGCTCCTACGACTGAAGTAGCGAGACACTCTGACGAAGAATCTTCAGCCGAATCAATGGATGAGGGTTGTGATAGTGGTGTCTGAGTTTGCATAGACATCATATTTTCTTCAGGGTAATGTGCAACTCCCACACAGGCTACATCCCTCTCATCTTCATCCGCATTATTTGGCGAGTCATCCTCATCATCGATATGATCTGTTTGATTGGAAGCATCCTTATGTGCCGGCGCTTCTGGCGCTTCAGGAGGTGGGGTGGGTGGGGCAGCCGGCGACGTCGCTTGACTCCTGCACACTTGTTGCTCTACATAATCAGGCTGGTAGTACAAGTGCGTCGTAAGCATCGGCTGTTGAACTGGTTCAGGTGCGTAAGTCGGCTGCGGTTTTTCTTGGGGTGGCTCGGGTTCAATTTTAATTAGATGTGGGGTGATTAGAGGTTGCATGATTGGTTTTCTTTTGTCTGCCGTATGTGCGGGATGTGGTTGTGGCTGAGGCGCTGGCGCAAGAGTAACTAGGCGTGTAGAATGAGTGTGGGTGTGTTGTAACGTCGCTGTCGAAGCGAGTAGGTCCCCGGGCAGTAATTGGAGATGATGTGAGTGATGCGGTGCAGGGGGCAGTAGTAAAGGCGCGGACGAGTATGGAACTCCGCCCCAGACGACGGCAGGCTGCAGGTCAGGCGGTGTTGGTAGCAGGAGGAGCGCTCCTGAGGTGGGTTCTCTGACCAACTGGTACCCACCAACGGAAGACATACCCCCTCCTACAGTGCTAACTCCCCCGACGCCTACACCGCCGACCATCATACTCTCCATCGATACTGGAGCTGAAAATAAACAGAAAGTATAATTATAACAGGTGTTTATGTTATAAAAGCTATACATGAAAATTTAATTGTAAAGCAATATTTAGGTACACTAAGTACAATAATTTGTATTCACCAATTAAATTGACAAAAATATTGATAAAAATTCAATAGGAACCTACTCAGTTTTCTTTTCATCCTAAAGAAGTAGGTACCCGCTTATACGAGTATAAGACTACATAACAACTACACACATGCATTTTTATTTTAGAGTACTTAATACGCCTCCTTCCACTTGAATCCACCAATCTCGATCCACATGTGGATCTGGGGATACTTATTTTTCCACTTTAATCCACCGGTGGATTCATGGATACTTTTAATTCCTCAAGAATCCACCAGTGGATTCATTGAGTACTTTTTTTTCCTCATTAATCCACCGGTGGATCCTTGACTACTTTTTCTTCCTCATTAATACACCGGTGGATCTAGGGACATTTTTATTCCTTTTCAATCTACCTACGTACATAACGGCATGATTATAAATTCATTATTGTTACGGTGTTATCTACAGTTAATAAATCTTTTGTGAGTATTGACATTTCTTAAACAAAATTCCCAAGGATATCATGACTTTACCTCTGTAATAAAATAAATTTAAAAATTCTGTAAAGAGTCATTTATTAGGAAAGGGCTAAATATATAATAGTTATTATTTAGATGACACAGAAGCATGGAATTAAGTTTGAAGATCTTATGTGAAGATTTTGATAGTGGATCCAAGTGTCATAGAAAATATATTAGTATTTTTGGATCCCCTCGCTTGTGGATCGAAGTGGCATATAATAATTATATGTATTATTCGATCCACTTGATGGTGGATTCTTGAGGAATTAAAAGTATCCATGAATCCACCGGTGGATTAAAGTGGAAAAATAAGTATCCCCAGATCCACATGTGGATCGAGATTGGTGGATTCAAGTGGAAGGAGCCCTTAATACACAGATATAAGTATACCTAAATTGACTGTGATCAAAATTAAATGGTCATATATATTCATCCATAGATTGTTATGCAGATAAGTAAGTAAGTACCTATATTAACTATCTTAAAAATTATAATACTATCTATGCACAATAGGTACATCAAATTATATTGCTAAATTGCTAATAATATTCTCATAAAACGAATTAGCATACAAAGGCAAGGTAAGTACTGAGGGCTCATAAAATAGAAGATATAGCGAGTGTCGGCGCATGTGCTATGCTTATAAGGTTGCCTACATTTAAGGTATGACTGCGTTCTGTTGGTATCGTATCAATATTAATGTATGATTCTGAAGAACAGGGTATCAGAAGAAACTAACCGGTCATCGCATTAGTACGCCTGGTACCTAACTTTTTTATGGTTTTACAGAGGTATCTATACTCTGATTGGTTGAAGTGTCCGTGTTTCGAACCACACGTTAAACCGCACACATCGTCACTTTTTACAATACATACGTACGTGAAGGCACACAATTGAATATTTTGTAGGTACATTTAAGTTGTTTATATTCAACCAATGCGCTTCCGGAGACGAGCAAGAATGTTAATGATTTCGGTGGGAAATGAGTCTTTGAGGGAAACATGGTGAGATAATGCTCATGCCGAGTAGACATATCAAGTGAACTAGAGAGAACGAACTAGTGTGGATCAGTGGATGTCAAGGCAAATGTGAACAAGTGATAGTCATCATCATTAGCATACGATCGACAGCTTGCTGCAATGATTTTTTTTATAAAGTACACGTCAAAATGACTTCACCTCGCCTAATGGTAAGCTAAGGGTAAAGTCTCAGGACATACATACACGGGAGTGCTACAGTGGCGGCCCTCAGCTTGATGCCTCATCAAATGCTTTTTTACACCGCGCTTAAAAGGCCCCGGGACTATAGGAGGAAGGAAACACATGCGCTGGTAAAGAATGCCAAGTCTTTATGGTGCGACAAAATAGACACCGCACCGTTTGGTTCTTGGTGAAATTGACGACTCTCAGTCATTTGCGTTCGGTCGATTCCTTCAGTTTGTGTTTACACATAACATAAACATAAACTCACGCCTATACCCCCGAAGGGATAGGCAGAGGTGCTAGCACCCACATTTCGCCAGTTTATGTTTAGGTCCCAATGTAATAGGTGGCGAGCACTTATAACCGGTTTACACAGCATTAAAATTAACGCAATGATCTCGAAATTAATTTTCATTTTGTATCACTTGGTTTTTTTATACCACTTGGTGGCAGACAAGTACACGGCCCACTTGATGGGATGTGGTTACCGTGACTTATCGACGTGTGCATTAGGGCCGTCACATTCGCGCTGCCGACTCAGTGAAAACCTTCTAATGCCCTTCTTGAAGATCCTCATAATATCTTTATATTCTTAGGTAGGTATGAGTACAAGCTCGACTCGCACAACATAATAATTAATATCTTACACAAATCAATATTTTATCTATACGTAGATACTTAGATACACATTAAGACACGTCTTCAAATGCAAATTAGGTGATTGAAACAAGAGAAGGAAGCAATTATAGATATTATCAATTTTACGTAGCAATTAAAAAGACATTGAAAAATGTTAAGGGCATAAAGTTACATAAAATGCAACTGCGTAATGCAATGTAGGCACATAACTGCAGCTATTTACATAAAATGTGTAAATTATACCGGCTTGTTGCCTGCTGTTCATTTATGATGTCCTGGTAATTACTGTCTAGGTACAGGTGTAAAATGACGCTTATTCGTATTAATTGGAAATATGTAGGTACGAGTAGTGTTTCCCAATTAATGATACGCATAACCCCAGGGGTACGATTAGTATTCTTTTAGTCTGAGCCCCAGGGGGCACTTACGCGAAGTTGCACCAAAGCTTAGGGGTATGCTCGGCAATCTCTTCATTAATTTAATTAGGGGAGGCATCAAATTACGAAAACAACAGTTAAAATACAGTTTTAATTTATCAGTGTACCTAGTTACCTACTGTGCCTACACTGATCAATAAATTATTAAAATATTTCGAGAATATGCATAGCCCAAATACTTGTCTCACCTCTCGGAGCTCGAGGTCCGCTTACATAGGTATTCCTGCGCCTCCTTTTGTAATAGGCTTATCTTTACTAAGTAATATTATAAAGCTGACGACTTTGTTTGTTTGTTTAAAAGCGCTAATCTCAAGAACTATTGGTCCGAATTAAAAAAATCTTTTTGAGTTAAATAACTCATTTACTTATCGAGGAAGGCTAGGCCATTAATCACGCTACTGCCCAAAGGAACAGAGTAGTATCTAATCATAGGTATATCGGGCAAACATTATTGCAAAACTAAGAAATTACGGGCATGTACTTAGGTACCTATGGGTCAAGTGCCATGGGGCGAAGTATGTCACTGTCACGGGCGAAGCTGCGGGGGAGACTACTAGTTATGATCATAAGCGCGATGCGACTCACACACAGACGTCTGATCTTCCGATCCCGAGATTAAAAGGTTTCACAACAAATTTAACAATTTTTACTAACTTAGATAGGTATCTAGTAGGTACATAAAATGGATCGCGATAAGTTACCTAGGACCTAAAATCCATTCATGGTTTTATTTGAATCAAAAAGTGAATACCTACCGATATTTTGTCACGACGACACGGTCAATGTTACTAGGTACCTACGTTAAAATCAGATAAAAGTGTTGACAGCATTTTTATCGATAGAATCACAAAATATATCTACAAATGACCCACCTAGGTAAGTAGGTATAATGCTATTCATTCCCGTCAATAAAACCCAAAATAATAAAAATAAAAAGGCTTCAAATTTTAAAATTCATTTCGTAACCCTACTCATGTTCCGAAACACACGTTAATGACTTGCACTTCACCGTTCCAATTAATTCATTATTCTTTTCACATACCTATATTATATAGGACAACAGATAGCATTCCTACGTTTGACAGAAAGAGAGGACGATACACCATTAGCGTCGCTTTAATTTTAAACGTTTGTGAAAAGCGAGCAGGTTTTTTAAATAGTTTGATTCAGTTTTAAATGAGTGATGTGTTGAATTTGGAATGGTGTTTTATGTGAGATGTTGTACGGCGCGGTGGGTTACTGATGAGGTTGGTTTAAGGACGTATAAATTGATAATTCATTTTTTTTATGAATATTAATATCTGAAGTTTATAATAAGAACGAGATAGCAGGGCTTGGATAGCAGTTCATGCTTAGCTATCAAACGCGATGAGTCGCTATCGATACTAATGGACATTAATAGAAACGAAATGCATCTATCTATTCTCCAATGTTTAGTTGAGACAGTTTACAATTCGAATATAAATTTATGTAGGTAGGTAAGTATCTACTATTTAGGTTCGTAGACATCTTCCTGCCTACGAATTGAAACTTAAAATATCCCAGTAACTGAGAACTAACAATCCAGAACTAACTATTTACTAGGTTCTCGCAGGAGAGCCATCAAAGTGATGATGTGGTCTACGATAAAAGACGCTTGCCCACAACACAAGAAACATCGAACAAGGCATTTACTTGACACTTGAAGATATCCAGGTTGCTTAGCTTTACGGAAACAAATTCAGGCCTATGTACCTAAGTAGTATTCCGTTTTTTAGCAGTAGGCACGCAAAATCAACGTATAGCCTCAATATTTTATGCGTCGTAAAACAACTGAAATATCTAGTAGGTATCTAACGATGGCGTTAGAGTAAGTTTGCCGTTTAGTACTTAAGTATCTACCTAAGTACCATCTACGTACCTACATAACTAAAAAACAAACCTTTGTTTTGATACCGAAACAAATTCAAACAAGCACAAGACATCAATTAAGACATCAGATATCAAGCGGTCTACAAAGTACCTAACTTAGGTACCTACCTAGGTAGGTACTTATCTAAGTATCTAATGGGTATGTACCTACTTACTTGGGTTGCTGTTAGGTATTATGTAGTAGGTACCTAAATGTTGTAATGTGTTTTTCTGTTGAACTAGACAGGTAGGTAGGTATTAACCTAATCCTAAGCTAAGTATCGACCAACGTTATGACTCACGACTCACGTCAACTTAAATTGGGATAAATCTTGGTAGGCAGGTATCTAACTTATTGATTGATAGAGTTAGTTCCTAGATATCGCTCATAGGTAAGTGAGTTTAACGACGGATTAATGACGTTTACTTACCTAATTGCCAAAAACAAGTCAATTTTAAATTGTTGATGTAAGGAGTTTCCTCTTGTCAACTTACACACCACACCTACTAGGTGAATTAGGTACCTACTTATTTCCTAACTAGAGAGAGAATTTCCCTAGGTAATTGGGGATAACTACAGAAATCGGTATTTGTGTTTTTAACCGAGAAAGTCAATAATGTCTGCCATCCTACCCTCATCCTTAAAAAGGTTAATAGCGACTTATAAAAATTACTAAAAGAGAATTACGGTGTCTGGACTGATTATTCTAATACGAGTATAAAAAACTTCATTATTCGCCTTATAATAAAATTAATATAAACAACTAAGTAATTTAAAAAATAAACAACCTAACCACTTACCTACCATTACCATCTAAGTCATTATACGCTATGTAAGTATAGTTTCTACAAGCAACAATTACGCGATCAATCATTACAACAAACGTAATTTTTTAACGTAGCGTGAGGTGTCAGGCTTGAGACGCGGCAAAATCGCCATTACGCCACAACTTGTTATTACAAGAAAAACATAAATGCAAAAAAGTCATTCACAACACTAAAAAGATTAAGGGGGCAAAGATGAAGGCCGGCCTTACAAACAACGCCGGCACCTCATTGGCGGAGACGTTTACGGGGCGGGGCTTAGCGGGCGGCGCGCTAAAGCTTAGGGCTGTGCCTAAGTCGACTCCGGTTTATCGATAAATGAGTTTTTATGTTTTTATGGTGTTATAATTTATGGTGTGGAAGTGACAGAGTTCCGTTCGCGAGAACGATTTAGCAGCTGGATGCTTGTGAGTGATGGATGCTGATGTTTTTTTATTGACTTTTAAGATGACGTCACATTACAACAGTTACCTACACGCGTGTGGTTATAGCTACCTATTATTAGCGGACGCCATCGATTTTCTGGAATTATTTAAGAGTTGTTAGTGGAACGGTTCCTATTAAAACAGGGATAGGTACCTATATTTAGGTAGGTACGATATATTTTGATACCTAACCTAGAATCTTTTAGGAAATAGATATGGTCACGAATAATCAAGTAGGTACACCTAGGTAATCGCGCCTGTAGATATAATGCACAGAATATAAAATTATAGGGAAGAATTCACCAGTTATTGCCTATATTTTAGCACACAGGTAACACTGGTGAAATACTGTGAAGACATTCAACATAGGTACTTCATTCGCAACGTGATTGTCTAGGCACTCTAGCTAAAGTTAAGGTTTTTAACAAAATTTTATGACCAAATTTGACTAGCTGAAATAGAATCAAATCGCACAGATGCCAAGTTTAGCAGACTGCACTGTTGTGAATCATACAAATAATAATAATGCCATCTGGGGGATCGATCTCACAACACTCGATACAGAGGCAGTTGGCGATGTAATCTGATACTTGCTGATCACTGTGATGTTTGTGCACTAATTTGTTAATAGATTGATAAAATCATGATTGATATTTCGATTCATTAGCTACAATGCTGCAATAGAGGATCGTTTTATTTAATCTACCCATATTTTAACCAACTATTATCATATGGCGAGTCCCATCGATATTTCAGGATCGAAGCTAACCTAATCTGAAAGTCCGTAGTATACCTACCTGCTGTTTAACAGACGAGGTTCTACTTTCCTCTCAAAGTCCGTATCAGATGGCACAATTGCCATCTGGGGCCTTACTCCGAAAAACGAAAATATTCGTATCCGTTGACGTTTTGACCATTTAGCTACCCCGAAAGTGTTTCGTTTCGGATTTCGGATCCGTCTTCGATCGTTTGACATTGAGGTTGTCGATCGTTATCAGTACACCTCCTACTCTCAAAATACATTTGACGTTTTCGCTGTCGTTGTTTGACAAATTGTCCGTTTTCGTTCGATCCGAAACGTTTATGTTCGATTTTCAGAGTAAGGCCCCTGATACGGACTTTGCCGTATCAGATGGCAATTGTGCCCGTAAAAAGAGATAAACCAATAAAGAGTAAAGTGGACTCCGGGCTTCAAAGTGAAACCTTTGGATGCAACTGTAATCGGCGCTTGGATGATGTTGAGGCCTACGTTGCAGTTAGAATTCTTTATCGTACATGTTCTCTGCGTGCCATTTCTATAAAAGGTGCAGCGCGCTGCCTTTATAACTAAGTCATCGCTACCGATGAGTACATAGCGGATATTCCACTCATATGCACAAAACCTTATATAAACAAAACTGCGCTCATTATGCTAAAGGTGACATGACCTGCCGGAGTTTCGAAGAGCTATAAGAACCTGGAATTCTTCAAGTCCCGAGCAATTGCCAAGACATACAGACATCATTGATTGCCAAGAGGTGAGGTACCGGTCAAACGCGGGCCTACCTATTGTTAGTAAAAAAAATAATTGACAAATAATTTTTAACTATAGGTATCTTGCCTAAATATACAGTAAGCACTTATGAGTTACAAAATACTCGAAGTAAAAGTTACATGCATGGGCATGACTGTATTAATAAGTGCATTAAGAAGTTTTACTGCGCAGAATCGCAATTAACTGCAGTTTGCAGTATGCATAGCTAGTCTGTATTTCCCTTTCATAATTTGTGCAAAAACATACCTATTAGGTACTTTTTACAACTTACATTTGCAGAATTGTTACCGACACTCTTCTTAGTCACAAAAAATATAGAATTAAATTGACATTATTTACGTACTTGTTATTTTCGTTAGCGAGTGTTACTAACTTCTAACATCTGTAATAATTTAATCCTATTTCTTCTGTGTCTGTTTAAAAATACTCATGTTATTATAGCTATTCTGAAAATAAGATTACTTTTTGTGAATTCTTATATGTTTGCTCTCGATGGACGCAAAAACAAATGAACGGATTTTGATGCTGTTTTTTCTGTAAGAAAGGTCTTGATCAGACTTAAATCTGCCGTATGTTGTTTGGGTACAAGGAGCGGTAGATAATGAGTTAGGTATATCGTAGCGTGCAATCGAGATTGTTTGGTTTTTGGGAATTTAATCTTTTGTGAATTTAAATTCAATTTAAAGGAAGGGTAGCTTAGCAATAATAAAGAACAATTGCGTGGACACTTAGGTACGTGATGATGACCTATAGATGCGCGTTTCAGAGCATGGCTCATTACTGGCCACTTTGTACTGAGAACAATACATTTTTAAGATTTTGACATTGGTAGGTACTGGGTACATTACCGGCTCGGGTCAGGGTGTGTGTGGTTTTAGTCGGTTGAAGTCCAAATGCCTGCAAAGAGTGACTTACTACGGTTGTGAAAACGGGTTCTCTATCGCACAGTGAATATAATTATATAGGTACCTACCTAACCTACAGAGTGATATCTTTTTGGAGTGGAGTTGAAACCGAGGCTATAGATTTAATATTTATTTTATAAGCGGTATTATATTAATAGGCTCTCTCTCTCTATCATATCCTACCTACAAATATCATAAACGCGAAAGTTTGTATGTATGGATGTAGTTACTCTTTCACGTAAAAACGACTAAACGGATCTGGATGTAATTTTGCATAGAGATAGATTATGGTCTACCACAGCAAACCACGAATATGCCCTACGCACTTACTAAAAATCAAAAAGGAAGAGAAGGAGTTAGCGGACTCCAGGCTCTGAAATGAAGGCCTCAAATGCGACTGGGAATAACATTGAAGAAAGGACTTCAATCGTCTAGGCCTTACCTAAAGATTCCTACAAAGAGAAATCTAGCATTTAGTTAATAACACTAAATAAATACCTAATAATAGGTACCTACCTACCTACCTAAACGCAGAAACAAACCCTGGCTTTTTGACGAGTTTTTATCTACTCAAGTTTGTCTGGCCTAAGGTAAGGTAAGGTTTTTTTTGAGTCGCTATCCTTATTATAATAACACTCACACATTCACATACCTACATAAGTCACGAGAGTTCAAAAGACGCGACAATCAAAACGACGCGCGAAGTTCTAAAGACACGAGACTTCAAAAGACGTGAGATGTACGTCGTATTTCTAATTTCCAAAAGCATTTATTTTTAATAAGCATTAGGTATCTATTTGCCTGCCCCGTACGCTATCTTCAATGAATTAAATTGATCACGAGCATACCTAACGCTTCCTTTCAAAAGCACAATGGAGTGCGTAACTCAACGCCGCCGTCACCGCATAAAGCATTCCATTAATTTATACCTAATGATGTGAGAAATGAAAAAAAAATATCGATGAAAAGGCCCGAGCCCAATATAAGATGCGATCGGATTACGCCGTACGCGGACAAAAAGTAATGCTCTTGCATTTTCTGGACACCCGGGTACGTGGTTCCGCATAAATTAAGTACCGATGATGGAATTAATTTATAGTCAGCGGGCGCAGCGCTACCTATGTAAGTATATGGGTTTTTTCACGAAATTTTCGAAATAAAATACCTAATGCAAATTAACCTAGAACTTTATATTACAGATTTAGTAGATATAGGTAGGTACTACTATATTATTTTAATAAAGAGTAAAATTAACTATGTTTAAAATATATATGCTATTTTAACATGTCAGAATGCTTCAGATTTCTAAGATAGTGTAGGTATGTATTAGTTGTAAACTTGTAAATGAACTCTTTTCCTCTCGGCATAGGTGTATTCGAGGTGCCGAGTTTCCAAATACCAAATGGGTAAGTCTAGGGTTACTCTTACCCTATCCTTTGAAGTATTGAAGCCCTATTCAATACCTACTTTTTAACAAAATTGTGCAATTAAAATCTTTGCATATACCCATGTATACCTATTTAGCTATCTAGCCACTCTTTGAAAACACCACAAAGGTAAGTGGGTAAGTAATACTCGTAGAATAAACTACCTGTCATACTATTAAATAATTGATTATAATAATTATACCTAATTACCTGCTTATCTATCGACATCGATAACTTTGTCACAAGTGTCACACCCCTAAACAATAGTGAGATAAATTATGAGCGACAAAATACCTAGGTAGCAAAAATATTCAAATTATAAAAGAAATAAAAGTCAAACAAAATTATTAGGCACCAAAAAAAGCACAAAACGCCAAGTAGTCATGCGCAATCGCGTGTCGTCATTTAAAAACCCGAACATTTTAAGTAGATCGTCTTTTTAACAACTTCCACTCTATCTTCGGCTACCATCCAAAATGGCCGTTTTACCGAAACCGGTCAACGACGACTATTGACCGGACGAGTACAGTTGCAATGCCGCTACCAAAGCAACATAAGTAAAGAGGTGGTATTTCTAAGCGGGCGGGTTAGCTCACCCAGAATTAGGCGCCGTTTTTACTTAGGTAGTATACATATCTCTTTCTTTTATAGAGCGTTAAAAAGAGATAAGTATACCGGCTTTAGAGTAGTGACGTGTTATTAAAATTTTCATTTCTGGCCGAGTCCGGTGACGCTGAAGCAGCGGTCTCGCAATGCAGTTGGCGCGTAGCTACCAGGGCATCAGTAGTGTATAGGAGGTGACTCACCGGGGTAGGGCCAGAGCGGAGCGGGAGGCGGGGCTGCGGGCGGCGCGGGCCACGCCATCGGGGCGGGCCGCTCGTCGCAGAGCACGTTCGCCACGCCGACCGTCATGGCCGCCTGCGCCGCGTCTGCACAACAACGTACAATGACGTGGCGCTGCAGCGAGACGGCATCGGCACGTGCCGGGTAAACTACACGCATTCATACAATCACTTTATTATCTCACACACAAAAAAATAAAGAAGAATATTATGACACACCTAATTGTTATGCGGGATTAACTGGTACAAAATAATAACAACAAACAACGCGACAGAGTTTAGTTGGGGAAAATTGATCACATTAAATAAATACAAAAGGTTGAATAATATTATTATTAAGTAGGGATAATCCTACCTAATATTTATACGCTTAAAATTGTTTAAATATAGTTAGGTAAAAATGTTAAATTATTTTTTAACGACAGGTTGCTCCGTAACTTTCTGACTTAGAATTACCTACCAGATTGCGCTTAAGTTAAGCAACTTTACCGATAACGAACTAGATAAATATCCAGGTACTGTGGGTGTGGGTACGTAGGTATTAAGTCTAGATATGTATAGGTACTTGGTTCCCAACATCAAAACTCGCCTTCTATTAAATAACTACATCCCATACTTTAGCGTGGTGGTGGTGACCTACTAGTACTTACCACCTAGATATCTATGTAGGTACGTAATAAAATATTTTAAAATCAGTACCTACCTAATCTATGTGATGCAAAACACTATCTAAGTACTAAAAAGGTACTTAAATAATAATATAATCAATCAAAACTTTTATCACACGGATCGTTAATTTATTAATACTACCTATCTATAGATGGTTAATAAATTGTAGGATTATTCCGAAAGATATCTAATTACCTAGATAAGATAACCAGTTACCCTAATGATATCAATAAACCACATAGATACCTACTTTCGGATTTTTTTACTACTAAGTCGGCACAAAGCCGGTCTGATGTTAAAGAATTACCACGGCACCGTTACCGATGCACGGTGTCTAAAAAAACGGTTGTAACTCCAGAGGCACATCACTAAATTGACTTCACCCACCCCTGAACCTGAGAACTTTGACCACTCTGCTCGCTACCAGGCGCACAGCGACTGAAGAGTTTTTTAATCAAAATATGTTCGTCAGAAGTTGCCTGTAGAACCACAGACCACTAAGGCAAGACAGAGGTTTTGTTAGGTGGTGCCAGGTCAGGGAAACCATCAGTATTGGACTATTCGGGCACCGTTCCAAACTTCATGCTGCTACCTTTCCTAAATTCAAGATATCCAATAACATTTTGCCCGATCCTGTAGTCGGATCCAGAACCGCGTACGCATGCAAACATAAGCGCAAAGTTATGCGAAACTGAAGGCGAGCTTTAAACTTAAACTTAGCTGAGTTTTCTCAGAATATAATAATTGAAATGTGACGAACTTTTAGACGATACGTTTGAAGTTACTAAATCTGTGGATAGTCGCTGTATCTAGGTACTTCAAAATTGTCACGGACGGCCTCCTGTCACCCTACACCCCACCGTCAGCGAAGTGGCGCGATGCTCGCCCCACCCCCCCTTTCGGGGGGTCGAGGGGGCCATCTTAAAACCGTAGATGGCCCGGGGTCAGCTGGGGTGCGAGGGATATGCCCATTGGGTAACCTTACACCCCGGTTACTAAGGCCCGAGACGGCGTGCGGTTTTAGTCGGTTCGATCCCGACATAACCACCCCCGATGGCCGACGGGGGTGGTATCCATGGGGATTTCCGCATGATAAAAAAAAAAAAAAAAAAAGGTCGAGGTCGGGTTTTCAGTCTGACTACGAAGCCGCGGCGTACCTACTTTGATATTTTCCGTGAAGCGACTGCCATCTGACCTCCACAACTCATTGGCGACATCGAAGTTCTGTAGTCGGACTTTTTATGGCGACTACCCGTAACGACTGCCATAGATGTTCATATGGCAACCGGGACCAACGGCTTAACGTGCTCTCCTAGGCACTAAATTCTACAATCGCTAACAATATAATTTATGACGATACACAACTTTACAATGAATAATTCCTAGTTATCTTTTTACTACCCTTGATGATAATTGGAGCTAATTAAAATCGTAAGTACATTGTAAAAAATACCGCTTCAAAAGTATTCAAATTAACAATTGGTTATCTTACTTATCTTATCATTTATGGATGTCGGAAAGTTAATTAAAAAATGAAACTCAGATATTTATTAAAAAAAGGGAAGTCCCAAATTAAACAGTGAGTAGGTAGGTAGGTAGGTATCTACATATTACATTATCCGCAAAGTATACATTTAGGTACTTTTAGTTAATGCATAGTAAATTCACACTCAGGGTAAAAAGGTAGATAATTATCCATATCTCTATAAATAATGTATAGATACCACCTACTTTTCACATATTCATGTTTAAGCTGCAATCTGTGTCTACTTAACTTACTGATTGTAAGAAGTATGAGCACCCTTCCTCTTCCGCCTTTTGGCATTATTTGTATGACATAGCACTTTTATTTCGTTGCAAGACTTGCAAGCATCAGATAGGTTGTACCTACGCTTGTTATGCATAAACGAATCCAAGAGACATCAATGATAGACAGATTTCGTTATTCATAATCCATAGCCCATTATAGAAATTATCTATAGATCGTTTGAAGAGATAAATATCTACGGATATGAATAAAAAAGCCCTAAGAATGCGAGTCAGACCGCCCAGCTGATTGTCAAACCGGTCCGGAGTCGAACTGGTTACCAACCAGTTCATAAATGATCATTCATTTGAACAACTTAATAAGACTCAATAACCTTTGTTCTAATTTGCTTTTGTGTTACCACTTTGGCCGCAGTAGTATGACAACACCCCGGCCGGCATAATTATAATTATATTCTGTACTTCAGTGTGCTTCAAGTAGGTATCTACGATTATTAGGTGCAGGAACCTCCCCTACCGTTTTTCTTTTCGTAGTATTTCTTTTTTTTTTTCAGTGCAATTAGATACACTAATTCTACTACCTATGTCAATCAATTAATTAGCCTATTGCAGTCCACAGTTGGACATAGGCCTCACGCCTCACCCAAATTACCAACGCCATAGCACTCACTAGCACCCGATTCTCCGCCATGCGCATCTAGTCTATCCTACCTACCTTATTCAGGTTGTCATACCTATAACTATTCGTATATTACTATTTTTAAATTAGGAAGAAATAATCTTCTTAATTTAAATTTCTTACGATGAACACAAAAGATATATTATCCCGTCATGTTTAAAAAGAAATTCAAACATAAAGCTTTTAATCTGGCAATCTACAATCTATCTAATCTAAAATCTATATCTAATCTATCTATAATCTGCCTATTCCAATAACTTACAAGTAAGTATTGCTAGCTACAATCCGTGGTTTTGCCTTCTACGTATTTTTTGGGAAAAAATACATATAACCGACATACCGCTTATCTAATAATGTGAGTCTGCTGCTGAACAGTTGATGTTCAGCGATTCTCTTAATGAAAGTAAAGAATATCCAGACTCAAACCTGTTACCCTTTGTTAGGTCCTAGGTAGCCTACTAGTACTTAACTCACAAGTACTTCTAATTTTGCATCACGTAGGCAGGTACGTTGTGAAATTAAAAACTGTAAATATCGTACTGTAGTTAAAAATACTTTATAATCAGTCAATTCATCAAATGATTCCAATCAAGAAACACATTCATCCTAACTAGATTTGATTAACAAAAGTAAACACAAAATGCAAAACGCTACTTTCACACAAAAAACTAATTCCCACAATGAGATGAAATATCCGAGTGGCAGCGGGGCGAGGAGCCAAAAAGACTATGAAAGGAAGCACGTGCTGGTATTTCCATCTCACTCTAACGTATATTTTCATCACTCTCTTACATGTTTTACGTACTACAGAGTAGTACAAATAAGCTTCGATTCATTTAAAAATTAATGAAATAAACAGAAAATAGCTTCATTTACTTCATAACAGCCAACTAGTTTGAAGCTAATGTAAAATTTTCCTTGTTTGTGGTAACTATGATAAACAATAATATTCGTAATTAACTAGGTACCTATATGTTGCCCGCCTACTCAATAATACAATAAATGTATGATCAAAGATATTGAAAAACATACCTATTACATATTTAATAATCGTAACACCCGACTACATGGTTATCAAGTCAAATAATCTTGATACGAATGTTTTATCTACTCTTGCATTACACTGTGTATCGTATCAGTTGACTTGACCTTCACCGTGATGTCTCTTTTCATCGTTAGCATTCCAACCAGCGGAGTGTCTCGCTCGCACCAACGTTATACTTGGCGCCGCGTTTTATACAACTCCTTGAGGTTGCTGCGAGCCTAGTATCACGCGCGCTGAAGAAAAGGGTTTATCCGACGCTGAGTGACCCGGATGCAACTAGGATTTTCCGACCAAAGAAACTTATTTCGTTTTTCCCGATACTGTTCATTTTCCAATGAAACTAAAATGTGGTTTTATTTTTCTGTACTTCGTATTCTATTTTTATATGCAAATCAAAAATCAGATACGAGTTAAGTACAAAAATCAACAGGATGATGATATTTTTACAGTCAAAACTTGTATGCTTGCTTGGATATTTTTCATGATAGAAAATCTAGGCCAACAGTTATTAGCGTCCCTATCTAGAATTAAATTAAAATAGCTGCACGTCGCGTTGCGTGGTCAGCGTAGTGAAGCGTAGCGTAAATAGACTGACGCGATGTCGAAGTAACTTGCTAGAGTTGCACCAGTAGCGATAAATAAATTGTATTGTTTATATTTAATTGGTAATAGAGAGGTAATATAATAACTAGATAGTCATAATATTTACATAATATAATTAATATGAATAAAACTACTGGTTGCTATTAAAATACACAACAAGGAATTTATAGGACTACACAAATGGGGATACGTTAGCAATTGCTAAATTCAAATACGGAAATAAAATAATAATAACCGTGAAAATAGGTAGATCGCGTAAACCCTAATGAATATGTTGTAATAAGTAGTATGTTTAATAGATGTTCTATTTCACGAAGGGGGTATCTCTCAATGTAGTCAATTGCGAGTAGGTATAATATAAATATTTTAATACATATATAACAAAACTATCGTCATCACAGTATGTATCACAGAAGAATTCAAACTGTTTTATCAAAATTGTTTCGATCGCATTCAGAAATTTATTCAGTTTCGAAAGCGAAATTCGAACGAACTCCTACAAAAATGTACCAGGGTAACATAGAAGCAAGAAGGTAGCTCGTATGGTGGGCGTGCACGATTTTGTTGTTGTTGGTAAATCGGATAATAGCCTCTATTGCAAGGCACGTAAAGTAAAGAAATAAAATAATGAGGCAAAAATTAAAATGGTTAAGTTCAATTGATGTAATAAACACTGGTGTGCTTTTTTTTAAACAATGGTTAGTTCTGTTCTATCTGATGCCGATCGAGAATAGGGATGTGCAATTTTAATAGTAACTAAATAATTATATTAATTGAGTGATATAATATATTAAGTCAACCAGGTATATAATTTAAGGTTGATAATAAAATTTTGCCTAGTGGTTTGGGTAATGGATTGCTGAGACGAGGACAATATTGTCAGATAGGTACGGGTTCAGGGTTGTTGATAAATTTGTATTTAAATTCTTGATAGAAAATGTGGTTTCTAATATAAAATTGAACAGTAATTTAAAATTGAACAATAATCTGAAACGAACTACATGGTAAGAAAGGTAAAGAAATTAGTTTTATAATGTGCCTAGGTTCTCATGATAGTTATGTTTCTTACTCGTTTGCGCGAAACCTTACATCGTTTACGAATAGATGTAAATAGGTCGAAACGAAAATCATTAATGCCTTCTCACTACTTCGCCTCGATTACCTTCGCTAGACGTGACGTTTTGGACCCCCTAACGAACTTAATTAACAGTAAATTGTTAGAGCCAGAAATAAATACAATAAATTCAATTTCCTCGTTAGTCAAAGTGAGTGATTTAATAATAAAAAAGCAAAAAAACAAGTTTACACAGGAAAGGCACCAACAAGTCTTAAGTGTCCTAAAGTGAGCTTATAGGTTTGGTTCCAATAATATATTATGTCTGGCGGTAATACCAAACCGCATCGTTTAGTACAAAGTATTTGGCATAGTATTATGTCCATTGTGCTAAAGACTTTAAAATAAACGCTATAAGCCCAGAAGATAATGATGTACAGGCTGTTCGCAGTTGCCATCAGGTGTTGAACACTGACATAGCTAATGGTCACGATAGTAAAATATAAATGAGTTCATTTTTTATAAATAGGTAAAAGTCAATATCCAAGACGAGACAAAAACACGTCACCAGTTCCTTTCAAGTTCAAGGGGAATAATTTGATTAATCGAGCCTCAAGGACACGTCTTGGAAGGCCGAAATCTTCACCTATGTAGGTATTAGGACGACATTAGAACCATTAACAGAATATTATATTCTTGCGAACTAACGAAAACAATGAATGATGTATAATCTTTCTTAGACTGATTTACCACTTTGGTAATAAGAAGTAGTAGCCTACTCTTGGTAATAACATCTCCCAACGTTATTTGTCTTCGTCTATAAGTAAGAGAAGTCAAATGACTGTATATGTCTATAACATAGATATATGACTATAGTAGGTACCAAAAAGCGCATTGCATGCCTAATAATTAGGCATGCAATGCGCTTTAAGTATCAATAACCGCTTACAATTATTGTAAGCGGTTATCGATACATGAAACCAATAGGTAAGATCGATAAGGAGATGTTAATTACCTGTAGCTCAGAAATCAAATAACATTTCAAGAAATTTCATTTACCTATTAGTAAACTATTATCATCGCAATTAAAACTTAGTTACACTTAACACTTAGAGGGACATAATATAAAATTAGTATTGTAACACAAATAAATGTCAACATGCACATTTAAAAGCAAAGTCAACATTTTTTGTCCAAACAACGTCGGCTGGAGGGTGAGTTATGGCACCCTTTTTACGCCACCCCTAGGGAACAAGCATTTCACAGAATATTAACTTTTATTTTAAAAGCGCTATGGTTGAATTTTGGATGACAACACGGAATAGGGGTTTGTTTAGTTTATTTGAAAATTTTAACCATGCATTTACGGAATTGAAATCTTTATGGTAGTGCAAATTTCCTCCAGGCAAATTCTACTCCTTCGCAGATATTTTATACTGTAATTAATTTTCTTTTGAAGTGTAATAGGTATAAAGAAAGACTAATAGGTTCAGTTTAACAAGTACCTACTTAACTATAATAAGGTGCTTCAAGTTATGTTTAACTGCCTTTGAACTGCTATTGAATTTTCAATAGCCGCATGGAAACATGCCTGATAGACGACAAGGGGCTCGCCATGTGATTCCAAACGCGATTCTAATGATTAAATACCTTATCACTCTTATGTTTCCTGTATAAATCACGCTTAATAATGTAATTAGGAATATACCTTGCGCTTAGTATAATGTTCCACTACAAACTGATTAATATAACATAATTAGTAAGGAGCTCATTGCCAAGTAGTATTTCAACTATGATTGATGCAAAGCATTGAAAGTTAAATTAATGTTAACCGGCGGGCGTACGCCTGCTTATTGTAATGACAATCGTGACAGTAAATCATTCGGCCACGGTGAATTATTTCTTTATCAATTGGCCTAAATGTTGTTGACTGGATTCAATGTCGTCATAGTCCCATACCTTTTTTTTACTAATTTTATAGCTGACAATGTCAGATTTAAAACAAATAGTTCATTCTTTTTAAACGAATTCTAAAAAGGAGGAAAGTTCTCAATTCGTGGGAATCTTCTCAATTCGTAGGAATCTTTTTTTAGAATCCCTTAGTATTTTTTTTTTGTAATATTGTTTTGTTTCTAAAGAGCCAATAGATACGTTATATTTCACATAAACAACTTTTAATACTAACATTATAACTCACAATAATTGCAAATTTAATTTGATTATTGAGTCTCTAATATATATCTTAGTATCTATCTATAACGATAACGTTGAATCGTCAGTAGGTAGCTGTCCATCCCTATCCGTCGGTTGTTCGAGTCCTATCTGTCGATAGACGCTCAGATAGAAACGTCACGGAATGTACTAGGGTCGCAGTAGTCGGCAGGCGGTATGCGTCGGCGGACTGTACGACACTCGGGTAGTCGTGGCTACGCTATGCTAGGGGTCGCGGGGTCGCTGTGCGGGGGAGACTATCTTGTAGATTACAAAAAGGGATGTCAATGTAAGCTTTTATGATAACAATAATATTTACGTACATTTTTAACTAATAAAAATGTAATTTATTAAATTTAGAAATACGTTTCGTAGTGATAATGAAGATTGCACACAACGCACAAAAGCGTAACCCAGGGTTGTCTTTAACGATGGAATCTCAAATCAATTAAAATCCTTTTGATTGCTATCATTAGTTTACTTTGCTTTTACGGGAGGGACTGCCGTCTGACATCTGAACCCCATGAACCTCGAGAGGAAAATCAAGCGAGTGGATATTTTTTTGGTTTGGTTTAATATTTAATATAAATAAACAATTCTAATAAATAAAAAAATATACAAATTTTTATTTACTGAGCCATTAGAAGTGAAGACGGGGTCGAGAGGTATAAGCTAAAGTTAAATAAAAAATATTAGCAAAGCGTCTTATTGAAGCTATTTTCGTCACCAGAGGGTTGATTCATTTCTTGCGCAGAAAGTTATCTTATCAACTAACTAGGTATGCGGTCTTAGTAAAAAGTAGCATAAATTGTCGAAGATGGCAGCCCTACCAGAACCCCATTGGCGGGAAGCGCGCCAAATGTTTGTGACGGGCCGGGCGGCTGGCGGCTGGGGGGCTGAATTGCCGCTACGTGATTAGAAATATTCTACTCGCAGGATGCTCGCCGCACGCCGCTGGCACTGAACACTCATTTTATGCTTTGAGTTTCTCGTTCTACTAGATCACCAAGTTGGACGCTGATTGTTGCTTCCCTGGTAGGGAAAGACTTATAATAAAGTATTTTAAAAATGAATCAATTAATATTAAGAAACAAATAAGAATATTAGTAACCGAATTAGCTAGTAGGCAGGTTCCAGATTCCTCTTAAGTTTTAACCCTTCCAGATAGCTAAATTGCTTGTGACTGGTTTCATGTCGGTAAGGGCCAGGACTCGAACCCGGGAACCCCCAAGAGATTACCAACGGTCATTTATTAACTAGGTTGAATTTCACCCGTGAAAACTGGTGCAAATAATAAAATTGCGATCGAGTTCCACTAAATAGATCTAACTCATTTATTAGATCTACTTAATTAGTTAGTTAATACAATGCAGTTTAGTTATAATTTGAGAAATCCGCTCTTGTGCAACTTGTAACAAGTGCTAGTAATTACATACTTTGAAGTTAGTAAATTACTAATTTGACTGTCAGACATTAGTTGATACACCACGTCTTCAACACGCTTCAAACTCCTTATAGCACAATTAAACTGATTAAGTGTCCTTCTTGTTCCCTAGTTAATCCGATATTAACAAGCCTTCAAGTTCAGGTAAAAACCTTGAGTAAATAACAAGGCCAAAACAATTTATGATCTCGTAAATAAACATAATTGCTGTGTTCTCACCTACTTCTTAGAATTGAAATTAGTGATAAAATACGCTATAAATGCGACGCAATGTAAAAACTGGCAGTTTTAGTATGGTTTTATCGCGGGCTGATTCATCTTGCAAGCTAACATATTTCTGCATTGGTAATGCCAAGTTTCGGCTGATGGTATGTAATGTAATTAATATTTATTATCTATGCATTCTCACGCGACGATTCCATTTCCAGTCGAAAATATATCAAAATACAAGGAATTCATAACATAATGTATCCCAGTACTTAGTTGTCACAGTTATGTTATACATAATCGACCACTTTATGTTATTATTTATCTTATCTTGCCGAGTAGTGGAATTTGAACCTTCAATCAATACAATTAAGGACCATTTTACAATTACCTACTTTGCATCAATCAACTAGTTGCAAAACGAATGAGTGCTTCTCATGTTCGTGTTAGCCTGGTACATGAAAATCAACTGTGTCATTGCGACACATAACTTCGTTTCGTGCTTCGCTTGAACAGACAAAAAATGAACTGGTGTGGGGTGGACATAAGATTTGTTTTTGTTTTATATATAAATTGAGTATAGTTATTCTGTGGTAGAAGTCACACTGTTTCATACGCGTTAGCATACTGCTCCGTGTGTATAATTTAGTGTGAAATACCTTCTTAGTGTATAGCTATAGAATACATTGTTTCGACAAAACATAGGTAGCTAATAAGTCGAAATTTGTGGATTTTAGGTTACAGCTACAATGAAGCCGCGCCGTAAATAACTATCTGTCCCTCTGCTCAGCTGCTCAAAATTGAATTGTTATAAATAAGCAAGGAAAAGTTAGCTCGCTGTAGTTAGAGAGCTACCGGCACAATTTTCACGTGTTAGTTTAGTTTTCCATCACTAATGAACTCATAAAAACAAGTGCGCGTATTGTAATTGTAAAACTGCGATTAGCATGTAATTGTGGAGGCAGTGCGTTTCACCGTGTAAATAATTTCGAACGTGATAATAATATCCGCTGGCTTTCGCGATGTTATCTGAGTAGAGCGGCCGAACGGGAGCGAGGCCCGAGCGCTTGCTTCATAACTTACTATTATTTCGTTATTGAGTTATTTATTTTCTTTATTAACGTTTTTAATTGAAGACCAAATTACTGGCAGGTTAATCAAGATGTTTATTTAGACAGTTATCACTTAATAAATCAATGCTAATTACCTTGGAGCGAAGGGTTTTCAGTTTTGATTTGGACTATAAGTGGCACTAATTTACCACTAAGGTCCTAGTGGTTACACTACTAATTTATTAATAAACGTGAAAGTTTGTGTGTATGGATAGATGTATGGATATACGATTGTTTGTTACTCTTTCCGCAAAAACGACTGAACGGATATGGATGAAATAAAGTCCATAAGTACTCAACACTTGCCTGACCCAAGAAATGAAGCCATGGCAAATCACACGCAAACGCAAGCTGTAACTAACGAGACGGTCGTATTACGTACCTACGCCACGAAAGAAGCAGCGGGCGATAATTGCTATTTTATACAAAAAGTTTAAGATAATAATGTAAGATAATACAATTTAATAATTAAATTCGTCCGCGTAGGTCATTTAATGTAGATTACGCCCTAAATAAAGGTAGCGACGCAAAACATAAAACTTTACGAGTTTCGTTTGCGTTTTACAATGTGGGTAGGTATGTCGTGTTGTTCGTGTACGTTATAGCGACGTATAAAGCCCCCCCCCCTCCCTCCCCCTGGCCATCGTATAATTAGGAACATTTTTGAAATTATAACAGTCACCTGCTTTAATGTAAATATCGAGCTTTCCAATAACTTTATTAATGCCTAGCTCCTTGGCTATATATCCTGGATTCGCTTCGGTTCACTAAATATCGTCGTATCTATAAGTGGCTAGCGAAATTTACCATTATAAATATAATATAATATAGGTACCCTTCTCTTTAAATGGTGAAAGAATTTATAACTGATTTCAAAATTGGAGATCTGTTACCTCAGGACTTTGGACTGGGTGAATCGATTTTGAAGATTCTTTTTTTATTTGAAAGCCGGTCCCGATTTGGTCCTGTTGAAGCCTGTTTTTTACGAATTATTACAAATACCTAAACAAAACAAAATTCGCCGTCTATCGAACTCTTACTACGATATTAGATTCTCTATAACTCTCTAACTCTTTATTAGCTAACTACCTATATATATTCCAAAAATACGAATTCGAATACGGATATTTAGTGTCAAGTTCCGTGGAAACGTGATGAACTAAACCGAGTTTAAAGCTAGTTAAGTTGAATGGATTTTCACAGCCAGCCTTTGTTTTAATCAATAAAATTAATTGAATGCCTACCTAAAACGTGAGATCCCCATTATTTTAAATTGAACGCAATTATTTTCAGCAGTGAAATCGGAGCTAAATTATTATTGATTCTGATTTCGGAGTCTACCAGCGAACTAATGAAATGCACTAATTTAGTGAAGCAACATCGTTTACATCGGTGTACAATTACTAAGTGCTTTTAAACCGGCAGGTGTTAGAGCAGTCCTATATTATTAATTATTCCTTACCCATTTTGGTTAGGTGTGCAGTTAGGGTTACCAAATGAAAAGGCCTGATTTCTATATAAACCCTTTTTTTATCGTGCGGAAATCCCCACGGGTACCCCCCGCCGGGGAGCGGTTACGTCGAAGTCGAACCGACTAAAACCGCACAGTGCCTCACACATCGGCCTGACTGGCGGGGGAATCTGCCGAATCTGGTACGCCCTAGAAAGGATATCCCAGAGAGCCCGACCGATCTGTTGAAAAACCCTGAGATTTGTTACATTTGATGAAACGGTGCGGTGGTGCAGATGCTAGACCGTCCACGTGGTGCACCCCGGACAACAGAAGCGGCAACTATTCCCCCATATTCTTTAGAGGAGTTGCCGCTTCAAGTTTGCAGGTTTAAGAGAAGGAAAACTCGAGACAAAACCCTTTACCACTTCGTTTGGCCAGCGTGTTAACAGTAGGTCAAAACAATCTCAATGCATGGAAGGCCAGGAGAGAGGTCTGGTCCACAGAAATAATAGAAGGTAAGGTAGGTAGGTCCATACTATTATTTTCGATGATATTGACTCGGTTCCTATTATAGATCGTAGCGGGTTTTTAAATACTTAGCTTAAAACCCTTCCCAAGAACGATCATATTAAATGTGTTTATTATTTTCTAAATCGCACGTGTAATATCTGAAAAAAGCGCCATTAACAGACAATTTCTTCAGTTTTATTATTGGTACTTATAGAATCAATCTGCAAGGAAACGTGGCCGCGTGTAAAATAATATAACTTATTCTGCGCACGAGTCTCGATACCATCTATGGCGACCGTTTACAATAATAAAGGTCAGAAGATATTAAATATTCTGATAATTATTGCGAGTTACGCCAGAAACATTTGCTGTTACGACGGCAACGACGACGGTTTGCTTGGCTAATTGATTTTGAAGGCAGTTATACATCGAGTCAAAAATCTTCACAATCGTCTGAAAGTTGGCGCATGCGCATGAAACTTGCCAATCAAAAAATCAATAAAAGACTGATCCACCAATGACGCAAGCCTTTTGAGCCCTTAATTAGTTTAATAGGCATATCTATGGAACTCTCATTCAGACGGCGGTGGATCCTATAAAAGTCAAGATCTTATATCGTCATCCTCATACAAATTTCCCAGTTGCATTCAAAGTTCCGCTTGTTGATTTTGATAGGTATGTCGGCTTTACCGTGAGTCACTGTTGTCTGAACTCCCAACCCTGAGAGGAAGCCTGCGCCAGAGCAGATTGTTCGGCGGGTGCACCGACTTGTGCTGTTCCACTTGACGCTACCAACAAATGGGTTGTTCCACTTGTCCCTACTAACAAATCCCCCCTGGTAGGTATAAGTGTAATATTATTCCCCTTGTTTTTACTGATAGGAATGATTGGAAATTAATGCCGATGACATTGGCTTGAGTCTCAACGAAATCGTAATAATACGCCTTGTTATTTTTTACTTATCTTATTCCTATGAATACATGTCATAATACATTTTATATTGTTTTTATTAAATCACGATTATTCAGAATGATAAATCATTTATATCGTATTCAGTTAAGTTCATAATAAAAACAAATTCAAACACCTTGTTACAAGCTGGCTAGCATTGCATAGGTACGCTACGTCCGTAATATCTGATTAGCATATAATTGTCGGATACAAACGCGCTTTTATGCTATAAATCTTTTGTGCAAAGGCCGCCTGCGCTCACGCATATAATTAAAGTTATAGTTATTGACCACTAGCTTTTGCCTGCGGTTTTACCCACGAGGAATACTTAGCGTTCCTACTTCTCATGGGAACCTATTCGATTTTTTTATACCACGTAGGTGGCAGACAAGCACACGGCCCACCTGCTGGGAAGCGGTCACCGTGGCCTAATGGACGTGTGCAACACTAAAGGTGTCACACACGCGCTGCCTACCCTGAAGGGAAGGGGGGAGGGCTAGGATGGGGTGGTGAGTCTAGGAAGGGATGATGAATAAAAAGTACCTAGCCTAGTGTTTTTACAGACTACAATCTATCCCTGTACCTAATTTCAAAAAATCAAAGGTTTTGCGTGAAGAATAACATAGGTACACGTACATCCATACTCACAATATTAGTAGATATAATTAGACTAGCTTTGCCCCGCGGCTTCAGCCATGACATACTCCGATAGGTTATGGTAATTTATTAGTTTTACAATTATATATTTTGGCCGACCTATTGACATTTATGATTAAGTAGGGCTCCGCTCTCCTGTTTTTCTTGATAAAGTTATCTAACACAATAGGAATTTTCCAATTTGAACCAGAACCTTTTATTTTTTATCGTGCGGAAATCCCCATGGATACCACCCCCGTCGGTCATCAGGAGTGGTTATGCCGGGATCGAACCGACTAAAACCGCACGTCGTTTCGGGTCTTAATTACCGGAGTGTAGGGTTACCTGATAGGCATATCCCTCGTACCCCAGCTGACCCTGGGCCATCTAAGGTTTGAAGATGAGATAAGCGCGTTCAAACAAACAAACTTACCTAATATTAAAAAGTATATATAGATGTTAGGTATTTATGGAATGGAACTGTGGAGGAAAACCACACTGAGTTACATTGTATATATTTAGTTGCGAGGTTCAGTTCAGCACGATGATCGAACAGTTAAGTACCTATGTATGAATATTAAAAATACAGCAATAAATAATTGCTGCATAATGTTATGTAATGAGAGTAACTTATTAACGTTTTTTATTTAATACCTACGTTACGTTTTTCGATTATTAATTAGCTAATTATAATTATAATAAGGTTGCCTGAAAGAAATCACTTTTAGTGATAGGCCGCCCATTGTGCATTCAACTGTACCTACCTAAATGTTCCGAACTTGGTGCACAATAAATAAAGAATTATCTACCTATTTAAGTAATATTAGTCTTTTTCACGTTTTTGATTATATCTCCGTTTCTACTTAGCCAAACGCGCAAGATTTTCGCGATTCTGAGCTTTCATGAGATTTGCAAAATCCAGCCGCATTCCTGAGAAGAGTTCCAGGACAAATCCTGAGATATGGTAACCCTAAGTTCATTTGCGCTTTACATTTTATTTACTTATCCTCTTTGGCTCAATATGTTTAATGTAGATAACTAATTTAAGTAAATTATTTAAGCTCAGGATTTTTTAAATAATTTTTAAAAATTCCAAAAAAGTTAAAGAAAACCATAGATGGTCTTACTATTAGAGGTTCTATGTCAGCAATACACCTGAGTAGGTATGTTACTGAGTTTCATTGCTTAGTAATGATTAAATAGCATAGGTAACGAAATAGAGTAATTATCAAATATTTGAATTAATAACTCAACGTTTTAATTACTAACTTCTCCGTATTGGTTTCTTGTCGCAGCTGTTTAATTATGTTATTATAATGTTGTAAAGTAAAAAAATATTGCATTTAATTAAACTTACGTATCGCTTATATAGCTAACATGAGCATACCTTACCTACATACTTATAAATGGCAATGGCTCATGAATAACTAATGTTATTTTTTTATGAACTTAACTTTTCAGTAGGTATTTATTTCAATATCAATTTATGTTATCTGCACTAATATGTTTTAAAGCCTTGTAAGTATGTAAGTATACTTGTTTTATAATCTAATGCAAAATTTACCAATAAACATTTTAATTAAGTACCTACTCTGAAAATCTGAGAATGTGAGTTCGCCATAATAACTTAACTAGGTACTTCGTAGAAATTTAACACTCAAATAAATATAATCAGTTTCTATAAACGTTATTGCTTCAACACGAAGCTAAAAATAGGAACCAGGAATAACCTGCTGAGGCGTCTCGCTTCGTCTTCTTGGGGTGCATCTCCTCATGTTCTCCGCACAACCGGACTTTCCTTGTCCTTCTCCGTGGGAGAGTACGCGTGCCCAGTGTGGCACCGTTCCGCCCACGCAAAGGAGGTCAATGCGGCCTTAAATGACACGTGCAGGATAATTACGGGCTGCCTTAAACCTACCCCACTTAATCTTCTGTATCCTCTGGCAGGCATAGCCCCACCAGAAGTCCGACGAGACATAGCTTGTGCAGTGGAGAAACATAAACAACAAACAGACTCTCGACACCCAATGCACAACCACGAAATGCCTCCTGTTCGTTTAAAAAGTCGCCAAAGCTTCTTAAGAGCGACCCATGCCATAGACAGCGCCCCGCAGCGGGCAAGAGAGCAAGTGTGGGCCGACAAACATCCAGTTCCGGTAGGTTTTATCACACCTAAAGAAAATCTGCCACCTGGACACCACCTCCAGTGGCCAACTTGGAAGTCATTGAATCGCCTGCGGTCCCAGGTTGGCCGCTGTAAGGAAAACATGGCAAAGTGGGGCTACACTGACCAGTCGCGAGTGTCCTGCGACTGCGGTGCCCCATGCCAGTCCATGTCGCACTTGCTCTCTTGCCCTCTGTGCCCTTCCACCTGCACTATCGGGGACTTATGTGAAGCAACGGACAACGCTGTGGCCGTAGCCAATTATTGGGCTGGAAAAATCTAACTGCAGGGAAGGACTGATAGCCATTGACTCGAAGAAGAAGAAGATAAACGTTATATTGGTTATACCTACCCACTGTTATGGGCTCACAAATTCATATCGGTAATTTGGTAGTTTGGTCACAGAATACGTTTTGTGCACACATCGTTGAACACGCGATGCTCCCGTACAATAAATAAAACAGTAGCTAGTTTAAAATGTTATCGATTTGGATGCTAAATAAATATCTCGTGAATTTCATCGATTGATCTCGGTACCGCCTAAGGGGCGATTAGTCAGAGGCTTTGATAGAAGTTGGTACCGCGTAATAGGCGTGTAGTGAGAGCTTTCGATGGACGAGTAGTCAGAGCCTTATATGGGCGAGTAGTCACAGACTCACAGCCTAAAGGCGATATCCTGAACGGTAGCTAAAGATCGATGTAAATTTTAATGTAAATTGAGCTCTGCGAAACGTTTTAACTTTGAAAGTTTTACATTTTACTGTTTCTGAGAAACGATAACGCCTTCTTTTTTTACTTAGGTTAAATTAAAATGTTGTATAGTTTCTCGCTACTAAATTAGTACCGTGCTATAGATTAGTATCCACGTGCCTAGTGATGTCTATAGGAGGACAAGTTATTATTAAGTTTTAATTTGTTAGTCGCGTAATTAAATAGGTATTAGCGACAAAATGATACATTGATTTGAATATCTAAGTAAAATAACGTAACTTTATAAGTTTTCGCACATGTAATGTAATAGGTACAAACATTAGTGCCAATGTTAATTCAATATTAGCTTTCATAAAATCTTGACTAACAGTTAAGTACTGACATTGTAGTTATTATTTATGTCAATGTAATAATGTTATTGATGTACGAAGTATCATAACTGAAGTTTCAATGCTGCCAAAAGTGCGATATTATTGTCTAAGCGCATAATATTAAACACTAAACAGTAACTGACAACGATGCTGTTATTTATTCATGGAATGGCGCTATAATTCACGGTTGTATTGTATCAAAAATTGATCGCGTGATCGCAGGGATTCCGCGCGATGCTACGATAACAGCGATTTCATTTCAAACGCGCAATCAATTAAACTAGACGTTTGACTTACGAGCTCAACGTTCGATTCTTGCTGTTATTGGTTTCAGGCGAACTAAATCTCCTTTACTATTTTTTTGAATAAAACTTCCAGTAAATAGTAACGGAACACGGCAACTTGTAATAAAGTAGCTACAAAAAGTGGAGCAACCTGATTTAGTCAATAAGTGAAAAGTCCCAAACTAAACTCTGCCTTACTGCTACAGAATAAGCTCGCTTCTCAATTGACCGCCTATGCGACCTTCGATAAAGTTTAATTTACTTTTTTTTTCATTACCAAGCGCATCATAGTAAATACATAGTAGTACCAGGCCAGCATAGGCAGCAAAGAGATTGCTTCGAACAGCGACGGCGCACTATCGGCGCTATCGATATCGTGTCTGCCAATGACAGCGAAGATAAAAACCACTTCTAAAACTACTCACACAGATATATTATCTTCATGTATACTATGTGTGCTAGTAGTGATATTATAGTGGAATAGCAATTCATCAGTTTGTAAATAATCTAAAATGACTTACCTAAATCGTGCATACGTTGTTGATTGTCTTTTTGAGAGAGCGCTGCGAGTAAACCAGCATCCCCTACTCGCTGTCGGGCGACCGCTATGCCGACGGGAATCGAACCTGGGATAATAATAAATCTTGTCAAAACTGAAATATTTGAATCCTTCTTTAAAAATCTTATTACATAATTACCTATCTACTTAAAATATAGATCTTTGTATGTGAATTTCTTATATGTTAGTAAAATTTTGTACTAGAAATATGACAGAGAAGGAGGAAATTACACCGTCATCGGTCGTCGCGTCGCTTCGTGCGGAATACATTTTCATCGCCGTCTCGCATAAATACAGTACGAATGTACCAGGTGAACATGAGACTGTAAGATATCCGCTTACCGTTGTTTAGCGAGGCCGGTATCGCTGGAGGCGGGTGGTCGGGCTTGTTACCAGGCGACGCCTGTTCCAGCTTGACGGCCACGAGCTCCGAAACTTGAACGTGTTGAGGTTCACGCTTGACCTGGACTTGCACATTTTGGCCGGCGACACCCAACCACGTAACTGGATTCGTTCGACTGCAACCTCCGTCGGTGTGCATTACCTGTTTTAGACAATACGTTCATTAATTATTAAATGTTAATTAGTTATTTTGAACTTCGACATTATCATTAATCATTTAAAATTATTATTAGTTAACCATAATGCTGTACTCTTAGCCACACAATATTATTGAAAACATTGGGCAAGTTTTTTACGCGAATATTGCACATTTCTATAGCAATTTTATTCGAAAATAGGTACTTATTTATTTCTTTGTTATACCTACACTTTTACCAATGTTTCTGTTGGTTGTGTTTTGAAGCCCCAGAACAAAAAATTCAGATTTTTTGTTGTTATCGTGCGGAAATCCCCATGGATACCACCCCCGTCGACCTTCGGGCGTGGTTATGTCAGGATCGAACCGACTAAAACCGCACGCCGTCTCGGGCCTTAATTACCGGGGTGTAAGGTTACCCAATGAGCATATCCCTCGCACCCCAGCTGACCCCGGGCCATCTACGGTTTTAAGATGGCCCCCTCGGCCCCCCGAAAGAGGGGTGTGGGGCGAGCATCACGCCACTTCGCCGACGGTGGGGTGTAGGGTGACAGGCGGCCGTCCTGCCACCCAACCGTCGCCGCGTCGGCGCGCAGACAATCAGCTCGCCCCCCGCTCACTCCCCACTGTGCCATATGCTAGTCAGAGGGACACGTGGAGAGCCTTGGAGCAGCCCTCTAGAGGGCCACTCCCACCCCGGCCGGATTGGCCGCAGGCAGCAGCGTCTCCCGTGGCGAGTGGGAGGCGCTGCTCGCCTCCGTTGCCCAGGTGCACCACGTGGAGGTTCCGGCCCGCACCCGGCGCCACGAAGACCTAAGAGGCCAAGTAAACTTCGCCTGCAAGAACAGCTGCTGATTAACATACTAGGCTCTGACGCAAGCTTTACTTCACAGGTTGGGTGGTCAGGTAGCAGTCGGTCCATTGAAAGCCGTAAGTAGGTATTAGAAGCTAAAGAGAGGGAGTAAGCAGACCCTGGGCTCGACGTGAAAGCGTCGGATGCAACCGGCAACAACAATGAGATGATGATGAAAACAAAAAGTTAGATATCTCAGGTGAGTAGGCAAGGCACTGAGGTGACATATCGATGGCGCAAAGTAAAAGTGTGTGTACAAACAAAATAATGTGTGTACCGTGGAGGTAAACTCAAATATTTGTTCTTTTGATTCGAAAAGTTTTTTGAAGAGACGCTTGCACACATTTCAAGGCGCAACCCATACATAGAACATATAAAAATATTGAGTTCTCGTATTAGTTCTGTGGCGTAACCTTATGCCTCTTGCCTTTTTTGGAGAATATCGTGATACTGGATTGCTAAAATACTGACCACGGGCACCATGAGGTATTATATTATAGAAATTCTGAAGTGGGTATCTGATACTACAGTTCATTACAGTTATTATTTGACACAAATTTAAAAATGTACATTTACGGAGTAAATTTTAATAATTAATATTAACACTTAAGCCAGGGCATCAAATTGATTCACTACTCTAAATATTTACAAAAACTACTACTTACAAAAAATACGTTTCCCTCTCGATTTTTCATTTCACCCGCCATGTCATTTTTTAACTTTTTTCGGTATTGCATGCATCAAAGAGGTTTCTATCTCACTACCGTAGAGGTCGTTTAGTACTTTATCGAAATTTTGAAATGAGTATGGTTGGGTAGGTTGACTTGTTCCAACCCTGTTATAACTACAAGCCGACCAGGTAACGCACGTTTCTCCCTACAAGTTGTTTTATTACAACTTTATTCCTTATTTTAGCCTCCCCACTTCTGGGGCGTGAGCAACATATTATACGTACGCCTTAGGTGCCAAAGCTCGCCGTGTAGCCCACCTTTCAGCGGTACCGCTAGCTCCACCATGATGCCCGTTAATCAGAATTGTAAGTTGCAAGAAATTAAATTCTTACCTTTTTAGGCGAGTTTGTAAGGCAGGTGTTGCACGATCGCTTCGCCTGTTCAGTCTTGATTGTAAGCGGCTGCATGACGCTGAGGCTGTCTAACATTTGCCGCTGATCACCAGGACAGCATAAGGTATCTTGGAGACACGCCTTGCCATGTTTAGCTTCTTCCATTTTATTGTGATCCCTAGAAGAGAAATATTAGGTGGTGATGACACGATTTTTGTTTTGCAAAAGCGGGCTGTGCGTGCTATTTATAACTTGGGCCCAAGAGTCTCCCTCCGAGAAAAATTCAAAGAAATAGACATTCTTACTGTAGTCTCACAATATGTATTTGAAAATCTCATGTATGTGCGGAAAAATATTTCACAATTTCCAAGACTTTGTGATAGGCACAATATAAATACCAGGCACAAAAACAATCTTGTAGCCTGTGATAGTAGGCTCCAAAAAATCAGTAATTCTTTTCGGGGTAACTGTATACGCTTTTTCAACAAACTCCCAAGCGAAATTAGAGATTTACATGTAAGTAAATTTAAAAATGTTGTTAAAAGAAAACTCTCCCAAAAAGCTTATTATAAAATTCAAGATTATTTAGATGATAAAGAAGCTTGGAAATGAACTGTTCACTCAACTATGTTACTCGAAATAACATTGTATCTAGACTAAGGCAATTGTTGTAAATAGACCAAAAAAAAAAAAAACAGCCCGCTGAGTTTCTTGCCGGAGTCTTCTCAGGTCTGGGCCGCGTTTCGAACCGGTGGTGCATTTACTTCTAGTTTTAAATATTTATAATTTGACGTTTTGTAAGTGCCGCTTAAAATGGTCTATATAGAATAAATGATTTTTGACTTTGACTTTTGACTTTTTGAACTCATAAAACATGTGGGAAGTTCATGAATCGTAGGATTTACAGGATTTTCTTTTAAGTTCAATTACTGAAATGGTGAGGTTTGTTGGTTTTCAAATGAATTTATCATTTAAAAATATTTTGCCGATAAACAATTTGATCTCTAGGTTCAATACAGGTAATTTTCGTACATCTTGTGAAACCTACCAACATAATGATTTGAGAATCAAGATTTTCTTGGGTATTTTTATGATATTATGCAACCCACATAGAAAATACAAATTCCTTCAGAGATTTCACAAACGCAATCTGTCACATCAACTCGTCAACTAGGAAGCATTCCAAACCAAAAGTACCAGGCCGTCATAACAGTGTAAAAGACTCACTTGTCGGTAACAAGAACCCGCTGCGAGCAGTTGAGCAACTCCAGCTGCAACGGCGAGTACGGCGAGTTGGGTGGCGGAGTGGGCACGCCGAACGTTGACAGCGATGTTGAGAATAAACTCTCCGTCACTAGAACAAATTCATCCAATTAACGAATGGAATGTATGCTGCCTTGGTGTTTACAGAATACAGGTACAGAGTAGAATTTTGAGCACAGATTCTAAAATTGTCAAGTTTTGGATGAAAAATGTGGGAAGAAAACTGAAAACGTCTTAAATGATTTAATTAGCGTAACTAAGTGCACTGTTTTGAAGCCTTTTCCTCGTGCAATTGCAAGAGGAAAAGGCTTCCTATTTGCGTCTTAATTTAGCTCAAAATGAACACAGAGTTCAAATGATCCCAATATTCCCAATCTAAAATAACTAATTTCAGCAGACCTAAGACGTAGGTAGCTGACTTAAGAGCCATTGCAAGTTAGAAATTATAATCTGAACCTTTCTATCTATGGAAACTACGAGTATATTCTGTTGAAGTACAATAAATCATCGGACTGAATGTCAGTAAAACTTCCACAAACGAATACGTCAAATACAGTTTTTAAAAATACAAACTAATAAACGGACGAAACGACTAACAAAATAAACCATAGCGAACTCATTGCGCGAACAAAGATTCTATTTCTGTCGAAGCCCATGGGATCTAAGACTTTAATTACTGAGTGTCACTCGACAGCGGCGACTCCCGCGCAACACGTGCGCCTGCGCATATTTATGTCGCACTACTCGTGATGTACGATCATACTTTATCTACCACATTGCTCATTACGCTTGGCAAAAACAACGCTACTGTTACGTTACAAAAACAGGCTGCGGTTTGAAATTTCAGTTGATAAGCATTAACTATAATAGGTAGGTACTGGGTAGGAATGCTAGGTAGAAGCCGATGAAATAACGAATGGCAAAAGTAAAAGATAAGAATAAATTTTAATTGAACTTGGTAATATTTCAGTTAACTATCAGTAACAAAAGTTTTTTGGTTACTGAAAAAGTTATTTGCAATTTAGTACTTATTAGTAGAAAGTTGTATATGTAACTCTTGTTGAAGATTGTGGTAAATAATGTAGGTATGTACCCATTTACAAAAAAAGGTATCTAAATACCTTATCGTATCCTCATTCTAGAACCCATAACAGTAGCTAGTTAAGCTATGCCTACTTTGGATCTAAATCGCGATGCTTAGAATGTCGTACAACGTAAAAAAATATTGGCCATAAGCATTCTATTAGTTGTTATGTCAGAAGGATATCCTGGCTGAAGAACCTATGCCACGCCAGTCGTACAATTAGAGCACCCGTTCTCTCTTTAGAGCTGCCAGTATTGAAGGTCTGTTGCCGTAATGATCGCCAACCTTCATTGAGGAGATAGTACCCCAAGAAGTTGTTATTGACGTGACAACGTCTTATAAATTGGTTTGCCGGGTGACACTTCAAGAAACTGCGTTACGCTCCGCTCACGTTATGCGCTCACAATGAGAGCGAGTGAGAGGCACGCGTCCCTTCCACTCGGGCATGGTTAGCCCGCCTAAGAGCGAGAGAGACAGACATAAAAATTATTTTACCACTCAAAGTCGTTGTCACGTAAAACTTTCGCCCGTATACCGACTTTACAGGCAACCAATTTTTTTGATATTTATAACTACAGATAAATGTTTGATAGCGTTTTATACATATAAAAATGTAAATACCTCTAACCTATTCTAAATGATGATTGATGATGAAATGCTATCAAGTGAACATGTGCAAACTATGATGGTTGTTACACGAAATGGCTATTATACATAATTTCGTTCACCTTGACCCGTGAATGCGATCGGTGCAGTTTTATTGAAATGTCGGGATGGAAAAAGTAGATACAGCTATAATTTATATTATCGATTGCTTTATGAAAATAATTATAAGAGTGGTACGGATACATTTCATAATAAATAACGTAAACACGGTTTCAGTTCAGTCATTCATTATTTTAATAAATCCAATTTTTTGTAGATAGATACGTTACAGAACAGGACTCAACTTTTTATAGAAAAATTAAAGCATTGAAACAATTTTTAAAAACTACAAATATTAAAATAGTAATAGTTATATTGTATATTTTAAAAAAATGGGATAATTTACCATAATAGTCTAGTAATTATTAAATTTAGATATAAAAAATACGTCAATACCATTTCTAAATCTCACCCTGTCTCACACGTAACCGTATATGCCAGTCAGTGGATAGATAGCAATATACCCGTAATTACTGGTAAATATCGAGCTTGTGCGCTCTAGCGAGAATATCCTCTTAATTTACGCTGTCAGTACATTCACATCACAGATAATATAATAAGGTAGTATGAAAAAGTAGCGGGCTTGTCTGGTACATTTCACGGGTGTCACTCTCACTCAGACCTCGTGTTTCGTGGAACCAATCGTTTCAATTCTGTGACCCTGATCCAACGCCAGAATTATACACGCATGTCTTGGATTCAAAACGTAACAAAAATGAAGGTTAAGCTTATTATGGTTTTATAAAAAATAACTTTAAGTGATAATATCGCGAAATTATGGGTTAGGTTTTAATAATAATAATTGGATTGCTTTGAGGGTTCCTCATGATTAAAAAAAAATGGACGATGTATCTGAAAAACTGGCTGTTTCGAAGGGTATATGACTTTTGTTTTGTCGCAACATGAAATATAATATAACTGGGCACGTTATCTCTAAAGGTGATATAATTATTAGCTTGATCACGAAGATGTTGGGCAGGATTTCGGACGATACACCACCCAGTGCAGTACTAGGTACTAGTTCCTACCTAAGTTAATGGTGATACCAATTCATGTAAATTTTGTCAAATATTTCAGCTAAGCTCATAAACTGCTGCTTTTAGGATAATATTTCGAAATATATTCTACACGTTTGACTAGGGCAACATATCATTCGTGTAGTAATACGAGTTGCATGCTAAAGATTTGATTATTTCAATGCCAGTCCTAATTTGATCCAAACCCAGCATTTATTACAAACAATGTAAGGCCAGCTAAGGTCGGGTGAACCGCTTGTCAGAAACGTCATATCAGATATCCTCACGGTTGTCGCTCAGGGCGTTTATGCAGCGGACACGCGATGTGTAACCCGGTTATGAGAATAACGAACATTCTTTGTTCGGAGTTTTTTTATTACAATGTTTTATTACACGTAGCTGTACTAACTACCTACTCGATGTTTATGTGTACCTGGTAATCTAAGCTCAAATGTGTGTTGTAACAATTCATGAATGGCACAAATGCGAACATGTGAAATCGCTTTTCTAGATACCAAGACGAAACGGTAGTTAATATTGCTGCTGTGTTGTTTCCGTGGTTCGATGCCGAATTGGGCAAAATGTGTGTATGATGTATCGATGGAAGTTGCGGTATTTGGACAGGTAACATAATCTCTATACATTTTCCTGTCCGTACATGGTCATCCGAAGCCGTTGTTTTTTTTGGGGGGAAAGTATATAACAGGAAACTAATTGAAGACTAATAGATATTGGAGAGGCAATAGAAGAAAAATATGGATATCCGTTTATTAAGGTGTGCTTCAATTATTTAATTAATTTGTTTTTGTATTCAACAAGACAAAGTAGGTAGGTAAGCAAATTTGTTAAAAATATTAATTTTAACATTATTTCCGTTGGCTGTAGTCCGATGTAATCGTATTCACATTTTTGTAACACAATATTATAATAGATTCTATTTTATATCCCTATTATTTAATGCTATAAGTTTATAAGCAAAAAATCGTCTGTAGTGACAGAGGCGCAGATGAATACACACATAAATAATCAGATATTTGAAGTGGTCAAATTTCCAATCGAGAGGTTATGAGTTTATTGAGTGACGAACTCTTAACTTCTGAGTTTACATAACCCATTACCTCCTATTTAACTCTACAAACTAAACGTAGAAGTTAGCAGAGAGTCCTCGGACAGGGAGTCCTTACTAGAGAACGTTAAAGAAATTATTGTGTATTTATCTTCTGACAAAACATGGAAGATTATAGTTTAGTAAAGTAGTAGGTATATTTTTATTACCATGGTTATAATGGATTAGGTAATCGGTAGTTAGTACGAGGTCATGCATGGATCAACCCTGATGACTATTTTTCAAAGAAGAAAGAGTAACTTCTGTGACTTGGTCGAGTCTAAAAAGTTTAAATTATGGACTTTAAATATCAGTATGTTGCTATTCTTAGGTTTTGAGAGCGTGCTGGTGACCCTACTTTCCTCCCATTTTCTACACTGCCTAAATAATACCTTGGCTAACGTTCATGCGCCGTTTATTCTTACATGAGAGAAAATTTCCATAGATACCGCCATAGTAATTTAAAATAATGCCTGGGTGTTGACAATTTATGAAACTATAATGCAAGCCTGTTCAGATTGTTTTGACTGCATTCGAATCACTAGTTTTATACTTCGAGACATAACAAAACGAAGTCAAATCTCAGATAACCGAACCTATATAGGTATGAATCAAATGACGTCATCTGGTTTTGTTTTAGACTGGAACAATGAAGGATTCAGACAGACTATAAATTCTAAAAATATACTTGTGCTCATTGTGCTGAGTTAATAGGTACAACAACGCACAGTCAACAGTCAACGCCTTGTTGGTCCCGTCAAGTCTCGTGGATTAGATTTAGACTTGCGGCGCGTGTAGACAGACAATATAATATCGCAATCCGGTCAATATATTGTAAAGTATTCATATGCGGACGCGATACTATTGAAGTGCAAATACACGCAATTGGTTGCTACACCAGATCACGATATTGAACCGTAATATAATATTGACTGTCACGAGGCTCTCTACAAGTATGTTAGCACGCTATCACAAGTGTTTCCTGGCTTCGATTTCTGGGTGGGACAATGCCATCGAATTTTATGTTTCAAAATTTTCAATAGAAACAAGCTGCCCCTTTTAAAAGAAAACCTTTTTAAGAACAAGCTTTTATTATTTACAATATTACATTGTCATGGGACTTACATAAGTATGCTAAACGGATAACCAGAAGTGGTCGGAAAATGGCTTGTAAGATATGATTACAGACAACGGGACAGGTACTACTAACTAAATAAAAGCTTGTAAAAAGTCTAAAAACGTGTCTGGTACACGATCAATGCTAACTACGGCTACGCCCCGTGGTTTAACAGGCATGATAATGTGCGGTTTTCCTCCACGGTGATATGACATACATTATCATAATATGGACCTACGTATAGTTACCTACTGCAACTCTAAAATACTTTGGCTCAAACTTAACTGAGTTATGAGTGATTCGAGTTGATGTAGGTACTCGTAATTTATTAAGTAAAAGATCTCGGTCCCTATCATTGGTCAAATCAATTAGAATCAAACGCGCCATCACGTTTGAATTGAATTTCATTGATTTTTTATTGGTAAGTCCCATTCCATAGACTTTACCTTTAGCTTACCATCAGGCGAGGTGAAGTCATATTGACGTGACCTACATAAAAACGTGAAAGAAACCAGTCCAACTTCGGTAGTACCCACCTTACAGAACACCGCGGCCATAATAACCATCGTGTTGTGTTCCGCGGTAAGTAGAGTAGCCAACGCTCTCTGGAGGGGTTCTGTGCTGTCAGTGGAGAGACCAAAGTCTTGAGTTATCCTAAATTATTACTGAATTCCAAACTAGACTGAATGCCCGTGGAAGCCAGCAGCCAGCCTACCGATGTGGATTTATGATCAGTGATTAGATCAGAAATAAGATGAAGCCTGAATGTCGCGGCGCAACGTTGAGGTAATTTAATATTATACATTATTTATGTCAGCTTAACGTAATTTAATATTATAGTTATTTATAATTGATGTGCCTATATCCAGTAGACATGTGGGGCCTTTGATGTGGTGTGTGTGTGTGTGTGTGTGTGTGTGTGTGTGTGTGTGTGTGTGTGTGTGTGTGTGTGTGTGTGTGTATGCATGTGTGTTTATACCTACATGTGTAAGATATTTATGTCAGCATAAGCAATAATTAAATATCTATAAGAGATATTTAGAAAAAATCTTGGGTGCGAGCATAGGCATAGGCGTGTTGTGTTCCCAGTGTGTGCTTGTCTGCCACCTAAGTGGTATAAAAAAAGGCCAGTAAGCAATAATCTAACTTATTCCAAGTAGGTACTTACGTCTCTTAGTTGCTTGGTAGTCAAGATTTTCTAATCAAGCAGTTTTTAAGAAAGTAGAACCGGAGATACTATAACTTATAAACGATAATGGACCACAGCGCGGGCGGAGCCGCAGGCATCAGCTAGTGATTAAATATATTCGGATTTTTGGAGAAATATCATTATATTAACTCGTTTTTTGTAATAAATAAACGGCAGTAAATAAAGAGCTTACCTTTGTGTATGGTCGGCCTGTTGCCGGTCTGTGTCGGGAATAAGGAGTACAGCGGGAATCGGGCCACACCTGTGTATAAATTATTTTATTTTACTACGTATATCGTATGACCATTAAACTGTATAAAGTATACTATACATGAGCGCCGGTAGCATAGTGGTTAAGGAGTCGGGTTTACGATCTAGAGGTACCGAGTTCGAATCCTGACCGACACTACACCGTGAACCTACTCATAGCACAAGAAATTTGGTGTAAGTACCTGAAGGTGCTGAAGAGGTTTTCCCCTAAAATACTAGTACATTTCAGTTACTAATTCTTTAGTTTTCCAATAAGCCACCATCTTTAATTTCTTAAATTTTTGGTTGAAGTTCGCTCTTTAACTTAAATATTTTATAGAGATTGAAAATCAATTATTTTAAATGGCGGATTTCTTTTTAGTAAAAAATAACAAAATAGAACTGATTGAGTAATACGATAGTACCAGGACAACATACCTTGCTGCAGATCAGAGGGCGGGCGGGAGCGGGCGCCCCCCGCCGCCCCGCCCAGCATCTCCTCTCGTGTTGGACCACCTCACCAACTGCGAACAAACAAACGATCACGTTAGACGCTTCTATTACTTCATCAAAAAAAAGAAGAGTTCAATTATATTATCAGTATATCAATAAAAAATTAGAGTTTTCATTTATATTTATTAAGAACTCAGTTTTTCGGTTTGTCTGTGCTATGGACGCAAGACTACTGGACGTCTTTTGATGCGGTTTTTTTGTTTAAAAGGTCTTGGTCGTTCGGTCGAGTAGAATCGAAGATATAGTAAAAAACGAGAATATTGACGTACGCGCGGGTGGAACCGCGGGCATAGGTTAGTTACACTATATTACAAGTAAATGATAAGGTTTATAAAATTTAAATTTAGATGTCTTTAAAGGGGATGTTCTTAAACAAATTTCAAATGAAGAAAACGGCACAGTGGATCATAAATTGCAATAGCGTGACTGGCGGTAACAATTATTCTTTCATTAAAAAAATAATTAAGTCGTCGTGAGACACATGGCAAATGTGAAACATCGAAACTAGTTTGTATTTAAAATATCACGATATCAAAATATCAGATTGTGGGTTCTAACCTCAGCTAGCCTAAGCTGAGGTTAGAACCCACAATCTATTGCTAATACAACATCATACCCATTTATTTATTAAATGTATACATACACCAGTAAATAGTTACTAAAAAGGCCTAATTACAGCTATCCATGCTACAACAAAATGATTCTCAACAAAAAAATCACCAAATCGTGGAAAATAAATATTTCATAAAAATAAATTAACTAGTCATTTTGTAAATACAAAACTGTATCGACTCATACATTATTCATTACGGCATTTGACGTAACAGTAACTTGATAAATTGTAAACAAACTCAACAGCGCCTTCGGTGTATGCGTCACACATGATGACACACCGAGCCAACAAAGTATACGAAAAGTAATTCTACCTCCTCGGAATTCTGTTGCCCTGGTGCGCTGATTCGTTGTACACTTTCAAATTTGAGTTTACATAATGAATGGCTCCTATCGGCTTCTTACCGCTCCCACGCATACATTTGGACACGTAATTTATTTCGTCAGACTAGAATTTTTTATTTGCTGAATTATATTATTTTCAATTTTATTCTCATTTTTTATTTTCAATTCAATACCTAGTCATACAAAATTGTAAAGGGAAGTACCGATTCTTTTAAATAATTTTCCATAGTATTCATACCAGTTCTGTTTATGAAATATGACTTTGGAGGTATGGGTCATCAGGTCATCTTACTACTAAGTTAATTATGTAATTGTAGGATTAAAATTATTATAGATTTATTATTATTACCAACTATTAGGTAATCGATTGTTTTTGGTAGATCGTGATTCGTGGTAATTGTAACTTCAGAAAAACTTCAACGTACCAATTTTTTTTCTATGCCCTAAAGTCGTTCTTATTTGAAAATGTTCTTATTACTTTTGCCATCGATTACTCAGAACAGAGTAAAAATAGATGAAGTTATTTTTAAATCTGCAAATCCTTACAGGGACACGTTTCAGAGTGAAAACGTAAGAAACGTGCTATATCTTGTGCAAGGAATATGCTGACATCGCACCTTACACAGCAGACTAGCTGTCGATCGGATTGTTACACTGAACACAGAGAGTGGAAGCTGAACAGATATGTATTTTATCGTTTGGCTGTTCTATCCAACTGAATCTGCAATTTTTTTTAAATGAAATGCATTGGAAGCACAGAGTTTTATATCAATCATTTGGAATCACCATACGCATACTCCTATTATCAAATGCACTCTTTTTTACTACATTTTTAAAATGCTTACCAAAATACCAAAACGGATAAATAATCACCAAATTGTTTCGGGTTATTGCTTTGTAGGATTCTATTTCTGGTGGTTGTTGGTGTTGTAGGTGGTTAGTCATAAAATAAATAACCTATAAGTCTATGAAGACATTTTAGTACTATTTCAGTAAAACATCATCTGATGAACTTTTATCCATTTTGGTGATCTTTATCCCTTGTAGCTTTTCCTTCTGTACGTTTCCTATGTTTTCATAACTCTCTTTCTGATATCTCCAGTTCTAATAAAATTGGTAATACGGTTAATTTTAGCTCAATGTGAACATAAATGTCAAATTTAGTTTGTTTCTTTGTTACTCACGCAAGGATGGATTTGGACGCAAGAGGCTAGTTGTTTTCAAATAATAAACCTACTTAGCCTTATAAAACATAAAGTCAGGCATCGGAGTAGAAACGCTTGAGTCACTGTAATACAATACCAGTGATATCTGATACGGTGGCGTCGCCGTCGGTCGCCGTGCGTCCATTCAGAATTTGATGTCGTTACAATAACTTGTTATCTACGATTTCATCGTAATTTATAATGTATAGATTACTTAATACCTATTTTGCGGTCGATGATATTACATGGAAAACACTACATAGGTATTATGAATGGAATTGATATGTTTTTTATCTTTTAATGTAAATTTTATACTAAGGCAGCTATTTTTCTCGCAAGATTCTTCAACATTATGGAAATTTTATTGGTCGGGCTGTTTTTTTTTTTGGTTTTAGTTAGGTATTTTTTTCTCCATAGTGAGCTATTCTATCGTTGCTTCTTTTCCTTGTTGCCTAGTTTCCTTAATACATATATTTTTAAGTATTACTGGATCAACATGTGTTCCATCGTTATCCACTATTGGTTTATTGTAATAAAACGCCGTAGTCGATTTTGAAATGTTAAAATACAAATTGTAGTTAAGTTTAAATTTAAGTTATCGAATATAAGATACCTATAACAAATTAAGGCGTCTCTTAGCTTATATTAAAGGGACTATTTATGTTAATATCTGGCAACCCTACGAAGTCACTAAAACAGATTCCATAAAGAAGTTCCAAATTGTATTCTAATAGCGTTTGGAGAATTGTGCCGGTATTCCGGGAAGGTCTCCAATATCGGCCTTTTATGCGACGCCCTTTACCTTTGAAATGAGTTAGGTAGTGTAATTTATTCTCTGCATCTTTAACTGTTTAATAGAACAAGGGTTTTTTTCATCTCGTTTTGTTCGCCCGTCCGTCTGTACGGATTGAAGGACGACCGCATGTTATTTTTTTCGGTAAACACTCAGCTTCTTTCCTTTGGATTTAACAAGCATTTTTTGTTAACTTCGAAGGGGATAGAGATTTTGATTATAAATATATCATGTAATGATTATTTTGATGAATGATATATTATATTATATTTATTGAATTCGAATAATTTTAGAAGTGAAGTGGCATATTAAGCCCATATACCTAAAGGGAAAATGAAGACAATCCCTTGAGAATAGGATAGACATAGGTATATCATAACCTATTAGTATTCGTATAGAGACCTTGGCCCTTTGAATGTTCTTTGTCCGAAAGTAATCCTTGAAAAGTGACCGTCACAGCCGGTCACAGCAATAGACTCGCCTCGAGTTCCATGGAAATGAAAAACATAATTGGCGAAATTAGGATGTTATATAACACCGCTGTTTCAAGGGAAATCAACTGTAAGTTACAGTTGATACAGTATAAATAATAAAATAACTCCAAATTAATTGCTAATAGGAAAAATGTGAAGGTGGCAACGATCAGTCAGTTGACGAATAAGTAGTGAAAAATAGGTTTAATTCAATTCGTTGCTAACCAACTTATTTGTTAGTGTTTTAATGTATGCATAATAATTATTCTACATTTACACAATATAATATTTTTTTATAATCCGTCAAAGTTGTTGTGCCTACAAATGATTGTGCTCATTTATGATAATTCCTAATGCATAAATGAATAAATTATATATTATTCATAAATATTTAGTAAATCAGTTGAGTGTAAGAAAACAATTAAATATTTATTCATATATTCATATGTATCAAATTAGCATTCAAGTACCTATAAGTACGCTAACAATTAAGTACAGCTCAATCCCACCTACTTCTTCCATCCAAAGGCAGTTTTTATCGATGTGAGGTGACTATGTGACCATATCGGAATCAATACGTGTAAAACGATGTCAGGTACTTATTGCAAGACGTAGGTACATGGGTATCTGGGGTATTTTGGAAGGAAATCTTCAGGGGCCCCGACAAGACATTAATTGCCTGTCGTGCAACAGACAATCTCTGTTGCCGTGTTACATGGTAGTCAATCTCGAGATTAAACAGCAGTCGTTTCTATAAGCCAAATGAGCCAAAAATAAAATGGAAAGCGGACCCTGAACTCCGAGATTAAGGAACCTCGGATACACCTTTTTTTTCGTGCGGAAATCCTCATGGATACCCACCCCGCGGCCAGCGGGCCAGGTTATGTCGGACTCTTACCGACTAAAACCGCACGCCGTCTAGGTTCTTCTGACGCCAGGGTGTAAGGTGGCCCAAAGAGCATTTCCCTCGAACCTCGGATACACCTGTGATCATCGATGATGATGGTGAGTCTACAACGAAGCAGCGATAAATAAATATATATCCGTTCTTTACAGTATGTATGGCAATAGGCTTGCTTGGAATTAAAATAGCGATTAACATAATTCGTGTTAATTTCATATGCTACGAATATTATGAATGCGAAAATTTGTTTTGCTACTCCTTCACGGTTGAAACAGTTGGACGGGTTTTAATGAATTTTGTAATAAAGATACCTTAGGTATATCTTTTCTTTTAGAAGCAAAAATCTCCTCGGTTTGCCCCCCGGTTATGTTAAACTAGAACCGATTAAGACCATAATATAACCTGGATTATGAGATTGGTTTTTAACTTAGCAATTTTATTAAAGCTTTTATGTTACCTATACAATATTTTTTATCACAATTATTCTTCTCTCATGTCGATGTCGCTATTTACTTGCATGTATTTTTTTACATTAAATACATAAATACATAGTAACATGCATGCAGAATTAATGGGATCATGCTATGTAGTATCACCCTTCAACCAAGTAAAAAGAAACTTGGTCAAAAGTTGTTACCTTGCACTAGCCGTGCTCACAAACGGAATAGCTCCTACCTTTCTGCCGCAAACTTTAGGAAGCTACATGCGTGATAATTATGCGCATAAACTGTTCAATCATCTACTTTGCTTACAAGGTATCGAAACATTACAAAAATCCAATTAACAAGTATGGTAATTAGTTAAAAACATAATTGCAATATTTCACAAAGCCCGCTATTTTTCCATAACGGTTTAGTTCCGCTAGCCGGCCTTATTAATGATAATTTAATTGCTTCTAAACTATACGATGTGTTGCTGTGTTTGGACGCCCGAATATGTTGAAACACTTACTATTATCGCCTAATAAAAACCGCGTAATAGTACTTGCATCTTATTTAAAAAAAAACTGACCACACAATAATAGGGCTATGATATACTAAAAAAAATACCAAATTAATATACCGAATGACGAATCCGGAACGCAGCACAACCAATCAGCATTAAAATTATACCTGTTAACAACGTGTGGTCACATTCGATTCATGTAATACCAGTATAAAAGCGATCAAAACGGTGATGAGTAAAGCTCGAAACCGTCTTTATAACTTGAAAAAAAAATCATATTCAAAACGAAATTTATATTAATTCTCTGTACTGCGAGTGCGACCCTCCGAATTGAGCTCCCTCTTTAGAGTCACTAGTATTCGTAAAAGGTATTTTCCTCATTTCCTGTCCATTATGCGTTTATCGCCAATATGAAGCCCTTGAGGATCTTAATTTCTATTCATTACTTTTAATGAAAAGAATTCCTCGCATATCATTATAATTTATAATTATTTCTCAATACTCTCTACCTCCTTTAGAGGGCGAAAACCTTTGATTATATCTATGCTCTTATAAAATTGTAAAGTAGCTGTGTCTGTAAATTGGAGATTAAAAAAAAATCAAAAATCTCTAATAACTTTTGTATGAATTATGCCTATAGATATAACTCTATCAGATCTGCTTAGTCATTCTAGGGCCGCAGTCTCGACATTTATCGCTACGACTTTGCTACCGAAGTCGCAAGCTAAGATAGCGACAAACATCGGTTGCAGTAACGATTCTTGCATCAAACGGTATTCTGTACATTTGAGATGATCAGAAATAATGGAGATACCGATAAATCGTTAAGTTTGAGGTGATATTCGTTAAGATACCGACAAAAATCGTTGGTCTGGAAAGTAGAGAATACCAAATAGCCGTTTGGGTCGTTACGTGTTAGCGACCGAATTCGGTAGCTAAGGCGTTGCGATAAATATCGAGACTGCCGCCTCTGATCTGATAGAGTTGCATAGGTGTAATTCATATAAATGTTCATTGACGCATAGTTACTTGCTATCGTGAATTAAGAATGCCTCGTAACGTTTCGTAACCAATTGCTGTCGGAATCATTTTCTCTGCCTTCAAACGACCTTCGTTGACGACAATAGACCTCGTTAAAGGGGCCTTTCTTTGCTGGAGATATCGCATGGACGATATAATATGTCTATGCATCACCATTTAGGGATTAATATTTCTAATTATAGGTATACCTATTTAATTTTATATTTCTACTAGCGAACTAGACAGACGTTGTTCTGGATGCTGAATGAAGCGCAATCTGGTCGGTTGATTTTGGTTCCAGGGTGCAACCCAAACACATACAAAAAAAATCAGTCAAATAATTTTGTAATATCTCTTGAGTCTCTCATTTGAATTTGAAGTCAGACGGAAGGAGTAGGTAAGCGGACAGGAGCCTGGAGCTTCGAAGCCTCTGTTACAGCACTTACAGCCTCGGTAACAACTCTAAAATAAGCTTGTCTTCAAGATATTTATTATCTGATTGAATTGAATTGATATCAATTAAACATTATTTTGATGTTTGGTGTTGGTTATTGATGCTTCGGAAGCTATGATTCATGACATAGTAATAAGATATTCAATAGTTAACATGAAATATGTTGATAAATTTGAGTTTATGGTTGTTTGTATGGCGATAAGATTCCTCATAAAGATTGTATTTATGAGTTACTTACATGTTTATAGTATTGACAAAATGTTAATAGAAGCTAGCAACTCAGGACCGTATTCTAGAAAGAAACATGAATCTCGATCTTAGACTAGTTTTTCTACGCTTTCATTACATACAATCTGTACTAAAAACTAGCCTCTCTATATAGTCGAGGTTCATTACTAAGTATCGTTGTAGAATAAGGGCCCTGGACTTCTAATTTAATAACTAAAGTCGGATGCGATCACTGCGATCAGTGAAAATAATTGCGATCACATTGCACACATTGCACCACGTGCAAGGCTGAAATGTCACCCTCATATAATTGTTTCTATGCGACGCATTTTGCCACAAACCAGTATAGTGTTCGGAATCTAACTTGGCAAGGTTTTGGAGTAGTGAGGCCCACACTACTCCAAAATCTTGCCAAGTTAGATGCCGTGCACTACACCGTGCAAACAATTCCATCAAGAACTAAGCGGTTCGGTGTCGGCGGTCGGAATTCTTTACCAGCTCAAGTGTTTCCTCCTTCTACAGTCCCGGGTCCTTTAAGCGGGGCGTGTAAAAGCATTTAATGAGGCCGTCAAATTGAGGGCCACCATTATGGACTGCGGGGTTTGTAATGGGGACCCCCTTCCTGAGACTTTACTTTTAGATTACCAGCAGGCGAGATGAAGTCATTTTGACGTGACCGATATATTAAAAAAACACAAACTGGGTAGGTTTATTTCGACTTGATCGCGGTTACTATGGTTTGAGAAATCCACTCTAAGTATTTAATAAACTACTAACTAATGAACAGATTTATATGCATATCTTTTGAATGTTAACCCCGTCGCTTAGCGTGAGTTATGTGTTAATTGATTACTCTAAAAGGTCAAACATAAATGTCTGCTGGACTGCTTAATCCTTATTTAACCTCAATTAATCAATTCGTTGAGTACAGCTTATTATAAAATGTTAAATCCGGTGGCCATATTGATGGTCAAGTTGATATCTCGTTTAATACCAGCGACCCGTCTGCATGGATAGCCATTTATGTTGATCCGATTGCTTTTGGATAAACGAATTCCTGCCGATTTAATGTTTATACCGGTGTGTTAAGGATGAATGGCCACACCAATTATACGAGTATTTTTGGCCAATCCAAACTCACCCAACCTATAAGCCAGAATACCTGCATTTTGTGAAATAAGGCTCGCCTCCAGCACTCCAACTCCTTATAGCACCCGTTCGCAAATTAAATCGCGATTGTAACATCGAACTAGCATTCGTTCAGCAGTATAATCTAGGTATATCAGTCAATTAAGTGTATATTATATCAAGGTAAGCCCCACCTAAAACACTCGCGCGAAATAGCACAGGTGCTATTCGCACGGGTGCTTGGTAGCGCAGGTTTAGATTAGGTGACACCCAAGCGTGAATAGCACCTAGCCTAGTCCACAAAGAGCACCTGCCAAAAATATAGATAGGTAATCTCGGTTATGCTGGGTGCTATTCACACAAATACTATGCGGACAGGTGCTCTAAATTTTCAGTTTATCTATAAAAACACACGTGCCCTGGAACCATTCACACCAGCTGACATCTAAGTACAACATATTATGAACATTACGACCTATAACAAGTTTCCCGACGTCCTTTGTCTGTTGCACAGTAAATTGTCAATATGGAGATGAGTGTGAATGGTACCTGTGTGGGGTATGATGTGGGGTCCGTGTTGTGTCGTAAAGCAGTCCCAACTGTCTATTCTTTAGACACAACAATGACACATCGACATTCACAGCACTAGTAACGAAACGCACAGGACAAGTGTTTAAATGATATTTTGCAACTGTGATGGATTGTACTGGTATAGTAGGGTAGTATAACATTTAATTTTGTAAGGTACAGTTACCATTGGCATTAGCTTAGCTCTCTCTAAAACTTTACATAAAATTATCTGAACGTTACTAAAATAATAGATACATTTTTATTTTATTATTGGTAAGCTAGATGGCTTGAACGATCGTTTGTTGAGGTTCACTGTATGTACATAGCAGAAATTAACTAAATAATATAATAATTTGGTAATGATGCGGAGGAATTCTATGAGACATGTGTATGTAAATATGTATCTGTTTTCGGATAGTGTTAGCTTACAATTAGGCAAATTAAGAGAAAAATAACTGAAATCAAATAAAGATAGTCTAGATCTAGGTATAGTTGCTTATGAGATTCGATCTTGAGACCATGATGCCTTCTCAGTTCTCAGTCCGTCTGATAATTAAGTTTACCTAATGGTGGATTATACAACGAAACCAGCGTTTTTATTTACAAAGTCATATTAATTTTTGGGTCAAATGCGGTTTCATCAGGAAGGTACGAAAACGCTTAACCCATTTTAATTAGAACCTAGTAGTAATGTATAAAAGAATGTTTGTCTTTATTAAAGGTACCGCACCGAGACATAAAATTTATTTGAGAACCGTAAACAGAAGCGTGTGATGAGACGAAATTCGTTGGGATGTCCGTCGGAGGGCGTCTGACGCACTCGAAATAACGCAAATGATCGATCGAGATGACTCAGTCCGGAGTCCCGTCTGTTAAAAATGTCTAAACTTGTTACAAGGAATAAAGGTTGTTTTTTCTGGGTGTACATCAGTGCACTCGGCTTATATTAGGTGTAAATACTCTAGATCTGGTATTTTGTATATTTGATCAATTTGATCATTATCAATATTCCCAATTCACAATCTTAACGAATCATTCGTCAAGTAATAAGTTTTAAACCAAAATAATAAACTCGATTGCTATTAAATAATCTCTGCGCGCAATATCTATCTCTTGTTGAATATTATTGATTGGAACTAGGCAAGTATGATATTTTCAAAAGTTTACGCGGATGTCATACATCGAAAGGTTCAATGTAAATAGTAATAACACCAAATAAATCGCGATAAAATTCATTTAAAATAATTTTATTTCAACGAGGCAAGTAAATCTTTAAAGGCTCCATGGTAACTATCAGCATGCATCCTACGCAGCTTTCAAACTAAATCTCTTAGACTTGCAAAACATCTATTATTGTAGTTCATCCATACATTCTGTACAAAATTAACAGTTCAAATTAGGTATTGTTGATATAGTTTATACTCTAGCCCCATCAAATATCAGTTCAGAAATATATATAATAACACACAACAAACATAAGCCTTTATGTATGCATGAATTTTGTCACGTCCAACCTAAATGACGGCGACAAATTGGGACATTGTTGAATTCATCTGCATATGTTACAACGTAAGCCACGACTGTCCCATTTAAAGCTAAACTGGCCATGTCTGATACAGTAATTCACTCATGTCTCAAAGGGTTAGTAGCTAGGTGTCTCACGCTCAAATCACAACATGGAGTAAAGCAGTGAAATTAGAAGTACAGTTTTATTATTCGCTACATCTTCGTTATCGCACCAAAAATGTATTCCATACAGCTGAGGAATTATTTAGGTAAGATTTAAATTGGTGCTATTCAAATTGGTTCGCTCTATGCAAGCCCTCGTTAGATACGCAAATGTGTGCGTAGTCTTTTTCTTATGATAGAAGGTAACTTTTCTCTCAGAAATAATTATTCCAGCATCGTGTGTATTTCAATTGTTGAAGTTCCTAAACGAGTTAGTAAATGCCCTACCGGGCAAGAACTCTTCATAGGTTCTCATAAGGAGCTCTTTCTCGGTAACACATTCTTGAATGACGTGGCTCTTTTGGTACTTAATGCCGGTAAAAACACAAATCAACACTACATTAGATGGTATGTTTATCAAAGGAAACAAAAATGTTAATGGCAACGCTTTCAGAACATTATGCAAATTTAAATGAATGCTACTTCTCCGTATCCAATTGATTAACCAGCTTTCTATAAAGGTAGTCGGAGATCGTTAGTTCCTGGCCATTTTAACAGACGAAAAAATGTATAAGTTTTCTTTGTGAAACGGCGATTGTTGGTAGGAATATAAATAGCTGATCATGACTTCGAAGCAAATTATAAAATACTAGCTTCCGCCCGCGGCTTCGCCCGCGTGGAATTCGGTATTGCCACCAAGTCTATTTGAATGAAACGGCTCTCCACTTGACTTTCCACTCCGCTGTTCACTCCACTATCCACTCCAAACTCCACTCCACTCTCCACACCACTCTCCACCTCCACTCTACTGTCCAATCCCGTCTCCCGACTCCACCCTACATTCCACTCTCCACTTCAATCTCCACTCCACTCCACTCTCCACTCCACTTTCCACTCCACTCTCCAGACCACTCCCTACTCCACTCTCCACACTACTCCCACTCCGCTCCACTCTCCACTCCACTGGTCTCCACTCGTCTAGCCAAAACCTTTCGGATAAAAAGTACTAAACGGATTTTAGTGCGGATTTCTTGGTTAGACCTAAAATTTGGAGATATTAACAAAAGTTTTTTTTTTCCTTATTTATTGGTTTCACTTTACACCATCTTTACAGGGTTCACCTAAGGCGACAGTGTGGACATATATCCCTTTATAACAGTATACTTTTAGTTGTAATAATCGATATTTGAAAAAAAAGACTTGGTTATGTTGACCACAAATATCTATTTTTTTGCAATCCTTGTCTGTTTGTTCGTGATGGACACAAAAACTGCTGAACAAATTTTGATGCCGCCTTTTTATTAGAAAGGTCTTGGTTTTACATAAAATCTGCCGTATGTTTGATTGCATTTGGTGAAGTAGAACCGGGGATATGACCAAAAAACGATTACCAACCAATCGACTCCCACGGGCAGAGCCGCGGGTATTAGCTTGTATAAGAAGTAGCCTATATATTACTCCAGACTATAATCTATCTCTGTACCAAATTTCAACCCGATCTATTCAGCCGTTTTTACGTGAAAGAGTAACAAACATACATCCAGATATCCCGACTGATCAACTCCATGGGTGAAGCCGCGGGTATTAGCTTGTATAAAAATTAGCCTATAATTATGGTATTTCACACTACACTCTATCTCGGTACCAAATTTCAGCCAGATCCATTCAGCCGTTTTTACGTGAAATAGCAACAAACATAATATTTGGACATCCCGACCGATCGACTTTGCGAGCGGAACCGCGGTATTAGCTTGTATAAAAAGTAGCCTATATGTTATTCCAGACTATAATCTATCTCTGTACCAAATTTCAACCTGATCTATTCAGCCGTTTTTACGTGAAAGAGTAACAAACATACATCCAGATATCTCGACTGATCTACTCCGTGGGTCAACTGATCAACTCCGTGAGCGGAGTCGCGGGTATAAGCTTGTATAAAAAGTAGCCTATATGTTATTCCACACTTTAATCTATCTTGTTACCAAATTTCAGTCAGATCTATTCAGCCGTTTTTACGTGAAAGAGTAACAAAGATATATCTAGAAATCCCGACCGATCGACTTTGCGAGTGGAGCCGCGGTATTAGCTTGTATAAAAAGTAGCCTATATGTTATTCCAGACTATAATCTATCTCTGTACCAAATTTTAGCCAGATCCATCAAGCCGTTTTTGTGTGGCAGAGTAACAAACATACATCCTGGTTAATTACATAACATGGCTAATTTTTATACAAGCTAATACCCGCGGCTTCGCCCATGGAGTCGATCAGTCGGGATATCTGGATGTATGTTTGTTACTCTTTCACGTAAAAACGGCTCAATAGATCGGGTTGAAATTTGGTACAGAGATAGATTATAGTCTGGAGTAATATATAGGCTACTTTTTATACAAGCTAATACCCGCGGCTCTGCCCGTGGGAGTCGATTGGTTGGTAATCGTTTTTTGGTCATATCCCCGGTTCTACTTAACCAAATGCAATCAAACATACGGCAGATTTTATGTAAAACCAAGACCTTTCTAATGAAAAGGCGACATCAAAATTTGTTCAGCAGTTTTTGCGTCCATCACGAACAAACAGACAAGGATTGCAAAAAAAAATAGATATTTGTGGTCAACATAACCAAGTTTTTTTTTCAAATATCGATTATTACAACTAAAAGTACTGTTATAAAGGGATAATATATGATGTCCACACTGTCGCCTTAGGTGAACCCTGTAAAGATGGTGTAAGGTGAAACCAATAAATAAGGAAAAAAAAAACTTTTGGTCTTATCACCAAATTTTAGGTCTGACCAAGAAAACCGCACTAAAATCCGTTTAGTACTTTTTATCCGAAAGGTTTTGGCTAGACGAGTGGAGACCAGTGGAGTGGAGCGGAGTTGGGAGTGGTGTGGAGAGTGGAGTGGGGAGTGGTGTGGCGAGTGGAGTGGAAAGTGGAGTGGAGAGTGGAGTGTAGTGGAGATTGAAGTGGAGAGTGGAATGTAGGGTGGAGTCGGGAGAGGGAATTGGACAGTAGAGTGGAGGTGGAGAGTGGAGTGGAGAGTGGAGTGAACAGTGGAGTGGAGTGTGGAGTGGAGAGTGGAGTGAACAACGGAGTGGAAAGTCGAGTGGAGAGTCGTTTCATTCAAATAGACTTGGTGGCAATACCGAATTCCACGCGGGCGAAGCCGCGGGCGGAAGCTAGTACTCCATAAATTATAGCTTTTCGATCGCATCAATTTTGAAACGGAGAAAACCGGTCAAAATCTTTGTCGGTATCATCGGAACTGTCCAATCAAATGAATGACAGTTAATATAAGAGTTGGGATACTGTACTATGCGAGTACAAAGATTCTACAAGTTAAACTTGCAATTCCCTTCTTTTTGTGTCAGTATTTACTTCTAAGTTTCAGTTACTAGATTGTGTCAGCTCCGTTTTCTGCCTCAGATGAAATTAATAAAATAAAAAACACCAGATAGAAAGAACCCCGGTTTAAGCTTGTTTAAATATTTTAGCGCCGCATACAAACTGTGAGCACCAGGCGCCCATAAAAGCGGGGGGCCCTTATCTAAGAGATTATAAAAGTTGTTAAAACAAAATATGTGGCAGTGTTAATACACAAACTTTTGAAGTTTGGGAACTTGAACTTGGAATTTGCTCTTTCTAAGTGAGGTTATTTTTTCATCCCCTTAAGCTGGTAAACATTTTTATTTATGAACTAGGTACTTTTATGTTGCAAATAATCGCACTGATGGTAAGCGGATACCGTAGTCGATAAACGCTTTCAGCATTTCTATCTGCAGAGAGGAAATAATAAATAGAATCGTCACATAGATAACTAATTTAATTTAAAATTTTATAAGTATTTATAAAGGGAACTGGAAAAGGCACTATCCAGGAGTTAAACCTACGACAGTACCTATTCAGAGGTAAAATATTCTGCCAACTGGGCAACCCAGACCTGTGCTGAAACTAAGCAAACAATGAACATACTAAGCGAGTTGACGACCAAAAAAAAAATTGAAAGGTGTCACCTCACTCGATTGAGCAAATTCCACATCAGCCAAATGACGAATAAGTCATCTAATACCAACGTGAATTAGAATATAACATACATATTCTTTGTTCTGCTATTATTTTTCATCCAAAAGCAATAACATCAACATAAGTGATATCGCAAACTTTGGCAGAAAGTGAATAAATAAACAAATAAATAATCTTCTGTCTGGCCGGCGGGTGTACAGGGGTTGACTACTAAGGGCAACATGGACGCAAGGGGATTGCGTAGCAACCCCGCGGAGACGAGCTCTGCTATTTATATTACTGACGTAATCGATTTCAGCATTATGATATTTAATAAAAGAAATAATTACGTAGGGGCTGCCCGCATGCCGATCGTTCTCGAGTGTCACATTGCAAATTATACGTTACGTTGAAATTATTGGTGGCTTCACAGGAGCTTAAAATGTGGGCTCTATTTTTTTTTATACAATGTGGGTGGCTGACAAGCACACGGCCTTCCTGATGGGAAGCGGTCACCGTGACCTATGGACGTGTGCAACACCAAGGGCGTCACACTCGCGCTGCCGACCCTGCAAAAACCTTTTAATGCCCTTCTTGCAGAACCCCATATTGTAGTCGCTAGGGAAAACCACGGCAGGGAGATTCCACAGCCTAAGCGTGCGCGGAATTAAATTTCTTTCATACCTGGCTTCCGAAATTGTGCGCAGTGACTAGATGAGATACTCTGTGTGGAAGCCTGAAAAAACGACTAATAACTGTGATCGCCGAAGCTAAAGGTAGCATGTTTCTGAAGGTTCTTAGACGCTTACTCACATTCTCTTTGCAATATTCAGCGTTAGTTCGAAAATTGTTGTCACTTTTCTATATAAATCTACCTATTTTACCATGAAACCTTAGTAGGTACTAAATAGGCCGCTTTCGGACGGTCCAGCACTCAATTGCGCCTGGCATTTAACCTCAATTGGTTAATTCACACTTAGCTTAGAGCGCCAATTAAATATAATTACTTGACTACAGGCAGGGTGGTTTGTCATTTTATATGGCTATAGTTTCACGTAATGATCTGTTTGGTAAAAAGTAAACAGTTGGTAGGTATCGATACAAAAAAGTTACGAGCGAAATTAATTTGATGACGCTACCGGCTGTAGACAAAAAAGTAAGTATTCATTTTATTTATTCGTGATCGTAATTTTTTTTAATCATAATAATATTGTTATGTTAGTTTAATGGTAGTAATGAGACAACAAATTAAATTATCATGTAGGTAGTATCCATATTATTCTAGGAATTGAAATGTAATTTTTATGCATCATTTTTGTTTACTGTTTGGAATTATTGGGGCACGCTAAGAACATAATATAGTAGCTAATAGGTTAAAAGACAGTCATTGAAACTTGACAGATGTTGGTGAAATAGTAATTAATAAGTTAAGTCCATGTTATTTTTTGAAGTTTATATTATGCATCTATCGCGATATACATAAAATTTATGAGCATAGAAGATTCTCTTTTTAAATAGGGCAGTCAAGTTATCGGGTGTCGCCCGACGAAGGCACCAAAAGCAATATCTAAGGTTTTACGAACCCCTTTCTCTATGCTCCTGCCTAATCTCGAGATTAAAGTTTGCAAACGTTTTAGAGGAACGGTGCCAGTAAAATATACGTTTTATAAGCTACATAGGGTTAGGTCCCATTTTCGTGAGTACTTTGAGGATGGAAAAACTTAATTTTATGAAATATGCGCATTTGTCTACGCCTGCGCTTGCTTTAAAGTATTACGATACGACCATTCAAAGTTATTTCATTAACCCTGTTTTTTGAATTAAAGGGCGAAGTCGCGGGCAACAGTTAATAGATGTTACATAATTTTAGTTACCTACGTCTACATTTCTAAGAACATGTCCGATCTACCAACCCGTATTAGGCCCGCGTATGTGGATTAAGGTCTAAACCCTTTCAGCTCTCTCGTTAGAGAGGAGACCCGTGCCCAGTAGTGGGACATAAATGGGTTTCGATCAGCCACTGTCTCTTATGATAAAGGTATGATAGAGGCAGGGGTTATAAACGTGACTACTACTGTCCTTGTTAATCGAAATGTACTTAGTGCTATGCAGTGCACCTACCTTATATGGAGCTCTAAAAGAAAACAAACAAATGTTCTGTGTACCTATTTCATTCTAAGTTTATTTTGTAAAAAAATGGAATAAAATGCTAACTATTCCTAATTATTTTTGATCGGAAGAAGTGAACATCCAGGACGGGACTTGATCATCAAAAATCATTATGGATCTCTAGTTATCAAGTGGAATAACTTTATATAACTCACTCATATTGTATATTGTCAGAAGTGAAATGTTAAATAAATAAATAATATGAGTTGCGTGTTTCTCGAACCCCACCCAGTCCAATTACTATATTCGTCAATTTGTGTCATTCGCAAATAATTGTGTCGAGCCTGGAAGTTGTTTCCGTTAATTGCAGGTTTGTAACTCTACGTGATACAGCCGTAACTTCCCAACTGTTAATTCCGTACGATTATGCAGCAACGTGACGTGACGAACTCATAAAATTGATAGCATCGTTATTTAAAAAAATATAGAATATACATAGAGATTCACCTAAAACCACTGATTGAGGCTAAATTTCACAAGTGAAAATCCATTTAACTAAACTGAGTTATCAAGATTTTTTTATACCACTTAGGTGGCAGACAAGCACACGGCCCACCTGATGGAAAGCGGTTACCGTGGCCTGTAAAAACCTTCGAATACCCTTTTTGAACGATTTAAGTATTCACTGAAATTCATCAAGTAAAATATGGTAAGCAGTATCCTGGACACTTTAGAAAGAGGTTTTTACCACACAACCCACATAATGGTAAGCTGTTTCTGTAGCTATATTACAGCGATGTTTTTTCCTTGTTACCAGCCGAAGTAAGGTTAGCATCACAAACTGTACGAAATGTTGTTTACTGCTACTTAAAGCGAGAGAATGGTACCTACCTCCTTGTTTGAGCCGGTCATACTGGGTAACTCATCCATCTACATTGCTCAACTTATCTCTCAAATTCTCATAAAACATTCACAGATAAGACGATGTTATTAAAATTTTATTGAACATTTCACGGCTATATGACAATAATGTGCGTGTACTATATGACAATATTACAGTAACAATATAGGTACCTACTCGCATTTATCGCTTCCCCGGAACTGCGCTGATAGCCGATATCACGCGCAGGGCTGTGCGCAGTAATAATTATTGTGCGCATAAAATAGTTATGGATGCCAACCAAATTATTTATTACTGGGTAGGTACCTACTCGACTCACTTAATCATCCTCCAAGCCCTGGCTTGACCCTGTAGGTTTTGGTGGGCCTTATACACCCATTGTATAATACCATTGTATGATAGTGGGTGCTAGCACCTCTGCCTACCCCTTCGGGGATATAGGCGTGAGTTTATGTTAGGATGTTAGTTTATGTTAATGTATGTATGATACCCATACACAAGGTAGAACGGAAGGTAGGACGTTCCCGAACCAAATGGTAAGTCCATTTCCATTAGTCTATAAAGTACAGTGAAACTTGGTTAAGTGGGACCTGGATAAGTGAGAAACCTCCATAACTGGCACTCATGCTGAGGTCCCAACCCTTTGGCACTGAATTACCCTCTGTTAGTGGGACGAGGTAAACCTCTATATCTGGAATTTGTTCTTTCGATTTATCATCCTAGATAACATTGTTTGTTTACTCATTCTTATTCTACCCACAAATTCCACACGTAATTCCAAGTACGTAAGTAAATTTTGAGCTTCAATTACCTTCAGTTTTAGTTTCACTTTACTATCATACAGATGTTTATTTGAAAAATGTCAAAACGAAAGCTACAATCGTTATCATTACGTGAAAAACTGAAGTTAATATCCGTTTATGAAAGTGGGAAGACACGGAACCCTCTGTAAATGAGATAGATATTTATTTATACCTGTATATCTGAGACACTGGGTAAGTGGAATACCTCTATAAGTGAAACGACATTGCAGGTCCCTTGATGTCTCACTTAACCAGGTTTCACTGTACCTATACCCATGGAGGAGATATTAATTACTTTGTGCCTATACCGCATGTTAATTAAATAGATACTTTAATCGAGGATTTTTTTTATACCACTTAGGTGGCAGACAAGCGCACGGCCCACCTGATGGGAAGCGGTCACCGTGGGCTATGGACGTGTGCAACACCTGGGGCGTCACACTCGCGCTGCCGACCTTGTAAAAACCTTCTAATGCCCTTCTTGAAGAACCTCATATCGTAGACTCTAGGGAAAAAGTAGAAAAGGATCGAGTGCGGGAGGGAAAATTAGTTAGTAGATATCACACATGGACGGAGCCGAAGTAGACAAGTTTAAATTACAAAGAATTCCCAATTCCTGCCTATCTTCAGGACACTCCACTGCCACTTCGGGATAACCTAGAAAACTTGGCATGGATGTTCGCTGCAAACTGAATAATAAAAACTACATCGAGAGCATCATCAAAACGGCCTCGCGGAAACTCGGAGTCCTGAACAAGGTGAGACGGTTTTTCACGCCGGAGCAACGGTGTCTTCTGTACAAGGCACAAATCCGTTCCGGCGTGGAATACTGTTCTCATCTCTGGGATGGCTCTGCTCAGTACTTGTTAGATGCTCTCGACAGGTTGCAGCGACGCGCGGCCCGTATTATTGGGAGTCCCGAAGTTACCAATACTCTCGAGCCCCTGCAATTGCGCAGAGATATAGCATCTTTGGCAGCTTTTTACCGCATATACCATGGGGAGTGTTCCGACGAGCTCTACCAACTAGTCCCACCCTCTCCATTCCTATACAGAACAACACGTGCAAGGCTGAGATACCACCCTCATATGGTGCAAACAATTCCATCAAGAACCAAGCGGTTCGGTGCCTCTTTCCTTTGCCGCACCATCAAAACCTGGAATTCTTTACCAGCTCACGTGTTTCCTTCCTCATACAGTCCCGGGTCCTTTAAGCGGGGCGTGAAAAAGCATTTGATGAGGCCGTCAAGCTGAGAGCCACCATTTTGGCACTATCGGTGTTTGCAATGGTGACTCCCATTCTAGAGACTTTGCCTCAGCTTACCATCAGGCGAGGTGAAGTCATGTTGACGTGACCGCCATAAAAAAAAAAATATCTCTTTATAATGATAAAATGTTTACAAGATTACTTTTTTTGTTATTAGGTTTATGATAGTTTTGGGTGAGGTTTTAGTCAATCCAATTCGGACATAAACCACCCCCAATGGCCAACAGGGTAAACGTGTCGATTTTTGCACTTAAAAAATTTTGCTCATACTTCAAATTCCAATGAACTTATTAGTTATGTAACAAATCTCGCGGACAATGTACTAATTCACAGAGCTTTGCTCGGTTTACACTAATAAAACTCTCTAAATGACGAGTACTTATCTAATTCAGTGTTTATTTCATTAACTGGGTATTCAGTTAACTGTTAATACAGCTGAGAAATATTTTTGTTACTAAAGATTTGTTAACAAATATTTAAGTAACCGATTCTGTGTATATTCATATTATAATATCTATGAAAACGGTAACTATCCTTTTCTTATGCAACTTTTTTAAGGTATCTATATCTATACCCATTACTGTACATCACTGTACATAGACAAGACTCTCTGTACAAGACTAATAGCTAATAAGTATAATTATTTATTTTATTCAGCACCTACCACGTTTCTAAGGCGCACTGTAAAATAAGATTTCCATTTAAAACTATGGGTGCTTCTGTAGGTACCTACCTACCTACTTATTCAAATACTAGATTTTATACTTGTACTTCAAGAATTTTAGTTCGCTTTAGAAAAATGGATTAAAATAATGTTTTTTGCATTGACATCCAATTTAGAGTCGAGTGTTAAATAAAAGTGATTTTAGATTGCCGATAACGTTAAAGCATTGGCATCAGTGTATTAAGAAATTAAAATGGTAATCCATGCGGAAAATGTAAAGAAAACGACCGAATAAGTGACCATTTAAATGTTTCCAACTTAATTCATTCACCTAATTAGAATGTTACACTAAGTGATTTCCAAAATGTTTTTTCAACTATTTTAAATCACGCTGATTAAGCACCTATCAGCCTGTACTATACATTAAGTTCCAAATCGCAGCCCTACATCTGGCAGGTCGTAAAGCTTTCTTTGTGAATGGAGAGTGTGTGACGGCGATAGCATCAACATACCAACATATATCTTGTAGCTCCAGTGATTGGACCGCGGAATCCACTGTATAATTTACCCACTATTTCTCGGATACAAATGCCTTTAAACACTTTTATTAACCTTATTAAGAGCAGGGGCATAATTTTGTGGCAGTGACGTGACATCTTAGGTGTGAATTGTATAGAAAAAGCATAATCAAAGCAAAATTGTTTACTACCACGGAATAAAGAATACCTATACTACCTACGCATCGCCGCGCGCCGTGATGCGTAAGCAAAGTTGCATCAATCGCAAAACGTTTAAAGCGTGAATTATAAAGAAAAGGTAAAAGTATAAGGTGTAAGGCATAATCAAAACAAAATCGTTCATATCGACACAATTTTGCTCTGCGATCGCCTCTTGTTTTTCATGAGGATCAGTCACATAACAGAACTTTTAATTTTCAATTAATGAAACGTATGCGCTACAAATTTCTAAGCATTTTGTTTTTTAAATGATTGAAATCCGACAAGAAATGACGAAGTTATCGAAGATTTAAAAACGGCTATTTTAAAACGCACACTCTCGCTGGATTTTTGTCGATGACGTCATAGCTCACATCGTGTGCGATGCCCTTTGATAAACAGACCGATACATCAACGAAGAGCCTAAACCGCTGGACCTACAAACTTGAAATTTTGACAGTAGATGCTTTTTATGTTGTAAGAATCCACTAAGAACGGATTTTTAGAATTTTTACTCCTAAGGTGGCAAAATAAGGCATAAACATTTATATGAAAGTTCTTCATTTTCAATGTTAGACGCATTAAATTTCATATACCTACTTCTGATTAGAAATAAATATACTTACACGTATATCAGCGTTTTTCAAAATTTCACTACTAAAGGCGTAAAATAGGCGATGGCTGGTTGCATGGAAAGTCCGTTATTTTGAAAGTAAGGAGCACGAAATTTGATACAGCTGCTTCTGGTTAAAAATAAACCCGTGAATCGCGGTTTTTCAAAAATCCACCCCTAAGGGGCAAATAAGGGTAGAGTGGTTGTATAGACATCCGTTATTTGGGAAAGTGTTTAAGTTTTGATGGAATGATGTTCATTACTTGTAGGTCTGCACCCCAGCTTACCATCAGGCGGGGTGCAGTCAATCCGGCGGACTGACGCGAGCGAGTGCGGTTTTCGTCGGTTCGAGTGTGACATAACCACCTCCGCAATTTTTTTTTTTATACTAAGGTGGCAGACAAGCACACGGCCCACCCGGGAAGTGTTCACCGTGGCCTATGAACGTGTGCATCACTAAGGGTGTCACACACGCGCTGCCTACCCTGAAGGGAAGGGGGGGGGGCTTTTATCTTTTTTATTATCTTTATCTTTATCTTTATCTCCGATGGCCGACAGGGGTGATATCCGTGGGGATTTCCGCACGGGTTATATAAGTATTTGATTTCTAACATGCCTTAAAATGCTATCGAACCACTACAAATGAAAGAATAAATAAATATTTCATATACTTACTTAATACATAATACTATAATAATAGGTGGGACCCGACGGTATCTCCCGTCCAAACTGAGCAGTCCGACTGAGGTAGTACCTCCGCCCTACAGAACACCGCGGCTATAATAACCATAGTGTTGTGTTCCCCAAGGTAGTAGGGTAGTCAGAGCTCACTGTACCCCTCCTCCCCCCCTCTTCCTAGCCTCTCCACCCCTTCCTAGCCGCCCCCCCCCCCTTCCCTTCAGAGTAGGCAGAACCCCTGGTGACACCCCGTGTGACACCCCTGGTGACACCCCGTTTGACACCCCTGGTGTTGCACATGTCCATAGGCTATAATGACAGCTTCCCATCAGGTGGGCCGTGTGCTTGTCTGCCACCTACGTAGTATAAAAAAAAGAAAAAATACTTAATTCTACAATTTAAAAAAAAAATCATGAAATGTTTTAGCCGAATAGCCCTATATTCTCCATAGCGGCGCGGGGCGGCGGGCGGCGACGCGCGACGAGGTGAGCTATGACGTCACAGGGTATTTCTACGCGGTGGCGAGCGTTTTTGAGATTACCGCACTAAAATGGCTATAACTTCGTCATTTTTGATCCGATTCAAATAATTTTTTTACAGAATTTATTGTTTTTTTTAGATCTATAAAACTGCATACTCAGCTAAAAAAGTGACTGATCCTCATTCTCACCTTTGAAGATGCCGCAAGGCAGGAGATTGATATTCGCAACTCTCTCCAAAAATGTAACATCTTGTGTATCCCTCATAAAGCAAAGAATTCATTAGTAAATCCGTGAGCAGAGGTTTTAATACTATATCTAGGTGAAGTACGTACGTGTTTTAATATCATATTATAATTACACAAGAATGTAGACAGACATTTACGGTATCTCGCCGGTCCCTACATAGGTATAGCACTAATGCAGTAAGGGACAAAGTTGTAGGTTTACCTTTGCGCCTATCCTATATCTATATATAGAGGTAGCAGACGATACACAAGCGAAAGTCCCCTTGTACGCTATAATTCGCATGCCTGTCTGCCACCGGTACGGTTGGCAAGTAAGATAATTGTCTGTAATGTAGAAAAATAAATAAAGACTATAACAAAATTAAAGGCTATATTGTAACTTATAGTTATAAGTTTAATATTACTACTTATTTATAGTGTAATTATGATAGATTTCTTAAACAAGGATTATGGATTAGTTTAATAATTCGTGTTTTCTGTGGGTGAACACAGTAATTCATCATTGTGTCTGAAAATTTTAGTTAGTAAATTCGTTTTTAATACCTACGTATCTGATGTTTTTATATATATGATAACAGAGAAATAAATTATAAAATTATATAAAAATGAATATCTTCACTAAGTGTTTATAAACACAATGATTCAAGTAAAGGCGACATTTCACTCTAGATTTAATTTAAAAAAATGCATTTGCTTAGTTAGGTATTCTAAAAGAGATATTATTCTAGTAATTTGGTTATAAGAAACTTGCCGACCATTATGTTTCTCTTTGCCATCGTAAACACTAAACACATCATGTCAAGAAATGCAAGTCTATAATTCTAGATTGCTTTGACATTTTTATGGTTCCAGTCTCGTTTCAAAGACTTGATGATTTTGCGCTTTGTGGTATTGTATTATACTGACGGCGAGGCTTTGACGACCTAAATACTCCGATTCCTGGAGCTGCAGTACATGTGTCATCGCTTTCAGTTTGAAAAATAGCATCATAAAAACTTTTATTAACGCGATGATTAACTAAAACTCGGTTTTGAAATAATGAGAAACTCAAACTACGGAGATGATAAAAATTTATCTATCCAATTACATTTTGCAAACAAAAATAGCATGGTGAATTTGCGTGCGAACGGTACCGCCTTGCTGCGTAGTTTTTCAGCGATGCGTAGTGAGAGTGGAGTAGGATTATACATAATTGTGTGTTTATTTAGGGTTTCCTGCGTACTATTGCGCGGGTATGTCGCCCTAGTACTCGCTCGCGTAATTATATCAGGTGGGGTACGACGCTCCCTCGCATACTTACTGTACTTATTATTTGTTAAGCCTTAGTTACTCACTAATTTCGAAAATATAAGTAAGTTTATGTACAATGTACAAGGCATGGTAGGGCGTGTAACATACAATTCGTATTTTATAAGTAGGTACTTGGTACTAGGTGACGGCGACCGATGCAAATAACTTAAGTAGTTTGCACGTTTTCAGGAAAATATGAATTTTGAACTATTATTCGTTAATAGCGAGGACTACAATAGATCATTCATTTTACTTACCAAAATAACTAATGGCATTCCAGATCATCTGGAATCCCAATAGTAATTAGCAATATTCGAAATACTTTTCGCTCAACAATTAGATCATCGGACTGCCTTTTTTGGCAAAGTAATCTTCTTCTTTCGTGTCGATGGCAATTCAAATTTTGTTTGCCCAGTGTGCCGCTACCTCAGTTGTGTTCTCAGAGGCGCTCATAAGCTCCTCCGGTGTACTTACATGTGTTTGGGCATGCAGCACACGTTAGCAGGTGGGCCATGGTTTGTGGAGTGACTCCACACTCACATCGCATGTCTGCCCTATCCAGGAAACCCCACCTAGACCGGTTCTTTGAGTTGCCATGTGGTGTTGTAATTAGTTTCACCGTTTCACGGTTATGCCGCTACTAACGGAGAGGGCCCAAACATAGGTATCGCTCTTCGAGAAGGCTTACTACATCCCCTGTAATAGTAATAAACCTTTTGTTTTGTGTGATAACACAAAGTAATATAATTGAATTATGATAATAGCAGGACTAAAGATTTTATCTGAATATGACAAGCCATCAGATTGGCTTAGTCTGCTATTGTTAAGCGTGGGTGCAAAAGCGTAACAATGGAAGTCTATTTATCATTGCATTAAAATAGCATGTAAAATGTATGTTTTTTGGGATATTCAGGTACGCAAACTTAATTTATTTCATTCAAAAACAATGAAATCAAAGTAACTACAATGAAACGAATTTGAAAATAGTGACTAAAGGGAAATAGTGTAACAAATAAAATTACGAGTCAAAGGTCTAAAAGTCGTTCCTTGTGAAACTCCATTTGAGTGCTCCGAGCGCTCACGGCTCAAACAATTAGTGCAGTTGTTTTGAACTTACAACGAGAAACTATTGGAAATAATCTCAACTGTGTAATTTTTGCTATGACTTCCTCAGTGAAATGGGCATAGTGGTGGAGCGCACTCAGTCAAATGACTTTGTTAGCTCCTTTACGACGTAAGTTTTCATCTCAAAACCAAACACTTACGTTGGTTATTACTCAAAAATAATTACAGAGAGTGGGAATATTTTACGTTACGAGTTAACATGAAATTGCTTTTCGTAATTCTGGCACTTTGTGAAGACACTTAATGGGTTATTAATTAATTTATCCACCCAAACCAGAGAGAAGCTATTGCAAGAATATTAGTGTGTCTTATATGCGTTGATGCATTAGATCGTACTTATGCGTAAGATTTGGAAAATACTCGTATCTGTTAATTTCAATAAATTAATATTAAATTAGGTTGATTTATTCATTTCAGCTGTCTGTAGTCCTAACTACCTAGAGTAAGTAAGAATTTATTAGACCTAAAGTTTTAAAAGTTCGGCGGCAAATCCGGGTATGAACGTATAGTTGTATACTGTACAGTGTAGTACCTACCTAGTCTCCCCTAAACTGGTAACATGTTAAAGCAGCTTCGTAGCTGCAATAAATATGAAGCCATCTATTATAACAACTTTCAATTAATTTTATAATTAGAAACAGTCATTAAACCTGTGTCGAATATGGCACGGTTCCCGCCACGTAGCATGATGTAAAACGGTATGTCGCGGCGCGTTTATCGTTATCAAGTGACGACGGTTCCACGAAACGCCTACCTCCGAGCTCCGGGCGCGGGCGGCCAGGTAGCGCCTGCAGTCGCACAAAAAATTATAGGGATGCGCGTGCCATGTCACATGTCGATGCCACCACCTGCCGAATAATGCTGTTCTGGTACGAACAAAATGAACAACATGTGTTTTGCGTTGAACAATTTAACATAATTGTAAGCTTTATTTATTAATTGAATCTTATTTTATTTTAAAAAGTAAGTTTTATGCCTGTCTGTCTAGCAAATAGTGTCTAACAAATAATACTCAGAGACTGACGAATCTAAACACATTAAGGTGAAACTAATCTCCAACAGTGCACACGCAATCGTAGTAACTATTCGAATCTGATTTTGCGTGAATTGTACCTTATCTACTGTACATTATTGTACCTTATCTACTGTAAAAGTGATATTCGGTTTTATTTTATGAGAATAATAAACTAAAATCAACTTGAAACTAGAAAAATAAAGCTATATTAATATGAAAATTTACCTGAAATGTATTGATGCCATGATCAAGAATGTTTCAAAATGGCTTGAACACACGGCAACCACACAAAAAGCAATACAACAGCTGCATATTCAACACCTACATACTCATACATTTTCCATATTGTTTTTTACATGCACTTTACGAAAGAATACGGTTTTATTGTTTCTTGTTAGCATATTATACAGAATAAAGTAGAAATATGCTAACACTTACTACACAGTAAGAATGCAAAATACACATACTTATTCATTATACCGAGTAAATAGAAATATGCTAACACAAAACAATACACCGTAAATATCGATATTAACGAGATGCAATATTGTCCGTCACTAGTCCGCTATTCCCACTTCCCATCGCACGACTTTTTTCTATCCACAAGAATAATAAGTATTATTTTTTATTATTAAGGACTTAGGAGGCCGCCTTATCGCTAGTCCTATCCTAACGTGGACATTTGAATTTAAATGAAGTTTTTTTGAGTTTGATTTTGATTTTATGAAACATGAGAACTGAAGGGAAAAAGGCGTGAGCATGTATGTATGCGAACAAAAACAAAGAAGTAACAATATGGAGTGTAATGTTGTTGATTCTGTTGCAGTAAGTTCTATGTTCGGGTCTTACTTTTTGAAAAACGAGGATGCATTTTTTACGAAGATGGTAGGTAGAGTTGTACCGCAATGTAAAAAAAGAAACTAAAAAAATTGTCAATATGAATGTCGAAATAGACAATGGCCTGAAATAGGTACTCCGATTATGAAGCACATTATCATTAGTGAGCTGCCCAAGACGTGCATAATTTAAGAATATCTGTAAAAGAACAACCAACTCACCCTCAGCCATATGTAACCATGACAAAAACTACTTAATTATTGGTTAGTCCAATCATTGTTTCTGATTTGACAATCTATCACTGGAAAAAAAGTTGATCCATCACAAATCAAGAACTCTTTTCATAAAAAGTAAAACTGACACCTCCCTAAACCTCGACCAAGAAGTTAATTAGTTTCCGCTATCGAAGCTCCGGCAAGCGATCGGTATATCAGAACAGAACAAACCCGGTTCGAACAGCATGTAATAATAACGATAGGGAGACTGCTTCATTAGTACGAACTCCGAAATACTCTGAATTAATAATGGGACGCCGTGTGAATCAGATGGATCGGTGCACTGGCGACAAACGGCCACGTTGAACACGGCTATTGAATGCAGTTAATGAAGTATTTTATTGACAGCGGGGCAGTTTTAAGTCCATTTTTCGTTTTAAATTTAGGCCGTAGTAAGACTCTCAAATCTACATAATATTTTTTGTTCCGAACAGCCAGCCTATTTACACATAGAAGTCATTTAAAGAAACCAACCGATTACTATAATCTTGACCTTCAGTAATGATGAGACCCGTCGAAATAAACCAAAAAATCTCCAAATGCGAGAGGTTCATCAGTTGTAGAAAATGTATCGTCGTCCGTAAACCTAATTTGAAAACTTTAAATTGACGATAAGATTCAATTCGACTAAGATTTGTTTACATACAGTTATTACATGTCAAGCTAATAGATAACTTCTAAAAAGCTCTTTTATTTTCTTTAGAAAAAATATACGTTCAGTTGGGGACAGTTGAAAATAACACTTATCTATTAGTTAGTATACAGGACAATTCCATGCGTTTCTTACGCATGGAATTACCGGTACGTCCATTGCTAGAAGATTCAGTTTCCAAATTGGTGAAGTGCGTGAGATAAAAGGCGGCATGCCGGTCCTATTTAACCGTTAACCGATTGATATTGACACGCGAGTACCAGGACCCAGACATCATCTGTCATAGAGATGTTGAACAATTGACCAATATTGACACTCCACATGGTTGAGCGAAGTGGTTGTTGACGTGACTAAAGCTCTAGATGTCAGTTTAGCACCGATATTTAGTGCTTTAAAGGTTTGCGGGGATTTGGAAATTGTCGATACGTTCTTTTCAAACTTAGGTATATTTTACTACCTCGTATTTTTGCCAGTCTTACCGCCATAATGGAAAATAAACTGCTATGAAGAACAAAATCAAACGTATTTATTACACTACCTTTATGTAGGTATATACGTGTCATATAATGATTCCGTTTTCGTGTTCAACAGGAATTCCTGGCATAAAAAGTAGTAAATATGAAATTCCAGACTACATGGCTGTAGTCTGCGTATCTCTGTACCAAATTTCATCATGATCCGTTCAGCCGTTTTGAGGTTAAACATGTATAGTCACAAGGTTTCACGTTTATATTTTTAATAGGATCTCTGGTAAGTCGGGCGAACAGTCATAATACAAAATTAAACAGTTTTCTTAGTAAACAACATTTAATTTCAATCGGCATACACAGGTGCCTATCATTACAGTACGCAGGTGCCGTCAAATAGCTTCTAATAGTACCTTAACCGTGTAATGCTCGATACAAAGGCTCTATCGGTAGTGTCTGAGCGATTTAATGTTAAATGCTAATTAGCATCGTGAAATCGTGTCCGGGTGAAGGGCGGATTTAATAAGACAGCGCCTGCGAGTATAAATTCAGATTGGTACTTTAGGGTTTCCGACTTTGATGCTTTTTAAGTTGATCGGGTATTGCCAAGGGCAAAAGTTTTGTAATAAAGATACAACTACAATTTCGACAAGGTCTAGGTCCGGTTTCATCTTTTCTTTTGGATCTTTTGGTTACCTTTTTTGACATTTAGATAAACATCTAAAGAAATGAGATCCATTCTGATAAAGATAAGAATGTTTTGAACTTGTACCCAAGTCGACCTCCTGAAGGATCCATACAAAACATATTCAGAGGTTTTAATATAACGATATTAGTGTGAACAGTGAAGGAATAACTGAATAACTAGCTGTGATAAATAGCAAAATATTCGCCTAGTGAGCCCCAAGCCCTTAGCCACACAACTTGCACACAAGTCCCGCCCCGGCGCGGCGCCTGGGGCCAGCACAGTCGCCAGTCCACTACCCCGCTCATTTGCATCAGCTCAACGGAAACCGAGCTAGTTCGCAGCCAGCTATAAAAATACCCTCACCGTGTATTAATTAGAATAAAACCGGTTATACTGAGGATGTTACAATATCACATGCAAACGCAATCATAATAAACTTTACGTTACGTCTGTATAAAACACTAGTTGCCGACTGCCCACCCACTTATTGCTCGGCTTGGAATTACGCGTACTTGCTGAGTGTATGATCAGATAAAAACTTTACCTCTCTTTAGTTGAGGGGGATTAGTTACTCCACAATGCATTGAGTTTCGACCTGTGCCCGTCGGGGAATTCCGCTCTAGGAACTTACTCCAGGACCAAAACGTAGCCTATGTGTTACAGTCTATCCCTGTATTCAATTTCAGCCAGATCCGTTCAGTCGTTAGAGCGTGATTGAGTAACAAACTTCTTCACAAACTTCACATTTCCAATTAAGGTGAATTACTTTAGTCTACATCGTTCGGTGAAGTTTGAATTAGAACTGGCAACCTCTTGACTGCAAGTTCGACGCCGTATCAGCTTCAAACCTCGCCCCCCGCTAATACAAATCTCATTTTTAAAATATTTCGAAAAATGATGAAACGATTTAGAGGATATTGAAATTTCATGTCGGTTAGACGAGAAAATAAAATGAAAAATGTGCCGACACCGTTGAAATTACTTCAATCGAATTTCCTTGGGCATCGCATTTTGATCAAGATCTAGTTTAAAACTAGTCACGTGAAAGTGTTATTTGTAACACAGGCCATGTTTTCCCTGCAGGAATAGATTGGCTAAACTAGCGAAGTATTATCTGATTACAAGTATATAATTCAGCATACTGTATGACGAACTTTTCCGTTCAAATTGTGTGTAATTTTAACGGAAAAGTCCATCATTTTAAAGCAACCCTTGAAACCTTTAATAAAGACATCATAGACTGTTTTGTTCAGCGATGTTGTCATCGTGATTCACTTAACAGTAAACTGCACTGCGTCGTGCTATTTCCGTTAGTGAACATCACACTTTTTGTGACTAATCGCACTCGTTCGGAGTCGTTCGTAGTTTGTTAGGTGATTCTAGAATTATATGGTGAACAATAGACTCGTCTATTTGCCCCTAGACGTGCCGATAACATTCGTACAAGTACTATTTCTTTTGTTTTGTGGTGAAATTTAATTATCCATTGTTGGTTCATTACAATATATTCCCGGTAAAGTCCCCAATGAGTCGTGACAGTCACATGGCAAACGCTTTACGAAACATAATCTAAATTCAGCCGCTTGGTGGATAGATTGGAAAGCCGATCCCAACTGATATGAGGAAAGGATATGGTAAAAGGTGAATAAAGGATAGAGTTGTATTCTGTCTAAAAATTAAAAATATAGGCCGTAAAAGTGCTTGGTTGACGGCTCCTACAGTCCCGGGTCTTTTAAGCGGGGCGTGAAAAAGCCGACGAGGCCGTCAAGCTGAGGCCCACCACTATCGGTGTTTGTAGTGGTGACTCCCATTCCAGACACGCTTAGCTTACCATCAGGCAAGGTGAAGTCAAATTGACGTGACTGATATATATTATGTGAGATTGAAAAACGTATGTGCGAGGTACATCTCTGCCTATCCCACTACATAACGCTATTATATTGTAGGCACGCGTCACGTAGATTCTAGGATGGTAGCAAAAAGCAGCAGTGGAAACTATGATATGCATCATATAATTTGGCGTCGCGGCATACGAGTCTGTCTTACCACCAAGTCGCGGGAAAAGTTGTCCAAATCGGAAGCTTAACATTAATTTAATTAAGTAGGTACGTTTTGTGTTATTTTTAAACATTCCGCGCCAGCCTTTACAAGTTACAAGATGAATGCTGATAGATTCAAAGGTGAGAACGCTTGAGAAATGGTCTTGAATAATAAATGGTTGTACGCCAGGCCTGGGAAGGGCCATAGGTGGTCGGTTACGACTCGGTCGTCGTAAACTGAAGGAGGGATTCGTGTGCCATCCGTTCACTGGCTTAACTACATAGATTTGTAATGTGCAGTGTTTGTGGTGTAAACGATGTTGATGAGCTAACGTGCATTGAATAATCTATGTTAGATGGAAGACGTTTTTCTTTTTAATGGGACACATATTTTAGAGCACCTTAGAAGTAAAACCGACGCGTAAAGCATGATACAGGGATTCAATTTTATTAGGATATTGTGTTAAAGCAAACCATTGTTATTCCACAGAAACTTTAAAAAATGCCTTTTAATTTTAGACTTTAAAGACAAAAATAACAAAATAGCACTCGAGGCTAATCAATGAACGGTAAATTGTAATGAATTTAGTTAGGTCTGGTTCGATCTTTCGAGAGACGTGCGAACGAGGAACGAAGTTGGACTTACAACTAAGTGACAGTGACTTACTGCTGTGGCACTTGTACAATTGTATACCTGAAACCAAACATTTATGTTATTAGTAAATAGCACACAGAACTAGAAAAAGACACATTTATCTTTTGGATTTTTAAAATACTAGTGTTTTAACTTAAAAATGATCGGGCCTTCCCCGTAAGAAGCGGCATTGCGGTGAAACCAATAACTACACCATGATAGCAACATCAACACGAGAGAAGAGAAGAAAAAACTTAAATAATCCGGACGTAAATTGTTTGGAATCCGAGTTTAAAATATTTCAACAGCACATTTAATAAATGTAAATTTAAATCTAGCACATTTAAATCTAATTGCTTTATCCAAGAGTCAGCTTTATTTGACCGGGAATCGATCGCTATGTATAAATAACTAAAAACGTTACTAATTATGTGAGTATTTCCTCGACATACAATTCCCATAGTTATTCAAAAGAAACAAAACAAGGTACATACTAGAGAGGACTGGGTGCACAGCACATGTGGCGAATCGAATTACCCACACATTAGAACTGTTAAATGTTTATTTATTTTTTGTTTAGTGCGCGCGGCGCCAACGCGTCCGAGCAGCAGCTCCTTTATGACCATTACTGTGTACGCTCTGTAGGCTTATGAGCTCCTGGTAGTCCTGGTAGAATAGATGAAACGCTTTATTGGGAATTGGATTGTTCTGTGAGTAATGACGTATTAAAGTTGCAGTACGTGGGGTCATTAAAAATCGAATCGAAAGTTCTAGGCTTCTAGATTGTCTCTCTTTAGACAAAAGGTCTAATTATCAATAATGAAAACAAGTAGGTAGTATTTTTAAAATAAATGATGAAATTTTTTTAATAGTGTTTAAATAACTTGGCTATAATATTACGTTTTAATAATTATACAACACCTGTGATAAATATGATAATTAGGTACGCACTTGCTATTTGTATGCTAACATTCATTAAATAATCTATTATTTTAAGATTTTCCAACATAACATTTTCATTATATACACTAGTTGAGTCAATTTAATAGGCCACATTTGACGTTTGTCAGTTTTATATTCATAATGAGGTGACCTGTTAAAAAAGGTCGATTAAAACGAATGAATCGATACGGACTTGAAAGATAATGTGAATTTTTAAAATCTTCAGGTGAATCCCTGTCTCATTATTATTTTTTCTTTCGTAAATTTAAGGAGCAAAATAAGACAAGTACATGTTCTATACTTATAATAAAACTGTAGAGAGGTCAATTCTGTTCATTGAATATATTTACAAAATAACTATTGGGGGATGATTGGTGATCGATACTAATGCAAAAAATGCAATCAGTATTTTTTTTTCTCACAACGTGGTTATTAATTTTATGATGATATTTCTTCACAAGTAATCATTGCATTCGATTCTACTTATCAGCTTTCGATTTTTAGAGTAACATGCCTAATGTTTAAAAAGAAAAAGGATTAACTGACAGAACATTGTAATGACAAGGTAATGACGTTCAGTTCTATAAATCAGAAATTGTTTATTATGTTTAGAATGGTTTATTGGTGAAAGCAAAACGTAAAATTACTTGTATCTGTCATTATTACAATAAATATGTAATAGTAATTGAAAAAAGTTAAGCAATTGTGCAGTTCTAACAAAACGAAAAATATATAATTTGATGCCCACCGCGGCGCGTCGCGTAAAAGGTTGCGATGTTGAATTTTGATGAACTGTCAAATGTGGCCTATTAAATTGACTCCACTATACCTACGTAATCTAATGAGTAATGACATTTACATGGTAATTGTACATTTTGAATACTAATCTTCAATTTTTTAGCTGATAAAGTAAAGTAGGTATCTTTAAAATATATAAAAATAATAAATTATGAACGCAAATAAATTATGAATTTTTTTTTTCAAGTTAAACGGTTTTCAATTGTATTCTCATCAGAACTAAAGACTTCTGCCAAATATCAGACCAATCAGACAACTGAAAGGGGGTCAAATTTCAATTACTAAATTTGACCCAAACAAACAAGTCAAGTTAAATAAAACTGTTTAATAAAAAATCAACCTGCTAAGCTACACATATCATTAGAAAAATAGAAGCATCATGAAATGAGCGAAAAGTATCATTGCAGCATTTCATATCGTCAAAAGGTAAATGCAAGAAATCATGTAACTGGCAATGGTAGGGAAAGCTGAAGAAGACGCGTATAAGCATGTTCCCTTTATTTTTACTGGGAAAGAGGCTCTGGTGCAAGCTTCTGACAGGGTTAGCAGTCCCTCCCGGACAAGCCACAGTAATCACTATAGGCGGATTTCGGGATCCAAAGTACACACTTTGGACGTCATCATCCAAAGCTTTTATTTTGAAGACACTCAATCTTTCGTACACTTATTCAAATCGATGGTAATAATTAAGCTGGTTGTCTACATGTGTGCCGCCCAAAATTCGGCGACACTGACAGCCGGAGCGGTCGCCGCATTCAAGTTCTCAACCGTGCAGGTTTCGTACACTGATAAGATTCTGTTTGCAAGGTGTTTTATAGTCCCGTAGCGGTACGTTACGATGAGTGCACGACAATTACCGCGGCGACACGTCACCGCGACGCGTCTTAAGCACCGCAATCATTTCAACAGTTTTCCTCGCTGCTGGAACACCGACCCAAGTTATAAGCGAAAAGATGAATCTGTGATTTGTTTATCATCATCTTGGCCTCGGAGCCTAGTGTCCACTTAGTCCTACTCCTCCCGATTTTAAGGAACGACTGCCGTGTGACCTCCCAATACCAAAAGGAAAGTCCGTGGCAGTACATCGTCTATCAATTACCAGGTGCACCGGCTTGCAAATGAAGGTGGCTTATCCCCAGGTTTTGGTGGTGCCAAACAATACGTCATGTAGGTACACCGTTTATTCTGCTAGTCTAATCTATTCTTTAAATTGGTTCGACTTTTGCATCAAAAATATATAATCGTTACATAATATTTACGGAAAATAATAGTAGTAGACGGATTTACGAGTGTCAGCACGATATCACTTTACTGTTTATCGTAGTAATTACAGCTGACATAGGATTATTTTTGTAATATTTATAACAGTCAACCGATCCGTGCATGATAGACGGGTAAGCACATTTTGGAAAACTGCAATGCGTATAATTATTATCGCCATATTATTGGGTTACATAAACACGTGAATTATGCCGTTCACTCAATAAATGTCATCAGATCCTACATTACTTACTTTAATGGGAATAAAAGTTATCAGAGATGTGCTCAATCAAGTCAAAAGTCACTGAATGTATTATAGGGTACAATTTCTTATAACTTGGACCCACAGTCTGTAGTGTTGTACGAGTCCCAAGACGCTCGTCGGCGGTCCCGGGACATCGCGACATTTACTCATCGGTCAAGTGCGCTCTTGGGATCGAGCGAGACAACATACAGCTGTCTCTTTTGTTTTATGAAGTGAAACATTTCAGAATGATTTTCGTCACGTTTCACCATTTCGGTTTCCTTCAGTACGAAAGAGTTTAATGTCTTTGCGTTGTTTTTACACATATGCTCAAAAAAGTAGTGTAATGTTTTCAGGGTGCTTTTGCATTTTATATTCCACCATTGCATTAGAATGACTGAACAGATTTTGAAATTTGGAGTAGCGTAAGAATCCTTGCAGCATTCTGAGTGACAGTAGCTAAGATTTTGTAAGAAAGAAATTCAATTTTCTTCTCATGTTTCTATGTTGCCATCGCAGTGTACAGAAGGCTTCATCATTCCATTTTCGAATGGGGAAAAAGCCAGTTGTGATTATTATCCGACTGCGGCGAAATCACAAAAGATGGCTAAAGTTTGATTTCAGAAAATGACGATTTTCCGCAATGAAGCCGCAGGCAGGTACGGTCATTAAATTATATATTTACATACTCTCGCTGAGTAAAAAGCACTATCAGTCACTGTTCACCCACCAGTTCCTTGCCATAAAATAATTCCATTTCGCTATTTATTGCGGAAGACATTAAACCTAATAAAGACGAATGTCTGCTGCATCAAATTCGTTTGTCTCGCCACTGGCTCCCCGCTCTCTCGAACAAAGGTGACAGATATACTACTTTAAATGTTTGACATTTACACGTGCGCCATTTGTTTTGAAGAATGCCTGTTTTAAAGACGGACATTTATTATGGCAACCCTGTAATGAGAATTCTCGAACACCCATTAGACGAATTAGTATTGCACGATTAACAGTCTTATTTTGGCCGTTCTTCAAGCGGGGCGTGAAAATGCATGTGCCGACGCCGTCAAAGTAGGGACCCCAATTTTAGAATAGAAAGCATCTGGCCTTGACACTAGTTTCGTGCAATCCAGCTGGTCCAGTCAATTGACGAATTTGAAAAAAATTGTACAAAACTTTCAATATAATCTAACAATTCTTTGAACATAACCCACATATAAAAAATCTTCAAATAAGACGTTTGCAACGCTTAGCTTATATTCCATTCGATAATACATTAAAATCAACATTTGTTTTTAAATGTGATAATCCTAAATCAAAACTTATTTTTCATAGTTAAGTAGGAAACTCTAGGAAAATATATTCACAATTGCAATAAAAGCTACGAAAGTTGCTCATTGCCCTTGGTGTACGACAATGTCTCTCAAATGACCACCTTCACCCTACAATTTGGAATTTATTTCTGTCAGTGGTGAAGCCATGTCAGTCAGTACTGCAACCTGCCAATTTGTGCTGACCACCTTGGCATTAAGGCGAGACAGTTACACGATAATAATGCGGGTAGATAAGAATTTCTTAGTCCTGGAGTGACGTACCGTCGACAGTAGAACTGTAATTTGTGACTGTCTTCACTAGAATTAAACTTAAATTTGAAAATTCAGAGAAAATAGAATTAGAACCATGACACGTGAACGATTTTTTTTATATCGGACACGTCAATATGTCTTCACCTCGCCTGATGGTAAACTGAAGGTAAAGTCTCGGGAATTTCAGGACCTTTTTAAAACTAGCCTTGCCTGCGAATTCTGATCCCGTTCCCGCGACCCTCGGGAACCTATTCCCGTGATAAAACGTAACTTATGTTTTATTCTAGACAATCTAGACTATCTGTATGCCAAATTTCATCCAGATCCGTTCAGCCGTTCTTGCGTGAAAGAGTAACAAACATCCACACTTACAAACTTTCACGTTTAACAGGAAGTGGGATATGAATACATTTTTCGTTTAGTTGTGTAACTTTGACTTTTGATGCAAAAAATCAGACAGGAAATCATTCTAAGCCTTTCAATTGACCTATTGTATTGTATACTTTATTCAATAACAATTTAACATTGTGTTTAAACATTTATCATTTGTGCTAGCATATAAAACACTACATTTATAATATCAGTAGGATTCGAGTATACCTATCTACATTATCTAGCAGGGGAGTGTCCACTTGTAAGTGCTCTACAATTTCCAATCACGGTAACAGCCCTCGGGACTGCTCGACGTAATGGTCTTAGTTGAGGCACAAGAGGGGACGACCCCGTGCAGCGAGAAATTCAGAATTTATTAATACGAGTATGCACGTTAGAAGCGCTTTAAAGGTGAGGTTACATAGTGCGAGCTGACGTAAAAATGGTTAGCTACTATGTGTACCTACTCGTAAAGCAGTAGCTAATGACCAACTCGTACGGATGAAATTCCTAACTGACCACCTGACACCTCGGTGGATGGAATGAGATCCGTTGGTAACAAAGATCCGAACCGACCACCCAGTAAAAAATGGTTGCTTGAAAATATTCCTAACTGACCAACCATGTGGACAGTAGATGGTTTGAGAGGAATTAAATTCTTAACTGACCACCTCGGTGGATGGATTGAGGGGTCCGTTGGTGACAAAGGTTAATATTTCCACCAGACGTAGATAGAAAAGCAGCCAGGATGTAAAGAGTTTTATCCTTGCAACTTTAAATTAGATGGAAAATCACATTTCGCGATGTGTAAACGAATTCATACACACTTGTACATTAATTCAGATACTCACGCCTTTTTCCCTCTGGGGTAGTGTAGAGACAATATCCCGTCATCTGTTTTTGTCCTTATACACTTCAAGAGCTTCTTCTACAGTCATTAAACCTTCCATACAAATCACGAGATGATCCGTTAAAAGTGAAGTGGTTCGAAACCGGAATACAAATAATTTGAGCCAAAAATAATTTGAAACAGGAACAAAGCAGTATTATAATATTTAGTATTGTTGGTAATTATGTTTAGTAGGTATGTACGTATATGATAAGTTTATACGTGGGGGGGTGTCATAGTAATATTAAATTTCACTAGGTATCGGTGTTTATAATAGTGACTCCTATTCCAGAGACTTCACCTAAGTTACCATTAAGCGACGTGAAGTCATATTGACGTGACCGACATAAAAAAAAAGAAAAAAAATGCATTACAAAGGTGGTTTGTTATATCAAGGCTAACAAATGCAAGATTTTGTTGAATATGTAGCTGTGCGCAGTGGCATAAGTAATTACCTCACCGGCGGCGCCTTGTGTCACGGGTACGATTTCCGCATTGAACAAATTGTGTGAGATTAGTCACGGTGTACTTTGTGTCAGTGAATTGTGATTAAATAAATAATGAGACGCGGGTATTTTTAACAAAACCACACCTCAGAAAAGCTAAGTAATGTATCAATCATATTCTGACATTAGGTTATGATGAGAACGTAATACCTGAAGCAATAATACAATGATATTCTAGAATCTAGAACATTACACAGAGTTATCTAGATCCTAACAGATCTAGAATGCGGATAAATTTTAATTGTATATACTAGATTTTTTTTATACTACAAAATAGTAAATAAGCGAACTTTCGTATGGCGTATCAACGATAAGTTCCCGGCGAAACAGCTTCCTCGTTGGGGTCATCCAACCTTCCCGAGGATTTACTAAGTGACTAAGCTATATATGGCTCCATTCAAAATCTCAACGCCAAGAATGGACTCAACTAGCACTTAGACACATTTGAGTCGGTCCTCGACTTACTTAAAGGTGACTAACCTTTAAATATCTGAGCTCAGTCTAAGGAATTAAACCATAACTTGTCTGCTTCTAATCTCTCAATCATAAAGAACCGACTACTAGGTACTGCACGAATATTTTTTATTAGCGGTTGTAAATAAAACTCGGATTAAGGTCAGAAAAAGTTCTCAACCAAAGAGAGCAAGTAATTAAGAGACGCCTCCTCGAATTAAAACGGTCAGTAAAGACGCAGTACGCGTAGGCGTCTTCTTAAGACCTCTGTAAGTTTATTAAGTCCTGGTACTTCAGATTTTATCACTGAACGTTTTTTTTGCATATTTTTTTTATAATAATTGATCCAACGTTTGACCACTATCTCACCGACTAGTATGTGATGAAGTAGTTGACAATAGAACACGTTTGTCTAGAAGAAATTCACAGGTGACTTCTTATACCACTTAGGTGGCAGATAAGCACACGGCCTACCTGATGGGAAGCAGTCACGGTGGCCTATGGACGTGTGCAACACCAGACTTAAAGATGCCCAATGCCCAAGTCACATAACATAATATATTTGGACAAAGTTCACTACTTAGCACAACGTAGAATAAAGGAATTGCCAAAACATTTTTGAAATTCCATCAAGTAATAGTGGTATGTCGCCATGAGTCTGGTCATTCGATGATCGAAGGGGTTTAGTGGAATTGAGTTATACAATTCCAGCGCAATGCACTGAAATGCATTTGAAAATAACAAACAAGTAGGTATGTATAAGACTTCATCGATACTCAGAAACTCAGAACCGTACATTGACAGGACTCGGATCCGACTTGTATGAAAGGAAATTCATGAGGTATGTATGTAGGATAGAAGGAGTCGGTGGGCTGTTGAGAAAAACGGAGTCTACGTATTCATGAATGGTTAAATATTGAATTTTCTATCTGGAAATGAAGCGACGTGGCCATTTATATCTACTCCCAAAACGAGCAATTTAACTTAACTGGATGATGAGTTAAAAGGAACACTGGTCATTCCGTTCATATTCTTTTAAAAAAATCACATCATCGTTACAACTATTACTTTCGGCTTTCTTTCAGGCCTTTTCACATTTTATTACAATACTTTGGTCTCTATAAAAAATTCAATAACCAAAGTGGACAAAGCGCCACATAACTTTGTGTGGTATAATATTTACGATCAATTAGAATCTAGCTGCGTTACAATAAATATGATAGCCGGTGTGTAAATCTACCTGATGCATTGCGTTAACAAAGCTATAAATTGTTGATTAATTTACGGACTCTAAGGCGAATTAGCATAGCCACCTTGAGCGATGCTATCGTATCTGTATTTACACACATCGACGATAGTTTTACGAGACTTTTCCATTAGCTACGAATAATCAGAGGATTAGTACAAGAATTAATCTTATTATGCAGAGTTGATAGATAGGAACACAACCGATTGCATTTACTTGAATATTTTCAAATAATACTTTTATTTTTTTATTTTCTTTATTTTCAAAATAGTGCAACGTAATTACCTACATCTTTTCGACGTCAAGTTTACTACCGCTTCCTAGGCGCTAGTGGAGAAGAAACGGCGTAAGAAACTCCACTGCTGCATTTGAACGGACAGATATTTACTACGTATTGGAACTTGGAATCAAATCAAATCAAATCAAATCAAATCATTTATTTGTGTAAACACGAGTCAATATACATATGCATGCAAGATGGTAAGTGATTTAGTTAATGTCCAGCGTGCTTAGCCGTAGTCATGCCGGCGTACAAATGTTTCAGTAATAATGTTAATTTATATAAAAAAGTCAAGTACCAAAAAACAAACAAAAAAAGAAAAATCAATTACATTAGTTATTAGAATGTCAAACTATAACATAGTCAAATAAAAATATAGCAAATATAATGTCAAAAAAAGAAGTACTATTAATATAAACTAATGTCATAGGTATAATCTAATTTAATAATGTCAATAGTAATTTGTTAGTCAATCTTATTTAAATAGTCAGCAACACTGTAATACGCCTTTTTAATTAACAGTCTCTTTAGTACTAATTTCAACTCGCTGCAGCTCATCTCCTTCCAATCTCTAGGCAATTTATTATATATTATTGGCGCCATACAGATGACGCTCCTGCGCATAAGGGCCGTCTTTGCCCTGTGCAAACGAAGTTTGCCGTTATCCCGCCTGTTTCGCGGCACTGTTGCTTCTAGAGTCGGAAATAAATGAGGGTTACATTTGACAAACATTGCAACTTCGAAAATGTACAAACTTGGTAGTGTCAAAATTTTGTACTCCTGGAAGTAAGTCCTGCAGCTATCTGTGGTTTTTAATTTAAACATAGACCTGATGCATCTTTTTTGTGCCTTGAATACATCATCTTTATTTGTTGCGTTGCCCCAGAAAATAACTCCGTACCGTAACAGAGGTGCAGCCAAACCGTGATAGGCTATTATTAGAGCATCTTTATTAACAATGCTGGACAGCGTATGTAAAGCATAGGCAGAACTAGAAATTCTTTTACAGAGCTGCTCTATATGTGATTTCCAGTTAATCTGTTCATCAATTGTTATCCCAAGAAATTTTGTCGTACTAACATTTTCAATTACATTGTTCTGATAGTCTATATCTATTCCATGTGATTTTACTCGTTGGCTAAAATGCATTATTTTCGTTTTTTTAATGTTAATTTTTAAATTATTATTTATTAATGTCCAACCATTGAATTATAGATGTCAAAGAGTTATGTATGTCAGTTTTATATTTAATTATGTCATTGTTATCATCAGAAATTGTCAAAGTGCTGTCATCTGCAAATAATGTCATGTGATGTCTGGTTGTTTTCGGTAAGTCGTTTATATAGAGTGTAAAGAGTAACGGGCCTAGTACACTGCCCTGAGGAACGCCATAAATGACATTTCTCTGTTCAGACTGATGAATTTCTTCATGTTTTGTCACTGTATTTATACTAACGATCTCCGTGTACTGTTTTCTGTTATTAAGATATGATTTCAACAGCTCGAAAACATTACCTCTTACACCATATGCCTCAAGTTTTTTAAGTAAAATATCATGTTTAACATAGTCAAAAGCCTGCGTCATGTCGCAGTAGATTGCACATACAGGTGTTCTTTTATCGACATTTATCATTACTTCATACAAAAACTCATAAATTGCCAGATTAATTGTTTTATTTTCGCGAAATCCTTTTTGTTCACTACATAGAATACTATTTTTTTCCACATAGTTATATAGTTCTTTCTGGATATATTTTTCGAAGATCTTGGCAATAACAGGTATTAGTGATATTGGTCTATAATACTCCATGACTTCTCTATCATCTTTCTTAAATAATGGCTTTATTATAGATGTTTTAAGGGCGTCTGGAAATATGCCTTGATAGATACACATATTCAGAATGTAGCTCAAGTGACCGCATATTTCAATAGCTACGGCTTTTAAAACTTTTGTTGATATACCATCATACCCGACACTATTGGTATTTTTCAGGCTCAAGATGATTCTTAGCATGTCCTGGGGCACGCAGGGAGCCATAAATATAGATTTTTTTTTATTTAGGATCAGTGATGTGGCAGACATAGGACTATTTGCAAGGGCGACAGGCTGTATTTTATCAACAAAATAGTTATTGAATTCATTTGCAATCTGTTTTGGGTTTGTAACTATGGTACTATTGCATTTTATTTTGTGGATGTAATTTTTGGGTATATTTAATTTAGATTGGTTAATAATTTGCCATGTCGCCTTAGATTTATTGTTTGAGGTTTTGATTCTATAATTATTTTGTGATCGTTGAGTTAATAGTATAATTTTTTTAAATAATTTAGAGTAATTTTTATATCGCGTTTTGTTAGTTATATTTGGTTTTAAGCGTTGCATCCAGAGAAGTTGTCTTTTTTTTTTACTACAAATTTTAATACCCTTTGAAATCCACCTTGGTTTTCTTATCAAATTTATAGTAATTTTACATTTTGGAAAATATAGATTATAAAAGAGCATAAAGGTTTCTATAAATACGTTGTAGGCTATATTAGGATCCTCAGTTTCATACATTTCAGAGAAACTTAAATTATTTATGCACTGTTTAAAATTTTGCATGTTTGTTTTGTTGTAACTACGTCTTAATGTACAATATTTGTCAATAGCGCATAACCTACTCACAGGGCATTTCAGTAGCTGAGCTGTATGATCAGAAAGATTAAAGTCAAAAATTTCCGCTGTGCAAGGTCTGACAAAATCATGCGCAAAATTATCTATGCATGTTTGGCTAACAATTCGTGTAACTTGATTTAATACTAACTTAAGATTGTAGTTAAGTAGAATGCATTCGAATTCCCTTGACTGATTGTTACATTTTAAAGTGTCTACATTAAAATCTCCTGCGATTACAATGTTTTTGTATTTATTTTTTGTAAGACATTTTAACACACAGTCCAGTTTACTAAAAAACTCATAAATGTTACTAGGGTTCGGTGTTCTATACACGCACAAAACCACAATACCATATTTCACCAGTTCTATAGCACAGCATTCAAAGGACGAGGATGATGACATTTGTCCTATTTTCGGAAGTTCCTTCCATTCATGCCCGTTTCGTACAAGGATACATGAACCGCCTCTCCTAATATTCACCCTGCTATAATGAGCAGCCAAGCAATAATTAGGTATGTATAGCAGGTACTCATCACCTCGCATCATAAAATGTTCTGTAATACAAATTATGTCTACTTGTTTATCTTCTTCTAACAATTCGTTGATTTTTATAGTCAGTTGATTCGTTTTTCCCACCAGTCCGGCTATATTTTGATGTAGCATATATAAAGCATTAGTCACGAAAAAGATCACTACTCGTCTCTGCCTCCTTGGTGGTACACATTAAATTTGAAATATTATTGTAAGATTCTATGTCAATAATCTTCTCCGATAGGTCGTCAAATATAGTTTTCAATCCATAATTAGTTATTACGCCTCTGCGTCTGTCAAACATAATGAAATCGCATCTCAAATTTTTATTGCTATCCAATAGATACGCGTGTTCATGCGTCATTATATCTAGATATAAGAGGTTGCTAAAAGTTTCTACTCTCGAGTTATATAGATTGGAATAGTAGCCATATCTATAAGTCGGTGAACATATTATAATATTTGTATGTCTAATTTCTTGCAGTATATGTCGGATATGCAGAACGATATTAATATAGCAATTTGACATTTTGAAGTCCTCTTCACCCAGTAATATAATACAGTAGTCTTTTAATGTATAGTTTACCAGCTTTCTATGTATATTTTTTAATAAAATTTGAATATGTCCATGTGGTGTGCTATAGTGACAGATTTCTGAGTTCTTCAAAGAATGTTTAGCTAATTGGTAGATATTATGTGAGTTGTCTGCACTTATTATACAAATTTTCTTTTTTTCTTCATTTTTGTCGATTTTGCTCGCTGAAGTAGTATTGTGTATAGTAGGTGTGTCATTATTTTCTGTTTTTTTGTGCAAGATTTCTGTCTGAGTTTGTTTATTTTTACTGGTTACTTCTTTGTTATGTTTCATTTTCTTATTGTTTACCTTTTTAACCTTAGTAGGACTATTTGAAATTTGTTGAGTTTTATTTTTATCCTCAAGACTAGACTCAAGTCTACGATTCTCCAGTGACAGGTTCTCAATCATGGAGTGAGCATTTCGTAATTCTACCTGCAATTTAGAAACTTGTTTACGTAATTCGTGGATTTCTTCGTTCTCATCGTCGGACATTTCTGGCATACTATTAGCCGACGTGTCATTTGTATTTGTGATCGCAGCACCCTGACTGTCATCCAATATGGATTCCGACGTGGTTCTGGTGCGCAAATTCCGGAACGTAATGTTTTCCAAGAAATTCATTGTTTATAAAGTAAACAATTCTCAAAAACAATATGAGATTCAGTAGGATTTGAAACCCCGTCCTCGGTGATTGGAAGGCGACACGCTCAGCCTCGAGACCAATAGTGCATTAGTAAAAACTGTGAATTTAATGATCATACGCTACGTTGATACTTTGGTTCACGGACAATAGATGTCGCTACGTTAGCTCGTTATTGTTAATTTTATTATTTCTATGGGCTCATTATGTTTCTGTATAGTCTGTGTATTCTTGTAGTTCACTAATTAACCACTAGATGGTGTTACTGTAGACAACATTTAAATAAAAAACGGAAATTTCTTTTGAGCAATTGTTTGAAATTGCCTATGCAACTGCAAATATTCCAATGTATCTATTTAATTTAATACCGAAGCACATTTTTTATATTATCTATTATAGGCTTTTACACAATTCGTATTTTATCACTCGATTTGTATCTTTAGTTCGTCAATGTTCCTGTAGCTTGTTTGTCACAATATTTTCTCTTTTTGAGTATTTAATCCGTCACTAACATTATCACAGTTTGTTTATAAGTTTATTATCACTTTTACATTACACAAACTATCTACTGATCGGTCAAACTATTTTAAAAATTAAAAAATCGAGGAGCAATACTGAATGTAGTTTTCACTTGTCGGAATTTTCTTGTCGGAAAATTGGAACGGACAGATATTTTCTTTTGTGTCTGTATTGCCAGCATAACCCCATAACTTATTTATTAATTATTATTATGTGTTAATCCAGATTATAATAATATACTTACACATTTTTCTGACAATCCTTAGAAAACATAAACTTGCCAAGTGTTTCGGATTTTCTGATGAGAAGTGCATATTCATATTTCAAATTTCAGCCACATCCGTTCAGCCGTTACGAGTATGATTGTTAACAAAAACATCGACACGTCTTCACAATTTTGACATTATAATATTTCCTAGGCATATAGTAGGAAGTAGGGTGGTCAGATTTCGAGCAATGAAAACTACAATTGCTCGTTAATTTGTAGTTTAGTGGCGATGATTCATCACAAAGCTACAAAATACGTAAAAGCTTGTGTAAAAAGTAGTGAAAAGTAGTGTAAAAGTGATAATAAAAGCTCGTACTGGCCGTCCGTCACACGAATTAGTGTCATCAAAGGTTTTAATTTGCGCTCCCTGCTACTTAAAGCGAGGGTCCTGTGAACTCAAATAAAATTACAAAGCAAAGGGGGGACATAATGACTAAACACTCACACAAGTGCAAGCACGACGTCACGTTAAGACTCGGACCTATACAGCAAACCTTTTGTCGCTGACTGTTCACCGTTCACTCACATTTGTCTGCGAGGAACAAAGATCGGGAATCAGGATAATTGTTGTTGATGGATTTATTCAGCGAGTTGTACTTTAATTTGTATGGATGCACATAGCTTATATATTATTGATACAGAGACAAAATAGCGGTGTGGATCCACGTGAGGGTAAAATATATGTTTTAGCGTAAGAGAGAGAATATAATAGTAAATTTTTCGGAATAGGCTTACGTATCTTTGTGCTTTTTTATTATTTAAGTAGGTACTTTACTTAAAACAGCTAAATCGTTTGTGTTATTAGTGAATTCACATGGGTACCTAGTGCAATGGTCAGTATTCGAACTCGGGATCTCTCAATCGTAAGTCTTAACCACTACAGTTTTAGAAAAAACAACAGTTAACGCACTACCGTTTTGCTTCAAAAACCCTAATTAAGAACTATTTGATTAAACTTATTCGACGGTAGAAATGCAAAAGAGCGCAAGTGATAACGTCAGTAGTTGACAGAACACTCTAAAGTTCGTGATGGCGTTTGGGGGTATTTTTCTTTACAATTTCGATGTCACTTATTTATAACCTTATTTGCGTATCAACCGTCAGTATGTACATGACAAAACAGTTGACGTAACCAATATTTTTTCATATTTGCAGAGATAGTTGAATCATAATAATTTATTAATGTAATTCATTCGTAACGCTGACCGCGACCAAATATTGTAATCTTTTATATAATAATACCATAGCCTGGTTAGAGAACATACTGTGGGTACCTACCTACCTAGTTTTATTTGACATTTGATTTCGTAATTTTGTAACCATTATAACCATGCAACATTTCAGGTTTGAAGAATAACCTCTAAATAAAGTATGTATACCTAATAATAGACAAACAATTCAGAACAACCCCCTACAAGCCCCACGGGCCTACCGGGATTAGCCATGACGGGAAGAAACCCTCACTGGTTCCATGGGAATATTGAAAAGAAAAACCATACTGCTTCAAGTATAATGTAGTATTCCAATGATAAATTCTGTTCAGTAGTTTCCGCGTTTATTGATTACAGACAAATCTTCCCTCTTCATAATATTAGTATAGATATTCTACTACTCGGAGCAAACAAAGAACACGTAACCAAAGACCGTTGCCGTAGCAACTTATGAATACTCGCACGAGGTGAAGAGAGGGAGGGCGAGGGAATAAAAGCGAATGATATGAAGGGAGGTAAGCAATGATGTCATATCAAAAAGAGACGTAAATACGGTATTGGCGTTATGGCAAATCTTTCGTTATGCGTACAGCTACTGACTGACCTGTGTTTGCAGAAAGCTATAACCTGGTGAATGCATTTTTGTTACTCCACGTCTAAACGACTGAACAAATATGGATGAACTAGTAGTTAATAGCAGCAAAAATAGTCTAAAATAGCATGGCGCCCGCAAAATTACCATGTAATTACCGTAATGCAGATACAGGAATAGACTCGCCCTTTATTATTTACGTGGGCTGGCAAAATATAATAGCGTTGTGGGTGAAAAGGATATAATTCTACAATACCACGTTAATTATATTTCAGTGTAGGCAGCAATGGCAATGTAGTTAGAGCAATACAAAGGTTTCTCATAAGTTTATTAATCATTTCATTGTCATGTACACCGAAGAAGCCGGTCGATTCTCGTAATAAAAATATGGTCAAAAATCCGTTCCGATCTTATCTCGATTTCACAAATCTCATAAAAGTTTTCAACATCCAACATTCCTGTAACTTAAATGTGAGGTATACTGAATTCGGACCGCGTGTTAGTAAGGGCATGTATGAAAGTTATCAGCTTATCACAGAAACAATGCATTTATTAGTCAACACATTTAAATATTTCAATCTCTTAAATTAATTAACATGATAAACACATTAAAGACAACCATAACGATAATTATTATGAAATTGTTGGTAGGTGTAACCCACTTTTGATGCCCATCCATACAATATATCATGTCATTCAAAAGTGATTATATTGTATAATCGAGGGTCGAAAGCCATATATGTTGTAAACGACCTGAACTTTTCAAACATCATAAACAATTTACATCACAATGATTTTCCTGTCAATCTTCATTATCACTTGCGCCTTTTTATCTTAGAAGCGTCAAATTTTAAATTTCATCTATCAAAAAACAAGAGCGCTAAAACTCGCAATACGAATCCTAAACCTTTGTGTTACAATGACCTTAGGTCAACAACAAAACATACCTACATTATACAATACGTTTATACGATCACGAGCATTCTACTCGTACATTCATCTAGAAAGTTCCGCCCCTAACGCGACATTTCAACAGACAAGCACCCACTTCTCAGTGAGAGAGGATACTGAACCGGAGGTCTCAGGTGCTGCTGCTTCTAAGTTCAACACGCATGCGCACACGAAGTACCAGGGCAGCATACAATGTGATAAGCCAATGTTATTTACGGCTCTGGGAGAAGCTGCTAGGAGAATTTGTACTTTACATCTTTAGAAATAAGGAAATGATTGGGGTTTAACAAATGCGAGTGTCATCTGTATTTTCTTTATAACCTTACGTGGATGTTATCCAAAACTAGGGACGCCTATTCGCAGCGCCGTGATCAGGTGATGGAAACGTGATAAGCATCGGATTGTAGTTTTATCTGAACGTTGAATCCCGGGGCTTTTGTCAAATTGTTTGAAAGCGGGTGAAAACCATCTGTTTCCTTTTTGAATAATTTGGCTAGACTTTATGCGTTATGCTTTCCTAGTAGGGCTTGCCGATGAAAAATGCTCTGGATATAGGTATATCATTCCCAGATAAACCCTATAAACTAATAGATAAGGAATACCTTTGTGTAATATATTATGAGAATGCAAATTAGATAAAATATACCTTGCTCTTTCCATATACTCGTAACCCGAGAGATACTAAAAATATAATAGAACCGTTCAGTATTCACCAAACTATACAGCGTACTATCACTTGACCATTCGAGAGTATCTATAATTATCGGCTCAGCAGAACTAGGAGAGTAGTAGAGAACGCATTTCGGATCTTTTCTAATAGATTTCGTCAAACTCGACGGCTCGCTTCGAGTAGGTGCGAAGGAAATTACTTTTATTTAATTCCATCGAGCCGGTTCGATGCGAGCCTTCGAGCTGTGAGTTTTGCGGTCCTCACATTAATATTTACTCGTTTTGGAGTAAAACTATCGAGTAATACCGTATGTGAGTACCCACCATAACTGTAATTTTTTTAGTGTTGACTATCGCTCACTGTACCCAGTTATGTCTAGGTATTAGAATGTTAGTACTTAGACTAAGTGGAAAATAGTTTGTGAGCACAGGATGATGTCATCCAAATACGAGGATGGCTAGCCCGAACATAATTATACACTTAACCGCAGCCTTCGAAATGTAGCACTTACATGCCGCACTCCTATAATTATGAACAGTTTTCCTGATGGTGTACCTACAAGGAACATAAACCTAATGATAGCCACACACGTTCCAGTATACTTGCGCAAGTCTTGACTTGCACAAGTGTACTGATGCGTGTTGATTGGTTGATTGGAAGACACTTCCATGTCACGTGCAGTATACATGTGCAAGGCTAGACTTGCTCAAGTACCTATAGTGAAACGTGTGTAGCTACCATAACAACGGTCTACATACTACATTAGCCGCACTTATTTTAGAATTTATAAGTAGGTACTCATGCCTGCCTACATTTCAGACTTTTTTGTGCCTACACAGAAAGGGTGAAGGCTAGGAATCAATGGTGTAGTAGCAAACTGTACAATATTCTCACATAGAGGTAAATTGTTTAACAGTTTATTAAATAAACGTTGGTAAACGAGCGGTAGAAATTACGACCCTTCTTATTTTATTACTTTTATAACTTTTTAATCGTCTACTTGACTACTAATAGTCAATTATTGGGTAATTAAAAGTATGGTAAGATGCCATTACTTGTAGTTTCATTTTCTTCTTATTCTTATTAAACGCTTTTTTAGTTTGTTTGAGTCAATAATTGAAAATTAACGCCCTTCCTATGGACGGATTGATCTGATACTTGGCACATATCTTTAGTTCTGATGACAATACAAGTTAATCTATTCTGTATCATTGTAAATCCAAGATAGCCGATTTTCCAGGATTACCGCAATATGGATATCAAATGAAAGGGCTTGACTAGTAGAATATAGTTTACTGTGAAAAAAAAAGAAAATCCAATATGGCCACTTTTAGTGCATACATAATTTATTTTTCTTATCTGACGGTTCCGATGTTTCCGCCAATAACTCACCTCTAACCTTTCCACACAAATTACCGTTAAATTAAAACGTTTAATGGAAAGAAAATATTTAACTTGACAGTTTTAATATGCTAAGGGCGCTAGTTAACCGTTTGTTCATAAAGAATACAGAATACCTAAAATGAAGAAAAAAATGTAAATTGTCTACCGACTTTTTATTTGTTTCTACGAGTAGTTTCGGCAACCGGGATTGGTTCACCTGGACTTCTATGAAACATCCACACGGTACAATTTGATTGCTCAAGCAGATTAGCCAATTTCCATCCACATCCACATGTAAAGATCAATATTTTGACGATTTGGTTGTCAATCTGTCAAACTGGACGTAAATCGTATTTCCTTTTAATGCAATACTTAATAGGCAAACAGATAATAAGGTAGTGTTGAAAAAGTCGTCGGTTCCGTATGTGAAAAAGAGAAACTCTTATTCTTGTAGTCTGAGGAGAAACTATGTTTGAATCCTAATTTTCGAACATTCGTGTTCCATAACGAGAATTATCATTATTTTTCTTCATTAAATGATTAAAAACAGGTAGATAACTTATGTACTTAATCATTTAATGATGAACATTAATTCACTTCATGCAATGTACAGGAAGGTAGTTGCAAATTGCGAATGGTAAACATATTTTTCTATTTTGACTTAACAATCGTGGGTAGGTACTCCTTTTTTTAGACAAAACAAAGCTTTTGTTTGTATTCAGATAAACACTAAAAAAGACGAAATCAAGTTGCTTTATTAACCAAAAGGCTCCTTATTAATTATGAGTTTTGTGTTAAAATGCAAACAGCTCATTAAATGATATAAATCTAGAAGAAAATCTGTACCCATTCAAAACAAATCCTTCACGAGACCCTACCTTTTCGTTTCTTACAACGCAATTATTTATTCCTAAAAGCAGCCTCCAATAAGTGCCGTCTGGAGCCACTAACGAGACTAGGAGTACATAAACCCCGACTTCTAACAAAAAGAGGAAACCAAATTGATTGGGAAATTGGATCTCTGCGACTGGGCTGTATTCCTGATTAATTGGAACCATAGAAAGGATACCGGCAGATTAATATTAAGTAGGTAGGTATTAAGATTTTTAGTTTGAATGATATATAATAAATAAGTAATTTTAAATTAGATACTTAATAAATGATGAATATTTTATTTTACCTTTTCTTTTATGACATAAGAATGGTTATTAGTAGGAAAAAAATAACAATTTTTTTTATACCAAGTAGGTGGCAGACAAGCACACGGCCCACCTGATGGGAAGTGGTCACCGTGGCCTATGGACGTGTGCAACACCAACGGCGTCACCCACGCGCTGCCGACCCAGAAGGGAAGGGGTCCCTTACTCACTGATGAAGCTCAACCCCAGTCAGTAAAATAGTTTAACTGAGGCGACTACATTAGGACTATGTACGACTTTGGAGTTCATTCTTTCCTACTTTGCAACAATATTATAAATGTGAAAGGTTGTAAAGATTTTTGTAATTTTAGATGTTTTTGCACATTCACACTCTAACGACTGAACGGATCTGGCTGACATTTGGCACAAGGGCAGATTATATCTCGGGTCTGGAATAACACATAGGCCTCCTTTTTAATTCTGGGATAAATTCCCATGGGTAGAAGAAACGGGCACAGAATACCACACGAGTGAAGCCGCGGACAACAGCTAATAAAATATTTTTTTGAGTTCGCAACTAACAACCACACGACTAAACAGTTCACATGATTATAAGTGCTTACCATAGCCTGAGAACGAACGCGAAAATCCATTAACATACGAAAGTGTAGCTGATTTAACAGCTTAGTTGAGAACAGCGGTGTTGTATCAGAATAATCGTTTCCTCTCATTTATTTACCAATAAATAAAAAAGTGAACTTGACACTATGATGTAAAAAACACCGAGCGAATCCTGAGAATAGCTGATGTCATCGTGACCTTACTACTATCGCAGACACATATCGCTCTGACCACAAGTGTAGATTACACACAACTTTACTGCCTAACAGTTTATGCATTCTAAGAGGTAAAGGGCAGTAAATATTAGTTTGGGCTTATGGAGAGATAAGAAATTCGTAACTTAGAAAGCTAACCTTTTTGCTATGAAGTATTTGTGCGAGAATATGTAGACAGACATGTGTTTTCTTCCTACTATAGTCCCGGGGTCTTTAAGCGGGGCGTGAAAAAGCATTTGATGAAGCCGTCAAGCTGAGGTGACCCCAACCTGAGACTTTACCTTTAGCCTACCATCAGCCGAGGTGAAGTCATTTTGACGTTTGCTATATAAGAAAAAGACAGTTTCTGCAAAAACTGTTCAATAGATATGTATTTTTTTTTGCCTATTCATAAATATTCGACAACAAATGAAATCTGTATCAAACTATACCGTCCTAGCAGAAAGCTTGCAAGGACAAAGTGAACAGTATCGGTGATATAAATCTAGCTTTTTAAAATCCTGTAAGAATAGTTAGTCAGGGAATCATGACTGTGAAAATCATTTAAAATAGATTATTGCGTATCTCGAAACAAAACCTGAGAATAGGTGACGTCATTGTAATTCGCTATTATCACAAACGCATATCTATCATCCGACATGCCCCGTTGTAACGAACAAAGCTTTTGTATAGACTATACAGTGAAACACTATATTGCCTAACGATTGAATTACGCTGTGAAGAAATGTCTTCATAACAGGTAAATGATAATTTACAGTATACAAGAAATTATAAACAAGATGCCGCCGGTTCCCATGAAGTGGGCCGTGTGCTTGTCTGTAAAAAGATGCTATATAATTTATTAACACATCGTTTATGCATATAAACTCCACAAGAAAAGTCATGAATATTGGAAACTAAGTACTCTAATAAATAATCATTTAGCGATTGAATGGCATTTATGTACTTATATCACATCAGTCTGAAGCAATCGTGATTGATTCAGTGTTAAGAGGCCATTTACTTTTACTTCTTCAACTGACCGCCTGGGTTATTTATTTGACTTTAGACGTCGCGTCGTCTTTAGACACGACGTTTACGAGACAATCACAAATTCGCAATTTTCCTCGTACAGAGCTGCGATAAATTATACCGATGTGGAAAAGCTCACTTACGTACCTTTCCGTCACAATATTGTCTAAATAGAAGGCAAGTTAAAATTGCTTGTTTGCTGATTCGACGATTTCCACTTTTTATTATTCAGATGACTTCATAAAAATACACTTTTGTAGCATAAAAGTGTTCAATAGGTATACTTTACTTGATCAGTAGACATTGAAAGCAGTGTTCTGTCTGTACTAAATATTGGTCTATGTTGTTCCCGATCTCCATACAATGGGTGGGGTCTGGTGCGCAGGCGGCGGCTCAGGCGCGCATTACTACGGCTGGCTGCGCGCGCGCACACACGCGCGCTGATCGACACCCGCCACGCATTACAACTACGCGCATTTTCTAAGAACAAATATAAATAAAGTAGTCGTGTACGCCACGATGAATTGTCGTTGCAATTTGCACAATTTTCTCTGAATCAGCAATAATTATTATGAGATAAAAGCCCCGTGCCTTCAGATACTTTACCGTCGAGGAAATTGTCGATATGAATTACGATAAGTTATATGTGCATATCATGCAGGCATCAGTTTCCTTCTTCAAGAATGATGATTTGAAGAATTAGAAGACTATTTACAGGGTTAGCAGCATGAATGACTACACGTCCATAGGCCTCGGTAATCACTTCCCAGCAAGTAGGCCGTATGTATCTCTGCCAAGTGAGTGGTACTAAAAAAAGATGGATATTTTCAAATCATCTTTATACTCACTTAATCTATGACTTTACCTATAAAACCTTATTGCAAGCTACCTAACGACACCTGCTCCGAATCCACTACGATACTTCGAAACCACAAAACTGAGGTTGACGATATTTGTGTATATTTTAGATAGGTCCCTGGACAGTTGAGTTTCACAATTGAATTGCCGCACCATCAAAACCTGGAATTCTTTACCAGCTCACGTGTTTCCTTCCTCATACAGTCCCGGGTCCTTTAAGCGGGGCGTGAAAAAGCATTTGATGAGGCCGTCAAGCTGAGAGCCACCATTTTGGCACTATCGGTGTTTGCAATGGTGACTCCCATTCTAGAGACTTTTCCTCAGCTTACCATCAGGCGAGGTGAAGTCATGTTGACGTGACCGACAAAAAAAAAAAAAGAATTTATTATAATTCGAGAGGCAGTCTATCAGGCCCGCGAGTTCTACCATATTACTCATTCACTTGATCGCAATTAAACTTTAATAAGTTATTATGTTATTGCTTGCGAAAAACGTGGTAGGCAGAGGTGTAATATCTTCCCAATTCACTGACCGTTTTAGGAGGGTGAGCTTTTTGCCTTAAATTCGATATGTTTTGTAACAACAAGCTGCTAAGTGCTACTTGCTGTGCGCATATAGGGAGAAGCTTATGTCCAACACTGGAATGCAATAAGCACATTGATTGAAGCTGCTACCACTGTTACCGAGAATTCCCTAAAACAGAAAGACTCAATACCTCACTCAACACTTTTTTCCTCACCTTGGAATCAAACTTGCTACCTGATTCAGAACAGTTGCAGTAGCTACAACTACTGTGCCACTGAGACACGACAATTACGATGAAGTCTACGAAGTTTGATAACAAGTTTGAAAAGACCTAACGAGTTTCCGAACTAGTTTGTTCTTCGGGAAAAGCAATGTATGTGGCGTGGCGCATTCCCTAGAACCAGTTTGCCCATAGATCATAGCTGTTAACGGCAGTTTCTCACGATCTTTCTCGATCCTAAAAAATCTGGTATAACAGCAGTTTGGCTACCTCGGTTTATGAAATTACCTACAAGAATTTATAAAAAAGTGACTTCCAAATATTTTATGTGCTCCTGGTAGCAAGAACGATTTTTTTTATATAACAATTTGGCTTTACTAATCTAATACTATATTGACAATGAATGTTTGTTTGTTTGTTTGTTTGTTCGTATTTTACGTACCTACCCTACGTTACTATAGATTAATTTTTATTATAATTTTACGAGTAACAACTTATTAAGCGTATTCTTTTATGAAATTGTATAAAGTAGCTGTGTCTGAACATTGGAGATATTAAAATAAAATTGGGCTATGTTAGATTCTCAACACAATACATTTTTTTTTGAACTTTTGTCTTGTTGTCTGTTTGTTCGCGATGGATGCAAAAACTAATGAACGTGTTTTGATGTGGCTTTTTATTAGAAAGGTCTTGTTCAGACTCAAAATCTGGCTCATTATGTTTGATTGCAATTGGTTGAGTAGAAACTGAGATATGAACAAACGTTACAATAATTGACATTCTCGCAGACGGAGCCGCGGGCATCACCTAGTGTTTATATAAGATTTATAGTTATTAAGGAATTGTGACACACAGACATCTGTTACAGCCAGCAGGCGGTTCTTAGAAACGGTCACATTGGAATACTAACTACGCATTTGTGGAAATGATTAAGTTCCGAGAAGTTTGTTCGTTGTTTACGCGGTATCGTTCGAAAGTAAAACACGGCTTCACTTTGTAAGATAATACAACCGTTTTATCTTACGCCAATCACTCGTGATAGGATGTAATAACTCAAATATCTATAGAGATTTGTAAAAAAATATCTGTTCTTAGCTGGTGCTGGCGCCGAGTTCAATATCGCCACGCAATGTAGATTTGTTAAAATGAGTGCAACGGGCGAAGCCGCGAGGGATAGCTAGTATATCTTATAGATATAGTCTCCTTTTGATAATAATAATAAAATGAACGATGACAGAATGCCACCAATGAAGCTACCATCTGTGCTTATGTGGTTTATGATAATTAGTAACATTATAAGCTTAGCTTTTGAAGCTTTGCATAATGTTTATATAACATAGATAAACATGTGAGTCAGAATACAATTTTAACAATATGATGCCGCTCAGGTTTGGGTCTATTCTTATACGCAAAACATTCATGACATACATATGCTTACGCCTTTTTACCTCCGGGGTAGGCAGAGACAACAAACCGCCATCCCCATCTGCCTCTGTCCTGACATACCTACTACACGAGCAATCTGCAAAATATCCTTTATATTTCCTTCCTTTACTGACAGATACGAAACTATATCCTGCAGTTAGCAGCTTTTTACCGATTTTATCATAGATCGAACAATAAGGGCTCCCTCACACGGGCCACCGGCCACTACCACAAAACGCCGCCACTGGCATATTTCCTGTAATTTTCATACATTTTATATGGACTCGCCGCACACGGTTGTCACACGCTACAAATCGTCGCAGCTAGCTTCTTGTGGCTCGCACCGGCCACTAAACGCCGCCACACGTCACACGCGCGTAGCAACAAGCAAAAAGTAGCAACCACCGACCGCAAGTTTAGTGTCGACCATCGGCCACAAGTGGCTGTCGCGCGCTTCAGCTTCTTTTGTGGCCGCTTCTTGCCACATGTGGCGGCGTTTGTGGCTGTGGCGTGTGGCCCGTGTGCGGCGACACTAAATGGAAATAATTGGACGATACTCATTTATTGAGGGCGAAAAATGAAAACTTGAAATGCGTGGTTGTGAAATAACCTATAGCAATACGAGTAGACACAGCTAAAAACGTTATTTTATAGACTACATACAGGTGAACGGTTTTGTACGTAGATAGGTACACAATACAAAACCGATAAATATATGGGTTATTTCGTATTCATCCCACGAAATCTTATCCCAATCACCCCATGTTGAAATTTCTTGACTCATCCCAATTCGTTCTCATAAAGTTATAAAGTGAACTTCATAATAGCAAACTTAGGTACTACAAAGTTTTCCGACGAGAAATCAGTAAGTGTGATTCTCACTTACATTGTTGCGAGTTTTGCACGGCTCGTTGACTTTTAAAGAGATTGTAACGTAAGATTTCTGTGTACGTTATTATAAAATAATTGCGTCCTTTGATAGTTACTTACGGTCATTCGATGGTTCAAGAAAAAGATAACTGGATAGTTTTCTCGATAACGCTTAGGCTGTGGAATGACCTCCCAGCTGTGGATTTCCCTAGCATCTACAATATGGGGTTCTTCAAGAAGGGCATTAGAAGGTTTTTACAGGTGTTGTACACGTCTATAGGCCACGGTGACTGCTTCCCATCAGGTGCGCCGTGGGCTAGTCTTCCACCAAAGTGGTATAAAAAACAATGGTGATGATATAGATTTCGACAAGCTCTTTTCGAATTTCTATTTCACTACCTCGAATTTTTGTCACTCGCGTCGCCACAACTACAAATTTTGAAAAAGTTTTCCAGCTAAAAATTCCAAATGTTTGATTGATTCATTTAGATATTGTTTGGATTTTGTCGGTCCAAAACTTGGCCACCGTCACAGTGTTTTCCGTTGCAGTACAGGGGGAGGGGCATTGTGTAGCGTAGTGTACCAAATGTGACATGAAGTAGGATTGGTACCCGCAATCGCAGGACACTTGCGACCGATCAATATAACCACAATTTTGCTATATTTTTCTTTTAACTACTAAATATGCACTCTTCTTCTCTCGTGTCGATGTTCTCATCGCGGTGCAGCAATTACACTCGAGAGCAATGAATCCGGGTCACTTAAAGAATGTTAAAAATCTCGGAAACTAAAAATGATAGGTTAATGCAATAAATTGTATTTAATAGACAATGTAATACTCCTTAAATGAAAGTAAAAAAAATATGAGTCACCATACATTTTATTAACACAAAATTACATAAAGAAAAAAACTGCTGATCTCTCCTTAAAACAAAAATAGGAAACAGGGCATATCTTAGTCTCGAAATACGATGCCCACGCTCCAGTTTAGGGCCGTTTGCAGGTCTAAGGGTTTTAAGTTAGATTCAGCAAGCCGACGTCTTACTGTCCATGCACTTGGGTTACTTCCTCCGAGGCGTCGAAACTGATTGGTGAGTTCAGTTCCTGTGAGAAAGCGATTTCGAAGCATGGTGTTCACCAAGTATCGGTCTTCTCGTGCTGTGGTACACCTGGTTCTGCCCGTTCCTGGTCTGCGTAGGTTAGAACCAGTTTCTTCGTTTAAGTGACCCGGATTCATTGCTCTCGAGTGTAGTTTCACGGCAATACTGCTACTTACGGAGAGGGCCCGAGCATAGGTACTTATCGCTTTTTGAGAAGGCTTACTACGTTTGTATTGTATTACTTCTAAATATGCCTTTAAAGCAATACAATACAAATAGTTCCAAATACATCAAAGTTCAGGTTGTTTGCATATTCCATTCATTGGATACATATTTTGCGAAAACCCTTTTTGAATAATAGATGCCGCTGATGTGATACGTAAATGATCTATTATCGAGGTTCATACTTATTCTTGTCACGACTGTAAACGCCGGGTTGAATACCCGTGAAGCACGAAATAAACCGCCTAGAGACAATGCGTCCAGCATTACCAACTGTCAAAGAAGTTTTTTTTGCCGATAGTGGATCCGGAGCTTTTGAGAATAATTCTAGTGTTTAGAAAAAATGGTTATGATGGGACCTATACCTAGCTAAGCTAACCTACCCGAGTCGAACTACTTCCGAGGCGGGCTGACAATTTAGGCTTGTCCCATTTTAGTACATATTTTCATCGCGGTTTAGATAGTTGCACCGAAAATAACTAAACCGGCTTTTGACTATGGGATATAATATACTATTTCATCGCTCATCATACATTTAGTATAATATAATTATAACACAGTGTAAACGGTCTCGTACAAAATGTATGATGAGCTATAAAATATTATATCTCAAGATGTAAAAATAATTTTTGTTATTCTTTCACCCATATAGGTATGGCTAAGTAGATCTGGATGAAATTTGTCATAGAGATAACTATGGTCTGAATTAGGTTATTATAGGCTATTTTTTTCCCTGGCATAGATTCATTGATAGGACTGCTAGTGTAAACTAATTTTATCCTAACATTTTTCTTTGCAACACATTACTATTTCAGAATATGTGACTCGTTCGAGCTTCATGGATTGTTGCTCCTGGTTTTTATTTCAACAGGGACTAATGGCAGTGCGCTGCCCGCCAAGTTTTTGTGCCAAGTATACGAATCATTGCTTACGTAAAACGCGTAATAATAAATTGAGTTTACTTTTGCATTTAGTTTATTCGGTAATTTACCGTGTTTATGCTACATACTGATGTTGTTTTATCTCCAAACATTTGACTCAATCAAGAGTTAAGATTGACAGTTAAGAAAAATAAACGAAATAATTATTCACTTTCATCTTTATTATTTTATCGTTATTGCAGAAACAAATCGTCAAAAATCTTATAGTATAGTAGGTACACACCTATTACTATAATATTTTAATGGAAACGATGGCGCAGCGGTAGAGCGTTCGACTGCTAAGTCAGAGGTCGTGGGTACGATTCCCGCGGTCTTGGTCTGGGTGTTCTTATGTACAATATGTAGATATGTTTTAATAAAAGAAAATGGACGTACATAAGTACGTTTATTTGCATTCTAAAACCCATAACACAAGTTAGTGAAACTATGCTTACTTTGGATCTAGTAGCAGCGCTACTAGACCCAAAGTAATTCGTTGTTATGAAGATACTATTCAAAACAATAGTATCTTCATAACAACGAAAGCTAAATAAATAAACCAACATTCCTATATCTATTAACAAAAGTGGGAGTTGGAATCGCACACCGATGTTTCCGTTCAAACTTTTATGTGGATAATTCGTCCAACACGGGAATCGAATCTCGAAGAATAATAATGTTAATAAACAATGAAAACATCGTACATTGCTTCGACGGATTGAAAGGAAACTTAACTATTCGTATCTCGTGTTACCTTTCCGGGGAGTGATTCTGCCGGGTTCCTTGAGTAATGGCATTTGTCTGGCTAGATGGTTATGCAAAAGTACCTACTAAGTGTGTAAAAAAAAAAATATAATGGTTACCTACCTATCTAAATAAATGTTATTGAAGTTGTACCTACCTAATTTAGTAGACAAGTAGCATTATGCACAAACCGTAGTGGTTTATAAATGCTACTATATTTTCACTGTACCTACATGTATAATTTGGTAATTAAAAAAAAAAAACCTACATGTTTTTCCGGACACCGAGAATACTCGATATCAATATCGGTATGTCCCGACTTCCCAACTGCAAATGTTGGTGTAATAAGTTTGTAATAAAAGCTAGTACATACAAATTTAAAATTATCAGTTTACACCATTTACTTCCATCTATCTAATTTTACAAAAATGAAAATTATTGTTGTCTGTACAATGCCGGTACTTATTAAAAAAAAACCTAAGTTGGGATTATGTTAAATCAATGATCCGGCATACTTTTTTTGCAATCCTTCTGTTTGTTCGCGATGGACGCAAAAACTACTGAACGGATTTTGATGCAGTTTTTTTATTATAAAGGTCTTGGTAAGACTTAAAATCTATCGCATGTTTCATTGCAATTGGTTCAGCAGAACCGGAGTTATGACCAAAAAACAATAACTGACATTCATGCAGGCAGAACCGCAGGCATCGGCTAATATGCAAAAGATATTCTTCTTCTATAATTTTATATTTCTATGTCTAGATAAATTACCGTATCTTAGATCAACGCAGTCAAAATATACTTTAATTTATGTTTGACTTTGAAACATGATAATTTTATATTCCTACAAGGAACTTTAGTATTTGAAAAAAATCCAAGGTTATATAGGTCTTAATTTGAAAATTAACCTTGATATACCAGATAACCATTCCGTTTTTTTTTCTTTTGAGTTATGGCACCCTAAAAAACAACACATTGTGACAGATTTCCTGGTGACGTCAGCAGTTGCAGGCCAGTATCGATTACCGACAAATTTTGTGATCAAACGTCAAAACATTCGCGCATGTGCACTAATTGGCTAACAAAAAAACAATAGAAGGTCTGATCAACCAATGACGTGAGCTCTTTGAATACGTGATTAGGTGTAATATGATTGGCGCGCCTCAGCCATCGCAGCCCGAGCTTGCCATCAAACAGACCTCGTCTAAAAATGCGTTCTACGCAGCGAGTTCGTGACAATCCGATGTTTACCGTACACTAGCCCTACAATTCCGCATCATAGTTCTGTCCTCAGCTGTTACAGTACTTAATAAAAGTCACAACGCTAGTAATAAGAACCATAATTCATGGGAATATGGCTTCCGAGACGAGTAACGAGTCGGCCAGATGTGCGCGGCACTTAGAGAATATAAAACGCACATGACGCGAGCACTTTTATAACTATAACGTCAGCTCCGTAGGCTTACTAGGAATTTGAAAAACATATTTGTAACTTTTTAAACTATTGGTAAGGTAGATAACTAGGTCTGATGGTAAATCAGGTTGGGTTGTTACAGAGGGACGCAATCGACTGCGTCGAGAAGCTCATAGAGTAGAGGTCCTGCAAGAAGGGTATTAGAAGGTTTCAATAGGGTCGTTAACGTGAGTGTGCGCCCCTGGTCTTGCAATTGTCCATAGGCCGCGGTAAGTGCTTCCCAGTGACAAAAACATCACATACAATCTCATCGAATACATTATTCTTCAGAGGGTAACGCCGGCAATCGGCACTTTAAAAAGTTCAATTGATTGTATAAATAAAAAATTTAAGGGTTCTAGCTACCTCGGTAACAAGAGAGCACTCAGGAACTCAAGGAAAGCCTTTCTATTTGAGACTAATTAAATTACCTTGTTAGCTGGCTCTCTATATACACTTTACTAAGAATTTATTGATCTATCTTGATAAACAAAAATAAGGATAAGAAATCTTACTATCGCACTAATGAGATTTTTGAATCATATTGCTTACAATAATGCCTACTAGTCTCGGGTATATTAAGCGGGGCGTGAAAAAGCATTTGATGAGGCCGTCAAGCTGAGGGCCACCATTATAGCACTATCAGTATAATTAATGATGACTCCACTTCTTTACTCCATACCATCAGGCGAGGTGAAGGCATGTTGTCATGTCCAATATAAAAAAGCTTGAATATGAGAGCCGGACATTCTAAATTCGAAGTCGTTTAAACGAAACAATTTAACCAACTTTCAAAGAATACTTAGGCAAGTAATACTTAAGTAAATTCAAGCTGGTAGGACGCTGATAGCCTGCCTGATTCGTTCAATAAAAGAGCACTCAGGAGGCTAATCAACGAACCTACCTATACGATGGATACAACTAATTGCGTTACGTTGGGTCGATCCTTCGAGAGACGCGCCGCCGAGCGAATATTGCGTTACGGTAGTATGTGGCTGAACGAGGAACGAAGTTTGGACTTACAACTAAGTTACGGTAACTTACTGCTGTGGCACTTGGACACTTGTATACCTGAAACCAAACATTTATCTTATTAGTATATATATGGCATACAGATGAGGATGAGTGTTGTTGCTGTGTATGAGGTCTAGAGTTGAATTCTTAAGTGAGGCCAAAGTAATAAATCTCCGTCCCTCCATGAGCGCAAGCCTGGGGGTAGCAGAAGCAAGCCGAGGCGGCAGCACGCAATTCTATTTCCCCTCCCATTTCCACCTATTTCTAGGGCGTTCGTATTACGGGAGAGAAATATACGAGCGTATAGGTATGTGTGTATAACTCATACACGTCATTGTAAACCCAGGTTTAAGTACCGTAAAACGGGGTGAATAGAGATTAAGGAGTGAATAAGAACAAAATGGTCAGATTACATTTTGCAGTTATATTTTATACGAAACTAAACACGTCACAATGAACTTGCCATTGTCTAAAAGAAATTATGAAATAAATTCTAAAGACCATTTTATCCCTTTTCACCCCTTGTTCCTATTCACCCCGTTTTACCTGGTAACAATATCCTGCATATCAGTCAAACGTCATATTGTTTCTTTTTCCCAATTTCGTTGTTTCCTTTACCTCTGAAGGCAAGGCACGGACATGCCCAAGGGACACCTCGAACATTGAGAGCGTTCACAGTAGACGCTAACACTTTCTTAACTTCTATCGGGAGTGCCTTCGGTATTACCTCATAACCACGAGAGAAAAGCCTACGCTAAACCTCGTTCGTCAGTCAGTAGGTGCACTGGCTTGTAGTTGAAATTAGTTTAGGCCCTGAAGATTTCAATGCAGGTAAGTGCTAGTTGCTAGCAACGTCAAGTCACAGACATAACGGTGGAACCACACTTCGCTATTCGCCTTTATTTTTGTGTATTATAAATCGGAGTGGGGAGAGCTTATTCGTGTATATTTGCTTTATTCGCCCTGAGTCACTCTTCTATGACGAATAATTGTGGAGGTTGTAGTCATCTATAAGAATTTCCTCGAATACAATATAGGCGAATAGCGAAGTGTGGTTCCACAAAGGCTTTTAAGACATTTTCTCATCTCGTAAAACAATATTAAATCTATCTATATACCTACTATATGTACCTCCTACTTATTTACGATACCAGTAATATGTATATTAGGTATTAAAGCACGCGAATACAGCCACAGCTGCCAATGAAGGACGTAAAGCGGCGAATGGACGTTTTTACAACTCAACGTTTTAGTGCTCAGTCGGGGCTCTAAAGTTATTTACTGGCAATGTGTGGTGTAAAGTAAGCGATGTGGCGATTCAACATCGCGGGGCGGATACGGCTGTGTAATATCAAAACCCAGTATCTGCATAAAACTGTTATATGTTTGGGCGATGGTTATTCAAAGTCAACTAATGTGTTATAATGGCGGTTATTATACGTGTCGCTACAATGGCTACCTTATAGTACGGGAGGTAGCGTTAATTCTAACAAGCAATCGATAGCCAGTTGATATTCTCCACGATAATAGAGCTTTATTAATACATAACAGAGTTGACCGTCAACCGGTCTGGTAGCGGTCGAGTCGAAGGTGACACCATGGTAAAGTTGTCAAAAAAAATTACGCTCCGAGCAATCATTTGACACGTGAAACTTTATATGGTGATTCCTGAGGTCATTTTCAACTGAGAAATAACCGTCAGATGTGGTGTGGAGTAGTGGTTATACGTCAGTCGCGTATATATTAGACCAGTGCCGATAGTCTTTGAGACAAAATAAATTCATAGTAGGATGAAACCTGTTGGAAAAGGATCAGAATATAACAAAAATGAAAGGAAAAATAAATTACGGGTGATCTGAGGTCGGGAAGTGGGGAGGGGGGTGAGTTTTAAGGGTAAAAACGGTTTATCTCGATTTCCGGCAAAACTACAAGTCCTATGGAAAAAAGTTAAATGACAAAGTTGTAGGTAATAAAGAGACCTACAACTTTTCATTTACACTTTTTTCACATAACCTCAAAATGTATGTGAAAAATTCAAATAATCAAGTTTTTGGTTTTTTATTTTTATCTTAAGCAAAACAAATTTGTTTTCCACGAAATTTGGTGAAAACTTAGCTTTTTATGTCCCAAAGACACTGTATTTTTTTTTATTTGAAATACTCTTTTTTTCAGCTTATTTTGACTAAATATCGAAAAACCACCCTAATTTTCAATCGAAAATTCTCACGTCAAAATACCAGCTTTTTAAAAAAAGTCAAAAAATTTTTTGTTCTTTGAAATCTCTTCTTTCTGATGATGTAAAAATATTATATACATTGCTATGGTAAATGTTCTCAGAAAATGCAAAGAAGAAAAACTCGAATTCGAAATTAATATTTTTGTATTTAGTCATTTCCTCGCTGAGGTGGGATGAGAAGTTACAAGTTGCACTATAACTTCATGGTTGCACTCGAGTGCAAAGATTTTTCACCTTGTGCACTTTTGATACCCTCGCTAAAGCTCAGGGTTCTATTTTGTAATTATTGTATTTAGTCATTTCCTCGCTGAGGTGGGATGAAAAGTTACGTGTTGCACTACTATAGCTTCATAGTTACACTCGAGTGCAAAGATTTTTCACCTTGCGCACTTTTGATTCCCTCGCTAAAGATCTGGGTTCAATTTTTAGAACTCTTCGCGTGCTCAGTTTCTATGACCGAGCAAGCGAAGGGTTCTTAATTTGAATCACGAGCGCAGCGAGCGATTCACAAAATAGAACCCTGAGCTTTAGCGAGGGAATCAAAAGTGCACAAGGTGAAAAATCTTTGCACTCGAGTGCAACTATGAAGTTATAGTGCAACATTTAACTTTTCATCCCACCTCAGCGAGGAAATGACTAAATACAAAAATATTAATTTCGAATTCGAGTTTTTCTTCTTTGCATTTTCTGAGAAAATTTACCATAGCAATGTATATGTATTTTTACATTATCAGAAAGAAGAGATTTCAGAGAACAAAAAACTCTGACTTTTTTTAAAAAGCTGATATTTTGACATGATAATTTTCGATTGAAAATTAGGGTGGTTTTTCGATATTTAGTCAAAATAAGCTGAAAAAAAGAGTATTTCAAATCAAAAAAAAATACAGTGTCTTTGGGACATAAAAAGCTAAGTTTTCACCAAATTTCGTGGAAAACAAATTTGTTTTGCTTAAGATAAAAATAAAAAACCAAAAACTTGTTGTAGGTCTCTTTATTACCTACAACTTTGTCATTTAACTTTTTTCCATAGGACTTGTAGTTTTGCCGGAAATCGAGATAAACCGTTTTTACCCTTAAAACTCACCCCCTCCCCACTTCCCGACCTCAGATCACCCGTAATTTATTTTTACTTTCATTTTTGTTATATTCTGATCCTTTTCCAACAGGTTTCATCCTACTATAAATTTATTTTGTCTCAAAGACTATCGGCACTGGTCTAATATATACGCGACTGACGTATAACCACTACTCTACACCACATCTGACGGTTATTTCTCAGTTGAAAATGACCTCAGGAATCACCATATAAAGTTTCACGTGGCAAATGATTGCTCGGAGCGTAATTTTTTTTGACAACTTTACCATGGTGTCACCTTCGACTGCTCCGCGGGTGCGGGTTCTGACGGTCAATTCTGGTATGTATCAATAAAGATCTATTATCGTGGAGAATATCAACTCGCTATCGCTTGCCAAAAAAAATTAACGCTACCTTCCGTACTATTAGGTCAACTCGCTTATAGATTAGGAACATTCCGAACGTAATACTCTATTTGTTATGACATGTATGCGCTTTGGTATATTGTAGTCAGGAACAGCCGCTAAAAACAAAATTTTACTGTAGAGCTGAAAAATCGTTTCGTATCTTTGACAGTGTGCCGTTTTAAAAATAGGTATTTATCATACAAAATTATTGAAAATGAGTGATAGCACATTACACAAGATTTTTGCTAGCTTGTTAGGTGAAGGATGCTCTTGAAGCTGTGAAAATTCAGACACACCTTGTTTAAAATATGTCAAATATTAGGTTTTTAATTCGGACAGTCGAACAGCTTTTGGAAAGAGGCTTTGTCTGCTATATAAAGTAGGTAACAGTGAGTACTTTTCGCTAAAGATAATGAGCTCTAGACGCTAGGAGAGTAGAGTCGGAATTTGCGCTTGGTATAGGGCGTGTAGAGACAGTCAATAGTCAATACATATCGCGTATTTATCAATAGTATTGATAATATTGATGTATTTAAACAAGCGCGATTGGTCCCTACACCGGATCACAACATTGATCTTATTGACTGTCTCCATACAACATGAGTGCGGTATTATGTAATAGGTAATTTCTTCTTCACTTTCAATGGTAACCGATTGAAATCCAACCGCTACTCGTTGTGATTGAAACTCGTTTCCAAACAGAATAATGGCTCAGAAGACCGGGTTCATACGACGTCATTCACACGAAAAATATCGTCAAGTATGGAAAATCACAACTGGCGTAGCGATTGAAGGGAGCTCGTAAGTAGATATTAGTGAGCGAACGAATAAAATGAACGTATAAAAAAAGTATGGACGGAACACGTTGAAAAATACAACTGAGAATACTAAAGTCGGCCCACTGGCTTATACGTACAATACAAGTGGGTTCGCACACTAGTAAACCAATACGCGGCAAACATTCGATTCAGTCAGGTGAAAAAAAAATTAGATACCTACATAGGTAGATAAGTATTTACTGTATCAGCAATTGTACTATAATAAACTTTACAATGGAGACTTAAAGGAGGTAACAAATGTGAGCGCAATGGGGGGCCTTACCGCTAAGAGCACTCTCTGTCAGACAATCGTGAGACGGAAATTAGAGGAGGATTTAGAAAGAGCTTCTATAGACAATGATGAGAGATAACAAGAATCGTTTTTAAATCTGTAAAAAAATCTTATGAGGAAATTGTATTAAGCTATTTCCATAGACTCTAAGCGATGGCCGAATCCATACTAATATTAAAAATGGTTTTGTTTTTACACCACGTAGGTGGCAGACAAGCACCAGGCCCACCTGATGGGAAGTGGTCACCGTGTCACACCCGCGCTGCCTACCCTGAAGGTAAGGGTGAGGGCTAGGCGGGTGCGGGCCGGAACCTCCACGTGGTGCACCTGGGCAACGGAGGCGAGCAGCGCCTCCCACTCGCCACGGGAGACGCTGCTGCCTGCGGCCAATCCGGCCGGGGTGGGAGTGGCCCTCTAGAGGGCTGCTCCGAGGCTCTCCACGTGTCCCTCTGACTAGCAGATGGCACAGTGGGGAGCGAGCGGGGGGCGAGCTGATTGTCTGCGCGCCGACGGTTGGGTGACAGGACGGCCTCCTGTCACCCTACACCCCACCGTCAGCGAAGTGGCGCGATGTTCGCCCCACCCCCCCTTTCGGGGGGTCGAGGGGGCCATCTTAAAACCGTAGATGGCCCGGGGTCAGCTGGGGTGCGAGGGATATGCCCATTGGGTAACCTTACACCCCGGTTACTAAGGCCCGAGACGGCGTGCGGTTTTAGTCGGTTCGATCCCGACATAACCACCCCCGATGGCCGACGGGGGTGGTATCCATGGGGATTTCCGCACGATAAAAAAAAAAAAAAAAGGGTGAGGGCTAGGAACGGGTTAAGTAAACATTTCGGAAAATAGCAATTTTCCATATAAAAGTTTTCGACACAGACGAAACCGCAGGGACCATTTAGTCGTTTCTTTTATTCAGAACAGTGAACACAGTCTTCCCTGTCAAACATAAAATATTAACATAGGTGCCGTTTACGTAATGCTTGATTTGAAACTACTGGCCCACAAATGAGAATCGTCTGCTCACAGTCGTTATCCCTTAAGGTTGAATGAATTTTTGTCGACGGTATTATACCTAGTAGTTTAGTTAACTATTCCATACCGTTCTATAAATTATTTCCAATTCAATTGTTCGAATTTAAACTAACGGTTCCCGGTGACCGCACGGGAAAGGCTATCCGTTGGGGGTTTCGTATGAGGTCACTAGTGAAAAAGGTTGTTCTTCACCTGACAGTAAACCTACAGTTAGAGCTGGTTGATAATAAGCTCGCTCTTTATTACAGGATACTGAAAAACCTTGCTGGCGAATAGCATTCAGCAAAAGATTTCGATTTGTTTACGAGTAATACTTACCCCTCCATATAAATTAAGAAATATAATATCATACGAGTGGTTTGGCATGACTTCACAACTATCGAGCTTAACTTAGCCGTTAATTAATTAACCCGCTATTTCTATTTATTTATTTCATAAATTAGTTTCAAACCTCTCTGCATAAAAGTTATTATTATACAATTATTGCATAACCGTACCTTTAGTTATGCTTGTACTTTCCATTGTAATTCGTTTGTGAATAAGATATTATTGTTTGTAACCATAGTCATAAACTGAAAAACTGATAGATAGTTTGCAGTGCCTATAGCGTAAATGAGATTTGTAAAAAACTGTACTTTTTCCTATTAAAGAAAAAAAAAATAAGTAAAAATAAAATAGGTAAGCAGCTAAAAAGAAGACCAGCCATTCCAGTTGATCACAGTATTATAGCGACTACTTACTTCCTTTAACTTATACCTAAGCATTTTTTGTGCGAGGCGAAATTTTCTAGGGCAAATGCGTAACAAAGAAATACTATGAAAATGTAATCTACATCTTTTTTAATCCTAATGCCAGGACCAAGAAACTTAGCTACATCACACACGCAAATAATTTACAAATTCGATTGGTTCTTTGAAATCACAAACGAATAGAGCATCTATGGCTAAACACACCCGTCATTACTCCAGCCGCGTTGATTGCCGAACGGCTACGAATAACCAACCAATTTACAGTTAATACGAGAATGGAACCGAAGTCGTAATGTCAAAAGGTTAATATGGGCACATTCCAGCGGAGATAAACCAGATTTAGATCTTTTAAATTAAAGTACCGAACGCCGAACAAAAACAAGTCGAAAGTTCATTCTTTTTGGGTATTATTTATTGCTGTTTTACGGACATTCGTTTCCTATTCTGTTATATACTAGCTGTTGCCCGCGGCTTCACCCGTGTATAATTCTGTTGCTTTTCCCGTAACTAATCAATTAAAATTCAACCCAGTCTGTTCAGCCGTTTTGGTAAACATTCATACCTTCAAACTTACAAACTTTCACGTTTATGATATTTTCTATATATTCTACGACATTCTGCACAGCGCCAAAGACCCAAAGTAAGCATAGTTTAACTAGCTTGAGTGTTATGGCTTCTAGAATGCGGATAAACATACTATACTTTTTTTTGTAAATACATACATATTATACATAGAAACACCTAGACCAATGCAAATAGACATATTCATGCGCACAAATATTTGCACTAAGCGGGAATCGAACCCGTGCCCCCTATCGTAGAATCGAAGCGTCGTGATATTAGTAGGATATTGGCTGAACTAGGTATTTATTGGTATACGTGACCGTACTTATCTATTTAGCCTAGCATTTCAACAAGAAATACCTACCCATTGTGTTTTCCCACAAATAACAACACATGTTAATTATACCACCATGAGGAAATATCACCCAGATATAAATATATCATAAATACTAACTTATTCGTTCGTACCTACTCGTAACGTATATTCGTAATAAAAGAAGTTTAAAATTCAATTCAATTCCATTTTTATTACATGGCAACATCTGCGGATAACGACAATTCTGCCAAGTTTAAAATTCAGTTCCGGTCTCATCTCGATCTCACAAATGTCAATCTTCTTCTTTCGTTTTCTTTCGTGTCGATGGCAATTTAAATTTTGTTTGCCCAGTGTGCCGCTACCTCAATTGCATTCTCTAATGAGATAATTTGAATTACGTTTTCATTCGCATTACAATACCTACATACATACATAATATGCTCACGCCTTTTTCCCTCCAGGGTAGGCAGAGACAACAGCCCGCCTCCTGATTCTGTCCTAACATACTTCACGCGCTTCCATGATCAATAAACCTTTCATGCATTACAATACCTAGCTATTACAAAGTCCAACGATTGGGGAACGACTGAGGCAGTACTTACAGCTAGTTGTTTCTTGAAGTAAACAAATAGTAAACAGTCTTTGGGATCTAGGTAGAGATTATACGCGAGCTGTTCCAGTAGAATGTTCTCAGTTCTCATGTTAACTCAGTGGAATTAATTGCCAAGAGCTGGATTTCACCAGTAAAAATTCGTTCAACCGAACTGGATTTTCTCACAATCAAAAGGCAGTTTGGTTCACAGTTTCCATAACGATAGGAACCGATTGGGTGAAATCCGCTCTAAACCTTGACCAGTTTATTTCGCCTTAATTGCAGTTCATCCGCTCTTTTTAGTAAGTATAAAAGAAAAAAAAAAACATTTGATATTCTTCGATTATTCTACTACAAGACTAGTCTATCTTATGGCAACGCAATGTGATAAAAAGGGATGTCTGCATGTTAATCATTCTATCCGAATAAAGGTCAAAACGGATTTATATTCACGAGACTGTCAGTACGAGTGACCACGTGAGTTGGAAGTTGAATGATTTATTAATGAAATACATACCTCATCTTTGCATCATTGCCATTGGTTGACTGATAGAACATGTCTAAGTCATTAAGTACGCCTTGTGCAATGTTTCTGCAAGAACTTAATTTAAATAAATTATAAATACGAAAATAATAAGTCAAACTAGTCGACATTTGACTGATGATAACTTACTATTCAATAAATTTGAATCAGAAAAAGTCAACATCTAGGACGAGACTTGGAAACCGTGACCAGTACCTATCTTTCTAGAGAATCCAGAGGGAATCCTCTACAGGGTAAACTATTATTGTTATGTTTGACCAATAGTTTACCCTGTAGAGGATTCCAGTTTATCCTGTGGAGAATAATTTGTAATTTGTAGCACAAGAAACATCGGAGTGAATACCTAGAGTCCTAGATGATTCTTTTTTATATAGGACACGTGAAAATGACTTCACCTCGCCTGATGGTAAGCTAAAGGCAAAATCTCAGGAGTCACCACTACATACACCGATAGTGCTACAGAGGCTACAGTATTGAGTGTATGGACTATTTTCATTAAAGATTCTTTGGATAAACGTATAAACGCCTAACACGAGCTTCATCAATTGCACCCCAGCCGTGTTCGCGACAAAACTTTCCATCGATCGACAATCTAGTAGACATATCATTATATTAGTGAACATAAATAACGATATCTTCAGGACCTATAGCTATTGACAACGATAAAAGTAACGCGATTCGACCATAATCGCGATCATGAATACCATCTCTATATTTTTATCTTGGTAGTCTTAAGAATCTATACATGCAAATAAATAAATTTGAAGTGTCTGTTTGTCACTCTAAAATAATAGTTCTTCAATTAATTAATTATGAACTAAACTTTTATCAACAAAATTACAAGGAAATACCAATTCACATAAGTTTAGTCTGCCATTCTTTCTGTATGTATGAATTAGGTTATCTCGGGAACGGCGGGTCCTACTTTCACGGGATTTTCACCGACAAATAGCTAATATTATGAAGCTTAACATAGCTGGTTATTTTAGAAAAACAATTAGGGTACCACGCATAAAAATTAAAAGCCACAGTAAGTCTACGCCGACGATAAAATTAGTCTCGAATTAAATTATTGTTTTATACGCCGTCAAACTTAAAATTCGGACTCGCTGATTCCAGTTACAGTTATCAGCGCATGGGTGGGCGTTTTTAGCCGGAAATATGTACAACCGTACACTAATATGTCAACATAAATATCCAAAACTGCACATAAAGTATAAACGAGAGCGTATTCGGACATTTTAATAAAATGGTGGATATCTAAAATTAGAATCTGTTCTGTACAACTGCATAGATACTCAAAACTGTGCTAAATAACAGTCAATATCTATCGGATATCTATCTATCTACTTACCTATACTATTTTAAAATTGTAAAGTAGCTGTGGCTGTACATCATCATCTACCTACCTATGTCATAATTATTTGTGGTTGTAGTAACATGTAAATTCTTCTCCATAGTTATATAAATTCCTATCAGATGCCATCTCGTCAGCACTCCCTTCCTTACTATAACCTCTTTCACGTATTACATCTATAGCTGTGTTTGTATATTGGAGATATTGAAAAAAAATTGGGTTATTTTAAATGATCGATTATGAACACAAAAATATTACGGCGGCACGCATACGCTTCTAGACTAGTCAGCGGCAAAGGTCCATCCGATTTAGTCAGTTTACGTGCTGAAAAAAAAATACAGCATGTCTTGTGTAGTGAAATAGAGTAAAAATATATGGCAGCAAGAAAAAAATAATCCAGGAATCATAATTATTTTAATCAAAATTGGGTAACAAGTTGCATCCCAAAATTCATTAACACATGGTTAGCCGCCGTTACTGTGACATTCTCGTTTCGACGCGTTCTGTTTGATCATTGATACATCCATGACCCTCATTCCATAGATCAGAACCAAGTCCAGTAGGAATATGCGGAGCATTATGTTGCCAATGCATCAACTGCTTTTTATGCGACTACCCAAAAAAGGAGTGTTTCAGTATCAATTATTCATGTACGTGTGTGAGTTTCTTTATTTAGCAGGGCGGGCGGTCACATTATTTATTGATTTATTTACTGTCATGGTCGTTGATGCATAGTCAAAATACTTATTTAAAAACTCCCGAAAAAAATGATCGGTCATCCTGAACAGATTTTCATCAAATATTGCTAAAATCGCCCGATTGATACAATTTTCACACAAAAAGAAAAATTAAAATCCGTTCATTCCTTTTGGAGCTACGATACCACAGACATACACACACAGGCACGTCAAACTTTGTAATATCCCGTCGCTATTGCTTCGAGGGTTAACAAAATCGGAGCATTCGTTCGACGTTTAGCTCTACGATACCACGTTTATTCCAACTAGTCCTACTAACAGTTCCATGATCGGACAGTTTGGACAAATATATTTCGAGTACCGGTTAGACAGACACACAGATGCGTTAAATTTATCGTCTGAGGTTAGAAATGTAGATAACTAAACCGTTCATGACTTGGACCGCGGATTAAACTAAAAATTGGTGGCTGTAGCGTCCCGTCGCCCGCATCGGTCGGACCGCACGGTGTTATTACGAGCCGACGCGACGGACTGCCCAACTTTACAACATGTTGTTATTAAGTCATTTTGTTTTGTTCCCCGTCACTGTTTTCATCTATTCCCTTGTCCCTCTTCTTAATTTCGAAGTTGTATAGTCTCGTTTGATTGATTTCTCAACAGTGTAAGCATTTTGTTGTTTTTTGATTGGTGTATCTTTTTGATAGCGTTTTTATGTTCTTGGTTTCGATTGTTACTTTCAGTACGTAAATATTATGTAAATAGACTGCGTTGCTGGTGTATTGGAAAAGCGCTCGTCAAACAATCACGAATAGAAGATGGTTTAAATATCCTACCAATATTGCTCCAACTGCTATGTACTAATCACGACAAAAATCTTCGCTCTTCGAATAACCTTCTTCATGATTATGTCCTTCCCATACTACTAGCTTTTATTAGGCTCCTCTTTCTTTGTTCAGTCTGTACTTCAATGGAACGCACTCCCTCTTGATATCAGGATGAGCAAGACTCGTGGTTTGTTCAAGACAAAGGTACGGGAATGGCTTTTGCAAGAATTAGCAGATTCATCTCAACGTATGTAAGTATTCTCTTTTATTTTATATACACTTGTATGTATTATATAATATATATTATACATATTTATGTAGTGTATGTATGTGTACTATCTTTCTTTTTGTGTTAGTCTATCACATTAATTACTTTTATGCCTACTACGTTATGACTGCCTGTTATCGCGCAAATAGGTTGCCGGAGGTCGCAGAAACGTGATCAGAATTTCACACAGGTGGGGCTTAAATATAGTCGTGTTATACCCCTGACGATAAGCAATTACCCTAGGTGACCTATGCATCTTCGACGCTGTCTGCTTATAAAGTCATGTTTTGACATGTGATTTGAATATTTATTTTATTTCCATTTCTTTTAATATAATGGCTCATCATCGATACCCAAATGATGGTCGTTTAGATAACGAGATTTGGATATCGATTTGATTGTGGCGGAGGGTCAGAACTCGGAAGGTAAACAGAAAAACTTTAGTTGAAACTTGCTCTGTCATTACGAATTTGTATGAATACCGCTCAAACTAGTAGGTACCCCGAAACATCTCACTTTTTTCACAAAAATTGGACGGGAAGTAGTCGATGGGAATCGTGTTGTTTATAACACACTTTAATCATTTTGTCGAAAAGCCCGAAAATATAGTAAATAAAGAAAATTTATCTGTTTTGAATATTTTTAATACATTACATAAATTTGTTTTATTTTTATCGTATAATTTTTAAATAATTTGTACGATTCTTAGCTAGATGAATAAATAGAGCATTAAAATATTTGGACTCAACTTTCTAAATCGTCGAATTCGCGTTTGTGTGTACCAGGAGCGCATATTTCGCTAAGTCTAACTGAAATAACTACGCGTACCACAGACAGCTCTCGATCAACGCGTTCTTGGAAATATCTATACTTTACAATTTATCCACGCCGTCTAATAAAAAACCTAGTGGACGTTGTACGCGCCGGTTTCCTGCGCGATAAGCGCCTGATGGATCACTTCCTATGGATTAGGGATGCCCGATACATTCTCGACACGGCACACTGATTTTACTGAGACCAGCTACGAAGATGGCGCCTCCTAAATTATAGGGGATAACCTCAGGGCGTTTTATACATACTTGATGTATAAGAATATCTTTTGGAGGATAGATAGCCCTTAACATAGTTCAATTGATAAGTGTCAATGTAGCAGGGTGTATATCCCTTTTATGTTATAGAGAGATAAGCAGACATAACCACAAATTAGACAATAGTTCGTAGATATGATAATGTAACCGCGCTATGGAACGGTAGGTTTATAAATAGGCGATAGACCTGTGGTTTTTATAGAATGAATGGACTTTTTGGACCTGGCTGGTCTGATTACCTATTGAAACATTTTTTTATACCAATAAGTGGCGAACAAGCATAATGGTAGTCATAGGTCATCAAGAAGTTGTAGTGAACGCTCATTGTAACCTATGGATGCCTGAAATACTAGGGTTTTGTTTAGTCTCCTTATATGTTTAATTGTTATACTCATGGTTGCCGGGGTTTCCCAGGATGGGATAGTCCGCGGTACTAGTCGGTTCGATTCCGATATAATATAACCACTTTACCGTTAGCCCCGAAGCCGTGGGAATTCTACAAATCAAAAAGTAAAAAGTTATAATAAAACTTGAAATGATAAAGGATAATCATTATTTAAGCCTTAAGATTAGTATTTCAATTTGCTGTTAGGAATTAATCAAGATCTGAGGATTAAAGACTGGATTTTATCTGCCTCGATAATACGCAGTAATTAATTAATGTTCGTTAGTAGGTATATCTTGAGGAAACTTTAATTGTAAAAAATGTGAAACGACAATAATATAATGTACTTATCTAATATATTACATATTTCGAAAACCATCGTACTTATCCTACTTCCTGCTAATATTATAAACGCGAAAGTTTGTACCTACTTAAGAATGTATGTCTAGATGTAATTTGTTACTCTTTCACGCAAAAACGCCTGAATGGATCTGGCTGTTTGGTACAACGCTAAATTATAGTCTGGAATAATATAATGCTACTTTTTATTCCGGGAACAGGTTCCCGTCCGTCTATTCAAACCCCGCTCTGGATGGTAAGAAGCTAGGGTAAAGTCCTGAGGGTACGGGCCGTCATTCTAGACACCGGTCCTGTGTGTGTAGATTTAGAGTATTTGGTATGCAGTGATTTATTGACAGATAGACCATCTGCAAAATATTTTCGAAATAAATAAATAAATCAAAAGTAAAGAGAATTTCATACCTAGATTGGTTTGTTTTGATGTTTGTTCATGCCTCATAACGCACCTCGTTTTGTGATATACTAATAAATAAAATAATAACCTTCTTTTTTTATTCCAGTATTTAAAATGGGTTTCTGTGGGCAAATTCAAAACGTGAAAGTTTACACAAACGAAGTCGCGTGTAACAATTAGTAGTTTCACAGTACTGAGGTCAGTTACTTCACAATTCACCTCCTTAGATGGTGGTGCCATGATTTTCTCAGCACGACCAGCTCAGTACCACTTTCTAATAATGAAGTGTACGTGCACGTAGGGTGTCTAAGTGCCTAGGTTCTGGGAGGCCGTATTTAGTGCCATAGTGTGATATTGCCTTTGTTTTATACTAGCAACCTTGCATAGCTTCGCTTTATATGAGTTTTTTGTCTGTCTGCGACTGTCTACTTGTTTGAATCAAATAATCTTTGGAACGGCTGGGACGATATTGACGGGACTTTGGCTGGCAGGTAATTTTATCAGGCGTAACATAGGTTAGTTACTTGGATAAGGAAAAAGGATTTAGGGCTCCGCAAAAAATTAATAGGTATCTTAAAAATCTAAATCCACGCGGATACAGCTAGTTTGAGATAAACTTATTTATTTTATTTTATTATCTTTTTTTTATTTTACACTACTGTCAAAGAAAGTACTGTTTTATATTTGCCTACCTACAGTACCTACCTGCCTACATACGAACGTATAACCAATCCTGTTTGTGTGTGTGTGTGCTAGTGCAGTGCATACCGTTAACTAATCGGAAATCAATCAATCAATCATTATCGATTACAGCGCGGTAATATAGTGTTTATACCGGTCAATTAGCGCCAAATTTGTAAGTGCTTTAAACTAACGTGAGTTACTCGTGTGAACGTGATAGTTATGCGACTAGCTACAATTAGTTTTGAACCCTTTATTATTGTAAATAAGGTTGCCTATTGATTTTCGTTGATGTCATATAATTCACCTACGTGTTGAATCAAGATGTGAATAGCCCAATGTGGACGTCACAGCGAGTGGAATTCATTGTTTTCTTAAAGTTTTCTTTCTTCTTTTCTTCTCTCTGTTCTTAAAAAGAGAAAATGTCAGGCATTGGTGGTATAACGCGTGGAATTTAAACCATCAACCTCCTAATTGCAAGTGCAAGGTTTTCCTTTTGAATCGTGGGCACGACAGTTGGAGTCAAACTGACTAATCCGTGTCACCTACCTCGGATCAGACAAACTTGACGAGTTCTAATCCTATGTACGATGCGCATTTCATTGATGTCACAGGAAACATGTCTCTGAAACCGAGGCCAGGTAACTACGTCACGCGAGTCTATTTGAATGAATGAATTGATGAAGATTTTTTACCGAATATCGATGCTGCCGGCGCCGAGCCGCCGAATATAATTCACGCAATAAACAATAACACGCTACTTCAAAAACCGTACTTTAAGATTAAATAAACAGTAACGGTTAACAGTCTGAAAGGGAGGCCTATACGAATTTGGTTTTATGGATTCTTAGCCACTGTGAGACAGCTGTAGAGCCGTTTAGGATAATAGGGCCCCTAAGGCTATGTGCAACGTAGCACTAAACATCATGATAGGGCCCTAAGCTACTGTCTAAATGACCGATACTAGAGGCCTGTCAAGCTGTATGATGAGCCCATACGCACACACTCATTTGATATATGAATAGTGCCAATCTATGATCCATGTACTTAGTTACATTTCTTTTATTATAAAAAATACATGAAGCGTGTTCGAAATAATGAACCAACGGACACCAGTTTTTATCAAAACCCCACTACGTCGTAACTAACATAAAAAAATGAATTATTGATAGTGATACTGTCACAAACGTTTCGAAATATTGACCATTCGTTCACATTTTGACTGACGCAAACATGATTGATAAGAATTTATCAATGAAAACACTACGCTGTGTGTTTACGTCCAATTTGGAGGCCGAATGAATATATTATACTATACACAGAATAGAAATAAGAGGCAGTGTGTTACAGCTCGACTGTCCGATTTAAAAACCTAGTATCTGACATGTATCTATAGGTAATATTATAAAATTGTAAAGTAGTTGTAGGTATCTGTCACAGAACAAAGGATTTTTCTTTGTTCTGTGGTATCTGTACATTGGAGATAATTAAAATAATACTTGAGTTATGTTATTTGAACGATTCTGAACACACAATTTTTTTTGAAATTCCTGTCTGTTAAGTGATACCAGCGGAATCGCGCTTGGAAGCGAATTGTCAAAAATCCGAAATATATATCCGAGTGACATTGTTTTTTTTTATTCAGGATAGGCTTACGTTTGACCACTATCTCACATGATGGTAAGTGACGATGTGGTCTACGATGAATCACGGTTGCCTAGAAGGATCCTATTCACTACACATTGTTTGTCGACATAAACATAAACTCACGCCTGTATCCCCGGAGGGGTAGGCAGAGGTGCTAGCACCCATGTATGCAGCGCAGCATGTTTGTCGACATGTCACGTATAACAAATTATGTCAGTCCCCTGTCCCATACATTTCGAATTTTCGACAATTCGCTTTGAAGTGATTCCACTGGTAGAATGTGGTTGTTGGTCTACGCTAGGCTTCACAAGGCTTCAGGTTTTTTTTTACTTTATTTTACATGATGCTACCTTATTCATGCAACAGGACCGAGCAAAAAATGTCATCAGAATAAACGGTACGATCAGGTAGAATAACCTTGGTGATGGAGTACTTATGTTCTTGAGAATAACTATGTGTATCTTTAATGCAGAGTCATTCATGAAAATGTTAGCAAACAAATACATACACAGTTTGGTTTAAGAAAATGTATTGTTAGCCAACAAATAGCTAGGTAGGCATTTACAAAAGCAAAAATTCACTTATTGGTTACCAAACTTAGCAATGGTTGGGTAGTGGTCGGTAGACTTACAATTTTACAAAAAAACAAGAAATTGTGGTTTGCCATGGGTTTGCCCTATCAAGCGACCCAATTCACTAAGAGTACGAGAAAGAAACATGTGATTTCAAAGCTTACGAAAACATATTATAATTTTTTTTTTTTTTTTCAAAATGTAATCAATAAATTAATCAAACTATGAGCGATTTTAAAGGCTTGATAACTCCACGAGAGCGTAGATTAGATTTTATTTTGACAGATCATACCATAGATTTTTTTTTCATTTTAACTTCTAATCGAATTGAAATCACGCGTTATGAAAATCGAAGCCCCGTATTGGTACTAACATTACCCCGCTCCTAACACAAGCAATTTAGCTTAGTTATTATCTACTGTTTCATACTATTACTGGATATTAAAAAATAACGAGTTGTCATCGGTTTTAAATTTTAATTAGTCTTCAAGTAATTTACTTTCAAAGCAAAATAGAAATAACCACAGCAAAGGTGCAAAGGCTGACATCGATAAATGGCCTGGAGTTGCGACATTATTTTTTGTACTGTATGCAACAATATACGAGTAAGTACAAAAACGTAGTCTATTGTCACGCAACTGCAAAATGTCAACGACATAAAGTAATTAAAACCATATAGAGAGCAATTTTATGCGCCATTAATGGAGAAAACTAAGTTGAATTCCTTGGCAGATGTTTTGTACCTTGCCGTATTTTAATTGCAGGTTTTAGGCCCTGGGTTGCGCAGTGGGGAACCTCCACATGGGGCATCCTGGGCAACGAACAGCAGCGCCTCTCATTCGCAGGGGAGATACTGCCGCCAGAGGGCTGTACGGAGCTCGGAGACTCTCCACTTGTCCCTCTGACTAGCAGAGGGATCATGGAAATCAGATATGGTTCTTAAAGCGCAGATGTGGTTGTGGAAGCGAGACAGGACAACCACCTGTCAATAAATGGGCTTTAGCTCTGTCAAAGAATAGCTCTAAACCTATATTTACTTATTTATTATACCTTGGTAGGATTACTTACTAAGTACGTGCGTATTTATTGAAATAAAAACGCATTTTAATCAGAAGCCAAGAAAAAATGTCTTATTAAAGCCTACCAATATTATGCTTGGCGCGTGATCTCATCCTTGGGGCGTCCACAGCTGAACAGCGTCTCCCAAGGCCTGGCAAATAATCATTTAAATGTGCCCAGAGCTGTTAAAATAAAGCATGAGCTGATACATTACCATTTGTTGGGACCGTATCGGTATTGTCTTAACAAAGACATATTTGTACAATGAGTACGCAACACAATGCGAAGTTATGCATATTTATTGCTGCCGTCATCGGAATAATCATGTCTAATACTAATTTTCATTGTAATAAAGGCGCAAACTGTGCGACATTTTGACTTTTCATATTTTTGTTAAGACTAGTTAGAATTTATAAAATAGCCTATATATCAGACCCAGGCTAGCTAAATTTTATAAATAGGGAAGCCTACGGACTTTTTAACTATAATATAATATGTACTTGAATAGAGTTTGTTTGTTTGGTTAAACGCGCTAATCTCAGAAAATACTAGTTCGAATTGAAAAATTCTGTTTTGTTGAATAGTCTGTTTATCGAGGAAGGTAATAGGCTATATATCATCACGCTACTACCCAGGGGAGAAGCGTAGTTATCATATATGTCAACAAATCGGGCAAATTTCTTTACAATATTTTATTTATATGCCACCGGTCACTTTGAAACCAGGGTCTGGTTTCCCGCGTACAATTCTAAATTATCTTAAGTAAATTCTGGGTTAAATAAAACAGTCTGTTTCTGACAAATTTGTAATTTTATGCCTGTCAAGTTACATCGTTTACTGAACAGAGATATGCACTCGATACCGCTGCGCCACTGAAGCAGTCAATTGTAAATTGTAATCACAAAATTAGATCTCAATTATAACTTTTAATAGAGAGGGTCTGTAGGGCGGGTACGAATTACATTCGAATAGTAAGCGTATATTATAATCGTAATGAGAGACTGGAGATACATAACAAAAGTGGTTACTTTGCAGTTTTGGTGTATGGTACCTACTGAACCCTTGGTACGGGAGTCCGACTCGGACTTGACCAGTTTTTTGTATTATATTTGTAAGTTTTAGAGACAAGGTGGATGGTAAGACGGTAACTGTACATTGTACATAGCTATATCACAGGTGAAGCTACTAAAATGAGATAATCTAATAGTAATACACAATAATCGGTAAACTGTAAATTTAGAACGGATTTCACCGTTCATAGTTATCACGGTTTCCTACTGATCATATTTATCACTTAAGGTAGGTAAATAAAAACCTTCGATTAACTAATCTATGTTTTTATAGGTTCTAATCTTAGTTTATTAGTTCGTATGTAACACACCGACATTCGTCTGAAGTAGTGGTTGTAGTAAACAAGCTCAAACAAGTATTAATATAATGTAGGTATTTCAGGGTTGCCAACCATACATTTTTTTTCCTCTTTCGAACCTCGAAACCTCCATTCAATAAAAATCTCTTACATAATTGTCCGAGTTCGATGGTATTCTCGTACGTCGTGCAAAAGATCATAAATTTATCTTATAATTTCAATGTCTTAGAATTCAACATGTTTTGCTTGTGCGTGTGTGAATTTATTATTATTCTTTCTTTCTTTCTAAATCTCGTACGGTTGACAGCCCTGATGTGTTTATAAAACGAACTTTCCCACGCAAGTTTTACTAGTAAGTAGATATAATATTCGGAAACTGTGTTATTTTAACCATTCAAGATTCTTAGGAAAAAAAACGGAGATTTTTAGTAAATCAATGCATATGATAAAATTATTTATCTTTAGAAGTTCCGAATCTAATGTTTCAAACTTATTTGCTTATGCAGAATGAAATACGGAATAATATACCTACTAAGAAGAATCGATTTAGAAACGTAATAATTATCTATTTACAAAATTATAGAATACCATCTTTTGCCCTCGGATTAGTCCATAAGAAGTTCTGATATTATACCCGCGACTAAAGGAAACCTATTCCCGGTATGAGGACCCAGTGTGTTGTTCCAGATCATAATCTATCACTATTTATACACCCATACATCGTTTTTAATATTAGTTGGATGTAATTTAGGTACCTACGCACAAATATTTGCTATTTATTAAGCAAATGGAAACTCTCACAACGATGCAATAAAGAATAATCTAGGTCATAGGTAGTGCAATGCACCATACAATATCCATCCAAACCATCCAATACGTTCAAAATAAAAGAACTGGTGCATCGATACTAATAGAAAAAGCGAACAGGGTTCTCTCTATCATAATTGAAAATTGTTATCACTGACCAATCCAAATTTAATGGCTGATGAACATACATTTCTCCAAGATATTAATATAAATAAAACCGACGCAAATGCAAAATGAATGTTTTCATGAAATTGACTTTTTTCCCATAAAAACTTATCGGAAGCGAGGCCGTAAAAACTCACTTCCCGTTATTAAAGTACCAATGTTCTTGATGAAACGCAAATTAAATGTACGAGTATCTTTCTTTGATATGCGTATTTCTTTTAGTAAGAAAACTATTAAATTAAGATCACATAGCCCGTAGTGGTTACTCTATGTTCACACAGAATTTTGCTAGTCAGTAAATATACCAAAAAAAAAAAACACATCCTGCTGAGTTTCTTGCCGAAGCCTTCTCAGGTCTGGGCCGCGTTTCAAACCGGTGTGGTCTATTTGCTTATCAAGCATTAAATATTTATAAATTTGACGTTTTGTAAGTGCCGTATAATGGTCTAATACACAATAAATTATTTTTTACTTTGACTTTGACTTTGGAAATTTCCCGGACAATTTTTGCAGGCGGTTTAGTCAATATAAAAAATGGTTAATTGCTGCCTGAGTCTGTGTTTTCGGCAAGCAAACTTGGAGTTTTCAAGCTGGGAGTTTGGCCGCATGTGGTGCGGACAGCGGATCTGGTTAGCAAGTGCTTTATGGGTCTTAGATAGACGTCAGGCAAAGTAAAGATTTTGAAGCAAAATAATTATGCATAAATAATACTCACTAGCTTAAAAGGGACTCTTTCTACAGCGTTTTTATACCACTCGGTGGCAGACAAGCAGGTAGTAAGAAATAAATATAACAACAAATTAAACTTGTATTCGTTTCGCAAGTTAATAAATACTTTATTTGTTATGACCAGTTATGAAAAAACCTTTTTAAAACCTTTTGTATGCAGCCAGACTTATCGGAAGGTCGCCACGTTAGACAAAGGAATATTGTCCATTTTTCACACGACGTGATTTTTTTGGGATACTGTAGGTACAGTACCGATCTAAGTGAGTATTTTGTTTTATTTATTGTCTTTCGCTGTATCCGGCGAACTATTTCCCATCTTGTGTTCTCGTATTGTAACCCTCATAAAATTGGAAACTATAAACATTTTATACCTACTTTTCCATTCCATATTAATATATTTGTTGTTAGACAACCATTTATGAAACGCCCCAGCTTTATAAAACCCCACTGTTTTTAGTAGATACATAGTCCAAACGGGATGTCTAGTAACTTTTTCCAAATAATTGTATTTTGTATTTTTTTTATTAAAGAATATTTATAACCGACATTGCACATTTTCTCCCTAACCCCTCCAGCTAAACCAAATTGATTATCTTAGAAGTAGGCCTTGCGCTCGTAAGTCCGACTTCTTAACCACTAAGCTACCGACACTTCTCTGTATCTTTACACTTTTTAGCACATTAATAATACGTTCATTATACCAAATACCACCACCCATTTACTTGGGTGGCCGATCACGTATCTAACTCGGTTACAAACTACTCGCCTTGCAGAAATTCAACATTTATTACTTTCATAGGTTATCTTTCAAAACCTTCAAATTGTAATTTAAAACAAATCTAAACATTTAAATAAATAACTAAAAAGTGTCAGCTTGTGGTATTAAAATATTGCGTTTATAAATGCACATTGTGTGTAACATAAATGTTTAAAACTTCTAGTATTTTAAACATGACTAACTAGTGCTGCGTCCATGGTACGAGAACAGTTTCTAAATAAGAATATAAATATAATTTGTCTACTTAAGTAATTGTTCGAGATGCGAAGTTACGTACTTTTTGTTCGCTTTTGAAGTCCACCCGACAGAAGTAAACTTTAGCAGGAAACCGATGTTACATAACACTTGCATTACATAGCATTCTATAATATTATACATTTGTCAAATTTGTGTGTGCATTGGAGATATTTAAGAAAAAATACTTGGCTAATGTTATATTTAAACGATTCTAAACAACAAAAATATTGTTTTATGAAATCCTAGTCTGTTCGCGATGAACGCAAAAACTATGGAAATAATCTGGATATGCTTTTTTAAAGGTCTTTGTTAGATTTAAAATCTGTCGTATGTTGGTTAAGTAGAACCGCAGATATGACTAAAAGTTGCGAACTCACGCGAGCGGAGCCGCGGGTATTAACTAGTACTTATACCATACTTTTGTTATATCCTTGGCGTACATTTAAGAGATCTACTACTACTTATGGCGTGACCAACGTTATTAGTCGTCTTCAAAAAAACGAATACATGTTTATTCTCGAGGATGTATCTAATAAGCATAAATATTCCAATCACTAACGCTGTGTAGTGATTGGAATAATTACGTTCGGCTTCATCTATTTCGTCAAGGGAACCGGCCCCCTTTGTACCTACAGGCTACATGCTGTACGGCGTACGAAGACACGTTATTACTCGCACTTTGATTGTTTTGGGGCTCACATAAAAATGCCGTAAGCTTTCGACAACATATTGAGTTAATTTTATGAAACGCGATTCCTTTATTCATATGAAACTTCGAAGTTATAGATTTACATGGATAGATCCATTAAAATGTGCATATAGACAGGCATACGTCAAACTTTCCCGCTAACATTTTTGAACAACTTACATATGGAAACTGGAGTAGGTAGTTCAACAAATAAAATATTTTTAAAACTGTGTTAGATTGAGTCTTATACATAATACTCGTAGGTATAAGATTTATCCGAAACACATCCTTCTTGACATTTTTCTTAAACATCAGCACGAAACTTGCTTCGGAGGAAACGGAAGCCGACCCTATTCCGCAAAATGCAGTAAAGCTTAAATTTTAGAGAGAATTTAATAGAAATATTTAGCTCTCGCATGTTCGGGGAGCGACGCTGACATCATCCCAATCCCAGGGGGCTGAGAGCGCGTGCCGAAACAGCTGATTGCCGACCGAACACCATAAAAAATAGTATAAAACCACCGCCGCGCCGTACAAAATTCAACCTTATCCTAACAGAAACATATTGTAAATCTACTTGTCATTTCATCGACCCCTCAAAGAAGAAGCTATAAACAACTCTCAACTCTGACTAGTGGCCTATGGGGCTAAAATCGCTTGCACAGATGTTTCCCTATTCACGTCACCTTCAGATTAAAATTGTTGCTGCTGGTGAATTTGGACTCTATCTCAATGGGGCAGAGTTAGTTTTGGTCGATGTGAAATGCTAATGTGATAAAACGGAATGGATTTTGTGCATTTCACTCGGCTGGAGGCCGCGGTCGGTGCGTGCCTCGGGAGCCTCCAGCGATGGAGTGTGCTGCTAGCGCAATGCATTCGACGTTCCGAGTAAAAAATGTGAATATTCTGTACGAAGACGGATGGTTCGTGAGTGTGACCAGCTGCATTACCTGCTACATATTATGATTTTACGCTGAGTGATTCAATAAAACATGGATGTTTTAATTGCTGTATTAATCTACTTGAATTGTTATAAATGTTATTATTATACTTAATTGTATTGTAATTTATTCTAAGTATAGTGAGTTACGGATTGATACAATGTTGTGAAACATTAGAACGATGTGTGGTTCCATTCTTAGAAGCCGGGATACTTAAAGAAAGAAAGAACAATTTGTGATACTTAGTTGTAAGAAGGGCTAGGATTCAGACCGGACGGAGTTTGTAAATATTACTACGTACTAACATTAATTATTTTTGTCATGTGTCTCTGGAGTCAGATACCTCATAATATATACTCACATCTCCTTTTTGTAGACTGTTTAAGATAAAAGCCCTTTAATACCTACTTCTATCTCTTGATTACAACTCTTTTATGTTGAGTGATACGTTTTGACTTAGTTTTTCGTTTTTACTTATCTAAGAAATCTTCAGAGATAACTAAGTCTAAAAATAATTTTTAAGAAGATCTAGTCATGTGTTCCATTAAAATCACGAAAATCTTAAAATTACAAAGGCATCTGCACAGCGCACTATAATATACTATATAAGCTACTACATCTTTCAAAAGTACTAAAACCACTGAGTTAACTTTAGTTTAATATCTAACATACTAAGGAATTATATTAATAGTAAATGATTCAACGACCAAAACTATCATTTCTCTGTTAAGTACAGATTTGTTGAAATCAATTTCTCTTTCGTGAAAAACACTACAAAATTAACAACACAATGAGCATCTTTAACTTCTTTTTTAATCAACGTTGTTAAACAAACGGACCATGATCTTAATTAAACAAAATTCACGTTTTAATTAGTAAAAAAAAACATAATAAAAAGTGGACTACTTTACATCGGCGAGTAAGTAACATGAGTTTTAACACGCTTTTATTAACTTCGTCTGGTGTACGTTAAAAAAAATATGATAGCAACCCTTTTGTCTCACTACTGGGCACTAACGAGAGAGCTGAGAGTGTTTTATGGTGGGTACTCACATACTCACACTCACATTATGGTATTACTCTAAAGTTTTACTCCAAAACGAGTAAGTATTAACCTGTGGACAACAAAACTCACACTTCGATCTGTGTTTTGCGGCCAACACGTTAATATTTACTCGTTTTGGAGTCAAACTATCGAGTAATACCGTATGCGAGTAACCAGCATAGACCTTAATCCACACACGCTGGCCAAATGCGGGTTGGTGGATCGGACATGTCCTTAGAATTTCGTCTAGGGCATGTGGGTTTCCTCACGATGTTTTTCCTTCACCGTCAGCAGAATCATGTGATTAGCACATATAAATTCCACAAAATGAAATTCACATTGGTACTGTCTGGCCGGATTCGAGCTCGATACCTCTGAGAAGAGGCCGCGTCCTTATCCATTCAGCTACCATCGCTATAAAAATTTAGAAGTCGAATTTAACAAACTTCTTAGTCAATTGATCATAGATTACCACATAATGTGACCGCACTGGTAATGCACACGTCCATAGGCCACGGTAACCGCTTCCCATCAGGTGGATGCTTGTTTACCACCTAGTGGTATAAAAAAACTTGTAGTCTACCGATTGTGTATGTCACAATTAGTTTAAGAATCACCTCAATGCAATGCATGCCTGCATACCCCTGGAGGTGAGGCTATAAAATACAGAATTTCACGAAGCCACTCTTCCACAGCGCACATGATATCGGTGAAAGCAAAGCGCTTGGCGCGTGGGTGGAACCGGCCATTTGATTGTCTGGCGATAATAAAAAGGGGATTGGAAATAACTCACGTCTTTTAGACATCTGAAGGCAAATTCTCGTAAAAGAATATGTTCAAAATTCAGTCTTAGTCTAATCTCAATCTCATGTCAATCTTCCAAATGTCAAAAAAGGTATTCTTGTAACCAAAAGAAGAAAAATCTAGAACATATTTTAATACGAGAATGGGCCAATTCTTGGAAGTAGTGTGTATTTTCAAAATTTACTGATCGTGGAAAAGAATGGCAGTATACATAGGTACTACCTGATAAAAAACGATACTGCTATGACTCTATTTCTGCTCTAGAGTCAGTCATGTACAGATCACATCTCCTATTAGCCGCAAATACCTAACTAAGTTTATACCACTAACTTACAATACTAAATAACTCAGTTTATAACTAAGCAACTTAGACACAACTTACTACTGTCAGGAGCTCGTTAACTTTTATACCTGTAACAAAAGTTTTCTATAATTAATGATTGATTGTGATAATAAATGTGATTCATTCAAAATAAACCTTAATACAAAAACCAAATCATATCCTTTTTATATTCGACTTGACAAATTATAGTAATCCACGAACAATGAATAAATTCATCGTATGTTTGTTTTTATAGCTAAATATATAATATCCAATGCGCTTGTGCTTATTTTTTATACATGTTACATGCAGGATTGATATAATAGCCACAATACTTCAATCTGCATATTCGTGCTGCTTGTCGTTAAGGAGTTCCATTGCGTGCCTTCATAACCCAGGGCCAGTCCAGCGGTATTTGGTCATAAATAGATAGATAACTCTTTATTGTACACTAAAATTATAGTCCTAACTAGCTGAAGCCCGTGAGCCCGCATCTAGGGTTACCATTTAGGAATTTGATAAGTCCTGACAAAAAGCCGGACATTTCGATAAAAGTCCGGACACCTCGTTGCAAGTAGCACGGGGGGGGGGGGGTAGGATGCGAGGTGCAGGGTTTGACTTGAAACGCCTGTCACATAGCTAAAAATTACATAAATTCCCATATTTTACAAATGCTCATCGATCCTGTGTGTGCTACAAAAATTATTCGGGGTAATAAGTCAAAACTTCAGGTTTTTTGAATTTTTGTCCAAAACGGAAATTTATTATCTACAAAAATAGTCTCCATGGTTTTTTCCTAAGAGTTACCATTCCTGAGATATCGCGATTCTAAGAGTTGTCTTTTCGTCCATCGTTTCTCGCGACGACGACCGAAACCTACCGAACGGATTTTGATGCGGTTTTTTATTAGAAAGGTCTTGCTTAGACTCAAAATTTACCGTATGTTTGGTTGTAATTGCCGTAATTGGTTAAGTAGAACCAGAGATATGGCCAAAAACGACCTAAAAACTAATACGGCTGAAGTCACGGGTATAAGTTTGTATACAAAGTAGTTACAGTGTTCATACTTCTGGGTAATATAATATATTAAAGGCCCAGAAGTATGAACACTATAATAGTACCAAGTTTGATCAAAATCTCTCCAGTAGTTTCTCATTCATGCGTGCACATACAGACAGACAGAAAGACAAACAACTTACTTGCTGATTTTATTTTTTGCATTAGTATTGTATCGATCACCAATCATCCCCCAATAGTTATTTTGTACATTTATATTTAATGTACAGAATTGACCTTTCTACAGTTTTAGAAGATGATATACCATCTAATTTAAAAAGTCCGGACAAATTAAAAAGCCGGACAAGTGCCTAAAAGTCCGGACAAGTGCCTAAAAGTCCGGACATGTCCGGATTAATCCGGACGGATGGTAACCCTACCCGCATCGCAACGCGTAAGTCGGTTATCAACACTTTTTGGTCTTTTTGGTTTTGATAGAAAAAACCGCATCAAAATCAGTTCAGTAGGTTTTGCGTTTAGCGCGAATCAACAGGCAAGAATCTCGACTGCTAATATACTCGTACTTTAATTTGCGTTTAGATTTTTATAACTTAAATATATCCGGCGACACTAGCGCAATAAAGACGAATCTAACAACATACCATTATACAAAATCGGTTCAGCCATTTAGCTTACGAGAGAACAAAGGAACGTACATAGATCAGACAGATATACGGATACTTATCTAGGTACTAGAATATACAGGTCAAAGTTTAGGCTTCACTGCAGCCGCAGTCGGTTAAAAACAGTCATGGCGCTTACCAAGCGTGCCAATTCTATGGTTCATTGAACAATGCGCTGTATTTTGCAATTAGATACTTCAACTGATGTATAAAATACTACTCGGCAAGTTAGTAAGACTTCAACAATTCACAAGCTGGAGTTTCAACTACTTCGAACTAACTATGCCAAGCAAGGAGTACAAACTTGAGAAGTCTGAGAATCGTACTCCAACTTCAGACGTCTGAACTTAAGGCCCCATCGGGAGGTTAAATATAATTTCAATATTTTTACCATAAATACTTGTTTTGACGTATAAGAATTTTGTATACCTGCGGCGGCAGTTTAGAAAAAATCTATATTACCTACTGATCTCAGTCGTCGGGTAAGTCTTTTTATTATGTGCCTCATGCATCTGTTCTTAAAGTACTACACATCATTTTAATTTGCAACTGACAGTAACGAATATACAATTTGATTATGAATTTTACTTTATGGTCAATGGTAAATTGATTTTAATTACAAGTTATTCACAGCTATGTGTCGTGTTGATTAACCGACTTAAAAAGAGGAGGTTCTCAATTTTAAATTATTGATATTATTAAAATTATTTGTAAAAAGCCATAAAAGCTGCCTTTTTTCCGTGCAGAAATCCTCATGGATACCCACCCCGCGGCCAGCGGGGCAGGTTATGTCGGAATCCTATCGACTAAAGCCGCACGCTCTGTCTAGTAGTCTTTTTTTTTTTTTTAAGTGAGGAATGCGTGCATACGCATGATATCTCCGAGTTTGGGGAAAACCCGTAGACCTATGTGGGACTCTCCCTAAAGGGCATACCCACTAAACCTCACTATGTCCACCTGGTCGCTTTAGTCACATCGCAGGATAGGCAATAGTATGTCACTGCAATCAGTAGAGTCTTCTGACGCCAGGGTGTAAGGTGGCCCATAGAGCATTTAACTCGCAAAATTACCGCGTAAGTAAAGGGGTTTTGGTCCCAATATTTTTTCTAGAAAAAAAAGGATCGCACAAAACTTTCGAAACCTTTTATTGTCGCAAATACCTAATATTACCTATGTACCTACTTAATTGTGTCATTATTTCATAAATCCTTGTCACTTATTTGACTTTGTTCAATAAAAATATTAATCATATAGGAAAATAATAATATAATAATAATAAAAGTTATTAAAAACGGCAATAGGTACCTACGATTCTTATCCGGAGATATACCACCGGATATAGGTACTCACTAGATGTATAAAATAAAATTTATAGTTAGACTTGCAGGGAATATAATCGTAAAATTTACACCTACTGATTATATTATACAGATATTCACGAAGATTATTTCCAGCTGTTCAATAATTGCAATTACTTAGATATCGACTAATTATATCTTGTTGTAATGAAATCAAAAGCAAATGAAGTTGGCAAGACCGGGCGATAACAATCTCACGTAACAAATAGCTACGTTTTAATTAATTTGAAAATAGTAATAGATGCTTTTACGAGTACGTAGTTCAGTTCATTATAATTGGAATTGTATTAAAATAATAAGAGCATGGTACATAAATATTTCTACACCGAATTACTGTAAAATGCTGTACCTATCAGAAACCTAAAAATCGTCGACTTACGTAGCCGCAGGATATTACTCCACAAAGTCTACAATATACGAACAACTTTCTTTTACACTTTTATTTTTTCTTTTTAATCTTAGTTTCCCTCAGATCTCTGTCGCAGACTTCCCGAAGTTCTTACTTAGAAGATACTCGAAAGGGTCTTTCGCATCAGGAGTTTTAATTTCATTACAAGGTTCCGAGAAGGCAGACAGCCCAGACTAACGATGTATACGTACGTTTGTATATAGACCGTGTGTATGTATTTAGGCAGCGATGTTTGCCATAGTGTGATAAGCCCCTGATATTTGTTTGCCTTGTCTGAGGAAGCATTCATTTAAACAGAACTGATTTTCTTTGATTGTTGTGTTTAGTTTTCCTGTATGATTACAAATTTTCTTTTAAGTTCTTGGTGATATCTAAATAAAAATTTCGTAACTAATTTTCGGTATTTAGTCTACCTACGCTAATTTTTAAAAACTTAAGTAATTTCTGAAATCTTTTCAAGTAATACAATTTTTGGTTTTACATTTTGTTAATTTATTTTTTCGAAGCTTTTTAATATTTAAATGCCGTGTACAGAAGTAATTAGATAGAGAAGGAAGAATTAGAGACTGATTTCAAAAGTGTAAAAAAATACCTAATCGATTTTTTTACTAAGTATAAGTACTTACTACGAATATACCTTTTCAATAAAAAGAAAAGAAAATAAATAAATATAATCAGGCAACTATATCATCTAATCCATTGACTCTTGATAGCAATCGAACCTGCGCCCTTATTACAACTTTAACGGTACAACTACAACCCCTGTTTTCAAGAGCTCAAGTTCTACAAAAAATGAAATGGTATAATTGAACCATGTGGGTCACAATATGACATTTATGGTGGTTAGAATTTACATTTAAATTTAATATTCATACACAATGTGAAGGCAAAGCTGTGAGAAATAGTCAGACAACATAATATATAACTCATGCAACTCTTTTTAAATGACCAATTTACAACATGTTTACCATTAACTTCTATGTAAATAACTGGACGAGTTAGAATAGAATTTGAAAAAGTGAGACGGGAATGAATTTAAATTTGCATATTTGGAATGGGATGCTGAAGCTAGAAAGTAAATAAATTAATGAATTCAGACACCTAGATGTACTCGTATATAGGCATACAAGAGTATAAGTAAAAAGAAATAAGGAGTTAGAAGGACGCAGATACTTCAATGAGTAGTCATATAAAATTGTACCTGGGTTAAAATGCTCCATCGTCAAAATGTACAATATGCTGAGGTCATAAGTAATAGGTAGGTATATCAAAACGGATTGCAGCCATTATAGGATTCGAAATCAATACCTACCATTTTTCTATGTAAGTACGTGTTTTCCCTCAAAAATGCCGATTACGTACAAGTTTGATCGTATAATTAGAATCATTTTTTAAAAGAAACAGGAATAAAATGTGGGGTGAATAGAGAATTTCGATTGAAGACATAACTTGCAGGGCGAATGCGGAATAAGCCAAATAAAATGATCTAAAATATACCCATGACCCATTAGGTCAGAAACCCGAAGCTGATAATATTTGCGTCCCATCTCTTTTATAGCGATTGCCTGTAAATCGCACTCGCTGCCATTTCCCGCCCCGTTTGTAATTCCCGGATACAGCTGATACTAACGCTCACATAATGAATCAGATGAATCTCCAACAACTAATAGGTAACGTATTTTTTTGCATTACTTACATAATTATTATATTAATTGTGTGCCACATTGTAAGGCACATCTGTAATTGTACTAAATCACTCGTAGAATATAAGTACTAACATAGCTTATAGGAAATAAAAGACTAACTTAAATGGATTCTATTATCTGAGGAATAAATAAATTATTATAATTATTAATTTAACAAACTGAGGATCTGGATAAAATATACCAGTATTATTGTATTTGAGAATTTTTCAAGCTTATCTAAAAAACTGAAACTGGATGTGATTTTTTGTCAACATTATGGATATTAAGTACTTAGTTGGCTGTCCTCAGCAATACGATCGATTTGTTAAGTTTTTAATTTGCCTTTTGTCTGAATGTATGGGAAATATACTACTTCAAAAATTTTATTGAATCTCTTGTGTTGCAAGCGTTCAAAGATCACGATAACCACTTCCCATCAGGTGGGTCTTGTGCTTGACTGCAACCTAAGTGATATAAAAAAATTCTTGTCTTTGGTCGAACTGTCAATATTAAAGTGAGTCGAAAGATATAATCTAGTACTCACCCATAAAATGGTTCTATTAACCACCCGTGCCTTAGTGTATTACCTACTACAGTAATTCGATTACCGTCGCGGATGCTCCATCGTCTGGCCATAAATGAATAAAATTCAAAGCGTACCCTTGCTAATGCTGCGTACACACCAAAAAGGTGACAGAAGCGAATACCTTCTTAAAATTCACAGAAGTTTACTGGTAATTAAGTTAGTTTGTTTTGGATTTCACGCTCCAGAAATACTCGAATCTCCTAAAATCGGTTTATGCCACGACATTTTGGGCATAATAGTAAATGCTCGTAGTATTATGAAGGGCCAAACCCATCATTGGGCCCGAGTGACAAAAATAATTGAAATCCGATGCTTATTACGACTGGCACTTGTTCGGTTTTGTTTAGATTTTTTTCAGTGCGCTAAGAGGTATTGTTACAAAAGAGAAAGAAAACAATACTATCCAGGACTGGTCCAGGTAGCTAAGTTGTCAGGTAGCTGACTGTTGACTTTTTCTGTAACAAACTTTTCTTCAAACTTTGGTGTGTACGCAGCATTAAGTGAACCCTAGTCTGTACTTACTGCATAATTCAAAATGAAGCGGTGGCGTGACGTCCAAGGCGTCTGACTGGCGACGTACCCACTAATAACACGAACGAATTACCCTACTTACTTGTAATCTTTTAATAGTATAGCAATATGAGTATGTCCCTTTATAATGAAGTAAATGATTGACCTCTCCTTCTATCCTCCTATTCCTTTAGTCTTGTTTTTATTTACTCAGGTATTGTTTTGCCATGTCAAATCGATTGTCGAAATTAATATTTTTAATGAGATAGTAAAAAGGTAGCTGGAATAGACTGGTACGGTATGCGGAGGCACATAAGGCTACCCACAGCGCTATGTAGACCCAAAGTACACGTAAATACAATTTGTAATATGGGTTCCTGCATACATGATACACCTAGACTAATTCATACATACAAATATTTGCACTGAGAGTAAAACCCGTTATCGTTTAGTATTCCCGTTAATCCTACTAGCTAAGCTAAAAAGCGTGTATTAGAAATGGTCACATATCGGTAATGTATTGGTTGAAGTTGAATCCACGACCGGTACAATCGCCACTCGCGAAAAGATCGAGAGATCTCAAGTCCTACGCTATAGCCTTAGCTACGCATCTTTGTTAAAGATAATAAGTTAAACTTATTTCGGATGGACAATAAAGAGATATTACTGCTACTACGTCATAACCCACGTCATAACCCATACGATGAAGAATGCTTTCATTTCACTGAAATGTTTGGCAATAAGACTACAAGCAAATCCCATCTCAGGTAGACCGCGCACGTACTGAACGACGGTATGAGACCGTTGTTCAATTTGCAATTTAGCCACCTATACGGGTAGATCTTAAAATCATTTTTTACCTTCTACCATAAGTCCAAACTGTATTACAGGGATAAATAGGCCAATCATTGCTGATTTGCGGTGAAGGAAACGCCATGATTATCAGTACAGCTTGGCCGGTAAAGGACCAGTATGGCATCTATTCCAATTGCGCCCCCCTTTCCTTCTCTATCCGGAATAACACGTGCGGAGTTAATGAATTACTTTTATACGGAACAAGCAATTCCATTTCATACCAAACGGTTCACCAACTCTTTTCTTTGTCGACTATAAAAACTTTGAAATCTTTACCAACATGCTGGTACATTTGGCTGCATGGGTTTCCGTTTTTCTACAATCCCAGGACTGTCAAATGGGGCGTGGAAAAGCATCTTCCGAGGCTGGCAAATTAAGGACCACCATTTTAGCATTGATAAATAATTATTCGCATCTATATTTATAATTTACATTCTTTGGGATAGTTCTGCAAAAGTTTAAAAAAAGTTTTAGCAATGAGGTTGGATTAAGTTTTAATTTCTTCTACAACTGCTGGAACGTCTCAAAGTCTTATTTTCTTTCACTCCCCTTAGTTCGCAATTTGCACCATTTAAAAGGCATCTTTTACTCTAGTGCAGAAAACGGTCATAGGCCACGGTGACAGCTTACCACCAGGTGAACCATATTTTCTGTTTAAGTAGTACAAAAAAGAAACGTGACAAGATTCCCCTTTCTCTGCCACAAGTTCCGGTACAGTGGCCATAAATACCCACGTTCCGTTTTTGCAGCTCGCCTGAACCAAAGGAGAATGACCGCATCATAATTTGTTTTTTTTTTCCAGTCTATCACTTTTACTTTACGACTATAAATATTATGCTTCGTTGGTTCCATGACAGTTGGAGTGCGATCGCGAGTTCCTCCGTTCGATTCCTTAGTTGGAGAAACTTTCATTGGCTCCTTTACAAGTTCCTTTGCAAGCAATACAGGAATGCCTATGATCGCAGTTTTCTTTACCTAAATTAATTTTGGTAAAAGAAACTCTCTAAGGTCCGATTTCATCTTTTAATTAGGTAATTTAGGTAATGCACTCAAGTTGCACTAAACCAAGTTTTCCATTTAACCATTATTTTGTCATTTTTTCGTTCGCAAAACTGGAAGTTCAAACATTGTCACATTTCTAAGGTCAAATAACGCTTTATCAGGTGCACTATCACAAATTCTAAGCATTAGTATTTACATACGACGATATAGTAATATTATTACCGTAGCATCTGTCGTGTTCCTCTTGTTATTTTCGATTCGACGTTGCTTTCAGCCTACTTTACATATCAATGAGCTATTGAATTCCTTTACTTGTGTAGCTTTTGAAGTTGTTAGCTCCAGTTATACACCTTCTCAACTTTACTAAAAGTGGAAGTAATGGTATTTTATTCTATTTATCTTTAGCTGCTCTGCCTCAGTAGTCGCAGGTGGCAACACTTATAACCGCTAAGGTGGTTGAATGTAATCAACTATTTTATCTAGTAACTAATGCAAGATATCATTTTCCTGCAACATTACTTTTTTATCGGTAGAATACACCGCACCATAAATTTATAACAACGTTGACTCTTCTAATCACAGTGAAACGTCCAAAATTTGATTACCATTCCATTTGAAAGGGAAAGGAACAGAGTGGAAAAAGTAAAGGAAGGAGACGAACGGCCTCCGGCAGTCTCTTTGATCGTTCATACCGCATCGATACCTATTTAGTGAGAGGGTGATTTCTACCTATGCTGGTTCAACTTGCAGTCATAACTACTCTGTTTTATACTTAGTTCTAGAAGGAATTCCTTGCACTATATGCGGTGACAACTGACTCCTCAGCGCAATTAGAAGAGGGAAGATCACTAGAATATAGATTTGGTTTTGATTTCATTACTAGTCAGTAAGAAAGAGTATTTTCTAACAAACATTGTAATTAGATTGTGAGTGTACTATCTATACTAATATTATAAAGAGGAAAGATTTGTACCTATTTTTGTATGTTTGTAATGAATAGGCTCCGAAACTACTGGACCGATTTCAATAATTCTTTCACTTATAGAAAGCTACACTATCTGGGAGTAATATAGGCTATATATCATCACGCTACTACCAAAGGGAGCGGAGCAGTGAGCATTAATGTCAATAAATCGGGCAGATTTCCATACATCTTTACTAATAGCACGAAAAAATGTTGGAACAAAATCCGAATTCCACGCGGGCGGAGCCGCGGGCAACAGCTAGTCCTGCATAAAAAAGAAAGAAAAAATTAAGAAACATGTTGGTAAGTAAATGGATCACAAAAAGTCCGCTGAGTTTCTTGCTGGAGTCAGGAGGACAGGGCCGCGTTGTGAATCGATGGTCCATTAGGTAAATATTGGTCAGTCTGGTCCTTCTTATTTGTTTCTTCCTTGACGGTTGTTAAGTGTGATTTGATTATAAAAGCATACGCAAATTTTTTTTGGTGCTTGCGTCTCGGCGCTAACTTTTTGTCAGTTAAGGGAAGTGGGGGTCAAGTTAGAATATTAAAGAAATAATAGTTGAACGTTATAGTTAGGTGACTCAGATGTATCGGGCGCGGCATTCAAACTCATGCATTATCGGCTCGTTTCCGGTTTGGGTTCTTTTAATACAAAGTTGCTGAGCGACAGATGTGTAATATTCTTTTTTTTTATAATTGTTACTGTAACATGTGTTTCAAAAAGTTGCAAAATTCAGTTGCATATTTAACAAAGGATTGTTTACGCATGTGTTTGCATGCGGTCGTACGGTTTTGGATTCAATTCGTGGTTCGGATAAAATGTAATTATGTTATTTTGTTAATTAATAGCAGTTTGGAGTCTAAAAACTTGGTCTATTTTTTGCTTACTATTATGGCAATAAAAAAAAATAAGTGGTTGATATAATATAATGGCCATTGCATCACGTAATGAAAAATCATCTAGTTGATGCAATAGGCCCCTCCCGTTACCTTTTACTCTGAATATCTATCGGAAAATAAGCCGGAAACTGCAAAATGTGTAAATATAATATTATTATAATATTGTGCAAGCGTGAAGGTATGTCTGTAAAATACACGAAAACGTCTTTTCTCTTTTATGAAATAAATTGTGTCTGTGACTTTCCCTAGCGTCTACAATATGGGGTTCTTCAAGAAGGGCATTAACAGGTTTTTACAAGGTAAGCAAACGTCCATAGGCCACGGTGCCCACTTCCCATCAGGTGGGCCGTACGCTTGTCTGCCACCTAAGTGGTATATAAAAAAGTGCCGTACTTACATAATAAAATAACGCACAAATTACATAAAACGTGGTGCCGCCATTGTTTGCCAGTGAGTCACTTTTAAAACGCTTACTGCATACCGTTTCTTCGTCACAATAAAATGAGGGTCCATTTATGTATCATAAAGTGTCCCCTTTTAGCCAATAACTTAAAATTAATTGATGATTTAGCTTAAACGACTATAGTAGGTACCTATATTAATTATTGATGATTTTAAAATAAAATTTCAATTTATACTGTTGATTGATGACACTTGTCGAACTTGCTCCTATAATATCTTGAATTAAGTAAATTTTACTCTCCCAAATTTTAGGGGTAAAATTTTTGCAATTTTTTTTAAATTTCTTTAATATGTTAACGTTTGCCTAGAAGGAACCTATTTACTCTTGACTTGAAGACTATTTTGCTATACCTTCATTTACGTTATAAATACGAGTCATCATTGTTTTGGGTTTTAACACATCTAATGTTCACTAAGAAACTTTCATCTAAAACCTTTGAAAATGCCGTGTGGCTAAACCGGTTAGGTTTTCTTACTTACTGCAAAAATATATTTAAAAAACAATAAAATCAAATTATTATTTTTTGTTCAAATGCGAAAAGTTAATGGTTACCCTTGTTTAACATACTTCACATTTGATTTGAAAGTAATAAATTATTATCACTGTTACGAGTACCGACATTAAATTTAGGGAGAATGCTTGTATTTTCTCTTTCTCGGCAAGTCCGCTAGTGCTGGGAAATGCATAAGTTCTACAGACTACTAAGTATGATATAATAGTAGGTAGGTAAGTACTTACTTAAATGTACCATGCGCAAAAAAATCATAAATAAAGTTTTTCGTCAAGGACAAACAAATATAAGAGTTCTAACTTGGCATAGTGTACAATTTTTGTTTCCACCATAAAATCGATATCCGTCGTGATATAAAACTGATGCTTATTTCAACATAGCACGCCATGCCTTTTTTCCAACTTAGTGATTTCTAGAACACTACGCAGTTGACAGCTTTCTAGAACAATTACCCGCGGATTAAATGACGGAAGTAATACCTACTAGGGAAATGAAATCATGAGGAAATAGTCTGCAAATGTTCAACATTATTCGCAACGTGATTGGCTACTATTGGGATTAGAATCCATAAATCCTAATCCACGTAGGTACCTATTGTAATAAATATTGCTCTTAGTCTAACTTTACGATTATGCGTATTTTAATTGACTATTTGATGTGCCGTGCCGTAGGACCTAACTTAAGTGAGAAATATAATCAACTATAAAACGACATTTTATATTTACCATTTCCCATTCAAGTTTCGCGAATACTGGATAGCTGGGTAATATCATGCTCGATACTCATCTGCTTCTACAGTTTAGTTTAATGCCCATATCGATTCACAAGGTTCTTTGAGTGTTATTCAATAGAAATGTATGGCCAAAGGGTATATACAGAGCCCTACCAAGATTCTTTAGAATTAAATCAACATCTACTGCAAGTATCAGTAAAACATCGGACGAAGCTGGCTGGCTTTCCTCTCATTCTTGGGAAGTCAGTCGGCAGTGGCTGATATCTGATATACGAATCAAAAATAACAAGCGAACCTTTAAACTTTGGACATAACTGGGCAATCGCTATGAGGATGATGACTCAGCAGAAACATATTTAGTCACTTTGTGTTAAGATAAAAGGCCAAATATACAGGGTCATTATTAAACAAATTTCAGCACATCACAGAAATCGAACCTATGACTTCTGACACAATAGAGGGTAGTCGGAGATTTTTGAATAATTTTTCTAGACAAAATTGTGATTTATTTATTTATAGGATTTGAGGTAGAAATTCCTATACATCCCATGATTAAAGGACAAATTACCGTCATCGTTTTGAAACCGTATTCTAAAACAATATGGGTTTAATAAAAGCTTTGCTTAGTTAGAGTCAAAATGGCCCTCAGTATTTTCTAGAATTTTGAAACATTGGTCGTTCTGGATCAAGATATATAGATAGGTACTTACCTAATAGGAGTAGGTACTAACCTAATATTTATATCCTAGCATAATCTAATATTTATTATATTTATTTACCCTCACTATCAAATGTTACAAAAAAGCCGTGACTCCTAGACATTAAAACGTATATTGAAAAACTGCTTAAAAGTTAGTTTTTTTAACACGATTTTTTTTTTCATATTTATTACTCATGGCGACCACCATAGACGTTCGCGTGACCACAGGACCAATAACCTAATGTACCGAAACACGAAATGAATAGCGGTCAGTTATACAAGAATGTGGCGCCATACAACTTAGAGGACCAAGAGCTTACTTTGTTTTTAAATACACCGCCTGTACATGTTTGGACGTTATAAAGAAAGGCCAGGTCAAGACTACCCGCAACCGGCGTGAATGTATGAAAATAACTATGAAAGTAGAGGAAGGAAGGAAGCCAAAAGCATATACCAGGATCGTAGCAAGTGGAAAAACGTCGTCTTTGACTACGCCTATTAAAAATATCTATATTTATATTTTACGTACTAATATTCTAAAAGTTTGTTTCTTTGATTGAACGCGCTAAACTTTAATTCGTAACCTGTAGTTACGAATTAAAAAAAAAACATTTTTGTGTGTTGGATAGCCTATTTATCAAGAAAGGTTATCTATATCTATACTAATATTATAAAGAGGAAAGATTTGTACCTATTTTTGTATGTTTGTATGTTTGTAATGAATAGGCTCAAAAAGTACTGGGCCGATTTAAAAAATTTTTTCACCAATAGAATGCTACATTCTTCCAATTTGACATAGGCTACATTTCATTTTGAAAAAAATTAGGGAAAAAAAAAGACTATAATTATCATCACACTACTTTGTGAAGGTAGGTACCTACTTGCGGCAATCGAGCAAACAACAATAAAATTGCAGTTAAGTCCAATATAAAATTCTGCTTATTCTTGGTTAATTTCAAAAGATCTCCCCTCTAGATACAAACGACCTCTTGCGATTAACAATAACATAATTTATTACTTTGATAAATATAAATATTAGGTACTTATGCCCAAATTTCCGAATCTGTTTACTTTAATAGGCACTTTCTAGTCAAAAGACGGAAGCTGCGAAGGCGATTTAGAAAGGCGAGTAACTCGGGAAATCGTGACAACATCGAAATATATTTTTTCTTCGGACAATACCCAAAGAGGTCCTGGCGGTTCATACAGATGTTCTCTAATCCTATTCTGTAAAATATTATAACTTCGAAGACGAGTCTCACAAACCAAACCATACACCAAACCATTCTAGGTATTTGGGCTTACTTGGTCTGTTTTTTAACAAAACAAGTCTTATGGCTTACTGCAGGCTATAATAACTACACATGTAAAGAAAAATATTTCAGTAATATTGCAAATTTATGCAGCATCTGAATGGTTTCCATAATCATGATGTAATTGTTAAGACATCCACTTCTACAGACAAATAAATGAACACTGAATGCTACTTCGTTTCAAACTTTTGTTTTTTTTTAGCGTAACATTGTTTTGTATACTTAATGATATATTTTTGATTTATGATTTTTGAATATTTATTATGTTAAGCTCACTTGAAGACCATTGTTTATTCTTCGTTTATACTTCACCAATGCGGCAGCTTCAAATTATCTTCAGCTGCAGATATCAGATCATCTAGTTAAAAATACAAAAACAAACAAGTATTTCTAATCTTGCCCATGTGGCAAAGAATTTATGCCTATTTTCTGCCAGGTTCGACCACAAAACCGAATAGCAAGCATAGTGTTTGTATCTATTATTGATATAACACTTTGTCTATAAAGGAGAATGCAACAAAATGAGCTTTCCTTAGCTATGTTGCCCACGTACTTACCATAACACAAGAACAGTAGGCCTACCATATAACGCACATTCGACGTTACGGAATTCTGCTAAATCCTACTGAAAAAAATAACGCAGTTACTTGAACGCAACTATGTGTATTTACTATTCATCAAAATGTAAATCGATTCCAAGTAAGTAGCAGTACTTATGCAGCATGCATGTATGTATGCATGCTAACATAACATTTCTTGGCTTGAAATCAGTAACTCCAATGACTGTTTAAAAAAGGTATTGACAAGTAAGATGCTATCCTTAATCCATCAAAGATGAACTGAGTGACATCAAGTACCTTCTTACTTAAGAGTAAATAAGTATTTATGTCTCCATCGCTTGCGCATAAGAAGCATCACAGGTTTAGAGTAAATCAAATGCTACTTGCGCTTTTTGCCACCAACGATGACGTCATTCACGATTATGCCCATCGTCAACAGAATCGTTGCAATCGAAGCTCATCTATCAGTCGGCGCAATTCAGCATTTCTATGTCGGCTATCGAGTGGCAAGGTTGAACTTAGACTAAAGTAACGACGTAGGAACGCGGAAACGCGTAAAGTCATTTTCTCAGTAAAGTAGTGATAAAAGTACGGCTCCAACACTATTTACTAAAAATCTAACCCGATTCGTCCGAATATGTAAACACAAGTTATCTAAATTCGGAGACTTAAGATAGTTGATTATCACCTCACGATATTGGCACTTAAAGTCAATGTTAAATGAAAGGGCATTTCATCGGTCAAATCATCCCACTCGTGCTGAGAAAACACTACTTACTACAAATCTATCCCGATTCGTCTGAACACAATATTTCCCAAGTTATCTAAATTTGAACAAGATATCCGATTTGCTTTTCGGAGACTTAAGATAGTTGATTATCACCTTTGATATACACATCACTGTCAAATCGTCGTTTTACAACTTCCTGTCATGTGTGTGATCAGTGGACCTCCCGCGAGATCTCACTGTAAATACCATGGAGTTCGAGATAACTACGTAGGCGTCGGTCGCATAAAAAAACTGTTGCTGCTTTTAATATAAGATTGGGCATAACGTAATCTATGTCTTAATATAAGTTAAGCCCTTTGAGATAGTTTAGTGATGTTAGTGACTCTTAAAGCACACAAGAACAAAGTGTCTACCACCATTAGGTACAATAGAGGCCATAAGAAAATTACCAATTGAGTATGGACACATTATTCACATTATAAGTTTTTGCAAATTAAGATGAATTAAAAGTTAGATCAGTCTAACAGTAAACTGTTAAACACTACTATTTGCATGTTTCTAGTAGTGAGAAGAATTCCCAGAGCTCTTTATGACAGGTCCACATGTTTGCTAACACTCGTCAATATCGTCAAATTTAAACGTGTCGATAGAACGTTTATCTTGGTTCACAAAGGTTTGCGAGCGCTTGTAGCCAATCCGAATAATGATAATTGTTGGTGCCTAAATCAAAGGAAGCTTGCATCAAACGCTTGCGAAACTAGTTTGCGGGCGTTTATCGCCAATTCAATCAATGGCGGTTTTTGATGTCCAAGGAATCTTTCGACAAGCGCTTGCGATACATCCACATAATATATTTGTGTGCAAATAGATTCTTGTTATGGTATCTGTGAATTTGTATTATCCATCACATTCGATGTAAATTTTTTCGTCTCCTTATGCTTTGATCTTCCATTTCCTTTTTGTAATAAAATAGCGCCAAAAGTTATAGCCGATACAAGCTCGACATCCGCCAGTTTATCTACAATACACCACCGTACTCGTAAGCATTTGAAACCAACATTTTCGCTCACTTAAATTGTCCAAGCGTTTCTGGAAAGTTTGAAAATTGCGGCAAATATGTGGAACCTCAGAATATAACGTGATTAGGTGGTTTAATTTTCAATACAGAACAAGCCTAAATATATATCTCAGTCAGTAACTAATCGTGTTGCCAATAATTTTGACCAACACAGTATTGTGCGCACAAGCAAGGCACTTCCTTGAAAGGAGTTTTGGTCGATCACACGTGAGATACCTACTACTGGTTTTCCAAGCCATTGTAAGCATTGGTAACAGTTGTTTGCCGACATAGAAGCATAAAAAATTGAATGTGGCATGGTCTACAGGAGCAGTATCTATAGTCAATATAAAAACAGATGTTCTTTGACTTATTACATCTGGATAAACGTATAAAGTTGATAGTTTACAGAAACATGGACGCCAGTGTTTCCCTAATACATCAAATTAATTGCCATAGAATCCATTACAATAGTTTTATTTCAAGTTTTTGTATTTTCGAACACAGGAGAGTAAACGCTAAGAGCAAGGCGCAGTTACCCTTTTGCTAGGATAAAGTCTATACTTAAAAAATCACTACTTCCAACACCCGTCATCTAACAAGGAACCAGACATTGGTGACGAAAAGTAAAGTAAGGAGATAAAGTTACTTACGAAATTCAAATCACATTTTCTTTAGGCTTAATACCACCAAAACCTTGATCGCAGTAAACGAACTTCTTTGGTCGGAATTTTTACTAAGAGTAGCATTAAGTACCTACCTACTTACAGAGGAATTTTCTCTTCTTGATTCGACTATAGAACAAATACTTATAATACCTATCTATCTACACTTTACAACACGTTACCATTTTAATTAATACATCATACTTACTCACGTAGTAGGTATATCTTTTAGTTTTAATTTTGCTACCAGTTATGGTGACAAAATCAGAGATTTGATGTGTTGTTTGTCTTTTCTTGCCACGCTTACCATCTCTTTTTTGTTCTGGTTTCCTCAAGACTTGGACCTTCTACTATTTACTGTAGGTAGGTAGGTATCAAATTAAAAATAAATCCATGGAAATAACACATTTACATCACAACTACTTTTGCTCGAATATTCGAATAGAAACCGGAAACAAACTCATTTAGTTTAGCATTTAGCTTACACCATTGATATACAAAATACATGTAGGCATAAATATGTAAGTACGTTAGGTAGGTACCTACCTACATTTTGTTTTAATCAACCTACAGAAGTTTTAATCTTTTTGTTCTATGAATTGCATAATGAATCATAGTCATAGGAGCTGTGTTAACAATCTTTTTACTGACGTGGGTAATTTTTTACTATTTCTAGGTAGCGTTAAATCTAGGTACCTCTTGTAGCGACGTTTTATAAAAATAAATATTAAACAAATAAACTAGGCAAACTAAGTGACTAACTAGTGGTTCAATTATGGTTTTTGTCTTCAAAATAAGTTTCTAATATCAAAAATTTACATTTAATAAACTGAGTTTTTAAATAAAACATTAAATAGACACAGTATCAAAATTGTTACGTTAGTTAAGTACCTAACCGAATGGAGTAGGTAGGTAGGTAGGTACTTTAGTTCCCATTTCCATGCAATAGGTAGTTTCAAAACTACATAGGTACCTACTTAGCTTAAAATTCCAGAAAATGCTCACATCAATTTATTACAGATGTTTCAGCTTATTTTTTTTCTTCGCTAGATCTCGAATTTCTAAATTGCCTTAGGTCGTCATTTTCCAAAAATACCTTCCCAGCCTTGTCTACCGAAGCTGACGTTGGCTATTTTCTCCCCGGCTGGCAAGGTTCCAGTCTCAATAGCAGGGCTACTTACAAGTCTTACAACTGCTGCACAGAAATCATCAGCTTTTAACGTCATCATTTTTTAAATGCAGCCAGTGTCAGCTCGCGAATTCTTATTTTAACTACCTACCTACCTAAGTTCTTGTGGGATGGTAGGAACTTAAGTTAAATTTTACAAATACTCCGTTTGAGTACCTATCATACCTACATTTGCACTGTTTATTAGTCTAAATACATGCTACAATATTGCATATTTACACTCAGAAGGTATAAAATATTTTCAAAACATCCTTTCTACAAACACATTGCGCCTACATTCTAATTTTGTTTGTAACTTCGTATTCCCAGTTGGCACGGAATAGCGTAAGGAAATGATTATACGACTTATTGCTTTAAGGTTTAAAATGTGATTTGAACTAGTTTTTTAAAAAGTTCGCATTAACAGGAACGTTAGTAGAATGTTCTCGGGTGCACGATTAGGCCTAGCCTAGCGGAGCATCGCTGCGCCAAGCGATTGTGCGGCACAACTTGTAACGTATGTTTAAGACTCAAATACTCCAAAATACTAATAAAAACATATTTCTACCTTATTATCAGGTCCCAATCCAGGTCTTCCAAGGAAATCCAATTTGATAAACACAATTTTACACTGAATTTCGAAAGAACACACAAGCACGTTGCACCGAGTGCAATGAACTGCAATCTTTCGCTCAATTTATGTTTTGTTGTTTTTGGTTTAAACTGACAAAGAATTTACGGATCCACACTATCACACACAAGCACTTAACACACCAAGTATGTACTCCAAAAATAATTAAGGTTTAATTTTATTTATTTGTGTTTTAAAGATAATAAATTATTTATTTTGAAATGCAACACTAAAGTCTCGACACGAAGAAACAGTGAAATGATTTTGTTAAGTTGTTGAACAGTGAACGCTTCCGCAACTCCAAAACAGCTGTTCGGGACTAGTGACGTCTAAAAATCGATAACAACCGGAATAGGACAACCGCAATTACACACCACACAACTTTTTCACAACACAAATTACCGGTTTTATTATCCTTTAATGCTTTCACTGTATCAAACAGATGTAAAATAAAGTAAAGTAAGTAATATTATTTTACTTGTAAGTAGGTTACACCGAGTAGAATTGAATTAAATAACAAATCACATTTTATGTGTGATAGAACGTTACTATTAAAATTTAAAAGAATTGTTTTGTTTATGGTGATAATAATTCTTCTGTGAGCATATTTTATTGTTTGAGCTGCACAGCGCACGCGGTCGCGCTCGGTCGCGGACTGGCGGCATCGGTGCGGGGCGCGGGGCAAGGCGGGGGGCGGGGCGCGGGCGGGCCCGACTCAAGCCAGCGCGGAATGCTATTGTAGGCGAACTTGCCCGCCACTTTTTTTCTCAATTCTGGTCAAACAAGTTTTGTATACAACCTGCATTGTAAGGATTCCGCCATTCTTCGTACGAGGCAACGGTCTTTCTAAACTTTGTGGTGTATAAGGTTTCACTGAAATTTCCAAACCATAGAACAACTTAAGTAGCCACCTACCCCCAGTAACTTATCCAGTTCTGAATAATTTAACGACATCTATTATACCATTGTGTAATATACAGCCTTATTAATATCATTTATTGAACACCACTCTTAATGTTTCAAAGAAGAAGCATCTGAAGGAGTTCAGGTAATACGTAGTTACTTACTCTGGAAGTGTTTAAATAGTGCCAGCTGAACCTTGAACTGATATTGTCCACTGAATTCCCATGTCACAGACACACACATATCAAAATCACTGTATCCTGAAGGTTAGCCTTACAACTAAATAAGTTTAAGCTAACCATAAACTAATATAACTCGTATTTATCGATCTACAAGCCAAAATGTCAAAGTAGGCAGTTACTAACTACCTACCAAGTATTCTTTAGAATCTTTAGTCAAAGTCTAGTTAAGAAAAGAGGGTATCTTTAAATTTACAATTTGAAGATTATAAATAAAGTAAAATAACTAAAATAAGTACTTTTAGCTAATATTCCTGAACACTCAGATGATGAATTAGGGTAAAAGAGAGTGCTTTTGGATTGTGATTTTCTTCATTTGAAATCGTAAGAACCGAAAGATTAATCAGCGATGGAAAGCTAATATTAGGTGCATAGGTAATTACTACACCAGAACAGTGACACGACGATGCATTCCTCCTGTACACTCCTTTATCAGTTTCAGGTTTAGAAATACTAATTAAATGCCAGTAACCTGATCGCAACTTGCTGTAATAAGAGAAATGACAACTCCCTACCTAGTTAGGATCCAAATATCGTGTACAAAGTTTTTAGACGAGTATCAGGTAGATATAGGTTTCGCTACAACCTGAGTAGAATTCCAACATTCAAGGTTAGAAAGGGAACTTCTAAACTAAGTATTTGAAGAGCGATAAACGAACTTCCACGAGATCGGATACATAGACTCGGGAATAAAAGGGACAGGCATATTATTCACGCCCTACGTTAAAAAGAGACAGTGTGATTTATTTTATTTATTGCCATATCAAGTTACGCCGCGGGTTCTGTATCACGGTAGTGTGAAAGAGACAAATATAAATATATTGTTCTCTTTGACCTCGTCAGTGGAAGATGCTGTGGATTAAATTTTGGGAAATTAAACGTTTTTAATTAGTTTACCAATAACAGGTTTCTCTGATAGGGATTTATTAATGAAGTATCGATTGATATCTCTCATGTGTTGGTATTCGTAACGTCATAGGTAATTTAGTAAGCAAACAAATATATATCTCAATATTCCTGCTGATAATAAATACTATCCCAATAATCAAAGTGCAGGAGGTCAAAGCTATCGTGCATATTTCGGAAAAAAAAGTTTAAAAAAATCTATAAGGAATAATTATAGGAATAATGTTACGTTTAAATTTACTTGTGGATATGTGCTACACACATACCTACATTCAATGAAATTTTGAAGCAATTAGTATGGTATGCTTAATGTCTAACGCTTAGGCGCTTACCCATTGGGGATAAACAGGTTGGGGAGTCAATAAATGAAAAAATGTATGAGGGTAGTGCTTTAAAGGTCACCAAATACTTTACTGATTGCAATTTTTTTTATAAAAGAGTCTAAAACTCTTTTTTAATCAAAAATTCAATGGCCATTAAATTAAACGGCTTGAAGGACCACTATGTGCAGATAAAACACTTACTGAATAAAAAGTTGTGTAAAGTTCGAACTGCTTAATGTAAAATTGTAACCTAATATTTACCTATTTAACAGAAATTCGTATATATTACAGAATACACAACTGCTTCAATGATTAAATGTACTTCTTCTTACTTGTCTTTTTGTGTTACTTTAAATGTTAATGTGTGTAATGTTAACTAAAATGATAGTTGATAAGATATCTTTTGCAATACCGCCATAAGTTACTTTTTGCCACTTCGTTGGACGGACGGTATGTAGTCATCGCGATATTTATTATAGGTAGGTATACCTAGCAATAAATCTTTTAATGTTATCTAGTGCGAAGCTTTCAGGAGTGGAAGAACTCACTGTGTTCATCGAAATCGGTTCAACAAACGATGGTAAAAAATAAAAAATGTCATTTTGCCGCAATCGCTACAAAGTGAGTTATAAAAATGTTTTTGTAAATTTATGATAGGTATACCTTTACCTACTATTTTATGTCCAAACAATTTAATATTTTGAATTGTTGACACGAAAGAAGAAAAAGAAGAATAGGTACCATACCTACGTAGTCTGTAATACTACCGGCTTATGTGAAGTTACAATCAATCAATTCTTCGTTGCCTAAACTGTGACACAATTGTGATTGTGGGCTGTTTGTCAACTTAGTTACATAGAAATATCTGCATGAAAAGACCTTTCAGGTTTCAGGTGTTGATGAAATGTTGAGAAAAAATGAAATAGCTAAAATGGTAACGATAAACTTCTATTTAAAACAAGATACACTTACTATCTAATAAATATAATATAATTTGAAGTTGCGTCTCATCCTATAAAACCATCATCACATAAAGATTTCTGATTTTGAAATATAAATACGCCGGAATGTACTTAGGATTGGAATTTTAATCGAAACGCAATAAACTACCTACTTGATAAATAATTTGAAATGCAATATTTGAATCAAACCGCAGGGGTTCGTTTTATTCAATAAAAACCAAATTTTCAACAGCGTCACTTCATCGTAATTCTAGAGTTTAGTGTCGATTCACCTAAATAACCGGTTATTTGGTTCAAAGAATAGAATGTCAACAGGTTGTAGCGGGAATATTATACGATAGATGAAAGCAAGACATTCTTAAACAACACTGTACTATAAATTTGTATCTTTTGATAGAATAAAACAGGATAGATGGATATTTACTGTAAAATTGTATACCTAGGCTAACGTTAATGGTGAGACAATCATCTTACCTGTCCTAGCATAGGACTGGGTCAGTCCTATATTTAGACATTTTATTTTATTTTTAATGAAGACCTATATTTTTGGACCCTATTAGTCTATGTCTTAGATTTATCGAAACCTGTTACAATGTTAGGTACAATACAACTGAGAATAATTGAAATGAGGTAGGTACTTATAATAAACCTGAAGAGCAATGAATCTCTACTAATTGAAAAAATGCTGATTGAAAATTTCTCAACTATTTTTCAAATTGTTGTTCGTAGTAGAGTGAAAAGGAGTGGAAAAGAGGGAATAACCTCATTCTATTCAATTTAAAAAAATTCAGAACCCCTAGCGCAAGAAAATTTTTAACATGATACAAGTCCCGGTTATAGTAATAAGTATCTCAGCATTTCAAATTTTAAATGAAACAAAAATCACAGACCAGGACTTAATTAAATGAACATAAAAAGATATAAAGGGGGTTTCCCATATCCCGGATCCCGGGAATCCGCTAAGGGCTATTCTTCGATTTGTCTCGTCTTTGTGGACAACAATAGCCGTCAATCCGTCACTCATTGTGCTCACCCTGCTTTCGATTTTATGTACTTACTGGAAGTATGAATCAGTTATCTTTTGTCGTTTTTATGCCTAGGATATTACTTGTTCATCTTTTTTAAGGAAGCGTCCTCTTAAAGTTTTTCTAATATCTTTTTCATTCCAAATACTAATTGCAGTGATTTCGATAATTCTTATCTAATCACAGCTGTGTTCACAACCTAGCATAACGTAAGCTGCGATGAGTCGCTTGAAGTTTATTAGAAACATCGATAAGAAGAGTGATAAGAAAGAGGAATAAACCATTCCGTCAAATAAAAAGTACTTAGTTATACAGAGTTATACCTACCTACAATATGGACTGGGAAATATCTTTTTTTTTTATAAGATTACAAATTTATTTCTACTTTTGCAGTTTTGAAAATATCTATGACCCAAATTAAGCATTAAAAATTTATTAAATTTAGAAAGTACAACGCGTGTTCATTTAAAACTAAACTTTTTTTGAGTTAAAAGAAATAAATCATGGACTTGTCATTACAAATAAAAAAATCGGTAATTTACGGTAATTAAGCCTTTAGTGCTTCACTATTGGGAGTAAAACCTGTCGGTGGCTCGCGGCGGGAGAGGAATCGATTCGGCGCGCGGTGGCGCGGCGCGACGCGACGTTGCCGCTCCGTCGCGCGTGTTTTGTTTGGGTTGTATGCAGCGGCAACAGGCCACGCGCACACCCCCCGCGCCCAGCCGGGACCCGCCAAACGTCATCGTTATAAAAACTTTCAAACCTAAACTTACTGCAAGGCAACCGCAAACTTGCAAGTTTTATGAACGCTTTGCCGAACTAAAGTCGGACAATAAAATTTAATCATTTAGGGGTTCTTTAGTAAAAAGTAGTTTGGGTCAGCTGTTTCTCAGTAGGTAATTCCAACCAAATTGGGCAAAAGGTTATTACCTACCTACCTTGAAAATATACCTACCTCAAAACTTGTAGGTAGGTACATACTTGAGAACCTAGGGTTCGTTCTACAGTTCCACTCCTTTTGCGGGAACGACTGCCGTCTGAATCTCGACGAGGTTGGGAGTGTTAAGTTAGGCCCCCCGGGAGAAAAACCTACGGTGAAACCTCATTCACTAAATCGTCAGCAGGTGTACCCGTGTACGGTTTAGTCAGAATGGGTCTAGCTTCCTCTAGAGGGAATATCCCGAGTTTGAGCCCTGTCATGTCATTCCTGTGATTCCTGTCATGTCAGTAATGGTAGCTGAATGGATAAGGACTCTTTTCAGAACTTGGCAAGATTTTGGAGAAGTGTGGGCCCCACTACTCCAAAACCTTGCCAAGTAAGATGCCGTACACTATAGTTGTTTCTATGCAACGCATTTTGCCACAAACAAGTATAAGTGTACGAAATCTAACTTAGAAAGGTTTTGAAGTGTTGGGCCCACACTATACATAGGTACTTACATACAAGTTAACCCTCCTTCTTTGGCCTCATCCATCGTAGTCAGGTAAAAATAAAAAGACATATTATTAATGGACTCATCTTATAAAATATACTAAGTACTTCTTCACTAACAAACATTATACCTTCTACTAGCACCATCCAAATGTTTTAGGACTCACAAGAGTTCCACACAATACAACATACTAGACTCTTTACCAAACTTAGTTTCACTTTGCAACACTTTCCATCCTTCACAAACTTTTCAAATAATGTCTACTGTATTTTGCAGTCTAATTCTTGTCTTTAAATCACTTTAAATCACTAAGCGTCTCAACTTTTCTTGAACTGAAACTGCGTACTCGACGTCTGCGCAGCGATCTCGTTCAACAACATATCCTGCATCTTACTCCTCACCACCAACTTTCTGATAGGATCCAGTTGTTTGAAATACGGAGCTAAAGACTTCAGGAACATAATGTCAAAGTCTTCATCCGTTGATGATAGCTTGATTCTTTTATCTGGCAGAGGGTCTTCTTCAAAAGTTTCCTCGAAGAAAGCTTCAACTTGATTAGTTTCACCTTCTTCATCTGCTTCACCCTCTATTTCGACATATTCCTGTTTAGTGACAGTTAGTTCCTTAGCTTCAGAGCTATTATCTTCATTATTTTCTGATCCATTATCTGGTGCAGCGGTTTTGTTCAAGAATGTAAGCGCTGCGTAATGCCTCCATTTGCCTGTATAGTCTTCCAACGCTGGGCCGTATTTTTTTAACTCTTTCTTGAAAAGATCGCGCATGTTTTTCCATTTTACACGCAGGCAGTCTTCTGTGAACAGAAAGAAATATACCTATTTCAATTTGTAATGTAATTAGCCTACCATGCCGTGCTATAAGACTGATATTATAAACGCGAAAGTTTGTTAGAATGCATAGATGTATGTCTGGATGTTTGTTTATTACTCTTTCACGCAAAAACGGCTGAATGAATATGGCTGAAATTTAGTACAGAGATAGATTATTTTTATACTCTGGCTGGAATAACATATAAGCTACTTTTTATACCGGGAATAGGTTCCCGCGGGTAACTACAAGGGTAGCAACAGCTAGTAACTACATAATGTGCATAATTATCATTTCCGATTTTACTCTGGTACCTAGTTCAAATTTTTTATAGAAATATGTATGAATGGCACTGGTGCGAGAGAGCGAATATGTACTTACTGAATTCAGGAGGGCTGTGTAATGCGTTATAGGTATTATATTATATATATATAGGTATTATAATATATATTATAATTCTTAAATGATACTTCAATAAAATGTAATACTTACTGTTAATAAATAGACATTCTAACTCTAAACTCTGACATTGTGACTATGATTGTATTATGACATTGTGGCTAAGTAGAGTAAGTAGCCTTTAAATCAATTTGTATGTCCAAGTGGCAAAACATAGTGAACCTACTATTTATATATAAGATCTTTGTATACCTATGTTTTACAAATAAAGATATTCTATTCTATTCTATTCTATTCTATTCTAGGTATGCCTCTTATACGCAGAATCAGACTTGGTCTCAGAATTTCACCAAGTTTATGAAAATCGGTGACATTAAAATCATTAGATGCCATCGAGCTTAAAATGCATATCAGATGATGTGGCGACACGTAACGTATTATTGTAATCCGAGAGGCGATAAACTCTGCGCCCCACGGGAATCCAGGGCCTGTAGCCAAAGTGGCACTCTTTTAGTAGAATCGCTTCGAAACGAACACAAACAATTCCGAAATGTACCTATGGGAGTGACAATATTTTACACGTGACACAAGTCCCGCCCATAACTTGCTTGTTAGGAGATTCACGTCGGTAGATGTCTAGGATTCGAACTCGGGAACCCTCAATCGTTAGGCTAAAAGTTAACTTTTCACTAAACTTTACATTAAAAATATCGACGATGGTCTTATTCGAGTTCAAAATGTGAACCCTCAGACTACAAGAATAATGTGAACCTTATATCGAACCTTATAACGTTCTGAAAGACAAATTATCTTTACTGCATGTAGGTACTTCCCACCATCAGACGTTAAAAATTAGGTCATTGTTTTTCAAAAAATTTTTAAAACAAACTAATTTCAATAGGTAAGTCTCAGACTACAAGAATAAGATTATTCTTATTCTTCTAGTTTGAGAGGTAAGTATTATATTAGCAAGTATTCAACTAATAAGTTTCATTTCAAGCCTACTAACGCCATCTATGTCAGAAGGTACGAACCAGTAAGTACTACTGAACGATCACACGAGGTACGTAATGCAGGTAGTGTGGTATGTACTAACCAGGCATATGAACAATTTCCGATATCTCCGACCACGCTCGAGCCATGTGATACCTGTCGTTGTACCGATCGTCATCAGGATCCCACAGGCATCCCCGCCTCTTCACTTCTTTTATAAGTATTTTTGCTGTTTGGTCAGAAAGTGGCATACGACGCGGCATGTTGATGTTGATTCTAAAGAAATTTTGAAAGTGAAACCGCGTCGCGTCTCAACGGTCCGCGCGGTAAGGGTACACCGCGGCAACTGGCGTCTGGCGGTCACGCGAGCTGCACTAACGATCAATGTATTCATAAGGTTCGGGACAGACTCTGCGGTTGGAGTTGAGTTTAAACTGGCGGCGTTACTTTTTATTTGTTTACCTTTTTTTTTAAAGCCATTTTTTCAAACCCAATCCTTTAAATACAAAAGGGTATATTTAAATTTTGGTTTTGTACGGTACAAAATGATGGTCCCAAATTCTACTTTGTTTAGGAATAATGAATGCACTTTTTAGTCTGTTGTCAAGGGCAATCATTTGGTTGAGAGCTTTTTGTAAGAATATGGAGGGTGTCAAGTGTCTTATTGAGTTTTCGAAAGATTTGTAAAATCAAGAAAATTAACATTTGTGATAGTTAATCAAACGCTTAAAGTATTATTTTTAATATTTCAATAATTAGACAGTTTTAATGAAAGACGACTGTACTACGTGAGTTCGACAAATGGAAGAGAGACTATACCCTGAAACGACTTGGAACCATTTCTGAGTAAAAATCAACTTTTTATGTGCTAGCACTAATAATGTATGTAATGTTTTGCTTTTAATAATAAAAAAATTAAAAAAAAAAATCAATTTGAGTTAACGAGAAAAGGGTACCTAGGCAGGTAAAGTGTGGTTAACGTTACTATAATCTGAAAAGAATCCGTAAATTGGATTGTTTATGTGGTTGGTTATGTTTTGTGATGATTGTACTAGAACTAAATTACTAATTACCAGGTCCAGGTAGGTATTTAGATGTTGATTTTTTGGTGATCTGTTTGTGTGGTGAATTATCTATTTATTTAAATCATCCATAGTAAGTACCTATAGTAGATTTGATGTAGATTTTTAATTCTAGTCAGTAAAATGACAAGTGCAACTGTCACTGATACAAAAAAGGGTGACCCGCTACAAATTTTCATACATATTTTCTCACTGTATAAACCTTCCTTGGACTTCCACAAATATTTCATGACTGAAATTAGCCAAATCGGTTCGGCTGTTCTAGCGAGACTAACGAACAGCAATTGATTTTTAAATAATATATAGATTTAATTACTTACTGTGTATGTTTTCTGTTTCAGTACCGTAAATTACATTATTTTTATTTATTATAAACGCAGTTTGATATTTAATAAAAGAATATAATCTCGACTAACTTATAATTTGTAAAACTCGATTCAACGACATCACTATTTATTTGATACAAAAAGCCTGCAACACTGGAAATCTCATTTTACTGACCAGAATAAAAAATCATACCATAGTAAAAATCAAATTATTCCAGCACAACCGCTAAATCTGTATAAGCCCTAAAGGCGCGTTCATTGAGGCGCGCGACGGAGCGAGCAGGCGACGTTGCCGCGTTGTGCGGCTTGTGGTTGTGCCCAGTATCGCGGTTTATCGCGTTGTTTGACGTAGATAATGGTGACACAGGTGTCCAAAGACCTCATGATTTGTGTAAAAATTATTATGGTTTATAGTATGCTTAGCACTACAGTTATTCATTCTAGGTAGTAATATGAGACCACAGGTACCTGCGTAGGCAGGTAGGATTATTCTTCTAGTCTGAGGTCATGTAATAAAGTCAGACAGAGTTAGTGTTAGTTTGTTAAAAGAGCTCAATACTTTTATGAAAAAATATTTTTTTTTACATAAAAGTATTTTCAAAAAAGGATTTGTAAAATTCATCTTTTTAACCGTTGAAATGTAAATATTTCCTTCTAACAGCGTCATCTAAGTATTATGACAGATTTAGCAAGGAGTTGTAGTGTTTAAATACTCGTTAAAACGCCATCTATTGAACTGATTGTAAACTTCTTACTTCTGAAATTAGTTTCAATAAAGATCGCCAGATGTCACTCACGTGATAGTGTAATAAATATTAGATTTCGAGACATGAAGTGGTCGAAATTCTTTATTAACCTAAACAAACAGAAGGCTTAGGCTTTACTCTCCCGTTAGGAGGTCACTTGGCAGAACCAGAAGGAGTAGAAAGGTCGAGCTTCGAAATAAAAGCCTCTCATGTTGCCGGGAATATCTAACGCTAAGATGACGATGACGAAGCCAATAGATTATCTTCTAGCGGTATCACCCTAAAGATGTGTAACGTGGGTACGGTACCTGCACATCTTTGGGGTGAGGCTATAAGTGACTATTAGTCTGATATTGCCAAAGCTTTCGATAGAGTCTTGCACAGTTCACTTCTTCCCAAAGTCTCAGCTTTTGGTCTGCCTCCTTAATTGTGCAATTGGGTCGCCAATTAGTTGCATAAGGCCGTATTCGAGTCCTTTGTGATGATTGAGCTTTAGGATATTTGCAGATAAAGGCTGGCGTGCCTCAGGGATCCACTTTATCTCCCACTCTCTTGGGGACTGGGGTTAGATGGTTTTTCACACCGGGGATGCATCGCATCGTCTTTTGTACAAGACACAGATAGACCTACAAATGGATAATACTCAACTCTGGTAAGGGTTTGCAGAGTATGTTATTAGACGTTATCATAAATAGCGTTTATCCGTTTCAGAAAGCAACCAAGCACTTCGACGTTATCATAATAGGGTCTTGATTAGATCTAGATATATATCTAGATTTTGAGTTTATCGACTTAGAGAAATCAATTAAGTACCAGGTAAAACAGGGTGAATAGGTATCAAGAGGTGAATAGGGATAAAGTAGTAATTAAAATGTGGTTAATAATTTCTTTTAGAAAATTTTAAGTATGTAACTGGACATTTTATGATTCTCTTCATAGTGACGTGGAAGTGGTTTATAGTTTCGCCATTTTGTTCCTATTTACTCCGTTTTACGGTACTTATTTTTGTAGCATCTACACTTAAATATTAAATAAATGCCTTTATTTACATTGATTGTTGTAAATAGGTTTGGTAAATCAATAAAAGTCGGTGTCATGTTCACATTTTATTTAGAGACATCGGTATAAAATATATGAGATATAAAACAGCACAGTCGTGATAAAATTAAAATATATCATATTCATAATACACGATAATATAAAACGTCAATATATTAAAATCAACAGTTATAGATATGGGCGAATGGAGTGAGGTCGATTTGAATATAAACTTAACTTTAAATATTTTTGTTGACACAATCTGACCTCAAAAGATGTTACTTAAATATAATATATAACATAATCTAATACAACAGGCGTAAAATCAAATATTTATTCACTGTGATATTATTATTAAAGTTTATTCATAATTCACTTTCCATTTTGTCAATCGAAAAACCAGCCGTAAACGACAGATGTCTAGAAAAATTATACAAACATTTAATATTGATTTTTTAATTAATATTTTATTTATATTCTTACAATTATTTTATCACAGTGAATAGAGCTTAGGTGTGGGGATTAAAATTTGTAGGAATTTCAGAGCTAATCCCAAAAGTGGGATTATTAAAACTGATGTATGCCGTGTCATAACAACGGATATGGTAACATTAAGTACATACAATACATGTATTTTAATAATATATTGTTATATCCTAAACACTAACTTTCCACATTAATAAATACATTTATACGGCGATAGTTTGAAACGGAGAAAGCGGCCGCGGAATGTCTCGTACAATACGTTGTCAAAGAAAACTAACTGGAGCACAATACAATTCTATAACAAAATTATTTGGCAATTATTGTTTGGCACACACCCAGAAAATAAGTTTTACTAAAAGTTTATAATGTATCCCATTAACCCCACCATCTCATCCCATCCCACCCCATTCCAGGACAATAACAAATATTTTTATCCCACCATCTCATCCCATCCCACCCCATTCCAGGACAATAACAAATATTTTTATTAATGTTAGTCACAATGGTTACATTATGAGCGTTGAGCAACCATTAATACATTCCTTCTACATTTAAATTAAATTAAGCTATCAGATTCACAAGGCCATAAGGTTGTGCCTATGAGAAAAGTATCTGCCAAGATTTGCGGCTAATATGGACACCGTGGATTGTCAATGTATTTTTAGTAGGTTTGTTGAATCCACTTTACATTCAAATTCGATGGATAAACTATATAAACTTAGGTACAGTCTGCTTATCCTTATGTGAGATAGATGGTAAACAATAGTACTTGTGCTGTATTTATTAGGATTGGTCTGACTATCTAAACACTTCCTTCTTTTTGTTTCCATTTTCTTCCTCTATTCTTTAATAATAAAATACTGTTGGATGAAGCTTACCTTTGGGGTCGGTTCTAAGCTGTAGTCGAGCCAAATAATTTTGCTACAGTGCTGGCCGAATAAATTGAGCTTCCCTAGTGGTGTAAGGTATCTACGTCTATTAATCGAATTTGGATGAGGTTCTCTAAGTGTCGCGTAAAATACCAGTAAAGTTCTTAGCACGTTTTAATAGCTTTCGAAAAAAGCAATAGGTATGTAAATTTACATAATATTTGCACTTGATTTCTATTCCCTAAGGTGTTTGATTTGTACCACTTACTGAAGATTTTTTTATAAAGTTAGTTAGGTAACGTGTGTATGCCCGTTAACCCTTCTAAGTAGTATATAAATTATACTGAATGAATTATTATAGTGTGACTAGCGTTTCTAAAATTTGCAAGCTTTTATTGGATAATGCTCAATTTATTTTGCCAACACTGCAATAGAATTGCTCCCTAACTGCAAAAGGAAACTATTCCCAATAATCATACGTCAAAAGTGTCATAACTCTAAATACATATTTTAAACATTGATTTTATAGCGTAGCACTTTTCTATTTAGAGCGTTTTATAATGTTAAGTAAGTACAACAATATAAAAGTATTATCAAAATTGTAGATAAACTTAAAAAATGCCCTTGACGGACGAATTAATTACTTAAATTAAAATTATTACGTATAATATATATTATAATTCTGCTACAATTTTACAATATATATAATATTTAAATTCATAATTTTTATTAATAGATTATAGCAGAACTATCTTTAAAACTTGCAATTAACTATAACCACTTTAGCGAAAAAATTAAAGAACCCTTAGTTTACTAAACCTTTAAGCCTAGACACAGAGGCATTATAAACTGATTAAATATTGTGAACAGGTTGATATATTTACTTATATTCGACCGGCGAGTCTTGTACAGAATCGTTCCTGGGGTAGAGTCTGGCCATCACAATCCAGCATGAAAACGCCGCGAGCTAGATGGGCACTCTTTCCAAGGTATGATGTTTTAATACAACTCATTAAAACATCATACCTTCACTTATGTTACTATATAATATAAAGTAGATGGTGGTTTAATAGTTTCCTGACTATTGTTTCAACTTGAAGAATTTTCTTAGGTAGAAACAATTTAATATCTGAAAGGGCTTTTATCAGGCAAATATGACGCTATAGGTAAAACATACAAAGATATTGATAGTATTTACTGACAGCTTTGTTAAAATGTGTATGTTTTGGCATTACCACGATGAAATAAATCATCTTTCAATTATAAATCTAGGTAAGAAAAATTCTATCGGACCTAAAAATTACAAGCGTGTCCTTGACGGCGTATAATTTTAACTGATAGGTTTATAGTACACGTTCGTTCACAATATTTCATCAGTTTATAATATGAGTGGGTTTATTACTTATAAACTGACGGTTCTTATAATAATCCGGCAAACAATACATTGTATCATTAATATGTACCTAAGTACTAATTGTATAAATTCCTTTCAATCCTGTTAATTTCAATTCGCATGTTTTTGTTACAATCAAATTGAAAAGCTTGAAATAAATATAAAATATTTATCTAAAATTCAAATGGTCAGACCACGTTAACTTTGGCACGGCAATTTATTTAAAGAAAACAGCGAGACGCTTAACAAAATTTTCAATATATAAAATGCTATAACAATGTAATTCGGCTATGATTAAGCAAATTGCTTCGTCCAAACTCAATTAGTAACGGTAAATGTATGATTCACCAAAGTGTAACAAGTAACAAACTTCCTTTTCGTATATTTCTTAATACAACACTGTTGTTTTTTCAGTTGTTATAGTTTTGTTTCCAATAATAACAGTGTTCCATAGTTTGGTGAAATTATTCTCATAGTTAAATATAAAAAAAGCATGTACAAAATAAATAAATAGTATCTTTGGCAACGTTTCTTAAGCGAAATTCAGGCGCTAAAGCTCATTATGCAGATTTAAAATAAATTTATATAATTATACACTAACATTACCAGTTATAATATTATAACACTAATTTACTCTTAATCTAAACATCGACGAACGTAATATCATTATATTATGGAATATTCTGTGAAAACCACTGACGTATGCCAACAATACTGATACAGGGAGTTTTAGTTCACTTATAGCTGTATAAGTTAACTGTTTTCTTGTGCTACCTTAAACATTGAATGATCATTTAAATTTCACATCCAAACTCCGATATTATTTGTTGGTACAGAAGCATTCGTCAGTCGATCCCATAAATTAAATAAATATACATTAAACATTGATACCAGTACAACACACAATGTCTTCTTTATTACTTTTAGTCAAATAAAATATAGATACATAACACCTTTCCTTTCAGAAGTATCTTTCGATGTGAGGTTACCAACAGATTATTCAATGCATATACATAAGGATATTGCCAGTTGCTGACCTTTCAATAAGAAATGTGCAAAAGTATCCAAATATTATGTATATGCATTGATTTAAACGTTAGATAGGTTACGATTTATACAGGAGATGTTTTAATACATTACAAAAATATGATTATAGTAACCACTTTCGCCTAATAATGCCTCATAAAACGTAAAGTGTTTTGTCAAAAATTAAACAAGCATCCAAACTTTCGCCATGTAGTTACATAATTGAATTTTCTGGACCAAGTATTGGACCCCAAGATGGTAATTAATTTAAACCGTAACCAGAAATACGTGTTTCAAAATTACATAAAACTGTGTAAAATGATAATTATCAAATAAACTTCCGAAGATAAATGATAGAAACCGATAAATTATGATTTATTTGAAATTTACTTTAGAACACTCTTCTCAGTCTCTTAGGATAAAAATTCCAAGGTTTTCCAAAAATATTGAAAATAAACAATGTAAAGTCCCTACTGATATATTATAAATTAATTTTAATATGATATCCCACATATAATATTATAGTGACATTATAATTATATTAAGTGACGATCACTGGTCTAATAAATATCGTGGTTATTTATTAACATCGAATACACAACACCGAATGTACACCAACAGCTATTGTATTGATATCCTGATTATATCCATAATAATGATTCAAAATTTTATGTTTTATCTATATACAAGAACAAGTTACCTTGGACAAATATAAATAGATACTATTGGTCTGCAAAGAAAGACAAATTTGAAATTTGAATAGTTTGAGATCTGAAAAATATTAACCTTACTGTAGAAAATGTAGTTGAGAAAATTGGTGGATCTACTTGCGACTATTATAAATACATTCTGATATGTAGATTAAATACACCTACATGAGGCAAATTTTAATATACGGGTTGTATGAAAGATATTAGGACAACATAAGTCATTGTATCTTAATAATGGATCTGGCTAAAACATAATAGTTAAAACTTAAAACGAAATAGTTAGTTTATGGTATTAGGTTACTAAGCTCTTTTATACTAACCACATGCATCAGAATAATTATATGAATACTGTACATGGTCTTAGTCATGTGTTATACAATCCTCTATTATTTATTTAATCTGCTAGTGTTTCGTTAAAATTCATTTAATTATTTTTTTTATTTGTGTTCATACGGACGGTAAGGCTTTTGAAAGTTTATGCTTCATTTTAGACAGATTAATATGAAATTTTGTTTATGTGTAGGAGGTACAAATATGAAATTTTGTTTATGTGTAGGAGGTACAAAAATGAAATGTTTGTTTAGGGAATACGTTACATGTCTTTAATTTTGAGTACAATATTGTAAATTTTTCAAAAATATATGACCTATAAATTATAAATAGTCCCAATTCTAAAATTTTGACGATTCATAAATTATGACATAAGGGTAATGTTTTAAAAGGATTATCTATTTGATGTGAGCTACTGTGTGAGTGTGTGATAGATACTAATCAAAATGATATGTAAACAACATTGTATATTATAATAGATACAAAAACAATAATATTATAAAATATGTACAAGATACAATTACAGTAAGGGATACGTGAGAACAGACTGAAAGTTATAAAATAATTGAGAGAAAATTGCCTTATTAGACACCATGACTACAAAGATGGTGACTAACATTAATTCGACTTATTTCGACGGTGTCGCACACATACAAACATGACAGCTCCCATTTATAAAACTTTAGTATTAGAATAGATTAAAAATAAACGTACAACGTACATAGTATATTAAAACTTTAATACTAGAATGTTGAAGTAACGATGCTTAGTTAGGAAAATAAATCATTTGTCTACTTGCGAGGATTGAAATAAATTACATACATGGCACAAAAGTATATGGAACAGTTGGCGCTAATTAAAATATTGGTTTAGTATCTATGTCTGGGAAAAAAAAGAACAGTAGAAGTTTATATCTTGAAGTTTTATGATGTAACTAATACTCCAATTCCTTCCCTTTACATAAATTATACCCTATTGAGTATTTCACAGAAGCTTTGCGCCATTGTCATATAACTAAAGATTGTTAAACTATTTCGCTATCTTGCAACTCGTAACTTAATTCTATTCGTACACAGAGTTCCATTAATTCTATTATATTAGACATAAATTAATAATTCAATTTATTAAGTACATAAAAATATTTAGATACCACCATAGAAACAACTAATAATATCGATTGAAACTTTTTGATGAGAAGAATCAAAAGCGTCACATCTCGAAATAGGACACTGTTGTACGTAGACGGAAATTCAAGGGACACAAACCCATTATTGTATGAGTATTCAGAACATCGATACACGACGAATAAAATGTTGTTGATAGCCGCTTCATTTTATATAAACAGCGGCACAACGCGAACGCTTAAGGTAGGTTACACACTAGTGGTCGGGACTTATATAGTTTAGATATCACTTACTGCAGACGGCTGTTTGATGAGGTCGACGTCACGACCTACGCTCGCCTGTGTCTTCAGTTTCGGCTTCTGTTCATGAGTTATCTTGTCGTGTCCTGTCTTGTTGTCGTTGCTTCCCTGGTGGTCATGATCTCCTTTGTGGTCGTGCCCGCCCTTGTGGTCATGAGGTCCCTTATGGTCATGAGCTACTTTGTGGTGGTCGTGGTGTCCCCCCTTGTTGTCATGGCCGCTGTCCACTGTGCTGACGACGTGCTTGTGTTGTACGGGTTCCGGGTCCTCTTCGCTTTCTTCGCGCATTTTCCTGTTGTACCAGTGTAGACATATGCATCTGAAAATTTAATGTTGTATTGTTAAGATTTAGTTATTTGCTGAGTAATGTGATTCTTGTTATCAACGCTTCGTGCATGAGTATGCTATTTCTTATGTTTTTATGCGCGGGCTCCTGTAATTGGATTAATTAGGTTCAAATATTATTCTAGTTGAATAAGCTATGGGCGTCCATAAATAAATAAATGAGTTAATGCAAATGTGTATACAGGAATTCCTTACAGCTAAGTACCTATAGGTAGTTACGACAACCTGCCAAATCACAACCCGGGTGAGAGTTTAAAGTTAGAGGCAGAGGAGCCGATGTATATCGATCTTCACCCCCATTACCCACCCCTAATACCCAGATGGGATAGATTTTTAATCAAATATTATTCGTCTATCAACATGCCTGTGGTAACTTGCCTATCATAAAAAGTTCATGGCTATTTTTAATTGAAATATATTTATAATTTTTTTATAACCCATCATGAGGCGGTAAGTACAGCCAGAGCCAGAGCTCACAATCTCCCCTCTCATCCCCCAATCCCCATCTCAAATCCCCCCAAACCTCCCAACACCCCTCCAGGGATGGCAGCGCGAGTGTGACGTCCCTGGTGTTGCACACGTCCATAGGCCACGGTGACCACTTTCCATCAGGTGGGCCGTGTGCTTGTCTGTCACCTAAGTAGTATAAAAAATATCAGGAGAAGAATCAGGTTTTTAAATAGGTACTTTAATAGTAAAATAAAACAAAAACAATATCCTACACAAGTAATAGTAGGAACTAATAGATGCCTCAATATAATATACCTACTAATAAAAATCTTGTGCCAAGTGTAGCTTTTATAACAAGATTTATAAGCCTCTTCTTAACTACGGCCTTGTCCTAACTAAGTGATTCATGGAACTGTGCCACAGATAATGAATATGTTAATGAGGTATACAAAGAGAGCTATATTTCTGGCAAGCCTGACTAGTTTCTGATCCTAAAGAGGCTCTTCATTAAGGACGTATTCGATGCAAAGCACCTCCCTCTTAATAAATCGTTCCTTTTGGTACCGAGCACTAATAATTCTTACTCATCAGTAGAAATCTAAAACGACTGTTTATAAGCACTTAACTCCAAAACAGGCGACCAATCTGTTGGGTCGTTCCTCTTCCACACCAAGAAATATTCGGACCATGGTGTGAATCGCGGAATGGCCTCTTTTGAATTGTAATGCTACGCTTTCAAAACGAGTTATTTCAATTCGATTAGAAGGTAAAAACTTTGTTACTTGGTACGATCTATACTTACGCTCTGGTGTTGTCAAACCTTGAAAATCACTCATATCTTGAAGAATTATATTATAAGCTTTCGTAAGCTTTGAAATCACACGTTTTAAAAACGTAATTTTACTGAATCAGGGTACTCGCAGGTTTATTAGTGCCCGGAGAGCACGTTAAGCCGTCGGTCCCGGTTGCCATACAAACATCTATGGCAGTCGTAACGGGTAGTTGGAGCCCACAAAAGTCCAACCAGTCTAACTTGAAATCTCGATATCGCCATTGGTCATAGTGAACATTGGTGGTGGAGGTCAGATGGCAGTCGCTCCACGGAAAATATCGAAGTTCAGCCGCATCACAGTTAGACTGGGAAGCCGACCCCAACTGAGTTGGGAAAAGGTTCAGAGAATGATGACTGCATCAGGGTACGAAATACTTTTCTAGAAAAGGCCCCTATTTGGTCCGAAAAGTACAGCACAACTGTATGAAACATGAAACGTGTTGAATACTGTTTTAATTTTATTAGAGAATCTATCTGTAGATGCCTATGCATAACATTTAATTAAATATATCTGTACTATGTTAATCATCATCAATAAATAATAACTAGGCAGTTCATTTAGTAACAAAAGAACAGTTAGGTCAAGGTTTAATCGTGTAGACACTAACTCACCGCGCGCCCTAAATGGCAGCCTGAATGACGCGACATCAGAAAGTAGGTCATAGCATATCTATAAATAACGAAGTTATTCGTTAAAAACAGCAGCAACGCTAATAGCTGGAGCTATTAACGGTTAACAATGCATTGTAGAAGTCGCTCTATTGCTCTCTGTTTAGAACGAACAAATAGTGAAGTGCCCAAACACAATTGACATCGTTTTTCTTCAGAACCTTTGTGCCTTTGGTAACCAAAGTGCTTAAGTCACACAAAGGAGCGTCAAATAAAAATTATTTAAAGGAAAACTCGTTTTTTCTAGTTCTACGTAGTTCGGTTATAATTTTATTGCCATATCTCTGGCTAATTATAATCAAACACAGATTTTAAAATTGATCAAGAGCTTTCTAAAAAAAACAAGTTTTTGTACAGGCCAATACAAAAATCATATTTTTGTGTTCAGACTCATTTAACCAAACCCATTTAATTTTATTTATACCTACACCACTAATTTACAATTTTATAACATTAGTTAGCTATAAAAAAGGTTTTTTATAAATTCAACTTGACACGGGAGTAGGTATATTTTGTATATAAGTACAATTTATCTCTTTTAACGCTTGCCACACTATATAATATCAATTGCGTTTTCTGACCTGCAGAGTGTTTGTTAAAAGGACTTTATCGAAGTACTTATCAACTCGAAGCACTTAGTATAATCGTTATAAGAGTCGTTATTGTTTAATTTAATATGTATGCGAATGGCGAAAGTCTAAAATCGTTTATTACCGTAAACTTGTGAAACTTTAAGGTTTTAGAAGTTTGAAATGGTAGGTAAACTTTCAATATTATCTGAGAATTTTTACAAAAACATTGAAACCTCTTTTGGCACTGAAACTGAAAGATCCCACAAATATACAGTATGTAACGAAACCCTTGTCCGATCAATAGGGGCACATAGGTATTCTGAATATATTTTAACCATGTATGAAAATAAAAAACATTACTCTCCTTTCTTCGGCAGTCGGGTAAAAATACTGAATTAATGTATTATTGGAATTTTGATTGCCATTTCCTAGTATCATAATTACCCACTATTTACTCAAAAACTAAGAATGTGATAACACCCTAACTCAGATAAAATATTATGTACAAATCATATTTAGTGGCGACCTACAAATCCACCTGGACCGCCTGTGTCACAATGTTAGTTTTCTCATTATACTTAAACTCTTTAGGTATGTTATAAAAAAAAATATTGCAGTTTCGTGGTGTAGATTTTCTAACCTATTTACTAAAAATGATTACGTAAACCGTACCATCTTGTATGGTTGGGGGGATGTAGTAAACCTTCTCGAAGAGCGATACCTATGCTCAGGCCCTCTCCGTAAGCACTGGCATTGCCGTGAAACTAATTACTACACCACGATGGCAACATCGACACAGAGAAGAAGACCATATTGATACTTAAATACACCTTAACTGATCGGACACAGGTTTAGTTACATATTGATACCATATGATAAAAAATACTTTATACAGAATTCCCAAAGGTACTGTTCAGATGGGATTAAAAGTATTTTCCTCGACTAGTTCATTTACCTAATTGGCTGGGCCACTTAATTACTAATCCTGCTAAGTGAACGCTCACTGCAATGGAGACCTTGTTGTAGGTACGGAGTTGATAGCGAAAAGTGCCTTGGAGGGCTTAACGATATTAGGTAAGTACCATACAGTTTGAATAGGTGACCCTTAAATTGTGATCAAAATTGACAAAAGTCCAACCAGTCTAACTTGGAACTTCGATATCGCCATTGGTCATAATGACCATTGGTTATGGAGGTCAGATGGTAGTCGCTCCACAGAAAATATCGAAGTTCAGCCGCATCACAGTTAGACTGGAAAGCCGACCACAACTGAGTTGGAAAAAGGTTCAGAGAATTATGAAATTGTGATCAAATGTTTATTTTAACCGATTTCAAAAAAGGTATTTTTTTATGTTTGCTACCTTAGAACTTTCGACTGGGAAAACCGATTTTGATGATTCTTTTTTTATGGTTCATTACCTAAATAGGGAAAAACAGTTATAGGTTCACTTTTTTATCCGTTTCTATTTTTCTGGTTTCTATTTTAATCGGAAATCCTGTTCCTGCTATCGCGACCTACGGAACTTTTTCCTGAGGTCAAAAGGTAGCCTATGTGTTATTTCAGACTATACTCTATCTCTGTACCTAGTTTCAGCCAGATGCATTCAGCCGTTTTTATGTGAGACAGTAATAAACATACATTCTTTCAAACTTTCGCGTTTATAATACGAGTATTACGAGTAGTAGGATAAGTAATTTGCGACGGTTAGTTAATATTATGAGTCAAACAACTTCTCATATAAAGCGTTATGCCTTAAGGAATAACTTTGTTCGTTTATGACTTTTAACTACGTTCGCAATAACATGTTGTTTCTCTAAATGGCAATGTAATATTTATTACTTCCTACTTTGAGAACAGAAACATCTATCATTACGTGAGTTTTATTATCGACCACGTTTTGCAGAATTGCAATGCATTTATTGCAGAAAATTATCTACCTCTTAAGTAATTAAAAACTCTAATTATTTTTTTTAATTAATTAATTAAAATACGTAGGTAGTCAAAAAAACTATTATAAAATTGCGTTCGAAAATTCTTAACGATCTATGTGACGTAGCAGTAGAGTGTTCAGCTGCTGAGTCAGAGGTCACAGGTTCGATTCCCGCTCAGTGAAAATATTTGTTGGTCTTTTTATGATTTGTACTAGGTACAGATTTAAAAATGATGAACTTGTTCTACAACTCGTAACACAAGGTTGTTGAGCTTACTTTGGCTAGATAGCACTATACCTATAGATTTTCCTAGAAAAAATAAGTAAATGTCTGTCAAGTATCAGGCCTAAGCAACCCACCTTAGCACAGCTCCAAGGACTCCGGTGCCGACAAGTGCAGCGCCGGCTCCCATCAGATAGTAGCGGTGCTGAGCTGCCTCCGCGCCTGGCGACAGCTGCACCAATCCCACCACCAGCACTACGATACCCAGCAGTAAAGATCCCACCACGGCATGGAGAGCAGCTACCTATAATAAGTATATACAATAAAGTAGACAACATGTCTCTAATGACTCACTGGAGGTATTAATAGATGACTTATACCTCTGAAATAAGGCCCGTACCTATTTGGGTGCGGGCCGTATTATGCTCTGCAACTTGCGCCATTTGCGCAGAGCATCTCAAGTGCACGCTTGAGACATATCTCAGAGTTATGTGTCATCTATTAATACGTGCCTTAGAATATACAGTAAGATCAGTATTTTAGAAGATACTCAGTCGTTAAATCGTCCAGTTTGAAACACTTCAACGTCTCCATACTGCTTCTATTTAGGTTCCTGACCTTAGGCAATCGCTATGATTGCCTATTATTTACTATTTATTTACCCCGGGAAATGGGTACGTACAATTTTCCGGGGTATACAAAACCATTTTCAGAACTTTGCAAAATTGCCTACCACAATATACTTTTAAGATAAAACACTGAAAAGAATACAGCGTTTGCATAGAGATGACTGAAATTTACAAAATATTGGGCCCGTGATATCGTTCAGTGTGGGTATTTTTTATTAAGATCATTAATTAAGATTGTCACTATCTTCGGCAGTAAAACTGCCAAATAGGATGATGCAAACTTTGTGATGTTCAAAATATTTTGGCGTCAATTAAAAGTACTAAGTACATTTTGATATGATTTTATGATCATTATCTGATGAATGAGCTATGTTAATAATGTCTGATTGCTAAGCGTTATGTAGTTAGCATGTTAGTGTATGAATCTGCCCATGTCTTTTAAAAAGCTTTGATTGATAAGCGAGAACGCTGCATGGATGATCCATTACAGCAGTTAGGATTCAAGCTCGCACTACCAACTTCTTATATCACGTCGACGGCCTTTATTCCCGTCTGCCACCCCTAAGCTTGCCACCGGGGTGGTGGTTGGTATTGTATTTGTGTTTTAGCGTTAATTATATCTCAAATATGCCTTCGTGTGTTGTGAAGTGGTGCAGAAACCATACGGATATGAAAAACGCTGGAATCACCTTCCATAGATGAGTAAATATTCATTAATTTGTCAAATTTTATTCGCCCCGTGAACCGTGATTGTTTTCTCAGAGGCACTCATGAGTTCCTCTGGTATAAATGTACATATGGGCAAGCAGCACACGTTAGTAAGGTGGGCCTCAACCTTAACTGGTTGCTACAATGACATTGCTTAGGTTAAAGTAGTGTTGCAGCGCCTATAATGATCCACAGCGATCCCAATATGGTTGCGTATGGCTGCTCATATTTAGGGAGGCGCTTCACCTAATTTTGTACATGTACTTAGTATAATTGTAAAGGAATGGGATGTGGCGTCCCTCCATCACAAAGGGAGGATCCTCCGACCAGACAAGGTGATCACGCCTGGCGGACCGACTACCAACGGTTGCGCGTGAACTTCACTTTCGCGATTCAGGATCCTAGTGACGTGACGTAGTTGTAGTATCGAAGTAGTTTGTCGTGCTGTCACTAGATGGGGCTTTTGTTAATTTGTGGCGATACCATATACAGGGTGAATTTTTCAAAAGGGCTTGGATGGCCAAAACCGAAACTATAAGGAATAGCGAAAAATGGTCAAAGGAGTCACGAGCCCGATTTTGATGAAACTTAAAACCTCATCATTAGATTTTTGAAAAATTAATAATCCTCGCCAGGAATCGAACCTGTTGATTTTGAAAAAAAAAACACACCCTATATTATTACACCATACGATAGTATTGCTATTAACGATCTTATTCTGGGAAGTAATGACATACCGTAAACTAAAGGAAAGAGCTCATCCTTAACAAAATACATTTTATTTTTCTTACATTAACTGATCAAATTGTTCAAAATGTAGACCATTGTTTTCAATACATAGCTGGATTTGAGAGCTCAAGGATCGTACTGCATTCAATATTAGAATGTTATTGATTCCGTTTAGAATATTCTCCAAAGAACGTTTCAAGTCATGACCTGTATCATATGTGTTTTTGTAATTTTCGTTTTGACATACCTCCAGAGAAAGTAATCTAAGGGAATAAGATCCAGGGATCTTGCTGGCCAAGGCACAGGACCATGCTTTGCAATAAAATTATCGTCAAACTGCTGAGTCAAAACCTCTTTTACGGCTATTATGGGCTGGAGCTCCATCTTGTTCAAAAAAAAACATCAATCATTATAATCATTCCGAGTATAATTTAAAACACGGAATAGTCACGATCTTTTCTGGGATTTCTTACGAAACAAATAGGTACATAAAACATCAATTTTATTAAATTCCAAAGTTTCCTTAAATTTGCCGTATATCATTACTTTGCAGAATTTGTTCCTTAACAGCGACACTATCGTATGGTGTAATAATAAAGGGTGTGTTTTTTTTTTCAAAATCAACAGGTTCGATTCTCAGCTAGGTTTATTGGTTTTTCAAAAATCTAATGATGAGGTTTTAAGTTTCATCAAAATCGGGCTCGTGACTCCTTTGACCATTTTTCGCTATTCCTTATAGTTTCGGATTTGGCCATCCAATCCCTTTTGAAAAATTCACCCTGTATAGTGGTATCGCTACAAATTCATTGTCAATCTACCTAGAAACTTTGTACGATCAGCACGATCTCATTATATTAATTTAATTTATCAAGATTGGTCTTTAATTAGCTCCAGGTATTGTTAGAATATACAGGTACATGAATCTCCATAATAACTAGTTTCCAGAGCCTAAGGTGATCTTAATGTCCTCTCCAGTTCCCTCCATCAGAGCTATAATTAGCAATCGTTAAGAACGATTGCTTCTAAACCCGCAGTTGCATGTCAGCACGCGAAACTTTACCTGCGTGTTTTCTATGCATCTAAAAACGTAAGTTTCCTAAATTCTACAATAATGTTAACGAGAAATTAATGTAACTGGTATTCAGTGCAACTTGGTCGTAATGTTAGGCAGATAGAAGGTTTGTATATAGATAACTATAACATGATTACGTTTATTTCCATTGACATTGAAAGTAAGTCAGTCAGTTCCAAAATGCCGCTAAAGTCTCTTTCCATCTTAGCGTTCTTTTAGCTGCATCTGAGGCTTTCACTTCGAAGCCCAGGGTCCACTTACTCCTTCTGCTTCTTATGGTCTGACCTTCAAACCCTGATAGGAAGCCTGTGCCAGAGCCTTGTCTATCAATCAGCAGATGTATCGGTTACAGGTGATGTTGCCTTGATCTCAAAGGTCTTGGTAGGATCATACCCTAAAATCTCCTTAGAGTTTACGAAGTGTTGATTTGCATCTGAACATCCATCACTTCCTTCTACCGGTCCTAAGTCCATAAAAGTAGGCAGTGTGCGCGTCAGCTGATCAATGTTATCGCCCGTGAACGAAGTCCTAATATTCAAAGCATAACATAACATACATAACATAAACTCACGCCTATATCCCCGAAGGGGTAGGCAGAGGTGCTAGCACCCACATTTCGCCAGTTTATGTTTAGGTCCCAATGTAATAGGTGGCGAGCCTATTGCCATTAACCGGGCACTTATAAACCTGCGATAAATACACACATAACTTCGAAAAGCATCGAAAAGTCATTGGTGTGTGCTATGGTGAAACCTGGGATCGAACCCGAGACCTCGTCTCAGCAGTCCATTACCCAGACTAATAGGCTACCGCGAATATTCAAAGCACTAGTGAATTTTGCCCCTGTGAAGGATGTTCAAATGCAAAACACATTGTAGATATAATTTAGCTAAGCCAGTTTGGAAAGCATGCTGGATTGGATTGGCCTGCTCCAAGCTTGGGAAGGATAATGCTAGTTAGTAGGATAATAATGGGTGAAATGATGATACGACTCACTTCACTCACCCTGCCGCAAACATACAACTCATTTCTCAAGCGGTGGTGGTCTGGTGAGGGCGTGGCGTCAGCGTCTAGCGGCCGGTTGATCTGCAGCGGCAGTTGCGAGGGTCTCCTGCCCATGGCCGCGTTTCGTTTCTCTGCGCGCCGCCGTTCGTGGCGCACTGCCACTGCTGGCATTGCGCCGATCATCTTTGCTGGAAGGAAAGAAACTTAGTTGACTTTAAGATCTGGTGGTATCTTGTATCTCTCAATTTCAATTTGGCCGTCAAGCTGAGAGCCACCATTCTGGCACTATCGGTGTTTGCAATGGTGACTCCCATTCCAGAGACTTTGCCTCTGCTTACCATCAAGCGAGGTGAAGTCATGTTGACGTGACCGACATAAAAAAAATTTATAATACTACTACTAGGGCCGCGGCTCCGCCCGCGTGGATTTCGCGTTTCTCACTATATCACCGGTGCTACTCAACCGATTGTGATAATTCTGGCGTGATTCACTGTGGTGTAGTGGTACAGCGTCCAACTACTAAGTCAAAGAGTAAGAGAAAGTGGGTCCGATTCCCGCTCATTCGCATCGGTCTGGGTGTATAGTATGTACCTATGTTCATCTACATTTTAGAACCGATGTGACAAGCCTTGCTTGGGTCTCGATGGCGTTGTTCTAGACTATTTGTTTATTTATCACTTTTTATCAATTTAAATATACCTACTGATATAATATATGTAAAGAAAGTTTCATTCTCATTACTAGACTTTATTATTTCTGGCTTTTGTAATTAAGTTCTTCGTAAAACACGTGTGCTAATAAATAATTTACGAAGCTTAGCCTTGCAATGTAATCGATACACAATACATGTTCTAAGCCGAGGTCGTCTAGCTATTAGCTGTACATTACACACTAAATAAACCATTACGGTAATTAATCAATAGAATCTACACATGTCTAAGTAGCTCAGTTGGTAAGAGTATCGCCTCTGTAAGAAACTGGTCAGGTTCAAGTCCCGTCCTAGAAGATCTCTTTTATCTATCTAATTCTATAGGAAAAGTAAGCATGCTAATTGCTTAAAAAAAATTATTGAATCAATTGAAATTTATAGTTATATTTAGAGCTTTAAATATGGTCATTATAAGATTCAATAAGTATTACGTAGCAAGACAATAGTCTGTTACAATAGTTAATGAGAATACTCATTAACGTATTTGGAGGCCTCCCTGAAGAATTTCAAAGAATCTGATAAAAGAGAAAATCGAGTAAGTCGGATAAGAACCTATACGATACTTACTAATGAAAACCATAGTACAGTGGTTTTTCCACAGGGCGCGCATGCGGGTCGGAACCTCCAAGCAGTGCACCTCGGCAATGGAAATCGAGGGGGGCCATCTTAAGATGACTCGGGGTCAGCTGGGATGCGAGGGATATACCTATTGGGTAACCTTACACACCGGCAATTAAGACCCAAGACGGCGTTCAGTTTTAGTCGGTCCAATTCCGAAATAACCAGCTTCTATGGCCGACGGAGGTGATATCCGTCGAGATTTCCCGACTAAAAATAAAAGGGTGGTCATTCCACATGTAGGTATCTCTAAAACAGTGTGATACTTACGCCGCTGATTGTCCCTTGGCTGTAGCAATGACTGGAGCATATCTGCAACAAGAAACCTCGTATTAAACAAAATATTCCCCACTTTAAGATGCTATCTCTCAGACATAAACTCGAGCCTCTCGTAAAAACTTGCAATAAACCACACTTTTATGGTGAACCGTCTACAGTCCCTCTCCCAACGATATATGTGTTGTACGCATTATAAATAATAATTTAGGACGTACCCTTTTTGATAGAAGCATTGCAATTCTGTTTAACTGTGCAATACAACTGACATATTATCTGAACTAAAACTTTTGGTGTCAATATAATCTGTCCGTCAAAGTAGGGACCGCCTTTCTAGGGACAATGGTGGCAACTACGCTTCGAATTTCACCTTAGCTTACCATCAGACGGGATGCAATCATTTGATGGACCAAATGTAAGAAAAAAATATTAACCTACTGCTAACCCTGCATTGCAATTGAAATTTTGAATTGGTGCGGCAATAAATTAGTTTAACCTGCATCTATCTAATGTAATTTTTCAACGTAATTTTCATCAGCTCGAAACCCGATTAAAAGCTAGCTCTTTATCAAGTTCTGAATCTGAAGGAATGATTAATTAACTCACTGACTAATAATAAACGCTCCCAGAAAACGTTTCAACTGAAACATTGGTTATAATAGATTCATTTTATAATGAAGCAATAAATAAGAAAGATTTTATGAAATTATGCGATATTGACCTGCCGACAGACGGACGGATAGCGGCATTTTAGTAATAGGGTTGAGTTACATTGGTAACGTTTCGGATACGGAACCTTAAAAAAAAAGCTTATACATTTTTTTTCAACAATAAAAATAATTTCTCGATGATTATAGACGTTTTTTCTGTTCTTCCTGAATAATCACAAATATGCTAGGTATTGCGTCATTCTCCGTAGTTGCATGAATTATGAACCGGTTAAAAGGTATATATTTCGAATGCACTGGCAAGAAAACAATAATTCTAAGAAATGGACAGATATAGCATTGTAATAACACGAAAGTAAACAAAATATGGAAATAGAACTAACTGTTTTTCTATTGAAGTGTTGAAACACTTATTCTAACAGTCCAATAACAATATAATAAATACTAGCTTCCGCCCGCGGCTTCGCCCGCGTGGAATTCAGTATCGCCACCAAGTCTATTTTAATTAAACGGACTTCCACTCCGTTGTTCACTCCACTCTCCACTCCACTTTCCACTCCACTCTCCACACCACTCCCCACTCCACTCTCCACACCACTCCCCACTCCGCTCCACTCTCCACTCCACTGGTCTCCACTCGTCTAGCCAAAACCTTTCGGATAAAAATTACTAAACGGATTTTAGTGCGGTTTTCTTGGTCAGACCAAATACGATATATGTTGGTCAGACCTAAAATTTGGAGATATGACATCCAGACTGATCGACTTCGCGAGCGGAGCTGCGAGTATTAGCTTGTATAAAAAGTGGCCTATATGTTATTTCAGACTATAATCTATCTCTGTACGAAATTTCAACCCGACTTATTTAGCCGTTTTGACGTGAAAGAATAACAAACATACATCCAGATATCCCAACTGATCGACTCCATGGGCGAAGCCGCGGGTATTAGCTTGTATAAAAAGTAGCCTATATGTTATTTCACACTACAATCTACCTCGGTACCAAATTTCAGCCAGATCCATTCAGCCGTTTTTACGTGAAATAGCAACAAACATAATATCTGGACATCCTGACCGATCGACTTCGCGAGCGGAGCCGCGAGTATAAGCTTGTATAAAAAGTAGTCTATATGTTATTTCAGACTATAATCTATCTCAGTACCAAATTTCAACCCGATCTATTAAGCCGTTTTTACGTGAAAGAGTAACAAACACAGATCCAGATATCCCGACTGATCGACTCCATGGGCGAAGCCGCGGGTATTAGCTTGTATTAAAAGTAGCCTATATGGTATTTCACACTACAATCTATCAGCCAGATCCATTCAGCTGTTTTTACGTGAAATAGCAACAAACATAATATGGACATCCCGACTGATCGACTTCGCGAGCGGAGCCGCAAGTATTAGCTTGTATAAAAAGTAGCCTATATGTTATTTCAGACTATAATCTATTTCTGTACCAAATTTCAACCCGATCTATTCAGCTGTTTTTGCGTGAAAGAGTAACAAAGATATATCTAGAAATCCCGACCGATCGACTTTGCGAGCGGAACCGCGGTATTAGCTTGTATAAAAAGTAGCCTATATGTTATTTCAGACTATAATCTATTTCTGTACCAAATTTCAACCCGATCTATTCAGCCGTTTTTGCGTGAAAGAGTAACAAACATACATCCAGACATCCCGACTGATCGACTCCGTGGGTCGACTGATCGACTCCGTGAGCGGAGTCGCGTGTATTAGCTTGTATAAAAAGTAGCCTATATGTTATTCCACACTGTAGTCTATCTTGTTACCAAATTTCAACCCGATCTATTCAGCCGTTTTTGCGTGAAAGAGTAACAAAGATATATCTAGAAATCCCGACCGATCGACTTTGCGAGCGGAACCGCGGTATTAGCTTGTATAAAAAGTAGCCTATATGTTATTCCAGACTATAATCTATCTCTGTACCAAATTTCAGCCAGATCCATTCAGCTGTTTTTGTGTGGCAGAGTAACAAACATACATCCATACATCCAGACATCCAGACATCCAGACATCCAGACATCCAGACATACATTCTTACAAACTTTCGCGTTTATAATATTAGTAGGATGAAAGTTTGTTTATTTTTTGATGTAAAACATGTCAGATCAATAACGGTAGTAATACCGATGTAATACTGTCAGCTAGTCGTAGTATTTCAAAGTCAAAAATCATTTATTCCGTATAGACCATTAAATGCGGCACTTACAAAACGTCAAAATCAAAAATATTTAAAACTAGAAGCAAATGGACCACACTGGTTCGAAACGCGGCCTAGACCTGAGAAGACTCCGGCAAGAAACTCAGCGGGCTGGTTTTTTTTGGTCTATTTACAATAATTTCCTTGAATATGTTTTGAATTTGCTATTATATAAGTAACCGAATTGTCCGTAGCAATTTTCATGTTGGTGACATCGCAGATAAAATTTAGGGGAGTCGCTTTTTCTGGTGCGTTACGCGGCGACCGTCAGACTATGTGGGTAACAGATAATCTGGCCATGCCGCCTCCGTCAGGCTCCAGTAAGTAGCTCCAAGAAGTAGGATACTGATTTGATGTCGAAGGTGATCTACCAATACAGCAATGGTCTCATTACTTACCATGGATGCCCAAAACAGTGTGAACTGGAGAAGTTAACGTCGGAAGGTGGATCCTGTACTCCAAGGTGAGAGCTTTGACTGTTTTATTTGAAAGGTATTTTTTATCAGAAAGCCATACTTAGAAAAAAGGAGTTTATTCGGAGATCTTCAAGATACACATATTGTACAAAAATAGCGTAAATTACTGCAGAAATGGACAATTCAATTTCAAACTTTTACCTTCAGTCGGTTAAAATAATTATCTGTACTTCACCTGATGGTGAATTTCGATAAAATTCAGAAAACAAAATTTCAAATGTTGTTTTTTATTTGACGGAATCAACAGATGTTTATTCATGTCCCGCTTAATAGAAATAAGGAAACGCTTGTGAGGGTAAAACATTCCAGTTCTTTATCTTGCAACAAAGAAAAGATGTAGAGTGGCAATTATACGTATTGAGGCATGCAATTTCTTACAAAATAAGGGGGTGTTTAGAGAAAGTCATTGTAAGTCGCGATACTTTGTCAGAGGCGTGCAGCTGTTAGCTGCTAATAACTTATGGTTAATGTATTGTGCTATTGAATATTCAAAGTTCCTGTTTATGTTTGTGCCAATAACAGAAATAGGGCCTTGGACTTTGTTGTAAAAAGCGATGCGGAAACATTTAGTGTTCAGACTAATTTGGGCAACTTTGCTGAAGAAATTATTTACATACTTGCTGCTGCAGTGAACCAACCGTTGTCGAAATATGGTGTATGTAAAAAAGGCTCTATAGTTATTGGAAATTTTGTTCCAAATACCAGCCCGTATATACGTAGATGGGTGTTCAAACTTTAATCATAGTACCTACAGTTCGGAAATATATACCTAACTATTGATGTTAGTACAAAAACAAGAAAACCAGATGAAGTAAGGGATTTTCCCAACTCCAATTTAGAACGGTAAATCTTGTTTTGATTTATCTTTTTCAATTGTTCGCGAACCCATATACTCGTAAAGTCAAGCACCGTAGGCAGAGGCAACATCTTTCCACTTGCTACGATCCTGATATACGCCATAGCTTCTTCTACTTTCATAATTTTTTTCATACATGCATGCTTGTTGCGGGTACTCTTTTTTATGTCGGTCACGTCAAAATGACTTCACTTCGCCTGATGGTACGCTGAAGGTAAAGTCTCTGGAATGGGAGTCACTATTGCAAACACCGATAGTGCCACAATGGTGGCCTTCAGCTTGACGGCCTCATCAAATGCTTTTTCACGCCCCGCTTAAAGGACTCTTGATTTTATTTATAAAAAGTCTTCGATGTGATCAACATAACGCTACTCTACCTTTCGGTCGACCTTTACCGGGCTGTTCATTCATTCTCGCCTTATAAATCTGTTTCGTCAACCTTCTTTCGTTCATCCTCTCTCTAAACATCCCTCTCTTTATTTTTGTCAGCAATTTTATAGATTAATGTTGTGTAAGGTTATGCAAGTATATTATTGGTCGATCTTAATAGTAACAACACAGGTGTATACGTCAATAGTTCCGCGAAGAGCTCAGAGAGAAGAGTGGATTTTATTTACGCTATGGCTATTTTTGATATGTGTTAAATATGTGTTGTACGTACTAAATTCTTGAGTGAACTGTTTTGTTCCATCGATTTATGTGTGTGCGACAGGTAATGTACCGTTGACGTCATTCTAACGTTCAGAAACAGATTACAAGCAAACACGGAAGGTATAAAATAATGGAGTACAATGGTGCACTGTTGTTGAACGATATTTCCATGTCTTCCAATTTACTTCTGATTGATTTTGATGTGGGTTCCAAGTTCTAAGACAGTTAAACTTGCCATGGGACTCTGAGTGCCATTACTGTAAATCTTGCAGAACAAAAGTTACAGGGGAGGATGCGCATCGGATTACTAAGTCCCAATGAATAAATAAACACAGTAATTATACGAACTCAGGCCAGTCTTGTTTAAATGGCATAATAAGTAAACTAAAAAATTTTCTTGAATTTAATACGCTTTTATTAACTTCACCTGCAACTAATAATCAACTTCAATGAAATTTTAAAGCAATTAGTATGCTAACTATTCCTAATGATTTCTGATCGGAAGAAGTGAAAATCCAGGACGGGACATGAATCCGCGACCAGTCCCTTACAGGGGGAATACTCTGACCAACAAACTGAGCTACCTGGACCCTGTGTTCAATATTGTGTGTTTAATATTAAAAAACAACTACTATCTTAAATATGTATATTGTTGATTTTAGCAGTGAAAATCCGTTCACGTGGGTTTTCAAGTTTTACCAGCGTAGGTATTTCTTCAATGATAAAAACCAAAATCATTTAGCACTGACTGAATCTTTTTTTTTATCAGAGTCATGTAACTGTGATCGCCGTAAATCTGTAGTTCACAAGGTATAGAATTCAGTGATCTATACCAAGTGGTTTCCTTATCAAAAGCACTGGCAGTACTGGAAGCCTAACTCAAATTTCTACAGATAGATTTGGAGTTTCTCAACCCCTTTCCTTCAAAGCTTATCCCATTTAATTCCCATATATCATCCGTCGGGTCAGCTTCTTATAATAATCACTGTTATTCCGCCGGCTTATCTCTTATATATGACATATATTATATTGAGGTCGTAAATAACATACCTCTGTAATGTGAATTCAGGAAGGTACCGGGGAAAATGGACGCGTTTGGGAAATGTATCAGATGTTGGGATTATGCGTTATTTGTAGTTGAAGGTTTATCTTGGTCATGTGGGTTGGTTTATAGAAATGTGTTCTTGCGCTTCTCGCCTTCAGGGGTAAGTACAGATGAAGTCCTGTATTTTCCAGGTCACTTTTATTGACTGATTTTTGTTAATGCTTTGTTCGAAGATTTAAAAAGAGTTAATTTTTCGTTCCTTTTTGTTTCGTGCGGAAATCTCCCCGTATATTCTGCCGCTGGCTAGCGGGGACCGGTCGGTTATGTCGGACCCGAACCGACTAATACCGTACATCGTCTCGGGTCTTCAGATCTCACATCGATCTTACAAATTTCTAAATAGGCATTCTTGTAACCAAAAGAATACCATTTTAAATATTTGGGAGATCGACGTGAGATTGAAACTAGACTGCGACTGAATTTAGAATATTTTCTTCAGGTGTAATTGGTCGTTCGATTATTATTTGTACTGTTTGTACTGGCATTGGTACTTTTGGCAAGCATGAGCCAAAATAGTATGGACGCGTCGATTGTTAAGCTAAGCATTCTGTGTTATTAGTTGAGAGGTTTGAGTTCCCAGTACTTTTACTATTTAATTGTAAACATTCAGGTCCATTAATCCTTCATAAAACATCAATTTTTCCTATTGACTAAGACTATCTCACCTTGTGTAGGTCGCGACCTCGCAGTAGAGGAATTACACTTCGATCATCGAATTTACTTCCGAACCTAACTTGACGTCGTCGGCGGTGGCCAAATTACACGAGGAAGTTATCAAATTGATTTCCTTCCGCAAAACTTGGTGAAATGAGACTTATATTCGCAGATCTATATTTGAAATGTGCTTGTATTTACGAGATGACAGTCGATTCTCACTCTCTAGATTTCGGTATTCGCTAACATTTCTCAAGGAAAAATCGATTTTTGTGTAATACTTCCTGATTTTATGTTCCCCTAGTACTTTACATTTTATCAGTTATGTTTTAGTTCTATGCTATGCTTGAGGTGCCGGGTTTGATTCCTAAGTTGGGAGAACTATTGTTGCTTGATTTGTTCAGTTAGCAAATTCAACTTCAAACTGATAGTGGCTATAGGGGCGAGCACCACAATTTTGCCAGATACCGACCACCATAATATCATGTTTCAGAAAGACAAACTGTCAAAGGGGGGCGTTAGAAAATTCTTTGTAGGCATACCAGCATAAAATATGTGGGCTTAAAACTAAGTTGGCGAAGTTAGGGTGCTTATACTGCTCAGCCATGTAGGATATATTAAGGCGTGAATATTATAAAGAGATTCTTGGTAATCCGTTCGTTACTTCGCTTTAAATAAAACTTACCAATACCTGCTCAGTAACTTTTTAGTAGAAACCCATGGAAATTTGCTCAAACAAACTATAATAAAATTAAATTGACTGTCTTCAGTCTCTCGAATTTATATTATACACTTACCATTCGAAAGAAATTTTATGCTCATCCTACAGTTCGGCTCGACGTTAATAGATGGCGTTACCCTTATCTCATATAGCAGTATCAAATTATCTTTAGAAACAATTCTTTATTCTTAGATACAATAGTAATATTTTTGTCGTCTGTCAAGCCTAAGCTTAAAACAAATTCAAAAGACGCGAGGGTTGATCCTACAACTATTCTAAATCCTCTATCCTGATCCTAAAACATGTTGCTGTCACCGTCCATACCAACCAACGAACGGGTACAGATTTATCGGTATACTTACAGAATAGCTTAAACACGTGATCGAAAGATCCCGTAAAAGCCAAAATAAGCCAAATCAAGTTTGATTTAGCTAGTTGTACATAATATTATTGGTACACGTACACTAGCTAGTGCCCGGCATGTGTTCTAGATGCCTCTTATTTTTTTATTATTTTTGTTAGGAATTTTCAGGGGCATTTACTTTTTAAAAGGATGTATTTTTTTTATTCAAGATAGGCTTAGGTTTGACCACTATCTCACCTGATGATAAGTGACGATTTAGTCTACGTTGAATCACGCTTGCCTAGGATCCTATGCACTCGTGACTTGAATATTCCCATCCCATGTAGATTTATAAGGCGTTAACCGATTTTGTTCGGATACGATACATAGACATACCCACACCCTCTCCTACACATACTCACATCATATCATACACAAGCATGCGCGCCAGCACGCACGCACACACGCACGCACATATAATTACACACTCGGATACTTTTGCGTTTAATAAAATGAGTACGATGTTTTTGCGGCTGCCTAGAGAGTATAGAAGAAAAAACAATATACAGGGTCATTTGTAATTAACTGGCATCCTTCCAGGGGTAGGTAGCAGACATCATAAGTAGCAAAGTTTGTTCTGCGACTTTCAATAAAACTGAACACAATACTTAATAATGAGTTTTCAAGTTTATTATTGTAAGAACGAGATACTATTAAGCCTATGTTGAATTCATAAAACAAACATCGGTAGGTAGGTAGATAATGCATTAATGATTCAATTTAGATTTTTTAATGGGGGGTATTTGAAAAGTAGAATCATCGTATTTACAACAATTGAACTAATAGTTGATTTTTTTACAATATTACAAAGTATGTACAATTAGTTATTACCTCTGAGGTTCAAGTCCCGCGCATGCCGACGAGTATCGCTCACAAAATCACTTTCAACATTGACACATTTAACACAAAGACCACACCTAAAAATTTACTTTTCAGTTCATTAACACGGCCCGATTAGTTTTAATTTGCTTATGAGTATTCCACATTGGAATACTGATAAGGCATGGTGATAGTCAGATCGAAACAACACGGTAACGCGAAAAATCGTGGCACACAAAGACAAGTGATGCACACCTGTAACGACTGTGACGCGCGCGCATCTAGCGACCGACTGGCGGCTTGCAAAAAGAAATGGGTCAAGGTCAAAGGCGCTAGCGCCGCGCCCCGCCTCCTAATTGATGAGACGAGTTTGTTTACCTAATTTTTACGATGCGCGTAAACTGCGGCGGCGGCGCACGTAGAGTTAGTAACTTTTAGACGCAAAACTAAACTAATATTTATTTTTGTATGAAAGTAATATTTAACGAATTATAAAAAGTCGTAGAACAAAAATGATCAGTTATGATGTCAGCTATCTACCCCTGCGAGGATGCTAGTTAATTACAAATAACCCTGTATAAGGTTGAGAGTTTAAAGCAGTATATAATTATAAAAAAAAATGCTTTCGTCTTTGTAATAATTACTTTATTAATAATAAACGTGTAATAAAATCGAGTGAAATAAATAATGTTCGCTAACGTGGTACGATTGTGAGTCGAGATAAAATCTGCGCATCGGGGGGAAACGATTATAACCCAAGTTTTATCATTTCGATGATATCATTTCTTAAAATAAATTTGATAATAATCTATAATAAGATGGGCTGCGTAATTTCAAAAGCTAGTAAGGAACAATTACAAGGAAAATGAGTATCAACATTTTTCAGTTTACCTACTAGACTTTAAATCTAGCAGAATACCTTAAGTACTTGGCTTTTTTCAACTTCGATCCCGATTTATTTACAATCAAGTTGTATCATTGGATGTTGAAAACTTTGTTACAAGAATGCTTTTTTGACATTTGTGGGATCGAGATGAAATTGAAACTGAATTTTGAACATATTTTATAACGCGACGACCCTCTGATATCCCATAATATGGTTTGAAACTGCACAGCTGAGATGGGGATATATTATATTAACACTTATACTCAATCTCGTTTTGTTAGACAACAAGCTATATTCATCGTTTCCCCCCAGATGCGTCCATCTAAAATTATTGAATATAAAAATCTTTTGTTGAATATTCAAGAAACTGGCTATTTTCTATAGAGTTTATCATCTGTACATTGTAAGGCTAAGTTGTAAAGAATAAAGAGAACACTACTAAATTCCTTTATTTGTTTAGAGTAGGCAAAATGTTTCAACTATATATCTAGTTGTTGACATTGACGGATGCACGTCTCACTTATTTGTGTTGGAATTGAATCAGAAATCCGAAACCCTTTTCGTATGTCCATCCTTTTATTTTCTGTTGTATATTGTGATTTCGGAAAATTGAATCGGCAAGAATTTAAATGCTCACAAACATGGATAAATGACCATCAAGTTGAATAATGCTCTCTAAATATGTTTTTACTGAAACAGTAAGAAAGTAGACTTTAATACAGTTGTTTAGGTTCGCTTCGTTCGCTGTGATAGATTAGATTTGCTTTTTGATTATTTATTTTAGAACCCTTTAAAGCAAAAGTCTATAACGGAATTTGTTGAGCACTTATTTATTCTGGCTAAAAATGCACCTGTACTAGGTGCATTTTAGGTAGTCGTTTAAGCATGTAAATTATTGCCGATACATGTTTTCTTTTAAAGAGTAAGGATTGCCTCTTGAATATAATAATTACAGAATAAAAGTAGGTATATGAATAAGGTTTGGACTATTCAATCTTTGCAAACGGTATCGCACACACACAAACATGAGAATGACCACAAACAAGTGCTACGCACATTCGTCAAGTGTAATGTCGGGTACGAAAGGCGAGGGAGACTGACAAACAAGCAGAATTCGATAATCGGTCTAGTACGTAGATATGGTCGGCCCTGCACGTGTTTGGTCTAATAGCTGACTTCCGTCGGGCACCAGACAGGACCAAATACCTACTGCTAAAGTCAAGGTTACTAAAATTTAAAATGATTGAAGTTTATAAACATAAACTAATGCAGAAACTGTCGTTGTGGGTTTTTTTCGTACCACTTAGGTGGCAGACAAGCACAAGGCCACTGATGGGAAGTGGTTACCGTAACCCAGGGACGTATGAAATTAAATTATAGTGTTATCAACATCTGCTAAATAAACGAAGGGTTGTATAGCTTTTTATTTTTGTTTTAAAAGAAAATAAAATATTTTTTTTTGGTTTCAGACTTTTTGTGCTTTGTCATTGCAATACATTAATTTGCATACGTTCGCCTTCGCCTTTCGGTATGTACCCCAAATTAGAAATACACAATTATCCTATTACATTATTGGAGTTTCATTTGCATTACTTCATAAACTATGCTTAGTATCACTTTGTGACGAAAACAACAACTGGTATAATGTTCAGACTCAATGTTTCGACGATTATGTTAACAGTACAAACAAACTAGGTATATTCCAAGATGGACTAATGGTTGAAAAAACCATTGCAGATTTGTGGTAGACTAATCAACCGTCCAATTGGGTGGTTAGACTATTCTGTTTGCAATCAGCATTAACTAATTGAAACAGAATCATTTAAAGTTGGTCGTGAACAAAACTGTCACTTTCGGTTTTTATGTACATGGCGGTAGGTAGTGTACTCCAAATCTGTATATCACATTAAAATTATTTGAAACAGTAAATCAAATATTGCTGTCATTTATATGGGAACCCAAAAATAATGTAGGTACCTACACAGTATAACGAAACAGAACTGCCGGACAAATTAAAACGTATCACTTTTAATTGTTTCGATTAAATACATTTAGTGCTTCACGAGTGTATAGTATACTTAAAAATGCGCAAAAGCGTTCATAAAAATTTCTTCACGACACCGAAATGGCATAAATAAAAATCACAACTAACACTTTTTGAGCTTTAAACACGACACCAAACAGGAAAACAGAACGACACTACAAATTATATTCCAGACTTTGTAAATCACATGGGTTTTTGTGGATAAACACTTGATTTCAGCGGTGTAATTTCGAAACCTAGTGAGGGACTTGCTATGCAAAGCGTTTCTGAATTTTGCAGGTTACTCTTGGAACTAAATGTGTTCCTAATTTATGGTCTAGCATACAACAAGAATTCAAACTGGCTAAATTCCTATCTAGAAAGATCAGAAAATCTAGTATGTGCGCAGCTATTTGTCTCGTACCCCTTACTAGGTTCTGATATTTCACAGCCGGATTGTTTTCAGTGTGAAGTTTAGCAAAAGCGCTTTTCTGCCCAAGATGTTTCAGTACATGCACAGATCTTGCCTGTACTGTTCTATTTTTCAAACGTTTTTTTTTTGCATTTTTATACTCTTAGGATTACGGTAGTCTCCCATTATTTAATTGTGAAAGCTCCACAGCAACAAAAAAAGCGTGTAAACGTCTAATTGGAAGTATACGAGAGTTTAATAAGGTAGAAAATATGTAGAATTTAAAGAGGGTAATCGCACGTATATGCATTAATGAATGGAAAATAGAATTTTGGTGCTCATACCTACACTAGTAGGTTCTGATTACTAAATCAGATCAAGTAATTTTTCAATTTATTGCGAAGAACGGGTACCTACTTAGCGATTAGATTGTCTTATTTTTTGTAAAACAAAAATGGCATTTCACAAAATTTTAATCAGGATCTTCGCCGATTTATTATCGATCGGCCCGCATTCAATTACTATGATTTTTTATGATTTTTTTAAATTACTATCTCACCTGTTCGTAACCAATGATGTGTTCGATGATGGGGCAACAAAATATATAAGAATCTCAAAAAAAACAATACAGTTTAGAAATTACAGCAATGATTTGACACAAATTGTTATGAGAAATACCGTAAACATGGGCAGTTGCGCTTTTGCTACCAAGGCGATAAAAACTGGTGACCAAATTCGGTCACAATCTTAAGGCATATTATTATAGTTGATAGAACACAGGGAGACGCATGAGTTATGTACAGATGACACTTACAGGCGAATATATCAATTGAATTATCCTATCAAAAATACCTAAATATAAAAAGTATAGGCACAAGAAATTTCATAATTAATGTGTGCAAACACTAATATATTTTGCGCTATTATAATAATATGTGCGATCAGAATGTAGTGTACGATAAAGTAACTAATTATTATTACAGATTACTATTATTATTAATTAGTTTAATATTGCATTATTAAAGTGTTTATTCTAGCAGGTAAGGCGGTTTTCACTGTTGAAAGTGATCAAAATAAACAAAGTGTAAACACGTTTCACATTCATGGTTCATTATGCAAAACTCGATATTATCAAAGAAATGAGACTAAACGTCATTACGGTTTATGGACCAAGAGCCCATGAACGCCAGACCTTCGTTATTTTATAAAAGCTGAAAGTTTGTCAGCGCATGCTCCCAATACAGGTAAGAACGATGGCCCATTATGAAGTTCGGGTCATGGTGGCTTTGGCAGATAAACGGTACTAAAGTGTAGCAAGCGCAAGGCAGTGGGTGCGAGTGAGACGGCAAGTCAGGTCTATTACGACCCCTCACTGCGCATATTATGGAATTATAAAATTGGAATTTAATTACAATTTTAGGTTTATTACGATCCCTCACTGCGCATGTATTGGCATTATATAAATGGAATTATAATTCCAATTGTGTAATTCCAATACATGGGCTGTGAAGGATCGCAATAGACCTGATTCGCCATGTCACTCACACCCACTGCCCTGCGCTCGCTCCTACAGCTACCCTTTAATACCGTGTATCTGCCAAAGCCACCATGACCCGAACTTCATAATGGGCCATCGTTCTTACCTGTATTGGGAGCATGCGCTGACAAACTTTCAGCTTTTATAAAATAACGAAGGTCTGGCGTTCATGGGCTCTTGCTCTATTACTTAATGAGTCATTAGCTAAAATTTGATAGGTACTATCGATGACATAAACGGGTTCACGACGTAGTTTAATTTGATTGCAGTTACTTTTATTCCGCCCTTAGAGTTAATTTTACCAGCGAATAAAGCAACCTTTAACTGTGTTACTGATTTTATGTGAGAGATTTCATTGGGTTATGTCAAAACTCAGTTCAGTGAAACGGATTATCACTGGTGAAATCCAGTTTAACTTTTTTTACTTTCCATCTAACTTGACACACCTAAAACGGTAGTAACTTTATAGGTAGATTATAAAGTATGATTTAATATTATTTAATAATGCATTATTGAACTTTAAATTTTAATTTCTTAAAGATTTTTAAATAGTATTTTTTTTTACAAAATAATACTGTTACCAATATCGATCGACTTTATCAATATAACAGAAAAGTGCACGAGGTAATATTAATATTTATTAATAATATTATTATTATTATTCAAATTCAACAAGTCATTCTTATTATGTAACACGAAGCTAGCATTCTAGACATCAGGCGACAGGACATCATAAACACACAGCAATGTCTTGCACTCATTAGGAAAATATTTTAGCTACTTAGCACTTTACACGTCCCATACATTCCTAGTATTTGAAAAAGTACGAAATTTGAATTTTACCGTCTATCGATTGTTAATTTGTACAGAATTATAAAAGAAATTAACATTTTACAGAATAACAATAGTTTTGTTGTTATATATAACATTTCGCACAGTCATCCACAAAAGTTGTTGAACTTAAAAATGTATTAACTGATCTTCACATTGAAACTCGAAAAACCGGGCTTTACGCACGATTTCGTAGGTTAACTCATTAGGGGTGAAATTTCTATAAAATCTTTCTTAGTAGTTACTTACAACACAGTAGATAACTTTAAGATATTACTTAACAATAAATTGGAATGTGTTAGATTCTTTTGTGGGTGATTGTACATAAGATTTTGAGTTATGTGAAATGCATTTCTACATTTAACAGAGTCAAACATTTTTAAATCTTTTTAACTAATAGATTACTCTGGATATATTCACACACCAGCTTTTCACCATTTCAAACTATGTATTCAGTATTTTCCTGATAAATCTTATTCTACTTAATAAAATTTACAAAAAAATTGTGCCATTACAAATACACAATACAGTACTCGTGAAATATTTATTTAATAAGGCAATGTTTTATAGACAGCACTTATAGTTAGAGACAGATATCAAATACCCGCTAGTAGGTACGAAATACGCGTTCAACTTGATGTCCTTTGTCAATTGATATCTTATATTAATTCCATATTATACGTTTTTCCTAATAATCAATTCATATATCAAAGAGCCGAAACGCATCTAAGCGTTTATTCAATAAATAAAATAATAGAACCGATTTCAAAAACCAAGAAGGGACTAAAAAGCGAAAAATAATTTAATTACTGATTTTGTTTAAAAGCCAAAATGCGTAAGACTTTTCTGTTGAAGATGGTAATAAACTGTGAACTTTTTTTTCTAGTCTTTTAAAAAGTTAATACAGAAAATTCACCCTTATAACGCAACGCTCATAAAATAAGAAAAATACGATGAGTTGAGAAGAATGAGCAACTTTCATTGGCAAGTTGGCAAAATTTCGCATCGATGCGTTTCAACTTCGCGTTGGTATGAATTGATCTTAATCTCGATTAAGGAGATCACGTTTTGGACATTTACATAGTATGACAAAGAACATCAATTGCTCTAAGAATGAGAAAGAAGAGTTAAAGGGAAAAATAGTAGGAGAGAAGAAATGGAAAGGGGTGTAAACCTAATAATTCAAATCTTGAGCATTGTGAAGCTAAGCTCGTGTGGTTAAGCTTAATATTAATATCAATGTTTAATAATGTAGTATACATAATATATTTATATCATAATTTGACATCTTGATTAATAATGGAAATCATTTCACAGCCCCAAATAAAAGTAAACCTAATAATAACTAAGACTAGACATATCGGCGGGACAAAACATTTTTGGAATGATATAAGTATTCGTTTTAGAATCGACTTAATTTAAGTTGGTATCAGAAAATTGTAAGCAAGCCAAGTCAGAAGAAGTTATTATCAAAAAGACTCCAAAAATTTTTTTTAAAGCCAACGCAAGTCGATTTAAAAAAAATACTAAAGGCAAAAATTTAGAAACTATGTATATTATTAAAGGAAACTGCCATGAATTTTTTGGCACAGATCTGCTAGAAATGAGACAATACGTCCATTGATTCAGCATGATAATAATGGTAAGTATTAGAATGTATACTATTATATATATTTTGAGTTAGGTATATAGATATAATATATGTGCCAAAATCGTAAATTTATACATTCACTATTTTATGCAAATATATTATGTATTCAAGGATTCTGAATACATATTCCTTTTATTTATTTAAGAAACGTCTTCATCATTCAAATGTATCTGTTAATTGTTTCTGTAACATGTATCAATTTAGCAAGTTAAATGGTAATTGATACATACATTGATGACAAACAAACATATAATAATATACAAAGTCGTCAGTTAGAAGAACAGTAATAACAATCAGTCTCAAGCCACTACATGCGGAATCTCAATCGTAATAATAATAATTAAATATACACACGATAATATATAATGCTTGTTTACATCTGCAGACAACATAACAAAATTACATGAATTTCCTTTGTCCTTGACACTCATGTCATTAAGATAAATTATTAGGTTGGAGTGTGTTGTTATCCGGTATAGATGCGGTTGCCTCATTTCTTTCTGGCATCTTATTTACAAACAAACAACAATTTGGCTCCTACAGTTCCTCTCTCAGAAGAATGATATTATGAAATTCTTCGAAAAAGTTGAAGTCATGCAATCAACATTGATCTTACAAAGAAGTTCTTTTAGCTTTAGGACTGCAGTTATAAACGAGCTTAAAATACAACTTACTGCTAAAGTCTACCAATGAGTTGGTCCTTCTGTTAAAATATAAAATAGAGAAGCGTCCTTTGAATATAAATGAAATATACATTCAAACTTCAAAGCGTCGAAGCACTTTAACGAAATAGATGGAAACCTTAGCTAACGAAATTGCGGCACATACAAATATGAACGCGATTACAATAGAATTTGAGTTCATTTCACTTTGCCGCATTACATGTGAAGAAGCCAATTTTCGACAATTCACCGATTCCGAGCATTTTTGAGATAAGAACGGAAGCTGAGGAAATGGCCGCACACTGTAAAGCTTCCGTGATGAGTATTGTGAGGTGCGCGCCACTCATACCTAAATAGGTCGTGACTACACACACACGATCACCTCCTTGACGCAGTCGACACTGCGGAGTACTCGCATGTCTTTACGAGTTACGGCGTAAATGTGATTTGTGGACGTTTGCTGCTTCCAGAAAAACAGTAGGAACCTTAATTTTGGGGCATAAATATATCTGTTAAATCTCATACAACACCACGGAATCAGGGAGCTACCGAATTTAATCGGCTCATATTTTCGACATGATCATGTATCGTCCGTCGGATAGCAGCTCCCTCGTGTCACTGGGAGACCCTGGACTAAGGCTAGGTGCCACCGATGGCGAAGAGTACGTGTCCTTGTTAAATCTGCGACGGTCCGTCTCAGAAGTCACAGACATCTCCTCTTCTGCAATCTGCTCTAAGGGTAGCTCTCGCGGCGCATCGCCATTTATTGCTAAAGCGTTTACGAACCCATGCACTCGGTCCGGGGGAGGCTCAGTATACGTCTCGGTGATAGTCTCTGGCAGAACCTCAGTGGCTCGTGCTCGACGCGCATTCTTTGTCCGCATACCGCCTGTCTCAGTGTCTCTTTCCAATCTATGACCTGATCGGGATCTTGTGAGCTGTCGCTGTACGTAATCCTCCAGAGCATCCTCCTCATGTTTTGTCAAGTACTTATGAAGAATAATCAAAAATATGCCAATACCCAGAGCGAAGAGTCCTGAACATACCAGTTCATTAAACCAGCTAACAGAGCCGATGCTGCTCCAGGAAGTAACATCATCTGGTAGCCAGCCGGACGCGATGAGGAACAGTCCAAGCACTAAAAATACGACTCCAAGGTGGAGCATACCGACCGAAGACACAACTTCATTTTCGGTAGGTCTGGACTTTTTGTGTCGACGTCTTTCCAAGCTGCCGGTGGAGCAGTGCGGGGAGGTGACTCCAGATTCTGAGGACTGGAGCGAGTACCGGCGTTCACGGGCCCGTTGTTGCTCGGCGCGGCGTTTCCTCTCGCGGCGGATGGCGAGCGCCGAGTGGAGGCCGACTGCATGCATCCTGCAAGCACGGGCACGGGTGAGTGGTGAGGTCACCTCGAGTCGGGAACGCAGCGTCCACCGTCAGGCGGGCGGTGCGTTGCCGACGCTTGCAGCGCGAGGCGTGGCCGCAGGCGCGGGTTGCCGCACGCCCAGCGGAGTACCACCACCCGTGCCCGTGCCGTACCGCGAACATACCACGACAGAATCACATCGAGGAAGGAACTTGACTACGAGTAGTCGCGTAATAACAATGCACAGTCTCATGTATCGGAGACAGCTGCAGAGGCAGAAAGACTGGCGACAAGTGTAAAAATATGAAACAAATGTCATCAAGTCCCTTCTCGTTTCTACTTATATTCATATCGGGTGTTAGGAATTTATTAGAAAGAAAGAAAACAGGATTTTAATATATGGATTTATAACCGGGTTTTAAGCTTTTATGTCTTTTTTTATAATTAATTGCATAACAACGGAAATATTAGTAAATTCTACTTTGTACAAAGTGGTCCAGAACTCCAGACGGTTAAATTCAAACTTCATTACTAATGTATTCCTAAATCTTAATATATATAAATCTCGTGTCACAATGTTTGTCCTCAATGGACTCCTAAACCACTTAACCGATTATAATAAAATTCGCACACCATGTGCAGTTCGATCCAACTTGAGAGATAGGATAGTTTTTGAAACGGATTTCGACATCCACGCGGGCGGAGCCGCGGGCAACAGCTAGTTGACTATAAAACATAACGACATTTGGATTTTCGCAGAAATTCTCCACTGAAAATATATCACAGGTCCCCAAAATGATGGTCCCCGTTAAAATATTCATAGAATTTGTCCTCATTTTAGTAGGATTTCGTGAGTAGGGTAACCCTGAGGAAAACACGTCCAATATAAAGCCACTGAGTACAACATTACGTGAAATTATAATTGACAAGATATTTATAGGTTTACAGTAGTGTGAAGAAAATATTAAAAACTGGTACTTTACTAGTTTGCTAAAAGAAAACTCAATATTGCGCCTTTGTAAATACATTAATTTATATTTGTAAGTTTTGAAAATTGAACCTACAGAATTTTCATCTTTCGAATTTCATTCCATATAACAGTTAAATTTATCCAAAACATCAGATAATTCCAAGGTATCTTCGGCCTCATCCTAGTGTTATCCTAGTTGCCTATTTAATTTCCCCTTTAGGGTGCAGAGTCCGTCTTCCTACATGAGTGAGTTAGCGAGTGAGTTTATGTAAACTTAAACTTGTTTATGGGTCACCGTGGCTTATACACACTCGCGCTACCAACTCTGTAAAAAGCTTCTAATGAAGAATCTCATATTACAGATGCTAGGGAAAACCACAGCAAGGAGATCATTTGATTGTTCTTTTTTACTGTAATAAAAACTAGTCCTCAGTAAACTGAGAGAATGGAAGCAAATAAAATATAGTTTGTGGTGGATTCCGACCCAAGTAATGTAAATATTCTTACTAGATAAGATATAATAATTTTAGGTTTATAGCTTGAGAGAGTTATGTATCTAGACTGGTGGTCCGTTCTTCAGTACTTTATTGTCATAGCCTCTGGAAGATCGCCAAACATGCCCCTGGCATTAATCATATCCAGCGATGCATAAATTGTAGCAATTGTCAGTAGTAACATTATGCACTATTATCAGTTTACAGCGAGATATTTAGAGGACATAATTGGCCTTCGCTGGTACAGTCAGCGACAAAAGTCGATTAACATTTTTTTTTTTACATTGGAATACGAAGGTCAGTCATTAATTTATTATGTAGTTTTATAATTTCCAGAGGACAAAGCTTATGTTTTATATGTCTTGTTTATTGTTATATTAAAGGTCTTATAGCTATTAAAGGTCGTCCGTGGTGGTAAATCAAGCACTTAATTGCTAGATTTGCTTGCTGCAAATTGAGAACCAAGTCAAATTTATTTTCCTAAATTTCTATTTTCCTTCCTATAAATAATGCTACAATTTCCTTCGTGGTTGGTGATTTAATACAACTAAAACCCGAACCATGACAGTATGACATCATAATAATTATGTATAGGCAAGATAAGTTTTGTAAAGATTCATTGTAAGTAATTGCTAGCGATTAAAGAAAAAGTGGATGTAATATTATTTTCTGGGAGTAAAACTGTATATATAATATAATCTTTATAATACAAGCTTTGTATCATATCATCATAGCATACGTGCACACAGTGTTGCCAACGCCTGTGGAATAACAAAAGTTACATTCATTTCCCTGGAGTTACGAGAGCGATATGTGCGAATGTCGTGTGACTCAAACAAATATTTCCTTAGGATTAATGTACCGTATACATCTTGACTGCATAACACAAATTCATTATGAGCACAGCTAAGGAGTAGGTCTTCAAAGGAGGTAGGACACGACGGTATGTCCCGTCCGAAATGAGCTGTCCGACTGGGGAAGTACCTCCGCGCTACAGAACACCGCGGCCATAGGCCATCGTGTTGTGTTCCCACCGACCGGTAAGTAGGGTAGCCAGAACTCACTTTACCTCTCCTCCCCCCCCATAGCCTCCCCTCCCCTTCCTAGCCCTCCCTCCTTCCCTTCAGGGTAGACAGCGCGAGTGTAACACCCATAGTGTTGCAGACGTTCATAGGCCACGGTGACCGCTTTCCATCAGGTGGGCCGTGTGCTTGTCTGCCACCTACGTTGTATAAAAAAAAGGTGGAATTTCTTGCCTGAGTCAGCGTTTTCGGAAAGCTATAACCTGGGAATATTCAAGTCACGAGTGAATAGGTTCCTTTTAGGCAAGCGTGATTCATCGTGGACCACATCGTTACTTAGGTACGAGATAGAGGTGAATCGTGAATAAAAAAATATCCAGGATACCTATATATAATATATATAATTTTGTTCTAACATTCTTTTATGAAGGTACTCCCTACCTATACAACTGAAAGGGTATTTGCAACACCAGTGTTCTCAGCAGAAATTCAGGATGAATTTGCGCAAAAAAACCTAGCATATGTCCTTTCCCAGGTTGTTTCTATCTCTATACTAAATTTCATTAAAATCAGTTCAGTGGATTAAGCGTGAAAGCGTCGTAGATATAAAGAAAGAATAACTTTCACATTCAGATATATTACTATAGATTAGAATCCGCAAATAAAATATATTAAACGGAAGGCTATCTCCAATAGGCTTCACACTCGACTCAATTGGATTGCCAGCGTCTAGACGGATGGTAGGAATGTAATGTTTACCCATAACAAGAGACAGGCCAGTGTTAAACGCTAAGTCGGACTTGGCGAGATGCCAGCACGTCATCAAACTGAATAAGATATCCGTCGACATATTGGGCATGGCGCGAATAACCCTTTCATGGTACTGTTTATTTATATGTTTCGGAAAGTTGTTGAACAGAATTGCGTACTCGTTCTGTGAAATTGTAGTTTATGTAAATTGTTATATCAATATTTGGAACTAAGGAGTTTTATTTAAATTCTAATAATAAAATTTGAAGCCAATTATATGCTAATGATTCAGACGAAAAAAGATAACATCAATAACGGGACTTGAACTTGTAACCAGTTCCATATAAGGGGAATATTTTGTCAACTGAGCTACTTGAACATGTTCGAAATTCTCCGATATGATATACGTCTTTTGGCGACACTGCTGGAGTCATCTACCATAATTATCTAATATTATTTTTTTGATAAACTGTTATATTAAAGCTCAGTAACTTAGGAACAGTTTTTCTCAAAACTTGGCATTACATATTATGGCATCTTATGGCATATTACTAGCATCGCCATGATCCCGGGGTAGCCTACTTACTCAGGACTAATGTAGCATTCTGATGGTTTTTTTTGTAACGCGTGGAACAGGAGCAGAGTTTATCGATTACAAACAAAGCTTTACTCTTTATCATTTTAAGTCTAGTTATAGATAACAGTAACTTTATGTGATAGACAATAGTTTCAACCGTAAAATTGACGCAGCGCACGAATAGCTTGGTAACGAAAATCGATTTTAAAAATAAAATTGCGCAAGTTGTCTGATATATTCAGTGTATTGTCATATTTCAATATGAAAAGGTCATGGTGAAATGTGAAAATCTGATATGAAAGACGTAATTTTTTTAAATTAAATATTTTAGTAACATTGGTGCACGCTTGCAACACCTATCTGTGTCAGGGTTACTAGAAATGGAAAGAAAAAGGGATAAAAGTTTTGGAAAAAGAAAGGAAGGAACTACGAGTACTTTACCTTTCTTTTCCAATTTTAACCCTTTGAAAAGATGCCTGTACTGAAATGAATCAATTTTTAAACAGATTCTATTGCGATAATACTTATTGTTATTATACTCGTACCTACAGTTCCTCAGTTCAACGCGATATAATCCTATAAGCTAGTTTTACTTCCAACAATTTCTGCTCTGACCATGTTATAATATTACTAGCAGCTGTCCCCCGTGGCCCGTGACATACTTCGTCCCCGTAGCACTTATTTAACCCATACATGCCCGTAATTTCTTAGTTTTGCAATAATGTATGGAAATTTGCCCGATTCGTTAATATTATATGATTTCTCCCTCGATAAATTAGCTATTCAACTCAAAACTATTTTTTCAATTTGAACCAGTAGTTTCTGAGATTAGCGCAACCAAACAAACAAACAAACAAACTATTCAGCTTTTTAATATTAGTATGTTATGTACACATTAGCAAATAGTCAGTCATATATGTGCACATCTGCTATCTATCTCTGCATTTCCTTATTCAGCATCGTAACACGGAAATTCTTATTCCTACATGTATGCTAAAAGATATTTCCTAATGGCCTACTTGGCGGGTTTCCAAACGTTTTGTTTCACCGGCTCCATTCCACATCTTGCAATTTTAATCATGGTTATAGGGCCCTTAATAACGTTTTACATTTTAAAAGTTATTTGATATCCACTTATCGTCAAGTGGGACCCTCCGTGGCCACTTGTTCCCCTCGATGGCCCATTGAATTGTCAACAACTTGATTAAAGAGTGCGAAAGAGCGAATATCAAGTGAGTACAGGTTCATTTTGGGTCCAAATAAGTGATTTAGCTGGTTATGTAGCGATTGGTTATGTGCTATTATAAAGAAAATTTCATCGGACTAAATATAGGTTATGCTCGTTTCTAACCGAGACTTTCAGCTCGGCACCCGGAGTCAGCTTACTACTTCTCCAACTTTTAACCTGGTTTACACTGCTTACTAACTAACTTACTAGCAGTCGAATATTCTAACACCGCACCACAGAGTTGGTTAATTAACCCCTTAGAGGGGTCGATTCTGACGTAGGTACATTTTCATTAAACTTAACTAACTAAAATCACTAAATTTAAATTTCGATTTTATCTTGTTTTGCTTCTTTTAGAACTTTTTTAAGCTATAAAATATTACCACAGCTTGCACCTGATAGTGTTTGCCAATTTTGGGAATAAACCAATAACTCAATTGACTGTAAAGCAACATAAAATTTGTCTAAAAATATCTTGTAAAATGCCCTTGATGCCACACCGAGTGTGTTACATAATTAATCAATAGCTAATAGGTCAGATTAAAGCCTTAGAAGTGCTTATTATATTCGTAGCAAGTTAAGTGTATGAAGTAGGTAGATATCCATCGTCACGGAATGAACAGATAATCAATTAACGTTATCCTACTAATATTATAAACGCACTTACAAGTTTGTGAGTATGGATGTTTTCAAACAAAAACGGCTGAATGGATCTGGAGGAAATTTAGTAGATATATCTTCTTTTATTCTTGGCGCGTGGGCAGTGGAAACGGGAACAGACAGACGAAGCCGCAGGTAAAAGCTAGTGATTTGTATAAGATCTTTTGTATTGTCTTCACTAACTTCATATTTTCTATTTGGATTTTGGTACAACATGATTATTAACGAATTAATTTCTGATCATTACAAGTTCCCACCATAGTAACTTCTAGAACAAAAGTAAACAGTATTCTGCTTTAGACACCAACCGATATTATCAACAAGAGATATCTGTAAACCGGTCAGGAGTATCTACAAGTAATGTCAGACGTCCTCAGCAGGTGTCGTACCTGGTTGGATAGCTCCTGGCTCCCTGCCAGCGCACAAACATAATAAATATCTAGGGTTGAACTACGGTAAGTATAAAATACCTAAGTATATATAGCATTGTGATGTATAAAGTGCTTTCTAGAAATCAAGAGCGAAACATGAATTAGAAGTCCTGCTGAGAACTCCAAGTTAAACAAACGTTTCAAAGTATTTAAGAGGGCTTTTGAAGGTCAGCCAGGGTGTGAGGGAAATGCGTTAGGGCCATCAAACAGCCCGGCGCGCTGTGGGTTGAAAATCGGGTTTCGAAGATAGAAACTTAAATTATCAATGGTCACTTTTTTGACAAGAAATGTATGAATCGGTTGATCTATACTATGCTACAAAATTAATTCTACTATATTAGAATGGTTTAAGTTTAAGTAAAGTTTGTCTGGATGTTTGTTACTCTTTCACGCAAAAACGGCTAAATGGATCTCGCTGAAATTTGGAACAGAGATAGATTGTAGTCTGGAATAATACGTAGCCTACTTTTTATCCCGGTAACAGGTTCCCGTTGGTCGCGGTAGCGGGAAAAGAACTTTATGCGTGCGGAGCCGCGGGCAACAGCTAGTAACGGATATATAAACCTGAAGCCGATAATCGATATCAACTAAGATATTCCCTTGTAAATAAATGTAAGTTATTCACGAACAACATATAAAATAATAAAAGTATATTTAAGTGAAATGTCCCGAGCGCAGAAGTATTGCCATGTAAATAAATATGGGTTTGTAAACATTTTAACAAATTAATTGCTTTCAGCAAGAGCGGCGGGTGATGACCCCCCTTTTCCAAGTGGTGAGCAACATGCGCTGGTATTAATTAATAAACTCTGCTTTTGGTATTAAATCGTGCCGTACAAATGAACTCCGTTGACCTATTTCGTTTTTAATCGCCACCGATATATTATCATTCTCGTAAACGGAGTACCCGTGTCCCGTATATCCTCAAAAGTGTGGGCCGCCTGTAAGTTAAGTATTATATACCCCATCATTCGGGGACTAATTCCGGTTGCAAGACCTTCGCTTTAAAATCTTTTTTAATAATAAATGCAATATAAAATACTTACATTCATCGATTTTTTTCTTCAAAGATTACAAACTTTTGTGTATTTTAATTCTATATCTAGTAAATTTTATCACCAACTGTACTACCTACATTACAGAAACGAACGAATGAAATGAACGACACCAGTGTTACGCTCATTTACATTATTCAAATCAACTTCGAACCATTCCCCAGATTCCAAAAAAAAAACACCGGTACATAAAATATTCTTTATCGAATCTATCTCAGGTATAAACATTATACAATATTTCGCTCGTACCGAAATATAACTATTAACAATTTAAACATAAACATTACAACTTCCACATCGATAAACTCCGTTGTTTATCTCTAAAACGGGCCTATATTTATAACCCGAATACCCACTTTCGCTGCGAGTGGCAACCCTGCCGATCGCCACTGAGTCATGCTCGTGAACGAGTTTGATTGATTCAGAAGACCGAGAGTTTTGTTTGTTTTCATATGATACGTAATCAACAGACACATTTATTGTCGGATATACTTTAATGTTAATTGCTTTTGGTCTGCGTTGGACTCATTGAGCGGTGTGGCTTTGGTGTTTCTATATTGTTATGTTTAATTAGGTTTGTTTTGCTGTGGAGTACTGTCGATATCGCTAGCGAATATTTGTGTGTATGGTGTGTGGAGTGGTGTGTGGAGTGGTGTGTGGGTATGAGAATTAGAATGTTGTGACAAGGAAGATCTTGCAGTGACGATGTTGAAGATAGTGTGCTCAGTTAGTGAGGAAAGAAAGTTCGCGAAAAGGAATTACCTACAAGATTAAAATAACCTTACATGAACATATATTATATTGACCTTAAATGAAAAAAAATCTAGATGATATAGTACCTAGACCATTATATTGAAATGAAAAATATTGTGTTTGTATATGGACATAGTAACGAAAGGTGAATGTTTAATTTAATATACTTTGGAGTAAATACAAACGTAAGTATAAATAAATAAAACAATTACAAAACCGTTATAAAACAAAATCACGAAGTAAAGTCATTTTATTTAAATGAATAAAATAATGTTGCCATACTCGTATTTACTCTAAATGAACCATGAATTTAAGGAAATGTATTATTTACTTTGATTGCACGAATAGATTAATTTGAAGAAGAGTCTCTAAAATTTATCTTCTTGAACATTGCTGGCGAACAATGGGCAATTCACCGTGAGGTACCTACGGGTAATTTAGATATCCTCTTACGTCGCGTCGTAGAGGGTTCCTGAAATACCTGTCACAAATAACAGGTATATTTGACGCGTGGGAATGGTATTCTCTTATGGTTATTATAATGTACTCAGCGGCCGACAGTACCATAGATATTCATGTGGCGGCATTATGGGGATGTAGAGGCTTCTAAGGAATATGACATCAAAGAAATTAAATATTTTGTATTGCGGCATTCATATCTACCTAAGTATATAATTTTTCAACAGATATCTACTGAATTTTTATGGCGTAAATTAAGATTTTGGCTATCTCGCCTGAAAAATGACAACATTTACGGCAATGAATTCCGATTGACACAAATGAACTTAAAAATGTATTTTAGTAGATTTATCTGTATTCTAGAACACATAACACAAGCTAGTTCAACTATGCTTACTTTGGGTCTATCGCTGTTGCCACTAAAGTCATATTCGTTAAGGATTACTAAACGTCAAAAAATGATAGATACATCGATAACAGTATAGAGTTCACGGCATCTAACTTGGCAAGATTTTGGAGTAGTGTGGGCCCCACTGCTTCAAAACCTTGCCAAGTTAGATGCTGTACACTATACTTGCTTGTGGCAAAATGCGTCGCGTAAACAAGTATAGTGTACAGCTGCATTTAACTTGGCAAGGTTTTGGAGTAAGTGGGGCCAACACTACTCCAAAATCTTGCCAAGTTAGATGCCGTGAACTATAAACGGTTTCCTTAATCATCAAGACATGGCGTTCGACCTTGTGAAGACAGACAGACAGACAAGCGGAAAGATTATTTATTATTTATGCCATGCAGTAATGGACATACGTCTATTTATATGCGTGGATATTTCAATCGATCGTTACAGAGAAACTGTGTTACATCGCTCCGTGTGTATGTGATATGTTGCGTCAAGATATTTCCTGCTTTTGATGTATAGTGTATATTAATTAATGCCATCATAACTTTTTAGATTACACTAGCTGTTGCCCGCGGCTCCGCCCGCGTGGATGTCGGTTATCGCGACCAAACATAGCCTATGTTCATTCTCGAGGTCTAATCTACTCCTATACCAAATTTCATCAAAATCGGTTCAGCGGTTCAGGCGTGAAAGTGTAACAGACAGACAGACAGGTAAACAGACAGAGTTACTTTCGCATTTAAAAATATTAGTATCGGCAGCGCGAGTGTGACACCCTTTTTTATCCGTCGGCCATCAATAGGATCGACTAAAACCGCACGACATCTCGGATCTTAATTACCAGGGTGTAAGGTTACCAAGTAGGCATATCCCTCGCACCCCAGCTGACCCGGGGCCATCTACGGTTTTAAGATGACCCCCTCGACTCCTCGGACGGGGGGTGAGATGAGCATCGCTCCACCTCGCTGACGGTGGGGTGTAGTGTAGGGTGACATTCGGCTGTTCTGTCACACAACCGTCCTGCTCCCCACTGAGCCCTCTGCTAGTCAGAGGGACATCGTCCCATCAGGTGATCCGTGTGCTTGTCTTCCAAACTTGTCCTCATTAAACTTTTTCCCATCTTAGTATGGCTTCAGCGTTCAGTTTAACCACAGATTCAGTTACTAAATATTTATACACACACATACACAGACACACAGCAAATATATAACACATTTAATCTAAAGTTTAATCGAATATACTTGTCTGTACGGCTTCCCGCAAAGTACAGTGCAACCGCGCTGATCTTGATTGAGTCTGAGTTTCGTTCCGTTGTGTGTTGTATTGTTAGTGTGAGCTACTAAATTTATCGTGGAACTGCAAATGAACCACACAAGTATCTAAATATGTTTCCTGAAAACTCTTCTTCTTCTTCAACCTAGCGTTAATCCCAGTCGAATCCAAAGCTTTCACCTCGGAGTCTGGGGTCCGCTTTACCAGTCTTAACTGCGGCTTTGGCTGGACCTCGAAATTTTTCGTGAAGCGACTGCCATCTGACCTTCACAACCCAATGGTGACATTAGGCGATACTGAAGCATTGCAGCTAGACCATTGTTGTTGGACTGAAAACTATTTACTGTTAATATAGGTTGGTACGAATAGGTCTATAGATGTGCACTATCGAGGGCTGAGGCCATTTTTGAATTTAAAGGTTGGATTCTGGGGGATTTTGAAATGCCTAGGCTGAATTTGACAAACGGAGAATGGGGACCAACTCAACTATTGCCAATGAGAGGTTGTAACTACACATGCAAATCTGAGTTATCACTCTCACACGGTACGGAACCAAGCGATTCGGTGCCTCTTTTTTTACCGCACCTTAAGACTTGAAATACTAGCGCACGTGTTTCCTTACTCCTACAGTCCCGGGTCTTTTAAGAGAGGCGTGAAAAAGGGTTTGATGAGGCCCTCAAGCTGAGGGCTTCCATTGTAGCAATATCTGCTAATGGTTTAGCTTACCATCAGGCGAGGTGAAGTCATATTGACGTGTCCAATATTAAAAAAAGACAAAAAAATATATATTGTTACATTTCTTGACTCGATTATGTACGTTCGAGTGGGGTTGGTAGCGCGAATTAGGATCGGAAGCACCAGTGTGACGCCCCTGGTGTTGCGCACGTCCATTATAGGCCACGGTAGTCGCTTTCCATCAGGAAGGCCGCGTGCTTGTCTGCCACCTAAGTGGTATGAAAAAAGTTACCAATCTATCAAATTACTTATATAGGCACTAAACATTTTATAGTTAGTGTAATTGTTATAATAAAAACGAAATAAAACCATTTTAGTTCAATTTTACGAGTTTGAACTCACTTGCCTAGTTATACCTACTGTTAATAATTATTTATACACTTCTAAATATCATAATGGTATTGAACCCATAGATGTCTATATAACTTTGAACCACTCTTTATTACAGCCACGTTGCAGCGCAATAAAGAAGTCATTACCCGCGTCCTACAATTTAGAACAATAAAACTAGTATATAAAATTTTCTTCTTATTAAAAAGAAAAACCGAGCAAAACGTAAAACGCCCATTTAAATTTTTCATTAAAGGACCGCATAGCTTGCTTGTGAAATGTTTATTCCTCATACATAGTTTAAGCAGTACCAGGGCTGCATGAAATGCAAGTGATAAACGCGACTCGGCGCTCGGAGATTTTCCGCGGGGATTTGTTTTGAAACCAATTGGAGCGTGACTGAGATTTCTCTTTAGTTGAAGCCATGTTGAAGCGCTGTGCAGCCCGCAGGCCACATACGAGTGTAATAAATATCACGTCGCGTATATGCTGCCCTGGTATGTAGGTGTACAGTTTACTGAACTTAAGGGTCTGTGTGAACTTTAAGGGCGGGATTTGCACCGAACCTTTTAATCGATTTTTTTTATTCATGATAGGCTTACGTTCGACCTCGATGCCACCTGATGGTAAGTGATGCTGTGGTCCACGATGAATCACAGTTGCCTAGAAGGCCTATCCACTCGTGACTTGAACATTCTGGACTATTCAGCATTGTACAAAACAAAAGTTTCGGTTTTAAAATATCTATGAAAGTGAGTTTTGGCGAAACTAGTGAAAATTCCAGAAAATTAAGACTATAGGATGCATAAAAAAAGCTAAAAAAACTAAACGTTTCAAAAAAACTTTTTATCTTTATCTTACCTTCATATATAATTTAAAATCTAGATCGAATCAGAAACCTACTTGAAAATGAAAAGGCTAAAAGCCAAATTAAGTTCTTTGCTCGCTCATAAAATACACTTTAAGTGCTACAAACCTAATCTTTAAATTTCAAATTAAGCTTCGACGTGCCTTGAGGTACTAAACATACAAACACTACACGTGGCCGTCTGTGGAATGCCAAATATTTAGCCCCGGCCACGCTACGGCCCCGGTCAAAGTCCGGCTGAAAAATCCCGCCGGTTCACAATAGGTCGTCCTACAATACAGTATCGGTCTTATTACAAAACACGGACTAACTTTAAACCCAGGTTTAAAACGTCTTTAGACCATGGTCTAACGAAAATGTTAAAAACGCGTTTTAGTACTAAACCTGGGACTATCTCTGGTCTAAAGATAAACCTGCGTGACACCTAGTTTAACGTTGGTCTAAGTATCTAAACCACGAAAATAAAACGTCAAACTTGTCATTTTGATTTGATTTGTGGAAAATACCAAAATACATCATATTTTGGCTTACTTTTTCCTCGGCAGTCCAATTTTCGCCCCTCTTTTTCTTTTCTCCTTCCATTATTTAATTCAAATTTAAAAGTTTAAACCACTGGAAACGTAAAAGTTAGTACGGGTATTGAAATGATTCAAAAGTGGGTATAAAAATTAAAAAAAAAAATTTAACAACGCGCGGGCTCCGAAAAACTACGCTTCATTTAACGTTCATCATAGATCGTCCAATATTATAATAATGATTGCTAAATAAAGGCATGATAATGATATTTTACTATAAAATAAAGTCCAACTATCGTTCATGACTTTAAATTTAATAATTATAATGTTGTAAATATTTTTTTCACCATTTTTAGTAAATAATATTTATTAACGATTTCAGAAAATTTTTGCTTTCTGAGAAAACGGAACGTTGCGACCGAATGATATCACAATGAACGAACAAAAGTTTTGAGTAATCTGTGGTTGTTATTAGGCCAAGATTTAAACCATGGCCTAAGTAGTCCACGGATTATTCAGTTTTTGTAATAAGAAGAAGTTTAAACCTTGGTCTTAAAATTAAGCCTGGACTTCATAGTCTGGGTTTAAACCTGACTTTAGTCCGTGTTTTGTAATAAGACCGTATGTGTTTATAATATGGATTTAACTGGCTTTAAAAATGATGGATGAGAACTCGCGTAAATCAAAATTAAGAGATCATGTTTGTGTGAAATAAATTCTACCTCATTTAATGAGATGAGTCAGAGCGAGATTCATAGACATTTATTATAAGTAACTGTGTATGTGTTTGTTTATAAAAGAAAATAAGGAAGAAGAATTTGATCAACTTCTAATATAATGGAGGTAGGACATGACGGTATCTGCCGTCCGAACTGAGCAGTCCGTCTGGGGTAGTTCCTCCGCCCTACAGAAGATCGCGGCCATAGTAAATCGTGTTATGTTTCCGCCGCCGGTAATTAGGGTAGCCAGAGCTCACGAAAAAATCGCCATCCCCCAATCTCCTCAATCCCCACCCCCTCCAAGGTTGGCAGTGCGAGGGTGACCCTTCTGATGTTGCACACGTCAATAGGCCACGGTGACCGCTTCCCATCAGGTGGGCCGTGCGCTTTTCTGCCACCTAAGTAGTATAAAAAAAATTCTAAGTCTGTGACAACATTGAGGTGATTTAGTGATGGAGCCACTACATGGATAGTGGTAGGTACTCTTCCGCGATTACCAGTTATGCAGCATGCAGCAGGAGCGTATTTCATTTGTACCTATCTCTTTTCAGACGTGACGTGAAACCTATAGACAGGGAATTCAGTTCAGGTATGAAAAAATATAGATTTGGAATTATCTCCCTAATGTGCTTTTCTCAAGCGACTACAATATGGGGTACTTCAAGAAGCGAAAATTAGAATGTTTTATAGAGTCCAGTTTTTTTATGATGTGATTGATGTGTTTGATGTTTACCCGGTTGTACCCGAGATTTTCATCTTGGAACACAAATTCTCTTCACAAATTTTTCTACTACAATTCGCCCGGTCTTTATGATTCCTTTTAATGGGACCATTGGCACGCATACCAATTTGTATGAATACTATCTGAAATATTTAGTGAACATTTAAAGCTAATAGTTCTACTTATAATCTAGCGGCCTTGAGTCTAGGTAATGTTGTTATGATAACAATTCGTTCACGTTTGGTTTGTTTTCAAACACCGAGAAACGTCTGACCTAATTTGTATATTTATCGTGCGGAGCAGCGGGGCGAGCCATGCGAACATTGCAGATGACAAGGGAACGAAGAAATTATTGATTAGTTACTCAAGTTTAGCGATTTATATTGCGATATTTTAAAGGAATTAGTGCGCATACTTGGAATAAAACGTTTCATAGACTAAGTTATCTAATACTCTTAAGATCTGAACGGTGTCAAGTGTGTCTTAAGACTGTCATGTCTTTAATCTGTCAGCTTAACACAGCTTTTGGCAAAACATGAAATGTACTGAAGATCCTGCTGTCTAAATGAATATTTCACGATCTATTTTCCTTGTAACATTGTTTAAAATTTTATAAAAGGAATATTTGAACACGTTACGAGGGAAAGGATTTACTGGAAGAGAGATGAAAGTAATTCATCGTTCATATCTTTACGCTGGTGTATCTCTGGGTAGGTAGAAAGACGCTACCCGATTCTTACTCAGTGTAAATATTTGTACGCATGAATATGTCTATTTGCATTGATCTGGGTGTTTCTATGTATGATAATAATTATGTATTTATTTACAAAAAAAAAGGTATCTAAGTATGTATATCCGCATTCTTGAACCCATAAGGCATCGAGCACACAGATGCGCGGGCAGGGTCGATCAATTTCACCGCGAACGATAGCGCAAAAGTAATCCTATACTACCAACGCACACGCAGGGCAAAAAGACCGCGCCGCGGGTACTAGCGGTGCTTTGTTTTCGCGGTGAGGGCAGTCGCGGGCATCGACGGGCAGACGCGGTAATAAAAGACCTGCCCGCCCCGCCGTCTGCTTAACGCCTAACACAAGCTAGTTGAGCTAAGCTTACTTTGGGTCTAGATAGCGCTGTGTAGAATGTCGTAAAAAACACACTCGGTTACCACTTAGCCACTGGCAGAAATATAATACCACATAAAAGCCAGAAACTAGAAACAAAAGCACTAACATTTGCTACGAGATCAACAAAGCAACCTCATCGTTTTGCTACTTTGTTTCATCTCGCATAGAAATAAAATCTCACACTCCACTAGCTGCAACTCGTTTTAAATTGCAGCTACGCTCCCGGCAATATTACGAAATTTATTTACGAGAAGTGCAAGTATATTACGTCTTCATATATCTTGCAAGTTCTCCGGATTTACATATGTGTTTTTAGTTTTACCATTTACTCAACAGTAGCGAAGATAGAATGAAGGATTGTGTTTGACTTACACGTACGACCTTATTTTATTTTTCAAATCTCGTAATTAAATGCTTGAACCGATTCAAGTAAATCTTAAGGTAGTGGATTCGTTTTCATTATGCAAAGGTAAATACTTCATTATAATAATTTTGATTAGGTATAATTGGTGAATTTGAAATGTATGAAGACTATGGTCTAACTAACTAAAGCTGTGGTATGGCACAGTTAGGCCTACTTGCTTTCACACTTTTATTATCACTTGTTTTATGATTTTTTTTATTAAAAATGATTGTCATCAAATTCAGTGAACAAGTAAAGTGTAAGAACAACACACTAATTTATAAAATGCCAAAAATATGAGCTATACTAAATTATTATAAAGAGGAAATGTTTGATTGTTTGTTTGTCTCGAATAGGCTCCGAAACTACTGAACCGATTTCAATAATTCTTTCACCTATAGAAAGCTACGATATCTGGGAGTAACATAGGCTATAATTTGTTTTCAAAAATTAAGGAATTCGAAATCAACGCGAGCGGAGCCGCGGGCAACAGCTAGTTCAAAATAATCGGAACAGATTTTGCAGAAAAGCCTATCTACATATTCAGAGAACACTCCCGAATTGATCCAATTATTGATAAGGATATGACTACCATAAGAAAAAATAGTATATTTTATATCTAGCTGTTCCTAACGGGCAATACATTGCGGTTACTTGCGATAAAAGAAATTGCAGGATGGCACGGTTCGGATGGGACGGTCGGATCCAATCGGAAGAGTTCGGTGCCGTTAGGGTCTGATCACAATCTTACGACCAATCGTCTTCGTCTGCGTAGGACGGAACGCCGTGATAAGGTTTATTGAGACGTCAAACTATAAGGCTACGTTTCTAGTAAGCGGAGATGACTGGAATTAGAGATGTGATGTGGATTACAACCAATGTAACTGGTTGATTCCTGGACATCTCATCTTGACTGCTATCTGGATCTATGATGTGCTATCTGCGATTAAGGCAGATAAGTTGTTCCTCAATCTAATGATTACAGCTAGTCCAAAGGGGATGATATTCGCCACTATCGGACCCCGGTAGGAGGGTTAGAGCCAAAAACGTTTGTAGTGGAGAAGCAAAAGTCAAAAAGTCCGGAAAGTGGACCCCGGACTTCGAAGTCAGAACTTCAGATGCGACCGGGACAAACGAACCGATTGGACCCGTACGTCACCTCTATGGACGACTCTTATCAGTATTGAGCCAACCCAACAGGGTGATATATTCATGTGTGCCTTCGTGTTACCCACAGAACAAAGAAAAATCCTTAGGACTAGAAATCGTATGGGGGCGTGTTTGTGTCGCCAAAAACCTAAATGTAATTGCATTTACCTCACACATATACACTTTTGTATATGCATGAAGCAGGCTAAAATATAAAGAAATACTTTCTTCTAATCAAAAAATAAGTTTATGCGATTGATTTTAAGGTTTCTTTTCCTATAAGTTTTCACGAAATACTAACTTCAATATTCTAGAAGTTTCTATACTCTGTCCAATTCAGGATGCTGAATGATAATGTTGACAGTTCACGTCTATGAAGTATCGTATTTTTATATACAAAATAATACCTCTAAAATTATCGTAGCACATGGACAAGTACCGCCCACTTTTCGTAGTGAAGCGTCTTGCAAGAATTCAGCACAATTGACTATGACACAAAGGAATCGAATGAATCGAACTTAAATTAATTTATTGAAATTTTTAAGTACTTATCTACTACAATTTTTTGTAATATAGCTAATAATAATATAATATATATATATTTAAAAATGTAAATAATATGTTTACGAAATAAATAAAGAGAATATAATATAATAATAAAAGTAATAGCTAAGTATAATGCAAGACATAATTACTGTACCATAAAACTTCTCTTTTATCATCCTGAAATAAGTTACCTAAAATAATAAAAAAATAAATGCTTTTGTGTTTTTATAACTATCGATTCCATATTCTACGGGAACGATAATCGAAAATCGATTAGATTCATTTTCGATTATACTATATGGGGTACTCTACTTAGAGCTGTCAAAATTATGCTTTTAGTTAAGTTTGTGAAAATGTACAACAGAATCGACACCATGGGGGTCGATTCTAGTGTTGTCCGTATTTTGAGTTAAGTTAATATCATCCTTACCATTGTTATATTTAAGGACTGATTTGCAATACAATACAATTTTAGACATCTATTGGTGTATAGCAAAACTATAATATACATTGATTTTGCTATTGACCGCTAGATGGGGTATTATTGTGATAAATAAATTTGTGCTCTATTCCAACGTGGCTTAAACATAATTCTGTTGTATATTACGTTAAAATGGGGGCAGATTTGATGGTACTCTGTAAACATAATTGAAGTATATACCTTGTCAAAACGTACTTTAAATTCATTTTCAGTAAAATAAGGTGTGTAGTTCTGCTCTTCTTATATTTTAAGGTAAAATGTATGCAACCAATAAGACGTCCTATAAGTCTGTGTGAGTGTATTTTTTGGCGACAGCTAGTCCTTTGTATTTTTACTTAATTACTACTTCTATGGTTTTTTAATGTTCTGTGGTGTTACCTAATAGTAAGTATGTTTAAAGAGGATGTGTATCTTGAGACAAATTATTGAAGTACTGGTACAACATTTTCAAGAGGTTTTATTTTGTAAGCTGTAACACAACGGCGAAGTTGCCGTACCGCATGGCAGGCGGGAGATAAATTTCACATGACGTAACAAAAAAGGGGCTTAGTAGCTGACAGTTTGATGTTACACATACATATGTCACGAATGAGCTTCAATTCTCTTTATTATTCAAAGTAGGAAGTGATAAGAAATGAATCAAGTGATTTAATAGAAACAGAGATTTGAAATTTAATAAGAAGCGCAAGTAAGCAATTAAGTAAGAAATGAAGTGAGGAATGAAATGAATTGTGAAGAAAGGAATTAACTGAGAAATGAACTAAAACAAAGTAAAAAGTTAATTAACTTCAGGTAGGTAGAATTACGTGCGGTTTTGGGTCACAATATAATCTATTAACATCTAGATGTTCATCACCAGTGTAGGTATATATAAATATCAGTAAGGTATCCACTTCTATTCCCAAATTAGCCGAAGTGCTACTGTTTTCTCGACGATATGTAATTTTCAGTAACAAAATTCTGGTAGAAAGTGCCCATTACCAATGTCAATTGTTGTGAGACTCTTACAAAACGTAACTCATAAGAAACTTGTTGGTGTATTAAAATATGTTGAGTACATGCAACTAATGTTATTTAAGTTCATAATAATTATATTGATTCGAATATAATACCGAAATGGGAATATTCTTTAAAAGTGTGTATGTTGTGGTGCTGTGTCAATGAAAAGGAATAAACAGTTGAAATTACTGTTGCTTTTGCAATAAAACTAAATCTTTAGATTATATCGCGAGTTAATAATCAATCACAATATAATCCAAGCGACTATGGCTGCTAATAGGAATGACGGGAAAAAGTAAATACAACATTATTAACTAACAAATCGTGATATCCCTAATTCAAAAACACAATAGGGAGCTATTGTATTTTTGGATTAAGCGGTGAATTTAGAGGGCTTTAAGAGGACAGGTAGGATCGAGAGAAGGTGAGAGGAGAATGGACTGAGTGAAAACAGATGATTAAAATGTTCTTTCTTTGCAATGTGTGTGTATATGGGTGTAAACTTCTGCAAGTATCATTGTTATTAGGTTATTTGACTGTTCCTACCTTGTCCCTTGTCAATAGCCCTTTCTTGAAATTCTGTCCGTCAAGACCTGGAAAAATCAAGCTTTCTAACTAAAAAAGAACAAAAAACATATATGCCCACTTATCACAGAACGTGTACTAACAAAACGACTAGGTTTAGGTACACCACCATTTTAGATGGTTTTGACTTTTGAGTGTGTAAACCTAGTTTTTGTTAATCCACGTTTTGTTTTTAGAGGGTTTAACACCTAAGCACTTTTTTGACCTGGGTCATTTCAAACTGGACATTAGCAAATGTAATTTGCAAAAGAGATGGCAACACTTGTTTCAAATATAAATTTATGAAAAAAAGGGTGTGCTCCAGGGAATCAATTCGGATGCCTTTTTAATTTCAAATGTGAGGTCTGATGAGTCTTTTAATCAAAAAGATCTAACAATGCAACACAGATTATAAAAGAAACTTTGGGGCTTTTACGGTTGTGAGTCTTGTCCGGAAGACTTATTAAATTATATTGTGCAATTGTACAAAAATTACGTTTGGAAATGAACAACGTGAGAGCCGAACTACATTTTCATTATTATTTGATAAAGTAAATCTATATTTAGATAGGTATTTAGGTTTAGTTGATTTCTGTACGTTTCAAACGCTAAATAGTTCTACATAAATTGATCTCACGATATCTAATTTTGACACGAATATGTCGTGAGACATATTCGTGACATTCAAGGTTTTCGTTGTCAAGTCGTTGGTAGATGACGCTGCAATCGGGTTAAAGGATTTTTTAGGAATCCTTAAGGGACATGATAATGAGCTGCTAGTACACATATGTATCATACTTTGATGACTCTTTAGCCGCAAATCTGTTGTTTTCTTTTAAACAGTTCAATGAAATCTGAAATCGTGAAAACAATTCAGAAATCTGTCGACCATTAAACGATATTCAAGCATGGTAGTAAACATCTCTAAAGCCGTACAATATTTATTTATGAAGCCGGCCAACTCAAATACCAGGACAGTAGTAAATATTGAGAGGTTGCCGAACAACAGTCTAACATACGCGGTGAATGTCCACACAATGGTTAGAACCATGTTAGAACAAAATAAAATATGTATAACGTATTAAAGCTTGTTGACTGGGTAGCTTAAGTTTATTTTATCCAATGTTTGGGTTAAAAGGATACCATTTGTTTCCTTCATGTTTTCTCTGTAACATCCAAAGTTTATTTAAATAAATAAATACTTTTATTCCTTGAATCGCGTTTACACTATTGAACTAGGCATTTTCACCTCGCCTGATGGTATGCTAAAAGTTTTTTTTATACTACTAAGGTGGCAGACGAACACACGGCCCACCTGATGGGAAGTGGTCACCGTGGCCTGTGGACGTGTGCAACATCAGGAGCGTCACACTCGCGCTGCCGACCCTGGAATGGGGAGGGTCGGGAGGTTTGGGGGAGGGGGTTGAAGATGGGGATTAGGTAATGAGGGGGGATTGTGAGCTCTGGCTACCCTACTTACCGCCGGGAACACAACACTATGGTTATTACTACCCCAGTCGGATTGCTCAGTTCGGACCGGAGACACCGTCGTGTCCTCCTACCTCCGTAAAAGGTAAAGTCAGATATGGGGGTCACCAATACATACACCGATAATGTTACAATGATGGCCCTTTCACGTCAATCTTTCATACGAGCGCAATGAAGCAAACATATTTGATACAAATAGTTTTCAATAAACCAGGGAAACATAATATCAAAAAGCTAGAAGACAGTCGTAGCACTCAAATCGACATCAATTTTCCGGGACAATACATCGGAGTTATGAGACAACGGAGCGTGAAATTCCATCTCAACTTCGATATGGGGGAAACGTCTCACAGTTTTGTAAGAGAGGGAAATAAAGGTTCATTTACCCATTAAAGGCTGTACTGTGTTCTTTTGTGAGGAAAGAGACGAATACAACACCTTTTACAATTCCTTAGTACTTCAGATAAATTACTTTTACAGCAATTTCGTATTTAATCATTGCCATATAAGTTTAAAATTATTATGCTCAAATTGTTCAATGATACGAAAATATAAAAATGAAGAATTATTGGCGTGCCATAGACTCGTCCGTCAATATTCAGGTATGCCTTCAGCCCTGAAGTAGAATGTCGTATTTATTTATTTATCTAGTTGTGAGGGAAGATGACACAATCGGGCGTTATGCTAATTTGAAGCCAATTACTTATTTTCAAAAAGGGCAGGTCAAAAGCACTCGAAACCGGCGCGGCGGGCTTGCATGAAAGGATACATATAAAGGAAGCGCGTGAAGTATGTCAGGACAGAGGCAGATGGCGGTCTGTTGTCTCTGCCTACCCCGGAGGGAAAAAGGCGTGAGCATTGTATGTATGTTAATTTTTAATTATGTGACCTATTGACAAATATGGGACACCGTAATTTTCTAAAAACCTGAGGGCCAATTTCGAAGCCGGAGATGGCCTTTAGTCAGCCGGGGTGTGAGGAATATGCCTATTTGATCAAGTTACATCTCGGCGTCTGAAGACCCGAAACGGCGCGCGGGATATTTTTATCGCTCCGAATGCGACATAACCACCTGTGATTTTTTTATATTTATCACGTCAATATGACTTCACCTCGTCTGATGGTAAGCTAAATGTAAAGTCTCATGTCCAACTCGTGGCCAACGGGAGTGGTAGGTAGTCGTGGAGAATTATAGATGCACGCAGCCGCACGAAAAAATAGTTGCTTTTCCCCAGCAACTATTGTTGCTTTTCCCCATACACCCTATTTACGATGAGCATAATGTGTTGTGGGGGGAAATGGCGCGCTTAATTTTCATACTATTTAACGCAAACACGAAATCTAACTCTGAATCTGTGAAGTTTATAGTATTTAAAATACAAATACATAAACTATCTACTATTTACGTATTTTTGTTATTTCACCGCGAAATTACTGAAATGTTTAACGAGCGAGCTTTATTCGATCCAATGTTTACATTATACTGTGAAAATATTGATCATTGTGTGTCCGATAACCGGACGTGCCGGACAGGCGAACAATAAACTTTGTACGCGGATGGGTACAGAACAAATGGCTGAATGTGCCTGGTCAATGTTCATTATGTTAATGTGGATGGAAATTAACGTAATCATTTTTTATACTATGTAGGTGGCAGACAAGCATACGGCCCACCTGATGGGAAGCGGTCACCGTGGCCTATGGACGCGTGCAACACTAAGGGTTTCACACACGCGCTGCCTACCCTGGAGGGAAAGCGGGAAGGCTTGGAAGGGGTGGGGAGGCTAAGAATGGGTGGGGGGAGGAGGGGTACAGTGAGCTCTGGCTACCCTACTTACCGGCGGGAACAAAACACAATGGTTATTATGGCCGCGGTGTTCTGTAGGGCGGAGGTACTACCCCAGTCAGACTGCTCATTTCGGACGGGATATACCGTCGTGTCCTACCTCCTAGAAAAATACAAAAAATTTCACATTCATACTATCATCCTGATAGCTAGCCTTCGCCTTCTATCCCTTCATCCACTTACATTTATCCGCTCATTGGAATCAAATTTTTTATCCTAAAAGGTCATACATAGGTAACATGATTTCTCTACTAAGTAGATTATAAGCCTATCGGCTAAAAGGTATTACCTTTTCTTTATATAGCGTACCTCGTCCCTTTCGGCACTTTCTTTCGCTATAAATAATAAATAGCATTCGCGCCTCTGATCCCTAAATAACACCTAAAGGGAACGCACCTGTCCTCTGAAACTTGCCAGAAAATAATTTACTACACGCTTGGGATATAATGTTTTTATTACAGAAGAAAATCGGTTGGGTTCGGTGTCCGTTAGTATAACGATAAGGGGTTAAGAAGCCGGTTTTATGATGAGAGGTCCCGGGTTCGAGTCTTGAAAATTACACTACCGACTTTAACCTATTCTTTACACAAGCAGTTCAGCTTAGATAGGTATTTTTTTTTTTTATACTACTTAGGTGGCAGACAAGCACACGGCCCAACTCGTTCATAGGCCACGGGAAGCGGTCACCGTGGCCTATGAACGTGTGCAACACTAAGGGTGTCACACACGCGCTGCCTACCCTGAAGGTAAGGGGGGAGGGCTGGGAAGGGGTGGGGAGGCAAGGAAGGGATGGGAGGAAGAGGGGTACAGTGAGCTCTGGCTACCCTACTTACCGGCGGGAACACAACAATAATAACCATTATGACCGCGGTGTTCTGTAGGGCGGAGGTACTACCCCATTGTATAATCTATAGTGCGTAGTTCGTAGCAAAGTTATTCTTAAGTTTTATAAAAAACTGGTCCAAAGTTGGCCAACTCGAGTCATAATTTCTAATAGACTAGGTGACTTAACGGTGTATTAAATATAAAAAAATATAGAACAGAGGGTCCGGATTATGGAAGTGCTATTAAAAAGATAAGTGTGGTGACAGAGGGCTTATCTCGGAGAACAGCAGAAGACGGCTGATCATGAATTTTAATTTAATGTGCCAGAGTGAAGGGGCATTGACCTCAAGTAAGATTTACTTTGGTTTTTTATTACGATACTTTTGTCAAAATAAGTGCTGGGGCAGGCAGTACGCGGTAGATGGAGAAACCGGTGCATTGGCGGATATTAGGCAGTTTGATGTTGATAGTTGAAAGAATATCGTAAGGCTTCTGACAGTGAGAGTCTCATCAAAATCGGCCCAGCTGTTCCAGAGATTAGCCAAAACAAACAGACAGACAGAAAATAATTGTTATTTTGGTATGGTATAAGTACCATTGTATACAACCAAATGCACTTATTGGTTATTTTAGGCAATAAGCAGACGGCAGGGTGGGCAGGTATTTTTGACCGCGAAGTAATAACGACCGCACCTGCCCGTCGATGCCCGCGACTGCCCTCACCAGGAAAACAAAACGCCGCCAGTGCCCGCCGGGCACCCTCGGCGTGGTCTTTTTGCCCCTCGTGTGCATTAGTAGTATAGGATTACTTTTGCGCTATCGTTCGCGGTGAAATTGCCAGCCCTACCCGCGCGTCCGTTTGCTCCATGCCTTAACATTACAGACCTACCCTCCAATTTCATTTATTTGTATAGATAAGAGAAAGGAAGAAAAAATAGCCTCCGTCAACACAGGCAAGGGTAAAAAAATAACATGCGGTTTCCGTCGTATTGAACTCTACATTATACACCTCACCGTTAGCTCCAATGATGTGAAGCCCGAGGGTGTTTCCGCATGTGTGCTTATAGGTGCGTCCATCTGATAACGAATAGTTTTCATGCCACCCTGGTACATAACAACACGAATGATAGACTACGTATTGATTATTACAGCTCGGTTATACTTTTATTGAAGCAGACACGCCATCGCTTGTGTCTTATCGGCATAATGAAGGTATATATTACCTATTAATTGGACTGTTGTTAAGTATATATCTTAATATATATAAATCTCGTGTCACAATGTTTGTCCTCAATGGACTCCTAAACCACTTAACCGATTATAATAAAATTCGCACACCATGTGCAGTTCGATCCAACTTGAGAGATAGGATAGTTTTTGAAACGGATTTCGACATCCACGCGGGCGGAGCCGCGGGCAACAGCTAGTATATATATAGTCCTCGGTTGTGTGGTTCACATCTGTAGAACCAATATAAAGACTTGGAATTCTTTACCAGCGCATGTGTTTCCTTCCTCCTATAGTCCCGAGGCCTTTACGCGGGCCGTGAAAAAGCATTTTGTAAGGCCGTCAAGCTGAGGGCCGCTACTGTAGCACTATCGGTGTATGTAGTGGTAACCCCCGGACCTGAGAATTTACCTTTAGCTTACCATCAGGCGAGATGAAGTCATGTTGACGTGACCGACATAAAAAATAAAGGTTTAAACGGTAGAATAAAAAAGGGCTGAACTACCTCCATCTTGTTTCAATGAATCAAAATCCGTATTTTTCGATTATCGGTCAGTTATAAATAACCATAGTAAGCGGAAGTTATTGTTCCAGTAGAAATAAACGAGCGATGTATAAAAAGCAGGCCGGTACACGAGTACATATTAGTCAGGCTATGATCAAAGCTATCGGCTAAAAGCGTGTTCGCTCAACAGTCGAGCATAATAATATAAACTAAATAGTACATTGTACCACATATTGAGAACTAAACAACATGCCTATAGTTTCCTATGACGTTCTTAGTTACGATAACGTCCATAGGCCACGGTGACCGCTTTCCATCAGGTGCCGTGTGCTTGTTTGCCCCTTAGGTATAAAAAAGCTATGGTTTTCCTAGCGCCTACAACACGACCTTCTACACAGCGCTCTATAGGTCTATAAGTATCCCGACATAACCACCCCTGATGGCCGATGGTTAATAGGGATTTCCGCGCGATAAAAAAGGTATATCGAAGTTATGTGTGTATTTATCGCAGGTTTATTAGTGCCTCGGAGAGCACGTTAAGCCGTCGGTCCCGGTTGCCATACAAACATCTATGACAGTAGTTACGCGTAGTTGGAGCCCACAAAAGTCCAACCTGTCTAACTTGGAACTTCGATATCGCCATTGGGGGGGGGGGGTCGGTGTTAGTCCTTAGTGGGGTAGGTTCTGGCCAGGGAATTTGCCTTCAATTAAATGCTAAGACGACAACAGCGTACGCCTAGGTGAGCGAAGCTAGGCTGTTCGGCGCGCACCGACAAGTGCTTCATATACGTCCTCGCCGCCCTCAGGCCGCCGCCGCGACCTGAGGGCGGACCCGCTTGGAACCCTCCTTGTGGGTCGTCCCCTCCGGGCAATGCTACAGTTCGCAACGAGCCTCGCTCAATTCACCCACCTCGGAACTGTAGCAGCGAAATATGAAGTGCGAGGGCGAACCTCCGGCGCCATAACCGGACAATCTGGCTAGGGGAAGAAAACCCTGAAATTAAAAATTACCCTAGTGACAGGAAGTCACCTGCGTCATGGACCTGCGCAGTTGAACGCCGTACGCAGGGAGGAGGGGATCCTGGGGGGTTGAGTCGATCGGCGCTGGCGGTAATGTGTCCGTGAGGCAACACGCCCTCTTTGGCCCTGAATTCAGGCTAAACGGTAGCTTCAACCTCTAGCCAAGGTTGAGGAAATTAGGCCAGGGTGTCCCACTTGTGGGTCACTGGCGAGGGGTGTAGGGTCTGCGATAGCCATCCTTGGATGACTATCGTGGTAGGTAAAGGTCATGCTGACGGAGTGAGTGAGGGTTGACTAGTCGTTGGGGGTAGGCCTCTTTGTATGCCCCCAACGCCAACCCGAACGAGCGCCCGATGTCGCACTGTAAGCCAGCCTTGCACCCCTATATCTCTTTAGTAGTCCTAGTGTCTCTCGAATTAGGTCGAGTAAGGCACTCCCAGTTGCGGGCTCCGTGGAGGGTGGGAAGCTAAAGAGACGAAATATTTTTTACACACGATATGGACAGGCCAAATCGAAAAAACCAAAACCAAAACCAAAACAAAACAAACCCTGCAGCTGGCAGCTCAGTGGTCCCATCTACGGGTACCAGCCAGGGTAAACACTACACACACGCCTTAAGCGCACACTCGGCCCCAACCGGCAACCTAGCGGCCTCGGCTGCTGGTACCGGCAAGGGCAACCACACGACACACCACACCGCCCAACCTGGTAGCTCAGTGGTCCCAACTACGGGCAACAGGGAAGGCGACATTACATCACGCGCCCTCAGCGCACACCTGGCCACAACCGGCAGCTTAGTGGCCTCGGCTGCAGGCACCGGAGCTGGCACTAGCACTCCACACCAACACAACACGACGACCCTCTCTGGAAGCTCAGTGGTGTTACCTACGGGCACCAGAGCGGGGCTCAAAAACATCGCCGCGGGAAGCTCAGTGGTTCCATCTACGGGTACCCGCGGTGACCCTAAAACGCATAGGAAGTCACCTCCTATGCAACACAACCTTCCCCCCAGGGAAGGTCCCCGCAGTGTCAGTCCGGTGGCTTCCTGCTCGTCTGGTCCAGCTCCTGGGCGGGAGGGGACGAGTGGCCTACCGGATGACACATTCTCGGAAGGCTGGCAACTGCCCAAGAGAAAGGGGAAAAAAACTGGACCTAGGGTGCAAACCCGATCCACTGGTGAGGGAGGCAAGGCAGCAGCCGAACCAAACAAACCCAGGAAGTGGAAGGTCCGTAAAACCAAGAGGGAAAGACGTATGGCAGCCCGTGCAAAGGCTGAGTCTCTCCCTCCTACAACACGGCCCTCAGCCTTGGTTACAAGGCCGGAGGCCCAAAGCCGACCAACCCCCGTCGTTGGGGGGCGGAAACCTCCGTCGACCGGCGACGAGGCGAGGGAGGCCAAACGACGACCGGAAGGGGGGGGACAGCCCTCTGCCAAGCGTGCTCTCAACGAGACGATTTCGCCTCGTGGGGAGTACAAAAGGCAGAGGCTGGACCAGACCAAGAAGGCCGTCAAACCGAGCTACGCCCAGGCTGCTAGCTCCCCGCTCAACGTCGCAGTCACATGCGCTCGCACGGGGCGCATCAGCAGGGACGTATCCGAGCAGGTCCTCACCGAGATACAGAAACGTATCTTCGGTGACGCCCTGGCTAGGAAGCAGACACAACCCCCAAAGTTTAAGGGCAAGCCCATGTATACGGAGGGGGTTTTAAAACTATGGTGCGGGGACGAACACACCCGCTCCTGGCTGCAGCGTGCCGTCTCCGAGATGGAGCTCACGGCCAGCGTCAAGCTGGTCGTGAAAAGCCAGGCGGAGATTCCACAGCGGGCACGCTGTGCAATACTGGTCCCGGACGAGCAGCGGCTCCTGGGGGATGTGACGGACGTAGGACGGATTCTGTCCTTCCAGAACCCAGAGCTGGGGGTCGATAAATGGACCCTGCTCAACGCAACCAAGCGGGAAGCCGCTTGGTTTATAGTGGTTGGAGTCCCAGAGGACCAGATACCAACCTTAATGAAGGCAGGTCGCCGTCTCGCCTTTGGGGTGGGGACGGTGTACATGCGCTTCCAGGGTTGGTCCGGTAAATTTACCGATGTCCCTCTGGGCTGGGACCACAAAACTGGAACGATACGGCAGGAGCTTAAAGCCCCGCCGGCCAAAGAGGTAACCGAACCTCGGCCGACCGCTCCTGTCGAGTTAACAACGACGCCTGCGAGAGCATCAACACCCACTCCCGTCAGCGCTGAGGGGCAGAGCGCACCCATGGAGCAGGAGGAGGCAGACGACGTCCTAACGTCGATTTCCGGACTCCTAGGGGAGGAGGCGGACTCCATGGACCTCGCGGGACTAAAACTGGAGGGGGACGAAGAGGGAACGACCAGCGATGGCGTCCCCTTCGTCCAAGACTAATATCCTCCAAGCGAACCTCCAGCACAGTCAAGTTGGGACGGCTCAGTTGCGCAAATGGCTGGAGGTTCAGCAAACGGCGATAGCCCTGATCCAAGAGCCGTGGATCAGGGGAGGCCAAATCCAGGGGCTCTCCAGACTAGGAGGTAAGCTTATTACGTACGACGATAATGATCATCCCAGATCATGCATCTATGTCACTAACAACCTGAAAGCACAGGTCCTTACACAGTTCTGTTGCAGAGATCTAACTGCCATAAAACTGCACACACAACTGGACGCCGAGGACAAGGTAGTCGTCCTCGCCTCAGTCTACATGCCCGAAAAGGAGGAGGTGCCCTCGCAAGCCCTCATCCGCCTGATGAACCACTGTGAGAGGGAGAAGTTGGAGGTCATCATCGGGACGGATACCAACGCTCACCACCCGCTATGGGGTATGAGCACGCACAACGAAAGAGGTAAGTCACTTGTCGAATATTTATTTTCAACTAACCTTACCTTACTAAACACGGGCTCTGAACCGACATTCGTAACCAAAAGGAGCCGTACAATCATCGACCTAACCCTGGCGACTGAAAACGCAGCAGAGTCTATTTCGGGCTGGCACGTCTCCAAGGAGGCTTCCTGCTCGGATCATAGGTGGATCCGCTTTGACCTACAGACGGAGACACTAAAACCTCTGCCAAAACGAAACCCAAGAAAAACCGACAAGGTGAAATTTGAGAGACACCTTACGAACACACTCGCAGAACAGCATTTCCCGCAAAGTCTCGAGAACGTAACACAGATTGAGGAACAGGTGAATCACCTAACCAAATCAATCATAGACAGCTACCAAATTGCATGCCCACTGACTCTTCAACCCAAAAAGCCAGGCAGACAGCCATGGTGGGGCCCAGAGCTGGAGCGCAAGCGAGGGCGGGTCAGAAAGGCGTTCAACAGGGCCATGAACACTTGTGCGGAGGAAGACTGGGACGACTATCGCTCAGCTAAATCCAGCTACAAAAAATGCATCAGATACCGAAGCAAACAGGGCTGGCGAAAATTCTGTGGAGACATAGAATCCTGCCAACAAGCTAACAGGGTAAGGAAAGTCCTAACGCAGATGAACCTGACGGCACCGACCGCCCTCCGAAAACAAGATAACTCACTTACATCATCACCAGAAGAGTCCAGGCGCGTCCTTATAGAAGCTCACTTTCCAGGATGCGTCTTCTCTACACAGATCAACTGGCAAGATGAAACCACAACACCAACTGACCAAGACTGGCAGTATGCAGACAAAGTGGTTACCCTGGAAAAAGTCCAGTGGGCCCTTAGCTGTTTTCACCCTTTCAAGGCGGCTGGCCCCAACGGGATCATTCCCGCCATGTTACAGTGGGGTCACGCACCAGTTACAAGTAGACTGGTGCGTATATATAAAGCTTGTCTGGCATACAGATATGTGCCGATGGGATGGAGAGAAGTAGGCGTCATCTTCATCCCGAAGCCAGGAAAGGGTGACTATACTAACCCAAAAGCACACCGACCAATCAGTCTGACCTCCTTCATGTTAAAAACCATGGAACGCCTATGTGAGAGGGAGCTGAGAGATGGTCCTTTAAAACGGATACCCCTACACGCAAACCAACATGCATACAGCTCCGGCAAGTCTACGGAATCAGCCCTCCATCTGGTAGTCAGCCGTATAGAAGAGGCGCTGGAACACCAAAGCATTTGCTTAGGCACGTTCATAGACATTGAAGGAGCCTTCGACAAAACCAACTTCACTAGTATCAAAGCTGCCCTAGCAAAACATGGAGCGGAACCAGTACTAGTAGAGTGGATAACAAACATGCTCAGCAAAAGAGTAGTACGCCTTGGGGATAAAAATCAGAGGGCCCTGATAGTCAAGGGCTGCCCCCAGGGGGGAGTTATATCTCCCCTCCTATGGAATCTAGTTATAGATGACCTGATTACAAGGCTGAACAAAAACAGGGACTATACTATAGGGTATGCCGACGACCTAACTATCCTTATCTCAGGAAAGGTGGCGGGAACAGTATGCAACCTTACGCAACAAGCCTTACGCACCGTGGAAAGATGGTGCGGAGAATTTGACCTATCGGTTAATCCGACCAAAACAGAGTTAGTTATGTTTACGAACAAAAGGGTCTTAGGTGAATACCGACTACCCAAACTCTTTAATACTGAACTCCAGCTGTCAAAAGAAGTCAAATACCTTGGTGTTATTCTAGACAGCAAGCTGAAATGGAACAGCCACCTAGACAATAAACTGGAAAAGGCCGCAATAACCTTCTGGCAGTGCAGAAGGATGATCGGCAAAAAGTGGGGGCTTACACCAAAAATCATCCTATGGATTTACGAAACAGTGATCCGCCCCATGATAGCGTATGGCGCTATAGTGTGGTGGACAAGAACTGTAAACAGCACAGCATCGGCTAAACTACAGAAAACCCAAAGACTGGCCTGCATGGCAACCACCGGATGCATGAAAACCACCCCTACGGCGGCAATGGAAGCCATGCTTGGGCTCCCACCTTTGGACCTGTTCATCAGACAGGAAGCGACAGCTGCTGCTATACGCCTAAGTGCACTCAACTTGTGGAGCGAAGGGCACACACAACATACACTACTGCTCTCAAACCTCATAAGGGAGGTGCCGATAATAGGAGCAATGAACGATCGAGTACCGAAACAGTACATCTTCAACAAGAAATACAAAATCCAACTCTATGAAGACTACCGATGCGAGGCATTATGCCTAGCGGAGATGCGTATCTTCACGGACGGATCCAAGACCGACAGAGGTACTGGCGCCGGAGTCTTCTCTGAAGACCTAAATATCGCCATCTCAAGACCATTAGGGACCCACAACACCGTATTCCAAGCAGAATGCATGGGGATTAACCTGGCAGCCTCAGCAGTTACGGCCAGGAAGGTGAAGGGTCACTCAATAAGAATACTCTCGGACAGTATGGCCGTGCTACAAGCATTGAACAGCCATATCATAAACTCAGGACTGATACTGGAGTGCCACTACAGGCTGAACCAGATAGGCAGCACGAACAACGTAATCTTACAATGGATTAAGGGACACAGCGGCTCGCGAGGCAATGATGCAGCAGACGAACTCGCGAGAAGAGGGTCTGAGATGACCGCAGTGGGACCCGAGCCCATCATACCAATCCCCTTCGCATACCTACGAACCATCGTGGAGAGACGGACAAGGGACCAACACAGCGACTACTGGACTAACCTAAGCGTATGTAGACAGGCCAGGGAAGCCCTCCCTGTGCTCGAGAAGAGACTGACCAGACGTCTCCGGCTCCTGTCTAAGCAACAACTACGCACGGCTACAGCTGCCATCACGGGACATGGCACATTTAATAAACACCTTTTTACTTTAGGCATCACCGACAGCCCTCTATGCAGAGCCTGCATGAGGGAGGAGGAAACGGCAGCACATGTGCTCCTGCACTGCCCTGCAACCGCCACATACAGGGTCAAGTACTTCAGCAATACAGGTACGCTCCGGGAGATCACCAGCAGTATTAAAAGTCTGCTGGCGTTCTTCCAAGAGGTCGGGTGGATCGAATGACGTGCCCACCCACACGCAAAAACCGCGCCAGGACGTGGAGTTGCGGATAACAGCCCGTTAAACCATACCATACCATACCATCGCCATTGGTCATAATGACCATTGGTTGTGGAGGTCAGATGGCAGTCGCTCCACGGCAAATATCGAAGTTCAGCCGCATCACAGTTAGACTGGAAAGCCGAGCCCAACTGAGTTGGGAAAAAGGTTCAGGGAATGATGAAAAAAAAGGTATATCTCTCTAAAGTAAGCAAAGTTTAGGTAACTTTTGTTTTGGCTTCTAGAATGCGGAGAAACAAAGGTACCTTATTATTTATACTTACTTATTTAATACATACCTATATACTCGTATTATATATAGAAATACCCATACCAATGCAAATAGACATAAATTCATGTATATAAATATTTGCACTAAGCGGACATCGAATCCGCGCCCCCCGTCGTAGCAGTCGACTACGCCACAGAGGCCGTCAAATCTATTGATTGAGAACTGCAGTGTACTTTTATTTTAACTCTTACCGAAACGGAGCTCATATTTTGCTATAGCTTCTAATAGTACGTAGGGTTGCCACTATAGTAGGTATATAGTTGACGCCAGGCTACAAACTATCCCTGTAAAAAAATTGCCAGATCCGTTCAGCCGTTTGAGCGTGATTGAGTAACAAACATCCAAACATCCACACATCCTATTAAAATTTCATAGTGTACGACTCGAACTCGACCAGTTTTAATTTAATAATACTCTATAATATTAACATCAAACAGCCATTTTTCAACCCTAGTGTTTATCTGATTAAAAAGTTAATAAGTTCCGTTACTCTGGCTGGGACCGCGAGCAAATAGCCACTGTAGCTGAGATAATCACTTTACTGTGCCCTCAGGGGATAACAGAAATAAGAGGAATTGTTATATGGGCGGTACACTGAAATAACTTTACTGTTTTTATGCAACATTGTACAGTTTATCCTGAATTCTCTGATTGCCTGGTACATTCTATCAAACGAATGCAATATCAGCGGCGTTCCAATTTCGAAACAAAGCCCCAAATCAATGAACTCGTTTCGCATTGTGTCGCTGCACAGGGTAAGCTCTAAACATTAATCTTCTATCGGTAGTGTACACACATGGCTAATGGAACGCAAATGTTCAAAAATAGCATGTTCGATGGCAGTGTTTATATTTCGCACCGCAACCGCTAACTGCTATTGTTTGATGTTGTCCTGGTAATTTGTGCGCGTTGATGCGAATTTATTCAATGCTTTATTTATTCCTTTGTTTCGCCATTAGGAGTGTTTTTACCCGACTGCCGAAGAAAGGAGGGTAATGTTTTATATCACTAATGTGGTCAACAAGCGGATGATGATGGTAAGCTAATTACCATCTATATTTGTATATTGTCGATATTAAATGGAAACTTGGGTTATGTTATATGAACGACTCTGAAGACAAAAATATTGTTTTTGGAATTCTTGTCTGTTTGTCTGTTACATGGACGCAAAAACTACAAAACGGATTTTGCTGCGGTTTTAGTCAGACCATTAATGTTTGATCACAATCGGTTGCGTAGAACCGGAGATACAGGGGTGTATCCCATCTGCCCCGGTGACTTGGCCCGGTGCCGGGCCACATGGGAAAAAAAAGTTTCACGGCTAACGAAAAAACCAAAGAGAACACTAGTAGAATATGGCTTAATAAGCGTTGTTATTTTCAACGTCAAGCAAAGGTTGTGGTTAAAAATAGCACCATTACTTAACCGTTATCGATTTTAATTAACTGCTTCAATATTTAATGCCTGTAAGTTGTGTCATCAAGTCTTTGCTGAATATTTATGCCAATGAGTTTCTAATATCGTAACTACTAGGACCTCATGAGGCAGTCAGAATCATAAAATTCAATATTAACTTGTTTTAAATTGAATAGAGTGAAGATCCAGGGTCCCTTTATAGCAGTTCGATTCTGAACACAAAAGTATTCTTTTTTAGTTCCCGATGGACGCCAAAACTACTGAACGGATTTTGATGCATTTTTTTTGTTGGAAAAGTCTTGTTCAGACTTCAAATCTTACATGTTTGAGCACGATCGGTTAAGTAAAACTGGCGATATAGTCAATAAACGGGAAAACGCGATATCCACGCGGGTGATGCCGCAGGTATAAACTAGTATAATATTATAATAATAACGATATTTTAAATTAATAAAGTTAAAACTTACACTAATTAGTTAAAAAACAATCTATAAACTTAACCTGAACTCAACCACAAGACACCACAAGAAAGTGTCAAAATGTTTGTAGTCGATAAAACGTTGAGGTATGACGCAAATAAAGGTGTTTGCACACAAGGTGCGGCCTGCCAATAACCTCCATTACAGCCCTCAGCCCTTCAGACTGTTTGCAGAAATAAATTAGTGTGGCGGTATATTTAGGTACGAGTGTACTGTGGAAATTTCCTTAAACATTTCTTAAACGTTTAAAATTATACGCTGTCTTGTGAGAAAAAATACATATACTCACGCCTTTTTCCCTGAAGGGTAGGTAGAGACAAAAGCCCGTCATGTGCTTCTGTCCTTACATACTTCCCGAGCTTTCTCTACTGTCATTACGATGGCGTAGCCGTAGTGCATTCGACTGCTACGATGCATGAATATGTCTATTTGCATTGGTCTGGGTGTTTCTATGTAAAAAATTTATGTATTTACATAAAAATTAGGTATGTTTATCCGCATTCTAGAACCCATAATACAAGCTAATTAAGCTATGCTTAATTTGGGTCTAGAGAGTGCTGTGTCGAATGTTACAGAATATTTTAAAAAAACAAAAACTATTGATGACGATTACAAAACAATTCACTTCGGAGCGATTACATCAGATTTCACTAATAGAATGACACTTTGTCTAAATGCAAAATGCCTTTGCATAAAATCATTATCAGTATACGCGAAGAAACTTGAATCTCGTCGAATACAATCCACGCGGTTTGCCAACCGAGAACCGCCCTGTTTTATTGAGTTTTCTGTTTCAAGGTACTCAAAGCGACCAGACCGGAATTCTAAGGACTCACAATTAAATTTTTAATGAAGTTTCTTTACCACCAAAGTAACATTTTCTTACGTAATAGATTCTCTTTGTTTGACATAGTGCAGTGCAGTAAAATAATAGAGTTTATTGTTATCAGGTTAAAGTTTAAAATTAAATGATATTTTGTAGAGCGAATAGCGAATGAACAAGTTTTATTAATTCTTTTCATTTGATTTTAGACTTTTAACTGTGTTACGGTAAAGTCTAAAATTGAATAGCATTTTTTAGATCAGTGGTATGACAGTGGTTTGCCTTTAGCAGAATCGAGGCCCAGTTCTGTTCCAAAAGAGATAGCAAACAGCTATTGTAGTGAGACTTGACGGGCGATCATCCCAGTTCGATGTTATCAACGTTCAAGCGGAAACTGTCAGTCTTGAGCTAGTACAATAACAATTGTATTTCAAAACAGTTTCATCTATACTGCACAACACTGTTAAATAAATCTACTTTTGAATTCGAATTTCAAAAATCAAAAGTCAAAAATCAATTATTCTGTAGGTATAAACCATTAAACGGCACTTACAAAACGTCGAAATTAAAAATATTTAAAACTAGATAAGCAAAATGACTACCGGTTCGAAAAGCGGCCCAGACCTGAGAACACTCCGGCAAGAAACTCATGCCGAATTCTAGGTTACAAATTTTCACACCCGAATTAACCATCTGAAAGTCATAGATGGCCCAGGGTCAGTCGGGGTGCGAGAGAAATACCTCAATGGGCCAACTTACACCTCGGTGTTAGAGAACCGAGATGTCGTGGTCGGTGCGAGTCCGCCACCACCCCGGCTAGCCAGCGCGGCGTGGGGATTTCTGAACCGGGTAGGTATACCTTCGTACTTTAAATTAAATAAAATTTCCCTCAGAACGTGAATCCGGGGTTGATTTGAGAGGGGGAGGGTTTATGAAAATTTTTGAAGATAAATTCACGAAATTTAATATCAATCTCAAATAATAATTTCCTTTGCAATCAATACATTTTCAAAGAAACAAATTCATTATATTGCTTCACGAATCCGACTGTAAAAGTACAAACAGTTAATCTAAAAAGTCATAAAAGTTACTTTTAAATCTACATGAACAAAGATATTTCAATTTGAGTGAACTCCGACAAACGATTGAAAAATATGAAATACACTTTTTTTTCAGATGAAAAGTTCTTTCAAGTATGACAGCAAATTGATTTTGTTACCAGGGCAACAGGGTGTTCAAGCGGTTCTCGGATACCCGACGCGCAGTTATGTGATTGATGGGAAACTCTCCGGTGATATTTGATACCACACTCGTATTTAATTAGTATATACTCGTAGATAAGAAATTGTGTTCAACGCTAATTACGTTTCGGGTGAGTGTTAGCGGCGAGTTTTCATATAAATTGTTTTATTCGATTATTTATTTATCCAGACTATAGTCTATCCCTGTGTCAAATTTCAGCCAGATCTGTTAAGACATTAAAGCGTGATTGAGTAGCAAACAGTAATATATGCATACAAATATTTTGCACTGAGCGGGAATCGAACTCAAATGCATAGCAAAGATACATTCTACCGCTATGCCACACAGGCATGTCAGTTGCATGTTACTTCGTGTTAGTCGTACGAAACACAAGGTGACCTGCGTAATGTATGTACTCGTGTGTGCAATAGTACACAGTTTTGTTATGTTCGTCTTTATCCGTTATTTCCATCTGATGTTGACGGGTACACGTACTAAATCACCGCGGCCCGATCTAAGGTCGCGTATCGAGAGTAGCGGAGCGTGAAGCGGAGAGATTGGAAAAATAATTAAGTAACATATTATGGATCTAGAAGCAAAGATAAGGACAAAGGTTTTATCTAGACTAGACCAACTGTATGGGACTAAAGTTTAGTTATTTACTTAATTCCTTACTATATTTTCGTTTAATACAGGATTAAAAGTTTAGTAATTTAGTAAAACTTAATTCCTTCCTATATTTTCGTTTACTTTAGTTTAGTTGTCAATATTGTCACATTTGGGGCTCCAAGTGAACTTCATCTACTAATCGGTGCGCACCTTCTTAACAGTAAACTAGGCTGGTAATTTTTATCGACGCAATTTATGCGGTATGACTGATAAATATTAAAAAAAGAAATATGAAAGTAAAAAAAAATAATTTCCTGAGACGTTTGGTAACATTTTACTTCAATAGAGCTCATCAATATGCCTTCAACCTGGCTGCAAAAAAGCTTTACGTAAAGTCTAAAATATGAAATTCTACGGATGTTATAATACCGCAATAGACAAAACTCATTAAACGCTCCGCTTCTCCGTGTCACCACCCTAACATTTTATTAAACACTACAAACATACATATCTATATTTTCTCCGCTAATAAATAAAAAATATTGTTATTTTTAACCGAGTATGTAATCGCTTTACGTTCCTCAGCGTTCATTAACGTTACTCAAATAGTTTTTTTCTTAATTTATGGCTCCTTATTACTTAGATTTAAACGTTTCAATCGATATTCTTCGGAATGTGGATTTCATAAACGTTATGACTATAAATCTGGGGCCTTAGCACAAACTCTTAAAGCAATTTCAATATTAGGTTACTTAACTTTCATAGTGTGAATCGGACTCAGTCAAACGTCATTCGTTATTGTATATGTGTTCTGTTTCCTGTAAATCTACTAATAAATTTAATGAAATAAATATATCCACAACGTACCATAAAAGTAAGAGATGGTTGATGGTCCGCTTCACACTATGAAAGTTTTTTTTTATATACCTATAGGACACGTCAATTTGACTTCACCTCGCCTGATGGTAAGCTGAAGGTAAAGTCTCAAGAAAGAAGGTCACCATTACATACACGTACCATGTTAACAATAGTGGCACTCAAGTTAAGTAATATTGGAATAATACTGCTTTAAGAGTTCGTAGTAAGAGTTCCTATCTTAATATATATAAATCTCGTGTCACAATGTTTGTCCTCAATGGACTCCTAAACCACTTAACCGATTATAATAAAATTCGCACACCATGTGCAGTTCGATCCAACTTGAGAGATAGGATAGTTTTTGAAACGGATTTCGACATCCACGCGGGCGGAGCCGCGGGCAACAGCTAGTTTACTATAAGATTGGATATCACTAGCTGCAATTTCAGAACTTAGTAAGGGACGCGAGAGAAATCTTACAGTGGTTTATTAATTTTATCGTTTTACCGCATTGCGGTTAGTACTTGTTCAGTTTTTCGAAGTTAGAGAATTTCTGTGATAACGCAAAGGACAGACATAAGTTTTTGCTTAGGTACAGTCAGAGTCAAAAGTTGATGATCATCTTACGATTAACAGAAACTAAATCTGTATGAAAATTTCATTTTAATAAGTCAAAATTCAAAAATATTTTGTAAAGCCTATAAGGTAGTTTGATAGCATTTTCATTAAAGAATAGAAATTAATTTGCTTAGAAGTTAATCAAAATCTGAAAATGATTACCTATCTACTTTTGATGCTGACAATACAATCACGAGATCACTGGTATGGATGTTGTGTAAAGTGTTAAGTACACTAAGATTTTTTGAAAATAAATTCTCAGTAGGTATTTTTTATTTCAGTCTATTTTTGGTTTTTGTGGGAGCAGCTGCTGTCTGCCCTCTCAATCTCGAGAGAACATGTCCTTCGCCATACTCTAACCTTTTTTTATATCGGCTACGTCAACATGACTACACCTCGTCTGATGGTAAGCAAGGTCAAGTCCTACATACTTTTTCTCTTCATTTAAATTTCGCTGAAGCGACTACCTAATGTCAAGCCCCCAACTCTGAGAGACCCTTTTAAGTAACCACCAATCCTTAAAAAGCGATTCCTTTTCGTTTTATACCTAAAGTCATGGCCAAATGCAGTAGTTATCTTGTGATGTATTTAATTCGCCGTGTTTTACAACGGAACAGTCATCAAAAAGTTGAATAAATACACATAAAGCAGTTGTTTTTATCGGTATTTTTACTTTACGACGTATTCAGGCGGCCATTATTTGTATTGGGACTGCAAAGGCGTCGTCGCTTCGTCGGTATGAGTTTTGGCAACGGCTTTGAACAACTTAGTGAATACGGAATTGTACCTGTTGAATCTTATATTGGTTAACTTGCTGGTAGCCTGGTATCAGAATCAGTGGTGACCGCTTAAACGATAAGCTACTTTAAAAGCTCTGCTTATTTCAATAAGCTTATAAGTACGTTGGTAAGAATAAGCTATGAACGTAGGTACGCACTCTGGGTGACAGGTGACAGCGACAGACGCAATGACTTTGTTCTAAGCTCCACACACTAGGCGTCTGAGACGCCGAGTCGCGTCGACAAGCTAGGGGAGTCGCCGCGTCTCGAGGTGCTATGAAATTGTAAGCCGTAGCCGCAGTCTGCTGTCGCTTCTAGATGCCGAGCCGTCGCTGTCGCCTGTCACCAAGTGTGTGCTAAGGGTTAAACGAAACCGTCGGTTAAACGGTTAACTGATTTAAAAGTTCTATCAGACTAATTGAGACACTCATAGCCTATGAGGAGAAGTGGGAGAGCAGATCCCTGCTCCAAAATTAAAATTTTACATTCGGATGAAAAAAACTGCATAGGTACTACTAGCTGCGACAATTGTTTAATACCTTAGTAGTGTAAAAGATATATGAAGCGATGTGAAGTGACACGTCCCACGTCACTTTATTTAGGACGCATCTGTAGTGGCATGGAGTCGAACTGACGTTGATTTATTGCCACGCATTCAGGAGAGGAAGGTTGTCTTGATCGATCGCTAGACGATAAGCTTGTGCCATTTCAGCTATCATATTTTGTGTTCATTTTTTCTATATTAATACTGATGTCTGACTGAGTACGAAAAGACTCTAATCTATGATTTTTTTGTACCATTTAGTTGGTTGAAAGCTCACGGCCCACCTGATGGGAAGCGGTCACCGTGGCCTATGGACGTGTGCAACACCAGAAGCATGACACTCGCGCTGCCGACCCTTCTAAAACCTTTTAATGCCCTTCTCGAAGAACCCCATATTTTATTCGCTAGGAAAAACCACTAAAAAATTAGTAGCATCAATAAATTAGGTTCATCAAATTGTTGAAACAAAACACAAGATAAAAAAAATTTTTATATTTCAATTTATTCTTGCGACTCTAAAGTACAAGTAAAGGTCAAATAAAAAACAACCACGATTGTGTCAGTCGCCATTAGATATATGGTAGCAGTCAAGGTACTCAAATACTTCGGAGCAACTCTATTTTTCAATATATTAACTACGCTAAATACGAACTATAATATCGGACCATACAAGTATATAAATATATCGGAACGAACAGTAGTCAAATTTATAGCTCAGTAATGTTGATCATAAATATCGGAACATTTATGGAAAATATACCGTAAGTTGTCAAATGCGATGATTTGAGTGTCACGTGTTAATTGTCGATTAGAACCTCTTTGATAATTATCTTTCACATACGAACTCTTTTGACGAGTATATCAATAGGTACTTCAAACTTTGTTCGATATTTGATTTGCTGGTTTTCTCATTAAATTTCTACATTCTTGACTTTGTCAACTTCTCGTAATTGTTATTCCACAGATTAATAGTTATGTAGTTATTCCTCATATTTCGTCAAATGTTGACTTTAATGAGAATAGCTATTTAGTCTTAGAAAATATTTTTCCTATGATCATGATTCCCGCGTAGATATTGAAGAAGAATGAAGAATGAGAATCTATGGGGTAAAATGCTTAGATTATTAATATGTCGTAAAATGGTACAAGAGTGGGACGAAAACCAGTGTCGCACCAAAGATGCTTTAAGACGCCACGCTATGAACTTTTGTGAGTCTTTTCGAGGACGAAACGTGTGTGAAAACTTGGTTGGTTCTATGCGAAGGCGATTACAGAATGTTTAATTAAATGCCGAAGGAGGTTATACGGGGTACTAATGTTACCTTTTCACTGGCAGAGAAAATTTGACATTTTAGTTTACGCGTAGTCTTTTTAAATTTTAAAATAAAAAGTATTTTCTGCTTAATTACACGATTTTATTTACCTTACTAATATTCTGAATAACTATCAATAAAAAATAGAATGAGGTAGAATTAATACAGCTTGAAAACTTCGTGTATTTAGGAAACGCACTTGCACACCCCCAATACCCTCAAAATCATATTTGACAACTTAGTCAATATAGTAATGAATTCAAATTTGAACTATGTGCCACAAACTTACGGTATTGTTCCGATATTTATGATCAACATTACTGAGCTATAACTTTGACTTCTGTTTGTTCCGATATATTTACATACTTATATGTCACGAACTTATTGAAAAGTCACTGCTCTTAAATTTTTGATGAATTGTATGGTCCGATATTATAGTTCGTATTTAGCGTAGCTAATATATTGAAAAATAGTGTTGCTCCGAAGTATTTGAGTACCTTGACCGCTACCATATATCTGATGGCGACTGTACTTAAATATCAAAAATTTACTTCCAAGCCTTAAGGCTGTCAAAGAGACAAAAGAAAATCAGCAGCGTATCCTATTACCCTATGAATAATTAACCACTTCGAAGCAAATTGATCAAACTATAGCGAATTAAACTCGCGAACAATTAGGTTAACATCAAATTAGACCGATTGGTTCCATATGACACAACGTATGGGCAGTAAAGCGCTGAGTTGCGCGCGCGTCCATCCGGCTATGGCCCATGAAATAACATTACGATTTGTTTATTGCGCAGATTCCAAATTTTACGACTTATACCATTGTGTTCGATGTATAGGCTGTATCTGCGTTTGTCGGGACTTACTGCTGGAGTGGGCAGAAAATATATTTGATGTAATCCCTGGTTTTGTTTGTTTCACGGAAAGGTTTATGATTTTGGGATTTAAGACCCTTTTCTGTTAAAGTTCTTGGTCATAACGAGAGAAAAAAGGACGAAACAAGGCGATTTATAAGCGGAATATAAAAATCAAAGGGCTCTTAAATTTCGTTGACATGAAAACTAGTGTTATGAAACTGTCACATATTTATGACCAGTCGCATTACATAAGACAGTTACGGTGTTATGAATTTGAAACAGAGAACAAATTAAAAGTAAAATAAACAAGCTGCTGTTTAAAAAAACATTTAAAAAAATAGCTTTTAATATTTACAATATTGCATTGTCATGGGACTTACATAAGTATGCCAAATTTCAGGTCAATCGGATCACCAGAAGTGGTCGAAAAATGGTTTGCAAGATTTGATTATAGACAACAGGACATTACAGACAACGGGACAGGTGAAAAAAGCTTGTAATTTTTTTTTGAGATCTAAAGCAATATGACTGGTTGCATGGAATCTACGATTTTCGTAATATAAACATCAAAAAACAGTTCTATAAATAGTCGTAAAATTCAATAGTCGAATCATAACAAATTTAGATGATATTATTAAGATTGATGGCCAGGACAACTAGTCTACAAGTTATTATTTCAAGTGGGGACACCGGTAGCCGGACGGACGGGCCCACCCACGGTATTTGCGGGCCACTCCATCCATTTACCTATAATATTGGTTCAGGGTTATATTCCCAGGTCGACACAAAATTACAAAAAAATACCCATTTGCAACATAGTCAAAGTCAAAAATCATTTATTCTGTATAGACCATTAAATGCGCCACTAACAAAACGTCAAAATCAAAAATATATAAAACTAGCTGTTGCCCGCGGCTCCGCCCGCGTGGATGTCAAAATCCGTTTCAATAAGTTAAGTAAAAAAGTTTTTAAGTTAAACGCTTTTATGCACTAAAAGCTACAAAATAATTTGGTAGGTCGTAGATACCAGTCATCCCACCACTCTCTTCATAAATATAGGGCATTAATCAGACAAAAAAATAAAAACGTTGGGCGTAGTGTAACTTGGGTAGAATATGCAAAACGCCCAACGTTTTTATTTTTTTTGTCTGATTAATGCCCTATATTTATGAAGAGAGTGGTGGGATGACTGGTATCTACGACCTACCAAATTATTTTGTAGCTTTTAGTGCATAAAAGCGTTTAACTTAAAAACTTTTTTACTTAACTTATTTTTAAGTTTTTAGTTTTTATTCGTGTTAATCTCTTCAGTTGTCATTGCGTAAAATAGGTATTCTATTATATTACCATCATCAGTATTTCAGCGTTGCGTCTCGATTGCAACTGAGGTCTACACCTTGGAGCCCGAGGTTCACTTTTCTGTTTTCCGGACGGACTCACGGACATAGAGACTACCGCAGATACATGCGTTCCTCATGCGAACTTTACGTGTGACTCCACACATCCTCCACAGCATATTCATCTGCGTGACACACGGCTAATGCATATATCGCTCTAGCAAAGCCTACGTTTCACAGCCGCCACAGGCCTATTGATTATTTTATAAACCTGCCTCTTCAACATACCCCCAGTTTTGGGGTTGCAGATAACAACACTCATCTCACGTCGCTTAGCCTTTGTATCAATCAATCTGCAGTCGCTTGACATACAGAACCCAAATACTTAACTTGGTCTTCACACTCGCCACTCGCTGTTGAGTTCATCACCAAATAGGTACTCAGCCTTCGTCAAATTTAGCTTGAGCCCACCGTTCAAGCGCCTTAGTTCACACGTTGCACACACCAGGCCCTGTCCGTGTATGCCAGCGCGTGCTTTGCGCCGCGGTAGTTGGTTGCCCCGACCTCTTTATCTTTGAAGACTGGAGTAGAGATATTTTAGCCTCCATTTTCTTGGGACCTTCCTAGTGAGAAGTAAGCGGTTGAAGAGGTAAGGATGCCCACATCACGGTTTCCAGGCCTCGATGGGAACTTCATCGGCTCCGCCAGCTTTCCAACTCTTTTTTGTACCACTTAGGTGACAGACAAGCACGTGGTTCACTTGATGGGAATCGGTCACTTTCATGCGACAAAGAGCATTCTGCATTTTCCTGGTGTTACCAGTGGCATAATACCTTGATTTGGAAGGAGATGCGTAGTTGCACTTTATGCTACTTGTGCAACAGCTCGTGGTAATAAGAGCGCCACTAGCCTCACCGCACTTGTGTCCATCATTAGAGACGCCGAGAATTGGTTTTGTCGAGCCTAGAATAGTTACCTGAATCTATCCCATCCCATAAGCATCACACGACCATATGATAATCCTTTCGCTATAGCGTGTCACCCTCAAAATGTCGGACATCCGGACATAGTTACTCCATTCTCTCCACTAGATGCACCTGTGTAGATCAAGTGATAGCCATCCCCAATGAACCGGGGTTTAATTTTCCTTTCACCAAGTATCGTGCTGGAACGCCACGGCAACCCTCTACCTGAAAAGTACTTCGGTTAACTCCCGCGCTAGACCGATCGTGACAATGTTCCATGTTGCCAAATGGAGATTGTTTTCGTATAGGGTATTGTGTTTTAGCTATAGGTACCCGCTCTAGGTATGGGAGCCCTAACTCACTTATCACAGAAGTCGGGTGAAGCTTCTACGCGCCGTTATGCGGCGATGCCCTCTCTGTGACAATATTTATAATTTTATGTGTCGTTAAAAGATTGGCTATTATTATATTGGATGGCGTTAGTGGGGACGACTATTGTCAAATTACCCAACCCAGAGAGGAAAACCTACGCCTCCTAACCTAGAGCCTTGTCCATCAATCAGCATGTGAGGATGGCTCGGGCTCCGAGGGTCTTGTTGGGGCCCTCATTAATATATTGCCTTCTTAAAGTATTCCACTAGTCAAGCCCTTTCATTTGATACCCATGTTGAAGGGGGTGTGAAGAAATATATACTTAATTCGTAATTGTTAGCGGCCATATTAGATAAACATTTTTGCATAGTGTAGGTACTACTATAATATTGTCCTTGTCAAGATTTTCTATTTGATGCCCATATCGAAAGGTTGCGAAAAATGTAACCTGCCCTTTTGTTGGCGGCCATATTGGATTTTCTTTTTTTCACAGAAAACTATATTCTATTAGTCAAGCCCTTTCATTTGATATCCATAATGCGGTAGTTGTGGAAATATGCGTAAGCCGCCATTTTGTAGCGGCGGCCATCTTGGATTTCATAAAACTACAGTTTAACCAGACCAGATCTTTTACTTGATACCCATATCGAAAGAGTTGTGAAAAAATATGTACCTAGGTAACTTGCCCCTTTGCTGGCGGCCATATTGGATTTTCTTTTTTTTTTCACAGTGAATTATATTCTACAAGTCAAGCCCTTTCATTTGATATCCATATTGCGGTAGTGGTGGAAAAATACGTAAGCCGCCATTTTGTAGCGGCGGCCATCTTGGATTTCATAAAACTAAAGTTCTATCAGACCAGATCTTTTATTTGGTACCCATATTGGAAGGCTTGTGAAAAATATATAACTTGCCTTTCTGCTGGCGGCCATATTGGATTTTCTTTTTTTTTCACAGTGAATTATATTCTACTAGTCAAGCCCTTTCATTTGATATCCATATTCAGGTGGTAGTGGAAAAATACATAAGCCGCCATTTTGTAGCGGCGGCCATCTTGGATTTACAAGAATACAAAATACAATATCATGTATTGTCACCTAACCCAAACATATGTGCCAAATTCCAGAACAATCCGTACGCGGGAAGGGGGTGTATTTTCAATTACTAGATTTGACCCAAACAAACACCCTGAGTTAAATAAAAGCGTTTAAAAACTATCCTATCTCTCAAGTTGGATCGAACTGCACATGGTGTGCGAATTTTATTATAATCGGTTAAGTGGTTTAGGAGTCCATTGAGGACAAACATTGTGACACGAAATTTATATATATTAAGACTAGAAGCAAATGTACCACTGGTTCGAAACGCGGCCTAGACCTGATAAGATATCTGCTGACCCCTTCAAAATACAGGTGATATATAACAAAGATCAGCTATAAAAAAATACTATCATCAATATCGTTGTATTTTCTACACGTTTCAGTATCACGATAAACAGAAGCCTTTTACCGAACGAGGCTTTGTATAAATAGCCCCGCTACCGACGACATGTTTGACAACATCCCTTATCGGAAGCTACAGGCCTGATGAGTTGCCTGAATCCTTTGTCGAATATGCGGCGCTCGTTGCCTGGTAAACGACCGTTGGCCTGGTAAACGAACGGTTGGGTCGCACGGTTTGGTTACTGGATAGAGGTTTATTTATTGAAGCTACAACGTATCATTACGTAAAGCTTTCAATATATATGTAGTAAATGCAAAATACTAAAAGTATTGTCATGTACCGTCAACGATAAAAGTTGCTGAACAGTAACAAATAGGTCTGGGAATGTTTGTGTTGTCGGTACACGGTTTATGTTAAGGAAATATCTCGTTTCTTATTCCTTTTTTACTTGTTTAAAGCAGATCACTGATAAATGTTGTCCTTCTGAACGAAGTTCTAAGTGAAATTCTTGTTTTATGAGTTCATTGCACTGGTAGTGTATATCCCAACATTTGAACCGCGACCAATCGCAAGTGACTTAGTCATTAGACTACCGGAATTATACCTACAGTAAAATCTTGCTTACCAGTATATTATGACGTCTATAAAACCTACCGACACAGAAATAATTAAACTCACTAATGAGTTGCAATATACATTGAATACATACTATGTTGAGCTCGCTGTTAAACAGGCGTAAAACGCGTAATGCAGTGCACAGCGTTCGTTAGCCCCAGGGTTGTCAAAAATTTCCACAATACATAAAAGGCGAACTTTTTAAAATGAAGCATGATTAAAAATTAATATCTGGGGATTATGTCGGATATACGATATGGAGAATTAGCTGGTTATAATGCGAATCTCAATTGAGTTGGTGGACGTTATTTATTTTGAACTTTTGAGCATACATGCCCTGTTTATCCCCAAGGAATTGTCCGAGGTGTATTATACCCACGTTATAAGGGTGTCTATTATTACCAACTGAGTACCTACATTAGGGTTAGAAAATGGGAAAAGGGAAAGATAAAGATGAAAAACATTAGTTTATATATAAACGAAAAAGTATAGTAGCTTAGTGGTTAAAAAGTCGGCTTTACTATGGAATGGTGCAAATAGAAGAAGAAGCAGATACTTATTTTACAATTCTATTACATATATTTGTTATTATTTTGTAAGGCAATAAATGGTTTATTATTATTATTATACGGATGGATCACTGTTATTATTCTCCTTTATATATATTATTATTATATAATAATAATATAAAGACTATTAAAATTATATTTTTGTGATTAATTTAATTGTATGAAAATAAATGAATTGATATTATATAATATATTTTTTATAGAATAGGTATATTTAAAAATGTAATTTTATACTTATTTTACACTTATTTTATATATACTTATTTTATACTTATTTATATTTCAAGTAATTGAAATGAATTTTAATATTTATTGAATAGCCACAACGAGCAAAACAAAAATATTTTCAGAGTGGTGACAGCCCTAAACATTAATGAACTCGGTCAATGCATTCCCGCGCAGGTCGGCCATGATTTACAGTGATGCTTTTACGATGTTTTTTTTTTCAAGTACCAGCTCATAGCAGGTGGCAAATAAGTCATCAAAATTCAAATCGACAGCAGTTACAAAATAGCGCTCTGACCGAGTTCTCCTCTCGTAATATCACTGGCACTAGATTCAGTTCGAAAAAATAGATCAGTATAATCATAATAGTCAGACATTTATGAGAAAGATGTGATTCTTTCATAATGGTTACCTGGTTAGCATCTTTTTCATTAACATACTACATTGTAACGATTTGTTACATTGAATGCAAAATAATTCTGCGTATACTACTTTTTATGCTGACTGTACAGTCTCAGAAGTAACTTGACACTTTTCAAGTTATCGCTCTAAAAATAATCATAAAATCATAAACATTTTTTTTTTAAATTATCGTCTATAGATAACAAAAGTTTACATCCACAATATAAAATAATAATAAAAAAAAATCCATGTTAGCGACGCCGCGGGTAACAGCCTAGTTGAATATAAAACAACAAATTGTGTGATATTACCTACGATGTTCTAGTAGGGCTTGGCATCATATACCAAGTTTATTGCACTAAAGTAATACTAGCATGGATTAGCACCGCGGGGCTAATTACGGAGAATCGACCTTCAGTTGACCTTCGCGTATCATGTGTTTATAATATATTGTGACACATATTAGCGGATAATTTTTAGCATACGAGTACTTATACTGTTATTAATTTTCATAATTGATCCAACCTAGCTCGATCAGATAGCCACTTTCTTATTGAAGATTGACTTTATGTAGTAAAAGAAGCAAAGTAACAAAAATCCGTTTACCTATCTATCCGTACAATTTTTTCCCATTTATAATATCAGTAAATAAGAAAGAATTAAAGGAAAGAAATGATGAAAGAAAGGAAAAGAAAGAAGAAAAAGATGAAAAAGAAGAAATTATACAAAACTAGCCGATGTTCACGTCTCCGCTCGAGCATAGGTTGATTATGGTTTTTGACCATACATCTCCGGTTCTATTCAACTTATTGCAATCAAACATAGTTTTTAAGTCTGACCAAGACCTTTCCAATAGAAAACCGCATCGAAATCCATTCAGTATTTTTGCGTCCATCGCGAATAAACAGACAAGAATGCCAGAAAAAATATTTTTGTTAATAGAATCGTTTGAATTAGGTACATAACCCATGCATTTTTAATTATTTTTTAATAATTAATAATAAGAATATAAAATATAAATAATAATAAAAAAAGATATAAAAAAATATAAGTATAAAAAAATAATATGAAAAAATTAGGTAAAATTAGCAGACTAAACTAATTTACAATTCTTATAATTTAGCTAAATGGTGAATATCGCTTTCAAATTGTATTCTATGGAGTTTGAACAACTGTTATAACAAAATTAATCTTTTCTTCCAGTGATATTAATGGCTAACCTTGACCAATGGCTAACTCTGTTTGCCAATTCAATCGCAATCAAATAACAATTCCGTGGGAGATAAACAAAAACAGAGCCACTCAAATTACCGCAGATCTATAAAACTGATTGTATATTAACGATGAAATTAAAGCTTATTCATTTTGGCAGATGCCTTACCCCAAATTCCTGTGGTCCAACACCTGGCTTTTGATCATTCTAAAGTGACAATGCGTCTAATTTTACCACGCTACGGGATTTTGTTTTTATGAGTGGCAACATCCCGTTGGGGGTACGACGACAATGCGTTTATTAATATCGAAGTGTATTGTCTATACCCTCTTGAGAAGCGCGTGGATATAAGTGGCTTTTATTAAAGTAACAAGTTGTCCAGGCAATAATCACGGATGATTTTAAAAGCGTATTTCCTCGCCGCACCAAAAGCTATCTAGCCTAATAAAATACCTGCTTTAGTTATACATACGGTCACGCCTCTTTCCCAATGCGGTAGGCAGAGACATCATGATTCCATTTGCTACGATGCCAATACACCTTTCGTTTCTTCTAGAAAGAAGAAAGGAAGAAGATATTATTGTTGCAATGTAGTCGCATACGTCATTTCCCAGGATGGTCAGCTTACCAATAAAACACAAATGATCTCTAGTACTAACTTTGGGTACTGAGGAATCAAATAATTTTTTTTATACTACGTGGGTGGCAGACAAGCACACGGCCCACCTGATGGGAAGCGGTCACCGTGGCCTATGGACGTGTGCAACACTAAGGGTATCACACACGCGCTGACTACCCTGAAGGTAAGGGGGGAGGGCTTGGAAGGGGTAGGGAGGCTAGGAAGGAGGGGTATAGTGAGCTCTGGCTACCCTACTTACCACCGGGAACACAACACGATGGTTATTATGGCCGCGGTGTTCTGTAGGGCGGAGTTATTACTCCAGTCGGACTGCTCATTTCGGACGGGAGATACCGTCGTGTCCTTACTCCTGAAGATATGATTAATCCCAATCCCAGTATTTTTTAAACCACTTCTTAGTTGACAGCAAACACACGGCCCATTTGATAGGAAGTGATCACGGTGGCCTTAGGGCTAGGCCAAACCAACGCGTTCAGCCAATCAAAGGGCGGACGTGTTCACAGATGTGGCCTTCGATTGGTCGCCGCAGCAATCGCCACCGTGGACGCGAGCTGAATGCGTTGGTTTGGCCAAGCCTTTATAGACGTGTGCAACACCAGCGGAGTCACACTCGCGCTGCCGACCCTGTAAAAACCTTTTAATTCTTGAAGAACCCCATACTGTTACAGTTAGTTTGGGGCGTATTTGAGTTGAAGGATGTACAATATAAAAATGTTATCAATATATATATCACCAATCCGTAACCCTTGCTCGAATCTAGAACATTCTACACTGTATAAAAGATAGCAGTCTATAGAAGCGCGATAGGTTTTATGTCCAAGCCTTCAAGGACGTTGTATATTACCGATGAAGTAACTGTTTATGTCTCTAGCTTGCAGTTACTTGAAATCAATACCACTGCTCCTTAGATTTCTTTATAGCAGAAAAATACTATTTTCCGAAATAAAAATGTATCTTATATCTTCTTTAACTTTTAACTAAACAAAATTTTGCCTTTAAGATTAAACCAATTTTAACAAAATTGATTTATTGGTTTATGCTTCAAAAGGTGTAGATTTATAAAATGTGAAATAATTCTTAAGATGTCCGAATTTAGTCAACTAAATTGAAAATTGACCACACGGGAATTACCACCTTTCAATAAAATAAAAATAAAAAAAATCTGTTCACCCAGTCGAAAGTTCTGAGCTAACAAACACAGTCGAATTGAAAACCTCCTCTCCTTTTTTTGAAGTCGGTTAAATAAATTTACAAGGTCACTACATGGATCGAAGGAGTAAACATGGAAAAGTACTTAGGTGACGCAGCCCATAATCTCCAGGGGTTTTCAACAATTTCAACTATACGTGTACGACACTCGTGAGAAAAGGTCTGCGAAAAACATAAGCGAATTGAGACATGTGCTAGCATTGAGAGATTTAGTTGTTTACTTCTTCTCTAAGAGGGTTCAAAGAATATCTATTAAGGAATCTGTGCCTAACTAAAACGAGTGGTGTCGATTTTCACTAAAGTTAACTAAAACCTCCAAATGTTTATTTGTGACATGACGAAATTTTAATGTAATTAAATAAATGTGTTACATTTATTTATTGAAAATCTAAATGTTAAATAGCTTCGCTAAACCAGTCCTTTATCACCTTGACAAGTTAGCCCCACTTTGCTTTTTCTACGCTCTATGTAAATAAACTTAGATATCGCCATTGGTTGTGGAGGTCAGATGGCAGTCGCTCCACGGAAAATATAGAAGTTCAGCCGCATCACAGTTAGACTGGAAAGCCGACCCCAACTGAGTTTGGAAAAAGGTTCAGAGAATGATGAATGATGACACTATGTTAATAAAAGTTTCGTATATTTTTTCCTTCCTAGTCTGTAATTCGCCTTTAATACCTTCTATGACTCAACAAAAGACTATAGCTATCTTTGATGTCTACCGAACACCGTACGGAGCTTGTCTAGCGAACACAGAACGATGAAACATCATGCTATAGCACTGCAGGACGCAAGCGCGTTATATTTAGCAGGGCTCTGTTTAATGTCGGCATGAAACAAACCGAACAAACGCATTGTAATTATTCATATATTGTTCAATATGCGGACTAATGTATCGATACTTTGATATCGGTTTATTACGATAATGCTATAGTAATTCTAATAACTACTTGATAAGAGCCGGATCTTTACGGTTCCTTGACGTCAACGGTCAAAAAGATACTCATCTTTTTGACCGAGATATCAAAGTATCGTTTTTGGTCGAAACTTTGATCTAACCTAACCTAACCATGGCCATGCCATGTGGCTGTTAATCTAAACGCTATCCTAAATGTTGGTTTACCTCTAGTCCAACCACTAGACGTTAAGACCAACGATTTCTTACCATTTTTCTATACTACTTACAGACAAGCGCACAGCCCACCTGATGGGAAGACGTCACCGTGGTCTATTGACGTTTGCAAAATCAGAAATATCACACTCGCGTTGCCGACCTTCGAGGGGGAAGGGGTACTACCACAGTCGGACTTCTCAGTTCAGACTGAAGATACCGTCGTGTCCTACCTCCTACTATCATTCTACGAGTATAACCTACCCCTCTTTTGTCCAGCGGGTAACAGTAACGTGCCAAGTAATACATCGAATATTGCAAACATTCAAAGTGAAGGGCCTCAACTTACCATTAATATAAAAAAAAACAATAAATACGGAGAAATGGAAAATGTGAAGGCTGTTCAAGCTTCAATTTTCTAACGGCAGCAAACAGTTTAAGGAGTTGTAAACAATGTCATGCGTCCATTACGTAAAGTGCGATGGTGTCGTGTGTCCTCCCAAATGCCTTGACGTAATAGACGATCGGTCTTTAATGTACAACGAGCAAAAGTATGTATATGTTACGTTATTTATAAGCGTCATTCATCCTACTGAACCCACAAGGAGTCTCTGAAAATCAGCGCTGTCATGCTACCTGCATGACAGCATTAAGCTGAGAGGCAGCCTAATCCTATGCGAATGTGATGTGCCTATTGGATAACCTTACACCCCGGTAATTAAGACCTGAGACGGCGTGCGGTTTTAGTCGGTTCGATCCCGACATAACTACCCCCGATGGCCGACGGGGGTGGTATCCATGGGGATTTCCGCACGATAAAAAAAAAGGTGCAATAAGGTTGATTGATTCTTAATAATTATTAACAATTCAATTTCTTTAACTCCATATTTCCTTATCACTTTATATTATTCATAAATAAGAATAGTTACCAAAGTTTCAAGCAAAAATATATTACATCTGATCCATGTAACCTTGATTGTGTATTCCCAAAGTTAACACGATTCAACAACGCGTATAAACGTTACGACCGAACGCCATTCTCGTCAAGACAATATTGTCATTTCGTGAACGCCGTATTGCGTGCATCTAAATCGCACAAAAGCTCGCAACAGTCAAGACAATGCGAGAATCTGTCTCGCATAATATAAAGGTACGATAAACACTGGAGCCCCTACCATTTGACTGTTATTATCACCTTTATTATGCTGTTATATCTCCAACTTTTGTTATTGTAACCCGATAAAATATACAACAGTTTGTGTATCAAATCGGAACAAGCTTTCAACACAAGTACTTGAAATACGTAACTAGCACTAAAACGTTTATTTACTGAATGTATTGCGATTTATTTTGTGTTATTGTGTTACTTATAGTATCAGACCAGAAGGTCGCTAAACGATACTCTCTGGAGGCAAGCCTTTTGTTCATCACAGAATAAACTTAAGAATAACATGTACAGATGCCGGCACGTAGCGTGGCCAGGTTTTGGAGTAGTTCGCGCATCGTGCACTTTGAGCTAATCAAATGATTCAAAGTACGAATGAACGGAACTTTGATTCGGTACAAGACGTCTCTCGGAGACATATGATTGGTCCGTCAAGTGACGTCACTTGACGGACCAATCATATGTCCGCGACGGCGCAACCGCGTCTCCCACGACCCGCTCATACCTCAAAGGGGACCAAAAAATCGACCTTTGCGCATTGACGCGTCCGGCCAATTGACGTGCCGGCATCTGTATAATGCCTATAATATTTGAGGAGTTTCAACAATTTTTTACTGTGATAACTGGATTTTGATAAAAAGGGACCTTGAAATAAAGGTTAACTTCCCGAATGGAAGTACCTTTATTTTTCAAAATTGAAATCCCAAAGTTCTAAGATAACTGGATAACTAATGATAACAATATTAATAAAATTAAACCCAATAGATAACCTTCTTTTTACAACTTGGTTAAAAAGTAAAATCTGTGAAACGGATTAAATTTTCACTCTCACACTTAACCCGTATGCAAAAAAGTACTAGGGTAACATAAGCACCAAGTTACACAAAGCCCTACAAAACGGTATCACAGAGATAAGAGCGGAGTGTGGCGGATCAATTGTTTGGAGTGCTCTCGAGCTCTCAAACTGTTTGCACACCCATCCAGTTGACACCGTTCCACAGATTATCGCATCGGAAATATGATGTCATAATCGTTAATAGCTATCATATATGTGAGATACAATAGCATGAATATTGACAGTTTGGAAATCGTTTATTGAAAGTAGGTGTAATTAATTCATTTATTTGATACTAGCTATTACCAGTGCTGTGGAATTCTGATCCCATTCCCGCAACTCATGGGGACTTATTCGATGGGATAAAAATAAAATGTGAATGTGGAAGTTAGTGAAGCTGTTTGTTGCTCCATCGCGCTCAAACGGCTGAATGAATCTGGTTGAAATTTGAATTACAGGGATAGATTATATTATGGAACATATAGGCTTTTAATGCTGGAAAATTGAGGGTACACACGACGGTATTTCCCGTCCGAACTGAGCAGTCCTACTGGGGTAGTACCGCCGTCCTACAGAAGACCGCGGCCATAATAACCATCGTGTTGTGTTCCCGGCAGTGAGTAGGGTAGCCAGAGCTCACAAACTGACCCTCCAACCCCCAATACCCACCACCAATCCCCCCTAAACCCCTCCCCCTCCAGGGTTAGCAGCACGAGTGTGACACCCCTGCTGTTGCACACGTCCATAAGCCACGGTGACCGCTTCCCATCAGGTGGGCGGTGGGCTTATCTGCCACCTAAGTATGTAGTATAAAAAAAGGTTTCCATAATATACGAGAACGGGCAACAGTTAGGTAATATAATAAATCCACCTCCTTCATTACTAGAGAGATAAAATAAAAGCAAAATAAACAACATCCTATAGAAAGTACAATGCTATATTCAAACTTCGTTAGCGACGCCGAATGTCATGCGATATGCTGACGTAATAATGATAATAGGTTGCAATAATACGTCATGCAAAGTCAGGGTTACGGTCGTATCTGATAAGATACTGTATGTAACCTGTTCAAAGTTATGGACACATATTATTATGAAAAGTGTCGACTAAAATGACGCAGATATTTTAAGTACAAATCAAGGAGGTAGGACATGACGGTATCGCCCGTCCGAAATGAGCTGTCCGACTGGTGTAGTACCTCCGCCCTACAGAACACCGCGGCCATAATAACCATCGTGTTGTGTTCCCGCCGGTAAACAGGGTAGCTAGAGCTCACTGTATCCCTTCTCTCCCCACCCCTTCCTAGCCTCCCCACCTCTTCCTAGCTTTCCCCCTATCCTTCAGGGTAGGCAGTGCGTGTGTGTCACCCTTAGTGTTGCACACCGCAGTGGCCGCTTCCCATCAGGTGAGCCGTGTGCTTGTCTGCCATCTACGAAGTAAAAAAAAACTAAAATTTTTCATCTTAACGATTTTCCAGTTGCATCCAAAGTTTGCACTTTGGAGTCCAGTGTCCATTTAATGTTTTAGAGATAGACTAGAAATGTGCCCGCGACTTCGTCCGCGTGGTAATGGATTTTTATAGCCTTTTTTCAAATTCCATTTCCAAAATTAAAGTAACCTTTGTTTCTCCTTATAACATCAGCTATCCGCAAGTGCAAGTCCCCTCAAATTCGGTCAAGCCATTTCAGAGGATAGTCGGAAAAAATATTCAGACAGACAAAATTATTAATAAAATATTGTATTGGTATATATATCCGTGTACCACGTATACATTTAAATGCACTTAGTAAAAAGTGGTTATGTTAATATACCAAACAAATGATCGACGCCACAGGTGACCAGAAGGCTGGACTCTATCTTGCACAGAGAATCAGCATTGCCATTCAGCGTGGCAATGCTGCTAGCCTTCTGGGCACATTACCAGTCAGTGATGATGCGGAGGAATTTTATGACGCCATGTAAATATTTAATTTGTTTAGTTTGTATTTTAATGTAAATAATATTTAATTTTCATTGTATTTTTACAAAAAAAAATTGATTTATGTGTATAGATAAAGTACAGATGTCGGCTTTTTGGAGAGCGATTGCCGTCTGAACTTCCATACTCTTGTGAGGAGAGCCTAAGCCACAACCACGTCCTTTGTGTAGCAGAGGCACCGGCTAGCAGCCCTATTCACCTTACTATCCTATTTAAGGTTCTTTAATATCATGAACTATCTTTAAACATGCACATAACACCGTGGTATTTTCCATAACACCCATCGGCATTATCATAATCCATCGTTACACACCATGCCAGTTGCCTTTACGAGCGACGCCATGAATAGGTAAGTAGGTGACGGCATTACACGAGCCTGCAGGCTTCGTAGCTCGTATTTGCTTTTTTAATAGTCGTGTACGAAGGTCGGAGACGTAGGTTACAGATATAGTCGGGGAGGCAGCAAAATAGAAGTGAACTATAAAAAAAATCTAGCACAAACCTAGACCATTTTTATCTAAAATCCCCTAAGATTCCCCCCTCCCCCTCCTCCTTCTTCCCAGTTGATCAGCGAGGATGGTGAGGTAATGTTGGACTCAAACCGACTAAAGCCTCACGCCATCTCGGGTTTTGAAATGTTAGGGTATAAGGTGGCCCCATAAGGCATTGTCCACACACCCCAGATGGACAAACCGAGACTAGATTATACTTTGTTTTATTTTTGGTCTCAAATAACCGATTGGGAGTTTGCCGTCAATCGGTTGCTTTTGCCAGACCTCTTGCTGTTATTGAGAATTTTTTACCGAAAAAATCCAATCAACGAGCATCGAATATTAAACTCGTTCATAGCGGAACAAATCGCTACTACTGCGCCACGTTAGCAAATTTGATCCAATAATCAATTCTTGCATGAAATTGCGTAATATTGCGAAATGTTACACAACATTTGACATCAGTACGGACTTATTAAGAACTTCCTCAAATGTATTACGCAAGAAATGATGTTCAGTGAACACGAGGCTTTAAGCTACGACGTAGGCGTCTACGATCTCGGTGCGGCTACGCCGTAGAAGCTACGACGTAGTGCCCTCATAAAGTTAAGTAGATCTAAGTATTATCTTTTCCTCAAAAAAGAAAAATACATTCTGTGGTACGTTTGGTTTCCATATTTTATGTAACGATTCAATTGAGTATGTATTTCCTGCTATACCATTTTATTATAATATATTTTCTTATTTTTAATTCTTCCTATTAATATCATAAATTTATAAAGATAGATAGGTGGATAGTTTTTGTCACGTAAAAAAGACACTTTAATAATGAAATTTGATACAGAGATAGATTATATGATAGTGTGAAATAGCACTTAGGCCATCCCGGGAACAGATTCCTATCGTTCAGGGTTAAAATGTCCAATTCTCAAAATGTCCAACCGGTAACGAGATCTTATAATATAGGTACTCGTGTACACATTTTTGTTGGCTTTAATCAATATACGCTACGATTATGCGCTACGATTCCTAACAGCATAGCAGTTTCTTTAACGCGGCTAAAAACGCAAGCAACGCAAGATAAATAGAACGCAAGCCGTTTTTAAATAAAAATGCAAACGGTTTTAAATAAAAAACCCAAACAACGGTTTAAATGAAAAAAGTAAAACTGATTTAAATATTTTTCAAGATATCATACCAAGCTTTGTATGTATTTTCATTCCACTGCAGCTTTTAATGTTTTTTTTTTGTTTTTTGCCCAAGAGGATTGCATGACGAAAGTTGAAAAAGGTATCAGTTTTTTTATTAAAGCACTTTGTTATAGGTATATCACCTTTTGAAAGTAATAGGCTCACATACAAATCAGCTTATATACAGACCTATTGTAAACAGAATTTTAAGTCTGCTAATTTATATAACGGCTGGGTCAACATGATAACAAAAAATAATAGTAATATTTATTTTGTTTACATATTTTTTGTTGACAGTACAAAAAGTGACATTATGATTGAAATTGTCCCGAGCGCGATACTATTTTTAGCTCCAATGCATAATAAAGTCGTGTACATATTGGATGATAAATGTCATGCGACACGTGTCCATGAAGACATCAAACAACGTCATTTGACGTCACCAGACTTTTTTAAACGGCTGTTAATAACGTAATCCATATGTTAGTATTTTATTTAACCCAACCAGTTAAGCTTAATAGTTTGTGATAATAGGATTTCTGGGTCTGGGTTCTAAAACTCTCAATCGCAAATCTATCGCCTTTAACACTAGGTTCAATTTTTTAACCTATTCTAGTCCACTGCAGCACACAGGCTTCTCTCAGTGTGCCTCATAGTACCCGGAAAAATATATCGCAAGTTATGCTGAGTGGTTTCAATATAGTGACTCAACTTTTTCAGTAAATTCAAGCTAATCACGAAGTGTTTTCCAAGAAATTTCTGAGAAACAAAATCAGTGTCACAGCAGGCCTCCGTCGCTGTATTGCTTAGTTATTTTTTAAGATGACGAATCAAGTCGCCTCATCCAGATCTTTGGAGTCCATCCAACCTCATCTATCAAATGAGGCTCAAGCGCAGGATTTCCTTATAGGGTTAGACGGAACTCACTTCTATATAATAATTGCTATTGATTTTACCAAAAAAATAAAAGAAAAAAAAGGGGTTAAAAAGAGTAAGCGAACCCCGGGCTCCAAAACGAAAGGTTTGCGAATAACTTAGGATGGATCTTCTTCGCACGTTCTTATGAAGAAGAAGAAGTCACGCCAGGTGAAGTCTAGCAACGTCACTGGGCGTCATGTAACGTGTCTAGTGTGTGGCATGACATTTGTCGCCTAGTGAGTCCGCGGCTTAACGGTGCTAACAATCAGTTGTCGCGATAAGTTCGCAAAAAGCCGGATTAAGTCGGATTGTTATTCTGGCGCTGATACCGAGCGACGGCTAGAGATAAATGGATTAGATTAACTTCACGCTTCTTGCCTCGTTGTGGGACAGAAGCATAACGCTTTGTATCACAGACACTTTTTTATGTAATTTTTTCAAGTTTCGTGGCGGTCGATTTTCGTCGAACTTAAATAATATAATAACACACATAACATAAACTCACGCCTATATCCCCGAAGGGGTAGGCAGAGGTGCTAGCAACAACATTTCGCCAGTTTATGTTTAGGTCCCAATGTAATAGGTGGCGAGCCTATTGCCATTAACCGGGCACTATAATAATTATGCAATAATTAAATATATTTGTGGGTTTCTATTACAGTTATCAAATTTAAATTATTATTCAACAGTATAATAGACAGAGGTGAAATAAGTGTCTTATTTGTAATGAATCAACTCAAATACTACGGGACTGATTTTAAAAATTCTTCCTTCAGAACAAATTCGATATTTCTTTTTATCCCGTTATCGGGGCTTACACTGGTTGAATCTTGAGGCAGTACTATTAATGATTACTAGTATTTTTTATACAACTCAAGTGGCAGTCAAGCACACGGCCCAGTGATCACCGTGGCCTATGGACGTGTGCAACACCAGGAGCGTCATACTCGCGCTGCCGATCCTGAAGGTGGGGATGGGAGGAGGGAAATGGGAGAGAGGTTGGGGGGTTGAGAGAGTATCTGTACTGACAGCATAGATCCCTCGCGTGAGCTCTGGCTACCCTACTTAACCTATACATATGTATAGGTTAGACCGCGGTAGCTTAGTGGTCTGGGTAATGGACTGCTGAGACGAGGTCTCGGGTTCGATCCCAGGTTCACCATGGCACACACAAATGACTTTTCGATGCTTTTCGAAGTTATGTGTGTATTTATCTCAGGTTTATAAGTGCCCGGTTAATGGCAATAAGCTCGCCACCTATTACATTGGGACCTAAACATAAACTGGCGAAATGAGGGTGCTAGCACCTCTGCCAACCCCTTCGGGGATATAGGCGTGAGTTTATGTTATGTTAATGTATAGGTTAGGTTATTACAAACCTATGTACCAATGGATTACTATTTAATTTCGTTATCTGCTAGTTATTTAAACTTTCTCCCTCCGTCAGTAAATTCGAACCGACCGAAACTATATTATTTTCTATCTAACCACTATTAACTTTCGATGTAGTCAGCTTTCTTTTACTATAATAGACTGACATTTCGCAAATTGCTATTAATTCTCTTCTTTATGACTGAATAAACTGTCTGTAGTATTTGAAATTCTGGATTGCGAGAAAAGGGTTATTGACCTTTGGCGCATGCACCGCGGGACTGTGACTAAAGGAAACAGTGACTCACTGCGTTGTAGTTTGGATCGAATATTGCAACACTGCGGGGAATCTTTCGACATAGTTCAGATGTTATTTTATTACTAGCAGTGTGTCCCGGAGTTAGGGTTCCCAACCATACTGTTAAAAACAGTTATTACTTATTTTTCCTTTTTTTCACCACAAATACTGTTTTCAACATCTAAGTCTGACATTTATAGTATGCCCACTATAAATGTCCGACTAAAAGTTTTATTTAATTAGACTGCCGTCAGTGCAGCGCTGCCACAAACAAATTACATTACTGTAGTTTTTAATAATGTATCCGGAGTTAATTGATTTCAAAATGATATATGAAAAAGAATCAGAAGATAAAAAAATATGGAAATGTGGTGTGGCATAATGAGGTTTTCAAAAATGACTAAATTAATAACTTCTACGTGAAGTTCCAAAAATATGTATTTTTCAACATTAAATAAATACCTAACAAATAAAATACTGTTCAGTTTTCTAAAATACTGTTCAATATTCTTCTCAGACCTAAATATACTTTTTTCTTGGAAAAAAAGTTGGTAACCCTACCCGGAGTCCAACAGGCGCCTTCTATAATCATTTATTTACCAAAAATATCACTAGCCGACGCCCGTGGCTCCACCCGCGTGGACGTCGATTTTCACGTTTTTTGACTATATCTCCAGTTCTACTCAACCGGTTGCAATCAAACAAACACAGATTTTAAGTCTAACAAAGATTCGTCAGTAGTTTTTGCGAATAAACAGCAAACAAAGACATCTCAAGAATTCAAAAAAAAATGTTCGGAATTGTTCATGTAACATCACCCAAGTTTTTTTTATATCTCCAATGTCTGTACATTTACTATTTATATTCAATGAAATTGTTTTTTTTTATTAAACTTTATGCACATATTCACACACACACAGGCGGACTAAGCCATAGGCATTCTCTACCAGTCAACCAAAGGTGATGCAGAGAATAAAAAGCCTTATAAAGAAAGATAGCGTTAAATATAAATTTGATTGTTCATACACCCAAAAGAACTTATTTGAGTAGTATGAGTAAATGATTTTTTTATTCTTCTGACTGAGAATAAGTTCGCAGAATCAAATGTAACAGTGATTTTGTTTATCACAAATTTCTCGGAAAACACTTTGTGATAAGCTTAGATTTACTGAGAAAATTGAAATAAATGAACTGAGTCACTGTGTTGAAAATGTGTATTGAAGTTCAGCTATTGTTCATTTATATTCACGTATTATTTCCCCAGCAGGTAGGCAGAGGTTAACAATGACTTCTCGGCAACTGTTTTTGGTCTCACTTAATAGGGACGACCCTATTTCCGTTTACCAAACACTTTTTACACACTCCGAGTTAATTTTGTTGGATCCGGGAATGTATTGTCCGCCTTTATGTCATACCATGCTAAAATCGAACCCTGAACCAAATATCAGCATATCTGTTCCGCTGTTGAACGTGATTCAGTGACAAACATTCAAAAATATTCACGAACTTTACTTTTATAGAATAATCAACCATATCGTATTATTGAAATTAATGTTCTCAATAAAACTGTTATTCCAAAAAAATATTACCTTTTTACAAGTCTCATTCCCACGGAAATTCTAGGTGCTACCGAGAATTTCTTAACAGGAAAACCCATGCTCGACCTGGCAATCGAACTCACGACCCCACGCAAACTTGAGCGACCAACGAAGCAGTGAACAAATAAAACGATGAAATAAATTCACTATTGTCAACGGTTTCACTCGTTCAAGAAAAAGGATCCCCTTTTGAATTGAAGTTCTTTGAAGTCGGTGCTAACAAACTGGTATATTATACGCGTACTTTTACGCGTAATACGGAACAAAGAAAACGGGAAAGGAATTTTTTGTGTATTCTCGAATTTTCTCGAGTCTTTTTTAATAGTCCTTAGATAAAAACATGATACAATTTTTTTTGTATTTTGATATTTTGACACCGTAACTTCAGTTACTGTTAGAACATTATTGAAGATTTTAATAATGTATGTATTTCACATTTCATATAATATTTAAATTTTTGTTTTAACTGAATATTAATTTCATTGTATTTGCATTTTATACATGCGCAGCACTAGTGGGACGGGTGAGTTTACGCGTACGCATTTTGTTATTATCATTATCCAATTTGACCAATTAACTAAACTTTTTAAATTAACTAAAATATAGACAATCAAATTTAATACTTAGTCTAAAATCAATTAATTTTAAATTACTTTTTATTTTACATCACAAGTATAATATTAGTAGGTTAAGAAGTAGGATTGTTAGTAAATAAGTAAATAAGTTTAATAGTATTTGAATGACCTGTTAAACATTAAATTAAATGAAGTCGAGTAATGTTATCGGAAATGGTAATCGTCACGGCACTCACCGCAACCCTAACGACGTAATATTAGGTGACTGCCGAGCCGATTACCTACCTCCTGGCAATTAATCATTGTATTACTGGCAATATTATCTAGTTAGTATAATGTATTTGGTGGCAATATTATAATTTTATAATCGCAATAATACTGAGTTTATTACATTTTGTGACAAAATTTAGTGATGTTTTGCTGATATTTAGTTAAGTGAGGGTAGTCCGCAAATTTCCGAGAATCATCCAAGAAATCAATCTAACAATGAAAAAGTTATTTTTTTAAATGACAAACAGCCGATATATCTATACTAATATCATAAAGAAATAAAGTTTGTGTTTGTATATTTGTTAAATTGTAAGGTGTAATCTCGGGATCTACTGAACCAATTTTAAAAATTCTTTCACCAAGAAAGCCACATTATCCGTGAATGTCATAGGCTGAATATCATCACGCTACTGCCCAAGGGAGCGGAGCAATAATCATAAATGTGAACCATTCCGGTAGATTCCCATACATTTTAGGAAAACTGATAAATTATGAACATATTATGTGAGTTAAAAAGGGTGCATCGGGGTTTGAAATACGCCACGGGCGAAGCCGGGGTGGGTCAGCTAGTCTACGATAAAATTCTGCCATAGTCAAACGTACGCTGTAGATTCGTGTGTTACTTCATTTATGTGTTACAATGAACAATTGGCTAGTTGATTTTGTTGGACTCGTTACGTATCCTGTTCGAATTAGTACACTGAACTCGTATTCTTTTTCCTGTTTATGTATGAGTCAAGTTTGTCATTTGTTAGATCGAATTTTGGACGTATTTTTTTCGAGAATAGACCCACCCTCAGTAATAAAATACTACCATAGGTAATCGGTGATACTACCCAAAAACTCTCAACCAATCACAAAGTAGGTACTAGGACGTCAGAAACGAAACGAGTTTAGTTTATCCTTGGGAAGGGGTAATGGAACATTCGCAACGCGATGACGTTGCGATTGTTTGAGAAATGTTTGGAATTGAGAAAGTGTGTTGTCATTGCTTTTCCCCATTTTTTACTCTTTTTATATCGAATTCTGTACTATACAGCAAAAGAAACTGTTTTAAAACAAGAAACAACTTGGCATTATAAGTGATATAAATATGAACGAACTTTTAAAATATGAAGCTAAAAATATTTAATATGTCTTCCAGTTCTGAGTCCCTGGTACTTAGTACTAAATATCGAGTTTTACTGTTTAGCCGATATAAACTTTCATTTCATGCTTTAACCTATTTATGAATCGTAAAAAAGTCAAGTACTGGTCGAATTGCGCAAGGCAATTGGCAAATTACATGCATTGCATAATTTAGTAGCTACGAGCCATTAAATGGTAACCTACAATTTCTAATATTCCATGAAATGTAACTTTCGATTAACCTTTGAATCAAAATGGTCGCTCATGATAACAGTCAAACCCATTTACACTTTTTGGAAAAGTTATTTTAACTACATAATTACCTATGGTGTGTATATACATTGAAACAGCAATGTGAGGTCCAATTCTCGTAAAAAATATGTTTAAAATTCAGTCTTGTCTCGATCTCATATCAATCTCCCAAATGGCAATAAGGAGATTTATATGAGATCGAAACTAGACTGAGACTGAATTTTGAATTTATTTTTTAAGACAATTTGCCTTCTGATGTCTTTGGTTAGAAAAAGGCTATCAAATTCACTGATAGATGCGGAATGGGCGTGTATCAATAAAATACTATCATCTACTCTAGAAAACATTGTTCTACATCTAAATTGATAAAATCAAAGATCTGCCTACATTCCAAAATTTGTAGTGATGTACAAAATTATTAATAAATTTATGACAAAATTTAACGACACGAGCTAATCGCGCGAGATGAACTGAACTGTTACTCCTAAAATTGTCGTCTGACGTCAAAATAACATTAATCAAACCGATCACGATCTTCATAAATTACGTGTGAGTCACATGGAGCAGGTCAGGAGGCAACACTAGCTTACATACAGGTTATACCGACGTCGTCCACATCACAAAGGAATGAACGGTGCGTCTAATGAAAATTGTTTTTCTTTGCGGATCGGTGTTTGGCGTGCTAACAAAGAAAATATCGATGTTTGGGTTACGTTTTAGAAATTAATTATCTGCTGAAATTACTTTGATGAGCAACAAGAGAATCATTTCGTCTTGTCTATTCAAAAATTCAGTATTCTTATAGTGAGCCCAGTCAATGACACTGCGCGAATGTGTCTAAAAAATTGCGTTGTTGTTGAAAAATGTCTACAAAAATGTTTATTTAGCTGCAGATTCATTAAAAATACGTATAAAATTGAAACAGAAATTACCGTTTTCTTTTATTACATCACTTATTTATTAAATCGCATTACTGTTCTAAGACGCAGACGCGCAAAAAAGTACCGACAATCGAATCCATCTATCATCATAAATAGTGTAATATTAATTATTTTCTTATTCAAACTACTTTTTTATTATAACGTTCAGTTACGCTTGTGTAAACAGAAACAAATATTTGTTTTTATTATCATAATAATGACTGTTGACAAATTTTCGAAATTTGAATTTCTAGCAAATTTATTCCAAATTCAATTTTTATTTACGAAATACTAACGGCAGATAGACAAAATTCAAAAAAAAAATAACGAAACCTCAACATCCAACATCGATCCAAACAACACTCGGTTAACACGCCAAACACTGGCACAAAAAGACACAAAAAGCACATATTCACCTGAAGCTGTTGTGTTCAGTGGTGCCGGCTTAGTGCCGGCAACTGCATATCGGTCACAAAAACTGCACAGACACTTGTCTAATGGGCTATAGTGCAACCCGCGCGCGTTCGAGGTGCGTCCTGGACTGAGGGTCGGCTCGCGCCGCGCCCGCCCGCCGCGGTCGATACTCGCACAACAGGTCTCTATGCGTGCGCCGAAATGTAAACACTCCTACACCCGCGTCTCCTCGGTTCACTACTGATGGACCTAAATCCGTATTGGTGCACGAACAACTGCACGTACGACGTTTTAATTATGCACTAACATGACTATGGGGGGTTAGGGAAGGTATGCACAGCCAAACACAAAAATTCATGGCAGTCGCTAATTGCGTGGTGTTTCTGAAGTCCTGGTAGATTGAAGGGAGCGTTGCGCAGTCAGTGGGGAATCAAATGTTTTTTTACGTCGTTACTACTATGGCGTACCTATAATGATTAAAGTATTTTTTATGTATAAATTAAGGCTAAACCAACTTTTTTTCTGATGGGAAGCAGTTACCGTGGCCTATGGAAGTGTGCAAAACCTCGTCCGCGTCACATTCGTGCCACCAACCCTGTAAAAACCTTATAGTGACCTTCTTGAAGAACCCCATATTGCAGACGTTAGGAATTAAAGAATTAGGAATCAAAAAGAAGGAAAAAAAGAATACACGCGCGTGTAACTAATAACGAATACTTATTAAATAACAACTTCAAACAAAATAAATAAAATATCAATCGCGTTCTGCCTTCCCGTCAACCCTCATTAAAACGTAAACAAATACTTATATTGACATTACACTTATGGGCGCTCGAACATTTTGTTACAGTACCGTATTCGACGTATTTAAATAGGCATAGGTGACCAAGTGGGTACTTATTACAATCGGGAGATTCCGAGTTCGATCCTGACTTTTACCCTACTGACATAAACCATAAACCCATTCCTTACATAAGCAATTTATCGTACCCGAAGAGGTTGAGAAGAATACTAGTTTTTTTTCTTTTTGACATAGGTAGGTAAAAATTACGTAATTTCCGCTTCATACATTCCCGTTGTAAACCGAGGTAGTGTGTTGGTTCGATACATTTTTTTTTTCATATTCAGTCTATCAGATTAACTGCACCCCGCCTGATGATAAGCAGGGGTTAAGTTCATAAATAGTGGCCACCATTTGCAAAGGTTGCCCCTAGTAAGGTGTTACCCAGACGGCCTTGACAGATGCTTTTTCACACCCCGCTTGAAGAACCAAGGATTGTAAGAAGGGAAAACGTGCTTAGGTTCACGGCATCTAACCTGGCAAGATTTTGGAGTAGTTTGGGCCCAACTACTCCAAAACTTTGCCAAGTTAGATGCCGCACACTAAACTTATTTGTGGCAAAATGCGTCGCATATAAACAAGTATAGTGTGAAGCATCTAACTTAGCAAATTTTGGACTAGTGTGAGCCCCACTACTCCAAAATCTGGCCAAGTTAGATGCCGTGCACTTATAAAGCGTTCATTATCGTACAACATAGAAAGGAATCACCAAACCGCTTGGTAACCTAAAGATAAAATTATGTTGAAACACAGATTATCCAATAGTAGCACATATTTAGATGGGCCCTGTAGATTTTGGTGGGGTCCACCAATACACCCGGGCAAAGTTACGTATTGTTAAAAATAGTATAAGTAATTTAAGTATTAATACCAGGCATTAGCTAGGCAAGCAATAAATTTGAAGTGGCGGCGCGCGATATATTAACTGAATTAGTTATGTTTAGCTTTTAATTGGTCGAAATTCGCTTGACTAATGAGCGAATGTTAAGGTATTCATTAGTTATATTATTTCTTATATTTTGTAAAAAAAAAATTATACAACTTAGGTGGCAGACAAGCACACGACCCACCTGATGGGAAGCGGTCACCATACCTGATCATTTTAGTCACATCGTTATTACTACAAATTGTAAATCAAAGTCATTCGCCGTGTCTGCCTGTTTCAAAATCAATAACTACTGCGTTGGCGAATCAAAAAAGTTTACAGATCACTCGTACTCCACACCAATATTCATGCCGTTTTCAACAATGAATGGAGTGGTTCTCCAGGAAGGATTTTTGTCAAGTTTTTGTATACATTGGCTGAAACGTAATTATATATTATAATATTTCTGGAGGTACAGGAAAGAAGCCATTACCATTGTCGATGCCTTTACCTACTTTCGGTCACTTTTTCGAATTTAGTTGAATTTTGTGATTCACACAATTGTTTACAATAAAAGTAGTTGTGACATTTCGAGAAGGTACCATCAAGGTGACAACTTCTACCCTTGCCTCATAGAACATCCACACAATTTGAATTTCGAACAATTTCAAACTTTCAACCACGTATTGCGTCATAGAATTCGTCACGAATGCTTAGAAACTGACGTCACTGCCGCACCTGACGTCATAGAATGTGTTGAACATCGATATGAATGAATAAGTTATATTCAATAGTATTCATCGGCCCTTTTTAATGCTTTGACAGTTTCAGCTACTTATTGTCTTTTTATATATTTTTAATGCTTAGTCATTTTTCTTTTTGGACATTACTCACCGTACTGGGTATGAGGCGGCACTAAGGTCTTCGGCCGCCGCGCCATTCAAGGGTCTATTGGATGATTTCCTTTGAGGGGGTAAGATGGCAGTCGCTCTCATAAAGTTCAAGATAAGACAAATCACAATCAATCAATCAATTAGCCTGTCGACGTCCACTGCTGGACATAGGCCTCTCCCAATGTGCGCCATACCACCCGATTCTCCGCCTTCCGCATCCAGTCCATCCTAACTACCTTTTTCAGGTCAACGGTTCATCTGGCTGGGGGGCGTCCCACTTTCCGTTTGCCGACTCGCAGTGTCCACTCTAGGACTCGTTTGCTCCAACGGCCATCGGTCCTTCGACAGATGTGGCCAGCCCATTGCCATTTCAGCTTGCTTATACTGCAAGCTATGTCGAATCACAAGAGTGTATACGTACAGAATTTTCTAAATTACTTGAAAGTATTTTTTTAAAATTAAAACTATGTCTTCTTTCAGTAAAATTGTCTATCTAGGTACATTATTTTAGATACTTCCCTTCAATGTGGCATCGCCATGGGACTCTGCATATTATGCGTGATATATGTTATTGACTAAAGAACTGTTCAGCTCGAGCAATGGTTTGAAAAATATGACATGCATAACGTTTTTGGCCCAAAATAGTCGCAGTCGGTATGCGGTGCTTTCTTAACATAATAACTATGCATTGCAGCATAAATATTTGTCTAACTGTCAACACTGCGCATTCTTTTATAGCCGCGCCATATGCAATCCATGGGGTGTGGCTAATAATACTTTTAAAACAACTCTTCGGGCTGTTTATAGTTTTCGGAATTTTGTTTTATGCGTGCCGACAATGTGCATTTTCGTGCAAAGGCTGACCCAAAATAGGAATAGTCCTAGTTACTTCCAATATTGGACCCGGGGTCCACTTCCCCGGCAAGTAACGAAAATGCCTTTTGGACCACCTTTCACCCTGGTGTAGGCGGTGCTAGAAGACCCAAGACGGCGTGCGGTTTTAGTCGGTTCGATTTCGACATGACCACCCTCGCTGGTCGCGGGGATGCTATCCGTCGGAATTATCGCGCGAAAAAGGGCCCATTTTCTACTTCGAACTTTTTTTTATACTACGTAGGTAGACAAACACACGGCCCACGTGATGGGAAACGGTCACCGTGGCCTATGGATGTGTGCAACACTATTTTTACCCGACTGCCGAAGAAAGGAGGGTAATGTTTTTCGAGACTATGTATGTATGTATGTATGTATGTATGTATGTATGTATGTATGTCCATTTCTTTGGCACGGCCTACAGCCTAAACGGCTTGACGGATTCTGACATGCGAGGTATCATTTTATTCGTCATGATTGTGTGAGTGACACTGGGTATATTAAAATTTCTAGAAAATCAAAATGGCGGATTTTTGGCGCCAAAATGAAAATCTTGAAAATTTGTCTTGCACGCTCTACAGCCTAAACGGCTCGATGGATTTTGACAAACAAGGTGTTGTTTGATTCATCATGATTGTGTGAATGACACCAGGTATATTAAAATTTATAGAAAATCAAAATGGCGGATTTTTGACGCCATTAACATTTGACTGCGATGGACGCAAAAACTGCTGAACGAATTTCGATGTGGTTTTATTTGTTTAAAAGGTCTTGGTCAGACTTAAAATCTTACGTTTGTTTGATTACAATCGATATAGTAGAACCGGAGATATGAGCAAAAATATAATAATTAAGGTTGAATTTCGGTGATGTCCCTTCACTACACGAAAATTATTAACTCCATAAGAGATAGATTTTATACTTCATTATTATCCGGGCAGCTATGTAAATAACTAAAAACTATAAAATAAAAAAAATAAATTTAAAAATTCAAAAACCCGACTGCCTAAAAACTGAAAAGAAAAAAACAAGCACTTAGATTCATGTCCGGTGGTCTAGAAACATAACAACTGAACAGTCGGGATCCATTATTCGACAGCCAATCTAATTTTTCAATGGATCCCGATTGTTCAGTTGTTATGTTTCTAGACCACCGGACATGAATCTAAGTGCTTGTTTTTTTCTTTTCAGTTTTTAGGCAGTCGGGTTTTTGAATTTTTAAATTTATTTTTTTTATTTTTTGCTTTTTGTTTGGCGTATTACCACAGATTACCTAATATTTGGTAATATGTTACGGGGGCGACTGCCGTCTTCTGACCCCGAGTGTTTAGGCTCACTAAGGCCTTCGAGGCAAAGTCAACCTCACCTGAAAGCCGTTTCATCTGCTAGGTAATTGATGGCTTTCCTATTGCGATTTGGGAGTTCAGACGGCAATAAAATTGCTCTTATAAACCAAATCTAATTTAGGTAAACATGTTTAGTTTATAAGAAGGTCATGTAAATATATTTAAGCACTCGTACTAATGAAGTGCCCTTACGACGAAATCTTTCAAAGGCTTTTTAAAATAAGTGAATTAGCACAATTTTTGTGCTGCCTCCTCTCTGACGCGGATACCTTTTAAGGAATGCTTATTACTTACGAAAAATCACTTACAAATTCCCAGTTATCTATACTTATAATAAATCTGTAGAAGTGAAAATTCTGTACATTGAAAATATCAAAAAAATAAGTAGCAGGGGGTGTTACTAGACCGACACCGATCCCAAATATGTGATTAAAAAAAATTTTGTCTGTCTGTCTGTCTGTCTGTCTGTCTGTCTGTCTGTCTGTCTGTCTGTCTGTCTGTTTGTTCAGGTATCACGCAAAAACTACCGGTTCGATTACGATGAAACTTGGTATAATTATTCTTCAATATCCTGGGCAGCACACTGGGTACTTTTTATACCGGAAAAGTACATACAATAAAAAACAAACTTAATTTTGCGGTTCAATCGCTGGACCCGATTACTGTACCAACCGCAAATAATAAGGTTGTCGTAGGTACGTCACCCGCAGTGGAGTTCACTAGATGGCCTGCGGCCAATCCGGCTGGGGTGGGAGTGGCCCTCTAGAGGGCTGCTCCGAGGCTCCCCATGTGACCCTACTCTGACTAGCAGAGGGTACAGTGGGAAGCAAGCGGGGGGCAAGCTGATTGTCCACGCGCCGATGGTTTTGTGACAGGACGACCGCCTGTCACCCTTCACCCCACCATCGGTGAAGTGGCGCGATGCTGGGGGTCAAGGGGGCCATCTTAAAACCGTAGATGGCCCAGGGTCAACTTGGAAACCGGGGGATATGCTCTAAGCAATTTTACAACTGAAGACTCACGCACGCTGTCAGCCATCAGGAGTAGTTAAGTCGCGAACTTAACTACTCCTGATGGCTGACGGGGGTGGTATCCGAAGGAACTTCCGCACGAAAAAAGGAATTTGAAACGGAATTCAAAATCCACGCGGGCGGAGCCGCGGGCAACAGCTATATGATAATAAAGTACCTTCGTCTTGAAAGGAATTTGTGAAAATAAGCTCAGGTGCGTAAAAGCTATAAGTGTTGCGTCATTCATTATAGATTCTACTGCGTACGCTTAACCTTTTTCTAGGGTTCCATACCCGTTTAATTCTATACCTATTTAAATATGGACTGCTAGAAAATTCGCAGTATATGACACAAAAATCAAGTACCAAGGCAATAATTTGGGACCTTGTCAATTGGGCTGTGTTAAATCAATTTATGAGTCACTCACCGTTTCCAACATACATACTTAATGCAATAAATCGCCCAGAAACTAATCAAAAGTCCGAAGGGAACAATTGGGGTTGTTGTACTTTTATGTTCAAGTTAATATTCCTACCTACTCATAAATACTACTTTTCGTGGCGGGGCGTGAAAAAGTATTTGAATTTGATGTGGCCGTCAAGTTGAGGATCACCACTGTAGCACTATCGGTGTATTGAGAGGTGACCCCCAATCCTGAGACTGTCTTTAGCATTCATATGAAAGAGGAACAAACATACAGCCAGACATACCTCCACTCGCGTCCACGGGAATCTGTTCCCGTTATAAAAAGTAGCCTATATATTATTCCAAACTAATCTATCTCTGTACCAAATTTCAGCCAGATCCATTCAACCGTTTTTGCGTGACAGAGTAACAAACATACATCCATAAAACATTCTTACAAACATTCGCGTTTATAATATTAGTACGATTAATATTATGAGAATTGGCCCTCATCATCATTCTCTGAACCTTTTCCCAATTCGGTTGGGGTCGGCTTTCCAGTCCAACTGTGATGCGGCTGAACTTCGATATTTTCCGTGAAGCGACTGTCATCTGACCTCCACAACCAATGGTCATTATGAGCAATGGCGAAATCAAAGTTCCAAGTTAGACTGGTTGGACTTTTGTGGGCTCCAACTACCCGTAACGACTGCCATAGATGTTTGTATGGCAACCGGGACCGACGGCTTAACGTGCTCTCTGAGGCACTAATAAACCTGCAATAAATACACACATAACTTCGAAAAGCATCGAAAAGTCATTGGTATGTGCCATGGTGAACCTGGGATCGAACCCGAGACCTCGTCTCAGTAGTCCATTACCCAGACCACTAGGCTACCGCGGCTGGGGCTCAGAAGTCAAGTAATTATTCATTTCTGGCTCTATTTACATAAGTACATGCAGAGGAAATATTTTCACGCTTTCGTCCTACGCGAAAAGTACGATGCGTAGGTATTGCGCCTATATATCAAGTTTTCAGAGATTGTTTACTTTTAGTTCCACATAAAAACACTTTATCATATAAAAATTTAATGTTAAGTGCCTTTTAGAAGTCATAACTTAAGGATTGTCGTATAATGTCACATTAGGGCGACGTCATGCCAGTGCATTATATCGGTTGGACTGTACACGAAGTCAATGAACATGTTGTTCATACTCGTATCTAGATACTATACCACCTATAAACAACAGAGCAAGTTAAAATAAAGCTTTTGAAATAAAAAGCCTACCTGAAATAATTTAGACAGTACGAAAAATCTCTGAAGATAATACTGCCGTCGTAATTTTAAATGCAGTAATCGACATTTTTCCGAATTCCTGTTTTTATCGAAAATGAAAGAGAATGTAAAAAACCTTTAACCGCGTTTTTCTCGAAATCGCCATTTAGCAAATACTGCATTTACAATTACGACGGCAGAACATACATACCTCATATTTGAAATACTTACCCAACTTAATAATACGTCATAAGAACGCCGCCACGATATGAATCCTGTTACGTGGTGGAGATGGTGCCGGCTCACCTAAGCCTAAGCCATCGCATATAAGCCCGGCTTATAGTTTTATCCTGTTACATCTAGCCTAAGATCCCGGCAAATGATGTTAGAAAAACTGATTACATACATCTATATCTATACTAATAAATAAAATTGATGTGTATGTTTGTATGTTTTTTTTATACACGTCAACATGACTTCACCTCGCCTAGTGGAAAGCTATAGGCAGAGTCTCGGAGTCGGAGAGCATTTGAGGTGGCCCTCAGCTTGACGGCCACATCAAATGCTTTTTCACGCACCGCTTAAAGGACCCGTATGTGTAATATTATCAAAAAAGCAATTTATTTTTTAAATCTGTCTGTTTGAAAGAAGTAATCTCTGGAACGGTGTGTCGACTTGGTCGAGACTTTCGCTGGTAGATAGGTAATTTAATAAGGCATAGCATAGGTTATTTTAATTTTAAATAACTATTTTGGAAAATAATAATTTTGGAAAAGTTAAGGTACCACAAAAATATTCTAAATCCACGTGGGCACAGTTGCGGACACAGTCTATACTAATATTATAAAGAGAGGCCGAATTTTGGAAGTTTATTTATTTAGGGTAGATAATCTTCGGAACTACTGCACTCACTTTGACGTTTTGTAAGTGCCACGTTTAATGGTCTATACAGAATAAAGATTTTTGACTTTGACTTTATTGGAAAAATTCTTTTACCATTCGAAAGGTACATTATCCCCGATGGACACAGGCTATGTATTATGTGACTTGGATTAGATAAAACTCGTGTAAAGTGAAGCGAAGTCAGGTCAGGTTGCTAGTGTAAGATACGTTGAGAGGATAAGATTACTACGAAACTTGATTTATGAAAGGTCTCTGATGGGAAATAAGCTTTATAGATATCGAAGTTCAGAGATGTTTGTGGGCTGGTAATTGAAACATCTATGTATAAAATAGTGAAGTAACTGTGCCTTTACATTCGAGATATTTAAAAAAAAATTGGATTAAGTACCTAAGTTATATGAACGATTCTGAATACAAAAATATTTTTTTTTGTAATCCTTGTTAGTTTGTTCGCGATGGACGCAAAACTACTGAATGGATTTTGATATGTTTAATCACAATCGATTGAGTAGAAACGTAGATATAGTCATAAAACGCAACCCCTTGTAACGAGCTAGCCTACTTATACTCTAACATATAAATATACCTGACTATATACTCTATAGATAGCATACATCACTCGCGTACATCTCATCCACCCACCAACATTCGTTCATACATTATCATACATCTCATAAACGTTCATTCCTTTCGCATACATCCTCTCAACTTACATTCCTATCTACACTGCAACGGTTCGTGTGTTAGCTTCCCCTCTAGAACGCACAAGTACCCTGCCTATAACCTCTCTTCGTCTACCTATGAATAAATTACAACTAATCGTCTACCGTTAAACTACTAGTTTGGCCATGTGATCGTTTAGCGGTATACAGAACCCAATCATGATCCGAAGTCTCCCTGACTCTATAAGATCTCTGGAATAGTTGGTTCCTACCCTCAACTACTTAAGTCCGACGCCTAGCAACAAACTATTAATCTAGGTAACCTATCTATATTCCTACTACCATACATTTCACATTCCACAAACCTCAACAAACCTACCCTACTGTTCATTTTTATAATCTATGACCTTCCGTATTAACAGTCGATCTCGTCAAAGTTACTCACACAAAATCTTTCACTAACCAAACTATGTTTAAGACGAGCGTCCTTAGAAATAAATGCTTAGTTTTAATATTAGTTATTATAAAATATCAGTTGCTAAACGTTCTTATAAGATATTTGTTTAAGTTATTTGTTTCCCCTTTTGCGTGTATCATTATATACGTCTACCTACTCTTTTATATTGCTTTGATTCCCCTTTTGGCGTATAGTTGTATGAGTATACTTTACAATATTTGTTCCCCCTTTTGGCGTATAGTTGTATAAGTATACTTTACAATATTTGTGTTCCCCTTTTGGCGAAGGCTCCAAACCACGCCTATCGCGATGAGATACAACACATGATGGAAATATCTCCCCCGTCTTTAGCGAATTACATTCTAGTCTTACAACTAGATATGCAAGGGTCGCACAGAACCGAGACAGCCGGAAAACCCATCCCAGTGTTCACATAATCTTTATGTTTAGAACACATAGTGTTACAATTGTAGGTATTATTAATCTCACTTTCTAACTAGATACGATAGACTCGTGTAAGGGTACACTGAATATTTAGTTTTACATGAAACTAAGTCCAATGACCAATCCATCAAACGGATAGTATTTGTGTAGGTATTTTGCCTTAAGTAAGGACTTTAGATCGCTCCAATACTTGACACGTATGAGGCAGAATTCTACAGTATCCCTGGTTTAGAAGATATCTGTACAGGTGGGTAACCTGAAGCCAATAGATTTCGATGCAGTTCTCAGATTTGAGAGGTCTCAGCTAAACGTGAGGGTTGATCTAGATCTAGTTGACCCATTCTAACTATTACGATACAAGTAATGCAGAATAGCAAGTTCGTTTAATGATTGATTCAACGTCCAATCGATCGGTCACCAGATAATAGGTAAGTCTTTCGGAATGAATCCGATACAATTACAAACTTGATGTAAGTAATGTTAGGTATATCAAATAATATTGATTTAGTTAAACAAGGTAAGCCCTTACAGATTCTGTCGCAAATAACTAACTCTTAATGAGTAATCAATGGTATTTATAGACATTAACTACGTCCAACAAACGATATATAATAAACACGCATCATACTAGTAATTGAAACGTATAAACATTAACCTTCAGTACCGAGAACATACCTCCCAGCACTAGAAGTCACCGCTAACACTCTCACTGCCTAGTCTTGATAAAGACTTAGGTATAGTAACCAACAGTCCGCACCATTTATACATCCACTGACACAACTAGATAAGTTTATTATTGAACACTTGTTTTATTAGAAACACAATGATTATAGTTTTCACTAACGAATAACCTCCCTAAATAATTTAAGAATGAGTACCTAACCTACCTTCAATAAAGATTATTATGTAAAGCAAGTTGGGAGAACGCCTCCATATTTGAATTAAACGTGTGGTGTGTGATGTACCCTGACTACGCTGTAAAGATGCAAGCTGGTCAGGCTTGGCTTTGAACCTAGTAACGACCGTGTGCTTGCCCATATCCACCAGCTGACGCTGAGGTTGTGAATATGAACCAACTAACTACTATTTTAGTGTATATATACATAGATACATAGAAGGCCAGACTGAACGTCTGAAGGTAAGGGCACTCCCTTCAGATACATCCATCTGGAGAGCTCTCCGACCCTGTAAACAGGAAAAGTCGAAGTCCGACCCGCTCTAGAGGGATCTCGGAACCCTAGCTATAAAAGATGGATATGGCTTGTGTTGCCACCGTTAGGTTTCCGCCACAACCCAATACCAAGACTGGGGTTTTCCTATTTGGTCATCCCTAGTCTATTTCGGCAGCCGCAGCTCCTATTTCTAACCTACAACTATTCTCACCTACCCTCGGCAAAAGACAGACTTGATCGCAGAACTGCCAGGCTCAGCAGCCCTGCAAGAGTACAAATGCTACTACATTCACATTAGTCCTCCCGCAACTAAAGGTGTCTTGGTTACGATCAATCCCTACCCCACTTCCCTTACGCGCCTCAACTCTTGAAACCACAAAACAATTTATTAATGCAACCCTCTTTTAATCTAATAGCAATTACAACCCGCACAACTTTACAATATATTGGATGTACTCACATCCCGCGTGATAGAACATCCCACCCAAACTCGAGCTTTAAAAGAAATTACATGTAATCTACAACAAATTTCGTATCTATTACCCCGTTAATATGACAGAATTAACCCATCGCAATACAAATTTAGAATTAACACCATAAATTACAACTCAACAGTACTTACAAAATGGCTGACTAAACCTATCTTAGAGATATGTTTCGACTTTCTTCAGCTGGAGCCCGATGCCGAATGAACGAGAAATTCCACCGTTTCAACTACGAACCTATTTACCCCTTATACACTCTGCTCTCCTCCTATTGGTTCCCCAACGCATCTCAACCACTTCCACTTATTCGAATGATACCTTTATTTGATAACTTTTAATCCGTTGTTTCAATAAAGTGTAATCCAATAAAAAAATTACTCAATTAATTATTTATGACGTAATCTAATCCTATATTTCCCTATTTCTTAATATTTAAGGAAATCACATTAATTCATGCTATTATGATTACACATTTTCGTCCAATTTACCAGGCCACGCCATTATCAACTTGATATTTCTTTTAGCTATACATATCTCATTCACGCAATATAGTTCTATTAAAAGAAGTGGAAATTTCCTATTTCATTATTTAACTAATATTACTGTTCAATTTCATTATATTTATACTCAATTATTATTATTTAATTAATAAATCGTGTCATTTCCTCTCGAGACGATTCATTTTTTTCATTTCGAAGCTACGACAACTAACTTTTAATCAGTGATCAGAAACGCCTTTATTATAAATAGATTTTTAAAGTAACACAATATTAGTCTAAGGTAACATGCCTATATACGGTAATTATTACTCAATTAATAAATTACTTAGCCATCAAACATTCTGTGCTATAGTATCGCCATCTATGCATAACGGCTAGAACTTCCTGCCTTCCTAAAAGACCAATACAGTCATATCGATTTATTATTTCACCGACAGATGGCGGTTGTACATATTTTATATCGTACTACTTTTTATCAAAATAAATATCAAAATTTTCACGCAAATAAGTAACAGGAACTCTGGTCTGTTACACCCTTTATTAGGGTAGTTAAGGTAGTTTAGGTTATCTGACACTGTCGAATCCATTTCTTAAAACGTTTATTAAAATAAAACAAACGATTTCCTTAAATTGTATTATTTATTTAAATAACCTATTATTTTCGTTTCCTTAATCTATACTTACTAAAAAAACCATATTCAGTCTAGGCTAGGCAAATATACCGATTCTAATGATTTTCCAATGATTTTCCCTCCCCTGTCCCTGTCCCTGTAAGGGACTGGTCACGGGTTCAAGTCCCGTCCTGGATGATCATTTTTTCCGATCAGAAAATCATTGGAAATAGTTAGCATGCAATTGCTTAAAATTTCATTCAATATACCGATTCTGTTGCTACGGAACCAAAATAAACTGCCATCTCTTTTCTTCTACCGAAGGTAAGACAAAGATGGAGATAAATTATTGTGTCAAACCCGCTTAGTAAACTTTTGAAACAAAATCGACACTATAACTAAATGAGAAAAACTTGTAGGGTATCAATAGCCAACTTATATTTACCAACTTCAAAAGGAGGAGGTTCTTAATTCGACTGTTTTTTTTATGTTTCTACCTCAAAACTTTTGATCAGATGAACCGGTTCTAATGATTTTTATACCACTTATCTGGCAGTCAAGCACACGGCCCACCTGATAGAAAGCGTTTACCGTGGCCTATAGACGTGTGCAATATCAAGGGCGTCATACTCGCGCTGCCAACCCTGTAAAAACCTTCTAATGCCTTTCTTGAAAACCCCCGTGGTGCCATTTCAATTTGATTCAGTTGAAGTAGTTTTTTTTATAAGAAGGTCAAATCCTCTATCAGATACACCAGGTGTCTCCCCAATAGTACCAGGTTCATTTAAGTACTTATTTACTTCAAAAGACTTATCTCCCTATACTACCATAATTAATACAATGAAGACACTGTCAGATTTCCTTCTTCCTAAACAGAGCTGTGAACTTCCCAGCTTCGTACGTTGGCATAAACGGTAAATACTTCGTCCAACGCCATCTGCGAAAGATAAAGGACTCTTTGTCTATATACATTAGGTTTGCTTCTGTAAATCTATAAATTATTATATTGTGTCATAGAAATTAATATCTATTCGGAAAACAATTAAATTACCGGCTCTTGCAAATTGCCAGTCTAGGGGTACAGTGAACTCTGGCACCCTACTTACCGCCGGGAACACATCATATTAGAGCTGTTTTTTTTATACCACGTAGATGGCAGTCAAGCATACGGCCCACCTGATGGGACGCGGTCACCGTGGCCTATGGACGTGTGCAACACCAAGGCATCACCCACGCGCTGTCGACCCTGAAGGGAAAGGGTAGGGGTAGGAAAGGGTGGGGGCGAGGAGGGGTACAGTGAGCTAGTTTAGCTGACTATATTAGTTATTTAAATATATTATAATAATAAACAAATTACTATACCTTCTAATGAGACTCATTCCCACTGGGAAATCGTAGGTGTCTCCTTCCTCAGATGCACCTACAGCGTCGAGGGACATCTCCTTGGCCCACGCGGCGAGCCCTCGCTCCTCATCCGTACCTGACGACACCGAGCCCTTCGTTAACTCAATATTCAAAAATTAGGGCTGGCCTTTTGAGTCCCATCTTTATAAAGTTTGGGATGAGTCCCAGTGGCAGTTTGAGTCATCGAATAGTTAGATACATGGGACAAGCGGCAACCTATAGATATGCTTTTTTTTCTTCGTTGCATTAACAGGGCGTTGTACAGTACATACAACATTATATATCTATTTTTAAATATATTTTTTTATATATCGGTCACGTTCACGTCATATGACTTCGCCTTGCCTGATGGTAAGCTAAAGTAAGGTAAGTAAAAGTAGGAAAAGACGTAAATAACATTAAAGGTATGTAATGTTAAAATAATAATGCAGCTATCTGTTTAGGTAATAAATACTTATAAATATTATGTTCGATAATTATTAAAAAAAAAACAATTTAAAAATTTGGCTTGTCTGTCTTTCCGTCCATTTGAACTGGCCAATCTCCGAAGTGGCTGGGCCGATTACGAAGGGTATATAGCTGATGTTTGTAAGCTTAGGCTTAACTTTGGCTACTTTATATTATCATAGTGACACACGTTACATATTACACAAAAATATCAGCTAACTATGCCAGTTTATGAGATAAAACCAGCTAACAGACAGACATTCCACGTAATCTTAGGAATACGGTACCATGGTTACCCTACAAGCACAGAACCCACTCACCTGGTATTAAATTATCCAGAAAGCATCCCACAACACCCCCTACCAGGATAGAGGTGGACAGCAGTACTTGGAGCACAGCATCCAAGGCTTCCACACCCGTCTGTATCACCCCAGCGTTGGCCGACATCCAGCGAGTCAACACCAGCGGGAAGAACAGGCTGAACCCAATGATGTACAGGTTCCGGGAACTGTGGAGGTCCACATAATGGAGAGAGGAAAGACCTGTAAAAAATAGGGATGGAAAATAAAGAATTAGTTTTGACGACCTCTTTTTTTTGTGCGAAAATCCCCAGGGATGCCACCTCCGTGGCTGGTGGGGGTAGTTATGTTGGACTTGAACCGATTAAAACTGCACACAGATTGAACAGATTGCAGCGACGTGTCATCCGTATCATTGGGATCGGCGTGCGCTTCGAGTCCGAAATAATCACCTCGCTGGCCGCGGGGAAGGTATCTGTTGGAATTTCCGCACAAAAAAACGTATACTCTGTTATAGGTATACACCCACCAAATGCTGATATCATGCCGAACATGACACAGAACAGGCCTCCAACAATGGGCTGTGGTATGATGATGAACACGGCGCCCAGCTTGCCTATCACGCCCTGCAACAGCATCAGGCCGGCTGCCCACTGCACCACGCGACGTGACCCCACCTGGGAACATCATTATAATTACATTGAACATGTAGGTAACATGTCGGTAGGTTAGTGGTTCGGCCTTACGGTCAAGAGGTCCTGGGTTCGAATCTTGGTCATTACTGGTTCGACGTGAATCCATTCCTAACATAAACAATTTAACTTATACTCCGTTAAATACAGCATGATCTCTGTGACATATGTGCAACTGTGATTCCTAGGGTTGGAAAGTGACGATAGTAATTAATTATCGATGTTACCGACTATTGTCGATGTTAATGTAACATAATTTATTTGGGTTTAATTTAATTAAATGTGAAATCTAGTAACAGGTCCTTGAGCCAAACGTGGCGTGTCTTCTCCCAGGACGTTGATGGATGGAGGGTTGAATTTTATTTACTCACTATCATTTTGGATCAAGTGCATTCACATATGAATATTATTATGGTATTAAAATACCTGTACAAAGTATCTATACAATTAGTTTATATATTATGATAAATTAAATTTTATTCCAAATACGGATAGTTTGTGGTCACGATGATTCATCGCCCTCACTAATTAGGTCGGCGTGCTCATAAAGTATGACATTTACAGCTATTGTGGGCACTGTTGAAAAATTCACGACTTCATAGGCATGATTTTACTAACAGCTGTCACAGAGATCATGCTATATTTAACGGAGTATAGCTAGCTTAGCGATTACTAGTAATCTATACAAGACAATTCCCTCCGTGGGAGGGTTGAGTGGGTTCACGTCAGATTCGAACCTGGGATCTCTAAACATAAGACAGACTCCATTATACACTAAGCTACGGATTGTTAGCAAAACATTTCATGAAGCAATAGAGGTCCTCTAATTCATTTTTCCAGCAGTTATCCGGAATTAGGAATGTACCTTGGTGACGCCTATAGCCCCGACGTTCTCGCCAAAGGTGTTGGTCCCGTTCCCGGAGCCCCAGAGCCCCGCCAGGACGCAGCCGAGCCCCTCAGTGCCCAAGCCACGGTTGATAGCATGCAGAGGAGGCGGGGGTGCCGCTGTCAAATAATAATATTTTTAACCAACTTCAAATGAAGGTTTTGTATATGACTTTAAAACATTTCAACTGAAACTTCTTGATAGAACGTCGGGAATTTGTTTTTTTTTATACTATGTAGGTGGCAGACAAGCGCACGGCTCACTTGATGGGAAGCGGTCACTGTGGCCTATGAACGTGTGCAACACTAAAGGGTGTCACAGACGCGCTGCCTACCTTCAATGGAAGGGGGGCGGGCTGGGAAGGGGCGGAAAGGCTAGGAAGGGGTGGTGCGAGGAGAGGTACAGTGAGCTCTGGCTACCCTACTTACCGGCGGGAAAACAACACGATGGTTATTATGGCCGCGGTGTTCTGTAGGGCGGAGGTACTACCCCAGTCGGACAGCTCATTTCGGACGGGAGATACCGTCGTGTCCTACCTCCTTCAATTGTTTATTTTTCACAGAATGCACTTTCACAAGTTGTAACCTGAACTGTGTGGTATGAGAGAAACTTCATTCCGCACACTCTTATGTAGGGTTCATAAGCACTCACCGCACATTCTAGCAGTCGTGGGATAGTAGCTGATGGACTCGACGGTGCAGGCCAGGACTCCCGCCAGCATACCCAACACACCAGCTATACTCACTGTTGGAGTACCCCACTGTCCTACAAAAAATTCATACATTAATTAATTCGATGAGTGGATCAAAATAAGTTTGTATGAAACGGAAAATCGGAAGGTCAATTCCCTTAATAAAAATATGGTCAAAATTCAGTTCTTCTAATATCAATCTTACAAATATTCTAAAAGTTGTGAACATAAGAGTACAAATACGCCCTGGGAATGAGGGTGATTTACGAATTGTAAAATTTTATCGAACCTGGATACGGTATACGGAACCACGGCGCGTCTTCAATGATATTTAGCTTGACATCGGTCCTGGCGGGGTGCCCCGACGGGAATGCCCCGGTCACAGTGAGGATGCCACACACTGCCCACATGATCATTATAGTCAGTAGAACCTACAAATTAAGAAAATACTCATCTATACTAATATTATAAAGAGGTAAAGTTTGTGACATTACGTATGAGTTTGTGAGTTTGTGAATTTGTGACGTTGTAGGGGGTAATCTCTGGATCTACTGAACCGATTTTAAAATTTCTTTCACCAATAGAAAGCCACGTCTATTGTGAGTGCTATAGGCTATATTTTTTGACAACATTGGAGAGTGGAGTAGAAAGCGGAGTGGAGAGTCGTTTGATTAAAATAGACTTGGTGGCAAAGCCGACTTCCACGCGGGTCAAGCCGCGGGCGAAAGCTAGTTCTTCATAAAGAACAGCATTGATCGAGTGCATATTTGTGTATGACGTACTCCAACCCAATACTGACGACAAATATCCAATCCAAGAATAAAGTGTGACTCTATCCATCAGCCATCAAGAATACCGGGTTATCGGACAAATATATTCCCTTTCTAATTTTATCTACTGTCAAGTCGGAAGTTAAACTTACTGGAAATAACTTGAACAGCGGAAACCATACAATAGTGATTCCTTTGCTCCTCTGCCAGCTAAGAGTAGGTATACTGACTTCCGTCATGACTTGTGAGAAGATTGTCAGCAATGTGAAGGTTCTGTAACAAATGATACCTAGCTATGATTGAAGAGCCACCCAGCACCTGACAGCACCACCTTGTCTCTCGGCGTCAATTCGTCGGCAACGAGCGACGAGGTGGTGCACATGGATGGTCTACGGGTAGACCACTCGTGGTCAACGGGTAGACGAAGCCGAGACGAGAGGTTATGCGACCGAAGCATCTTTAATGCGTACACAACTTGTAATACCGTACGAATGGTTTACGCTAAAAATCATACGTAGGTATCATTAATTTTCCAACGCCGCCGCTAATAACGTCGGTAGCAATTTTTACATACATAACATACATACATACATAACATACATACATACATAACATACATACATAAATAACATACCTACATACATACATAACATACATACATACATAACATACATACATACATACATACATAATATACATACATACATAACATACATACATACATAACATACATACATACATAACATACATACATACATACATAATGCTCGCGCCTTTATACCTCCGGGGTAGGCAGAGACAACAGACCGCCATTTGCTTCTGTCCTTACATACTTCACGCGTTTCCTCAGTAGAGGAAGCGCGTGAAGTATGCAAGGCAAGGCTTTATGCAAGCCCGCCGGTTTCGAGTGCTCTTGACCTGCCATTTTTGCAATAACTCATTAATTTGATCAGTGTATACTCTTCGTGGTCGACCCCAGCTTGCCTGCCGGCAATTTATATAAATAAATAACATTAAAATGGCTGTTCGTAATAATAAAATTATTATCGTCTCCTTACATTATTGTAGAAACTGTGGACGTATCTCTTACAGTGACTGGAGCTGCGCTTGAATCGAAGCAGCGAGAAAAGTCCGGATGTTTTGTATGCATTCAACAGTTTTCTTAGCACAAATTGAACGAGTCGATTGAATACGATCGCTGCGATAGAACATGCACAAAAGGAAGGATATAGGATAGACTATGCGACGGCGAACGCTAAATACAATAAATAAATACTGCGGCAAAGTGCAGACAGTTGGTCATATGATACAACGTTATTCCTGGGTTGGACTAACTGATATTGGGCTAACTAACCGACCCGGGTATCAAATCCCAGACCTCAAAACGCCTCAAAGGTTTATCTTGTTCAGTTCAGAAGTTCCAATGACCATTTATTGCCTTCATTTTTAGACCCTGGTTATGATACAGCATCAGAGTATTCGCCATAACTGTTTAGTTCAGAAATTCCTATTTTCATCTTTCGATTCCATTATGAGACTAGCTTCATAGTACCATAATACCGTATAGTCTCCGAAGACACCCAAGATACCAAATTTAATTTCAATCTGACGTCAAGAAATGGGTTGGTGGAAATGGTGATAGGGCCTCCTATTCTTTTCCTATACTAATAAACTACAGAGGATGTCCATAAAATAATATGGTCAGCTATATTTCGCCATTTGGGCATACAATATTGATTACCTAAGTTAAATTTCATAAGAATCGGTCAAGCCGCAAATAACAAATACTATGAAACGTGACTTTTATAGATAGATAGATAGATAGATAACTTCACTAATATATATATTGATCATCTGTAGAAACCGCCCTACGTAGAACCGTCTACGCAAATATTTCCAATCACGAGAGTGCGCCGCTCTCGGAAGTCCGTTATTCCATCCATCTGATGAAATACCCACTTCAATTAAATTTTAAATCTCTCGGCATTCGCGAACGAACTCTGCGGTTTGATGTCTGGACAATTTCTGCACTTCCAAGATTAAGCGCTTAACAATATTGTACATTTAATTTGTTTATAGTTCAAAGGTCGTAAGTAAAGTACGAGTCTACAGTCATAAAATCTATAATATTATAATACTAGCTTTCGCCCGCGGCTTCACCCGCGTGGAAGTTGGTATCGCCACCAATTAAACGACTCTTCACTCGACTCTCCACTCCACTCCACTCCACTCCACTATCCACTCTAAATAAAAGAATAAAAAGTATCCTATATCCGTTTCCTGGTTCTAAGCTACCTTCCTACCAATTTTCAGCCCAATCGTTTTAACCGTTCTTGAGTTTTAAATAGACTAACTAACAAGACTTTCTTTTGTATATACCTAAAGATAGATTGTCAGTTAGTTATGTCTGTAGGTACATACACAACGAGGGTATTGGAAAGTTTTTATACGGTCGGCAGCGCGAGTGTGTGTGACGCCCCTGGTGTTGCACATGTTCTTAGGCCACAGTGACCGCTTCCCATCAAGTGGGCCGTGCGCTTGTTACAGAAATGCACACGGCCTACCTGATGAGAAGCGATTACCGTGGCCTCTGGACGTGTGCAACACCAGGATACTTAAAATAACTTGGCTCAAGTTAAATGGTAAATTATAAACATTTTTTTTTAAATTCCTGTCTGTTTACTTGCGATAAATGCCCAAAATACTGAACGAATTTTTATGCGGTTTTTTCTGAAATAAATAGTTTGATCAGATTGGCTGTAAACGCGCACACTACCCCAACTTTACTGTGATAATAGTTCATTTTAATAGTTGTATAGCTCATCAAACTTATTTGTAGGCCGATATAAGACAAAAAAAAACAGCCCGCTGAGTTTCTTGCCGGAGTCTTCTCAGGTCTGGGCCGCGTTTCGAACCAGTGGTCTATTTACTTCTAGTTTTGAATAACTTTGATTTTGACGTTTTGTAAGTGCCGCTTGAAATGATCTATACAGAATAAATGATTTTTGACTTTGACTTTGACTATATCAAATAGGTGCAATGTGGTTTAAAATACAAGCCAAAAAAAAGTCTTTAGTCAGCTCTTACAGTCTTGCCTTTGTTAAAGTAAAAGGTAAAAGGAAGCTATTTTGAACCAAGAATATGAATTATTGCTTGACTCAACTGCTTCGAAATGAAGACATTGAATGCACCAGTGTTCAGTAAACAGCTTAGTGTTTTGTTTGTCAGACAAAGGGCGGCTTGCATAATCGTAGCGTGCCAGGAGCCGGTGCGGCTTCAGCGCTTGTAAGATGTAAGCTTTTGTAGAATACCTTTTATTTTTATTAAACAGTTTTATTTAACTCGACCTGTTTATTTGGGTCAAATCTAGTAATTGAAATTTGAACCCCTTTCAGTTGTCTGATTTGTCTGATATTTGGCAGAAGTCTTTAGTTCTGATGACAATACAATTTAAAACTGTTTAACTTAAAAAATATTTTTTTCTTATTTTATAAACAATTTAGATTGATTAAAAGAATAACATGTTTTTATTTTCCTAGGTAAGTTTTAATTTTAAATCAATCTACCGTCATAAACAACTCGCGATAACAAAGTTATTAAATAATGTATCAATAACTTTGTTAGCTCGATTTAGGTGTTAGGCTAGATTATATGTTAGCTTATAATATATGGGTGCTATGGCCGCTAGATGCCATCATCAATTATGTTATATCATATTGAATATTTAATTTAATATCTTAAAAGGAATCTGGCGAATACTATGCAGGCAGTTTATTCTACGCGCTAGTAAACTTTCTATAGCAATTTCTTCTGCAATCTGAGTACCCTACCAAAGGTTAAAGGGTAAAGTTGAATCAATCGCATCATTATCGATTACATAGCAATTTGTTACCCTACTTTGTTAAGCTTAATGTGTATCTTGAGTATGTACGAATAAACTCATCATTTCTTTCTTTCATATTAGGTTTTGTCAAAAAACCGCTTCCCTTCAGGATAGGTAGCGCGTGTGTCCCTTAGTGTCGCACACGTTCATAGGCCACGGTGACCGCTTCCCGTTGGAAGTGCCTGGGCAGTGTGCTTGTCTGCCACCTACGTAGTAGAAAAAAAAAAACAAAATCTCGCCCCAACCCGTAGTTTGGACCAAAGTCAATGCATTTTCAATCAACGTTGAGGAAAACGTGGGAACTACCGCATAACTTAATACCACTCAATTAGTTCGCTTGCGGCTTCATTTGATCAAATTTTTACTTTCCCCTTATGCGGATGTGATTAAATTAAGTTTTTTAATCAAAGTTTTATGGGTTTTAGAAGACCACTTCAGACTCGGAGAGGGAAAATAATTTTATTTAATCATCATTAGCTTGTACCACACTCGCCCTGAAACCTTTGAAAAATACATCTAAATAGAAATACAAATATTTGCGATGCATAGGAATCAAACCAGTGAACTCAGGCTCAGTTGATAGACAAGACGAATGTTTTCTCCCACGCCACATAGATTAGCTTAGAAATATGCAGCAGTGGAGTTTGTTGCGCCGTTTCTTCTCCACTAGCGCCTAGGAAGCGGTGGTAAACTTAGTATTAAGTAGTTTTTGATGTCAAAAAGATGTACTTACGTTGCACTATTTTGAAAAATAAAGAAATTGAAATTGAATTAGCTATCCTATTAAATTTTATAAACACGAAAGTTTGTGAGGGTGGATGTATACTCTTGCACGCAAAAATACCGATTGACTGGGTCTGGGAAAACACATAGGTAACTTTTCATCTCTGGAATAGGTTTCTTTTGGGAGCGGGAACGATAACAGATAATACCACATGCATGGGAAGCTGCATGGAAAAGCGAGTGTATAATAATCGCATAGGAAGTTTCATATTAGTTTTACCTTAATACCTATGTTTAAATAAACTAAATATCGAGTTTCTAGTTCCTTCATGCTCGCATTGGAACGGCTAAAATCACGAAAACTCCGACATCTAAACTAATAGAAGTGGGTTAGTTTGTCTGTTTAAAGAGTAAGTGCGCTTCACCGCAGAGCCAGCGGACCTAACTTGTTCAGTAAATTGACTCCGCTCTGACTCGTGATAGCTCAGTAGGTATGCACAAATACACACCGTGCATCGTGCGCTATAAATTAAATTGCTGATAATGTGATATATTGAGATTTTCCTTAGTTTTGCGAGGGAGCTAATTAGTGCATACAGGCCTAACATGAGCTCTCATTCATTATTGGCATAATTAACCGAAATATTGACCAGCCTTGCTTATATTTCGTAGGCATATCATACAAAGTACTTTTAATTACTGAATCTTAATATTCTTTAGCATACGATATACATATTGTAGTTGGATATGATGCTAACCAGGCCTTAATAACATAATCTAATCCATTTGAAAGACCAAGATTTTAGATCATATTATGAATATTTTAAAATTCAACTGTGTTTAATTAGGAGGCCATTTTAATATATTTTGTTTTTCCTACAGTAAGGTTGGGATAGTAATTTAACACAAAAATTCCGTGCCGTATCTGTATTCGCACCCTGCGTTTGATTTTTAAGCGACTTTAGGCATTTCCAAATTTCAAAACATAACATCACGCTTTTACGCGATAAATGGGCTCAAAGACGTATACTATGCATTCGAGAGATTTTCTGTGTTGATAACGCAGGAGGCTATAGTCTCCCCGTTGACTATTTACCTACTTACCTACCGTCGGAAGCACAACACGATGGTTATTATGGCCGCAGTCTTCTGTAGGGCGGGTATTAGTTCCTTTATATAATTCAAAATTTCAAGCCAAAAACTTCTCTGCAAACTAAATTACTCATTATTAACTTCATATGACACAAGCGAGAGCTCAAAATCCCTTGCAGGAGGCGACTAGGTACGTAAGCGCGTTACTGCTGAGGTGTGTTTAATAACAAAATGGCGCTTATTACACGGCAAAGATCAAAGGTAACCCAAAGCCGTAATGAACTCGTGGAATTACTCGCCTGAATTCAGTTTAATATTGTGCTAATGACAGCTAGGTACACTGTGGCAAGATAATTATGGACTTATACTTACACAATTATCTATACACTTCCATAGATAGGTACTAAAATTATAAGAGTTTTGTACGATTTTTTATATATGTTATCCAGTAGATTGACTGCACTTCGAATGATGGTTTGTTGTAGTCTAAACAGTCACCATTTCCAGAGGTTGTCCCTAGAATGATGGCTCCTAACTTGATGGGTTTACCACGCCCTGCTTTAAGAACCCGGGATTTAAGAAAAAAGTAACGAGTATGTGAGAGAGTGGTCCTGGTCAAAGAAAGGAATCACTAAACAGTTTGATTCGCGATTTGTCTGTGCCAGTGGATTTAGCTACCATCAGGCTTTTGAGTCCGAAGTTCGTATGAGTTTTAAGTCAGCTGGACCCACGGGTCCACTTGACGCCATAATTTAATATTTTAGTTTGCAAAAAAGTATATATTTCATTATTAGGTACTGGTTAATTGGACCCACAAATTTAGAAGAACATCTTATCCGCGTTTAAATTACGTTAATGTATTTCTTAAGTGTATACCAAACTTTGCGCGTCCTAACCTCTTAAAAGTCAAAAAGTATCTAAAAAGTTATCAAGGGAAACTGTAGACTCGCTTCACCTGCGCGAGTGAACTTAGCCGAGAAAGCGACCCCTCCCGGCCACCCTCAGTCCATTTCAATGCAAAATTCTCTTTTCTATGCTAACTTCGAGAGATCTTTCCAAATATACTATTCAAGTACGTTTGTTATCAACCCTTTGGGAATATTAAAGCAACGGTGTAGTGATTTTGCTGTGTAGCCGTTCTCAACAGTTTACGTGAATATTGCACGTTGAAATAAATCTAGTTTGACTGAGTTGGGAAAAGGCTCGGAGGATTATGATGATGACAGCTGGGTTTGAAGGGAAATACTTTTTTTATATAGGACACGTCAAAATGACTTTACCTCGCCTGATGATAAGCTAAAGGCAAAGTCTCAGGACTGGGGTCATTACCACATACACCGGTAGTGCTACAGTGGCGGCCCTCAGCTTGACGTTTTGCGTCACCTTACATCCCAGCGTTTGAAGATGCGAGACGGTGTGCGGTTTTAGTCGGTTCAAATTCGACATGACTCGACTCCGCTGGCTGTGGGGATGGTTTCCGTGGAGATTTCCGAAAAAAAAATTACCTAGTTCAACATAGTAATTTGAATGTTTTAGAAACAGCAAGTAGGTAATTAAGGCCTATTATGTTTTTCAGCCCCACACAATCAGGGTCGATTACCGTCAACAGAGTACTTCTTCATGGCCAGTACCGGATAGAGAATAGCCCTATCCCAACTTGCCTTATACGCCTTGTTGTTAACTACTCCATTATATTTAATTCTGCAACATTATTACATTTCTAACATTTCTGTGTGCAACTGTTGCATAAAACAGAGATAGTTTTGCGTCCGGTGCAGATGAAATCAATAGAGCTCACTTGTTGCGGGGCCGGCGACCCGGTAACCATGGCAACGGCTCACCTCATAGCTCACTGTGAACTATGAAAACTTACTTTTGAATATGCTCCCCTGGTACCTAACGTTAGGCGGACAACGTGACTGCGTAGGCTTGGGATAACTTTTCGTCTTAATTACAAAACAAGGCACACATGAGGTTTCAGTTTAAAACTTGCCTTTGAGATCAATATAATATGAGTATACCTAAGTAAATTTTGATTGGTAAATGTCTGGGAACAACGTGATCTGTTAATTATTTGTTTATGCCCGGGGGATTAATTGGGGCCTATATACCTAATATACTAAACTTTGAAGTAATTGGTGTGCTAAATGTCCAAATAAATGGGAAAACAGTCAACATCTAAGATGAAACTTGAAAAAGATTTCTTCGACCTAGAAAGCGATTAGGAAAATAATGATAGCAACCCATTTGTCCCACTGCTCCTCTAACGAGAGAGCTGAGAGGGTTTAGACCTTAATCCACACACGCTGGCCTAATGCGAGTTCGTGGATCGGACATGTCCTTAGAATTCTTCTAGGATATGTGGGATCCCTGTTTTTCCTTCACGGTCAACAGATGGTAAATCATGTAATTAGCACATATAAATGCCACAAAGTGTAATTAACATCGGTACTGTCTGGCCAGATCCGAACTCGATACCACTAAGAAGAGGCCGCGTCTTTATCAATTCAGTTACCATCGCTTTTAGGAAATTGCCTTTCAGGAAAATAATGATAGTTTTAAAATATAGCAAGTACCACATATGGAGCGAAGCTATCGAGAAACATGGAGAAGCACTTGCCGTCTCTCTCGATATCTCGAAGGCATTTGACAGGGTCTGGCACGATAGCCTAAATGGCAAGCTCCCGACCTACGGCTTGCCCGCTGGCTTATGTATCTGGATTGCCGACTTCCTGAGGAATCGGTCCATACGTGTGGTCATTGATGGCTGCGCATCCGACCAGCTTGAGATCAATGCTGGGGTTCCTCAGGGGTTGGTACTCTCGGCTACACTATTCCTGCTGCACATAAATGACCTGCTCAAACCCGGTACTTTTGGGTACGCAGATGACAGCACAGTGGTCGAGAGGTATGAGTCTAATTCTAGAGCTAGCGCGGCGCAGATCCGATCTCTCCGAGAGGCGATGGTTGGGCGCTTGAACTTTTCTTTGAAAGCGGTCTCCGACTGGGGTGATGCTAACCTGGTTAAGTTCAATGCTGCTAAGACTCAGGCGTGTCTTTTTTCTGCCAAGCGAAGTCAATTTCAGCCAAATCCCTCCTTCCGAGATGTACACGTGCCGATAACTGACCGCCTCGAGCTTCTTGGCGTAACTCTCACATCCACCCTCAACTTTGGGACTTACATTGAGGCTAAAGCTCAAATGGCCGCAAGAAAGCTGGGCATTCTGTCAAAAGTGCGACAGTACTTCACACCGGAGCAACTGCTCAACTTGTATCAAGCGCAGGTCCGATCCTGTATGGAGTACTGCTCGTATCTGTGTGATGGCTCAGCTAAATACCAACTTGACGCGCTGGAGACGATCGAGAGACGAGCCAAGAGGCTCATCAACAACGATGCACTAGTCGAGAAAAGGCTTCAAAGCCTTGCCCATCGACGCAAAGTTGCAGGTCTCTCGGTGTTCTATCGGATACATTTCGGGGAGTGCGCTCTGGAATTGCACAACCTGATACCTCCAAGTCCTTTCCATCAACGAACGACCAGACGAACAGCGTCACGCCACCGCTATATGGTTGATATTCCACTCATACGCACGAAGCGCTTTGCTGACACATTTATCGTGCGTACAGCTAAGGAGTGGAATTCCTTGCCTGAGTCTGTGTTTCCGGAAAGCTATAACCTGGGAGTATTCAAGTCACGAGTGAATGGGTTCCTTCTGGGCAAGCGTGATTCATCGTGGACCACATCGTCACTTACCATCAGGTTAGATTGAGGTCAAACGTAAGCCTATCATGAATAAAAAAAAAAAAAAAAAGTAAAGTTTCACTAAAGGAACACCGCATCTTTATTCTACCATCCATCAAAGGAAAAAAGCAAACGCTACTGAAATAATATGAAGTTCAATGCCAAAAGAGTCGGCCTAATGCTATTTATCGTGCGGAAATAGAAAAGTAGCGGCAATCAACAAGTAGGCCTCGGCCATTAATCATATTCCATTAGGGGCCGGTTTCCGAACAGAACCGCTAACACGATAACTATTCATTAGTCTATTATTTACTTTAGTTTGACGCCATAACCGTGAACAGGTTAAGCAGAACTTTTGATATTTATTACTCTTGAAGTACTACGTAAGGTCTTGGAAGGAGGGCGTAGAGGACCCTGCAAAATCCTTGAGGGTCAACTAAACAACTGAAGAGGATCTGGCGCAGACTTTCCTGTCTATATTGGGAGGTCAGATGGATACCAATCAAAAACAATGAGTGGACCTCAGACTCCCAATGTGCCCAAGACGCTCAAGGTTAGGTATTCAGCCGGCATCCACACCTATAAGAGGCAAACTAAACCAAACACTAACAGGCGGCCGTCCTGTCACCCAACCGACCGTGCGTGGAGTATCAGCCCTCCCTCCACCTGCTCCCCACTGTGCCCTCTGCTAGTCAAAGGGACACTTGGAGAGCCTTGGAGCAGCTCTCCAGAGGGCCACTCCCACCCAGACTGGATTTGCCACAGGCAGCAGCATCTCCTGTGGCGAGTGGGAGGCGCTGCTTGCCTCCGTTGTCCGTGGACAATAGACCCTGGGCTTCCAAGGGTAAGTGGCTTCTACACGGAAACCTCTGATGCATCAGGATTACCGGTATGTTGATGATGAATATTATTTTTACTAACTATTAAGTAAGTCATAATAAATTTAAAAATTCCATTTAGCTCGGACGCTAATAGGTTTAGTCACCCAGCCCCTGTCGACCTCTCGCCCGGTCAATCCATTAGACGCAATTATACCCTTTCGCTTTCGCTGCTGAATTGCATACTTATTTTTGTAATTTACTTGTTGGAGTATGATAAAGTTGCAACGACTCTTTTATACATAAACTAGTGTCCCCCGCGGTTTCGCCCTTGGCGTACTTCGTTCCCGAGGCGTCCATTTAACAAATACATGCCTGTAATTTAGTTAGGAATAGTTTTGCTATAAAGTATAGAAAGCTCGATTTGTTGTCATATTTCATAACTGCTCTGCTCTCCTAAGTAGTAGCGTGATGATATTATTATAACCTTTCCAACACAAATAAATTTTCAATTCTAACCAGATGCCCAATACCGCATAAAGATTTTTTTTAGTGGGTCGTCAGTGCCAGCACTAAGGTCACCTTTGTCCTATTCATCACTAGGTACTTAAGACTCCTCAAGAGTCACCATACTGGTACAAATGACCTGGAAATTTTGGATGAAACAAACAAATAAATAAATATAAAAAAGTATTGAGTAATTTGTGTCACCATCTTCTGATCTATAAGGTACGAATCAAATATCACCTATCTATGTATCATCACTCGTCACCTTTCTATCGGATCTATCCCGACGCCAAACTAAACGACCTTTCATTGCTTGGTGTAAGGTATACATATCCAGTTTCTACGTTAGCCTTTAAAAACTGAATAAAACGCGCATAAATTCACTTGAAGAACCCTATAACGTTTATAAACCATCGCAGGATGTTGGATTCTTTTTGAGGTACGGGAAACTTATGAGAGATCCGGTTGCGAGACTTACCGTCTAAGGGCGCTTACATAAAGAACCAGGTTTTTATATAAGCGCCCTTACAAGTGCTGGGGCGTTATACAGTAAAATTACGTTTTAAAGGGGTTTTTATGTTTAGTCCACCGGATTGACTGCACCCCGCCTGATGGTAAGCTGAGGCGGAGTCGAAAAATTAGTGGTCACCATTCCCAAGGGATGGAGGGAATGGTGACCTATACCCAGACGGCCTTGACAGACGCTTTTTCACGCCCCGCTTAAAGATCCCGGGATTTTAAGAGGAAGGGAACACGTGCGAGTGTAAAGCGTTCCACTTCTTTATCGTACGACAAAGAAAGAAATCACCAAACTGCTTGATGCACAATGGTATGGACTGCACCGTATGTGGATGACACCTAAGTCCTGCGGGTATGTTTTCAAAACTTATGAAAACTTTTTTAGGTTTAGGCGCATTAGGGCTAATTCTCATTATGGCAACCGACTAATCGAATCAAAAATGTATCAAACTGCCGACTGCCTGCACCGAATCCTATGAGTTTAAGCGTACACAGTGTTGATTGTGTGTGCTTATAAAAATGAATATGGACAACGAAGTTTTAATAGATTTGATATTTAATAAACAACCTATGTGTCAAACGAACTAAGTTCATTTTCCGAAAGTAGAAAATCGCCGCTATTACGGACAGGTTTATCTGTTTCTATATGCAAGTTAACCCTGCATCACCAACCCCACAGATTTGTCTATACCGGAAATCTGCTTCTTTATATAAGCACCCTAAAAACAAGAAAACACGTACATGATAAATTTATCGCTAACTTCCTTCTGAGGAGTCTGAGGGAACACGATAAAGTAATAACAACTTCCAGACTTTAGTTAAACAATGAACAAGAAGTACCTATGATAATACATTAGCGCTACTAATCACCAAATATTAAAAGACAAAGTCAGCGTCTGTCTGTTCATCTGGACCATATTGAAGTAGGACCCACACGGTGCGCACCAGTTTTAAAATAAAAAAAGAATCATCAAAATCGGTTAACCCAATCTAAATTTCTGAAGTAAAATGCACGGCATCTAACTTGGTAAGGTTTTGGAGTAGTGTGGGCCCCGCTACTCCAAAACCTTACCAAAGTTAGATGCCGTACACTATACTTGTGGCAAAATGCGTCGCATATAAACAAGTATAGTGTACGGAATCTAATTTGGCAAGGTTTTGGAGGAGTGGGGCCTACACTACTCCAAAATCTTGCCAAGTTAGATGCCGTACACTATAACAAACAAAAAAAGCTTAGTGGAATTGAGAACCTCCTCCTTTTTTGAAATCCGTTAAAGAGGAGTAATTTTTTGCCCTTCATGACATTTTAAAGTTGTTTAAAGTACATTGTATACTCCATGGATTCTGTCGCTGTAATAAAAAAGTTGAAACAAGATGGCTGTCCCAGATAAAACTGGGTTGATAACTAGTTATTGGTGATACAGATCGATAGGGCTGTGCCGTGCGTTCACCCCTGACCTCCTGGGTAATATTTACTATCTGTGAACGCCCATCGCGTTATGAAAATACGTATATGAAATACTTCTCGTTAGGCAAAATGTTGAGTTACTTACGTAAAGTATATGTATCTACCGGGTGGAATTTTGTACCGCCATCCGGAAGAAAAGTACTCTAAAATACAGATAGCAAATTCAACTGAAGGGAAATAAAATATTCCTTTATTTAAAAAAAAACAACTATAGCATTCTACTATATTTGTATTACTGTCTAGACTTTATAAGTGCTACAATACAGACTATTTCAGAATATTTATAATAGCAACCCTTAATCCATACGCGCTGGTCTAATGCGGGTTGGTGGATCGGACATGTCCTTAGAATTTCTTGTAGGACAAGTGGATTTCCTCACGATGTTTTTCCTACACCGTCAGCAGATAAGCTTATCTGAATTCCACAAAGTGAAATTCACATTGGTACTGTCCGGCCGGATTCGAACTCGATACCTCTGAGTCGAGGCTGCGTCCCTATCCAAATGTTTAATGTCATGCATTATTACTCCAATTAGAAAGACCCAATTAACCCAATTAAAATTAGAAATCAGATAACCTAATCCCATGACAACACGGGGAACCCGGGATAAGGCATCAAAAATCCTGCGATCCCGGAATTAAACACCATACTTGAGTTGGATTCTCTAGTTCCACCTCTACTGTCGCAAAGTCATTGACCGTGGTCAACCGGTATCCACCTACCATCAGACGGATGGTATGCTTTAACATAACCAGTACTTACCCAGCGGCTATCCCCCACTGCTGTGAAGCGGCTGCCGCCGCGTGGTCGAACAGGGTGAGCCCCACCAGCGCCACGGTGGGGGCAATCGTTAGGGGTGTCACAAACCGAAGCATGGAGCCGATGATTCCAAAATAACCTGCGAATAATACTACCATTAAGTTCTTTTTATACCACTTAGGTGGCAGACAAGCACACGGCACACCTGATGGGAAGCGTTCACCGCGGCCTATGGTCGTGTGCAGTTCCAGAGGTGTTACACTCGCGCTGCCGACTCTTGGATAAACTAATTTATAGAAATAGCAGGTGCCTTGTCTTTCAGCTTTTCAAGACGCAGCAGATAGGAAATAAATAAAAAAATATAAATATTCTACGACGTTCTACACACCGCTCCCTAGACCCAAACTAAGCTTAGTTTAACTAGCTTGTGTTATGGGTTCTAGAATGCTGATAAACATACTTATATACTTTTTTTTTGTAAATACATACTTATTATACATAGAAACACCCAGACCAATGCAAATAGACATATTCATCCATACAAATATATGCACTGAGCGGGAATCGAACCCGAACCCGTTCGTAGCAGTCGCAAGCACTATAATACGCCACAGAGGCCGTCAGAATGCGTTAAATATGCGACCTTAATGGATCAATATTTATTTGCTCTCTTTGCGGTCGAAATGATAGGTACCTAGTTGGGGCGGGTGCTGAAAACGACGTTAAGAATTTAGCGAATGAATTTGGGCGTAAATTGAGGAACAGACAGGTGATTCCCATTCCGGCTGGTATTTGGGGCAAAGGTAAGCATCGCTATTCAATGGGGCAATACAATACCGCCAGTGATGGGCACCTTTACACAAAGTATGGCGAGAGACGGGTTAATTGATTACATTTTATTTTTTTTTGAATTTCAAGTAGATTATTATATTATAATAATAATATATGTAAACGGGAATTAACGCGATCATGGTATAGGTATATACATACCTTTGGAATGCCTGACGTTTCGACCAGGTTACACCGGCCGTGGTCACAGGCTGACTGTCTCAGCCGCGCACGCCCTCCGTCGTCGAGTCCGTGAGGTAGCCGGTTGTTCATCTACCCGCACATTTTTGACATTTTTTATATTATTGTTTATCCAGGTACGGTCACATACCACACTCACAGGGTCCCTATGTATGGTATGTGACGGTACCTGGAGAAACAATAATATAAAAAATGTCGAAAATACAAACAATATACCTACCTATACCATGATCGCGTTAATTCCCGTTTACATATTATTATAATCATGGAACGCGGAAGTTTAAAAGTTAAATTATTATATTGATAATAAAAATTAATAGCAAATTATATACTCACGATTATGTATCACCGTAAGGTAGGCAGAAGTGTACCAACGATGTGCGTTAGTCAAAATTGTATTTCACTATCTATGTCTTTCGATCTCAATTCTGCTACAGATACAGGCACGTTACTTGGCCAGGTTTGGGGTAAGTTCGCGCATCGTGCACTTTGAGCCAATCAAATGATTCAAAGTACGAACGAACGGAACGTTGATTCGCTACAAGACGACTCTCGGAGACATTTGATTGGTCCGTCAAGTGACGTCAAGTGACGGACCAATCATATGTCCGCGACGGCGCAACCGCGTCTCCCGCGACCTAAAAATCGACCTTTGCGCATATGACGCGTCGGGCCAATTTACGTGCCGGTATCTGTACAAATAGATACACGCGGTTGAATATTGGTTGATGGCTATTGCAAAATTAACTAAATTTTGAGCTATTCTATTAGGATACCCATACATAAATTTTTGCCTAACTCACCAAAAATCACTTGGAAAAGTGCAGAAACGGCTATAGCTCCCGACAGCTCACACATTCGGCTGGTCCACACTTCTCGCTGCTGCAGTTCCGTCATGCCCGCCAGCACATCGGGCGCAGGGCATTGCCACATAGGCAAGTTGAGTATTGCCAGTGTTGGAACGAGGAAGGATATCGTGCCACCTTGTACGATGGGCAATCTACAGCCGAAGGTCGCTTGTAGCCAGGTCACAAGCCCTGTGAAATATTTTTCTTTATTTATTTATTTTTAATTTATGTATGTTTAAACAGAGTTACAATCTAATATTAAGTACCTACAGAGTCAGTCAGAGTCCCCCTTGGTGCAGTACCTACCAACTATGAATATTTGTACTTATGTATAAAAATACCCTAAATTATGTTTACCTATGTTTAACAGACGAGGTTATCACACAGACGAGACTGGTCCTGCCGTCCTGGTTTTCCTCTTAGGGCAGTCGCTCCAGATAAAGCCAAGTAAGTGAAGCCAAATTATCGGGGGATTTTAGGAAAACGGACCATGGCATGGGCCGCAAAGTGCATGCTGAGGATCCAAACGGATTTGACGCTCGGATAAAGATAACGAGAACAAACCCCGGTAAACGTATACAATTAAGTAGGACGTGTCTTTGTTTGCTACCTCAGTTATATAAGAAAATAATAAGTTAAAATACAAAAATACAAAGGCAAGCCTACATTTAAACTTAATATTCATACACAGCACGTGTTCCTTATAAACATTCTTCACGCATTATATATAGCAACCTTGCCTGAAGCAGTGAAAGTCTAAGTACTGTTGGTACCTACTAAGTGCAAATACATTGTATGTGTACTCAATTTTCGTTCAATTCATCATCGGGGGATGTAACTCAGTGGTAGAGTGTCTGCTTCGCATGCTGAAAGTCCTGGGTTCAAATCCCAGCATCTCCAAAGCATTCATTTTTACTTTTTGAAGTTATTTTTACTATTAATTAATAGTACAATCACAAATGTTATTGCAATTTTATTATTTGAAGAGTCTTTCTTAGTCAGACTTAAATTTGCGGAATGTGAGCGATTTATGAACAAAAAACAAAAACCAGCGTTTTTGCCTTTTGTTTAAAGTGACTAAGCTAAGCCGCCATGAAAAATATCGAGAAAATTTGTTTACAAAAGCATTGTAGTTGCAACAAAGCCGGTGTCAAATGAGACTGGGACGAGATTTATTCTGGGTGTTGGCGTACAAAGTGTTGATTTATGATAAGCAAATTGCTCGAAAAATGTAGAAAATATTAAAAAGTTTATGTATATTTAAGTTTTCTCTTGAGTATAAAGGTGCTGACAAACTTATTCATTCACTCGTAACAGAACATCGAACATTCACCGTTTTGAAATTAGACAAATTTATATATGAACAGAGTCAACCATAGGACCAAACATCACCACAAAATGTTTCATCATCATTCTAGCGAATGCTCTTGTCAATACTCTTAAAAAAATATATTCTTCACGGAAGATTTCAGCGACTGGGACCGCAATTGACTCGGACCGCGGTTCCAGTTGCCGGCTCTATTAAAACACGAAGATGTCCTTGAAATGATTGAGATAAATTTACTTTCCATCTGCTAGAATGCCCGCCAGAACGCCCGGCAGAATGCTTGCTACAACGTGCTCGTTTAAATGTTCTGTAATGTAACGTTCGCAAGAATACTAAACACCAAATAAATTACAACATTACCAAAGATATACACAACGACAGTAAGAAGAATACGGAAAATTTTTAAATTATTAAAGAGAAACCCGAATAAAACCTTAAAACTTCTAATAATGATAGATCTACCATCCCACGTAGGTACTTGTTACCTACGAGTTGGGGCGGTCCTTACCACAAACTCATACTCTTACCACAAAGCAGTATTAGGTACTTATTTCAATATGACTTAACTTTCATAGTGTGAATCGGACTCAGTCAAACGTCGTCTGTTATTATATAAGCGTTCTGTATCTTATAAATCTACTTACAAATTTAATGAAATAAATATATCCACTACATACTATGAAAGTAAGAGAATGCTAGACCACATAACACTAGTATCTGTCCACGTCGATGGTTCGATTCACACTATGAAAGTTAAGTAATATTGAAATAATACAATACAAGCTTTGTAACAAAACTTTGTTTCAACTTCTGTTAGAATTGTTTGATCCATTAACGGTTTTATACAATAAGGAATTTATAACATACATAACATAAACTCACGCCTATATCCCCGAAAGGGTAGGCACAGGTGCTAGCACCCACATTTCGCCAGTTTATGTTTAGGTCCCAATGTAATAGGTGGCGAGCCTATTACCATTAACCAGGAATTTATATATGATACAAATTATGTTTCAAACAAATTACTATTATGTTTGTATACGATGGATGGACGACCTGACAAAGGTAGCTTGTATAGACTGTATGCGCAAGGCGGAGGATCGATTTTGCGACCCGCGTGTCTTTTTAAAAATAAAACAATTTTGTTACCAACTGCTGATATAAACTTTTAATAAGATACACTCACAGACTTTATTCCAAGTTTATTCTAGCACGAATGTGTTTCTTTTGAACGAATGAACTGCTGAAATGAACGAATGAACTACTCTAAAAACTCAACTTGCGCCATGCCAGAATGAGAACTGTCAACTGCCTGACCACGTACATTTTACTTTTTATTAAACTTTGTAGAACGTGGAAAATACGGGAGTTTTTCTTATGTTTTTGACAGGAACACCGAAGTCTTTTTTATTCGTCGTATTCGTTCGACTATGGTAGTAAACAAATCAGTAAACTGAGATAACAAAATCAAGGGTCGGTATGTTTAGCGCTGCAGCTATATTATAATAATCTGATTGAATAGCTGCATTTACCTCACGATGTTTTTCCTTCACTGTCAGCAGATGGTAGGTTTATCATTTGATTAGCACATATTAAATTTCACAAGTGAAATTCACCAGAAGAGGCCGCGTCCTTATCCATTCAGCTATCATCGCTGTATAATAGTTTCGAGCAACATCGAAATTATTGGAGTTGTAGACAGTTCAATAAGCGCGGCGTGAAAAAGCATTTGGTGAGGCCGTCAAGCTGAGGGCCGCCACTGTAGCAAATACCGGTGTATGTGGTAGTGACACCAGTCTTGAGACTTTGCCTTTAGCTTACCATCAGGCGAGGTAAAGTCACTTTGACGTGTCATATATAAAAAAAAATTGAAATCGTGAGTAAGTGTATATATCTACACATTGCGGTAATATTATTTTCAGGCGGTTTTTTCCTTGTTTAAGTCGGTCAGGTAATATCCCTGTTCTGATTCCGGTCCCGCAACCTATTCCATGGATAACATCCTTACTGACGGCCTCTGTGGCGTAGCAGTAGTGCATTCGGCATGGAGCGCGGGTTCGATTCGTTTCGTTCGGCTCAGTGCAAATATTTGTATGCATGAAGTTGTCTATTTGAATTGGCCTAGGTCAGGGTAGGCGAACCAATGGCACGCGTGCCATCGGTGGCACGCGGCACAATATTTTGGGCACATCGCCGATCATAAAACTTGTGTAGAAAATGTGTTTAGAAATTTTATGACGATCTAACTAACGGGAATTATCCTATGCTGCGGAGTGTTCAAATACCTATGTTATAAAACGTATGACACTCGTGAGGTATCATGATGCCCCTGGTGTTCCCTCTGGCCACGTGGTTCGACCGTATGGTTCGATCAATCGCACTACGTGAACTTTTTTTTCCAGTTGGTTCGAGTGATCGAATCCGTAGGCCACGGTGACCGCTTCCCATCAGGTGGGCTGTGTGCTTGTCTGCAACCTAAGTGGTATAAAAAAAGAGTTTTGATGGCACCATGGTTTTATGGGGTCACTGGGACCCCATAAAACATGTTTTAGAAAAAATGGCACGTTGATGCAGAAAGGTTCGCCTACCCTGGCCTAGGTGTTCCTATGTATAATTATGTAGGTAGATATTTACAAAAATTCCGCATTGTAGAACCCATAACTCAAGCTAGTTAAACTATGCTTACTTTTGGTATACTATCGTGTGTACTAGTCGTGATCAACATAGTAGTTACATAGTATGTTGTGATAAACGATATAAACATAAGTCAAACTTCCTCTTGTTGTGACGTCATCGACATATTCATAAACGGTATGAACTGTCAACAGAGTGCTGATTGTACCGCACGATATTTTCTAACGTCTAATGATAAAGATAACATTATAAATCTACTCATAAATCATAAGTCCCCTACGTTCACACGGAGCCACGTTTTGCCGGATCTTATTTTCATCGGATCGGTTTTTTGCAGGATTCGGTTTAGTGGCAACAGTATTTCAATGAATGAGTTCACACATGCATTCGGTTTCAAGACACGGCAAAAAACTGAATCTTGCTGAAGTTCTGTTTCCAGATCCGATAAAAATCAGATCCGGCAAAACATGGCTCCGTGTGAACGTAGGGTGATTATAAAAAGAGAAGATATTATGTTTGTATAATGCTAAAACTACCTACTGAACAAAGAATCAATAATTTTTGAAATAAGATATGTTCAAAATTCAGTTCCTGAGATGAAATATCTCGATCTCACAAATGTCAAAAAACATTCTCGTAACAAAGTTTTCAACATCCCATTGTAACGTGATTGTGACTGAATCGTGATCGAAACTTGAAAAAGGACAAGTAGCAGGGTACTCTGCATTTCTGTTAGACTTAGACGTATTGTAATGCGAATGAACCATAATTTGTATTCTCTTTCCTCTTTAGGTTAGGTATGAGACAAGTTTGTCGATCAAAATGAGATTGGAACTGAATTTGTATTATCCCTGAGGATAATAAAATAACTACTAAACCAAATAAACTAAACTAAATACTAACATAGGATAGTTACTTTTTATCCAGAAATTCCTACGGAATCAGGACTTTTGCAGTGAAATCGCCTGACGATGCTAATCGTGTAATAAGTGTGTAATAAGTGACAAAAATCCGAAACATACCTATTAGTGAGTCCAAAATTATGATACATTCCAGTGACAAATATGATACATATCAGTGACAAATATGATACATATCAGTGACAAATATGATACATATCAGTGACAAATATGATACATATCAGTGACAAATATGATACATATCAGTGACAAATATGATACATATCAGTAACAAATATGATGTACATACCAGTGACAAATATCATGGTGGATATGATGTTGGACCTGTCCGGGTCGGTCTCCCTCATGCACAGCGCGGGGCACAGGATGAACGGGATAGCCACTATGGCGCCGATCATCGTCAGGTAGTGCTGTAGAAAACAACATTCTTATACACAGCTGATGCCCGTGGCGTGATCCACCACTTACCAACAGGTGAGATTGTGGTCAAACGCTTTACCTTTAGGAGAATATTAAGCATAACATAACATAAACTCACGCCTATATCCCCGAAGGGGTAGGCAGAGGTGCTAGCACCCACATTTCGCCAGTTTATGTTTAGGTTTAGGTGGCGAGCCTATTGCCATTAACCGGGCACTTATAAACCTGCAATAAATACACACATAACTTCGAAAAGCATCGAAAAGTCATTGGTGTGTGCCATGGTGAACCTGGGATAGAACCCGAGACCTTCGCCTTAGCAGTCCATTACCCAGACCACTAGGCTACCGCGGTTGTTCGAACCCTTGAATATTAAGGGCACAACAAATGTGTAGGTAATCATGATATACAACCATTTTGTACAACCGTAGTATTTTATATTGACATGGTCACTTACATGACCATTATAAACCGGAATGATGTGTTATCAGACATCCAGTTACCCGTATGTTCGCTAACACCGCTGAATTGGCAAATTTTCCACTCTCGAACATGGCTCGAACAGACTCATTAAAACTTTCTCTGCTATCAAATTGTGTTTCTACATAAATACATGTTAATTAGGAACTCGATCCGACCCATCGGCTCTTCAAAGTTGTAAAGAAAACAACATTATTTATGTTTGGCGATATTTAAAAAGTATCTACCTTTAAGCGGGGCGTGAATAAGTATTTGATGAGGCCGTCAAGGTGAGGGCCACCATTATGGTTATGGTGTATGTAATGGTGACCCTCATTCCTGAGAATTTACCTTTAGCTTACCATCACGCGAGATGAAGTCATATTGACGTGACCGATATGAAAATGGGTAGGTACTTTTTATATCGGTAACATATAAAAAGTACCTATATGAGTTCACCTCGCCTGATGGTCACTCACCTACAGTTATTCTGAAAAATCATCATCATCGTGGCGTTAATCCCGGTGGTATCTAAAGATGGACTTTGGAGCTGGGGGTCCGTTCCGCTACTATTTGTCTTTATTTGACTTGGCTTTTACGCAAGCGCCTACCGACCTCCCAACCACAAGAGGAAAGCCTGCGTCAGTGCCTCGTCCGTTACTCAGGCCGGCTTGCAAGTGAGAAGGTCGATTTGACTCCTAAAGATATCAGCGGGACCCACCGCTAAACCGTAACCGTTGCTTAAAATGTTTTTATTGTCATCATTCCTGTTCCTCGATTCTACTAAAGGCAAACCACTGTAATAGGTACCACTGACACTTTAAAATATGCTATTTAATTGTAGACTTTACCGTTATACCGTTAAAGTCTAAAATCAAATAAAAAGAATTCATTTAACTTTTTCATTCGCTCTACAAAATATCATTTGATTTTAGACTTTTACCTAATAACAATAAAGTCTACAATTAAATAGCATTTTTAGAGTATCAGTGGTATAATAGTGGTTTGTCTTTAGTAGAATCGAGGCCCTGTTCAAGTGTGCCCACTAATACCCAAAGTACATTGCACCCGCAACCGGCGTGCGTGTATGAATACAATTATGAAAGTTGAAGAAGCGATACCCCTTTCGCTTCTTCAACTTCTGCCAAGATCGTAGCAAGCGGAAAGATGATGTCTCTGCCTACCCCAATGGGGAAAAGGCGTGATTTGTATGTATGTATGTATGTAAAGTACATTGCTGAAGACCATCCTCGACGGTAAATTAGAACTGTATCTCACCTGCAAAGCCATGAAGATGCACAGGTACCATGGTGGTACGTCATCGATCCCATACGTCACGTTACCTTTTCTTTCATTCTCGTTGGCTACTTCGTGTGGTGGGCTCTGTAACAATAGGTATACAATTACATACATATGCTCACACCTTTTACCCTCCGAGGTAGGCAGAGACTGCCATCTGCCTCTGCCTACCCCAATTAGAATTCATCTATACTATTATACCTACATTTAATTGTAAAGTAGTTGTATCTGTAGGTACATTGGAGATATTTAAAAAAAACTTGGATTATGTTATATGAACGATTCTAAGCACGAAATAATTTTTTTTTTGGAATTCATGTTTGTTTGTCTGTTTGTGCGCGATGGACGCAAAAACAACTGAACGGATTTTCATGCGGTTTTTTTTATTTAAAAGGTCTTGGTCAGACTTATATTTATGTATATCCGCAATAAGTACAGGTTTTTCTTCTTTCTCTCTAGATACTTTATATCAAAAAGAACAATTGCGCGATTGCGATAATTTCAATCACGTGTGTTAATTTTCGTACTGGCAACACAGAAATTATAAGAGGACGCAACGCAGCAACTTCTTTTTCTTAATATCTAAAGCTTTTGTTTTCTTCGCACCTGAATATAAATATTAATTTTCTTAGCTCAAATGCTAAACTTGAAATTGAATTGAATCTTAAGGTCATTGCATAGGTATAGTTCTATTTCAGGAAGGCGGTTTAACTTTCATTCTAGTAAAACATTATAAACACATTGCTTTTAAAAATGAATTACTTGCAATGCAATTATTGTACTACTAACTGCAACATGAATTTCTTTTGACGCGACATGAACTTTCGCACACACATGTACGCGTATTTACAAGACACAAGTACTACTATTTAATTGTTCACTTGCCTTCGTGAGATAGAATATCTAAACCATACGAACGTAGAGGTATTGAACTTGACACAATACTAAACAAAATGGCGTCTAGTCAAACCTATGCTTAGTTAGTTCACAATACAAATAACTTCACGTACCTACTAAAGATCTACCTAAATAAAATCAAAGAAAATCGCACCTTATCCGTATTGCTCACAACACTGTACGCACACTCATTTTCAAGCATACTTAAAATTAAAATTACATTTAATCTAACCACATAAGTGTCAATATGTCACGTTTCATTATTCACTGACCAATGTACCAGCTGAATGCATCGCTTGCATTTTGTGCGACGATCTTGTGACGTATTAAAAAATATTGGCAGCGTTATAGAACTTTAGATTGACATGGTCTTTAAATTACTAGTTACTAGTATTTACAGACCACAGAAATTACAGAGTAAAAGTGGAATAGGGTCGAAATATCGGATACTCAACAAAAAAAACAAACTAGTGAATATCCCGTCAACTACATATTATTATACTAGCTGTTGCCCGCGGCTCCGCCCGCGTGGATGTCGCTTATCGCGACCAAACATAGCCTTTGTTCATTCTCGAGGTCTAATCTACTCCTATACCAAATTTCATCAAAATCGGTTCAGCGGTTCAGGCGTGAAAGCGTAACAGACAGACATACAGACAGAGTTACTTTCGCATTTAAAATATATACTTTTCTTGGTTCTGTGGTCCTATCTATAGCTGAAGCTATACTACTATTATACTGAAGAATGCGTTTGTTTTGTTGATGGGTTGAACAAACTGATCTCAAAAACTACAGGTTTTGATTTGGATTGAAAAATTCTTTTTGTTAACCCATTTATCGAGGTAGGTTGGAAGCTAATATATCGTCACGCTACTACCCAGGAGGGCGGAGCAGTAATCATAAATGTCAACAAATCCAGGTAAATTTCCATAAAATATTGTAGCCATATTGAAGCACTAATAAATTACGGCCATGTGTGGAATAAATAGTTGTCACTAGGGAGAAATAGGTACCTATGTCGGGTACGGGTGAAGCCGCTGCGCACAGCTTGTATGATTGTAGATACAAAAATCCTACAATAATATACCTATGTGAAAACGCGGGTGTTATAAGTTTCATTTTGAATGTAGGCAGGTAATTTATGTCAAACAAAACGATTAGGTGTTTGTACAAAATGTTAACAGACACACACTAAGGGCCTCTATCTCACCAACACACGTCTCTATGTTTAGAATAGAGTCTTATAAGGTAACATAACATCGCAAGTATTAATATTATAAATTTTAAAACGCGAGAGTTTATGAGTACCTATAGATGTAGGTATGACTATTTGCTACTCTTTCATGCAAAAATAGCTGAGTGGACCTAGCTAAAATGTGGCTGAGGAATAGAAAATTTATCCCTGGAATAGGTTCCCATGGGAAGCGGGAACGGGAGCAGAATCCCACGTGGATGGAGTCATAAGGACAGCTTGTATCTCACAATGTGAATAATCATTTAGTGTAAATAACCATTTTAAAGTAATTAGGTACTTACCTCATCTCTCGGCATTCCTATGTTTGAGATTGCAAAATTGTGCACCATTTTTAAACTGAAAAAAAAAAACAACTAAGTATGTAATTATTTTAAAACTAAGCAGCTTGTGATATTTATAGAAAATCGAGTTTCTTGCGTACGAGCAAGAAAGTAAGTCGAACTTCTAGATAATATATCATCTTCAAGGCGTTTTCCCAGTTGCGTCCAAAGCTTGCGCTTCGGGCCAGAGGTCCACGTCCACATATTATTTTTGTATTGTATTGTGTACACATATGCATATTGTATTGTAACTTCGTAACCCTATATTATGATATACGATAAGATACAGAAAGAGATAGCTATCTTTAGCTAGCTACACTTGAAGGAATTGAAGGGCAACAAAAGTTACGACAATTACGTGATAACTACATTTTCTGTAGGTATATCATTGCATTATGCGTAAGTACTGCATAATAGTAGTAGGGAGTGGAATGCCCTGCCTGAGTCTGTGTTTCCGGAAAGCTATAACCTGGGAGTCTTTAAGTCTAGAGTGAACAGGTTGCTTCTAGGTAAGCGTGCTCTATCTATCGTCGACCACATCGTCACTTACCATCAGCTGAGATGGTGGTCAAACGCGGGCCTGATGGCCTATTAACTATAAAAAAAATTTAAGGGTAAACTTTCCTGTTTCCTTTCCTTCCATTTGTCATTATTGAAATAGCTTAATGCTTATAACGAGTTTACGATATTCATGTTTATTCACGTACTTAAGTAATTTGTTGACAATCATTGTACCTACGTACCTAAGTACTAATGTAAATATGTACCTAGTGAAGATTGGAAAGGAACGACTCTCACATTTTACAACCTGGTTTAGTTCTCATGGGCCTTATCATCATCTTATCATTGTTTCCAACACATCCAAGACCTTCACCTTGAAACTCGGAATCCCTCTACTCACTGCTGCTGTAACTGCTTTCCATCAGGTGGGCCGTGTGCTTGTCTGCCACCTCAGTAGTATAAATAAATGAATCGGTCTCGATTTCCCGTTATCCTATCTCACAGGCGATTTATTTATTTTTTTATTCATGATAGGCTTACGATTGACCTCAATCCCACCTGATGGTAAGTGACGATGATTGTCTGCGATGAATATTTGATTAAAATGTTTTAAAAAACATAAGTATTATTGACTAAAACACTTTGTTTTCAGCCAATTATGAACCATATCATGTTTTGTTTGCACCAAGATTTAGAAATTATACCTAAAAATATGTGATTTTTACGTTCACTTACCTTATTCTTTATTAAATTCCAAAGTCACCTCACCACATTTTGTACCTAATCTACGTAAATTGCCAGAAACTATTCATAACCCGAAATAGGTATGTTCAGCGTTACAATACACATTGAATAACAAACCGTGATAAACGGCCATGAATTTTAAACTGACGAGTTGTGCGCCGAGCTTGTGCCTCCGCCATTAGAAGACAATTAATTAAGTGTATTCTGCGGTATTAGGCCTACCGCACATTAGAGATAAGACTTGTTGAATTCTTTGACATGACACCAACGGCCATGTGTTACCATCGCACCGCTCGCCACGGGCAGAGAATTCATCCACACACGTTGTGCCGCGTCGTCCGATCGGTGAAGTGGTAACAAACTGGAAAAAAAACGTCAGCGTCGTCCGATCAGTAGGAAAGAATACGCCCTCCTACCAGATAAGACCGAAGCAACATATGTCCGCTTACAGACGTAAGAAAGGGACATTGTGGGAAAGGGATATTTCGGGAAGGGAGCATTTTGGGAAAGGCCGTTTCGGGAAAGGGACCTTCGGAGAAAGGGACATTGTGGGAAAGGGACATTTCGGGAAAGGGACTATTTGAAACCTAGGGACATTTTGGGAAAGGGACTATTTGAAACCTAGGGACATTTTGGGAAAGGGACATTCTGAGCCTGAGCGGGGCAATGCAGTCGAATTACATACGCGGTCACCTCACATCCGTCAACGGTGCGCACGGTGAGGTAGGATGAGAGGAATTATTTATTCCGCGCACGCTAAAACTGCGGAATGATCTACCGAATGTTTTCCCTAGCGTCTACAGTATGTATTGGGTTCTTCAAGGGTATTAGAAAGTTTTTCTTACAGGGTCTGCAGCACGAGTGTGACGCCCGAGGTGTTGCACACGTTCATTTCCATAAGCCACGGTGACCGCTTGTCTGTCAACTAAGTGGTTTAAATAAGTTTTTAGACAGTTGCGTCTCGCCATGACTTATAGGTCATTAGACAGCATTGTTTCTTTCTAATTAGGTATACACATTTTCATATACATTATTACTGTAGAGCAATAATAGTCCATCTGTAGACTGTCTTGTCTATAATGTGCGCTCGGCCTTATGCCACAGAATACCAAATAGTACCTACTACGTCTTAGGCATACAAAGAAGCTGTGTGTGTACCATGTGTAGGTATAGGGTATCTAGGTACTAACTATTGATAGTGGTGCCAATTATTATGCTGTTACTAAACTCTCTAAAGTGGAACTGAATATTCGGCTATACTTTAGTTTTTTCTGAGTAGAGGCGGCGTCCTTAACCATTTAGCTACCGTCGCTCATATACTTGTATTGATAATAATCTCTATACATATAGTTTCAATTAACCAATACAAATGTATTTTTAAACTGTTAGTTCGATGTACCTACCTATCGTCTTTGGATGTACATACTATAAAGATTAGCTCTACTGTGATGTGGTGTCTGTCTGTCTGCCCACATCAGCACTAGATGGCGTTGTACCGTAAATCTGAACGGCGGTATGGTTCACTTACACTCTCGTATATAAAACTGAAATCGTTTTAACATCGCTTGAAATCTTATTCTATATCCCTTGCACAATTTTTGAAATTTTTGTACATGTCACTTTTTAGTTTTTGAGTGACATTGAAATTGAAATTGAAAATCACTTCAGCTTCACTTCGTTTAATTAGATTAAATTAAATCAGCTCGTTTAGTTTACTTTAATAAATAATTATCGATTAGTTTGATTTGATTTGATTCTGTGATTTAATCATAGACTCTAGCTAGAGATGGGTTGGAAGACTCCAATGTCCAATACTAGGTCAATAAGGTGTAGAATATCCTACGTATATGCCGTATATGGTACAGTCGTATCTTGCTCATGTAGTGTAGGGTCGGTGTAAAGATATACGAGTATTACCCACGGAATACGGTTAATGTGGGATAATGGTTTGGACTAGGTTAGGTTAGTGATGGGTAAACTCGGAAAAATCTCAACTTGAGTTAATTCGATTAGATATTATCGAGATTCGATATTATTCGATTATTCCTAATATATATAATATTAATCAAATAACAAATAATTTGTGGTCCCACTGAAACTCAGCGTATTCTTAAATCATCCCAAATGAAATGCGGGGTAAGGTGAAATAAAAAAAATGCAATACAAACTTATATTTCAAATATTATCAGCTTATTCACTTTTGTAGCAAACTAGATTCCAGAATGCGGATTAAAAAAAAATACTTAAAAATAAGTTATTGTGAATATCTAGTGTATCTTGCCATATATAGATTACTGGGTAAAATATGTTGCATAACCATTAAAATTAATAATTAAAAGAAGTTTTTTAAAACAAGTCTTTATTAAAATATATTATGTTGTATTACAACTTCTGAAAAAAAAAATACTGGATACAGTACTAGGTTGACGGATACTTTTATAAAGAATTTCATAATCAAAAGCCGACACAGGAATCGATCCTGCGACCTCATGTACGGGGTAGCTGCGCCGATTTTTTCATCGTGCGAAAATCCCCATGGATACCAACCCGTCAACCATTGGGTTATATGGGACTCGAACCGACTAAAACAGCACGCCGTCTCGATTCTCAATTACCAGGGCGTAAGGTTACCAAAGAGGTACTTCCCTATTTCCTCGCACCCCATCTGACACCAGGCTATCTAAAGTTTTAGGCTGGCTGTATTGATTCTTCATCATCCAAATCATAGCCATGTTTAGTAGCTACATTGCACACAACACAGTCTTCATTGGAGTCTATTGTCAAATGTCTATACTGCGGCAAGATTACTCTAAAAACACCTGAAAAATTAAAAATACTCATTTTATTTATAGGTATACCATCGTGCCTTTTTTCCCTTTGGGGTAGGCAGAGACAACAGCCCGACATCTGCTTTTGTCCATTTTTTTTTTTATTGCTTTTTACTTTGCAATTTGCCACAAACAAGTATTATAATTTGCATAAAATGTATTATGCAGCGTTTTCGTTTTTTAGTCACAGTCCAGGTCAAGTCACGGTCTTCATAGTCAATAGTCAAGTCAGTCTTCCTTCATAGTCTTGCCCCAGTAAAATAGTGGAGACTTTACTAGGGGTTTCTATGGAGTGTTGGAATCAACGTTGAAAAGCACAATTTCACAGTAATATACCACTTTCCCAAACTTGTGCACGTTGTCGAAGATGTTATGTTTAAAAATCCACTGTTTTTACACATAATAACTACATTTTACACTAATTTTAGAAAATGATACAATGCCCCGATGTGACTATTTCCGCGTTGGCGCCAAAACTCGCTTCTGTCCTTACATACTTCATGCGGTTCCTCTACTGTCATTAAACCTTTCATGTAAGCCCGCCGGTTTCGTGTGCTTTTGACCTGCCCTTTCTTCAATAACTCATTAATTTGGTCAGTGTATATGTACCAGTACGAGCCTTGTACATTGCTCTACTTTTATATTGTTAACACTGCAGTATTTTATGTATCATTATTCATATCATTTTACTTTAAGTCAGTTCGTGGTCGATGCCTCGATTTTTCGAAGAGGTAGGACACGACGGTATCTCCCGTCCGAAATGAGCTGACCGACTGGGGAAGTACCTCCGCCCTACAGAACACCGCGGCTATAATAACCTTGAGTTGTGTTCCCATCGGTAAGTAGGGTAGCCAGAGCTCACTGTACCCCCTCCTCCCCCCACCCCTTCCTAGCCTCCCCACCCGTTCCTAGCCCTCCCCCTTCCCTTTAGGGTAGACAGCGCGGGTGTGACACCTTTAGTGTTGCACACGTCCATAGGCCACGGTGACCGCTTTTCATCAGGTGGGCCGTGTGCTTGTCTGCCACCTACGTGGTATATAAAAAAACATGTGCCTTAGATATTTGGTGTGTCATTCGCTCAGTATTCAATTTTCAATCTCTCTACGTGCCCAAACCACCTTAGAATACCCTTATTATCATCATCACAGCATTAGTCCCGGTTGTATGGCCCGGCTGTGGCCCTCATGTATGCCTTAAGTTAAGTAAAAAAAGTTTTTAAGTTAAACGCTTTTATGCACTAAAAGCTACAAAATAATTTGGTAGGTCGTAGATACCAGTCATCTTATCACTCTCTTCATAAATATAGGGCATTAATCAGACAAAAAAAATAAAAACGTTGGGCGTAAGTAGTCGTAGTGTAACTTGGGTAGAATATGCACAACGCCCAACGTTTTTATTTTTTTTGTCTGATTAATGCCCTATATTTATGAAGAGAGTGATGGGATGACTGGTATCTACGACCTACCAAATTATTTTGTAGCTTTTAGTGCATAAAAGCGTTTAACTTAAAAACTTTTTTTACTTAACTTATTTTCAAGTTTTTAGTTTTTATTCGTGTTAATCTCTTCAGTTGTCATTGCGTAAAATAGGTAGGTATTCTATTATATTACCATGAGCAGTATCTCAGCGTTGCGTCCCGATTGCAACTGAGGTCTACACCTTGGAGCCCGAGGTCCACTTTTCTGCTTTCCGGACGGACTCACGGACATAGAGACTACCGTAGATACAGGCGTTCCCCATGTGAACTTTACGTGTGACTCCACACATCCTCCACAGCATATTCATCTGCGTGACACACGGCTCATGCATATATCGCTCTAGCAAAGCCTAGGTACGCTTCACAGCCGCCACAGGCCTAATGATTATTTTATAAACCTGCCTCTTCAACATACCCGCAGTTTTGGGGTTGCAGATAACAACACTCATCTCACGTCGCTTAGCCTTTGCATCTTAATGTTGCAATCAATTCGCAGTCGCTCGACATACAGACCCCAAATACTTAACTTGGTCTTCACACTCGCCACTTGCTATTGAGTTCATCACCGAATAGGTACTCAGCCTTCGTCAAATTTAGCTTAAGCCCACCGTTCAAGCGCCTTAGTTCACACGTTGCATACATCAAGCCCTATCCGTGTATGCCAGCGCGTGCTTTGCGCCGCGGTAGTTGGTTGCCCCGTCCTCTTTATCTTTGAAGACTGGAGTAAGGATATTTAGCCTCCATTTTCTGGGGACCTTCCTAGTGAGAAGTAAGCGGTTGAAGAGGCAAGGATGCCCACATCACGGTTTCCAGGGCTCGATGGGAACTTCATCGGCTCCGCCAGTTTTCCAACTCTTTTTTTATACCACTTGGGTGACAGACAAGCACGTGGTTCACTTGATGCGAAGCGGTCACTTTCATGCGGCAAAGAGCATTCTGCATTTTACCTGGCACCAGTGGCATAATACCTTGATGAGAAAGGAGATGCGTAGTTTCACTTTATGCTGCTTGTGCAACAGCTCGTGGTAATAGGAGCGCCACTAGCCTCACCGCACTTGTGTCCATCATTAGAGACGCCGAGAATTGGTTTTGTCGAGCCTAGAATATAGTTACCTGAATCTATCCCATCCCATAAGCATCGCACGACCATATGATAATCCTTTCGCTATAGCGTCTCACCCTCAAAATGTCGGACATCCGGACACAGTTACTCCATTCCAGCCCTAACTCACTTATCACAGAAGTCGGGTGAAGCTTCTACGCGCCGTTATGCGGCGATGCCCTCTCCGTGACAATATTTATAATTTTATGTGTCGTTAAAAGATTGGCTATTATTATATTGGATGGCGTTAGTGGGTACGACTATCGTCAGATTACCCAACCCAGAGAGGAAAACCTACGCTACAGCCTCGTCCATCAATCAGCATGTGAGGTTGGCTCGGGCTCGAGGATCTTGTTGGGGCCCTCATTAATATATTGCCTTCTTAAAGTATTCCACTAGTCAAGCCCTTTCATTTGATAGGTACCTACCGATGTTGAAGGGGGCGTGAAGAAATATATAAGTACTTAATTCGTAATTGTTAGCGGCCATTTTAGATAAAAAAAATTGCATAGTGTAGGTACTACTATAATACTGTCCTTGTCAAGATTTTCTATTTGATGCCCATATCGAAAGGTTGCGAAAAATTACCTATGTAACTTGCCCTTTTGTTGGCGGCCATATTGGATTTTCTTTTTTTCACAGTGAACTATGTTCTGCTAGTCAAGTCCTTTCATTTGATATCCATAATGCGGTAGTTGTGGAAATATACGTAAGCCGCCATTTTGTAGCGGCGGCCATCTTGGATTTCATAAAACTACAGTTCTACCAGACCAGATCTTTTATTTGATACCCATATCGAAAGGGTTGAGAAAAAATATGTACCTAGGTAACTTGCCCCTTTGCTGGCGGCCATATTGGTATTTCTTTTTTTTTCACAGTGAATTATATTCTACAAGTCAAGCCCTTTCATTTGATATCCATATTGCGGTAGCGGTGGAAAAATACGTAAGCCGCCATTTTGTAGCGGCGGCCATCTTGGATTTCATAAAACTAAAGTTCTATCAGACCAGATCTTTTATTTGGTACCCATATTGGAAGGCTTGTGAAAAATATGTAACTTGCCTTTTTGCTGGCGGCCATATTGGATTTTCTTTTTTTTTCACAATGAATTATATTCTTCTAGTCAAGCCCTTTCATTTGATATCCATATTGCGGTAGTGGTGGAAAAATACGTAAGCCGCCATTTTGTAGCGGCGGCCATCTTGGATTTCATAAAACTAAAGTTCTATCAGATCTTTTATTTGGTACCCATATTGGAAGGCAATGTGAAAAATATGTAACTTGCCTTTTTGCTGGCGGCCATATTGGATTTTCTTTTTTTTTTCACAATGAATTATATTCTTCTAGTCAAGCCCTTTCATTTGATATCCATATTGAGGTGGTAGTGGAAAAATACATAAGCCGCCATTTTGTAGCGGCGGCCATCTTGGATTTACAATAATACAAAATACAATTTCATGTATTGTCACCTAACCCAAACATATGTGCCAAATTTCAGAACAATCCGTCCGCTGGAAGGGGGTGTATTTTCAATTACTAGATTTGACCCAAACAAACACCCTGAGTTAAATAAAAGCGTTTAATAAAAAACATGTGCCTTAGATATTTGGTGTGTCATTCGCTCAGTATTCAATTTTCAATCTCTCTACGTGCCCAAACCACCTTAGAATACCCTTATTATCATCATCACAGCATTAGTCCCGGTTGTATGGCCCGGCTGTGGCCCTCATGTATGCCTTTGTTCTAGTCCCACGCTAAAGAAAAATAAACTGTACCTACCAAATGGTAAGCGATTAGTCTCAAAGTCTTCATTGCTTGAATCCTGGGTACTTTTGCATGGACTTTTTTCTAAACTCGAAAAGCTGAAAAATGGAAACATAGTTTAGAACATTATTTGATGACATCTGCTGTCGTACTCTCCAATCACACTTTAGTACGTCTTATGAGGAAGATAATTTTTTATATAAATAAAAATGGTCCAAGTATGGTCCCCTGTGGAACTCCCATATAATCCACAAAGATATCCAATACCGTTAGCATCAATCCATCGACCCTCTGAATAATCTATATTAAAAGAAGTTAGAAGTTCGATAGGCGTATTCCTTATTACATATTGATGTCATTTTCTACTAATGTGTCGTGATGAACGCAATCAAACGCATGCGAAAATACCAAACCTAATGTACCTATGTACCAGTGGATGGAGTCAGTTGCAGTTACCGCAGCTTTTGTATGTTGCTCTTCGATTTTGTAGGACAGGTGGCGCAAGCAGTTTTTGGAATAGTTTTTATTTAGCTTACTTGTAAAAGAAGCACTTACGCCTTTTCTTCATTTTTCCGCATTTGCTGTTCAACTCTTGTCCAAATATCTTCTCTTATTGACTCTTTTAGCTTAGCGTTTTCCTTATATTTATTGTAGTAAAAATCAGCCAATATTGTTGGACAATATTCACGATCTTTAACTTGTTTACTAATAGGATCTGGTTGTGGTGAAGAAACCGTTACAGGTTTATTCCCCATTTTACGTTTTGACTTGAACATGCTCATTGGACTTATTGAAATTCCCATCTGTTTCTCTACTGTATTCATTTCTAAACCCTGCAATATTGATTGCATAGCTACATTTCTTTCTCTTTTCTTCTTAATCTCAGTTTCTGTTCTATGTCTTTTACCAGGTACAAATGCCATGCTCAATGGGTTTAAGTTACTTTGTGACAGCACATCATCTGATTCTTCATCCTTATGTTTTATCTGAAATAGTAAAATAGTTTATGTAGTTTTCCCTAGCGACTACAATATGGGATTCTTCAAGGGCATTAGAAGGTTATTACAGGGTCGACAGCACGAGTGTGACGCCCCTGGTGTTGCACACGTCCATAGGCCACGGTGACCGCTTCTCATTAGGTGGGCCGAGTGCTTGTCTGCCACCTAAGTGGTATAAAAAAGTTGTAATGGGTATTTATAATCTGTTATAATTATATGACTAATGTTAGTCCTTCTAAACTTATACAGCTTGGTATCTTGTTGTGTTTTCTGTTCATGCATATTTTGATTGGTATACAATAAAGACCATCAGGTGGGCCGTGTGCTTGTCTGCCACCTAAGTGGCATAAAAAAAAGATTTTTCTATTCTATTCTATTCTATTCTACAGAACTGATACAGCACACTGGTCAAATGTAAGTAAAATAAAAATCAACCAATCTTAATATACAGGGTGAATTTTTCAAAAGGGATTGGATGGCCAAATCCGAAACTATAAGGAATAGCGAAAAATGGTCAAAGGAGTCACGAGCCCGATTTTGATGAAACTTAAAACCTCATCATTAGATTTTTGAAAAACCAATAATCCTAGCCAGGAATCGAACTTGTTGATTTTGAAAAAAAAAAACACACCCTTTATTATTACACCATGCGATAGTGTCGCTGTTAAGGAAAAAATTCTGCGAAGTAATGATATACGGCAAATTTAAGGAAAATTTGGAATTTAATAAAATTCATGTTTCACGTACCTATTTGTTTTGTTCAAAATCCCAAAAAAGATCGTAACTATTCCGTGTTTTAAATTATACTCAGAATGATTATAATGATTAATGTTTTTTTTTAAACAAGATGGAGCTCCAGCCCATAATAGCCGTAAAAGAGATTTTGATTCAGCAGTTTGACGACAATTTTATTGTAAGGATGGTCCTGTGCCTTGGCCAGCGAGATCCCTGGATCTTACTCCCTTAGATTACTTTCTCTGGGGGTATGTCAAAAACGAAATTTACAAAGACACGTATGATACAGAGATACAGTTGATGACTTGAAACTTAACGTTCTTTGGAGAATATTCTAAACGGAATCAACAACATTCTAATATTGAATGCAGTACGATTATGTATTGAAAACAATGGTCTACATTTTGAACAATGTAAAAAAAATAAAATGTATTTTGTTAAAGATGAGCTCTTTCCTTTAGTTTGCGGTATGTCATTACTTCCCAGAATAAGATCCTTAATAACAACACTATCGCATGGTGTAATAATATAGGGTGTGTTTTTTTTTTCAAAATCAACAGGTTCGATTCCTGGCTAGGATTATTGGTTTTTCAAAAATCTAATGATGAGGTTTTAAGTTTCATCAAAATCGGGCTCGTGACTCCTTTGAGCATTTTTCGCTATTCCTTATAGTTTCGGATTTGGCCATCCAATCCGTTTTGAAAAATTCACCCTGTATATAAATCTCGTGTCACAATGTTTGTCCTCAATGGACTCCTAAACCACTTAACCGATTATAATAAAATTCGCACACCATGTGCAGTTCGATCCAACTTGAGAGATAGGATAGTTTTTGAAACGGATTTCGACATCCACGCGGGTGGAGCCGCGGGCAACAGCTAGTTAATCAATAAAATTGATTAAGTTTTATAATTTCTATCATGTACAACACAATAGAAGAAGCAATGAAGTTCAATTTTATTGTGTGTGTTATCAAACTTCTTACCATTTTCAGCATTTCCTGTATTAGGCTGAAGTCTGGAGGCACGCTGAAGTCAACATCATCACAAGATTCATAATATTCCATTTCAGTTACTGAAAATTATGGATTGAATGTTTAACCAGTTTTATTTGTTAATCGGTTTTGGCTCCCAGCAAGTGGAACACAAGAGCTTTACTGTGAGTGTTGTTTGAGGCAAGTAATACATACCTACTATTTAAGACAAAAAGTTAACTGCTAATACAGATCTGTCAATCTGTCAACACACGCAAATACGCTGCCGAGAATAAATCTAATATTTTGTGATAAACAGTGATTTAACATCTCAAAGTTGCATCAAAGTGAAGTGTAACAGTTATACTCTTAGTGACAGTGTTATCTAAGAAGAACTTACAATATTTCTACCAAAATTTTGTGTTTACAATCTGAACTTGATAGACATAAAACTTGTCAATTGAAAATATTTTTAAATCTACCCTCAACATATTTGGCATTTTAACATTCACCAACCAATCTGTCAATCCAATGTCATCTGACATCTGGAAAAGTGTTGCCGCATAATTAAATTACCCCAATGGAAGGGGAAAATTCAACATTGCCTGGTGGTGATCCCCAGAACTCCGATGAAGATAATATTACTAGAACAATTAGTGAATCTCAGTCACCAAAGACCCCAGTGCATCCTAAAACCAACCCCCAAGACTTAAATAGAAAAGTCTATACCCAGCAAGTTTTCCACAAAGGTTTATTCCAAACAAGACCGAGAGTAGCTTCTCATTCTGAAATACAAAGCTCTACACTAATCATTGATTTAGATGAAGTTGAAAATTCAACCCAGACATCAACACCTTCACAAGCCGCTATACCTACCAGGCCAACATGGCAGAAAGTTCCAATGCCTAAAACTAACAAACGCAAGAGAATCTCAGATTCACCACCTCAACAAGTAGCTACAGAAACACGAAACATGTTCTCTATCTTACCAACCGATACTACTGGAGATAACAAAAACTCAGTTAAAGTTACCAGACCTCCACCACTCATACTATATGGTATAGAAGATGTGAACAAGCTAACCGAAGCAATAGAAACGGTTCTAGAAAAGAGAGAATACTCTTTAAAAATCATCACTAGAAACCAATTAAGAGTGAACTGCATCTCTGTTGACCCATACAAAAAACTGCTAAGCCTTGTAAGGGAAATGGGTCTTATTGGCCACACCTTCACAAGAAAGGAAGAGAGATGTTACAGAATCGTAGTAAGAAACCTCCATCATACCACACCACACGATGCCATCATTGAAGCATTTGAAAATACAGGCAACAAAGTTCGTGGAGAAATAATTAATGCCAGAGGAGGACCCGACAAAAAGCCTACCTCAACATTCTTCATTAATCTAGAGCCTGGTCCAAACAACATAGCCGCCAAAGAGATCAAATACATCTACAACACTGCAGTCGTCATCGAGGATCCTAAAAAGAGAAATACAATTGTCCAATGCACCAAATGCCAGCAATACGGCCACTCCAAAAACAATTGTATGAGGCCATACCGCTGCGTTAAATGCGCAGGGCAACATAAAACAAGTGACTGTACTAAAAAAGATCGCAGCACCCCAGCGAAATGTGCGCTGTGTTTTGGAGAGCATCCCGCTAATTATAAGGGGTGTGAAGTTTACCGCGAAATCTTTAAAAGGCGAAATAGTCAGTTCTCACACGCTAGAAGACAGAACCCGGCTCCGATATCTACGGCTCCAGTCCCATCGGATACTAAGTCATACCCAGAACTAACTACGGACAAACAGATAGGAAGTCAGAAGACCTACAATGAAATAAATACCCAAAATCAACACATCAGAGAAAAACAAACACCATATCATCGGACCTACTCGGAAGTCGCTGGTTCTCAAAACATCAAAAAACCTGAGCGGCACGAAGTAACCAACCAAAACTCTGAGTCTAAATTACACACACATCCTTCATGGAAATCTTCTGAGCGAACACATCACACTACAAATGATGGACCTCTCAAGCTAACCCAAGTCATCCAAGACCTAATGACCAAGCAAACAGAAAAAATGGACATGCTGTTCACCCTAATGAGCTCACTTATGGGACTCATTACGACACTCGTCGAAAAACTAACGTAATGCTCTCATTAAATATTGCTACATGGAACATTGATGGACTTGCACCGAAGATTAATGAAGTGGAAGTCTTTCTGGAAACCCACAAGATTGACATACTCTTAATATCAGAATCACATTTTACCTCTAGAAGCTCGGTCAAAATAAAAAACTACACAATTTATGACACTAAACATCCGGAGGGAGCAGCGCGAGCGAATGGGGGAACAGCATTGATCATACGATCATCCCTAAAACACCACGAGCTAGCGGAATACCGGACGGAACACCTACAGGCGACCACAATTGCAGTAGAAGGAAAAGCAGGCAGTTTCAACATCTCCTCAGTGTATTGCCCACCAAAGCACAAACTTAAAGAAGAGCAATGGACGCACTACTTCCAAACACTTGGCCCTAGATTTATCGCTGGAGGTGACTGGAATGCCAAACATCCCCACTGGGGGTCAAGATTAACAAGTCCACGAGGGCGCCAACTAAAATTATCAATTGAGTGCAACAATCTAACAACACTATCTACGGCTGAACCAACACACTGGCCCACTGACGAAAACAGACTGCCCGACGTCATAGACTTCTTCATCTGCAAGGGCATGTCACAATACTTCTCTTCGACTAGCTCCTGTCTGGATGGATCCACAGTTCACACTCCTGTACTCCTAACAATAAGTACAGTCTTATTAGAGTACGAAAGAACACCAAAAATGTACAACAGGTATACAGATTGGGATTCCTTCCGCGACATCATCGACAAAAAACTTAACCTCAGAATCTCTCTGAAATCACCTGATGACATAGAGACAGCTGCGACCCAGTTTACAAATTTAATTCAAGTCGCATGCTGGTCTACCACTCCCGATAAGTCCTGCAAAAAACTCAGACACAACTCAGTCCCATGGGAAATAAGAAATAAAATCCAAGAAAAAAGACGACTTCGCAGATTGTGGCACAACACTAGGCACCGTGAAGACAAACAAGCATATAACAAAGCGATTAAGGAACTGAGGGAACTGTTAAGAAATGCCAAAAACGAAACCTTAGCACAACGACTAGAATCATTAACAGCGACCAAGTCTACAAATTATTCATTGTGGAAGGCAACGTCAGACTTAGACCAGCCAAAATACACCAGACCACCCCTCAAACTAGAAGGTGGTATGTGGGCTAGAACTCCACAACAAAGAATAGATACCTTTGCAAACCACCTAGCTAAGGTATTCCAACCCAATGAAGGCATTGGCAATGACTCTGACATAAATGACATACTGAATCAGGACTTCCAGTTAGACATTCCCATAAAATATACGACCCCACGAGAGATATTTAAACTCCTATCTCGACTTGACAACGGAAAATCTCCGGGATTTGATTATATTACCAAAGAGGTTCTTCTTCAACTGCCAAGAAAAGGGATAGTCTTCCTTACGATCCTTTTCAATAGTATTATGAGAGTAGGTTACTATCCAACCATATGGAAAATCTCCCAAATCATAATGATCCCCAAAGATGGAAAACCGATCCACGAAGTTGGCTCATATAGACCAATTAGCCTCCTACCTGTAACCTCCAAACTTTTTGAAAGGGTTCTGCTGGTAAGAATCCTCAAAACCATGCAGGAAAAATATGTAATCCCAGACCACCAATTCGGATTCAGACAGAAGCACGGCACTATAGAACAAGTGCACAGAGTCGTTGACCATATAAGGAAGACCCTAGAACATAAGGAATATTGCTCGGCAGCTTTCCTGGACATCCAACAGGCGTTTGATAAGGTCTGGCATAAGGGACTACTCTGCAAAGTCAAAACCCTGCTACCCCATGTGTACTTCGAGCTAATAAAATCTTATATCTCTGGAAGAATATTTCAAGTTAAAGATGGCGAATACACCTCCAGGTTCCACGAAATGGAGGCGGGAGTACCGCAGGGATCAGTACTGGGGCCAGTGCTGTATACTATCTTCACATGTGACCTACCAGAATCACCAGCTGTAGTAACTGCTACATTCGCAGATGACACTGCCATCCTTGCAAGCAGTAGTAATCGCAGCACCGCCTCTCAAATCCTCCAACAAGAGCTTGATAAAATAGAGCAGTGGTTAAAAAAGTGGCGAATAAAACCAAGTGCCACAAAGTCTACTCACATCACGTTTGCATTACGCACAGGAGACTGTCCCCCTGTACACCTAGGAAACGCAACATTGCCGCACAAGGACTCAGTGAAGTACCTGGGTATGCACCTGGATCGGAGACTCACCTGGAGAACACACATACAAAAAAAAAGAGAAGAATTGAACTTGAAATCTCGAAACCTCCATTGGTTGCTCGGAAGAAACTCAGCACTGAGTGTAGACAACAAACTCCTTGTATATAAGGTGGTACTGAAGCCTGTCTGGACATATGGCATCCAGCTCTGGGGATCCGCATGCAAATCCAATGTAGCAATCATACAGAGAGCTCAGAATGGCATTCTGAGAAGCTTGGCAAATGCTGCATGGTTCCTGAGGAATAGTGAACTGCACGATGAGCTCAAAATAAATACAGTCAGCGAAGAAATAAAGATATCATCAGCCACCTACAAACAACGAATAACTATGCATCCAAACCCCCTGGCTATAGAACTCACGAATATAAACTATGCCAAGCGGCTGAAAAGGAACCACATAATCGAGCTGGATACGTGACTGAAAGAGGAAGAGATCAAAGGATCCCTTTCCCCACATACCTGCTGACCATACACATCTGCTCATAGTTGATAAAAAAAAAAATGGGACTGATCGCAGATTAAAGTACAACAAAAAAAAAAAATACAGATCTGCCTACCTCTTCAGGCTGACAGTGGCAGTATATCAGAAATAAATATTTAGATATCACACAGCACCATCTATTTATCAACAGACCTAATATTAGGTGGAAATTCCCACGGATACCATCCCTTTCGGTTTTATGAGACTTGGACTGACAAAAACCACACACCATCTCAGGTATTCAGATCGGAACGTAAGATGACAGGTTGATCTAGGGCCATGTACAGCTTTGAAAAGACCCCCTCCGATTTTAGAACCACCGTGGCAGTGTTTCCCTTTTTTTTTTTTTTTTTTTTATCGTGCGGAAATCCCCATGGATACCACCCCCGTCGGCCATCGGGGGTGGTTATGTCGGGATCGAACCGACTAAAACCGCACGCCGTCTCGGGCCTTAGTAACCGGGGTGTAAGGTTACCCAATGGGCATATCCCTCGCACCCCAGCTGACCCCGGGCCATCTACGGTTTTAAGATGGCCCCCTCGACCCCCCGAAAGGGGGGGTGGGGCGAGCATCGCGCCACTTCGCTGACGGTGGGGTGTAGGGTGACAGGAGGCCGTCCTGTCACCCAACCGTCGGCGCGCAGACAATCAGCTCGCCCCCCGCTCGCTCCCCACTGTGCCATCTGCTAGTCAGAGGGACACGTGGAGAGCCTCGGAGCAGCCCTCTAGAGGGCCACTCCCACCCCGGCCGGATTGGCCGCAGGCAGCAGCGTCTCCCGTGGCGAGTGGGAGGCGCTGCTCGCCTCCGTTGCCCAGGTGCACCACGTGGAGGTTCCGGCCCGCACCCTGGCAGTGTTTCCCTGGCGAGTGGAAGGCACTATCGTCTCCGTTGCCTAGAATGTACCACATGGAGATTCCTGCCCTACCAACAGGCCCTATAGTTTAGTGAAAATAAAATATTAATAAAAGCCTCTGCTCTTATTAGTATTTTATTTTCACCATGGGACTATCCCATGGTGCTTGTGAATTAAATCTAGACCGCAGATAGATACTACTAGATACTTAACTACCGTTTTTTTCAGCCTTCATGTTATCTATACTTAGGCCCGTATAAATAGATGACACTTACCTTTGAGATATTTTTTTTATACCACGTAGGTGGCTAACAAGCACACGGCCCACCTGATGGGAAGCGGTCACCATGGTCTATGAACGTGTGCAATACCAAAGGTGTCACACACACACTGACTACCCTGAAGGGAAGGGGGGAGGGCTAGGATGGGGGATATGTCTTAAGCATGCACTTAAGGTGCTCTGCGAGTCTCAAATTAAGTTCATCTCAAGTTCAAGCATTCACTGGTAGGTAAATGTCATCTATCAGTACCTGGACCTAAGATTCAGTTGCATGCAGAATTTAACTATACCTTCTTCATAACCGGCAGTGGAAGGTGGGCAATTGCCAAAAGTCTGTAAGGCAGCAGGCACATCGCGTCCTTGAGCCACTGAGAGATCCCGCATGATTGCATTCAGACTGGTCCAGTCAGACATGGTTGCTTAGCTCTTGAAAAACACTATAACAGATATTCAATTGATATAAACATTTGGTTAAATTATAATGCTAATGTAATCAAATGAAAACTAACATTTAATATTATTATTTTTATACGATTTTATTTTCAAGTAATGTCAAGATTTTCACAACAAAAAACGATTGATTGAGACGGGCTGATTGATTTACTTTTGTTATAAGGAAAGTTGGCTTGTAAAGGTCAGATGGCAGTTGTCCAGCCAAATCCGCAGTTAGGACTGGTAAAGCAGACCTCAGACTCCGAGGTGAAAGCATTGGATGCGACTGGGATTAACGCTAGGTTGACAAAAATGAACGAAAGTATTTGGTAAGTAGGTACTTTACGATATAAAAAATATTAAGTACCTGAGCTATTATTTTGTATTTGTAAGTGAAGTAGGTAGGTAAATGATTGTTGCTATGTTATTCAAAACCTACATACAACAAAACTACAACTACAAAAAGTTGTGTTACCTTGCCACTCTATCAATTTCTCCCTGAAAATTGATTTTTAAGGGAACATCATCATCATCACCAACACTAAAGAAATAAACTCCACCCTACCCACGGCCACAAAATATTAACATACCCTCAAGTCTGGGACCATTCTGCCAAAATGACAACATCGCATCGCCAATCGCCATACGTTTTATGATGTTGTATGACGAGACGATGTTGTCATTTTGGCAAAGTACACGTAATGTACGTACGGCGCGCTAAATTTCTTTGTTTTATTTTAAGGACTTGTATCCACACCGTTATAAGTAAATAAAAAAACGGCGGATATCTGACCGTTGATGGCGTTGACATTGACCCTTAACCCTTGACATTGACAGGACGCCCTTATGGGTATGTTCGAAAAGCAAGCCTTTCGCCCACCGAACCGAACGTTGAAGATTCTCGGAGGGTCACGAACCTTCCGAACATACCCCATGAAAAGCTTCAAACCTTACTGGTTTTAAATTTTTCATAACAAATAGGAAAAATGGCTAGGAATTTCCGACTCTACGACGCGTCGGTGTCTTAATTTCTTGCTCTTTACCAACACTAGTACAACATTTAATACACCACCTTGATATTCTAAAACTGCTTACTAACATGTTACTAACCAATTTTAAGTACTTGAAGTTTCTAAAGCATTCTAGAGCACCACTTGCTGTTCAGTAATAAAAAGGTTTCAAATAAAACAACACCCAGTAATTCATTTTATTTTATTGTTACGAAGATATGAATTTGCAACACAGGTAGGGTAGGTATCATTTTTTGAGAAATTGAATTATTCTAATATGAATAGATATTCCATTATGAATATCATAATAGAATTCAATTTCTCAAGAAATCCACATGCACATTGACATCCTGATGTATACCCACTTTCATATAAAAACTGAGCGACATTATGGCACTACACTAGTAGTTATACAAAGAGGAAACCAAGGGAATAATAAATTGGCCTCCAATTCCAAATAACAAACGTAATTTTAGTCTCTTTCTGTAGACCATTAAAACGGCATTACAAAACGTCAATGAAAAAAATAAAAAACTTAAAATCTAGATGTCTACCAAATTAACCACCGGTAGTACCGGTACACAAAGCGGCCCGTTCTGGGAACAAAAAAATTCTGCGGACTTTTCTCATGGTCTATTTACAAATTTCATTTCATTTCATCGTATCACAATGTTCTGTTTGAATAGCTATTTACCTATATGGTATAGTTACAACCTACAAAATATCGGTAAAAGTCCGGACATACCTAACCGTCCCCGCTGCCTGTCCAACCAATTCCGGCTGAGGTAAGAGTGGCCCTCTAGAGGGCTGCTCGTAGGCTATTCACGTTTTTTTTTTATATTCAGTCCGTCAAGTCCGTGGATAGTAAGAAGCAAGGGTAAGGCCGAACGCTAAAACTTGAGCGGGCGCCCGCGGGCGGACGCTCAATGAAAAATAGTTAGAGCAGCGCAGGCGCGTGCGACGGAGCGCGGACGCGGGCGACGGATTGTAACTTTGTTGCGCCGTTTCTTCTCCACTAGCGCCTAGGAAGCGGTGGTAAACTTAGTATTAAGTAGTTTTTGACGTCAAAAAGATGTAATTACGTTACACTATTTTGAAAAATAAAGAAATTGAATTGAAATTGAAAATTGAATTGAATTGAAAATAACACGAGCGGCGGGCGACGGGCGCACGGCGCGGACGCACGCGACGGTCGCCCGCTCGCGGGTTGGTTTCAACAAATCAGTCGAGCGCCGCTAGATGCTACGGTCACACGCGTCGGAGGTTAGATATAAGTACAATCATGAACAGCAATTCTCCGCTGAGTAGCCTGTTTGTCACGAACAGGTTAGGTAGTCGACGTTGTTTGCGCATACGTCTCTTTGCCAAATAATAAATAAGCAAATAATCCATGGTAATCTACTCGACACAACTGTAGACGCTCGAGATCAAAATTATACTGGCAGCGCTAAATGAGACGGACGCACGCGACGGGTGCCCGCTCGCGGACTCGTTGCCCGCGGCGGACGTCCGACGCGGGCACCCACCCGCGTCGGACGTCCGCTTGTGTTTTAGCGTTCGGCCTAAAGTCCAGAGGGTACGGGCCCTTTGACTAGCAGAGGGTAGGTTGGAGAGCAGGTAAGGGTAAGGGGCGGGGTTCGCCGAGCACAGGCGTGAGTGTGGGAGAGCCACGCATCAGAACAGAGTCAGCTGGGATACGAGAAAAATGCTTTATTGGGTGTTATATACCCAATAAAGCATTTTTCTCGTTCACGTTCACACCCTAGTAATTAAGCCCCGACACGGTATGTGGTATCCGTTCCATGGTCCCAATGGAGTTCCATGGTGGCGATTCGCTGTTGTGTAACGCAAATAATAACTAAAATTATTATACCTTAAAATATATCAAATAATATTAATTACCTGATTATTTAGGTACTTAACACTTAATTCTCAGTAACCATCAATTCGGTGGGGCGAGCACGAATTTTCTTTCGTATCGAGTTCGTAACGTGTGCGACAAAAATGTATGCAATTTGTACAGCGCCCCTATCGTGCGTAAAAGGAACTGTACAAATCCCATAATAATTTCTATCGCACACGTTACGAGCTCGATTCGAAAGAAAATTCGTTCTCGCCCCACGGTTTGGGAGGGTCAAAGATACGAAAGAAATGAAAAAAAAACTGTATACATGCTGCATAATACAGTGAAGATAATGTAGAAAGACTTGGCAATTAGTAAATAAGCACTGTTTAACCTGCAGCGTTATTTATAATACCTAATAGGATCTATGATACATACTTATGTTTATGTTAATATTAAAACTAAAACATCAACTGGATGTCTTTCCCGCCACCGTCAGGCCATCTGATAGATTTTTTATAGAGGTTTTCTTCCTAGCAACCTCGTAAAATCATCAATCTTTATCCTAAATCCCTGTCATTGCACTCATTGCCCGCAGTCCGTAAAAAAGAATGACTAAGGTATTCTTAGTTTCGGGATACCCAAAAAAACTTAACTATGGGTAGGTAGGTACATAAACTACCACACATCATGTACTTACCTCGCAGGCGTGCCTACAGTCAACCTTATGGCTTTTGTTTTTTTTTTTTGTTTTTTGTTTTTTTTTGTTTTTTTTTTGTTACTCAAGGCGGGCCTGACGGTCGTATGGGTCACACCAGCCGATTTTTAAATAGCTTTAGTAATTATAAAAATTTTGGTTCAATTATTATAAAATAATAATAAAATGGTTTCTCGTCATTGATCAGTGCTTGTTTGTATTATGCTGCATTGTTTAACTGAGAATTAAAGAAGTATGAGTAACAAAAACAGTTTTTTTTAGTTTTGACGTTCTGTATTAGTATGATAAAACAAAACAACACATTACATTTCCTTTCTTCTTTCTTGTTCAACTAACAAATCATTATAACACAACATTCACATCAAATAAAAAAAATACTGCCAGATTTTCAAAACGTGAACTTGTATCAAATAAAATCTGGCAGTATATTACATAGTTTTCTTTTAAAATTGCCAGATAGTTACATATTGTATGCCCTTATTGCATCTGTTATAGATGCAGGCAGGCGCTCGACTTGAATCACTCCTATGAATCAGTCATTTATCACCTTTCGTCAGATCACAAAACTCAGTACTCTTGTACTCTTGTATTCTTTGAAGCGCTTTGGATCATAATGCGTATTGTCAAAAGTGCAGAGATGATTTAAAATCATTTTATTCTACTCTTTCACCACCTTCATTATATGACGAGCATTGAATAGTTCAATAACAGTGGGCGAGTGAGAGCTCAATGAAAATATTCACTTCATAACATCTTGAAACTGTACATTGCATGAGCACCAGGTACAAACCATTTCATTGAAGATAAACAACAGCAGGCTTAGCACCGCACTTTAGATTCCTGTCTGTCTGTTTATGCCCTGGCATTTTGGGCATCAATCAGGGGTTTATTATTGACACCCAAAATGCCAGGACATAAACCCATCACTGCTCCTGTCTCAAATTGTCTCATCAGTCAATGGAATGGCAACTATGGTCGTGGGACACACTTTGCTGCGATTTCATTGGCCGAAGTTCTGTGCTACGGATGCAGATAACAACATCAAGAGATTCGAAAACAAATAACATTCTTTTTTTAATTTACCGTGTAGTTCTTATTTACATTTAAAAATTTTTAGACTTCTACAGATTCATCTATTTAGTCTCTAGTTTTCAGTTATTTAGGTAATAACTTTGTTCTTATATAAAAAAAATACATCGATTTATCGATAATCTATCTTTATCACGTAAATACTACAAGAATATAATAAAATATGTCTTCAACCCAGTCTTTAGTTACCTACATCTCGTTTACGCTCCTCTGCAACCTTTTTGTATCAGTTGAATAGTTTGAAACTTCATATATATAACAAATTCATATCAATTATAAACTGAATAATGTTCGGCAATTGGTTGAAGGTGATTGGTCGATGATTAATGAGCAACTTTGATAAACGTTTGACAAGCTGGGAGTCAGTCCTCTGGTAAACAAGGGGACTGAATCTGTTTTTTGTTAAGACATTCAAAGAATTAAATAACCCAGGGTTCAAATAAAGAGGAAATACGTGTGCGGGTAGAGTATTCCAGCTCTTTATCCTGCGACAAAGAAAGGAAGACCCGAACCGCTGAGTTCCGGACTGTATTATATCTGCCGTGTATCATCGCTAAGATAATGAGGTTCAAAGAGGAATTTATTTCAGAAATCACAAAGTACTTTTAAAGGTATTCAGTAAAAGGTATTTTAAAAAATTCAATATTCATTTACAAAAAATAAATGAATCTTGAATCTTGAAAGATATTCAATAAGTTTTAGAAGCAGGATAACTTACATTAAGTTATCTTTTAAGTAGTAACTAAGAAAGGAAATTAGTTTAAGTTATAAAATGACTTAGATACTTTAAAAATTGATTTGGTAAAATCTTAATTTTGAATTTTTAAATTCACATAATTAATGTAACGTTCATTATTATACTAAGTAGGTATAGAAATTAAAAATTCGCACAAATCCTTAAAAATATTATCACATTCATAAAATAGTTTAACAAGAACACTACATTTAATCTACTACAAATAACCCAAAAGGTTACCAATCACCTTTATATTTATAAACCGGGCCGTAATGCAACATTCGTAGCAGCATTCATGAGGTTCATTGCTCACATGTTACATCTTACTGACTGCCGATGCTCGCTTTTTAAAATGTTACATTACACCATGTAGCCGATTAGTACGTAACTTGAGGTTACAAGGGTGACAAGTAAGTCCAAACTATTCAACTGATAGTACAAAAGTTGCACTGTTGTGGTCAAGTTAATATTATACGTCTGCATCCACTGCTCCAAAATCTATACTTACTGTTATATACTACTTTACTAATACTACTTACCATATAACCAGTGGCAACGAGTCTATATACCTAATCATAGGCACCAGTTAAATACAGGAAGCAATTTAATTAGTAGAATAATTAATATTTATTTCATAAAAAATAAAAACTATAGTTCCAGATTCAAAAAGTGATTAGTATTTACTAGGACTGTGTTAGACTGGACGTGTCCTGCGCGTGCGCTTATTGGTCGCCCGGCGATCGACGAGCAAACGAACATAATTTGATGACAAAATTATTTTATTTAGTGAAGAATTTAAGAATGCTACTGATTAAATATACTTCCCGTATATGTAGACGTTTCTCTTTGTTTTATAGTCTTTAGAAAATATAGACTCGTCGCCATTAAGTACAGTCAGCGTCAAAGGTCTATGATCATTTTCAGATTTTGAACAGTAGTTTTGAGCAAAGTAACTTATGGTTCTTAATGAAAATGATGTTTAATTACTTAGTTGGCTCTATTGAACTACCTTTAAACTTTGATTGCAATATAATAAATCATTTTTAAGTTTGAAATCTGTTCAATCATCATAGACTTTTGCTGCTGACTGTACGTCTCAGTTAATCGTCTTCGGGTCTTTCCTCTGATTGTTTTTTCAGCTTATCTTTCTCTTTTAAAATTACATGAAGATCAGTCCAGGAATTTAAATTTTGTTTATCTTTTCGTGCTTTACTTCGCTCCATGTATTTTTTTTCCAAATCGGCAGCAAACTGGGACGGTCGGTACTGATTTGATGGGCTTTGTTCGGAAACTTGCTCTTGTTGAACTGTACGATCTATGGTTGGTGACTTACGCGCGACAGGCTCTTTCCTCTTGAAAGGAACAGGAGCTAAAAAAACTTGTGGAGGTTTTCGCTCAATGGTTTCACCGCCTAACCAATTATTCACTTTTTCTATGGATTTTTTCACAGTGGGGTCTATCTTAGGTTTTGGACTTTTTACTGAAATGTGTGTGGATAATGTTGGCTCTGATTTTACCTCAATACTCGAGCTAATGGATGTAGAGGGAATACACTTTTTTTTTTCGGGTTCAACCGTCTCTGGACTGCTTCGATTTTCAAAATAGTCCGGCGTGATCAGTTTCAACGATGCGGTTGATTTTTGCGGCGATGTTGTTTTGTTTTCATTAGCATACAAACGCAATAACGTTGAGATCGCAACATTCCTTTGTTTTTTTATCGCGAACGTGTTAGATTTCGATGAATCACTAATTTCGTTCTTCAACTTAGTTGCTAAATCTACGTCCTCAGTTTCAGCAGATTTAGCTGCAAAGTCCTCAACATTATCAGCGATTGGTGTAGAGTCAGGTTTTCCAGTACTTATGTGTGCTGGGTCGTCAGTTTTCCCAGCGCTTGTTGAACACTTTTCACTTAAATCACTAGAACTAGGACTAGAAAGAGCACCTTTTGGTATAAATTCTTTAACATGAGGATTTAATTTAGTACGTTTGCTTATAGCAAGGACACAGTTGGATGACTGTGCAATCGCACCCATCCCTACATGGTCATCATCATCATCATCATCGCCATCTCGCGCTCTGTCAGCGGCTTCAACCTGAAAATAAAAATAGTCTTGATTATTATTTTGTATTCCTTTGGAGATATTTCAAAATATATATTTTTCGAAATATCTCCAATATTGCGATGGTAGCTGAATCGACAAGGACGCGGCCTGTATTCACCAAGGCCGGACAGCACCAATGTGAATTTCACTTTGTGGAATTTATATGTGGTAATCACATGATTTACCATCTGCTGACGGTGAAGGAACGATCGTGAGGGAACCCACATGTCCTAGAAGAAATTCTAAGGACATGTTCGATTCACCAACCCGCATTAGGCCAGCGTGTGTGGATTAAGGTCTAAACCCTCTCAGCTCTCTCGTCAGAGGAGAGGAGACCCGTGCCAAGCAGTGGGACATAAATGGGTTGCTATATTATGTATTTTTTACAACAATTTGAATGTAAAACTGATACAATAGATGGAGTTCCCCTGACTTTTTTATAATTTATTTAAAAACAAAGCAAGCATAGCTTACTTTTTTTATTCAAGATAGGCTCACGTTTGACCACTATCTCACCTGACTAATCACGCTTGCCTAGAAGGAACCTATTCACTCGTGACTTGAATATACCCAGGTTATAGCTTTCCGGAAACCTAGCTTGTGTTATGGGTTCTAGAATGCGGATAAACATACTTAATTTATATACTTTTTTTTGGAAATACATACATATTATTATAGATAGATAGAAACACCCAGACCAAACGGGCGTAACAAGTGGTCAAAAACAGAATTAGTCATATCCAGAAGAGGACGTCACAAGAAGTTGTCACAGACCGCCTATATGATGCAAATAGACATATTTATGCATACAAATATTTGCAGTGAGCGGGAATCAAACCCGCGCCCCCGTCGTAGCTGTTGAATGCACTACGACTACGCCACAGAGGCGTCATCAGTGCGTATAATAAGCAGATTATCCGCGTTCCTATCGATATAAACGTTCCTTATACATCCGAAAGAGGCGGCCTGTGGGGGCAAGCGCGCATAAACGTGAAAATCATGTTCAAATGTCACACTATGCCGGTTGTATTGCATTTGCTGAGCGTGCTAATCGTGTTAAACGCGCGTCGTCAGCTCGTTTATAAAACGTCGAGTGTAAAGTTCTTTTCTTTCGTGTTGTTATATAGGCAGTAAACTCAAATGTAAAGTTTTTATTAATGCACTAAGTTACACTACAATCATAGTCTTACACGAAATAGCAGTCTTACACTACTATGCGATTCAAATGAGAAGATAATCGCGTTCGCGGCAACTTCATTCCGTACTCATCAAAAATGTACAGCTAGCAACAAAATTACAATGGCGCGTCGGATAATGGTCCTTAAGATTAAATATCTTCACACAAAATGCCTGTCAACTTATCATAAATTTATAGCTACAACTATTTTAACTTTAACATCTAATATTATTTTAAAGGACGTACCTACCTACTTGAAAAGGTTCAGAGGTACCCTTGTCAAATGATGATTAATTTATGGGTGTTTTATTAGGGTGCAAATTCTTAAGACTAAAGTGATTGTAAACATATGTGCCTGTTATTTTGAAGGACATACTTAAAAAGGTTCAGACGTACACTTACTATGTCGAATGATGACCAATTTATGGGTGTGTTGTTTTATTAGGGTAAAAATTCTTAAGAATAAAGTGATTGCAAACATGACGTGCCTATTTATCTATAATAACTTATTAACTGCTAGAGGCTTATATATAAGATACGTGTTTGAATGGTGAATATATAAGTGTCAATTTAAGCAAATAACAATCAGGCTTGTATATGTAAAAATTCCTATGCCTAAAATGCAGGCGAGATACTGTACTATCTATATTAATTATTGTAACATCTTATCTTCACCGTGTCTCTTACGAATAAATTTTCATTTCATTTCAATTTCTATTTCTGGCAATTCACAAGAAAATACTTGTGTTATGTTTATATGAATGATTCTGAACCCTTTTTTTTTTGGAATTTGTTGCGGTTTTTTTTGTCTGAAATCTGATCAAATAAAAAAATCGAGAATGGACAAGCTCAAAATTTTACGCATTTTTAATTTCTTATACCATTTAGGTGGCAAACAAGTACACGGCCCACCTGATGGGAAGTGGTCACCGTGGCCTATGGACGTGTGCAACGCCAGGGGCGCATTTGTTCACAATCTGTTAAGAGGCACCGGAGATATAGTAAAAAAAACGTGAAAACTGACGTCCTATAATAGGCTAGTTAGGGTGCTGGGGCATGTCGACCGCACTGTCAGTGGTTTTCTTGAGCTCGTTTCTATTGTAGGAGGTAGGGTATAAGACCTTGAACGTGGCCTTGTTTTATTCATCCACTAAACGTAGGTATGTACCAGACCAGTACATGAAATCCATTACAATGAACATTCAACATGCGAGTTTCCATGGCGGACACCAGATAAAGGTTGTGGTTAACCGAAAATATTATCAGTTTCATAGTTTAATTTTAATCAAGAGTTGTGACACAGAGGCTATTGTTTTTGCTGTTGTGAGACAAGCACACGGCTCACCTGATGGGAAGCGGTCACCGTGGCCTATGGACGTGTGCAACATAAGTTTATTGAAATAAAGTGTTTATGCCCTAACAGTTCAAGCATTATTATTAATGTCCAAAATACCACGGTATAAAACCATTTATATAGATGGGTTTATGTCCGGCATTAACCGGCCATAATTATGTAGGTAGGTAAGTAGGTACCTACGACGAGATTAAAAAATTGAAAATTCGCGTTGCGCAAAAGTAGCATAGGTAAGCAAGCAATATGCTTACATAGAAATAGGTTTAAAAAGAACAAAAAAAAGTTAAAAAGAAAACATTTTTTTTGCTTGTTATAAATGTTAGCAGGCGCTACTAAAATCGGCGTTTAGAAATCGGCTTAGAAAGCCGATTGGCAAAGCTGAAATATTTATCGGCTTGCGTTCAAAGTCGGAAACGCCCATGACTACGGCCATTAATTTACCTATTCAATGTAAACGCCCCATTAATGACCAAAGTGACAGGTCAATAACCAATCACTGGTCACAACACAATACGGAAAACTTATAAACATCACGTCGCGTCGTCAGTATTATGTACCCACGTATTGCGACATATTTTAGTTATTCGTCTCATATTTCCTGAGACCCGAGACCTGACACCAATATGAAGTTTTACTGTTTATATATTCACAATGCATTCATTGACAAATTCCTCGAATTTCTACTTATTTCTAATTAGTATGATGTAAGCGGATTGTATTAAAAAGGGACTCAGTATTAAAAACAAGACCTAAGAGAAGAAAGAAAGAGAAAAAAATATGTTTTGTTATAAAATACTAGCCTAACCAGAAATACCGACGTCCTCGCGGCTTCGCCCGCGTGGATGTCGGTATTTCTGGTTTTTGACCATATCTTCGGCTCTTTTCAACCGGTTGTGATCTATGATTTATAGTCGGGCCAAGACCTTTCAAACAAAAAAAAACAGGATGAAAATCCATTCAGTAGATTTTGCGTACATCCCAAACAAAGACCAGAATCCCAAAAAAAAAGTATTTTTGTGTTCAGAATCATTCATCTATACTTATAATAAATCTGTAGAAGTGAAAATTCTGTACATTGAAAATATCAAAAAAATAAATAGCAGGGGTTGTTACTAGACCGATACTGAACCCAAATATGTGATTAAAAAAATTTTTGTCTGTCTGTCTGTCTGTCTGTCTGTCTGTTTGTTCAGGCATCACGCAAAAACTACCGGTTCGATTACGATGAAACTTAATATAATTATTCGTCAATATCCTGGGCAGCACACTGGATACTTTTTATCCCGAACAAATACATACAATAAAAAACAAGTTTAATTTTGCGGTTCAATTCCTAGACCCGATTACTGTACCAACCGCAAATAATAAGTTTGTCGTAGGTTACGTCACCCGCAGTGGTGTTCAAGTAAGATTATTGGATAGTGGTGTTATTAGTTTTTAGGGATTTTGAGTTTTTTTTTTGTATTTATTAACAAAAATATTACATTTTGAGTTTAGATTAGTTATCCTCAGAAATAGGTTTATAGAGTGAGAGTGGGAGTGGGAGTGTGCGTGGGATTGGGAGAGTGCGTGGGAGTAAGATTGTGAGTGGGAGTGGCAGTGGGAGTGGGAGTGGGAGTGGGAGTGGGAGTGGGAGTGGGAGTGGGAGCGGGAGAGGAAGTGGGAGCTGGTGCGGGAGTGGGAGCAGGAGTGGGAGTGGACGCAATAAGCGACTTCCACGCGAGCGGAGCCGCGGGCAACAGCTAGTATAAAATAACCCAAGATATTTTTAAAATAAGTACAAACACAGCTACTTTACAATTTTTAAAAACTTCTGATCCCAATCGGTTGAGTAGACCCGGAGATATAGCCATAAAACTCGAACTTGTCCACGCAGGCGGAGCCGCGGGCATAAGCTAGTTTTAAAATAAATAAATAATTTGCACTCGAAACCGGCGGGCTTGCATGAAAGGCTTAATGACAGTAGAGGAAGCGCGTGAAGTATGTCAGGACAGAGGCAGATGGCGGTCTGTTGTCTCTGTCTACCCCAGAGGGAAAAAAGCGTGAGCATATGTACGTATAAATAGTTTCAAGTATGGACTTGATGTAAATTGACTTACAATTCGCAATAACTTCGTAATGCCCTCTATGTCTGGCGGCACATTCTCAGGCAATGGGTTGTCTGGTTGGTAACCATCCCCGAAGAGCAGACGCTGCATATCTTCATCTGTGGATAATAGACATAATTTCATAGTTAATTCTTTCTTATTATACCACTTAGGTGGCAGACAAGCACACGGCCCACCTGATGGGAAGCGGTCACCTTGGCCTATGGACGAATGCAACACCTGGGGTGTAGCACTCTGGGTGCGGGCCCGAGGGTCCGGGGTCGAGGGGGGACTTTTCCATATTAAAACCGTAGATGGCCCGGGGTCAGCTGGGGTGCGAGGGATATGCCTATTGGGTAACCTTACACCCCGGAATTAAGACCCGAGACGGCGTGCGGTTTTAGTCAGTTCGATGCTGACATAACCACCACCGATGGCCGACGGGGTTGGTATCCAAGCGGATTTTCGCACGATAAAAGAAAAGGGTGCTTTTCCACCAGAGATTTCTATACACATAGCCACCAATACTACGCTAGGTGGCAGTGCGAGGAAGATGCGCTATGAAGATAGCGGCCACAAAGTAGCTGTGCGAGAAAGATGTGCATCCCGAGTTATGCTGTGTATCGATAGTAGGGAAACTCACGATGGCCCGTAGCACGCATCAATAGCACACATCCATAGCACGCATCCTCCCACATAAAAAACATATCTTAGTTGAATCTGTTTCCACCAGTGCTAAGCTATATGCACCAATGAATATGATTGGTGGATATCAAACACATCCATATCATCATAGCATAGCACATCTTTGGTGGAAAAGCACCCTAACAGGATTTGCTTCTGAAGTCAATGTATACACGGTAAGTACCTATAAGAAAAAGCTATTTTTTCTTTAATACTTAAAAAAGTGTCCCTACGTTCAGTTCTGTGTGTTAACCTTCTTCCTATAAACTCAAAGTTCTTTAGCGAGGACTCTGAGATTATAGGAGGAAAGGAAATATGTGTTTCAATATAAACATTTATGTATCTATACAAGAAATAACTATAAAATTATGTAAAAGAAAATATTCAGTATATTAGTTTGTGAACTGGTGATCTAGTATCAAATTATCATAGAGTTCTATATACACATATTCAAAAAAAGAAAAAAAGAGAACCTGTGGGTACCAAAAAAAAAATTACCTTTTTACTATGATTAGAGGGTTCAAAATAAATTGTAATGTTTTACTAAGCCTAGGTCAGACCTCACATGAAATTTTTTTTATTATTATTATTAAGTCAAACTGAATCATGATAATTATCTAGTTAATAAAAACCAGTTCTAAGTAATTCATAACATGATATTAAATAGATTCTGCAAAAGCTAGTATACTAGCTATCAGTGTAGCATAGTCAAGTTACAACATGTTTATAACTGCAATGTATAAATAAACTTTGTACAAGTTTATGTAATACATAGCCATGATAAAGTTCGGAGCAACTCTATATACAACAATAAAGAGCTAAGGTGTTGTTATTGTTACTATTCATATATTTAGTACAATAGACCTGTCCAAAAAACCTTATAAGACTGAATTGTTAGACTAAACTTATCAACTTACCTATGGGTTCACGCGCCACTGGTGGTGGATTATTTCCTTTCACAATGTGTCTATTGTCAAGGTTTCCCGCGTGCGCCACGCGTCGCCCTGATACTTTCGCCAGATCTGCCAGTACTTCCTCTTTCGTATGCCATGTTTTCCCTGATCTCATGATGAACTATCACTTTGAGATTCACAGCTGCGTCGTAGAAAACTGTATCATATGCAATGCCGTCTTATCTTGTTTATCTCCAATGCGTCTCTATTCTATCACCTGTCGACTGCTTTTGTATTTTTTCGCACAAGTGAACGTGAGCTATAATAATAATGATATGAAGATAGATGGCCCCAATTTAGAAAATTTTAACCGCCAACATTTTTCAAAAACGTCAGCTCAAAAAGAGCCGCATTGTAAACTACTTCATTTTAAAACTATTACACAGACAAAAACAGTCAACAGTCTTACGCTTCCAGTGATTCAAGATCTTTAATGGAATTTCAGGCAGATTCGGCAGTGTTTGCCGTGTTCGGCGGGTTCACGGGCTACAGCTGTGGCTGACTCAAATGATTGTGACAGACAGAGTGACTCAAATGATTGTGACAGAGTGACTCAAAACTCAAAACTCAAACAAAGGAAAGGACTTGAAAGGAGTGAGCATGAACTTCATGGGAGTGAGTGACTGATATCTGTGGTGAATATTTCATAATGCTGATGACATTATGACTGACTTGACTTGACTCATTGACATTGTGTTGCCGATAACCAAACCAAGAACATTTTATAGAAATTTCCTCGATAACCGATAATGCCGATGTCAGATGGTTACCATTAGGCGAGGTGAAGACATATTGATGTGACTCACGTGACCAATATAAAAAAATATAAAAAATAATATTCACTTCTTCTGTTTAATATAATCGCTTTATTCTGTCATAAGCGCCTTTCTATCCGGACATATCCTGAAAATAGACTGAAAATCCTTAAGAATTAGGGAATTCCCCGGAAATCATCAATAACTTTTTGTTTTGACCCTCAGTTTTGACCACACTAAATATCGACCATAAATTAAATTAATGTCACTCCGTCAGTCTTATATTATCCGTCAGACTGTCAGTGTGAGTGTGTCAGTGTCAGTGTCAATTCAGTCAGTCATTTGTGTTTTGTGTCACTTCACTTGTCATCGTTGGTTTACATACGTTTTACTGAAAATCATTAAAATTAAATTATTGGTAAATAGGATTGCTTGGAGAGTGAAATTGATTGTGACTATAACATGGGTGACGAAAAACAAGCAAATGATTCTCAAACTGATTTATCTAACGCTACAGAGAGCTTAAAAATAGACGGCGAACACAAAGAAAGTGAAGATACAAACAAATCGGAAAAAATTAAAAGTAAGAAATAAACACTACTTGTACATTAAACTTTATTAATATGTAGCCCCTGCAGATGTTATCCACTGGGTATTATGTATGTATAATAAGCTATTTCTTTTGCAAATGCGAACGATTAAGCAATGTCACACATAATGATAACAAATATTGTGGGACATTCTACATACCTACCTATATATATCTATACTATATACATGATACCGATAAATTTTCAGTTGACATTCTTCTGAAGGCCACAGGAAATGCACCAATAATGAAAAAGAAGAAATGGGCTGTTGATGCTGAAAAGCCCATTGGTTGGATCATGGAGTTTGTAAAGAAGTACCTCAAGTTGGAACCTGAAGAGAAACTGGTATGAATATAATTAACTACTTATCTTCACACCATACACCCTCCATAACAGGAGGGCTGGGGAAATGGATGGAGTGGCCGGCACGCGTTGTGGGTGGACAGTCCGTCCGGCTACGGGTGTCCCCACTTGAAATAATAATAATACCTTCACACCATATTCCCACAGTACTTTTGTACTTGCAATTGCATACCCACAATGCAATCTATCTAGCTATCCCTCCTACAGTACACGGTCCCAGTTGCTAAACGAATGTCCATGGCAATGCTAATGTGTAGCTGGAACCCTAAAAGGTCTGACAACTGGTGTAGCTATGACTTCAGTATCACCAATGGGTTGTGGGAATCAAACAGCAGTAATTTCACAGCAAATATTGAAGTACTCCAATTCGTAATTAGATGGAAAAGCCGAGCCCAACTCATTTTTGGGAAACTAGAAGGAGATGGATGCCGTCTGACCCTGACTTACCCCCCTCCCAAACCTTATAGGAACACCTGTATCTGAGCGTTGTTCGACATTTAGCAATTTTATTGTCTTGCAGCCGTGAAGGCTCATGCCCTAAAGATGTTGCTCTATACTCAACACAAAATAAACCCGTTTTGACGTTTGTCCTCTTGGCGTAACTAGTTATGTACCTTTACGATTCGGTATTCAATACTCACAATAAATCGAATCCAGTTTGCATGGTTTGGTTTAGCAGAGTGGGCGGTACCTGTCAATGAAAAATGTAATTACCTTTAGAACATTTCAATTTATAAAAAATTAAGCACTTCATGGGCACGAACTGTCAAAGTGGGCCTTTTATTTTGTGACAACTATAATTATAATATTGATGTTAAATATGCTATATTTTGTTACAGTTCCTGTACGTGAACCAAACGTTTGCACCATCACCAGATCAGATAGTGAAAAATTTGTACGAGTGTTTTGGCACCGATGGTAAATTAGTACTGCATTACTGTAAAAGTCAGGCATGGGGCTGATTCACGAGCTGTATTGTAATGAATAGAACATAGCAACATAGATGCGGTTTGTCAGGCCATCATACAGTAAGATGTCATTTAATTCACATTAAAATTATAAAATCAGACGTCCAACAAATATTTTAGCTTGCCTGTTGAAGTTCGCTCCATTTTTTATGCAAAATTTGATACTTATATTTTTAGTGAATGCGAAATTTTGACTACTGTATTATTAATGAACACTTCAATAGCGAAACAATTGTCAAATCCCATGTACTTTTAAAAACAAGACAGTATGAGATAGTTAAAATGTCAATGATAAAAAATAATAAAGCAAGCCAACTGGAATTGTGTGAACCCCTCGCCACTTTTATAATTATAACACAGTACAAGTTATGCCCAGTTTGGGTCTAGATAACGTTTTGTTATATGTAAATGGTGTCATGCGCGGTCGAGGAGATAATAACCTGAATGTACATGAGATAAATCCCAAAATAACTACTTTTGTTAAATAAGTTTATAGCCTTTGCATGAGGACCATTGCTTTTATTGTGGGCCAAGCACAAAAGTACATTCAAATATTCTGTCTCGTTACAAATACTATTATGTTATGTATGTTACGCTTACTATTCGAATGAAATTTCGTACTCGCCCTACTGAAGACTTGATACAAGTTGAGCCTGAAGATGCTATAATTATAAATCAACCAAATAATCAAAGAATTGACTCTCATCGTAAATGTTTAGAGATGGCCTGACATCCTCTGAATATTTTTATGTTATAGTAAAACTACTTATAAGAATATTATAGCAAAATGTATAAAGGCTGACTTTGAATAATCTTTAAAGCGATTTCTTCTATTCATGGGTGCCCCGATTGTTTTATCGATAACAGTAATGTAGTCGCTTTGATGGCCTTGGCTAAGAAGAAAAAGAAATTGGCGCCCACATTTAGCAGATTATTACAACAGAGCGGATCAAAGTGTAAATTCCCAAACTAGTCGGCAGTCACATCTGGACCCTATGCACAATGTACTACTGATATCAAAGGGCTATTTTGTTAGATTAGTTTACAAGGAAACTATATTCCGAAGTCACCAAAGGGTTTGAAGAAACTATACACAGGTGTCCTATTTCATTTATGGGTCTATGGTAAATGGTTTTTCAAAATGAAATGTATATTATCTAGTCATAGAAGGGTCAAAGTAATATTTAAAACATAATAACCCTTGGCAACACCGTGGCGCTAAACCAATGTACAATAGACATTGATTTTTAATAGCAATAGACAATGGAAATATTTTTTACCAGGGAATGAAAATTATCTTAATTAAGATAGTTTAAGATGTCATTTCATTACTATAGAATGATTTCCTTGAAGAATGGCTAGATTTTTTTTGCGTAACCCTGGTGAAATCTATTAAAAAAACTAAAAAAAGATTGAATAAAAAACCCATTTCAGGTAATATTTCGTTCTATTATATGAGACTTTGATCATACAGACAAGATCATATTAATTTTAGCACCACTAAAATCCTAAACAGCTGTATTCTGCCTCCATATGGGTAAACTCGGCAGTTAGACTAGGCAGGTATTTGCTTTCCATAACATAGATACAGACATAATGTGATTAAGGAATGTCAATTGAATCCAAGTGCGCAGGGAGCATGGATTCAAGTTACAAGATCATGGGGCGAGCACGAACTTTCTTTCGAATCGAGTTCGTAACGTGTGCGATAGAAATTACATATATGAGATTTGTACAGTTCCTTCGATAGGGGCGCCGCTGTACCAATTTCATACAATTTTTGTCGCACACGTTACGAACTCGATACGAAAGAAATTTCGTGCTCGCCCCACAGGTTGGAATGTGATCTTGTAACATTGACGTAGCAAATGTATACATAATTGGACGTACACGTGGCGGAATGGGGATAGTGTGAATGCAGTAGATACCTACTGAGTTATCTGGTAGACAGCTACTTTATTGTAATAATAAAACATAATTATTTATTATTATTAGGCATTAGGTTTTTGTAGCGCTAATATGATGCCCCTAGTGTTACACACGTCCATAGGCCACGGTGACCGCTTCCCATCAGGTTTGTCATTTGTCAAACACACAATATCTTATTGCAGCTGCTTCTGCTGGGGTGGCACCTGTCACCACAGCAGAAGTAGGCAAGGGCGGTGGGTAGTGTTCCCCTCCCCCTTTCCGGGGCAAGATGGGGACACCGTGGTGCCCACACCCGAGGGGGCCATCTGAAATCCGTAGGTGGGGGGGGGGGGGAGGGGGGGGAATGCTGCCTAACACCTTATATTGTAGAACACGCTGCACTGTTTCCATTGCGTCCGTGTTTTAAAAAAATAATATTTAAATGAATGATAAATGTAATAAGGGTCTGTTGTAATTTATATTTTAGACAACATAAATGTTCAACAGATTGAATTAAGGCTTGACGACAATCATCATTGGACCCTTGTGATGTTAAGTGCTTATGCGCATTTGTAAATGTGATATGATAAACGTGTAGAATAAGTACTAATTTTAAGTTTATAGCATTAAAACATCATCACTCGTATTTCTTGCTTTTTGTCTTGCGGCTTACCTGACTGTTAGGGATTGTATTGTACCTATGAACGAGATAATGGGTACTACCTACAAAAAGTTTGGGGTAGAAATTCCACTTTACTCCACCAATGGAGCGGCTTGGCGGGGCAAAGTGGAAATCTGCCACTAGCCTGTGAGTCAATACATAAACGTGTTTTCGCTCAAATGTAGCCATAGCCATCTTTAACCTTAGATAGCCCGGGGTCAGCTGGGGTGCGAGAAATGACTCTTAGGTAACCTTACACTTCGGTGATTGAGACACGAGACGACCTGCGGTTTTAATCGGTTCGAATCGGACAACCACCTCTGATGGCCGAAGGTGGTGATATCCGTGGGGATTTCCGCACGAAAAAAAGTATAGACACAGAACAAAATCAAAACATCTTAATACAAAGATACATAAATATATTTATTAAATAAAATTCTTCGATCGTCGTCTTCATTTCTTATCGCCGCCGCCGCTTACGTACTCTTTACTTGTGGTTCGCGTCGGTAAGTTAGCTGTGGATAACAATACGTAGTATTCAACAAACAGACCGAAATAGGGGGAGGATATAAGAAATTGATGAAAAAAAACGCTGTAATTCCAAACAAAAGCTTAAAAGTTGTACTTAATTTTCTGGTTAAGCTGGTATCTGGGAAAAGTATGCCTTTATCACTAATTATCTACTCTAGGATTTCCTAAAGCATAGCTCGATTCCAAATAACGATGACTTACAGCCATGTCATGTCAGATTTCTACAAGGATATTATAAATTGCATCTGGATATTATAGATATGCGGTGCTTAGATCAGATATGATAATGTTTGGCAATATGGCTTTAGGCTGGAGAAACTCGTCTTTTAGGTGAGGTTACGGACAGGGACAATAATTTCAAATTTCTGAATTATAGCTCTGAATTAGCAATAAACTGCGCAGTTTTCGCCAGCTGCTTCCGCTCTCCAAGTAAGTGGGTGTTACTTGGAGAACGAAAGCAGCTGGCGAAATTTAATCTTCAAGATCTATCTGTAATATGCAGGATGCAGGTAACATACCTCCAGGCCATCTGGTCCTATAGCAAGACAGCACCAATAGGTACCTACTTCTAGAACTTGGTCAAAACCTACAAAGTACTATACCTGCAGGTGGTTTGCAGCACTTAACTCCAGTTTTGCTGGATGGGGAGTTCTTGCTGTTCTTACTTTTGTCGCTGCGCGCCGAGGCTTCGCACGGACAGCACGAGTGGACGCTACCACGTGTGGTGTCCATAGCTTCGATCTTTTCAACCTAGGTATCATGATAAAGATTTTGTCTTTTAATACTGAACGCAATCCAGCTCTTGGGAGGACATCAAGAGGAAGAGGAAATCCATTTGCTAAGGTCCTGTCATACACAAAAATGTATGCCACGATCGTAGCGCATCCATCAAGTGTGATAAAGGAATCCTAATTAGTTTTTGAACAAAGTAATTTATAGGTATTTCGAGCGCGCTACCGACCCCGGAGGGGATTTAGGGGACGTTGGAGGGATCGGGGGGTGGGGTGACTTTCTATGCTGACAACGAAAGTGACTTTGGTCTCCTCGCTTACAGCACAGAATTCCTCCAGTGAGCTCTGGCTACCCTACTTACTGGCGGGAACACAACACGATGGTTATTATGGACGCGGTCTGCTATAGGGTGGAAGTACTACCCCAGTCGGCCTGCTAAAGTCGGACGGGAGATACCATCGTGTCCTACCTCCATGACACACTCCTACTACATGTTTACCATACCGTAACATTCCCTTGTCACACAGTTCCTCATTTGGTCCATCAACAGCACTCCAATTATACTTCTCAGACTTCTTGAAAGTTTATTGAAAAATAGTTACTTTTCCTCGTGCAGTGGGTAGATGAAGTTGTCGGTCTCCCGAAGCTTTCTGCGCTGGCTTCTCATCCAGGGGCAACTTCAATTCCTCTTTCAACGATGTCTTAGGAGACAATATAGACTGTTTCTTTGCAGTTGGCGGCGGCGTTTTGTGTATGTATTGCTGTGAAATATAAAACGGTAACACTTCGTCCGTTCGTTTGAAATGAAAATAACGAAAACGGGGCGAATAGGGATAAAATGGTCATTAGAAGTTGGTTATGCCCCATGGAGGGCAAGTATCTCAAATAATGCACATACGCAATTTTACTGAAAGAAAACTTCTAATAAAAAGTTCAACAACAACAGTCTAGGTGCAATGCTTCGATATCGCCTAATGTCACTATTGGGTTGTGAAGGTCAGATGGCAGTCGCTTCACGGAAAATATTGAGGTCCAGTCAAATCCGCATTTAAGACTGGTAAAGCGGACCCCAGACTCCGAGATGAAAGCTTTGGATACGACTGGGATTATTAAAATAAAATATTATACAAATTAAATTACTTATATTGAAACAAATTTAAAACATTGCTTGCAACAGTCGGTAATCGAACCGGCTAAAACCCAAAAATAACATTCTGTAATTTTATGGCAGCAATCGATAGGTTCAACTCTAAATAAAGAGGTGGAGGGAGGAAGGAGGGGGGGCGAGGCTCACCTCAGGCACCTTCCACACGATGATGCTGCCGGCGGCGCAGCTGCTGACGATGTGGCGCGCGTCGGGGCTGAAGCGCGCGCACGTCACTGCACCCGCGTGTCCCAGCCCCATGTGCGTGTATATGCCCTCCTGGTACTTCCACAGCTAAAGGTTTAGTTTATTAGTTTAGTAATCTACAGCCCCCTTAGCATGGCTTCCGTAGACTTTCTTTCTCTTGACCAATAAAATCGCAGGAAAACGTTGACACGTGACCAATACGTCACCTGTCTAAATTTTCTGCAATTTCATTGGTCAAAGAAAAGAACGACATATGTTTGAAGATGCCATGCTGAGGGGACTGGTCATCAGTTCTAGTTAGACTTATACCAAAATACCTACATATTGTGGAATTGCAACATTGAAGGTAGTTGACGATTTTTTTCAATAAAATTATTGTAATATTGTTACAATCAAAAGCAACATGCACCTTTATATACAAAACTAATAGTTGTATAATGTGGTGATTTTTTAAATTCTTACACATTTTCTTGCATTCTTCAAACCTAGAATCAGGTCCCTACATTTTGTAAGCAACTAGTGTCCAAACGCACTTACTTTGACCATTTGATCATTGCCACCGGTGACGAACAATTCCCCGTTTTGCGTGATGTGTAAGCCGTTGATAGCGCCCACTTTGCTCGCCTCCAACTGGAAAATTTAACACTTTTCAATATCAAAGTTACCTATTGACCACAATATTTCGAAAGTTTCCAACATGTTTTTCACCATGCTAAATAAAATATACTTGCAAGTAAGATTCTCATCTACTTACCTCTCTAGCGAGATTCCCACTACCAGTTTCCCAGTACGCGACACGTCTATCCGTACCGCCAGTCAGGAGCTGACAACCTTGAGGCTCGAAGCATATGCACATGAACAATGTGTTCGCATACATTACTTGTCGACGGGATAGAGAACTGTAATTAAGAAGATATAAAATTATTGATGAGCCTTTTGGACGATATAAGTTTGTTGATGATTCTTTTGGGCGATATTAGATGGTTGATGAGCCTTTTGGACGATATAAAAATATTAATGATCCTTTTGGACGACATAACAATCCTGCAACAATATAGATTCGAAACGGATAGGAACAGTAGGTACATTGTCTTGGGAAGATTTCCACAAGGAATTACAAACAAAAGAGGATTTCTTGCCCATTATCCGATTAACGGCAAGAGGGGCTATGTCTGTGTATCACGCGTGGTTCCCAAAAGGGACCAAGGCTTTATCTATACAAATAAATAAAATTGTAGTGTCTGTTTATAAAACTAAAATCACCGCTTTTTACTAAGTGCGTTTAGATGTGTACACATAGGAGAGGGTCGAAAAGATGAATGATAATAATAATAAAAGTTCTTACATAAGGTCCCATATAATTGCAGATCCGTCGGTGCCCGCGCTGACAGCCTCCGTGTCGTTGGGAGATACTTGTATAGCAGACACTGGGCTCTTGTGTTCTTTTAGTACTTTCTTCAAGGTTTGACTTTCTGGTCGTATGTCCCATACTCGCACCTGAATAGCAAATTTTTTTATAATAAACTAGCTTATGCCCGCGGCCTCACCCGTGTTTATTTTGGTTTTCACGTTTTTCATTATATCTCCAGTTCTACTCAACCATGTTTGTACAACATGGTAAATTCATGTCAAGTTAACACACTGAACGCTAATTGGTTGCCTGTTGACTAGGTATTAATCATTTTTAGTGCCCACCTGATGGCGAGTGATCACCGTGGCCTATGGACGTGTGCAACACCAGGGGCGTCACACTTGCGCTGCCGACCCTGGAGCGGGGGGAGGGGTTGGGAGGTTTCGGTAGTGTAGCTCACTTCTCTGGCTACCCTACTTACCGCCAGGAACACACGATGTTTATTATGGCCGCGGTCTTCTGTAGAGTAGAGGTACTACCCCAGTCGGACTGCTCTCCGGACGGGAGAAACCGTCGTGTCCCGGGACGGGAAAATCTCGAGTAAGTTGAATTAACCGGCGTTCTTACAGTATCTAAGGTACACTAAACTCTTCATTAGACTCACCTGTCCTTCACATCCACCAGATATCAGGGTCTTGGAGTCAGTGGTCATGGCGAGGGCCGAAGTGCCCTTGTTGTGTGTGTTGAAAATGCAGTAGATAAGTCGACCCGTCAGCGGAGTGAATGCTCGAATATTGCCATCGTTCCAGCCTATGAAAAATGGTGGCCTTGTCTTGAGTACAAATATTAATATAACCTATGTCCTTATCAGTAGGTTAGGACTTCGGAAGTAGGTAAGGAAGATTAGGTTGTTAGTTTTCAAAAGCTTGTACTCAGTATTGGCCGTTGTGAACTTACCTTACTCACTTACCCTAGGAAATGATTATAATGTAAGAATTATTTATTTTAGAATATCTAAGCGCAACAAAAAAATAGAGAAAAAAAATCATAATCATCCTTCAAGACTTTTTCAAACTCAGATGGGGTCAGGTCGGTTTTTCAATCTAACTACGAAGAGTCCAAGCTTCTATATTGTCCGTGAATCGACTGCAATTTGACCGTAGTAACTATTTATTAATCTGTGATTTGACCCACGATATTGAGGTACTGTAGTTAGATAAGTTGTTGGACTTTTTAAAGCTCTAACTACCCGTTACCAATAGGTATATAAAAAAAAACAATTTGCTTAGGTTGCTTAGGTAGGTAGGTAAACCAAACAAGAGAGCACACACAAACTGAAAAAGAAGACCAGAGTCTCGGAACTCACCAGAAACAATCGACTTCCCATCACCAGAGAAGAGAACAGAGGAACACGTGAAGTTAGGCACAGCTATCCGCAGCAGCTCCTGGCACGTCTCCAGGCACCACACGCGGACATCACCCGCGCCAGCCGTGGCGAATACTCCTGACATACCTCTGGAACATTGATAGGAGATGGAGAATAAGATATAGGAGTAAAGAGGCTTACGTATTTCCTTCCTCATTCAGTCCCGGGTCCTTTAAAGCGGGGCGTGAAAAAGCATTTGGTAACGCCGTCAAATTGAAGGCCACCATTGTGGCGCTATCGGTGTTTGCAATGGTGACTCCCATTTCAGAGACTTTAACTTTAGCTTACCATCAGGCGAGGTGAAGTCATATTGACGTGACCGACATAAAAAATCTTATTCTCAAAGAGGCGTGAAGTATATAATAGTGCACGGTATCTAATTTGGCAAGATTTTGGAGTAGTGTGGGGCCCATTACTCCAAAACCTTGCCGAATTAGATGCCGTAAGTACCTACACTACTTGTTTGTGGCAAAATGCGTCGCATAGAAAGTTTTTTAAATATCGCCAATGTATATCTCTTTACAATTTTATAATAGAACGTTTCTTACCGTGGAAAAGCAATATCATTAATAGCACACCGATGGCACGTGACCACCAGTATGGGCGCGAAGGTCGCCACGTTGATGGCGTAAATCTCGCTACTCCTCGTGCCCACAAGAAGCATGCGCTGCTTGCCCTGGTGCGCCGAGGACTCCATCAGCTCCAGGGATGTGATTGCTCCATTCAACTTTGTAGTTTTTAACTGGAACACGGTCGAGAGACTTCTTCAAAATAACATTTCTGGAAGTAGCCAGTGACTGAATTGAATCACAGAACAAAAAAAAACTTCTACTTGTACCTAGGTGTTTGTTTTTAGTGTAGGGAGGCAGGGTTGCGTCGCCAAAAGGTTAAGTGCAATTACACTTAACTGAAGCACTAACACAGTCACACACTTGAAAGGGTTAATATCTATACTTATAATAAAACTGAAGAGAGGTCAATTCTGTACATTGAATATATTTACAAAATAACTATCGGGGTATTGGTGATAGATACTCATGCAACAAATTCAATCAGTAAATTTTTGGGTTTGTCTGTCTGTCTGTCTTTCTGGTTGTTGGAGAGTACGTTAAGCCGTCACGTCTGTCCAGGTTACCATCTGAACATCTGTGGCACTTGTGGTATTGCACACGTCCATAGGCCACGGTGACCGCTTCCCATCAGGTGGGCGGTGTGCTTGTCTGCCACCTACCTACATAGTATAAAAAAGGAATATATTTTGTCCGTAATAAAGTTAACTCACAGCTTTATAGTGGGGATGATTAGGGGCAAGCAGTTTGTCTTTCGGGAATGAGCCCTTCCAGTTGATCTCGTCTAGAATATCAATCGTGCCGTCTCCCGCGCCCACGATTAGACACCCGTCATCCATTATTATTATCGATTCAATGCCTGAAAGGATTATTATAATTAGGTAGATATTATTGCAGAGGAATATAGGGGACTAGGGCATAGACGACAATGGCTTTCGTAGTGTCACAAACCATACCTACCATTTAAAATGGCGAAGTGTTTATCTTTTCAGTAGCAGGATCAATTTCATCAAGAACCAAGCGGTTCAGTGCCTCTTTTCTTTGCCGCACCATAACGACTTGGAATTCTTTACCAGCGCATGTGTTTCCTTCCTCCTATAGTCCCGGGTCACTTAAGCAGGGCGTGAAAAAGTATTTGATGAGGCCGCCAAACTGAGTGCAACCACTGTAGCACTATTCGTTGTATGTAGTGGTGACCCCCGGTCCTGAGACTTTACCTTTAGCTTACCATCAGGCGAGGTGAAGTCATGTTGCCTGTATAAATACCTATTTCAGTTTCATTTTAGAGCTGATGTAATCCTTCTGAAGGTTTTTAAACGGGTTTAAAATATAACAAACCTTGACTATAACAATCGGATTCGGGTCGCTTGCCTTTCTTCCAAGGTCCGCACTTGGCAAAGCAACCAATTAGCGATGGTTTGAAGGCCGTGACAGACGCCTGCGGGTCTGACGGGTAGTTGATTGAGAACTTTATCATATCGCCCGTTCTAAATAGGAAGTGAAACATCATATCGTCAAAACTTCACACACATAATTATGTTTAATTCTTTTAGACATCAAATCACTCAATTAGCCTATTGCAGTCCACTGTTGGACATAGGCCTTGGGTCTATCCCAGCTACCTTTTTGAGGTCGTCCATCCATAGAGGGGGGAGGGGGTGGAGGCGTCCTACTTTCTGTTTGCCGGTTACCTTTGACGTCACAAAATAATTCTTATGAACATAAATATATTTCGGGTTCTGTTTTCTCTCTATGGTGTGGCTTATGGAGCGACTGCAATCTGACCTCCCAACCCTGAAAGGAAAGCCTACACCAGATCCTCGTCCGTCAATCAGCCCCCGTAAGTTTTTGTGGGTATTTCCATATCCTATACTCATCCCCACTTCCTCTAGAATCTATATTTCATGGGTAGATCATCATCATTCTCTGAACCTTTTTCCCAACTCAGTTGGGGTCGGCTTTTCAGTCTAACTGTGATGCGGCTGAAATTCGATATTTTCCGTGAAGCGATTGCCATCTGACCTCCACAACCAATGGTCCAATGACCAATGGCGATATCGAAGTTCCAAGTTAGACTGATTGGACTTTTGTGGGCTCCAACTACCCGTAACGACTGCCATAGATGTTTGTATGGCAACCGGGACCGACGGCTTAACGTGCTCTCCGAGGCACTAATAAACCTGCGATAAATACATAGGTACATAACTTCGAAAAGTACCGAAAAGTCATTGGTGTGTGCCATAGTGAACCTGGGATCGAACCCGAGACCTCGTCTCAGCGGTCCATTACCCAAACCACTATGCTACCGTGGTTTTTTCATGGTATTATATTCATGGGTAGATGTAACAATAAATATAATATGATAAGTAGGTACGTATGTTCATGGTGTGCTCACGTGGTACCAGCAAGGCCGTAGGTATCGTCTTTGCTGACGGCAATACAGCGGACACTACGACGCAACTTGCCCAGCGTGACATCCACCACGTCCAAGTTCTTGCTCCCTGAACTGATATTCCACACGCGGAGGTTGGCTGCACCAATGAAAATATGCTCTAGTATGAAGACACAAGGCACAACGCATTCTGCTTACGATTTTGCCGAATTTCATTTATGGTTGTATGGAGAAAAATGCTCCATGGAGTCTTGTGCCCGATTTTGACGAAAACTAGAACTGCATCATAGGATTTTTGAAACATTAATTTCTCCTAGTCAGGAATTGAAACAATTGATTTTGAAAAATGAACACCCCCTGTACCTATTATAAAGTACACCATTCGATAGTACCACTTTTATGGAACCATTTCTGGGAAGTAATAACATTATGGCAAATTTTACTTTTCATCACAATTGGACCCGAGACTCCTTTAAGTATTTTTCGCTAAGTATTCTTCATTGGTGAAAATTCATCCTGTATATGAAGAATCTCGAGCTTATACACACAAAGAATTAAGGTACGGGGGAGAATAGGGTATCACTATCACTCATGCGAGTCTCTATGTATGAAAGTTATTTAATAAGTACCTAGGGTGAAGAGACTGACTCCATGTCAATCCATAATTAATACAGTGCAGTCCTACAACTTAATAAATGCTTGTGTACTTACATTCACCTCCAGTAACAAACGAGTTGTGTCTCAGACACAGCGGAGCTAAGGTCATGGCGTCTCCCGTGGTTAACTTAGCGGCTGACATGGTCCCTGTGGCTGAACCTGCGACACAGTCCCAGAGTACCACGCAGCCATCGTCTCGGCCGCCAAGGGAAATCATATAACGTTCGTCCGATGTGAATGTTAGCGCTTCGACGCGAACCTGGATTTAGAAGAAAGGTGTAAATACCTGCCTAGTATCTTAGCCGGAGTTAATCTTCTTCCTATCATCATCTGTGCGTTATCTCCGGTCGCATCCAAGGTCCAAAGCCAGCACTTTTGGGTCTTGGCAGGCGCCTACATTTATTACTTACATAGGTAGCCTAGCGATCGCTTCAGAACGTGGCCGTAGATTTTTTTTATACCACTTAGGTGGCAGACAAGCACAAGGCCCACCTGATGGGAAGCGGTCACCGTGGCCTATGGACGTGTGCAACACCAAGGGCGTTACCCACGCGTTGCCGACCCTGAAGGGAAAGGGCGGGGGCAGGAAAGGGTGGGGAGGCTTGGAAGGGGTACCAGTGAAGGCGGATCTCATGCATCATAGCTGCGACGTGATGGACATGAAGGCTGCTACGTACGCGAGAGTTCCTCAAAAAATCCTATATGTGACTTCACATATCCACTACAGCATTTTCATCTACAAGACACTTAGCACCTGGTGGCTCATTTATCTTCGCAACGACCATATGCATATCTAGAGTGGGGCCGGGTGGGCCAGACCCACACCAGAATGTCCCAGTGCTCACCCCAAGATGTTGGTTTACCGATTCAAAATACTAGGGTGGTCACCTAAACAGCTTTACAAAAAATTACATCTGGGTTAAAAGCTGGATAGATGTCTGTTACGTATGAAAGTAAGTAACACCAGAGTGATTTGACTTCACTTACCTTATGCAATTCATGGCTCCCAAGCAAACTCTTCTTTTTAAAGTCCCAAATTTTCGCTGACGCCTTAAACCCGATATGATTGATCTGTCCCGATCCCACATAAGTACCCTTAGGTGACAAGGCTATCGTAGACACGCTGTTCGTATGCCCACTGAGAAAGTACATCTTCTTCGACTTCCACTCTTGGATGCAGATTTTATTGCCCATCGGGTATACAATGTGCTCACATCCTGGGTGGACTTTAAGTCCTTTGAGAGCCGACCCTGTATTTATCAACAGAATGAGAAATAGATGTCGTAATTTCAGAATTTTCTCCCAAAAGACCGAAAAGATTTACACAGAACGCCTTTTCGTTATGGTACTACGAGTATTATAAAAGTGCCGACTCATAGAACCCTTTACATCTTATAGGTAGGTACCTGACCTGCTTACCTAAATACACCATAGGCTGTAGGAGGCATGGAGACAGATCGTGTGGTCAGTTCGGCTTAGCTTGTCCGAGTAGTCCATTGTCTGGCTAACAATATATACCTATATAGATATACCTTTACCATGATCGCGTTAATTCCCGTTAACATTTTAGTATATCATAAAACGCGAAAGTTTAAAAGTTAATATTATAGAAGTTGTATTTTTGAATGCAAAGGGTGTATGGCACCTAACCAAGAGCCTCAGCCAAGAGCATTGACTTTTAATAGCATAGGTATTTTAATTTAACATCACGATAAACTTAACCGTTATTTAAGTTTGAACATCACAATCATGTGTAGAATGGCTACCTTTAATTTTGGAAAAACAATTAACTAGGGTTCTGTGCAAAACTTTAAAAATGTAAATCAGCGCAGACCCCAATACCACCCCAATAGCACATCAACAGATTATGTATATTACATACATAATCTGTTGATGTGCCTAATAAATAAATAAATAAACAAAGACATAGCCTTAGAACTTTTTGTATTGTTATAAGTATACCTACTTACCATCAAATCCAATGATCGCATATGACTCCAAGTTCTTGACCTCACCCATTTTGATATCAGTCTTCTATGTTTTATTGTCTGAATGATGATTTACTAGTAATAAAATATTTAAAATATATGAAAGTTACAAAAATATATTTTGTCAGTTCATAAGACTTTGGCGTGTTTGATTATGGTTGCTTAGCATCGAATAACTAAACACCGTTGCCATGGCGAAAGCTGGCGCTTTCATAACCGATACAGCAAGAAGTTTGTATTTTTAGTATTTTTTTTTAATCATCTATACAAGTATTTCGGCTTTTCTCACAAAACAAATGCGTCAGTCATAATATAAATATGGCATTGCATGGAATATAAAATCCTGTGGAAGTACCTTTAATCTTCAATACTAATAGGTTGGTATTGCTAATTTTGCTCATAAATTAGCAATACCAAAATATAGCCAAAAGTCAACATCCAAGACAAGATTCAAACCAGTCACATTTTGAGGATCGGAACACACTGACCAGCCGAGATAACTGGAGCTGATCCGGATAGCCGAGATCTTTGACATAGGTGACTCTTTCCTACAATTATTGTACCAAACTATAAAATAAACAACTATGTTACATTATATTTTATTTGCTATACATAATTACAATCAATACAGTCCTTAAATAGATACTTCATAATTACTATCAATATTACAGTTGTACTCACTTGTTACCACCCTCTTAATTAATATTTTACAACAGGATAGATAGATTATATCAACAGTGCCTACGTACATGTCATAATTGGCATGTTTTTTATTAAATTATTGGCCTTAGATTTTCCATTATATGTAAAAAACTTGTAACATAATAAGTTTTTTTAACAAAAATATTTATAAGTATGTGGAATGGAAAATTGAAGCCTAATAACTTTTTAAAAAGTATACCATTATTAACATGTCCGTATGTACGTAGGGGCCATCAATATGGGTATCAGGCAAATGGTAATGTTAGGGAATCAAAAGGGTGCTTAAAGCCCCTTTTTTATGATTGGTTCGTATAGCATACATGCTTGAACTTATTGACGTTTATTCATGAATTTTACCAGCTACTATAATGTGTTCTTGAGTTCCTGGTCAGTAATTACAGTAAGTAACAAGATTAGAATTTAAGCAGACACAGCAGCTTACGTGCATGTAGTACGTTAACAATTAACATTATTTCCTTCCCAGGCATCTTCTTCGTACTGCTTTTCCTTTCTCATCAATGAGCTCTTTCGCAGCTTCAGCTAAGCGCTTTGTTTCATTTGACATGTACTGTTTTATTACAGACAGGAATTCTGATAGCTGGAAATAAAAAAATATTTGTCAAATTGTGTGATGCAGTATTAAATGAAATTATGGTGCAAATACACAAAGTCATCATCATCCTCTAAGCCTTTTTCCAACCTCCTCCTATTAAGCATACTAACCGAGGTTTTATTATTTATAATATTCGAAGATTATAACCAATTTGTTTGGGTAAAAAATAGACGTTTATTATATGGATTATAGGCCTCAACCCCGCTCCCCCTCCAGTGTCGACAGTGTGAGTGTGACACCTCTGATATATTATGATATATTGGCACCTCAGGTGGGCCGTGTGCTTGTCTGCCACCTAAGTAGTTTGGCCCGCGTTTGACCACATCACATCTGTGTAACTAAGGATGTGGTTGATAATGAAACATACTTGCCTTGAAGACTCCCAGGTAATAGCTTAATGAAATAAAACATATTGTAAACATACCAATAGTTCGTCTTCTTTCTTTCCCAGCTGTACAAAAGCACATTTTGCAGCATGACTTTTATGTTCTGCCCAGGGGTCATCATTGGCTTCCCATCCATCTAATTCTTTACCACAAAGAAAGCATTTTGCAGTATCGGCGTCCTCATCACAAGTTGCTATAGAATAAAAACCAGCTTCTGCCATATTCCTGATATTACACTTGTTTTTGTCATTGAATGGCCAATTTTTAAAAGTTTTCACTCTTTCATCTACTAGGAAAAGATCACGACTTTGTAATGCTGGAGCAGCCATTTCAGTTTGTAATTTAGTCTGCTGCAATGTAATTTAATTAAACAAAGGCAAAGGAAGAGAACGGTTTGGATTCAAAATTAGATCAACAAATTTTCAACTTCAAATTGAAACTTCACTTCATCAAAATGCATTTGATTTTTGACACATACGTTACGTTTAGTAAGCAAGAAGAACACTATGATTCTTAGAATATTAAATTATAATACATACGAAAACAAAATAAATACGAGTATTTTAATACTAAATAATAGTGTAATAACCCTATGAATATAATGCAGTTTATTTGGAAGTTTTCACTGTCTTGCTTTGCCGTAGCACTAGAGTACAGAACAAACTAAAACTGCTAACAAAACGCAATCGCTCTATGGTCGTTAAGCCCAGAGTAGACATATTATTTTAGGCATTGTACACATTTAACTTAAATGAAATCGACTTATTCATAATAACATTTTATTGTTAATAAAGTAAGAGACCGTTTATTTATTCACAAGCAGGTTCCTTTACTGAGTAATTAATTTTTTTATTTTACAAAAGTAATATACCAAGGAGGGAGATAGCATTATATGAGAAAATAATCAAATCACAATATTCAGTATTATTTAGGCGATTAAATTCCACCAACATTTTAGATAACTCGATTCTGAACAAGCCCAATCGAATCGGGCAATTTCGATTAGTTTTTATTTCAGTCGTCGTCAGGGGGGTGACAGCTTCATACAATCCTCGAAAACATAGATTTGTATGGAAACTAGTGCCATCTCTTGGGCGGACAAGTAAACAAAACTCACACCTCTCCTGCTAGGCACACTAGATGTCACTACAAAAGCATCATTTCATGTTTTAAGCAAAAGTTTTACTAATTATTAAGACAAAAAAATAATTTAACACGTAAAAAAATATCGCGAAATAAACATTGTATTTTGGCAAAATTATTACTAAAAATTTTACTCTATTTTTGAAAATATTATAAATTAAATTCTTCATTAATTTTGTCAACGGCCACACTGCACACATCACATTCACATTGACATCTTTGAACTTTCTCGGCGTTGTGTTTAAAATTTTCAAAGTTTGTTAAAGTGAGTTTTCTAAGTTTTCTTTTCTTATAACGACCTTTGCTGTTTCCTGGACTTCTCCTTGGCGCTCATATTATTGTTAACTTGGCTACGTACCCCGGATTCCGACTTCGATTCTACACCTGCGACACTGATTTTGTTTTTTGGACTTACGAACGACTGGGCAACGATGGACAAAATTCCTACGAATTATCGTTCTAAATGTTATTTTGGGTGTGTAGTTCATGGTGAGTGTAACTTTTTATATTATTAGCTAGAAGAAGTACCTAGTTCTAGTATCCACAAAATTTGGCTTTTTGGATGTTGATGTTCTTTAGTAACACTTTGAAACAATAAACATAAACATAAACTCACGCCTATATCCCCGAAGGGGTAGGCAGAGGTGCTAGCACAACACAATAAAGTATGTTTTATTACCGGTAACTTGTTTTATGGAGTTCATACGTAGATTAATTATGCCACGATAAACCGCAGTGAAGGAGCGAAATAATAGATACTATATAACAAAAAAAAACTATTTCAGGTCCGCTGCATCGTTTTCCAAATCCCAAGAATTAGAAACAATTTGAAAGATTTAATGCATGGAGAGAAGTTTTGGATATTGCCATTCAAACTCAATTACATGATGAATACATTTAAAATGCACTTCGTCTATGCAATAGACATTTTGAAACTGAATTTATTGTGGGAAACAAATTGACACGGAATGCAATCCCTACACTGAATATTATAAAAGGTAAGAGTTACTGCAACTTAGACTAGGTTGCACCACCTTACTTTAACATTAACAGCACAACTAATGTGCCCGTTAGGTATAAAAATATGTTGCACCATTTGACAATAGTTACAATTATGTTATGAGATGAAAGATAAAAGAGTTATGGATTTTAATGAAAAATTCAATCAACATGAAAAATTCAACATTTGTTGCAGACCTGTCCATGCACTTTTGACACCTAGTGTATGGCATCCCTCCCACATACATTATATATTTACATTCAAATCACAAACCTTGGCCAAGAATTAGTAAAATATTTACAAAAAGAGTCAGCCAGCAGTTAGTACCCAATTGCTTTTCTTATTTCAGATATGGCCATTAATGTGCCATAATGCCGGTAAAGCTGAAGGGGCAGGTCTATAAAAACATCATTAGACCTGTCCTCTTATATGGCTGCGAAGCATGATTATAAAATTGTTTTTATTATCTATTTATTCACATAAAATAACTTACAAATTATATTTCTAAATATTAATTATAAAAATAAACATTTGAAAATATAAAAAATAGTAGCCCACTGACATTGGGCTTAGGTGACTAAGCTGGAGATGGTTAGGGCTCCAGGGAGAGAAATTTCTTCAATATCTATGCCATGCGTAGTAGCAAGCCCTAGAGCCAGCTGCCTAACAAGAGCCTCTTAAGAAGTCTATCGAGGCTCTTCGCAATGAGCCCATGTTAAGCAACGACTATGGGTACAATAATAATAGTTGAGTCCATCCCCCATGTCGACAATCTTGTGGGCTAAGTCCAAATACTTAAACTTTAAATTACTCTTCTTTTCAGATGTCAATAAACAGCAGTCAACATCGAACCAAGAAATGTGGCAACATTTAAATCAAAAATTCAAAATAAAAAATCTAATAACAAGAAGTTTTAACCAGGACCCCTTGAGAATTTTTTTTCTTCAGTATGAAGCAATGGTGTGCAGAATATAAACCCAACATGCAATCAATTTAAAAATTCCTACAAAACTTTGTTAATCAACAATATTAATTCTCTTCATTCAGTGCATGCTAATGCATGAATTTACTGATTGATTAAAAATATTTTATATCATATGAAATGGCCCTTACTAAATTAAAGGTATGTATTTGGCTTATACCGTATTTCTGGTAGGCTCAAAAGCAATAGGGAAATTGGTCATTTGCTCGCATGCAAAACTTTGTTTTCCCGGCAATTATTAGGTTTTTTCTCGCTGTAAAAACCATCTTTGGACTTCAACGAACATAAAAAAAAGAATTGGCCAAATTGATCTAAGCGTTGTTGAGTTATGCGTTGTTGAGTTACCAATACATTTTTCTATCTTTATATTAAAGACTGCTCATATTTGTTACACAATGTAAAGTTGCAGGAATAAAAATATGTTTTCATATTTTGTAAATGTTGTTTTATTTTGTTGTGCGTCTTACTATATTTTTTATGTATAAAAATGATCAGTCTGTTTTTTTTGTGCCTAGTTTGAATAGAAAATGTATGTATACAATACCATAAATTGAAATATCTAATAGGCTCGGTTCAAAACTAAGACATCATATTGAATAAAAATCATTCTTTAAAATATCTTGGACTTGAACCCTAATTTCAGATTGAAGATATTTTAAAGAGGGATTTTTTCAAATGTCTAAGTTTTGAACCGAGCCAGTAAAATTGTTTTTGCTTGAAAACGCCACCTATTGGGTAATATAGGTACTAATAATATATATAGCTATATATAGACACGATATAGTCAAAGAAACTAACGCCATCTGTTGCCGGGGCAAACTGCAAACTTTACGAGAATTTTGGAAGTGACTTATCTATACCCGTATATTTATATTATCTATGGTCGTCGTCGTTGTCCTCTGTCGTTTGATGTGTTTATTTCATTTCCATTCGACACCACGTTCGTTGTACGGAGTTTTTTTAATACCCACTGCTTTACATAAATGTTCTGGACAACGTATTAGTTTTCATTATAGTAGGTTTTGCTTTAACTGAAAAGCACAACTTAAGTCATAAAACTGTCGCGATATTAAGTTCTTTGTAACAAATAATTTGATTAGCGATCAGCGACAGAAACAAAACCAAGTGCCTAATCTTTTACAACCTTTTGTTGTTTCCAATATTTATCGACTTTCATTTGTTATCGGTTTGTGTTTTGTGATCTTACGCGAGTTTTGCAATGGTCCGAGCTGTTTTCTAGCATCGTCCAGTCGAATAAAGTATTTTGGTAAGTAATAATTTCTTTTATTTATTTAATTATTACAATTAAATTTATATTCGTTTATTTGTACCATGTTAAGTTATGTACTGTTAAATTATTACAATAAGTTGTTGAAAGACAATGTTAAAATGTCCTTAACTTAATAATTTCTAATCACTGTTAATTTGACCTCAAAATGGTTGTTAATATAAATATAAGCCTTGAAAGTATTACGCAAACTATTTCGATTAATCTTTTGTAATAAGGTAACACGTGCTAAACTCCTAATAGACTTCTGCATAGGATTTCTGCTAGTTACTTTCCAAATCAATTAGCTTACAAATTATAAGTAACATGTTTAAAAAATGATAAAATCCAATATGTCACTGGTCACTGAGTCTTTGTTGGATAGATGCACTTACTAGTATATCATTGGACTACTAATCCAGAAAGAATCTGTTTTTATTTATGGGGTACAGTGTTGAAGATTACTTTAGGTACCTATAATATTAAAGAAGATGAGTGATGTGATAGTGTGGATGTGGAATTATGTAGTATTTTTTTTTATTAAGTCAAGGTAAAAAAACTTTTGTCTATTATAAATTTATGTTCAATATGGTTGTCTACATAAAAAGGGCTTTAATAGTCCCTCTTTATTTATTTATGACTTATAAGACAGTTAGTAGGTACTTCTCAAAAACAATGATCAATGTGGTCAATAAATAGGTAATTAAATTCAGTTTAAATCACATATAACTTGATTTATAAAATCACTTCTTTTTCCCATTAGGGTAGGCAGAGACAACATGTTTCCTTGCTATGATCTGTTTGTTTCTCCTTTCCCTTGTAAAAATGCACTTGGTATATGGTTACTGACCTTTTGCCAAAATAATAATTACCATAGACATGAAAATACTGTACTTCATGACAATAAAAACCTACTAATTCATGCCCTATGCAACTACTAAATTCATGTTTTCACTACTGATACCCAAGATAGTTCTTATTGAAATAGGAAAAGTTGAAAAGCGAGAGTGAAGGTCTCAGACACATTCAAGACACACAAGACCTTAATGTGCTGATGACAAAGACTTATGTATACATACTACTAGACTGTTTACTATGAAAATTATTATGTCATAGTTTGGTACCATGCACTTGGCTCAAACTACATACAATTCATCAAAATAAATAATGTTGAGTGTTACAGGCAAGTAAATTATTTATGGAGAATTAACAATGACTAAAAGACTAAATTTTTAGTACCAGACATATAGTAGGAAAGAATTAGGTACCTATAATAAATTCTTGACTCAAAGTATTCAGTTCACAATCAAATGGTATTCAAGTGCTCTGCTTGAATTTTTTTTTAATAATTCCTAAATTTTACTTTAAATTTTGAACATGGAAACTGGCAGACAATCGATTCCATCTATTCTCTATGCATATAAAATAACTGGTTTTAAATATTGGTTGAGTTCTGAAATTTTTAAACATTTTGTCCTATTTGTTTGAATGAGGTAATCTCTGGAATGGTTAACCCGATTTGGACGGGACTTTCGGAAAAAGGTAATGGTATAAGACAAAGCATAGGCTACTTTAATGTTAGAAAAAGAGTTCCACACAAAAAAAAAATTGAAACTAAGTTGAAATCCATGCTTGTGGGTGCACGTAGTGGTCTATAAGTTTAAACTCTTGATGGTTTATTTAATAAAAAAAAAATATTGTAGGATATCATTATAGAGCACCAACTAGTCCCAAATTTGGAATCATCATCATAACCTTTGTATTGGTTGGTCGCATCCGAGGTTTTTACCTCAGAGCCTGTGAAGGCATTATCAAAGGTACCTACATAATTATGTAATTACTATAAATAATAGCATACCATTGTGTGACTATCGTTACAAATCTGAATACAATGCTAACATCCATATTGTTTAATGACTGAAGATAAGAATTCTGTAGTTATTAGAGAGTTACGACCTCCACGTGGTTACAACTTACCTACAAGTAATTAGAAGTTAGGTATATTATAAAACAATAGCTTGCGAGCGACTGTCGTGGTACGGACATGTTATGAGAAGAGATGAAAGCAATGTTGTTAAAAAATAATTGATTAAAAAATTATAGCAGGCAGTACCCATTAATTTTCTTTCGGTTTATGATTTGCGAGTGGGTACCGCCTGGCTATCAAACTTTTTTCGGTCTTTTCAACAACAATCGGGTTTTTGAATTTTTTAATCAATTACTTATTTTATTTTATACTTTTTAGCTACGACACGACACAAATAGGTTAGAACCTATTTTTATATTTGAAATCGCCTTTTAAAGCTCTTCATTTTGATACTCTGCTCGATAACTTAGGTGGCAGACAAGCACACGGCCCACCTGATGGGAAGCGGTCATCGTGGCCTATGAACGTGTGCAACACCAAGGGTGTCACACTCGCGCTGTCGACCCTGTAAAACCTTCTTATGGCCTTGAAGAATCCCATAATGTAGTCGCTAAGGAAAACCACCACCACTTCTTAAATTTTCATACAACAATCTCTCCTTACTTGATTTTTTTTAGAACACGTGACTATATTTTTAGGTTTCATAATTTTATTCAGTGCGCACTTGGCTCATATCTGAATTCCCTCATCCAAACACTTTTATTTATAAATTAGTGTTCGTCTGGGAGTCTGGGACGCGGTGACGTTGCATGACGACATCGGCTCTATCATGACGTCTCAGACTAGAAGAATTCTTGTAGTCTGAGCATGACGTGTTTTCGTATCAGTAATTCATTCAAAACGTTCTCGAAGTATTAAAAATATAAGTAGTACATACGTAAGCAAACTTGGAGTACATAGAAGTGGCCGCCATGGCCGAATTCAGTCGGTCATCATCATCATAGGTGGATATATTACCAGCCTAGGAACAATTATTGACCCAGTCCAAATAGCACAGGTTAGGAAAAACCTGTTCATGGCGTACACTGAAAATCTATCAAAGCCTATTGATAAATGTAATTCGACCGTCAGCGTTTTTTTCTACGAGAATTCGTTTGATTCTACTACATTTATGAACTTTGAACTAGATACGAGTACTAGCTGTCCCCCGGAGCTTCGCCCAAGAAATAATTCGTTCCCATGGCATCCATACATGACCTATATTTTATTAGTTTACAATAATTTCCCTAATTTTTTGACATAATATGATCACTGCTCCACTCCCCTGGGTAATAGCGTGATGATACAGCTTATAACCTTCCTCCATAAATGGGCTGTCCAACACAAAAAATAAAATTCTATTCGAAGCTGTACTTCTTGAGATTAACGTGTTCAACCAACCGAATAAAGTCTTATAATTATTAGCATAGATTAGCAAGTAGTGTACCGATCCACCAACCCGCATTAGACAAGCGCGTGTAGGTCTAAACCCTCTCAGCTCTTTCGTTATAGGAGAGGAGACCCGTGTCCAGCAGTGGGACATAAATGGGACATATTATTATTAGCAAATAGCGGAACGATTAGAAATTTTTGGATGGTGCTTTCTGCCCTACGTCAACAGAACAGACCATACATCCTTATCCGCCGTAACAGTATCTTAGCCATAAGGATTAGTAATCTAGGAAGGAAACCTAATTTATCTAAATAATAGTCTAAATCAATTATAATTACTGTCAATGCATTATCGGCTCTATTGTTAAAAGATTATAATATCGCAGCAATGTGTTAGGTATTTACTCTGATTCTGACGCACTTTCTTTTAATACGATCCAATCTATTGACATTTTAAACGATATCATTTTCAGTTATGTAAATCATGTGTGTAGCACTATGCAATAAAAACTTATTTTCGCGTTAATCCGGCTCCGGGTCGTATCCGAGGCCTTTGCCACTGAATCCGGGGGATTTTGGGCATACATGGTAATGAGACCGTTGGCATGCATTTTGTCTACTACGACACTAAATGAGTACTTCTTGTGGGGCCCATATAATGTCTTATGTATTAGATAAGATAAATAAAAAGGTGTTCTGCATTCCAGTTTTTATCGTGTCAGAAAGTAGGTACCGGATCTAATCAAGACGGCATTATTCGTACATACCGCAAGGGGTTACATAGAAGCACGAGAGGGAGGGATTAATTTTGAAAGAGCTTATCAGAACACTTGCTGTGGTGGATGCAGTAAAATGGTAAGATACAGCCTGAGAGGCAACGTCTCTACCAACTGTAAGGTTCTAAGTGTTGGTGACCTCAAGACACTCAATGATACAGACTGCACGCCGCTGCAATCTATCGAGAGCATCTAAAAAGGCTAGTGTTGTACAAAACCATCCAAGAGATGAAAACAATATTACATGCAGGAACGAATCTGTGCCATTTACAAAAGACATCGCTGCTTCGGCGTGAAAAACAGTCTCACCTTGTTTAGAACTCCGCCCTACAGAAGACCGCGGCCATAATAACCATCGTGTTGTGTTCCCGCCGCCGGTAAGTAGGGTAGCCAGAGCTCACTGTACCCCTCCTCCCCCACCCCTCCCTCTAGGTGACCTGACAATCTTAGTGTCACACTCCATAGGCCACGGTGACCGCTTCCCATCAGGTGGGCCGTGTGCTTGCCTGCCACCTACGTAGTATAAAAAAAATCGTGAAGCTGTTTGGATATTCTCGATGTAGTAGTGTGTTAAAATAGTTATATTTTCTAGAAATACCAGCTTTCCATGTTAACAAAGACATCGGAATTCGTTGAGCGCTGCAAGGTATCGAACAATGGAATCGGTGGAATGGAAGTTAGTTCACATTTCATCGTATATCGATCAATCACGTATCGAATGATTTAAGACGATCCTTTCGATATTTACAAACAATAAAGGCCACAGTCGCTGTCTGCCACTGAAGCGATTATGCAAACAGTCGATCTCAACGCTTCATTATACTTGTAGAATCGCAAGGGTCAAGGCACATTGGAGCAGCCGAAGCGAAGCGTCACATTTTATACTTACCTAGATAAAATTTTCCGCGCGAACATGGGCGAATTTCGCGGGATCTCGACAGGAATGTATCCATTACGTTGTGGATATAGGGTTCTACGTAGTGCCCCCCCTCCCCTACTCCGAGGGCACAGCGGGAAAACCGTGGTTCCCGAACCCGAGGGGCCATCTCGAATCCGGGGTGCTAGGGAAATGCTCAGAGTCTGACACCTGCCCTGCTGGCCGCAGGAGGTTTCATGAGGATTGTCGCACGAAAAAAAGGGTTCTATGTAGTTATATTTTTATATTGACGTTTTGACAATACAATGGTTTGGACTTCCAACAGAGTCACTGTAACTTTTAACAATTTATTTCATCAATGAACGTTTTAATTAAGAATTCAGTTTGCTTTGTTGTCTGTACCTGTGTAAATACAGGTGCTGTACTCGTGGTATAGAGAAGCGTCGTTGTTCAGCGGAAGGCATTTTCCGTGAAGCTGACCTTACTATACTAGTAAAGCAATACGATAATGACTTCACTGCTGTTTTCCCTGGCGACTGCAATATGGGTTCTTCAAAAAGGTCTTTAAAGGGTTGGCAGCGCGAGAGTGACGCTCCAGGGCCTCGATTCTGTTAAAGGCAAACCACTGTAATACCACTGACACTCTAAAAATGCTATTTAATTGTAGACTTTACCGTTGTACAGTTAAAGTCTAAAATTAAATGAAAAGTATTCATTTAATTTTTTCGTTCTCTCTACAAAATATCATTTGACTAAGACTTTAATTTGATTACAATAAAGTCTACAATTAAATGACATTTTTTAGAGTGTCAGTGGTATATTAGTGGTTTGTCTATAGCAGAATCGAGGCCCTGGTGTTGCACACGTCCAGAAGCCAAGGTGCCTGCTTCCCATCAGGTCGGCCGTACCGTGTGCTTGTCTGCCACTTAAGTGGTATTAAATATAAAAATTTTACGAGTATTTCGTGCTTAGGGTACTGATAAGTTTAGCTGTCGGATCTACCAAGTTTAGGCCTGTTGCACACTGTGTAATGTTTCTCCCGGTCGATAAAGCTTGAAACAGACAGACGTAACGCGCTTTTGTGAGTTTCTAAGTAAACGTGAATTACTTCAACTTTTTTGCGCTGTAGTGAAATTTTACAAGAGGCTGAATTTTAGAGTACAGGCCATTATAATTAAACTGGAACGTTAAAGTGCTCTGTTTTGTTATACACGCGCACAGCCTATTTTAGCAAAGTACCTGATCTTTGTGTAGAACGTTATGTAATTAAGGTCTTGTCTTATAATACCTTACTACTAATGATAAGGCTACGCAATAATATAGACATGAACAAAATGACTATGATAATTGATAGCACGTCAATATGACTATAGGGCAAGTACGATGGTCAGACGTGTTCAGTTTATCCGCCTAACCAGGGGTTTTCACGCCCTATTCAAAGGATCCTCAACTCTAGGAAGAAGGCATCACGTGTGTTGGTGAAGAATTTGAAGTCAATATGGTGCAGCAAAGAAAATAGATGCCACATCGCTTGGTGTATTGTATACATTTTGCCACTGTTTTTCTTCAATGTACTAGGAGGCGCGCCTAGTACCATCCATACTAAAAACTTTCAAGTTTATTATATTAATAGGATTATAAAAAATTGTGTTACAAAAATCTTTGTACGTACCTACCTTCATTTATAGTTATTAACCAGATTTAAAAAATACGGACAATTAAACTAGGTTCTCATGTTCTATCTTAAACATAGTAACGCGGTTAGGTTCAACAGGATCTCAGTTCCTATCATTGGTGAAATCCGCTCTTAGTTGAGCTGTAGTCCGGATTAAATCATTCATTGGCTTCCGGGGTAGCTCGGGATAGGCCTGACGATCGATGCGCAAGTCGCACTGCGGCTTATTCCCAACGAACTACTAGTTGGCAAGGTTTTACTAAATATGCTCATATATTATGTGTCACATCAATAAATCAAAAGAATTTGGCACAAACCAACTATTAAGTAACGGAAAATGAAACCTATATTATATTAATAGCTGATGTCCTTGGCTACCCGTGTATCTATGTGTGTCAGTTATTGTTTTTTTGGTCATATCTCCGGTTCTACTTAAGCAATTGCAATGCAAATGGCTGATTTTAAGCCTGACCAAGACTGCATCAAAATCCTTTCGGTAGTTTTGCCTCCAAAAAACAGATAAGAATAAAAAAAAAATGTTTTCAGAATCGTTAATTTACCGTAACTCAAGTTTTTTTTTTAAATCTGCATTGCTTTGCACATTAACAATTTTTTAATACATAGCATACATAGATTACCTATTATGTGAACATAGAAAGTAAGAGTATAAAGACTTAAAGAGTTGGTTGCCGCGATCTGTACCGTAAATTGAGGGTAATGAAAATTATATCACTCCAAAGGAACCTAATGTTGCCAGGTCAATGAAGATAGAAATGGCCAAACATCATGCAGGTATTTCAAATGCGTAAGTGGAAGTAGTCATAAATAAATATCAATGTCTTAAAAATAGTTATACGATCGCCAACTTACGGACTAACAAATAAATGTATGTGTTATGCAGTAGTCAGTTAGATGTGAGTGAGTGATGAAATGAGACCGATTGCAATATTATTGTTTTTAGAAGGCGAAGTTCTCAAGTCAATCAATCAATTGATCTCAATGATTGATAAATTAGCCTTCATGATCTCTTGCGGCAACCGTAAGAGATGCTCCGCAATCGAACGAAGAGTCGAGACACTAAGTGTCATTCTAGTTACTAAAGAGTCTGGCTAGCATAAAGTGCTTCTAGGTTTTGCGATCTAGGTCATAGGTATTTTCAACCATCTCTTAGGCTATATTTAAATAGGGCGTTTGTTTAGTTTTTATCGCTTTGGTTGCTTTATTTCAAGCATTGTTCGGTCATGTTTGGCTTGACATGTTATAGTTGTTAATGTTATATTATGTTGAAAGCATGTCACACGATAACAATGCACTATTGTGTAATAGTAACAATGTTTAGGTGTAATCTCGAAAGCAATTTTGATTATATGACAATACTGCCTGATAATACACCCCTTTAACATTTTTGATGCACGTTTAAAACTATAGGTACATTTAATGACTTTAATGTAACAACTAGACCGCGTTTTCTTCATGTACCTACTATGTTTGCACAATTTAGTTGTGCCAAGAGGAATATTTTTTTAAATCATTCCCTTTCCTACTACTTCTACTACTAGTCCTATTATGTCCGTATTAGAGAACTTTACAGGAGGATGAAAAAAAATGTGTAACAGTTCCTGGGTAAGCTGGAAATTAATTTTGAGTTGGAAAGGGTCCTAGAAACTAGTTAAATGAGATTGTCCCTGGAACAATCTATTACTAAGAAATTATTCTTGGACACGGGCACAATATTATAAAACTTGTGACCGATCAGACACTAGTTGCAATAGTCAAAAAGTCAAAATAAAGAGTTATTTTACCAACACGAGTATTTTATACCTTATCTCTCTCAAGTCTTATAATATCAAATATAACAATTACCCACTTTCAAACAATATAATCTCCGTTTTCCTTATACCGCGTTTACATTCAGCCCATTGCCGCGGCAATGAGCAGGGACATGGGGAATAAACTGGGAAACGCGAGAATGTAAACAGACATTTCCATCGCCTTTGACGTTGCCGTTCGCATTGCCCGGCTATCCCTCATTTGGCGGTTTTTCTAGCGGACATCAAAGCGCGGCAATGCGAGCGGCAAAGTGTGTTTACATGTTGCTCTCTCGTTCTTTAAAAATACTTACATTGTTCTATTACGATGAATTGCTATCATCCACCATCTTCTCTGACGACGACGTCTCTTTTGAATTCTATTTTTTTTTTAAACATTTAAATAATTAATTAAACTTATAAGGCAGAGCGCCGACGCTGCGACAATTTCCACGTTATCCATCGCCCAGAGTCGAATTAAAAGTACATATGAAGCGGCAATGTAAACACTCATTTCCGCTGACGTTGCCACAGCAATGTACGGGGAAATATGTACGGCAAGGCAAGCGGCAACGGGAATGGCTGAATGTAAACGCGGTATTACATTATCAGATACAAATTACAAGTATAATATTGATAAAACTACTACATAATCGTGACTGCCAGTCAGATCCAGTACATATCGACAACGGAAATGATACTGGATAAGGGAATTACCCGTATCAAAATGACCTAGAACCCTCATATGGTTCAAACAATTCCATCAAGAACCAAGCGGTTCGGTGCCTCTTTTCTTTGCCACACCATCAAAATCTAGAATTCTTTACCAGCTCACGTGTTTCTTTCCTCCTACAGTCCCGGGTCCTTTAAGCGGGGCGTGAAGAAGCATTTCATGAGGCCGTCAAGCTGAGGTCCACCATTGTGTCAGTATCGGTGACTCCCATTCCAGAGACTTTACTTTTAGCTTACCATCAGGCGCAGTGAAGTCATATTAACGTGACCGACATAAAAAAAGCCTAGAAGTAATTTTTCTCCCGACCAATTGATTTTAGCGCTCTTAATCGGGAATTATACAGAGTACGCATGAGGCGTAATCATCGTAAAATCGTGAGGATCAATACAATCGCAGAGCCAAATCGCTTCGATATGCATGTGTATTGCTATTGCTGTGTATGTATTGCCTTAATTATGCCCCATGATATCTCTTTATACGTAAAACTCGCAGCAAATTATAACTTCTATGGTGATGATGTTTGGATCTTTACTGCTCAACGCCGCCGCCGTTAGCGTTACAGATGTATATAGTCTGTAACATAGACAACGTTTTCCCTGGAATAGGTTCCCATGTGTCTGTCATCTGTCGAAGGACCGATGGCCGTTGGAGCAAACGAGTCCTAGAATGGAGACCGCGAGTCGGCAAAAGTAAGGTGAGACGCCCTCCAGTCAGATGGACCAACGACCTGAAAAAGGTAGCTGGGATGGACTGGATGCGGAAGGCAGAGAATTGAGTGGTATGGCGGATTTTGGGGGAGGCTTATGTCCAGCAGTGGACGTCGATCGTCTAATAGATTGATTGAGGTTCCCATGGGAAGCGAGAACGCGAACAGAATTCCTACGTGGGCGAAGCCGTGGGCAACATAAAACAACATAGGTAGGTACGAGATTCGCAGGATGCATTAAAAACCTTTGTGTTTTAGATAATAGGAACGATATAATCAAATTGTAACTAATAGTTGCTGCTTTTGTCTAGTTTCTGCGTAACATTACGTTACAATGTGTTCAAGGCCATTCGGTAGCTGTTAGGTAGGCAGGTGTATATTGTTAATGTCATAACGGTTTATCTTTAGTGTAAATATTATACAGTTATGTTACTCTGACGACTGTTACACGAAACTAGAGCACTGAGATATAGTTTTATTTGCTCATCGGCACAAAAGTAAAGGAATCAGAATGCCTGAAATCTTACTTTAGCACTAGTGTTCAACATTAGTAATTTTGCATACCAAAATCTTTGAGGTCCAAGCTGGTACGCCTGCCGAACGAGACGAGGCTCTTATGCAGGTTTTTCTTTCGGGGTTGAGGGGTCAATCGCTTCTGTAAAGTGACCAGAGTTTCTCAATTCTATTTTGATTTTTTTTTTGAGTAGACAATGCGTGACCCTAAGTTACAAGGCGGATAAGAGGATAGGGCAAATTCATGAAAAACTACTCGATTGAAGGCAATAGGCTTACTCCCATTGCGTGGTACCGAAGAACATAGATAGTTTGCCAAATATGGGTGTTAATAAACCTCTGCCTACTCTGCACCATAGATACCAGGCAGGTATTGTAATTTTCTTCATGGTTTCTAAAAAGCGATTTGTAAAAATACATGATGGATATTGTCTTTATTGCATTGCACAACTAACAAAAGAAATAAGTTGGGTATAAATGTGGCAGTTAATTGGTAGTCAAATGAACGTTCTGCGAAACATTTGTACGGACAATATTGTAAGACAATGGGTACTTTGTGCTATACATTAATATGTAATACATTTTGTAATAAACGATAAAAAGAAAATACAATTGGTATTTCAATACACTTAAATATTATACACATAGTATGAGCATTCGTAAATGGAAGACGTACGATGTGACGGTGGAGAAGGGTTTTGTTTTCAGAAAGGTAATGCTTTCGCTATCCCCTGGGAGCTACCTTTTTACTTCTTTACACACTTCAAGGGCTGATGTTTACTCCTATGCCTTGATTCTTTGCCTTTATACAATTTCCTCTCGTCGCCTATTATAGTGATATTAGTGATACTACTGATGTTGCAAGCATTTAATAGGCCTAATGGTTTACGGTTCCTTGGTCCATGGTTGCTTGCAGTACTAAGCTGTTAAGCCGAGTGCAATTCTGCTTCCTTCGTAAAAATTCATTGATTAAGTGAAATTATCCCAGTTCAAAGTTTGACAGTGAACTAGAATATTCCACCGTGTGTCGAAAATAGCTCCGTGACCTGAATCGAATCGGCACGAGTGTCTTCGAACGTTCGAGTAGATAATCCAGTTAAATAGCCATCAAGCCAATTTGGCGGGAAGTGCGGCTTGCATCTTAGATTACCTTGGTCGTGGACTTTAATTTCATTCGTATTGTTCTCAAAGCACCTCATTCGTTATCTAACACTAAAACTAAGACAATATTTCTTGGCTTTTCGCCAATCTGTTATGGTTTCTAGTCGAGACCCATCGAATAAGAATTCTCGGGAAATATCTCCTAACTTTTTCCCGAGTTACGTTCGGGAAAAATTTCGGGAGAATTCGGGCAACCACATGTATATGGATGGAGTTTGTACCAGCTTCTCCTATCACCGGTTTTCCAAACGTGACGATAGATATATGGTGATAGTTAGATGGTGATCGTGAGTCATGAACCTCCCCTTGACTTACCTATACACTTATATCTAAACAATTTTAGGAGGGGTTTTTCATATTCATGGGTAATCCAATAGGGCTAGGTTTAATACCTTTACCTTTTCGAGAATTATGTGAACAGTTAAATTCCTTTTTTAACATCCTCGACCCTCATAAATTCATAAACGCATAATACACCGCGTACTGTATTGCGTAATGTGGTAGTCTGGAAGCGTACCATTTACCAACCTATTTTCAACTCTAATGTAAGCGCAACAAATATGATAATCGAGTGTATAGTTTATTGCAACATAATCTTTATTACTTTGTATGTACACTGGTTTATTGTAAACGCCGACACGTGTCTGCTGTCGGTGAACTTAACCACTAAACGGATAGCCTTTGTTATACGAAGTGTGATGCACCTGGTTTTGCACACGTCCATACGCCACGGTATCTACTTCCCATCAAGCGGACCGTGTGCCTGTCTGCCACCACCTAAGTGGTATATAAAAAAAGATATTACTGCCAGCGAACCCTACAAAGTGAAGTTTCCTCATATTTTGGTTCATATTGAAGTGTATCAATTAGCCTATTGCTGGACATAGGCCTCACCTAATGTACGCCATAGCACCCGATCCTCCGCCTTGCGCATTCAGTCTATCCCAGCTACATTTTTCAGGTCGTCCGTCCATCGTGCTGGGTGGCGTCCTACCTTACGTTTGCCGGTTCGCGGTCTCCACTCTAGGACTCGTTTGCTCCATCGGCCATCGGTCCTTCGGCAGATGTGACCAGCCCATTGCCACTTCAGCTTGCTTATTCTGCGAGCTATGTCGGTGACTTTAGTTCTTTGTCGGATGAGCTCATTTCGAATTTTATCCATCAAGGAAAGTTTTTTATTTTTGAATTATAATGATATAATAATAATAACGGGGCTCGTGGCAAGTGATAATTGAGAGCAGGTTAATTTTAAACTTATTCTGGCCTAGAAAAACGGTTATATAAATCATATCATTTTCGTGAATGCGGTACACGGAAAAATATATTTCCGCGAACCAAGCCGCAAGCTTAGCGCGGAAGCCGTTGCTACAATTATACTTAAAAATTATAAAAAGATGAATTAATTAAAGGAACTCGTGGCTACGTGGTAACCGAATAGCTTAGCACATTGCAAGGCTAAGCAATATTAGCCAGGTCGGTCCCAAGATGGGTGCTGTCGACCGTGAAAGGGGGAAGGGGGCTAGGAGGGGTGGGGTAAGAAACTAAGAAGGGGTGGGGGGAGGAAGAATGAGTTCTGACTACCCTGCTTGCCGCTGGGAACACAACAAACACAATTATGGTCACAGTCTTCTGTACGGTGGAGGTAGTACCCCAGAGTGGGACTGCTCAGGTTAGACGGGAGATACCGTCATGTCCTACCTCCTTTGTAGTAGTACTGTAGGTAGTTGGAGTCCTGAAAAAGTCCGATAACTTTTCAAGCTTCAGAACTTCGATATCGCCAATGGTTTGTGGAGTTGGCAGTGAAGCATTGTACCAATTGCAACATGCGACAGGTAGTTTGGCGACCGCAGAAGGTTGTTAATTCTGATTGTGAATAAACGATCTATTGTTTTGCAACAACGCACTGTGCAAAATTCCAGCTACAGGCAATTATTACTGAATGTTATCGTGATTTTGCACAGCTGAAAGATACAACGACGGTTAAAAGTCTAAAAGATGTAAGCGACAATAACAGTTCACACAAAAATAGCTTTTCAGTTAGGGTTGTTTGGGATGGGTTTCATTTGAACATTCGATGTCGTTTAAACTATTTCGCCTTTTAACCGTCGATAAAGACTTACGCTATGCAATCCATACAATTTGATACAGATTATACGTGTAATGGTAATCTGGTTTATTGCTTGTACAATTATTATGATATAGAAAACATGCATCCAATTTTTTTTTGACAAGCGCACGGGCTACCTGATGGGGAACGGTCACCGTGGCCTATGGACGTGTGCATCACCAGGAGCGTCACACTCGCGCTGCCTTTCTTGAAGAACCTCATAACCAATGTTATTATTTAAAACGAAAGGTTTGAAAACGGTATCATTTTTTTAACTTTTTTTGACGCGAATTCAAAAAGAAATATCTGATAACGTGGATGTATGAAGCTTCACACGTTATTTTTACAAAAATATAAATAAGTTAATCGGTCTGTACCGTCAAGTGGGTCCGCTTTAACACAAAGGATTCATAATATAGCACATCCAGGCGCCTCTTGTTTCATTTTAGTAGGTAGTACTTTATTTAGTGTACATACGTAACTAGCCAGCAAGCCTTTAATCTAAGTACTGTAAGTATCTTCTGGAACGAATAAAGCGTAAAAACAATGTGCCGTTAAAAACCTGTACGTGCCTCTGACTTAATCATCCAAAGACATGGCGCTAGTAATGACATACGTAGGTACTAAGAACCACTTTACACTAGAGAATACTCCTAATATACCTAGATACTATAAAGTACTCCGTTTTCCATACTAGTTTAACTTCTGTTAGTCAATGGCAACATTCGATACTATTAGATCTGTCCAGCCCAGCATTTAAAGGGTCAAAGTATAGGGTTTCATTTGTTCTTTCGTAATAAATCATTCCCTTAAGTAAACCCTTTAAAGTACACTAAATAACCCAGCATGGGTAATAATTAAGCGCAACAATTTAAGTAGTTCGACCCTACGTAGTTCTGAAAAGCTGTCCTTGAATAAGTGGGCCTTGACCTTAACAGAAAGGTCCCATACTAAGGGCTTAGGGTTGGGTATTATTCAACGAATACAAAGAATACAAACTCTGAGTTAAATGTTAGTTATTTGTATAAGGGCAGTATATAGTCAGTCAGTCACCATCCTTCATGATTGTTTACGGAAAAACGGGGTGAATAGGGATCAAGGGGTGAATAGAGACAAAGTGGCCATTAGAATTAGTTTAAGGAATCTAACCAAGTATTTGATGATTCTGTACATTGATATTGGAACGGGCTATAGTTTCACTTAAAAGAGATACCTAACTGCAAAATTTGTATAACCATTTTGCTCCTATTCATCCCTCTATCGCTATTCACCACGTTTTATGGTACCTATGTCGACTTTTCGGGACTGATTTAGGTCTAACCTTCCAACTCTGAGGGGGAAGTCTGCTCCAGAGTCAAGTCCGTTGTTTGAAAGGTGAGGTTGACTTAGACCTCAATTATATTGGTAGGGTACTCTAATGTACACGCTACCTCACAGACAGCTATTATAAAACGAACATACATACATACAAATCACGCCTTTTTCTCATTAGGGTAGGCAGAGACAACATCTTTCCACTTGATACGATTCGGCATACTCCTTTCGCTTCTTCAACTTTCATAATTAGGTATTGTTTTCAAACATTAAATGTGGATTTAATATACTCCTCTGTTTGCTTTTTCGAGGATGTACAGATATGCTCAGTCCACGTGTTTGTATATAGCTACTTGTAAACACAATTACGCTTCAGTACGTTCAAGTATTGTCTCAATTGAAGCAATTACTTTGTTACCTATTACGGCTATTACGCAAGGTGACGAGGCACTCGTTCGTACCCAAGCTTCAACATTTATCATATTTATTGGCGGTTCGTGGAGCTGTTCTATTGTATTAAAGGGTACATAATATGTAATGATTTTCTGATCGGAAAAAATGATCATCCAGGACGGGACTTGAACCCGTGACCAGTCCCTTACAGGGGGAATGCTCTGACCAACTGAGCTACCTGGACCCGATCAGAAAATTATTGGAAATAGTTAGCATGCAATTGCTTAAAAATTTCATTCAATACATAATATGTAGTACTAACGTAATACTAAGTAATAGTAATACAATATCTATCAATTACAAAGTCTATTAGTTGTGCTAGACTTATGGTGGGTACTCACATACGGTATTACTCGATAGTTTTACTCCAACACGAGTAAATATTAACGTGTGGACCGCAAAACTCACAGCTCGAAGTGTAAGTTTAAAGTCTGTAAAGTGAGGGTCTTCTCCAGGGGGTAGTTCGAAAATTCACCATTTAGAAATCGAAACATTTGAAATCTCTTTGCATAAGAGCAAAACTCGTAATACAGCACTCAAATAATATAGCATACTTATAGAAGCGTAACAAAACATATGAACTACAAGATACAGCCAATTTCAGGAGAGTTTATAATAAGAATTTTCAGCAAAATATTGTTTACTGCTTGCCATGCATAACCGAATTTTATGTTAATAGCATGCTATTATACATGGGCTAGCGAATTCGTTTTGCTAGCGCGGCTATTCCAACAGAATAGCTGTTTGCCTTAATTATAAACCCTCCAAAAACATAAATGTAAAAAAGGAGAGCCAAGTTCAAAATAAAAGTATGCTTGGCTATGGGCTCCGCCGCAAAAAGAATGGAGATTTAAATGAGTGCCAAGTTCTATGCAAAATCGAAATATGTATTTATAGGAACAAAATAACATTATGAACAAGTATTAAACTCTATTTCTTTGCTTTATTGGAACCTATAGCAATTGCTGTTATTCAAAAATGTGAGATCTTAAAGTAGGCTAGATTTGACTTGGCCCTGAGTAGGCTCTGAGTAATTAAACATCATAGATTTACGAATTGTGTTGTGTTCCCGCCGGTAAGTAGCCAGAGCTCACTTTATCACTCCTCCCCCCACCCCTTCCCAGCCTCCCCACCTCTTCCTAGCCCTCCCCCCTTCCCTTCAGGGTAAGCAGCGCGTGTGTGACACCCTTAGTGTTGCACACGTCCATAGGCTACGATGACCGCTTTCAATCAGGTGGGCCGTGTGCTTATCTGCCACCTATGTAGTAGAAAAAAAATACTTTTGCTCAAAAACTAATTTAATATTGAAAATTCGAAATGGTCATCTACTTTTAACGCCGACTATACATACGTACGCTACGGAGTGCTACGAACGCTACGGTTCAGTCGTTCTTTTTTTTTAAGGTTTGAAGGTCATACGTGTGTTTCACGTCGATTGTCTTGCGCATGTGGTCGTTAACCCTGAACATATTTCAGAGCAACACTTGCTCCAAACCAATGCATTTAATGCTTCGGCTCTTCCTCTTAGTAATACAATGATTAGGTATTTATGAAAATGGCCAGTTTGCTTTTTAATTTCGGCTATTAATTAGATAGTACTATGAAGCCGGTCTGATGTTGGAGTCGGAACTTGTCCATTGGTACTTGTGAACAAGATAAAAGAATCGAGTGTGGGCTCATTTCTTTTGTCGTAGAATATACTTTGATCTTACATAAGGGACGCCGGTCTCCATATGCAGACGTAGACGCATATGCAGATGGATGGAGAGTATGGAGATGTTAAGTAGTCATAGGAACTTCTGAACTAAATAAGATAAACTCGCCATGTTGGTCTGGTTGTGCACTAAAAGCGTGTTCTAAGTCTTTTTAAAATTTATAATTATATTTGTGTGTGAATTCTTATACGCTTTTTCACAATATAACATGATTTTTTAAATTAATATTTTAACCTTATACGAGACGTAAATTCTTAAATGTTTTCTTTGAAAGAGACGTCTACCAAATTGAAAATAAAACGGTTTTCGTCGCATGAACGCTTTACACATTGGGGAATGGCATCGTTGCCTTCCAAGCCCTTGAAATATGCCCTAAGGGTAGTTGGATAGAGGATGACAGTACATTGACCTCGTCTGGGATACTACATCTAGAACTAATTGTATCGTTTAGGGATTAGTTGGAATAATCTGAGCGTTCTGTTGCATTGCTGTGTATAAATGAACAGTTTGCCAAATATTGTGTTAACTCAATTACTTCTTTATTTAAGCATTTTGATGAATCGAAACTTTTTATTGACTTGACCAGTTGGTACAATTAAAAAACCCCTGACTCACAAAAAAATACAATAAAAAACCTGTAAAAAGTAAAAAATAACTATTAAATTAGGTATGACGTATCTACTCCAAGTATTGAACCTTTATTATTATTATTATAGGTATATAGTGAATGCATACACAAGTGATAAAATGTACAGTGAACAATTTATATAACTAAATTGAAACGATAATGGGATACCTACACGTTCCCTTGACGAAGGACAACCGTGATTAATATAAGGAAATTGGGTATCTAAACCACTTGTAACTAAAAATAGAAGGAAAACGCTAAGATCGTAAAAATAGAATGAAACGGTAACATTTGTGAGGACGAGATGAGATCGAAACTGAATTTCGAATATATTTATAAGCGGGGCATGAAAAAGCATTTGTTGAGGCCGTCAAGCTCCGCCTCCGCCACCTCTTCCCAGCTCTCCCCCTTTCCCTGCAGGGTAGGCAGTGTTGCACACGTTAATAGGCCACGGTGACCGCTACCCATCAGGTGGGCCGTGTGCTTGTCTGCCACCTACGTTGAATAAAAAAAAAAGCTGAGGGCCGCCACTGCAGCACTATCTGTGTATCTAGTGGTGACCCCCGGTCCGGAGACTTTACCTGGACGTGTCTAACTTAAAAAATAAATATTACGACATAGACACTAATCATTACCGTCGTATACCTATGTCAGCTGATTCGCCACGTGTGTGATGAATCATTGTTATAATGCCACATATTGCAGCTTGCTGTGCCACGCGGCTATTATAATAATATTGAAGTGATAATTAAAATCCATATATACCTCGTAAATGACAGATGATTCACTTTTACTATCGCGCAGCTGTTTGAGAACTTGTGTCACAGTCCAAATTTTTTGCGCAGACTCATAATTCTTTCTCTAATATAAATATTACCTCTTATTAATATTATATTAAGTCATCTGCCAAAATAGATCCAGCTCACGTGTTTCCTACTTTCTACAGTCCCGGGTCCTTTAAGCGGGGTGTGAAAAAGCATTTGAAGAGGCCGTCAAGCTGAGGGCCACCATTGTAGCACTATCGGTGTTTGTAATGGTGACTCCCATTCCAGAGACTTTACCTTTAGCTTACCATCAGATGAAGTGAAGTCATATTGACGTGACCGACATAAAAAAGTCGTTCCAGAATTCTATAGATTCCTCATTTAAACAAAAAACAGACAAAGATCATAAAATTGCTTTTTTTGTTAATACATACATTCCTATACGTTCATTTACAACCTGTTAATTTTACAGACACTAGTTTTATTTACTTGTGTAGCTATTTATTATATGGCTTGATTTTTAAACTTTTCCTGACTTATTCATCAACGTAGAGCCCAAATTGCTGGGGCGCTACAAACATGAAATTTTGTCAGTTTTCGAACTTCCTGTGGGATGTGCCGGTAGTTTCATATAAAAATTTAAGGATCCGCATCCGTGATGCGTCGGAGTCTTACATCCGTTGTCTAGCTTGTGCCGGGGATTTGGGCTAATTCTTTATGAACTACAACACAATACACCATAATATAATAAGTAACCAAGTTCTCCACGTGTAGGATGAAATATGAATCATTCTAAAATTGCCCCTGCCGTAACATCTGTTGTTATGCGATGGTACTACGCCCCGCGACTATAATTTAACTGATAGTAATATAGGTATTACCCTCCTTTCTTCGGCAGTCGGGTAATTATAGACATACATTGTGTTTATATACAGTCACTAGTTGTACCTGCGACTTTGCCCGCCTGGATTAAGATTTTAAGGTTCTACAAGCCAATATTACGCCTTAATATTACCTGTCTGCCAGTGAAAGCCCCAGAATAGGCTCAGCCGTTCCAGAGATTACCTTTTTCAAACAGACAGACAAGCAGATGAAAAAATTGCCTTTTTATATAATAACAGAATTTTTCTATTTCTGTCTTTTCATATCTACGTTACTATCTCCCATCTTGATTTTGTGCAGTTTGATTAATTGATGCGACTTCCTTATTAATTAAATCCTTCAATCAGATTATGCAATCTTAATGCCGGGAGCATTAAGATTAGCTAGAATTAAACTAAAATGCATATCTAAATTTTAGTGTAATTCTTAGCTTAGAGATATTTTTAAAATATCGGTTAATAGCACAAACTTAAATGCTATCGGCTTTCAACTATACGTCAACTAGAAGCTATCAAAATGTAATCAGAAGCGGTGGATATCAAAGTAAAAAAAAAACTAACACTACAATGAGCATTATCGGAAGCATGATAATAGTAGAAATACAGATAAAATGTAATGCTTTTATTACATAATTGTAACTATCTAAACGAGTCTACGACTCGTGGTAGGGTCATCTAAGCACGATACGATGTCAATGCTGCGATAAGTACAAAGTTTAATGGTTTCTTGGCAATTTACTTTTCATAAATATGTAGGTACTATAACTGCTTATCTTTGCAAACATTTTCCTATTTTAAGGAAATACAAACTCTGGCATTCCGGGAGCAATACATGGTTACGTCACTATCCAATTGCCACTTTAATGCAACAAACCACGAATCTGGGAACATTAATAGGTCACCGGTCTGTCCAAAAAATATAAATATTATAATATATCTAAAGCATTTAATTTTTTGTTTTGTTTGTATACACGAACATTTTTAGATTATACTTATATTAAATGTAATAGGTAGTTAATTAAAACCGCATACCGTTTTATATAGAATTCACACAGGTTGGGATTATTATTTTATACAACTGGTATACACTATACACTACCTAATAACAGTGATGATATTGACTTGTGTCTTCCACGTGACCGCTTTATGATAATTATTATACCATCAATAAACCGGTGGACTAAAATATAATAAATAAATCTACTATCTTTGCAAACAGTTTACTATTTTAACTTAACCCATTTTGTTTCGTATCACTGATTTTAGTTGATTTTAGTTCATTCTGGACAGTAAATCTGGAAAGTTTTTTATTTCCATCTGGAGTTGAATTTGATAGCTGTGCACAGTGAAGCACTTTTGCAGCTGTTATCGATATATTTTTTTATTTATTGTTTATGTTCCAAATCTTTTATTGTAAGAACCATAAGTTTGTTTACCAGATTTATGGTTATGTTAACTTACGCCATGTCCTGTGTACATAACTCAAAACATTTTAAGTATATAATAAACTAGCTGTTGCCCGCGGCTCCGCCCGCGTGGATGTCGTAATCCGTTTCAAAAACTATCCTATCTCTCAAGTTGGATCGAACTGCACATGGTGTGCGAATTTTATTATATTCGGTTAAGTGGTTTAGGAGTCCATTGAGGACAAACATTGTGACACGAGATTTATATACAGGGTGAATTTTTCAAAAGGGATTGGATGGCCAAATCCGAAACTATAAGGAATAGCGAAAAATGGTCAAAGGAGTCACGAGCCCGATTTTGATGAAACTTAAAACCTCATCATTAGATTTTTGAAAAACCAATAAACTTAGCTGAGAATCGAACCCGTTGATTTTGAAAAAAATAACACACCCTTTATTATTACACCATACGATAGTGTCGCTGTTAAGGATCAAATTCTGCGAAGTAATGACATACGCCAAATTTAAGGAAAATTTGGAATTTAATAAAATTCATATTTCATGTACCAATTTGTTCCGTTCGAAATCTCAGAAAAGATCGTAACTTTTCCGTGTTCTAAATTATTATACTCAGAATGATTATAATGATTGATGTTTTTTTTAAACAAGATGGAGCTCCAGTCCATAATAGCCGTAAAAGAAATTTTGATTCAGCACTTTGACGCAGTTTTATTGCAAGGCATGGTCCTGTGCCTTGGCCAGCGAGATCCCTGGATCTTACTCCCTTAGATTACTTTCTCTGGGGGTAGGTATGTCAAAAACTAAATTTACAAAGACACATAATTATCATACAGAGATACAGTTGATGACTTGAAACGTTCTTTGGAGAATTTTCTAAACGGAATCAAGAACATTGTAATATTGAATGCAGTACGATCCTTGAGGTCTCAAATCCAGCTATGTATTGAAAACAATGGTCTACATTTTGAACAATTAATCAGTTAATGTAAGAAAAATAAAATGTATTTTGTTAAAGATGAGCTCTTTCCTTTAATTTGCGGTATGTCATTACTTCCCAGAATAAGATCCTTAATAGCAACACTATCGTATGATGTAATAATATAGGGTTTGTTTTTTTTTCAAAATCAACAGGTTCGATTTCTAGCTAGGATTATTGGTTTATCAAAAATCTAATAATGAGGTTTTAAGTTTCATCAAAATCGGGCTCGTGACTCCTTTGACCATTTTTCGCTATTCCTTATAGTTTCGGATTTGGCCATCCAAGCCCTTTTGAAAAATTCACCCTGTATATTAAGATATAAATAATCTAAGCAATAGCTGTATAACATGTAATTAATCAAACAGTTGTGTCAAATCTTATGTCAATATATTTATTAAACGCCGGTTCGAATTTCTTGTCATTAAATTACACTTAGTTATCTCAGTTGACGACATTTATCTCAAATGTGTGTGCCGGCTGCGGACCTTTGGATTTATCATTGTCAGTTTCGATCCGACAGTTAATAGGGTACGCGGTGTCGCCATTTTTGATTAAATTCACACGAAATTCGTAACTATGTGCGGTATAAACAGTTTAAGTTTGCACCATCGTGGCCTGTACTTTTTGAGTTATAGATCAAAGTTTTCAAACTCTGCCAGATGAATACAACTGTGCATTATTACATGAATACTTTTTGTGCCAAACAGTGCTACAATTTTTTTAATCATCTATAGTTTATGTTGTGTAACTGAATTATCTAATTTGTTGCCATAATAAATTGATCCTGTATTAAACTGTTCGGTAATTTTCTCCGTGTGCGTAGTATAATAGTGCCATATTGACCGCCGGCGCGTCACTACAATACATAATCTTTTATCTGCCTATTAAATAATGAGTAGTGACGACGCGCGCGCTTTAACGATCACTTCTCAAGTGCGCACGCGCTAGTTCGGTTACGGACGCCCGACAAAACATCACATAGGTATCACATTTAACACGACACTACATTTAGGACTCAAATTTAGACTCAAAAGAAACTTGCGCAGTGTCGTGGCCACAGTGAACCCTAAAATAAAAACTCAATTTTAAAAATATGATATTTGTGAACTAGTGACTAAAATGAAATGTGCATAAATGTATCCGGTATTTATTTATTGTCTGTGAAATGTGGTTGTGTACGTTGAAAATACCGGGCTTTGGCAAGCGCGCAATACACGGAGAGAGTGCCAATATGACACTGACCAAGGTGCGTCTTGTTTTTATTTACACTGGACTGTTGCTTTATTAGCATTGAGAATATTTTGTCATTGAAGTTGTTTTGAACTAAATACTTTAAAATATTATCATTGCGGTTATTTTCTTCAAAGGTCGTCATGCAGATTATTTTCGCTGGTCAATTTACACTGTGTACCGTCAACAACAAAGACATTGCGAACAATTTTAATTAATTTAAATTTAGTCGCTTAGTTTTATTTTGAGACTATATATAGAATTAAACAGTGTGCATCTATTAATTTTAGTTACGGAGATCAATGCTAGGTCGTTGACACGAAATTATTACACTGACTATTTACGCTGTTGTTATCGAGTTTTTTGTGTGATATTATATTCTGGGGAACATAAATACATAGACATCACGCTTTCTGGTGAGCGCTTTACTTAATTAATTTTATTACTTACACTTAATTAATTTTATTATAATTATACTGTATTGATTATAATTATAATTAATTTTGTTGTTTCACATACATCTACCGGGATTTCTGTAAGGATCTTTTGATACGGAAATATGTTAACTTTCAAGTATACCTAAATATCTTCAATTCTTTTCATTCAATTCAATTTCAATTTCAATTTCTTTATTTTTCAAAATAGTGTAACGTAATTACATCTTTTTGACGTCAAAAACTACTTAATACTAAGTTTACCACCGCTTCCTAGGCGCTAGTGGAGAAGAAACGGCGCAACAAACTCCACTGCTGCATTTTAAGACGTCAGGTTATACATAGATATCTTAAGACTAAATATGGACGAATGTACATTTTGTCTCGTGTCAATATAAATAAAGGTATATAAAAAAAAAAAAATATAATAAATTTTAACCGAAGTTAAACAATAAAATAATTGAAAATGTCAAAAATATACTAATGTCAAAAAAAATAGCAAAAAAGGTCGCGTGCCTACCACAATATCAATATATTGTAGTAGGCAAATGCCACAACTACAGCATTATGTAGTTGTAGCACTTTAGCATTCTAGGAGGGGCCTGCACCATGCTCAAGCCAGACATTTTTGTCTTCAAGGTAATCAGCAGTCCTATAGTATGCTTTTTTGCATAAGGTGGCCTTAACAAATGTTTTAAATTTATTGTCAGGCATACCAAGGACCGATTCAGGCAATTTATTGTAAAAACGTATACCTTCCCATTAAATTTCTTACTCTGCTGTAAAAATCTGATAGTTTTACATCCTGAATATACTTAGATAATAACAAATTCATTTTCATCAATATTTGTTATTATTATTCTATATTTCAATGTTCCATCTTCCCCACACCACTTTCATTTTTAATGTCTTGTACAATGTCGGTCTAGAAATGTCGGTTTGTTTCATCCATGACCTCTTTAATTTAAATTATTTGGGACTAGCACTCCATTATTTGCGATTTTATCTATCTCAATGAGTTATAGTATCCTGTCAACTGTCTCGTGTCAATTGTTTCATGAGAAAATTCAAGTTACAGGTTTAGATATTTGTCCCGCGTTCGCAGTTGGTTACATTAAGTATTTCGTCCAATTCGAGGTTTAGTCCCATGCGTCGTTAGTCCAATTCGAGGTTAGTCCAATGCGCAGTTAGTCCAATTCGAGGTTGGTCCCATGTGTAGTTGGTCCCATTCGCAGCTAGTCCCATGTGTAGTTGGTCCCATTCGCAGTTAGTCATATTCGCAGTAAGTCTCATTCGGTATTGGTCTCATTAACAGTCCTATTCGCAGTTTGTCCCGTAGCTTTTTTTTATTGGTAATAGGCTCGCGTTTGACCACAATCTCACCTGTTGGTAAGTGATGATGTGGTCGACGGTGGGGCACGCTTTTTCAATATTATTTGCTTCGATTATCCATAGTGATGACTTCTGTTATAATACTTTCATCTATTCATCATACGATATTATTTATAGCCATTACGTGTTGTCGTATGTTGGTCTGTATGTAATTTATCGTTCATTTAATTAGTCATTGCTATTCCATCTTATACAGGTACCTATATTGCTACTAGAGAAGCATGTATTGCGTTTCTTATTTCAGTATACTGTGTGCTAACTGCGTTTTGATGTATCCTATCTTACTTTTGAAAAATCAGAATTTTTAAGATGTATAGGACAAAAAATTACCTACAAAATGAATAAAATTGAAGTGTCTGTTGTATTATAATTACAGGTTTTAAATCAATACATATGAGTGTATGTATCGACATGTAACGAATAAAATGAATTTTTAGAAGTCTGTCTAGAGAGACAGACTCATTCGAACAGACAGAGGTCTGTTTGAATTAGGTATCTCTGGAACAGCTGGGTCGCTTTTGACGGCACTCTGGCATTTAAGTAATATTTAAGTTGCAACATGCCTATGTTTTTCTACTCTTCTTTTAGAAAAAAAAATAGGGTTCCGCGCCAAAAAAGGTTACCCAGCCGTAACCGTTTTGGCGCGGAACCATTCAATAAAAGTGATAGTCATTTTAACTGGGTATTGATATCTCAATTAAGATATTATGATGTACTCGTATTCTGTAGAGATGTACTAAGTACGTAGTACTGTGACGACTGAGAGGTGACAATAGGTTAATGCTTGTTATTTATCGGAACAGATGTTGATTACGTAAGATGAAGTAACGTTATTTATTCATGATCCAATATTGCATCAAGTCAGAGCAGTTAATTGTAATTTTGCCAAAAAATAGGGTGTTTCGTAGATCAGCGGGCTTGCACGATTTCGAAAACTACCGGTAATATTTACCAGTTGGTATTAATACCATCGGGGATCAGACAAATAGGTCCCCTAAAACAAAAATAAACTAAATTATAAGGATTGGGTGAGTGGACTCAGGGGTCTGAAATGCAAGCTTTGGTTGTACTTGACCGGGTTTGGCGCTTTGATGATGATGGAATAGATGTTATAATGATAATGACATATTTGTAGATACCTGTAGTTACGTCAATTATTCGAAATGTACGTTGTGAAAATCTTCAATTTGCGCACAGTGATCTAAGTAGACAATAATAGAGGTACCGTAATATAAAATATGTTAGAACAATTAAACGAATTCTTGTTACCACAAAATACCTTTTTGACATTTTAGGAGATAATAATGAAATTGAGACTAGACTAAGACTGAATTTCGTTTCGAACATTTTTTTTTCACAAAAATTGGCCGTTTAAGGTAAACTTATTTAGATTGACATTTCTTCAGTAAACTCGATATTGCAGTGCATTCACTGCATTATTTTGATGTAATTAGGACCAGGTACAGTAAGTACCTTCTATCTAATGAGTAATGACTCACTTTCAAACGCTAACGCGTTGTTAGAGGTCAATATAATAGCGTTTCATCTCGAATGTACGACAGACGCGTTATCGCGTTGCCGTTTCGCACATTGTGCTTAAAAAAAACAATTGTTGATAAAAAACTTCCATTACAAGACAGCGTGGCATGAGTAATCTTACCTAACCTAACCTTTAATTCCGTCGTATCTCTGTGAAACTGTTTTTTTGTTTCAAGCTTTATTTTAGCATTATCTGTTTGTTAGTTTGTGAGTAGATATAGGCCGAATCGTGGAAGCCAAAATAGAACTACTTACTGTATGTCGTTGAGAATTTGATATTGCAAATCTTCGATGACAATACGATAATATGGTACTATGTAGCTGGTTTGAAGAGGGATCCATCAGAAGGTATTTGTAGGGACTGCTGACCTAAACAAGATAAGCCAATCGAGTTTAGGCTGATATGTTTTATCGTGGTACCTAAATACTCTGATGCTACCTGATATGATGATGGATGGCAGATTCTGATCTCAGTCCTGCGTCTCACGGGAATCTATTCCCAGGATGAAAAGTAGCAAATTTATTATTCCAGAACATAATCGATATCTGTGCCAAATTTTATCCAGATCCGTTCAGCTATTTTTGCGTGAAACAGTAGCAAACATCCATACTTACAAATTTTCGCGTTTATAATATTAGTATTTAATCCACATAGAAGTAATGTTGCTGCAAATACAATCAGAAAACCGAAAAAAGGTGGTATTGATTGGAATAACGTCAAAGGTCTCCATTCCTGACTGACATTTATTGGTGTTGAGTAGAGGTAACTTACACTAACAAAAACTGTCCATTCTAATTTCTTAAACAAAAATTGTTGTTTCACTCGCCCGTATTTTATGCTGAGATTAACTTTTTACCCTCGAAGGATTACTAAGTTATTTACGAGAAAGGTCGATTAGGAATTTTTTAAGTGAAATGGGCAAAAAAGGAAAATAGGTTGTTTAATAATATAATAATGGCGTGTAGGCTTTCATAAAGAAAATATTAGGTTTTGGTTTTTTTTTTGACGGTTAACTATACTACTATACTATACTAGATAAGAATAAAAATATTTTTTTTACATTTTGGAACGGATCAGGGGGCAGGGAACGGTTCGGCTGTGTAATATAAAAACGCAGTATCTGCATAAAACTACATTTTACAAGAGAGCTGAAAACGTTTTCGTATATTTGATAGCGTAACGTTTTAAAGATACTAATCAAAGGTACATTGTTGGGATTTTTGGTGAAAGTGATATCATATAGTCATAGTGTTTGCTAGCTTGGTACGTGGACGGTGGCCCATATAGGTCAGATACTAGGTTATTAAATTAAACAATCGAGTTGTCGCATTGTTACTTGATCTCATTCGCCTCTTTTACCCCAACCATTCTCTTTGAAACCTTTACTGCTGTAAGCGTTCATAGGTCACGGTAACAGCATACTATGAAGTCAGTCATTTGATTTGTGTACAGAGCGTCGTAAGTTCATCTTGATTCTGATCTAGAATGTACAATAAAATAAGAAAAAAAAAGCCGTGCGGTTAGGTGATATCGCAAGGCAGTTTTAGCCCCCACATTTTATCAATATTTTGGCAATCCAGCCATTCATTCAACTTGGGCATCGAACTTGTACCCATGACGAGGTGGTGATAACCCGTATCAGTACCTGACCTTCGACTCGAGATGTGATTTTTTTTCTAATTTACGAAGAACACTTATCAAAAGTTTTTAGGCTGCGTTTCCATTAGAGATGTGCGGGCAGTACGGGAATGTGTCGGCTACGGTGTGATGGTTTCTAACCAAAGCTGTGCGCATAGATTGCGCTGTACGAAGATGCGTAGCGCAGCTGAGTGGTGCGAGGATGCATAGAACACTTTCTAATTGTGCGCTCAAGGGCCACATCACGATAAAAACTGTTTAGTTTAGAGCAACTCAACTGACAGTTTTAGCGCATCGTAGTAGGGCTCCAACCCACTACACTGTTTTACACACACCTTTATTTACGTCTTTCGGCATATCGTTTACCTCACTAACATCTCGTCACTTATATAAGGAAACATTACCACGCTCCGTTGACTGTTTTTTTTCATTTTCAAGAGATGGATTAAACGTCGTTACTAAAAGAAATAATGTGCCAATGCGGGATTTTTCCTTTGCGCGCCTGACTTCCGCGCACATCTCTGCTGTAAACGCAGCCTTAGATAAAACAAGTAGGTACCTATACTACCTATCGTCATGATAAGTATGAATTAACCTACTTAAATATGATAAATCTACATAAATATATGAAATAAATTATTTTTGCCATTCTGTGTATCTACGTGTGCAAGAATAATGGGTAGTTACAAAACTTCTTTGGGATCATTTTAAAGCCTTACGTTTGAATTTAACTAACTGGGGGAGGCGAGTGACCAAAGTGTTGTAGTTGAGGTTAGATTCCACCGATGTGAATACTTGTACTAATCTGCCAAAAAATAATGTGTCATTATCCACATTACAGAACCCATATACCCGCTATGCTTATGATATAGCTATGTACTGTGTATTAATGTTCTAGATTCTAGCAAGACGATTATTAAAAATATAATAGCAAATGTACGGAAAAACGATTTTAACTTTAAGCTACCACTTAGAATAAAAAATAGTTTAAGTAGTAGTACCTTGACAGCTAAAATAATACGATAGTAAACCTAAAGCAAATACTGTTATAGTCACAAAGGCCTAACGGTTTGTTACATACTAAACTTGTAGAGCTAAGCAAAGTTATGAAAGCCTTCGTAACGTTTATGTAACCTTCGCAAATCCCGGGCAACCTGGCGGCGAGCCAAGTTGAGCCAAGTTCTTTCATACCGCAGGATAACCTTAATTCCCACCCCGCTACAACGCTAGCCGTCGTTCCGCGCTATCGAGCTTTTGTTCAATGGAGCTAAATGATTTTAAATGCTAATGGCGCTATATAACATGCTATATAGCAGATAAAGTCAGTGATGTTATGTATTTTTCGCTCTTTTCTGTTAATGTATTTTTATTGTTGTTTCTGGGATAATTCTCGAGCGTACTCGTACAATGAATATTATCCAAAGATGTTGTCTCTATAATAACTGCTTTTTGAAACACTGAACTGTGTTAATACCTACCTACTTGAAGAGATGTAAGTAATAAATTTTTATGACTTTTTTGTGCTAAAATTAGCACAGCATTATTAGAAGTGAATTCCACTGTTAATCCTGGAAGTAGGCTCCTGCGGGCCGCGGGAACGATAAATAAGTGTGGCGGGCGGAACAGTGGGCAACAACTAGTCACATTATACATGTGCGAGTATGACGACCCTGGTGTTGCACTCGTCCATAGGCCACGGTGTCCGCTTCCGATCAAGTGGGTTGTAAGCTTGTCCGCCACCTAAGTGTTAAGTCAATAGTAGCTTCAACGTACAGACTATATTTAACTGAATAAAGTTGATGATTCGTCAATCTATCTTCATGAACAAAAAAAAAATATTATCTATTCTACATAGATATATGATATTTGCAATACGTCTTATTTCTTAACTGACAGGCCGGAAATTAAATGTAATATTGATACTAGCCATTACGACGGAGCGTAGTCACTTTCTTATTAACTTCCAACTGAATTTCTAAATAACGTTTCATCTGCTCAAGGTCCATTAAGACCCTGTAGGCGTTGTTAGCGAGCAATCTTTTGTAATCTGGCCCAAAACTCCACTTAATCTTCAATGCTAGATGACAAGGCGATCCATCATAAGCTACGAGCAAATTTGCAATTTGCCAACAGGGACAAAGTGTTTATATTTATCACTAATCTTTATAAAAAGGCCTTTGTCAGCTAGCTTTTTAATAATTATGAAGAAAAAATTACTTTTTATTATCAATGGATTCAGGTATACCTTTAGACATTCATTCAATATGTTTTTATTATTGCGATAAACCGCTTAATGGTCGCTTAAGAAGAATGATAATATTCATTAACTATAAGTTAATTAGTTCTCATTGATTGGTGTGTGCACAACGCGCCTGAAGTTTTATTTATTGAATCAATGAATGATATTATAAGTACCTACTCATATCTGTGGATTTATATTGCTGTCTTTTGTTTAGTTCGTGTAATTTACAATTTTATTATATGCGTGCACTTGGTATTTAATTTACACTGCCCTCTCTAACTTTTTTATCTCTACTGCTCAAAGGTTTTCTGGTAGAGAACTGTTATAGAATTAAGCGCTCGCCATCGTACATATTGTATTTTACGTGTCATATAAACATTTGTCTTTTTTTTTGTACAACGGTTCCTCGAATATGAAGCACCATATTCGTAGAATCGTCTGGTGTGCCACCTACGTATTTGATGAGATATCATCTTCTTATCTTCTTCCTAGATTTAAGAGTTCGACAGTAATTGCCTGCCGATCAACTTTATCTCAAAATATTAAAGTTGCAAAACAACATTTTTATTGCGAAATATTCACATCTCATTAGATCCATACCTCGAAACCTACAAGTTGTTGTAGGAGGTAGGACACGACGGTATCTCCCGTCCAAAATGAGCTGTCCGACTGGGGTAGTACCTCCGCCCTACAGAACACCGCGGCCATAATAACCATCGTGTTGTGTTCCCGCCGGTAAGTAGGGTAGCCAGAGCTCACTGTACCCCTTCTCCTTCCATTCCTTCCTAGCCTCCCCGCCCCTTCCCACCCCTCCCCACTTCCTTTCAGGGTAGGCAGCGCGTGTGTGACACCCTTAGTGTTGCACACGTTCGTGGGCCGCGGTGACCGCTTCCCATCGGGTGGGCCGTGTGCTTGTCTGCCACCTAAGTAGTATAAAAAAAAAAAAAAAAGTTGTAAAAATGTTTTGTAATTTGATAATTAACAAAATAGGTAGGTAATCAAAAATTCTTAGATAATGTGGTGTGACTATCGAGTCGGTAATGTTATAAATGCATCGTAGTGTATCAGATGTATACGAGCACGAGTTTATCTCTCGTATATCTATGACAGTAATTGGATTGCCACACTAACGCCGGCGCTGAGGCTCCCAATTGTTTTAAGGATTATTATCAATTGAGCTCCATCACGACAGGACGACGGTAAGTTGTCATGTCACTCAATTGTCGTACTCGTGCCTCAACTTCACCGCCAGCTGATTTATGTTCTAGTACCTACCGTGAATTAGATCAAATTTGTACCACATTCGATCCCAGGTTCACCATGGCACACACCAATGACTTTTTGATGCTTTTCGAAGTTATATGTGTATTTATCGCAGGTTTATAAGTGCCCGGTTAATGGCAATAGACTCGCCACCTATCACATTGGGACCTAAACATAAACTGGTGAAATGTGGGTGCTAGCACCTCGCCTACCCCTTCGGGGATATAGGCGTGAGTTTGTGTTATGTTATGTACCACATAATTGACCAGTTTTAGTACTACTAGTCAAGTAATGAAGATCCACTAACTAGGCATAGTTGAGACAGTCAAACTTAAGGGTAATAGGGAATTGTTTTATACGAGGTTAAACTCGGAGGCCGAGCACGAAATAAGCCCACTGTAATTGTGTTTCCGTAGGATCGTGATATCCCGGATACGATTTCCGGCTCGGGCAAAGGGTTATTGCGTCGTTCCGTTCGGAAATTTTCATTAGCAGCCTAGAGTTTGGATGCATGCTCGGTAGAGGACAATTGACTTACCTACTCCTGATGGTTAGGGACTACGAAACGAAGTATAACTACAGATACACTGTATGTAGGTAGGTGTAATGAAAGATATGGTAGTAGTTTGTGAGATACATTTACTAACACCATATTTTGTACCCATGTTTAGCAAAATAAATGATTGATTGATTGATTGATTGATTGATATACTGGTGTTAGTACAAAATTGTACTTACTCATTTCGTTGATGTTTTTTTGAATGTTTTGCGCATCAATGAATTCACATTTACATCTTCGAATCAGTTGAAGACTCGACAGAGCAACGGTGACGAAATTATACTTTCAGATCTGAGTTTCAGATGTAAAATTTCACTTGCAAATGTAGGGTATTATGAAACATGAAAAATGTAATTGGACGAAACGGAAAAATACAGCTAAGGCTTATAATAACCTATTGTTATGGTTTATGAAAATAAATTACTTTCGGTATTGTTAATCGATTTTTCTCGGCAGGCAATTAGAAGTAGATTAAAAGATGAATAGAAGGGAAAATTAGGACGCAAAATTATATCAACAACCATGAAACTGGAGCATTACCGCCTGTGCCTGAATCCATGTTGGGTTTATCAGGTCGGTCTTAACGTCCTTGGTCTTTTAATTGTTTACGGTACTCCTGTGACAAAAAGATGGGATGCTTAGACCAGGTTAGGCGATCAAGCCTGGCGCGCCCGATCTTAGGGTGATAAAACGCATTTGATGAGGCAGTCAAGCTAAACAGGCAATGATAAATTTCTCCATGGATACAGGCGAATTCGCTGGTGCTAAACATACACATGCCAAATAAATACATGCCTTGATGCCTGCACCTTCCTTTTATTAACCGACTTCAAAAAAGGAGGAGGTTCTCAATTCGTATGCTATTTTCATTTTTTTTGGATGTATGTTACGCGATAGCGGCGCCAATTATGGATGGATGTTAAAAATTTTTTTTTTGTTTGAAAGAGGCTACTTCTGAGGTGGTCCAATATCCAGGGTATTAGGATCTGATTCTGGAATCTTGGGAAAATCGAGGCGAAATCATCAGATATACGGCAAATATTCTGTTTTTGGTGCCTTTGTACATAATAAACCTCATAAATAGGTACTTTTCTATTTCTGTACACTAATGCTACGGTCACACGCGCGCCGTGCAGCCCGCCGGGCTGCACGGCGGGCTGCGCGGCATGCAGCCCGTCCCGGGCCGGCGGACATTCAAGCTGTTCACACGCACGCCGTCGTGTCAGTCAGTGCCAGAATGGCGAGCAGCGAGGATCTCGGTGTTGTTGCTGCCATATCCTTTGGCTTAACTTATTTTTATTGGAAAAAGAACGTCAAAATTGTCTCGTTTGACCATTCCGCCATGTTGTAATCTCCAATCGTAGCGACTTTCTTAGCAACGTTAAATGAAGATCCACTCGTCGCGAAAGCGCGGGAGCGACTAACTGCCCGCGCGCGTGTAAACAGTAACCGGGCGCCCGCACATTCATCCTTTGAACTTTGACAAAAAACCGACACTTGCCCGATTCACGGCATTCACGTTCACAGGCGCGTTCACGGGCTCGGGCGTACCGTTTACACGCTCGTGAATGTGAATGTGCACGTTGAATGTAGAGTTGAACGCGCGCGTGTGAACTTACCATAAAAAGTAAATAATATTAGTTTGTGAAGTCGGTTTTTTCAAACGTAGTTATAATTTTTTATTTCGTAATAACACTTATTTGCGGTAACATAGGTATAGATTGGACTTGTCTAGTGAAGGAAGTAAGGTTTAAGAACCTCATAATTCATATCGTCCTAAAACAATGCTTTCATTGTTAATCTCTTGTCGTAAAATTTTTAACACAGTTTAAACTGACGCGACGGAATTAAAGGTTATCGAATTAATCATACCACACTGTCTTGTAGTTCAACTTTATATCATCCCAAGACACTCAAAAAATTTGGAGGAGAACTTATGTAGTGTAGTGGTGACCCTGCGATCCTGAGACTACCTTGAGCTTTCCATCAGGCGAGGTGAAGTCATGTTGACGTGTCCCAATATAAAAAAGAAAAAGTAAATAATAAAGACTTCATAGCAATAAATGAGCCTCAAATATAATGTCAATGAGACCATTGACCCATGAATATTTGAGAAACAAAATACTAAAACATGTATAAGAAAAAGGAAAGCAAAAAGAAAAGTCTTCGGTTGCGATTTTTAAATATTGTTACGAGTATGTTTTCGTTAGAACGAATCCCTGTGGAAAAATACAGTGGCGTGATGTTTTTGCGTCGGTCGTTTAATTTTCCGTAGTAACTCCTACGCTGTTTTTGGCACATGTCAAGCGTGTGCTATGCCGAGATGAATTATCTAAAGCTTGTCAGGGTATTTTTAGGGTGTCATATGCATTTCAATAAATTAAATATGACAAATATTTTATGCTTATGTTTTTGAAGTCCTTATAAAATTGTACTTTCAGTTAGTGCTTTTTTTTTTCAAAGTAGTACGTACTTAGTAGGTACAGTCATTTGGTGATTACAGATGCCAAGATGTTAGTTGAGTTTTGAAAATCGGTGATTTCGATATGCTCTTTATGACCGAACCGTATGAAATGCAACAATTGGTTACATTTCGTATGGTTTGCAAGAGTAAATACCTACCTAAAACCTTACCTCCTTCCAATTGAAGAACGCCTGCACTAGGGCGTCATCCGTCAAGTGTACCGTTTTGTAGGCGTAGCTGACTTGGGGTCTGAAGATATTGGTGGGGCTCCATGCATCCTCACATGTTACACTTCTATTGCATCAGTTCACGGTGATCACTGTCCACCGGGTTATCTGAAATGTCCGTTTCATCCAAATCTCCCGATGTTAATCTACGCAGTCACCACACACCCACGATATTAAAGTCAACCGTTTGTTGCCAAACATTCGGTTTATTTATAACTTTTGACGTAAAAGTGCTGTCTGGAAGGTGGCCAGTCCTGTGATCTGTCCCATGCCACGTGTTTCTTCAACAATTATCTATAGTTAGGTGAATACACTTTTTTTGTGTTCTCTAATTTAGGTATATTGCAATATAATTATTACCTATCTTAATTTGAATAAACTGAATTTTTTTGACTTTTACCAAATAACCAAATTTCGAATGCGCGTACGCACGTGTCGTAGTCTGGTGAAAATAAACAAAATGAGCAACAATTCGAGGAGTTTACTAGTGTGTGGGTCCACTATCCACATCCTGACGTCAGCATCAGATCTGCTTGTTGGTGTCCAAGTTAATTACATAATCCGGATGTCACATACTCGCATAAAGTTACAAATCGATTCGAAAACAGATTTGGCTTCCAAGATTTAACCTAAACAAACAAACTAACATTGCAAACATTTCAAGTTAAGGAAAGCTTGTAAATATAATCAAGCTAGTTGATCCTTGTAACATATGCTTCGATGTGTATTTTATGTCGTCATTCTAGCATGGAAGCAGAATGGAAAGTAGAAAGAAAGGGAAAATGGCTAAAGGAATGGAGGTCTTCTTCTGTCGTGTCGATGCCATGCCAAATATTGTTTGCACAGTGTGCCGCTACCTCAATTGCGTTCTCAGAGGCGTTCATAAGCTCCTCCGGTGTACACGTATTTGGGCATGCGGCACACTTTAGTAAGTGGGTCCATGGTCTGTGGAGTGACTCCACATTCACATCGCATGTCTGGCCTATCCAGGAATCACCGCCTAGACAGGTTTTTCCTTGCTGCGACTGACCTGTGTCCGGAGTTTTTACAAACGCCTCCGAAACTTTCACAAACCGAACGACGCGACGGTATATTGCTACAAACAATGTCCATATTTAGCGGGAGGGCGGTAATTTCTCCGTTAGTTTGGCCTTTTCTATGACATAGTTATATAGTTATCCCCGCTCAGTGTACATATTTGTATGCATGAATATGCGTATTTGCATTGGTCTGGTCGTGCCTCGGAGAGCAAGTTAAGCCGTCGGTCCCGGTTGCCATATAAAATCTTTGACAGTCGTTACGGGTAGTTGGGAGTCCTAAAAAGTTCAAAAACAACAGTCTAACTGCAATGCTTCGATACCGCCTAATGTCACCATTGGGTTTTGAGGGTCAGATGGCAGTCGTTTCACGGAAAATATCGAGGTCCAGCCCGGACTCCAGACTCCGAGGTGAAAGCTTTGGATGCGACTGGGATTAACGCTAGGTTGAAGAAGAATAGTTATATAGTTTAGACAGGTATTTTAACATCTTAGATATTATTATGAGGAAGTTCGCAGAAATATTCTAAAATAACAGTCGTGAGCCCGACCTCCGATCAAGGTGAAGTGTTTTAGCGTGTAATACTTCAAACACGATGTTTTAAGACATGAGGCCGTTGTTAGTATTCGATATAATATATGGCTTGTCTACTAAGAAATTTTTTTTTATTTTTAGGCCGTGTGTCGTGTGCGTTGCAAATATTCTCCGGTCTGTTTTGTTCTGTTCCATGTTTGATCAGTTAGAAATTTAGTATTGTCTGGCTCACCGTACTTCAGCTTTCCATTTTAAGCGTTTACCTGCTGTATATCCTTATTTAGTGCTGTATTTTCTTACTTCCAATTATCCACTGTAGATAGCAACGCTATAATGGTATAACTCATGGTGTTGCAAGCATTTGTAAGTCAAGGTTGTTGATGCACTCTGCGGCTGTTACAGAACATAGTGATAAGACCTTTAACTAACATGTGTTCCATGAATAAATGATTATTATTATGACAATGGTTTTTCGTCTACCCGCGTTAAAAAGTGCACTTGTGTTTTGTGAATATCTCGGAAATATTTCGTTTTAAATATACTTAATTACTCTATTACAGTATAAAAATAGTGTTTTCGGGTTGTTTGCGACCTAAAACAATAGTGAAAGTGTTGTCTTGCGGAACTTTTGCGAGCTTAGCAGTGACGAACTGTCGTAAAATTCTATAACCTCTAACCAGTAAATTTCAAATAATTTTTTATCAAAATGCCGGTTTGCCTAAAATGTATCAAGGATATACCTAAAATTGATGAAAAAAACCCTAAAATACAGTGTTACGGTTGCGAAAGGCGTATTTGTGTGAAGTGTAGTGGGTTGCTTGCCACGGAGTTGAGAGTTATTGTGCTGCAGTCACCTACCCTTAAGTATTTGTGCCCTGATTGCGAGCTCGGAGTGCGTCAATTGCCTGCACTAAGAAACACCGTTTCTCAGCTGAAAATAGAAATCGAAGCCTTAAAAGCGCAACAAAATCAAGGTACAAGTATGGAATGCATTCTCGGTGAGTTGGCGGAGAGGGAGAAACGCAGCGCGAATGTCATCATGTTTGGCATTGATGAGTGTCAGCGGCAGAGCGGCAATGCTGATCGGGACAAAGAGGTACGTGTTGAACACGATAAAAAGCAGGTGCAGCAAGCCCTGACTGATATATCGGTCTCAGACTCACCAGTAGCTGTGATTCGTCTTGGCAAACCTAACCAAGGCTCTTCACCTCGTCCCCTGAAGGTAATATTTGCTAGCAAAAAATCTGCAATTAACGTGCTAAAAAACAACAAGAACCTACCGTCTGGGATATCAGCTAAGAATGATCATACGCCCTATCAACGCGAATACCTTAAGAACCTGAGAGAAGAGCTAAAGCAGCGGACTGACAATGGTGAAGCTGACTTGACCATAAAATATGTCAATAACACCCCCAAGATTGTTAGTACAAAAAAGTTATAAACACATGCAATAGTATTGTGCAAATTACATTTTTCTATACGAACCTGGCATCCATTATGGCCAAACGAGATTTGCTTATTGTTGAGGTTAATAGGCTAAAACCTACATTTATTGTTATAACTGAGACACATTTAAAACCGTCTATACCTAACAGTCTGGTTGACATCAAGGGCTATATACTTTTTCGTCACGATAGAATCAAAGGTACTGGATGGGGTGGAGTTGCTATTTACGTGTCAACAGAATTTCAAGGCAGGCCTATTCAGGCTACCCCACACCCCACATACAACAATAACACACAAGTGGAAGCTTTATGGTTGAACTTAAAGTGTGATGATTTCAAAATGGTACTTGCTGGTGTCTATCGTCCCACCCATTACACGTTTGAAGAGACCGACAAATTGTTATTTGAAACTATCAAACAGGCTTCTGATGGAAATGACCCCTTGCTAATAATGGGCGATTTTAATCTCCCAGAACTAAAATGGCCATTAAACAATGTAGACACAGATAAACACAATACGCTCCATGAACGATTTATTGACATGTACGAAAACAGTAACCTCAATCAACTTGTGAATAAAGTTACGAGACAGCGAAATCACGAGGAATCGCTGCTTGATCTCATTCTCTGTAATGAGGATAATCTCTGTACCAGCGTCGAACACCTTCCGAATATAGGCAAGAGCGACCATCAGGTGTTGTTAGCTACACTACAATTCAGACGTAAACTAACTGGAAAATCGCTTACCCAAACACCTAGAAGGAACTTCTTTAATGTGAATTACTCTGAAATGATGACACACACACTAAACGAAGAAATTATACTTGATAAAGATATAACTGACGTAAATGAAGCTTGGAAGAATTTCGCACAGAGAACACACAATGCTATTGAAAAACATATACCACTTAAAACCAATTATAAAAAACCTAACCTCAACAAGCCCTGGATAAACCAACAAGTTTTGGACAAAGTCGAATGCAAAATGATTTTGTGGAAACAGTATACATTAAGTGGTTCTAAAACGGCATATAAGAAATACAGGCAAGCTAACAATAAACTTGTAACCATGGTTAGAAATCTCAGAATTGAATTTGAGAGAGGAATTGTAAGAAGTGGACCAAAGTCATTTTATTCTTACGTACGCCAACAACTTTCCTCAACGGTATCCGTACCACCATCATTAAAAGACGACATTGGGAACATTACAAATGATCAAATGAAAGTTGCTAACCTGTTCGCCCAACAATTTGAGAAATCCTTTGTAGTGGAACCAAAATATATGACTATCCCTCAAGTGCAAATGCCGAGAGTAGAAAATTCTATCCACTCACTGATAATTACACCAGATAAAGTTTCCAAAGCCTTAAATACTTTCAACGACTCTACTTCGATGGGGCCAGATGCCTTGCCGTCAATATTGTTAAAACAATGCAGTAAGGTCCTCAGCGCACAGTTGGCTCACATCATGAACTTTTCGCTTGAAAATGGAAAATTACCACAGGATTGGAAAGTAGCCCATGTCACTCCTATATATAAAAAAGGCGATAAATATGCTGCTGGGAATTATCGACCGATTAGTCTCACGAGCATAGTCTGTAAAACTATGGAGAAAATAATTGCGGCCGAACTAAGAACCTTTATGGATAAAGAAAACATAATTACCGACGAACAGCATGGCTTTGTACCAAAGAGATCCACGGTCACAAATCTTCTCATGTGTTTAGACAAATGGACAGATAACTGGGATAGACGGCAACCAACAGATGTCATATACCTGGACTATGAGAAGGCATTTGATAGAGTTCCTATTCAAAGACTAATAGTCAAACTAGAACACTTTGGTGTTCGCGGGCAGCTTCTCCAATGGATAGAAGATTTCTTAACTGACAGAAAGTTTCGAGTGAGGGTAGGGAAAACCCTGTCAGATGCTTATGACGTTCACAGTGGCGTGCCGCAAGGGTCTGTCCTTGGGCCAATACTGTTTGGAATCTTCATCACCGACCTCAAGAGTGCTATTCAGTCTGACCTGTCGATGTTTGCAGATGACACAAAAATCATAGGTAATCCACTCATCACCCACAATGTCATTCAACAAGACTTGGACCGTATCGTGCAATGGACAAAAGATTGGCTGATCTCACTCAATGCTACAAAATGTACTGTGTTGCACATAGGAAACACCAATCCTAAACTTAAATATCACGTGGACAATGTGCCCCTTCAGGCCGTGAATACACAAAGAGATCTTGGAGTCACGATAACACAAAATTTAAAATGGGACGTACACATCACAAATATTACGAAACGGGCAAATTCCATGCTGTACATAATCAGAAAGGCATTCTATACTATCACTAAAGAATTATTCATCAAAATGTACAAAACATACATTCGCCCATTGCTGGAATATGCATTTCAAATTTGGTCTCCTCATTTTAAAAAAGACATCGAAATGTTGGAGAAGGTCCAAAGAAGAGCAACAAAAATGGTTACATCCCTTAAAAAGAAGTCCTACGAAGAACGCCTCCTAGAACTCAACTTGACAACACTGGAGCAAAGGCGAAATAGAGGAGACCTCATAGAAACGTACAAAATACTCAGCGATCACTACAACGTCAGAAACATAAAAGATCTGTACATGATGAACCAGAACACACGTCTTAGAGGCCATTCCTTGAAGTTAACTAAACCTCTGTGTGCTAGCAACCCCAGAACACACTTCTTGCCATATCGAGTGATGAAATTGTGGAACTCTCTCCCGGAAACTGTAATAAGTGCTCCAACAGTAAACTGTTTCAAAAATAGACTTGACAGACATTTAAATAATTAAGAACACAAGTGCAGTGATATACACGTATCAGCTCGTAGAGCTGCTAGTGTATCAAATAATAATAATAATAATAATAATAGGAAAAGGAGCATACGAGCCGAATGTGATGCGTAGGAGTGAAAGTAATGCTGTATAAGAAGGTTACTAGGGAAGAGAAAGAACTAAGAGAAGATGATAGACTGTGCGAAACAGAAGACCAGAAGGGAATGAACGTTGAGATAACTGCAAGTAGAGATGAATGATCATATTTAATAAAATTAAGAAGATGATGATGATATACACAAAATAGTTATGAAGTTTATTTGTAGCTACTGTGGGTACATACAGGTATTATACCAACTATTTGATAACCTTTCAGGTAACAACAACTATTTGTTAATCTGTACTAGTAGCGGCAACACTATTTGCTACTTTTAAAGTCATATCTTATCTACATTTACTTACAGTAGTAAAGGTTTCGTAATAAAATACTCCCATACCTATTTTATAGGTGAAAAATTGTAATTTACGACGGCATATTATATTGTATCTATAAACAGTCAGGGAGATAGATAACTTCGTTGCGTACGTAACGTGAACGGGCCAAACCATTGAATATTAATGCTCTGTCGGATCCAACCCACACGTGCTTTGAAGCTTGCGTCTGAATTTTTAAATTTCTTTATTCAGTTACGTTAGCGTAAAAATCTTGCTGTTTTTGTGATGTATGTTTTATCTGAATAGTTAATTTAACGAATAACCGCGGTAGCCTAGTGGTTTGGGTAATGGACTGCTGATACGAGGTCTCGGGTTCGATCCCAGGTTCACCATGTTGCTTTTCGAAGTTATGTGTGTATTTATTGCAGGTTTATTAGTGCCTCGGAGCACGTTAAGCCGTCGCGCGTCGGTCACGGTTGCCATACAAACATCTATGGCAGTCTTTACGGGTAGTTGGAGCCCACAAAAGTCCAACCAGTCTAACTTGGAACTTAGATATCGCCATTGGTCATGATGACCATTGGCTGTGGAGGTCAGATGGCAGTCGCCCCACGGAAAGTATCGAAGTTCAGCCGCATCACAGTTAGACTGGAAAGCCGATCCCAACTGATTTGGAAAAAGGTTCAGAGAATGATGATGATGAGTTAATTTAACGAGTGTAGAGGGGCTTTCCAACATCCTTGTAATAAGTGTTCCACCTTTGTTGAGGATCTTGATGATGATAAATAGAAATAGATTTTCAATGACTTTAGTAATATAATTAAAATTTATGTGTGCTTCGTATGCGTGAGAGAAAAAAGTGATGCCCACATTTTTTAATATCGTTCGGTGGGCATCGTGGACGCGCCGGTTTTTGAATTGGACAGCCGAGGTGGGTAGGTTGTGTTGTAGTATCTACTGAACATGTTCGTTGTGGAAACAGAGGAATACACACCAAACATGTTATTCGAGGTCCTTTGTACTACATGAAACCGCAAGTTGGATTGCCACCAGATGGCGCTAATCAGTAAACACGGCTTTCGTTATTGCTCCTCGAATATTTACTTTTAAAAATATTTATATCGATCTACGGAAAGTGTATAGTATTTAAAAGTGTTAATTAACTCATAAATTAACTGTGATAATGTTGGTGACGCATTAGATGTAAAAATAAACTAAATATTGTGTTAAAAAAAATCTACATACATTTACAAATATTTTCATAAACTCAGTGCTAAAAGTGAATTGTACACAAAAAACTTAACTGGGCGTATACAATATGTGCACAATTACATAATACAATAGACATCTGGTGAAATACGGAGGTTTTAAAGTGAAAATCAAACTTTTTATTCAACAACTAATCCGTTTTTTATTTGAAAATGGTTGTCGATAGTAACTCCACCTAGTGTTAAATAAGTGTACTATCAAGAACCACAGAACACTGAATCTGAGCACTACATCAACATCACAGTGCCAATAGTAGCTAGTAGCGACATCTAGTTGTAAATATTCGTACTACTTCGTACTACGCCGCATACGGTATCAAGATTTGCCTGCTATTCGACAAGATACCGTGGTCTAGTGGTTAGGTACTTGGCTTGGAAACCACAGTGTGACGCGGGATCGATTCTGACGTCTGCGTGTTTCTTTTTGAGATTCATTCATTCTTGATCGACAACTTAACTGGAAAGCTCATATAGAAGCGCTACGTAAAAAAATCAGCAGTGCATCATATGCGCTGTACAAACTTGCACCAACAGTTGGTACGGATACACTGCTAATTGCATATCACGGCCTTGTAGCTTCCATATTAAGATACGGGGTAATATTCTGGGGTCACTCTACTGACAGAGGGATTGCATTTATGGCTCAGAAGAGATGCATAAGGGCAATGTTTGGTCTTAAACTCACAGACAGCTGTAGACCGTACTTCATCAGGCATGGAATACTGACACTACCGTCACTATATATTTTTGAAATGGCCTTATTTGTTAGGCAAAATGCTCATTTGTTTCCTCGTCTTTCGGATGGCGTCCAACGTAGCAGACGCGACAAAGACAGGCTACGCATACAGAGCGCCAAAACAGCACTCATGTGGAAGAGTATGTTTTGTTTGGCTCCTAAAATCTATAATAAAGTACCAAATGCACTAAAGGGTCTAACTTATAATTTATTTAGAAAAGAACTAAAGGACATATTGATCTCAAAATGTTATTATGATATTGATGATTTTTTAAATGATAAAGATGTTTGACATTTTAACCATATAAATTGAAATTATTATGAATGTTATTGACAATATTTGAATTTGACTTAAACTTTGACATTGAATGATAATGACATGGACAATTTTTATTTTTATTTTGTAATTTTTTTCTTTTTTTTTGTGATAGTTATAATATTTGACATTAAAAGTACATAGTAATTTTTGACATGGTAATCTATATTAATAATCTCAATTGTGAATAACAGGCATAAAACTAATAAATACAATTTAATTTAATGTTGACATTTTAACTATCACTATAATTATAATTTGTACGCCACAAATGGCAGAATATGCTGAGCCACATCGCATGTAAATCATGTTATTATTACATCTGTATAACAACCATATTCACAAATAAATATTATTATTATTATTCTCTTTATTTATTTTGTAAACATATAAATTACATTTTTAAATATATTATATATATAAAAAAAACAATACATTTAATATTATTATTATTCAATTATTTATTTTAGTTCTTAAGTCTAAGTTTTTTTACAATATATCTATAAAAAACAAATTACAAAAATATTATAAAAAAACCTAAACCTAGAGCACCGCCAGCAGCGGGGCATGGCCCAAGCTACCGGTGGTTAGGGCTGGAGAGTGAGGAACCTCCTGACAATACGTGCCGTGTCAAGGAGTACTGCCTTCTGAATCTGACCCTTGATCCAGCCATGCAGCGAGAGCCTCTCGAGATGTTGGTCGAGGCTCTTCGCTATAAGGCCGTTCGCCGAAACGACTATCGGGACAATACTCGTTGAGTCAACATTCCACATGGCGGTGATCTCGTGGGCCAAGTCAAGGTACTTGCTGAGTTTGTCCTTCTCGGCTTTCACGAGATTCTCGTCATGCGGGATGGTGATGTCAACGAGCACTGCCCGGCGTTGGGATCGGTCTACCAACACGATATCAGGCTTATTGGCTACAATAGTCCTGTCCGTGATGATAGACCGATCCCAATAGAGCAAAGCACGACCATTTTCGAGAACCGGCCCCGGTGCGTACTTGTAGTACGGCACCTCAGACTCGACAAGGCCGTATTGAAGGGCAAGTTGCTGATGGATGATCCTGGCTACTAGGTTGTGTCTGTGCAAGTACTCTCCGTTAGCAAGATGAGAACAACCGGAAATAATATGTCGGAGAGATTCTCCGGGACGGCGGCATGCCCGACAGATGTCGACCGTACCGTCCTTCATGATATATTTCCGGTAGTTGTTCGTCTTGATAACTTCGTCAGCAATTGCACAAACAAACCCTTCGGTTTCCCCAAATAGGTCACCGAAACGTAGCCAGTTCACCGACGCATGCAGGTCCACATCAGGCCCCGTCAGGGCCCGATAGTACCGCCCGTGCAGCTCCTTGCCTTTCCATACATCCTTGCGGTCATCAGTGCTAAGTACCACCGGTTTACGCCAGTTCTCGTTTGCCAAGGAGAGCGGCGTGAGGCCCTTATCAACTGCCACCACATCGCGATGCATCCCACACTCGTTGCTTAGGAAGTACTCCCTGAGACTGCACACTTCGCGGTTATGGAGGTTCTTAGCGTTCAAAAAGCCACGACCCCCCCACTTCCGCGGAATGTACAGTCTCATAACAGACGAGCGTGGGTGCAACATACGATGCGACGTTAGCAGTTGACGGACCCTTCTATCTAGGGCGTCCAGCTCGGTCTGAGTCCACCCTAGTATGCCAAAGGAGTATATCAATAAGGGCATCACCCAGCCGTTGAAGGCACGCGCCTTGTTGCCACCTGACAAAAGACTATTGAATACTTTTGTCAGGCGACAGAAGAAGCGCTCCTTCACCGACTGCTTGACGTCTCCTACAGATATACCCAACGACTCTGACATACCAAGATATTTGTAGGTTTCGGCCTCTGACAGAGATCTGAGAGTCATTGTCTCGGAAAGCTGTAAATTCGTAGAACTTACAACTTTCCCTCGCTGTACATGCATGACCGCACACTTATCCACACCGAACTCCATCTTAATAGAGTTGCTAAAATTCTCAGTGATTTTTAACAACTCCGTCAAGTGCAGGCGTTGCGTTGCGAACAGCTTGAGGTCATCCATGTACAGTAGATGAGAAATGATATCACCCCCTCTCCGAAGCCGATAGCCTAGCCTCGAATCCTCCAACAAAGTGCTGAGAGGATTCAATGCTAAGCAAAACCACAAGGGACTCAGACTGTCACCCTGAAATATACCTCGCTCAATCCTTATAAAGTCCTGAGGCTCAAAAAGGCTGTCTCCACTACCTGGTTGACGAAGGACTGTGGTCCACTGCCCCATGCACGTGCTTAAAAAGGATCTTAGAGTTGCATCAAGTTTATACAGCTCCAAGATCCTCTTCAGCCATGAATGAGGCACCGAGTCATAGGCCTTCTTGTAGTCAATCCAGGCAGTCGAGAGAGCCCCTTTGTTCCTCCGGACTTGTTGGCAAATGGCCCTGTCAATGAGGAGGAGCTCCTTAGTACCACGGGACCCAACCCTACATCCATTCTGAGAGGGGGCCAAAATGTTGTTCGCAATGATATGTGAGTTGATTTTTGTTCTCAGAATAGATGTAAGGAGCTTGTACAGCGTAGGCAAGCACGTGATGGGTCTGTAATTTTTCGCTTCCGTGGTACTACCGGACTTATGGAGCAGGACGGTGACACCAGTTGTCATGAAACTGGGAAGTGAACCGGCTTCGAGAGCTTCTTGGAATTGTATTGCCAAACATGGATATGAGCATCGAATCCATTTAATCCAAAAATTGTGCAATCCATCCGGTCCAGGACTTTTCCAATTCTGGGCCGAACGGATCGCACAATTTACGTCTTCGGGGTCTATAGTGATAGACCCCATGGACACGATGGGCTCACACGCACGTTCAACGATACGCATCCAATCACCCTCCATGTGCTCGACGGGCACCGACCAGATGCCACGCCAGAAGTCATTCATGTCGTTTGCATCGGGTAGCCGCCCGTCGGTCACACGTTGACCGGTTTCCTCCCAGTTACGGTACACCTTCCTTTGGTCGCTTTGGAAAAGGCGATTCTGCTGGTACCTATCCACACGCTCCCTATAGCGGCGAATACGGTTTGCCCACGCATAGACTTTCTGCTTCAGAAAGTCAATGCGTTCCGTAACACAAGCCATATAGTCCTGGGGCCTGATACCGGTCCCAGCAAAAGCCTGGGTCACGAAACGCATGACTCGGGGTCGATGGTTACCCCGGCTAAAACAGACCAGCTTCGCTATGAGAGTCCTAAAAGTAGTGATACGCCTTTCGATCCGTACCTGCCACGTGGGAACACCACCGGCGGGTCGCGGTGCTCGGTCAGTGTCCGGAAACTTGACACGAGCCACGCGACACGCGGCGATGGCCCCGCAGTACATGATCGAATGTGTATCAACTAAATCTTCGCTAGTCCGCAGGTACGGAGCTAGCAAAGCATTTAGGGCTCCCATTAGCACTAGGTTTCGTCTATTCGTGGGCAAACGCGGCAGTCGCGGCCTAGAATTAGGTGTGGACCGATATCGCGAAATCGCATCTTCCAAAGCCCTCCTCAGTTGCTTATTCGTCTGGGTACTTACGCTATTATTCGCACATTCTTCTCCATCAACTACTGAACCTCTCCGCGGCACCACCGACACCGGGTCCGCGATCGGGCCCGGAACCGGCACCACGGCAGAGATGTCCCGCGTCGATGAGGAAGTCGCGCGAACAGGCAGCGTCTCCAGGCGTAGCCTATCAAGCGCAGACTCGTCCAACAGCTTGCACCGTTGGATAGCCCGCACCTGATCCGACAATCGTTGAGCCGATACGGCGACAGCTGGTTCAAGGGTCTGAAACAGAGACAGCATCCGATCACGGTACGCAGTCAGGCTGCTTCCTCCCTCTGTGGCCTCATAATAGGCCCGCATGCAGTTCTCGTTCATAGTTTGAGTCCATCGCATGCGGCGCACTATACCACCGGTAGCGGGGGCCGGTCGCGGAGTAGGATGCCCCGCAGGCCCCAAGCGTGCCGGCAGCGGTGGTCGCCCACGTCGCACAGGTGGTGGCGGCGGCGAAGGCGACGGTGGCCCGTCCTCGTCGCTCGAAGCGGTGGTGTCGGGGGGAGTACCATACTCATCTCCCGACGAACTCGACGACGACGACGACGGAGCGGGTGGTGGTGGAGGGCGTGCGCATTTTTCTGTGTTAACCGCTGTTGTGTTTGTCTTCGATCTTGTGATCATTGTAGTTGTTTATATTATCCATTTTTCTATTATGACAGTTACGTCAGGTTGTAATTTTTTAAATCAAAGTGGGTAAAATAAGTATAAAGTCCTGGTTATTGTGAAAAATAGTAGTAATATAGTAGAGTTCTTGAGATTCGGTTGAATATATAGCAAAATAGGGTCAAAAACTGTTTAAATAATTTTATAAAAACCCAGTGCAAAAAAAGACGTCAATGTGGCAGCGGTTTTTTTTATTATTTTATATTATTATTATTATTATTATTATTATAGTACCTTCTCAAAATTTTTCAAACCAACAACATTCCGTCGGAGCGAAACATTATAATTTAATATCAAACACGTAACAGTCTTTGTTTGCGATTGAAGTATTTACATATAAATGATTAACATGCTCCATATATTTATTTACTCAACGCAAATAATGAGTACTTGGTCATGTTTGTGCTAGATTTTCGTTAACAGCTTACAGCTCGCCATGTGGATTAGTTTATCACTACCAATAATTTATTTACTAACAATAAATATGAAAGAAATATTGAGATATCTACATTTTCTTGTTAGGTTATTAAGTACCTACTGATCTGAAATTAGTTTTGAGATAATACTGATTAAGGGTGGTTTTAGTGTCACGCGGACCGTCAGTATGGAACGCTCCGCATAGACCGATCTGTATGGACGGCTGCGGACGGTCCGTAAAGCGTCCACATTATTCTAAAGCGCTCCTTAAGTTTAGTACTGTACAGTGGACGAGCACGAATTTTCTTTCGAATCGAGTTCGTAACGTGTGCGATAGAAATTATATGAGATTTGTACAGTTCCTTTTACGCACGATGGGGGCGCTGTTTAAATTTCATACAATTTTTGTCGCACACGTTACGAACTCGATTCGAAAGAAAATTCGTGCTCGCCCCACAGATCGGTATATGCGGAGCGGTCCGTACTGATGATCCGCGTGACACGAAAACTAGCCTTACAGTAGACTATCGCAAGTCACCTGTCTCAGCGTGTATCGCACGCCATTTATCCTATCCTGGCAATATTCCCAATTAACTTATCAACTGGCAAGGAAGTTTTTGCTGGTTGATAATTAACATAATGCTGAATTCTACCAACTGACGCGTTATTACTAAAACAATTCTGTTTACGGTAAGCATTACCAAGAAACGTCCTCGGTGGTCGTTGCATGATCCACTCGGCTTTCATATTATGCACTTGCGGTATTCGCAGAAAATTAGGTACCTTTTTTTCTCTCATATTTCCGCAGTTGATAATGTTGCATTATGTAGGTTAATGAAAGAAATAGGCTCATGTTTGCAGGCGCGTTGCAGATGACCTTATTCTGAAACAGGTCACGTGGTGCAATGCGCCTGGGAACAGGACCCAGCGAAGTAGGCTACGAGTGTAGCTGAATATTTATTTGATATCTCTATAGATACTCTATATGAAAATTGAACAGTTTGTAATATTAAAATAACAGGTTTTAAATTAATGCATGAGTGTATGTACGATTCATATAACAAAAAAGCAATTCTTAAAAATTTTATCTGTCTTTCTGTCTGTTTGAAAAAGATAATATTATCTGGAACGATTGGATGATTTGGATGAAACTTTCGCTGGTTGATAGGTAGTAGGGGAGAGGTGGCATGAAAGGGACATTTTTGATTTTGAGGTCCTAGTAAGTTATTGAGAAAATATTTGGAAAAGGTTGGAGTCGCATAGGAAACGTTTATTATTAAACTACTGAAATAAAATGCAATAATTGTCATTAATCAATTCTAAGTCATTTATTTTCGCATCTTAAAAAAATGTATTTTTTGTCCCTTTCATAAATGGACTGTATTGAAAGGGACGTAGTCATTTATGAAAGGGACAGTACCTTATTTTGAAGAAATATGTATTGACGTTATTGAGTATTACTGTTTTCATCTAATAAATGAACATAATTTCAACACTTTTATGTAACTCTAACCAAAAATCAACAATATAAACATTTTTCTCAGATTTAATGAATTTAAAAAAATATTAATGGATTTTCTTAAGACACTTATAATTAGTCTCCTTTTAATTCACAAGAAATTAAACACATTATTATGAAATTAAAGAAAAATCAACAATATAATTATATCTCTTTTTAGACTTAGACTGCACTACAAAAATATTCTTACTTTTTAATAGAATTATACCATATCAACAGCCTCCATAAAGTTTTTTTATTGACTGCCTCTTACTTTTTTTTGAATCGACACCCGTTCCCTTCTTGTGTGGGATTTGTAATCTAAAAAAGAAGTAAATCAAATATAAGAAACCTAGTGCAAAATAGCAATCTTGAAAGAAACAGTTATAAGGGGATGTCCCATTCAAAACCGTTTCGTGTGTCCCTTTCATAAATATCATACAAAAATTAAAAACATAACCACAAAATCAACAATATTAAATGAAAGTTCACAAACCTTATGTTCTTATATTTCTGGATGCTCAACCTATCTTAAAAAGTGATTCTCACATAAATAATGAACTCACAGCATTGCATAAGACGTTTCGAAACTATAACAGAAAAAATACTTTTCAATCCCAATAACAACACTCTCATGAATCCGCCATGTTTGAAATGACAGAAGTTTGAAGTTTGCTGCGAATAAACTTGCGTCAAGGTTGCCATACAACAAAAATATTGCTGACTGGAAATTGTTTTTATTTTACAAGTTATTTGAATTGTCCCTTTCAATACGTGTCCCTTTCATGCCACCTCTCCCCTAGTAACATGGCGTACCTTGTAACCAGCGAAAGTTTCGGGGAAAGTTCTGATGGGGTGTGGGGGAAGCTTAATTAGCGTGTGTCATGACAGAGGATAATTAAATCCCCCCCCCCCCGCCCCGTCTGATCCAGGGCTGTTTCCGGTTTCGAGATGACCCCCTCGGGACGTGAATACTTTCCTAACACAAACAATTTAGCTTAGCCGGAGGGCTTAGAGGGAATACTAGTAATTAAGTTTCCAATCAGTACCACCTTTAACTGCGAAGTCTTAATGCGTATATACATATATGAACATTCAACGTTAAGTTAAACGTAGCTTACGAATAACGCAATCCAAAAAGAAATACCTAGCTAATAATAAGCGCTTATATATAACTGGTTGAAATGGTTGCTAACTGCTCATAATTATGTGACCGTTAAGGCGCGGCCCCACCGCGGTGCATGCTGTGCACGGGCACGCGGCGCATTTTAGCTGCGTGTATTCATTTGTTTGACAACGTGGGTCTACGTTTCCACTGGATTACCTACACGAAGACCCACGACTATGTTTAGCGTGGCACGGCGCACGGAGAGGCTACGCGTACACACATGCCACTGCAATCTACGGACACGGGCTTCACTGCTGTACTGTACATAGTCGTGGGTCTTATTCGTGTACTCCAGTGGAAACGTAGACCCACGTTGACAGCGTTGAGCTATGTAACCGCCTATTCGAGCAAGCCACGCGTGTATCAATGACGTCAATTCATGCGTAGCCTCTCCGTGGGTTGCAGTGGACACAACCACATACATTTTCTTACAAAGCGAAGCTTAATACACGTGCGTAGCCTCTCCGTGCACCGCGGTGGGCCCGCGCCTTTACTGCCTCGCGTGACCACTCGTTTTGTGTCGCCAAATATGCTGAAAACTCTAAACTCTAATTGGTTGACCAAATCTATAGTTACTTTTGTCTATTTTGATCTCATGACTACCATTGCCATGTGTTTCACAGTATTGCACACACTGTTTAGGCCTCATTCCCCAAATAAAATTGGAAATTCAATAGAACTCAGCAGTTTTGGGTCTTCGGCAAAAAAGGGTCGCAAAGTTATCGCCCAAGGATGTAAAACGTGATATTTTACCCTAAGGGCGCAACACGTGTTGAGTGTGACGACTTCTTATTTTTTTTTAAAAGATTCTATTTCGAAGTTAAGAGGGTTTTAGTTTAGTGTATGGGCGGTACCGGTGACCGCTTGCCGGTTCTGTGATCTAATAGACTAATATAAGCAAAAGATACATGATACTGTTGGAAGTTTGTGTGAATCTCACTAATTGAACTCTCATTCTGGGTAAATATTAACACCAACAATTCAATATACCTAGATAGAAAAAGAAAGAAAAACACTTTATTCGATGTACAAAGGCAAAAATCTAACTTAACTCTAAAACACTATTCCTTTGCGCGTTCCCGAATGTGGCCGCCACCTCAGCATAATTCCTGCCCATACCATCGAAGGGGTCCTTGAGATCTTCAAACTATAAGACAACCACCATTTTCAGTCCCTCCGCGACCATGACTGCTGAAAAGCATCCAAAACTTTGGTTTCAATGTAATTAATACATAACACAACACAAAATATAGTTTAAATTTCAATAATTGTTGTTCTGCTACTAGTAGAAGCTTAACTCACGAATATCAATTAATCTCAATGCCTTCATTTTAAATTGTCGTCTTTCTATAACTCTGATTGCTTTAAGTTACCTACCTTAAAACCTAAATCATAACACCAGTTAATTAAAATAACGAAAGGTGTAACCAGAAATACGTACAAACTGACATAACTAATTGGACCGGGCGGGGTAGGTAGGTACTTCTGAAAAGCTTTGCTCGCTCGACAAAAAAGAGATTTCAAGTAGATCGTTTAATTAAAAACAACTACACTGGAGCGGCAGAACTAACTATATATTTTATAGACCTACTATAATGATTACCTTCTGTTCTCATTTCTGTTATCATAACGTTAATAGAATGTAGTTTGTAGTTTTATGTAATAGTAATACTTTTGTAGATATTACGGAGACTAGATTCCCCAGTCAAACCATCTACTCGGTTTTTGGCGATAAAAATGTACCTTTATGTATAATTAATAGATAAATAATAAACAAATAAAATAATAAATACTTTTTTATTGGCGATCGTAATAACTTTAATATGATTTTCAAATCTGAGAAAGTTTTATAGGAATTTGTGTAGCAAATCTCTTCGTGGCTAGAAAACGTGCCCGGTAGACCACAAAACAAAAAAAAATATTTAGCGAAATGTAGTTTAAATATATCTGTCTAACTTTTCGGTAATACACAGGCGTGATTGGGCGTGATAATACGTAAACGACTAGAAATAGTGATACGTAGTTACATGATAGCCCTAAAGTGAAATAATTAGAGCGAATGAGAAGCAAGGGTCAAGTTTAATTAGAATTTGGGACGATATTGCGATGTACGAAATCTCTGAACAGAGCCGGCGTGCCGTGTTAATTTGAGGGTAATTAATCCCAGCGTAATTATGTTACTTAATTAACGTATCACTCTAGGGGTTATTGTATAATCTGTATATTGTACGCCGTGTTGTTGGTGGTGTTATAATTACAGCAAAATGTCATGTTCGTGTCGATTTAGATGTAAGTTCGAAATTTAAGTGTCTCAACAAATTTTCTTACATAGCCAATTAGCACGACATGAAGCCAAATAGGTTTTCATAGCTTTTTTCCTCACAGATGTGAACAGTTTCGAAAGGTTAATTTGCTGCTGACATTTAATGATATTTTGACCTTTTTAAGCCATTAGGGATGTACATAAAACGCATAAATACTATCGCTTGTATGTTCCTTATCTTGTTACAATACACATCTATAAATAAAAGTCGATTCTTCGCGCGGCTTCCCGTTGTATCCATTGTCCACCAATCAACGTAGTCTGCAGAACGACGATTTAGCACTTGCGACATCCGCTGCAGTGAACTCAACCATTATACTAGTTTTATTACCCAGCAAAGCCTCAATCAAAGATGACACCGCATGAAGGCGATCAGCTCATTCATATGTGTGTAGGTCAGTTGATAAACCACTCGTCTGTGATAAATTATTCCTGCATAATGGTAAGATATATACAAAAACGTTGATTAGGTACACATTGGGTACCCGTTACATCATTACTACAAAAAATTAACAAATATGCCTCTTAAATTGTGTTTAACACGGTATTTTTTTTAATGTTACAGCATGAGGTCACGGCGGTGGTGTGGTGTCCGCATGGAAGCCCGGCGGACTGGTGATAAAGCGCTGCACCCGCTGCGCGCGCAATTCCGTCGTGCCCTGCCGGAATGGACCGCCCGCGCGTCTCGTCGCCCTCGGAGTGCGCGAACCGTGGGCCGCTCAAAGGAGGACCCCGCGAAACCCTTGATACCGCAGGCCCGCCAGCGGAGGCCTTAAGCGAACCAGAGACTCCGCGGCCCGCGCCGCGTGCGCTACCCTCCATCCCAGAGAGCGAACCCTTGCTCCACGACCCGCTCAGTGTCAGTGCTAATAGTGAAAATGTATCGCGGAAACAAAACGGTCGGCCGTTGCACGTGAAGTTCGACGCGCAGTCGCCGCCCGCTCCTGTGTCCGTGTCCGGCTCCAGCTCCAGCTCAAGCTCGTCCGACGATGAAGATGTGTCCATCGCCGAGGCTCGTCCGCCGGACGGTGGCTGGGGTTGGGTCGTCGTCTTCGCCTCGTTCATGGTTAATCTCATCGCCGACGGCATCACGTTCAGTTTCGGCGTGTTCTTCCCGCACTTTTTGGAGTATTTTGGTGAAAGTAAAGGCAAGACGGCCTGGATCGCCGGCATTTTCATGGCAATGCCACTGCTATCTGGACCGATCGCCAGCTTCCTCACGGATAGATATGGATGCCGGCGAGTGACGATATTCGGTTCCATTCTAGCGGCAATTGGGTTCGTCATTTCCGCCTTTGTAGAGAATATGGAGACGTTGTTTTTAACATTCGGTATTATGGCCGGATTTGGTTTAAGTCTATGTTACGTAGCAGCAGTTGTAATAGTAGCTTACTATTTTGAGAAGAAACGTTCATTAGCCACCGGAATTTCGGTCTGCGGTAGTGGCATTGGAACATTTCTCTTCGCGCCACTTACCTATCTGTTATTAGACGAATATGGTTGGCGCGGAACTACTTTGATATTAGCCGGGTTATTCTTAAATATGGCAGTATGTGGATTGCTATTCAGAGATTTGCCTTGGACAACAACTATGAACGAAGAACGGGCAAAAGAAAGGAAAAGAAAGAGAGAAAGAAAACGGAACAAGCGTTTTGGTTCATCAGCAGATAGTGGTAGTTTGTCGGACAGTAAGAGCAGTGCCGCTGGATCTGCAAAAGTGGTCGATACTGTGCACATTGAGACTGTTACGTCGCCGATAGTGCCACAATTTAGTTCTTTGGTAGATTTACCAACATTTATGACAGGAGGCGAAGGAGTCTCACTTGAAGTATTTGAAATGATGTCGAACCGAGGTCGTGCGTACGCTATTCTAGCCCAAAACTATCCTGGAGTTATGCTTCCATCAAGAAGTTTTAGTGATAGCGGGAGACTACACGAGCAGTCCCCTCCAAGACATGTAATGTCCCCAGAAATAGCATCTCCTGGACCATTGTCACCCACTTCAGCAACACAAAGGACGCAAGAGCAAAACTCGTCGGTACCACTCAGCGACAAAGCTGCTTTATCACTATGGCTTCGAAGACAAGCCACTGGTTCTACGAAGAAACCGCCAGCATTTCTCAAAGACCTCAGACTACACAGACATTCCCTCACGTATAGAGGTGCTATGCTTAACATCAATAGGTATAGGCTCAGAGCGTCGTCTTGCCCGAATATATTCAAGAATTCTATGACCACCATTGCTAAAGAAAAGGTGAGCTATCTTTTTTTTTATTAGTCGTATTTCACCATTACCGCCCTTTAAAATTTAACCCTGCACGCTTGCTTCGTAGTAATATCGCTGTTATATGTGTCGCTCAAACAGGCATTGATTGGGCGTTGAAGTTCTGTATCAGGTTACTGGAGTTGCAAGAAAGTGGCGACATCGCATCTGGTAGAAATCTTTAGAGATAACACTTCTATCCTCTTATTAGTTCTATGCTGATAACAAGCGCCCGTACTATATAGGTCTTGATAGCAACCCATTAATGTCGCACTGCTGGGCACGGGTCTCCTCTCCTCTAACGACAGAGCTGAAAGGGTTAAAACCTTAATCCACACACGCTGGTCTAATGCGAGTTGGTGGATCGTATATGTCCTTAGAATTTCTTCTAGGACGTGTGGATTTCCTCACAATGTTTTTCCTTCACCGTCGTCAGATGGTAAATCATGTGATTTGCACATATAAATTCCACTAAGTGAAATTCACATTGCTATTGTCCGGTCGGGTTCGAACTCAATACCTCTGAGAAGAGGCCGCGTCCTTATCCATTCAGCAACCATCGCTACTATAGGTTTTATAAATTATAGGCTTAATTCACCAACTTATACTCATAGCGGATTATTTACTTCCAGGTTCAATGGTACGCCGGGTTGTGGGACTTCTGGGACTTAGCAGTTGACGTTTTAGACTTCTCGCACTTCAAGAACCCAGCGTTCTGCATATTCGCCTTCTCCAACTTCCTTCTGTACATGTGGTACGACGTACCCTACGTGTACTTGGCTGATAATGGAATGGAAAGGGGATACAATGAGTCCCAAGCGTCCATGTTGATTTCTATCATTGGAATACTGAATATGTTTGGAGAGGTAAGTTATTCGAATTTTATAGGGTTAGTAAAAACCTGTTCGAGTCCCGCTTAATGCAAATTAATGTTAAGTGATATTGAACAAAAGCAGTTAATTATAGTAAAGATATTCTATCTCACGAAGGCGGGTAAACAATTAAATAGTAGTACCTGTGTCTTGTAAATACGCGTACTACACGTGCGCTATAAGTTGAGACCTGACCGCTATGACGCGTCATAGCCGTCAGGTCTCAACTTATAGCGCACGTGTAGTATATTTGTGTGCGAAAGTTCTTGTCACGTCAAATAAATTCATGTCTGCTACATGAATTACTAATTTTTATATAATATAATATTTCTAATATAAATTATTAGTAGAACAATAATTGCATTGCAAGTAATTCATTTTTAAAATCAATGTGTATTATATGTTTTACTACAATGACAGCTAAACCGCCTTCGTGAAATAGAAATATACAATATTTTTAATTCGTAATCTCCTCTCTATTAACTAATATTACCCCACGAGTACGCGTGTACTTGGCAGTGATACCAAAAGTAGCTTATGAATTACATTGATACTTCACTATATCTTATCACTTCTGGATTTGAAGTGGCAGTCATTGACTTGACATAATTAAATCATTTCCAAACGTCAACGGTGTGCCGTACCTCCGGATCTTCCGTTTGATGCATCCTGTCTATCCTGGCCTAGCTCCTTTTTCGTCATAACCGTAGCTATGACATATTAAAAAATGATAAGAGCCCTTTTATTTTTTAATTATTTATCGTAGGGATACGGGGGTGGTGCTAGGAGCCGTTCCTAGCAACATCCCCGTGTCCCTCCAGGGGATCCAACTGGGGTGCGGGCCGGAATCTCCACGTGGTGCACCTGGGCAACGGAGGCGAGCAGCGCCTCCCACTCGCCACGGGAGACGCTGCTGCCTGCGGCCAATCCGGCCGGGGTGGGAGTGCCCATTGGGTAACCTTACACCCCGGTTACTAAGGCCCGAGACGGCGTGCGGTTTTAGTCGGTTGGATCCCGACATAACCACCCCCGATGGCCAACGGGGGTGGTATCCATAGGGATTTCCGCTCGATAAAAAAAAAAAAGGGGATCCAACTGGGGAATATAACACCGTCGCCATATAAATTAGACCTCTACTAACTGAACCGGTGCTCGTTTCATATGTCCCCCATCCCCGTGCCCCCCCAGGGGATCTAACTAGGGGGACACGACCTCATCGCCATATAAACTAGTCCCTACTATTTCCAAATGATTTTCTGATCGGAAAAATGATCATCCAGGACGGGACTTGAACCCGTCCCTCCACCGGCGCCCTAAGCCGTAGAATACATCGGAAAATTTCGAGCATCTAAGACGGGTCCAGGTAGCTCAGTTGGTCAGAGCATTCCCCCTGTAAGGGACTGGTCGCGGGTTCAAGTCCCGTCCTGGATGATCATTTTTCCGATCAGAAAATCATTTGGAAATAGTTAGCATGCAATTGCTTAAAATTTCATTCAAATAGTCCCTACTAACCCTGCCCGACACGTGTTGGCAGATCTTGCTGGGCTGGATGGGCGACTGGTCGTGCGTGAGCGCCAGCGTGGTGTACGCGGGCTGCATGGTGCTGTGCGGCGCGGCCACGCTGGTGATGCCGCTGGTGCGCTCGTACGGCGCGCTGGGCGGCGCGGCGGGCGCGTTCGGCGCCGCCATCGCCGCCAACTACTCGCTCACCTCCATCATCCTGGTGCAGCAGATCACGCTCGAGAACTTCACCAACGCCTACGGCCTGCTGCTGCTCATACAGGGCGTCGCCAACCTCGTGGGCCCGCCGCTGGCTGGTGAGTCCTCTACTACTACCATCCTGGTGCAGCAGATCACGCTCGAGAACTTCACCAACGCCTACGGCCTGCTGCTGCTCATACAGGGCGTCGCCAACCTCGTGGGCCCGCCGCTGGCTGGTGAGTCCTCTACTACTACCATCCTGGTGCAGCAGATCACGCTCGAGAACTTCACCAACGCCTACGGCCTGCTGCTGCTCATACAGGGCGTCGCCAACCTCGTGGGCCCGCCGCTGGCTGGTGAGTCCTCTACTACTACCATCCTGGTGCAGCAGATCACGCTCGAGAACTTCACCAACGCCTACGGCCTGCTGCTGCTCATACAGGGCGTCGCCAACCTCGTGGGCCCGCCGCTGGCTGGTGAGTCCTCTACTACTACCATCCTGGTGCAGCAGATCACGCTCGAGAACTTCACCAACGCCTACGGCCTGCTGCTGCTCATACAGGGCGTCGCCAACCTCGTGGGCCCGCCGCTGGCTGGTGAGTCCTCTACTACTACCATCCTGGTGCAGCAGATCACGCTCGAGAACTTCACCAACGCCTACGGCCTGCTGCTGCTCATACAGGGCGTCGCCAACCTCGTGGGCCCGCCGCTGGCTGGTGAGTCCTCTACTACTACCATCCTGGTGCAGCAGATCACGCTCGAGAACTTCACCAACGCCTACGGCCTGCTGCTGCTCATACAGGGCGTCGCCAACCTCGTGGGCCCGCCGCTGGCTGGTGAGTCCTCTACTACTACCATCCTGGTGCAGCAGATCACGCTCGAGAACTTCACCAACGCCTACGGCCTGCTGCTGCTCATACAGGGCGTCGCCAACCTCGTGGGCCCGCCGCTGGCTGGTGAGTCCTCTACTACTACCATCCTGGTGCAGCAGATCACGCTCGAGAACTTCACCAACGCCTACGGCCTGCTGCTGCTCATACAGGGCGTCGCCAACCTCGTGGGCCCGCCGCTGGCTGGTGAGTCCTCTACTACTACCATCCTGGTGCAGCAGATCACGCTCGAGAACTTCACCAACGCCTACGGCCTGCTGCTGCTCATACAGGGCGTCGCCAACCTCGTGGGCCCGCCGCTGGCTGGTGAGTCCTCTACTACTACCATCCTGGTGCAGCAGATCACGCTCGAGAACTTCACCAACGCCTACGGCCTGCTGCTGCTCATACAGGGCGTCGCCAACCTCGTGGGCCCGCCGCTGGCTGGTGAGTCCTCTACTACTACCATCCTGGTGCAGCAGATCACGCTCGAGAACTTCACCAACGCCTACGGCCTGCTGCTGCTCATACAGGGCGTCGCCAACCTCGTGGGCCCGCCGCTGGCTGGTGAGTCCTCTACTACTACCATCCTGGTGCAGCAGATCACGCTCGAGAACTTCACCAACGCCTACGGCCTGCTGCTGCTCATACAGGGCGTCGCCAACCTCGTGGGCCCGCCGCTGGCTGGTGAGTCCTCTACTACTACCATACATACACCCTGTATAGGTCCTGAACCAGCAGCGCGTCTCACTCGCAGGGGAGATAAGCAGAAATAGCCCTGTAGAAGGTTCCTTGAAGGCTTCATAAAATCATAGATGGCCCGAAGTCAGCTGGGATGCGACGAATATGCATATTGGGTAACCTTACACCCCGTTAATTGAGATCCGAGATGGCGTGCGGTTTTAGTCATTTCGATTCTGATATAACCACCCCCGATAACCGATGGGAGTGGTATCTGTGGGGATTTACATATGATAAAAAAAATAGGACAGGCGGAGTCCTGTATGCTATAGAGCTCACCCTACGCCTGCTCCCCACTGTACGCTCTGCTAATCAGAGGTCACATGGGAGAGCCTTTGAGCAGCTTTCTCCTCTAGAAGGCGACTCCTACCGCGGCCGGCATTTGTCGCAGATACCAGAGTTTACTGAAGAAGTGACAGGCGCTAGCGTCTCCGTTGCCGACATAACCACACCCGACCAGTTATGTCGGATTTTCAATTCCAATTTTGAACAACATTTAACAGAACATCACGCCTTGAAGAAAAAAACTAAAATGGTTATCTAAACTAATGTGTTTCCCTCACAATTTACAGGCTGGGTGTTCGACGTGACAGGGTCATACAACCTCTCTTTCTACCTCGCCGGCGTGTTCATCGGCGTATCTGGCCTCGTACTGCTAGTAGCCCCCACCTACCGACTGATCAAACGCACACTATCGCGTCCCCAGGCGCCTGACCTCACACCTCCAGACCTCAAACCCAACGGTGACGTCAAACAAAATGGAAAACTCATTGTTTAGATATATACCTATCGGGGAACAAATCCTCTTGTGAAATAATATAACGCTCGCTAAAAGAGTCTCAGTGTGTATCAAAAAATTTGGAACGATTATCGTAAAATTAATTCTGCTCATAATGTTCAACATCGAATTGAAGTCTGTGCGTGTTAGTTCAATAAATAGAGATTGGCGTGTTAAGTAAAAAAAAATAACTTAACGATTGTACTGGCGCTATCGCTAACTACCAAGTAACATACTGTAATGACCAGTTCATTACTTGGTAGTGATGTGAAATTGTCGATAGTATAGTGTATAGATAAGCTATCTAAAGTATCGATAGCACAAATCGCAATAATTATAGTAAATGATATTATCGATATTATAAGTGTTTACTATTGATACTACCGATTGCGTTACTGCTATTGAAGTGGTATGCTATCGGTAGTATCGATTAATTGTGTCATGTGTTTACGATTGATACAATCGATAGAAGTATCGTACTATTACCTCATTTAGCCTTGTTGATATTGTCGAAATAAATGATATTATCATGTAAGTAGATACTATCGTTATAGATACTTGTCTTACGGATATTGCATAGAGATTTTTAAGCGGAAGTGAAGTTAATCCAAACAATTATTTCTATAGACTATAAAATTTGAATTGTCGAATTACAAAACTCGACCTAAAATATAGTAACATAAGTAATGTTTTCAAATGTTGAACTATTTGAAATCGTGTTTTATATTCAACGTGGCCACATGCAGATTTTTGGGCTATCCAACAAAAGTGTGTATTGACCACAGATTCTGAATAGACTAGATGCCGCAAGCCAGTGTATAACCAAACTGGTGCTTTACACAAAGTTTCCACGCCTTTCCACGCTCCTAAATTAATCTAGGTTAAATTTTGCTTTCCAACAGTCAAAATTAATTGAAATTTTTAAACAATTTTGTTTGTTTCGTAAAGAACTCTAGTGACGTCATCAGTGGTGAAAAAATAAAATACACACTCGGTTTTCATAATACTTAATGTAGATACAGTATCTATATCCTGCCTATTCTATCTGTGGTATTAAAAAAATTAAAAAAAAAATGGTCTGGTAAAACGTGATTTCAAATAAGTGTTCTGTTCACATCACTAGTGTATACTCGAGCAACCGAATTACGAACAAAGGTCTGACGAAGTTCGTGTGACGTAATCGGTACATGTATTCCGACACAAGTTCGAATGTTATCGGACGGTTCGTATCTTTGTATTGCACATCGTTAAATATTAATGACTAAAGGCTAGACCACACTGGGCGACGCTTCACGGCAGCGGAGCGACGCGACACGTAGCGACAAAATATTCTTTGGAAGTAATTGTATGAGGCGTATCGCACTACGCGACGCGACACTGCACGTCAAAGTTGATCAACTCATAAAATCTGTCACGTCTTCAGAAATTGTCAAACGACTGACGGACAAAATTTGTCGCAAACTGTCGCAGCGCTGCAGTTTAAATGCAGCTTACCTAATAGTGTCGCGTCGCTCCGCTGCCGTGAAACGTCGCCCAGTGCGGTCCAGCCTTTAGTGTCCGATAAGGCGACCTTAATTCATGGTAGGAGTCGAGATAGGCCTTTATTCCTGAGTCTAAACCGCTTACCATGAGATAAAGTGAAGTTATATTGTCATGTTTTTTGATCGGAAAAGTGAATATCCAGGTAGGGACAGGAATAGGAATAGTAACTAATTGCTTTAAAATTTCGTTGAATCATAATATTGACGTGTCTAATATTAAAAAAAAAAGTTTGTAGAGGCCTGAATTTTTTATGTTTTTTAAATTTAGTAATTAATTGAGAAATGAATTTTTGTTATGTCTACCAAAAAAATTGTGTTCCTAACTTGCGCCTAAAACAGAATTAATTGATTATAAATCTTCGTGCGCAGCAATAGAGTTCAATATTATTGAATACAAATTAAATTTTCCTTTCGTTTATTCACGATAATTTATAAAACCAATTTGTAAGTTCTCTCTATCTTGGATTTATTTTCAGTATGTATTATATTAATGATCGAATTATTTTCAATAAAATAATTGAATAATACAATTGTTAATTCCATACCAGCCTTGCCAGTAACAATGTAGCCTAATTCAGATTAAAATTATCAATCAAATATTGTTTCCTTATTAATTTATTATATAATATCAGAATCGCCCCGATAACTAATTATATAACTATGAGCAGTTTACGATAAAATATATTAACTGTGATAATTTGTTTGATAAAATGTAAGACGGAGTTGTTACTGTTATACAAATTAACATAAATACCTATATTCCGACATCTGAAATGATTGTATTCATGTAGATTTTATCTATTTATGCAATCTACATCCACAAAAAACTCTTCATATTAGGCATTTTTAACCGACTTCAAAAAAGGAGGTTCTGAATTAGAATTGATATTTTTTTATGTTTGTTGTCTCAGAACTTTCGACCGGGTGAACCAATTTTGATGATTCTTTTTTTAATAATTTAGTCCGTTGGAGTCTGTTTTTTTTTTGTAAGAATTATTAATCTAATTGATAATGTTTGTGGTAAGGTTAAAAAAAATAGTTGCGTCAACATGGCGGTTAAAAAGTGCTACATATTGGTTGCGAATGTGACAAGATGACGAACTAGTTGCGAAAAAGCCACGAACTGGTTGTGTGATTGCCACGAAATGAACTTGAATACTAAGAACCAATTAATCTCATATCACACGCACTCATTAAAATCACGAATTGAATGCGTCAATATCACGAACTGATTGCGTCAACATCACGTATTGACTGCGTCAACGCTTCAGTATGGTTGCGTCAAACCCGTTGCACTTTACTCAGATTTCTTTGCGCTCAGATGTTGGGTTGGGTCTCAGTTTGAAAAGGTACTAAGGGATATATTTTAATTGGGTTTTACTAAGCATAGAGGTAACTAAAAGAGGTAGGTAGATATGGCTACGCTCGTTAAGTATTGCCTCAACTTAACATTATTAAAACTACACACAAAATTCACAAGCTACATTTTAAAATCTCGTTTTCTCTCTGGCTAAATGAAGAACTCTAGTATATACTAGTAACTTCGATATCGCCATTGGTCATAATGACCATTGGTTGTGGAGGTCAGATGGCAGTCGCTCCACGGAAAATATCGAAGTTCAGCCGCATCACAGTTAGACTGGAAAACCGACCCCAACTGAGTTGGGAAAAAGTTTCAGAGAATAATGAAATGAAGAACTCTAAATTAGGTATACACGAAATACATATTTATTTTACCTAATTAACTGAATGTATCCATGTCTGTATGGCCATCAGTTTCTTATTTTACAATTACTTAAATTACATGCTATCGTAAAATAGACAAATGAAACATGTACGTTCTATCTCCGATTCGGACACACGCAGTGAGGCGTGTATGCTCTGATACTTCAGGCATTTATTATTTATGCCCAAAGTGACAGAGCATAAACCCATCACTTTCGAGATGCTCAGTGCCTGCCTTCTATTTTAACCGGCTTTACAAAAGGGGGAGGTTCTCAATTCGACTGTATTTTTTTATAATTATAATAAACTTTCGACTGGGTGAACCGATTTAGATGATTCTTTTTTTATTTGATAGCTGGCGCTTCCCGTGTGATCCTATTTCAATTTGGTCCGTTGAAGTCGTTTTTTTTTGTAAGAATTATTTAGTAAAAGTATATTAAGCGTCCTAAATATGAATTGTAACAGTTTGAGCTATGTTAAAAGTCTCCCAGTTATACATAGGATTGTAATAATAACATTTTTACGTGGTACATATTCCACCAAAATCTCTTGCGAAGTGCGGATCAGTTGACCATTGAATGTAAGTATAGATTCGTAATAGTGTATAAGTAACTATGGAATAGTTTAGTTTAACGGAAAGAGCTAAAAGGCATTCCGTGTTAAAATTTGAAAAAGTCTTCTATAGACCGACTGCTACCGCTGTACCGCGGTACAGCGGTACAGTCGGTCTATAATAGATGTAGTGACAATCTACTTTGCTAGACCAAAATCTGGTTTCGTTAAAGGCTGTACTAACGTGTATGTTGTGATTGCTCAAAGCCAGCGGACTAAACTATGCTCTCCACATAAACTTTACGCAAAATATACGTTACATACAGTGGTAGATCTAATGTCGTTATAACCGTATTTTGCTGCATATTGAGTGAGATATTCGAAATATAAATAAAAAGTTGTTTAACTAAGAGAGATGGTTGCGCATGAGTGGGTAAAAGAGTGCGATTGTAACAGAGTTGTGACATTAGAAACATTAGTAATGGTTGGAATCGAGTTTTGAATTGATTAGACGTATTTTAAGGATAATACAATTTGTAAATGATTATTTAAAAAAGTTTTACTGTCAAAAGAGCCCAACTTTTTATATTTTATCGGCGAATGGTACTCCGAAATGTGACTAAGGTTACTTTGACAGTGCATTAACTTTTAAAACTGTAGCAGTTTTATTAAAAAAAACATCGTTAATCTATAAGATTCTGTCAGATTTGTACATAAATTCTGGAAATTTTTATAATAATACCTCGAAATGGATAATCATTAGATAAAATATTAAAATTGACTCACCAAAGACTGCCTCACATTATTGAAATCAGATTAAAAAGATCTTCCTGTAGTTTTACGGCGCATAGACTCGAGGCCGAGTAGTAAATACCTCTGCCTTATTAAAATCGTATATTTCTTCAAATAGGAAATAAGCAATGGTTTTCACTAAACAGCCAAGTTAGTAGAATGTTCTATTAAATTATCCTATCTTACTGAAATTTTAAATTCGTCGTGGTGATTAAAAAAACATCTACTTTTATTCTATTTAGTATCGTATGAACGAACGAATACGTATGGTTTTTGTATGAAAATATGTAATTAAATGATCATAGTTAGTAAGTAAAGAATGTGAAAATAATCAAAATTTTGCTTACCTACCAAAAATATTATGTAGCTTTGTTTGAATTTTTGTAGTTCTAGCTGTTACCATAGATATAATATTTTCAACATTATATCAATTTAAATTTCACATCTTAACTAATTAATTCTGTATAGATAAAAAAAAACTTCTAAAATATCATTAAATTTTACACTAGCAACAATTTTGTCAAAAAAAAAATCTAATCAGTCTCCCATGTTTTATAAAATATTATACTGATTGCATTAACAGCACATGCAAAAAAATTATTTGTGATAATTAAAGAATTTAATTTTGATGTCCATATTTTAAGCTCTTGCCAAAATAGTTAATATTAGTTAATGTTCTGAATTTAATTATTTGTTTTGTGTATGTGTACAAATTAATGTAAGGGAACGTTTCCATACTACGCGACCCGTTCATGGGGGTTCTTCAAAATACCACGCCTGGTTTCAGGGGGGAGGGAGGGGGTATAGAATTTTGTCACGTAGTCTCTAGGGAAATCTCGTGCTTTTTTAACAAAGAAAAAATACTACGTGAAAATAAGGGGGTGGGTCTTGGTCCCTACCACGGATGTTCATGAGAGAGGGGGGGAGAGAGGTCAAAAACTGTAAAAATAGGTCACGTAATAGGTACGTAGTATGTAAACGTTTCCTTATGCATTTTGAACGACCTCAAATATGTGTTTCGATTTATAAATTTGATTCCTATTTCTTTGTTTATTGTGTTGTATCAATCACATAAGTTGTAGACAATAGTTTTTAGACTTTGTGTAGTTTATGTTAAGTACTGTTATTGAATGCACGATGTATCAACAACTTTTGTATTGTTTCATTGCACGGAACATAAGAACTAAAGGCAGTACATGCTCCTATCATTGTGTGCCACAAAACTGTTCAGCTATTCAATATTATTTGCAACACGATTGGTTAACTGATATGTACAATCACCGTCAGAATTTGCTGAAAACTAGCAAATTAACAAAAGATTTTTTCATAAATAAATAAAAAACTAATTTTACAATTTTTCTTTATTATTTTATGTGAAGTGTACTTAGAATGTGTTAAGCTAATACTGATGGTAATTGTACTTGAAGGCTTTGTGCTCTGTTGATATTTAAATCTGACTATTTTGTGACGTCATAGGTCAAAAATGACGATAGTAATTTCCATATTATCAAGGTTTTATATTTCGTGCTTCATTGTAATGAAAGTAGTTTTGGACCGTAATAAAATAAACTTGTACAAATTTTTGCAACCGTATGCTGTTTTTTATTTTGAGATTGGAATTAACTGTTTTCATTACAGTGTATGAGTTTAACACACATTGTGCGGAACGCTAGATACTGCTCAGTGTCTAGTGAATTGAAAATGCAAAAAAAAAATGCTGAAAGAGAACTCATTTCTATGTGTGCGCGTGTAGACAGACAATCTATGTCGCTATTCTGTCAATATTATATTGATGCGCAAACGATTGGTTTCTATGCCGAATCACGCTATCGAAGATAATATTGAATGTTGCCAGCCCCCGTAGACAAGTGTCATAGCGTAAATCGCTAAGGAATCGAATAGATTAGGTCGACCAATCACATCCAAGCTCGTCGCCGGCTCACGAGCTGGAGTGTGATTGGTCGACCTAATCTATTCGATTCCTTAGCGATTTAGACTTGTGACACTTGTCTACGGGCCCAGTCGTCCTAACTCTTAGATACTTTGACCCGTAAAGCGCTCGTTGTGTGTGTGAGTCTACAATATGTTTCATTAGAAGCGCTTGTCGATAGCGATGTAGCAGCTAGGTGATTGTAATAAACGGGTATACAAAAATGTATTATGTATATATCTGATGCACTTTCGTGTACACTAGTAAAATTCTTTTTTGAATTTATTTCGTATTTGTTTTATTTTACGATTATTTCCAACTTTTTTAGTGATTTATTTCTTGTCTATGGTTCAATTTATTTTTTTCTACCGTCTCTTTCTTGGACTTAAGTTGTAATTTGAAGGTATAATAATATGGCAAACATTTGCATATTCAAAGATAAATGCATATTGAAATCTTAATTATTGATATACCTATTTTATTACTTACTAGCGACCCGCCCCGGCTTCGCACGGGTGCAATGCTGATACTAAATTAAATACACTACAGAAAAACTATGAACGTTGTATATAAAAACATAGCGGCCTCCCCGCACTGCCCCGTCCGACCGGTACCGCCCGCCGCAAACGCAAATTTTAAATTTGTAATATCTCCGAAAATATTTGTTAAATTTACATACTGTAAGGAACCATATTGATCTATATTAATTGCACACTGTATTTAAGGTACTTAATTCGATAAGGATTAATGCCGTATTGCTTAAAATAGCTTCGTAAATAAGCCATTTTTTCACGTAAAAAGTAAACAATAAAAATGGTTAATGTGGGTTATCCCTAAAAGATAAACATATACCATCGCGGACTTTTTTGTAGACCTTTTTATGGTGTACAATACTGTAGTACATTAATTTGATCTAACTCGTAGGGTTTAGGCAGCGTTTTTGCTAAATTGCTAAATAAGCCCAAAAAAATAGGTTAATTTACGACATCACGTTAGAAACCTCTAAAATTAGCAATGTTGCCTTAGTATATGATGCATGTATTATACATATAAACCTTCCTCTTGAATCACTCTATCTATTGGAAAAAACCGCATCAAAATCCGTTGCGTAGTTTTAAAGATTTAAGCGCACATAGGGATATAGGGACAGAAAAGGCGACTTTGTTTTATACTATGTAGTGATGATACATACCTTGTACCCTAATAATAATTGAATACATACATTTTTAGCAGTTAATATAAAAAAGCGAGATTTTACTACAACTAACCCATATTGATATACCTTGTATACATTTTTGAATTAAATCTAAATAGTAGGTATTTATGTATATTCAGTTTATGGTACTTTTGGTATATTTAATCAAATTCAATTATAAATTATGATTAAAAAGCAGTAAGTAATCGAAGATAATACTCGTATGTCACCGCTCGCTGCAGAAGAAACACGAGCCAGATAAAGCAACAGGAGCAACCTTATATTTACAATGAGCAGAATACAAAACCTCAAAAAAAATCATGAATACGTGTACCTTTGATTATGTAATAATCAAAGACGTGTACCTACGTTGTCAAGGGGTGTAAATATATGTTGGGTGTAGCTAAATAGACAATATGGGCTTGCAACACAACTTTTCCGTATAATCTTCCACCATGGAAGCAAATTTTACAATGTAAGTACTCACGTAATTTTTAAAAAAATACCTACACTAATACCATGGAAATACCAAGTACAATTTGTTATAGTAAAACAAAGCTGAGAGGGCTATACATACCTACCTAACTCATGATTTGAACCACATGTGTGTGTCGCTGGGTAGCAAAGAATTATCATTACCTATTAGTTTTAATCCATTTTTTTTTTAAACTTTTCCGTGTGCAATAACGTTAAGCTGCTACCAGTATTCGCCTGCCTTGTGATTGCACACAGTGACGTAGAGCGTAAAAGAGTCGAACTAATGTATATGCAGCTTAAATTTTATTATTTCAATTCAAATCACAATATTTATGATCTCGAAGACAAAGTAAGTGCAAAGCTTTGCGCACTTAGCATGTTAGTCCATCGATCGATTTAAGTTCATATTTTGAGCGAAAAAAAATTGTCTTCTAGACCATAGATAATGATTTCAGATGTCAAATCTAATAGGTTACTAATTTCTACTTTTAGTCGAGTGTGATTAAATAAATGGTGCATCGACTAACTACTGATAATCGATATCGTACGATAACGATTAACTTAGAGGGTGTATTTGGACTAAAACTTTGTGATAGATAGGTAATGTTACTTAGGTCTCGATAAAAACTAATCGATATGTTTTAACGTTCTTCCAATTTATTAGCAATTTCTGCACACTCTAGAATACTCTAGATATTCAGCACAAAGGTAGGTAGTTTAAAAAAAATGGAGATAATATACCCGCAGAGTCTAGAGGAAATTTCATTTTCAAAATTACAAATTTAAATGAATAGTTTTAAAGCAATTGTGATTAACAGTTTATAACTAAAAGCAATCATGTAATTTAAGTATTAGATTTTTAGGAAGTCAAGTTCGATAAAATAATGATTATTACCAAAGACCACGATGGTCTTTATCATGGTATTTGTTATTACGTAGAATTGTTAATGAATGAATACCTCAATGTAGCTCTTATTTTACTGGAGGCTTCTCGCCTTCTTATATTGGACAAATGAAGCCCGTAATAACGTTAAGAGACTCATTATTATGTATTGTATTATACTTATTAATAAAGAACATTTTAGCTTCAACATGATTTTGATTTAGGCACCTGTAAGTATATGTTATACAGCAACATAAACACCCGAACTTCCTTCATTTACATAGATACACTAAGACCTCTTTTCTTTGCCGCACCATCAAAACCTGGAATTCTTTACTAGCTCACATGTTTCCTTCCTCCTATAGTCCCGGGTCCTTTATGCGGGGCGTGAAAAAGCATTTGATGAGGCCGTCAATCTAGGGGCCACCACTAGGTATAGCACTATCGGTGTTTGTAGTGGTGACTTCCATTCCACCATTAAGTAGGTATGTCACTGTCGGTGTATGTAATGAGAGTTCCTTCCTGAGATTTTACTTTCAGCTTACCATCAGGCAAGGTGAAGTCATACTGACGTGACCAACATAAAAAAAGTGTCATAGGAGATGTTTCACAAATGTATGGACCTTGGGCCCGATAATTGTACACTACTTAGAAAAATAGCTAGGCAATGTAGTTAGTCTCATTTTTCACTATTCAATTCTTATAATATTGCACCGTATTATGGGCGGATTCTAACTGTATAAACACTTTCTTGCAACACAACAAACATGGCGGAATAAAACTATAGGAGGGTTATATTTTATTAATTTATACCCTTGAATTTCGGAGGCGAATAAATATAATTGTATTTTTGTCAATAACTGGTACTATTTCTCTTTTTTATGTATTGTGTACAATTAGGGGGCCCAAAATGAAATATATCCTTTCAGCATGTTTTCCAAACATCTGCATAAACTTTCACATACATAAAATAGGTATTATGTTAGTACTTATACTTAGGAAAGGAGACTGCGATAGATTATGACCTCGAATAACATAAATTACGTTTAATCCCTGGAATAGATTTTCATGAGAAACAGGAACGGGAACAAAATTTCAGATGGGTGAAGCCACGGGCTACAGCTAGTAAATACCTACATTACATACCTAACTGAAATCAGTTGTGTCTGATCAAAGGCATAATAAGTGTAGGTCGATATACATGTATGTAAATATGACCTTTACGGTCCCTAGAGTGAACATGTCCTTCATGAATTTAACGAAATCCATAGACAAAGTAAAAGAATAATACATTTTGTAGCCGCCGGCTTCTAGCGATACACACAAGGGACATACCGACGACATAGACATGTGTGTACCGAGTAACCTTATCTGCGATTTGTAGTTTACAAAAGCGGTTTTACAAAATAGCCGGTTGAAGATGTTGGGTCCAAGAAAGGTCTGGGCCTATCAGGGAATCAAATAACCTTTGATTTTGATTGTGACGATAGGTTGGTATCTGTGAGAAAGGGTTTCATTATGGTATCTGGCTGAATTTAGCATTTTGTCTAAAGGAACAAATAACGAAAGTACCTACCTACTTAAGTACCTACATTACATAGATAGAAAACTCTTTATTGTAACTATACTAACCTAACTATACCTACAAATTATTATCTTAAGTCTAAGTAAGTAAGTTAAGTCTAAATTTAAGTCCTTTTTTCTTTTTTTTATTTATTCAAGATAGGCTTACGTTTAACCACTATCTCACCTGATGGCAAGTGACGATGTGGTTAACGATGAATCACGCTAGAAGGATCCTATTCACTCGTGACTTGAATATTCCCAGGTTATAGCTTTCCGGAAACACAGACTCGGGCAGGGAATTCCACTTCTTAGCTGTACGCATGATGAATGTATCCGCAAAGAGATGGCAGCAGGCGGTCAATGGTAGGTAAACAACTTTTGTAATCGCGTGGAAGGAGGTTATTGTAGGGCGAGCATGAAATTACATACGTACCTACCTACCAAATAGTAAGAGTATTTTTTTAATGTTGGTCATGGCAATATGACTGCATCTCGAATGATGGTAAGCTAAATGTAAAGTCTCTGGAATGGGAGTCACCATTACAAACACCGATAGTGCCACAACGGTGACCCTCAGCTTGACGGCCTCATGAAATGCTTTTTCACGCTCCGCTTAATGGACCCGAGACTGTAGGAGGAAGGAAACACGTGAGCTGGTAAAGAACTCCAGGTTTTGATGGTGCGGCAAAGAAAAGAGGCACCGAACCGCTTGGATCTTGATGGAATTGTTTGGACCTCATGAGGGTAATATCTCAGCCTTGAACGTGTTGTCCTGTACCTATAGGAAAGGAGAGGGTGTGATAGTTAGTGGAGCTCATCGGAACACTCGCCATGGTAGAGGCGGTAAAATACTGCCAAAGAAGCAATATCTCTACGCAATTATTTATATTATTAATTTAGGTAAACCGATCAGTTAATTTCTTACCTGAAACTACTAACATAAAAACCTCGCCGAAATCTCACCCTTCTTCCGAATATGCCATCATCATCATCCGTTTTCCGAGTATAACCTCGGACAACGTTACAACAATCAAAAATGGTTACTTAAATAGGTAGCTGTTTCGATTTGGCAATAGGCTCGCCACCTATTTACATTGGGACCTAAACATAAACTAGCGAAATGTGGGTGCTAGCACCTCTGCCTACCCCTTCGGGGATATAGGCGTGAGTTTACGTTATGTTTCGATATTAGAATAACGGAGCATACCGTGAGGTTTCCTTCATTCGTCACACTTCGATTTGAATAATCTCTTGTTCGTTTTATGTCACTCATGGAAAATAACGAGATTATACTGTAGATGACAGTTTAAATCCTTATATCCTCGGAGGGTTATGAGGTATTTTGTTTTTATATTACTTCCTCAGATTTCCTGTGATGTTGTTTAGTATGTTGTGTTGTTCTCACAAACCGCTCCTTTCTAACGGCTAGGAGGAGTGACATGACCGATTAGTAGGTAGGTATAGGTATGTCAGTATTACAATTAATCCCGAAGCAGCTCACTCACTAGATTCCCAATTAATTAGAATCAAAACTTACCTTACTTTGTCTTACTATTATAAATGTGAAAGTTTGTGAAGATGTTTGAATGTTTGTTACTCAATTACGCTGTAACGGCTGAACGGTTCTGGCTGAAATTTCGTTCAGGGATAGATTATAGTCTAGAAAAACACATAGGATATCTCTAGAATAGGTTCCTATTGGAAGCGGAAACATTGTCTAAATTCCAGTGCAGCTAGTTATATAATAGTTACAAGAAGAAACAACAGTGCATATTGAAATATTATGTTTATTTATATTTATAATACAAATTATGAAAATTGTTTCGGTCTATGCTAAAATGATTCTGTGCCTACCTATACTTAATAATAAAAATTTACTTGTTTATGTAAGTACAGGTACCTACTCGGATCGTCGACACACTTAGCAACTTACCTATTTTCCATTTTCATTGGCCAAATAGGTACCTGTAATTGATGTATAACATAATGATGAAGGCAATTACGAGTTGATATCAATAGCCCCCAGCATTTAATATAATACACCTAATTACCTAGTATTTTGATAATGTTGAATGTTAGGTTGAAGGTTATCTTATTTAAATAATGTAGGTACTGAAACATTATCTACTTACATAATAAAAATAACAAAATTATCACAAACATAATTATCTATTATTGCATAATCATATGTTTTGTTCATGCATACTGTATTAATTTGATAATTTCTGCACTAAATTCAATTTATGATACTTTGACAACAGCTTTACCAAAATTTTTACCCGTAAGCATAGCGTTGAACGCTTCAAATACATTGTCTAAGCCCTCAGTAACCTGCTCTCTAACCTTCAGTTGACCACTTTTTATCCACTTAATCAGCTGTTCGAATGCTTCGTGCCAGCGATCGTTCCACCGAAATACAACAAAACCTTCTACTTTAAGTTGTTTTACCAAGAACAGCGGCTGCAGGATGGTTGATTGTGTCATTTTATTCGGATCATCGTTATAAGAACTTGCACTCCCGCAAATAGCAACTCTTCCATAAACGTTCATTTGGCTCATGATTTTAAAGCTTAAGTCTCCACCGACATTGTCGAAGTAACAGTCTACACCATTAGGAGCAGCTTGCTTCAGCGCAGCGGTCACATCCACGGTTTGGTAATTAAACGCTTTGTCGAAACCTAGTTCTTTCTCCAACCATTGCACCTTTTCATCTCTTCTGGTAAAACCAATGACTCTACAGCCCATGATTTTTGCTATTTGTCCTACTATAGAGCCGACAGCTCCCGCAGCTGTGGTCACTACGACAGTTTCTCCGGCTTTTGGTTTACAGATCTCAAGGAGTCCGAAATAAGCCGTTGCACCAGGCATGCCAAGAACACCGATTCCATATGACAATGGCAGTCCTTGCATGTCAGGTAACTTGTAGTGTCCGAAATCGAGTAATTCAAAATCGAATTGACCTACTCTTACATCAGGATTCATGATGTAATAATCACACCAACCCTGATTCGATACTATACGGGTACCAACTGGATATTCTGGATGTTTCGATTCTTGAATAATGCCAATTTGGTAACCGAATTCTTTATAAGGCACGATGTATCTCTTGTTGTAAGCTCGCATGTAGGGGTCCACGCTGATCCACTCCACTTTGACGAGAATATCTCCCTCCTGAAGTTTAGGTAGCTCATATTCGACGAGTTTAAAATCGCTTCTTTTTGGATCTCCTTCAAAGTGTTGAATAACGAAATATCTGCGTGCTGTCACCATGGTGTAATGCGGTGTTGGTTGTGAGGTTCAGCTGTGGAATCAATAATGGAGATTTAATACATAGGTAAGTGTGCAGGCAGGCCGGGGTCGACCTCACAGAGTATACACTGATCAAATTGGAAAAAAAGGCAGGTCAAAAGCACTCGAAACAGGGCTTGCATGAGAGGCTTAATAACAGTAGAAGAAGCGCTTGAAGTAAGTATGTCAGGGCAGAGGCAGATGGCGGTCTGTTGTTTCTGTTTACCCCGGAGGAAAAAAGGCGTGAGCATTATAATATTATGTATGTACCTAATGTATAGGTAATTAAGTGATAATGCTCCAGTAAAATAAAAAGAAGAAAGGAATCATAATTATAGTATTTCTAATCATATGTTATGTTGAATTTAACCGGCAGTAGGATAGATTAAAAAAAAGAAAAATATACCTACACTGGATTTAATTCCTTAGTAGTAGTATTATAGATGGATAGAAACGGGGGCTTATCGGTACTTTGGGCAAGAAAATATAAGTAAAAATTATCGTTGACGCGCTAAAGATGTGCTAAAAATACTTTGATTAGTTATAACGATACTTGTTGATAGCGGCAACACAACAACATTTTTTATAGTCGATAGGCTCGCGTTCGACCACAACCCAACCTGATGGTAAGTGATGATGTGAATTTGATGTGGTTGAATGACTTTAAATTAAATTATTAATATTGAAAAAATTAAAAAAAATGCTTTCTAGTTGCATAACTAGTTATTTCAAATGAGTCCCAACATGACGGGTTTATCTTGTTTAGTTCAGAACTTCCTATCCGACAGTGCAATAATGGTGGCCCTCAACTTGACAGCCTCATCAAATGCTTTTTCACGCCCGGCTAGGACCTAGGACTGTGTAGGAGGAAGGAACAACGTGAGTTGGTAAAAATTTCCAGGTCTTTATGGTGCAGCAAAGAAAAGAGGCACCAAAAAGCTCAGTTCTTAATGGAATTGTTTACCCGGTATGAGTGTGATATCTCAGCCTTGCACGTGTTGTTCTGTATAGGAAAGGGAGGACTAGTTGGTAGAGCTCTTCGGAACACTCACTTTGGTAGACGTGGTAAAATACTGCCAAATAGGCCATATATTATAACAAACAAAAAAGGTAAATAAACAAGCGGTTGCTGGTTAATTAAATATAACAACTAGATCACATCTATATATAGGTACTATTATAAAATTGTAAGGTAGCAGTGTCTCTATATTGGAGATATTAAAAAAATACTTGAATTGAATTATGTTATAATATGAACGATTCTGATCACAATATTTTTTTTAATTCTTGTCTGTTTGTCTGTTTGTTTATTTGTGCGCGATGAACGCAAAAACTGCTGAACAGATTTTCATGCGGTTTTTTTTTGTTTGAAAGGTCTTGGACATACTTTAATCTTACGCATAATTGATAACAATCGGTTGAGTAGAACCGTAGATATTGTCAAAATAAGCTCGGAGGATGTTAAGTGGATTACACTGAGATGATACCTATTAATAAAAAAAAAATAACTTACCGATATGACACTAGTGTACGTCAAGTTGTATGGTCAGATAGCAACTGATACGTGTGGCAGCTCTCTCTCATACAAACACGCTTATAATAATAAAAATATGTAATAAATTATGCATAACAGTTCTTATCATCCGCTTGTAAGATTAACGTAATGTAGAATTTCGTTTGGCAACAGTACATAAATATATTCAGGCCTTTCTCTCTTCAGGGGCCCGATTCAGTAAGATTACGTTTTTAAAACGGAAGGTTTCAAAATTTTCATGTAACACTCAAACAGTGAGTGTTCCCTGAACGTTAGTTACAAACCATTACGAACGAACGTAGGTAACCTTACGAAAATGTAAGTTTTGTTTTGACAAATACCAAATTTTTTTAACCGACTTCATGAGGAGGTTAACAAGTACAAAAACACGTTTTTTTTTCACGTAGACTCACTGAATCAAATGACGTTTGACGCGAGTACGAGTGCCAACTTGTGGTTAGGTATAATAGGCATGGTGGCTGACTCTAATGTCATCATTTGTAGGTTTTATACTAATCGTAGTGTACTAACCAACATTACCACTTAGCCATGAACCCGGCTCATCGTGAACTCCGGGAAAGGAATAGTCTTTACTATTGCTTATTTATATAAATGACGATCATTATTATCATAATTAATCAGTTTTCAATGAATTCAGTTTAATATTATTCATGCGAAAACATTGTACATATTTAACAAACAAATTACCTTTCCCATTAGTGAAAGTAAATACCAATTTTGTTTATCAACTAAAAATGGCCGAATAACCGTGAAAATGTATTAATCAATTCCGCGAGAGAATATTAAACTATACGGGACTCAATTTGTTGTATTTGTTAGGTCACAAAACAAATACGTACGGTACGGGGGAAAAGTGAATTCAATATGCTAACGGGAATAACGTGGAACATCAGAAAACTCAACGTTGAATTGGTTCAGCGTGGAAAAATTCAATCGCACGTTTTTTTTGTGCATATTTTGTTTGGCAACTGTGTTTGGGTTTTCATTTATTTTAATATTTCAAATAGTATATTCAATTAGTAGGTATATTCAATAGTAACATTCAATTTCTTGAATAATTGTGAATAATATACAAGAACTTCTGTGAACTGTGGCGCCACGGTTTCAGGGATTTCCTTCCAAGACATAATTATCTCGACCAAACAGGTACTTACAATATAGGGTTCTTCAAGAAGGGCATTAGAAGGTTTTTGCAGGGTTGGCAGTGCCAGTGTAACGCCCCTGATGTTCCAAAAGTCCATAGGCCGTACGCTTGTCCGCCACCTAAGTGGTATCAAAAAAAACCTGAAGCCCGATGAAATTCCCACACGCAAAAACAGAAACTCTTGAGCACGAACGAGTTGTGATGTTCCTTTGATAAAATCAGGTTTGGAAATATCCATCACAATCTTCTTAACAAAGCAGTCTGTTGAATTCTCACGAATTTTAATTAAAAATCCTTTATAAACCCTGTCAAATCTTCATCTATAATTCACACAGTAGTAGGCTTCACTGCCTAGATTTTGGATAGAACCAGAATTATTATCTCAGTAAGCCTATATCTAATAAATAATTCGCAATACACATGTATCTGGACATATGTCCTGTCCTGACACAAAATCTCTGTATTCTTATCAAAGATTCAATAGTTTGCCAGATTGAATTGAGTCCAGGGTCCTTCGTGTCCGTCATATTACAGGAGACAAGCCGAGATTACGTCGCGTCTTTCCTAGAAACGATATACATTGTTCAATGCCGTAGTATTATTTAGGCATTTCGTGAAATTCTGTTTTGGTTAACTTCATAAATAAAGCCACTATGAAGGTATCAAAAATTGTATAGGTATAGAATCGTTTCTTATTGTTTTATTTTTTTCAATCTCATATTGTAAAACTATTTTACTAGTAACTTTGTTTGTTATTTGATTTTGTAATAAAATGTTGCACAAGAAATACAATTACTTAAAAATCCTGGAAATATGTTCTTGTAAGTCGCGAGAACCACGCATAAAATCGTGCTTTCACTGGCAAAAACCTACCTTCTTACCAATCTGCATGGTTCGCGATGGCATTAATTAATTTTTTTTTATATATAGGACACGTCAATTTGACTTCACCTCGCCTGATGGTAAGCTGAAGGTAAAATCTCAGGAAAAAGGGTCACCATTACATACACGTACCATGTTAACAATGGTGGCACTCAGCTTGACGGCCTCATCAAAAGAGGATTGTCGTCGCAGCATCGCGTGACCCCCACAGGTCCCACTAGTGCTGCGACCGGGCAGGGGGGATGCCCGGCTATGCACTTGCTAACCCTTGAACCACCAGTAATATTTATTTTTTAAGTGAATAGAGGAATTGCTTGTTTAAATATTAGGCAAGTAGTTTTGATGTATCTTTTTATTGTTTGCGATTGCACAGTAATTGTGTTGTGTATTCAACATAATTGTACATAAATATAAAATTACATGCAAAATGCAGTTCTCATCTGAACACAGAGGAACATTTAGATAGCGCTAATAGTACTATTATAGTCGAAACTACAATAGCTGCTTTAGCGAGATAATTCTTGGCGATAAGGCCAGCATTCAGTTTACTTTTTAATCTAACTTAATTGGTTACCTAGTAAAAAATAGCGGGTTAGAAGCACTTGTAACGTCAAAATAAATGATTTAATGACAGAGGAAGCTCGTGTAGTGAGTAAGGAGAGTAACAGATAATGATTGGATCTGGCATAGAGGTCTTCTTGCGAAGTTGCCGTCCCTCGAGCAGTTCATATACTGCTCGAGGGACTTTGCCAATGGATTTCCAGCTTTTTGTCTAAGAGAAACATTGCCGACCAGGTCCAGGACCAGGACCCGTATTCCTTTACTTATTTCTGAAATTTAGTCCAGCGTAAAACAATTTCATTTCATCAAACAATGAATGTGATGTGTAATGTGTATTGTAGAGATATTATGCAATATAGAAGTTCTCAAAGTTCGAGGAGGCAAGTTAATAAGAAAGTTAGCTGTTGATTTGTCACAAATAAATAATGGCACTTATCTACACAAAGAACTTTTTGTGAAGTGTCTGCAAAGTGTTGTTGTTGTTGTTCAAATACCGTCCTGGATGATCACTTTTGCCGATCAAAAAATCATTTAGCATAATAATTGCTTCGACATTGTTTTTATTTATTTATTTAAAAACGCATATCAACAGTATATACACAAGCTACTATTACTTAGGAAAATCCTAATTGGCATGTCCTACACCAATTAAAGATATATTATGCACAACTTTGTCTGATTGTCTTACAAAAATAACAATTGAAATTATTGACAGTGAGAATGAATTGAATGAAAATTTTTAAAGAATTGCATGCTAACTATTTCCAATGATTTTCTGATCGGAAAAAATGATCATTCAGGACGGGGCTTGAACCCGTGACCAGTCCCTTACAGTGTTTCCGTAGTTCGAAAGAATTACGGTAGATGGCTCCACCGGCACCCTAAGCCGTAGAATATATCGGAAAATATCGGGCATCTAAGATAGGTCCAGGTAGCTCAGTTGGTCAGAGCATTCCCCCTGTAAGGGACTGGTCACGGATTCAAGTCCCGTCCTGGATTATCATTTTTTCCGATCAGAAAATCAATGAGAATGAAATTTCATTGAAATACTTTCTTTTGTTTTTAAACGACACTGTGTTTTACACACTGGCATGTTGGAATGCCATCCAGCACAGCCGCTCAGCCGCTCGCATTCATAAATTACTCTGGCAGTAATCCGACGTTGTTCACTATTAATACGACAAAGTTTTGACTTGTACACTTTCGCCCTGCAGCTGCGCTCACAACTGCAAGATAATTACTCTTTGGTCGGTTAAATATGAATAGCGGTTTCGCTTTGGCAGCGAGTTGAAAACTTTTTGCTGAAGTCAGCTTTTATGTACAATGTACAATGGAAATTTACATTGTATTAGTTTTCTAATTTGTAAACCGTTTTGTAAAGTAATTGGTGTACGCTTCATGCAATGTTTGCTTGCTGTTGGACAATTTGTTACTGTGTTACGAACAACTATTTAGTTTGGTTTCTTTTTGCGCAGCTTGGTAACACATTGCTGGTCATTAGTTCCAAGTTCGACTAGTTTTAGTGCAGGCTGCAAGTCTCGTGACGCTGTTATAATAACACAGTAATACAGTGTGATTTCATAGTCGTTTTAGACCCGAAAGGGTGTTACTCGGAATACTATATTAGGTATGATACCATTTTGACATGTCCAAATTGCTGTACGAGTTATAATATAAAAAAAATAACTTGCTGTAATCTTTTTCACTTGTTCGAGTAAAAACATTATTAGACCTTCAATAAAAATTCACTGTCAATTTTTAATGAATTGCAGGCATATTTCGAGTCATGACATGTCGGTGATGGCATTGTCGCGGTCGTCCGGGATGCGTTGTGATTGGTCAGTGTTCGATATTTAAATAAAAAAATATTTTTTGATTTTTAAATTAATACCTAGCTCCAATCGTGCCTAGGAGAGCACGTTAAGCCGTCGTCGGTCCCGGTTATCATACAAACATCTATGGCAATCGTTACGGGTAGTTGGAGACCTAAAAATTCCAACAACAACACGGTCTAGCTGCAATGCTTCGATATAATGTCATCATTGGGTTGTGAATGGCAGATTATGGCAGTCGCTTCACGGAAAATATCGGGGTCCAGCCTAATCCGCAGTTAACACTGGTAAAGCGGACCGCAGACTCCGAGGTGAAAGCTTTGGATACGACTGGGATTAACGCTAGGTTGAAAAAGACCTAGCTCCAATCGATCCTGTAATCGAAACTGTGTCCAAAATATTTCGGTCCATAACGACTATAAAATCAGTGTGTACAGGGGGACTCTATGGGGTCTATTGCATTTATTTCACACAACCTACGTCAAGCAGGGCAAGCATTCCTTCCCACACAAGTTAAAATTAAATTCTCGCCATGACCCACATCTAGTGACATTCAAACTTGTTACTGGGGACTTCGGCCGACCGTGGGCCTTGTACATGGGTGCACATAAAAATGTAATAAACACCGATGTAAGGGTAGCAGCTTATTGGTTAAGGAGCTGTTTTTACCAAAGGGTAGCGGGTTCAAACTTCACAGAACTTTTCGTTGATGATTTCAGGATCAGTATTTTGATTGCAACCCATTTATGTCCCACTGCTGGGCACGGGTCTCCTCTCCTCTAATGAGAGAGCTGAGAGGGTTTAGACCTTAATCCACACACGATGTCCTAATGCGGGTTGGCGGATCGGACATGTCTATAGAATTTCTTCTAGGACATGTGGGTTTCCTCACGATGTTTTTCCTTCACCGTCAGCAGATGGTAAATTATGTGCTTAGCACATATAAATTCCGCAAAGTGAAAAAGTACCGTCCGGCTGGATTCGAACTCGATACCTCTGAGTAGAGGCCGCGTCCTTATCCAGTCAGCCATAATCGCTTGTAGTCTATACCTACTATTATAAAATTGTACAGTAGCTGTGTCTGTACATTGGCTGGAGGTGACATTGCCTAACCAACATTAACTACTGTTGCTAACATCTTATAATTAAATAAAACATTCGTTGCTCCTCAAATATTCTCAAAGTAATATGTAAAGTTAAATCTCAGAAATAAATATGAGGCTAATAGAAAGAAACTCATAATTTTTCATTAAACTGAACATAAAAAAGCAGACCAAACATTTCGCCGAGATGAACGTAGTTTGTTTTGTAATAAAGATAAAGAAGATCTTTTAATAAGGATTTTCTTTATTATTTCTTTCAATATTAATAAGATTAGTTCTCTTTTAATAGATATTTAACTTTCAGACTATTAACGTCTTTGTAATTTATACTGTTTGCAAGATAAGCTAGACCGCAATTTAGCAATTTACGCTGTCACATGACCTTATGTAAAAAAGCATACTTAGGACAGTCGATTACCTTAAAGACAAAAATGTCTGGTTTGAGCATGGTGCAGGCCCCTCCTAGAATGCTAAAACGCTACAACTACAGCATAATATTGTAGTAGGCACGCGACCTTTTTTTACTATATTTATATCTACTTATACTACGGGGGCAGAGCCATGTACCTAGTATGTTCTAGAATATTTCTTGTAAGTGCGAAAACTTCAACGGGTACCATCTCACCTCACCTGGGCTTGTGAATGAGGTGGTTATGTCTGAATTGAATCGACTAGGAGTGAATTTCATCAAAGAAAGGAACTGCTAATAAGTAAGTGTAAGTGTAAGAGGACACGACGGTATCTCCCGTCCGTAATGAGCTGTCCGACTGGGGTAGTACCCCCGCGTACAGAAGACCGCGGCCGTAATAACCATCGTGTTGTGTTCCCACCGGTAAGTAGGGAGCCAGAGCTCACTATAACCCTTTTCTCCCCACCCCTTTTTAGCCTCACATTAATGATTTTTGTGACGTGATTGGTTCACTCTGTCCACAGTACAGATACCGGCACGTAAATTTGCCAGACGCGTCATATGCGCAAAGGTCGATTTTTAGGTCCCCTTTGACGTATGAGCGGGTCGCGGGAGACGCGGTTGCGCCGTCGCGGACATATGATTGGTCCGTCACTTGACGGACCAATCAGATGTCTCCGAGAGACGTCTTGTAGCGAATCAACGTTCCGTTCGTTCGTACTTAGAATCATTTGATTGGCTCAAAGTGCACGATGCGCGAACTTACCCCAAACCTGGCCAAGTTACGTGCCTGTATCTGTACCTACGTGAGTACAGCCAACACTATCGAAATTCAAGGGTAGGTACTTCCCTTAATTTTATATTCTGTGGTAATGAGCATTCCCATCACGTGGATGATATAAAAACTCAATGCAATGGCAGCGCTACGCACCACGTGTGGTACTTGAGCGAACTAAATTGCGGTTCCACGTTTAAAATTATTTAATTATAGAACGTAACGGTTATACGGCACGTGACTATTTGCTAACTCACTTGTATGAATATTATTATAAGTGTGATTACAGGAATCTGCGCTGTTAGTACAAAAACTCCCTCCTTTACCCCTCTACCCCCTCCCATTACCTCCTACTCCCCTCCATTTCCATAGGCCATTTCCCATCAGGTGGCCCGTGTGCTTGTCTGCCACCTATGTTGTAAAAAAAATCTACGGGATTTTAAAATGGAACACGAAAGTTTAATAAGTTACTACTACAAATTACTGAACGGATTTTGCGTTTGCTTGCGTTTTTTTAATGTCAATCAGTTGAAGTGTCCTTAACGAAGTTAAAAACGGATGATTTTTATAAGAAACCGGACTATCCGGTCCATAACCGGACATCTGGCAACTCTTGCTATAGGTATGTTTGATTGCAATCTGTTGAGTAGAACCAGCAATTTGAAAAAAAAAACGCGAAAACCGGACGCGGGCGGAGTCTCGGGCTAGTATTGGATAATACTCATTTTCACAAAATGAACGTAGGGTTTGACCAATTAATCAACTCAAAATAATCGATTAGATTAATGACTTCTCAAAGTTTTGCCAAGCATCGATTATAACTCAACTGGGTTCTGTTTAAAACACTTTTTCAAACTTGGAATGCGCAAACGATACTATCGTACTCGCAAAGTAACGATAAATCGAGTGATTCGATTATAATTTGCAAACTTTCGAATGAATTAAGACCTACGATTGGAGTTTAAATAAGAAAAGGGACGGAAAGTGTTTGGAGAATGAAAGAATATGCAAAAAGGTCAATCTGTTACTGTAATAGTCGATAAAGGTTATGAAAAAACTAAATTGAAGTTGGAGAATTGTTAGGGGCGCCAGTGAAGAGCAAATTTATTGAGGGTTTTATTTGAAAATTAGATTAGAAATGGATTATCTTGAGAGCGCCATTTTTATGTTATGATGGTTTGTGAAATGGTCCATTTGCTTCTAGTTTTAAATATTTTTGATTTTAACGTTTTGTAAGTGCCGCATTTAATGGGAGTTTGAATGTTTTTTTTATACTACTTAGTTGGCAGACAAGCGCACGACCCACCTGGGCCTCGATTCTGCTAAAAGCAAACCACTGTAATACCACTGACACTCTAAAAATGCTATTTAATTGTAGACTTTACCGTTATACAGTTAAAGTCTAAAATCAAATGAAAAATATTCATTTAACTTTTTCATTCGCTCTACAAAATATCATTAGACTTTAGACTTTAATCTGATACCAATAAAGTCTACATTTAAATGGTATTTTTTAGAGTGTTAGTGGTATGTCAATGGTTTGTCTTTAGCAGAATCAAGGCCCTGATGGGAAGCGGTCACCGTGGGCAATTGACGTGTGCAACATCTGAGGTGTCACACGCACGCTGCCGACCCTGGAGGGGTAAGGGGATTAAGGAGTTTGGGCGGGTTTAGGGGGGGGGGGGGGGTTAAATATGAAGCCGAAAGTCTTTGTTTATTTCACTTCTGAATTTAAAACTAGAACGCATTGCAGCCAGACCCTAGCACTAGACTAAAAGTAAAGGAAATTAATGAGATGGAAAGACAAGCACTCAACTCATCCATGGATGTATAAAACCTGTGGATGCAACGTGTCGAAGAAGCAACTAACAACACTAGAGTCGGTCAGCTGGCTGGCGTACAAATCAGCAAGCACACACTCACATACCAGTAAGACATTACGTGGAAAACGTCATTAATTTGATTCAATGAGTTTACGTGGTGAAAAAAAAAACGTTGTAAAACCATAATGAGAAAAAGAAAAAAAAACCAAGGAAACACATTTCAATCAAATTTGGGATTCAACCAAGTTTGTTGATTAATTCACTCACACATGGTTAGCCACCGCCATTTGAGTCACAGTCTCGTCTTCGATGCGTTGCTTCTTTAGGTTTTATTCGTCCATGCACCTACCGTAGTGCGCTTTTAAAAATAATATAAGAACGGTAAATTAAATTTTGCTGGTTAGAATACGCTGTATGAAAAAGTGAAGTTTAAAAGTATGGTTTTTAAATGTGGGTTTTAAAATATAATATTTGGATTTGGTCAAATTTTAATGATCACACCCCGGGCCATCTCCGGCATCGAGATTACCCCCTTTTGGGTTGTACCTATCTTTAGTTAAGTTTTTTTTTTATTCATGATAGGCTTACGTTTGACCTCAATCTCACCTGATGGTCACTTACCATCAGGTGAGATTGAGGTCAACTACTCTTGGTCTCTCTCTTAAATGTTCTGAATCTGATTAATATACGTACTTAGTCTCCCTTTACCGGGATGCCCATTCACTCGTGTTTCGTCAATCTTCTTTCATCCATCCTCTCTACATGTCCGAACCAGCATGCCTTTCTCTATCTTGGTCACTACATCTCCAACCATACTACAACGTTCTCTTATCACGCTATTTCTCACTATACACTATAGTGGAGATGGACCACAATATTTAATTGTACTCCATCCTTTTATATAGTTCGTTCAATAAATTTCCCACCTTTAACCTCTACATTAAATTCCCTCTAACTAAAGTCGGGTACTCAATCTGGGCCCCCACCAACTTACTTTATAATCCTGCCAGTTCGGTTCGTCGCCCCTAATCTAAATAAGTTGGAGCTTACATCCGATATTTCATAGGCGGCGAGGGAGAATTCACATAGGCTATATTATTAATTAACATCTGTACGAAATTATGCTTGTATGTAGCTAGTTTCCTTAAATAACTAGGCTTGATATATGAGAAAATATTAACTACTACCTACTATAAATATTGATTAAGTTTCAGGAGAAGTTTGTGGGGACGGAAGAGTGTATTTTTTTATACCACTTAGTCCCACCTAATAGGTCACCGTGACCTATGGAGGTGTGCAACACTCTCACTCACACTAGCGCTGCCAACCCTGCAAAAACTTTCTAATGCGCTTCTTGAACAACTCCGAACTATAGATGTTTGTAATTTTTTCACACAAAAAAGGCTAAACGGATCTTGTTAAAATTTAGCACAGACGTAGATTAAAGTCTCGAATACGAGGTACATAGGCAAAATTTTATCCCGGGAATAGATTCTTGTGGGTTACGAGGGCGGGATTACTATTTCATGAAGGTGTAGTCGCAGAGAATTGCTAGTGAAAGGAGTTTTTAATTACTTAATTATTACGCAAGAACGGCTGGAAGGGATTGGCTGATAATTTGCAGTACTATCAAGAACAGGACATAGGTTTTTTTACCTCAAGACTAATAACAGGATAGAAGTAGAAATAAATATTCTACGACATTCTAGAACGAGAACAGGATCAGTATTGCACGTGGCTGGATTCCTTCAGCTAAATTTCATTGTAGCTAATATTTTATACTTACCTACTAACTTTTAAACTTTAGCGTTCCATGATATACTAATAATTATTGTTGTTTATACTTAGCCAAGTTGAGAAGGCGGTAGGTACTTCCCCGGTTGAGCCAGGCCATTCCTATTGAGGAAAGCTGAGGGCTAGACCTAGGATGCAATAGCATTTGTAACAATCTGAACGTACACAATTTACATCTCTGAACAGAAAACAAACACACATAATGGGATTAATACACTCACGCCGCCATTTTTAATCATTGCGTTTGGGTCAACGAAAATTAAAAAGTCTAAAGCAACTTATATTTTTATTTTGGCAACGAATTCTTTAGGAGCGGTCGCCTACTCGCTGGCTGTGACAGCGCAAAATTAAATCCTATTTGGGAGGGTAGCACTTATTAAAATCTGCCCGAAAAACTGCTCTTTTAGTTCACAATGGGCAATCCAGTGGCGAAACGGGCGAGCTAGCTGAGCGAGCTCGGGGAGGCCGAGGCGCACGTTTCAAGCGCCTGGCGATTTAGTTATTATCTGTTTGTTGGTTAAGTATGTAAGCATTTTTCCAGTTTTCAAGACAATTTTTGAATTTCCATTCCATTTTTAAATGTGCGAATTGAAATTGAATTGACGTTCTTGATGATGAAGATCTATGATTCTATAACACGTGCGCTATAAGTTGAGACCTGACCGGTCAGGTCTCAACTTATAGCGCACGAGTAGTAATAATTTTAGTGATAATTAATCAACCAAAGCCCCGATTCTGTTAAAGGCAAACCACTGTCATGCCACTGACACTCTAAAAATGCTATTTGATTGTAGATTTTACTGTTATACAGTTAAAGTCAAGTCAATCAAATGAAAAAACAATCATTCAACTTTTTCATTCGCTCTACAAAACATCATTAAATTTAATTTTAGTCATTAAACTGATAATTGACATGACAGTGGCTTGTTTTAGCATAATAGAAGCCCATCATGGCTGATGTCCCGCTTGCGATTGGAGATCTTGGTAAAGTACAAATTACGGTACTGTGTTGCAAGCTTTAAATATTTAGCACATGCATTTCCTCTCTCCCATGACAATTTGATAGTTTCAGTATAGTGTTCACAATAAAACGAGTCACTTAACTCAGTTCTTAATTGATTTTTTATCACGTGAACCGATTACAATGATATTTTCATTGGAAGTATAAGACGATTGGAAAATTCAGGAGTTCCTCTTCTTAGCTTAGAGGATGGTCTCATATAAAGAACAATGGCAAAAAATTGTCTGTTAATTTAAAAACGCCCCTAAATATTAGTTATGCCAAAGTAATTTATTGTTTATTTTGCGATTTTACTAGTATCTAAATGTTCCAATTAAAGCCGGAGTTAAATCTACATTTTAAAAGATTTTTAACGATTATTTGCAGCCGTGACACCCGTGAGACGCGTGATCCAGCCAATCACAGCCAATGAAACCGTGCGTTCAGTCCATAGATATAGTTATATTATCTATGAATATAGTCGTAGCTTGTCACTTTGACAGATCACAGAATACTCTGCGCTTTTTTGTCGAAAGTGTTATTTTGTGTGTTTTTCTGATTTTCTTTAATAATTCTGACCGTGGACTGTTTTATGGACTCTGATTATTTCCTCGTGTGACTATTGCGTACCCAAAGGACTCTTGATATTGCTTTTGCGTGACCTTGTGCTATTCCCTACTGGATTGTTTATTTGTGAATTGGATTTGTTGTTTTTCGATTATGGGAGATCGTGGGAGACAATTGAGGCCTACGCGCACTGTAGGTTGTTGCGCTCACGTCATGACCCTTGTTTGGTATTTAGGATGGGCCAGACATCAAGAATATATTACAGCACCAGCAAGGTACCTTGATGAAATTGTAGTTAGAGATGATGAAGAATAAAATAAATGAAAAAATAGTGGTTTTTATTTTTCTTTCTTGACATGACTCACGATCATATTGACAACAAATCGATACCCCACACCCCACTCCTGTATGTACCTATACCAACCTATACCTACTAAAAAGTTTCTAACAAAAGTAGACCTTGTCAAACGTGTAGGTATAATAAATGTATTATTCAATTAAATAATAGTTCTGACATATCAGTATCCGAGAAACACTTCAGTAGGTTATTTAATCTGTGGTCACCATAGTGTTTGAACATATAGATAGGTACTTGTATTATATGTCTGTGATATGGCGAGACTAATTACTACAACAAAACCTAACAATCAAAACACAATATCTTTATTTTCCGGCTCTCTCGATGGAAAATGAATTCACTTATGGAATCTACTAGTAAAGCTGCAACGTTCGACATATTTTTCATTTACGGGCGCTCATTTTTTGTGTTAGACAATTGCTAGTAAGGAAATCTGCCATTGTTCTTTAGTCAACATTGATAATGGATGAAATTCATGAAAAAGTCATGCAATTTGCAAAGGTTTATGTAGTTTCATATAATTTGCATTGGCAAATTTAAAGAGGGCTGAAGTCAGATTTTCTATATTTATAACTAGGTATCATTTATCACAAAACCTTTAGTAGCATTTTTTATTATATTGCATTCGGATTCTTATTCACCAAACAATTGAAACCACAAGACACCCAACCCCTTGTAGTTACCAAAACCACATCGGAACCACCAAGCAATATTCAGCATACAATGTTAACACACGCCTCCGCTTGATATTTACGCGCCACAAACGTTAATATTAAACGTTGTATTATTAAATTAATTCCCGGATGTCGTCATCGGGACGTGAAATACGGGAACAGATAATATTGTCCGTTGTTTTACAAGCGCTATAACTGTTTGGTTGTAAAGCTGAGCGTGCACTAGGAAACTTACGCTGAAGATAACGCTACGATTTCTAGGCGACAATAAGGACGTCAAAATTTCAGCCCGCCTGATGGTAAGCTAAAGGGGGGGGGGGGAGAGGGGTACAGTGAGCTGTGGTTACGGCGGCGGGAACACAACACGATGGTTATTATGCAATTATGGCCGCGGTGTTCTGTAGTGCGGAGGTACTACCTCAGTCAAACTGCTCATTTCGGACGGGAGATACCGTAGTGTCCTACTTCCTTCGAACTATAACGACTATAATTTTAATCAAAGAATAGTCAAAGTCAAAAATTATTTATTCTGCATAGACCATTAAATGCGGCACTACAAAACGTCAAAATTAAAATATTTAAAATTAGAAGAATTTTCTTAGTCCAGATACAAAATATTAATTTGAGTAACATAGTTATATGAATACGAATAGTTTAGACGTACATCGTATGCTCGCTAGTGTGTGCTGTACGTAATTGTATATTACTTGTAGAAACTAGCGAATATTTGCGTTGAAACCAGCAACTTTAGTGTTTATTGTTCTCGTTGAAATAACTGATGTAATATCGGGATTTTGTGATCGTCGTGTTTTGTTAAATAGTAGTGCCGCTGTTTGTGAAGTGAAGTGTTATACAGAATTATTGGTATTAGGTACTAAGAAGAAAGGAATTACTTCGGCAGTAGTCATCATTCTCTGAACCTTTTCCCAACTCAGTTGGGGTCGGCTTTCCAGTCTAACTGTGAAGCGGCTGAACTTCGATATTTTCCGTGGAGCGACTGCCATCTGACCTCCACAACCAATGGTCATTATGACCAATGGTGATATCGAAGTTCCAAGTTAGACTGGTTGGACTTTTGTGGGCTCCAACTACCCGTAACGACTGCCATAGATGTTTGTATGGCAACCATGACCGACGTCTTAACGTGCTCTCCGAGGCACTAATAAACCTGCGATACACACATAACTTTGAAAAGCATCGAAAAGTCATTGGTGTGAGCCATGGTGAACCTGGGATCGAATCCGAGACCTCGTCTCAGTAGTCCATTACCGAAACCACTAGGCTTCGACAGTATTATGTAACTTAAATAACGAGTATAATAAGGATACTTACGAAAGCCGTAACATGAAATTTCGCTTCATAGAGCATTTTTAATCGATTTTTCTGTACTGAGATGTTTCATTATTGCGATGTTGTTGCATTTTTCAACCTTGCAGTCTACCCTACACGTACTAGGCTAGCAAAAAACGACAATATGAATAGCCATCATTTTCAAGAATGTGTTTAGTATTTTCAAAATGGCACCGCCTTCGAAGAGATTTTTCAACTCTCTTGTAAAATTTATTTAGGGTTTTGATATAACACAGCCGATTTGTGTCCAAGGCCAAACAAACACCAACGAGAGGCTGGCCACGCGTAAAAATAGATACTTAGAAATGGGATAGGGCTGTATGGCCCTATATAGATTAGAGGTGGAACCAACCTCACCTGCCCTTCGGAATATCTGCTGAACAACTGATGTACAGAAGTTCAGATGATAATCATTACTGTAACAGTTATCAACATTGCTTTGCGAAATTAGGGCTTAACTCTACAGAGCTATAATTTACTCTCGACTTCACAATGTTCTCCACTGATTACTGGAGTAAACCTACATAGCTTTAGGCTATTATGTAAAGGCTCATAATACACGTGCCTGATATTGCAAACTTTGTTATAACGCAAAGGATAATCCTCAGGACGCTGTCTCCGATGCACGGGTACCAGGCGAACATAAACAGAAGCATGTTTCGCGAACGCTTTGTGTAGAACAACATGATGGCCGCTGTACCAGTCAAGTTATGTGAGTAAATGTTTGAGTTTTAGATGATAAGTCTGAAATTCATATAAATTTTAGCTGATATATCTTATCAGGGATATAATGGACCCGTGTGCTGGCTATCTCTTTTATGTTCTATAGAGGTTCTTTGTAAAGGATAGAGATGGATGACCACAAGTGTGCTCCATAAACAGTGGGAATCACATCGTTTGGTTAATAAGTAATCAAATTCAGATACAAATGTTGTAAACATAATAGAAACATCAATATCTAGTCTGATTTATTAATTTGAATGATAGTTACAAGAATTATTCGTGACTTGCTATGTGATTGCGAAGTGTGAAGGTGAAATTGTGGTTAAACGCGAGCCCATTACAAAAAAAAAACATAATATTAACAGCTTGTATTTTAAATAGAAAAGAACTTAACTTTCGTTTTTTTTCATTGAGTTATTAGTTGGTTTTCAGTCAAACAAAGCCAGAGGCACGAATTATTAAAATTTATTAATATTAGCCTAACAAGAATGAACGATTATACGATATTAATCCTCAATCATGTATGTTAAAGATAAATAATCATGCATCATTTTATCTCACAGAGTCGTAATATTTCGAAATGGGCAATACTTATTATAACTTAAAGATAGATTGACATAAAAAATGCAATGTTTGAAACAATTTCTGACGACCTCTGTGGCGTAGCGGTAGTGCATGCGACTGCTACGCAGGGGGCGCGGGTTCGATTCTCGCTCAGTGCAAATATTTGTATGCATGAATATGTCTATTTGCATTGGTCTGGGTGTTTCTATGTATAATAAGTATGTATTTACAAAAAAAAAAAAAAGTATATAAGTATGTTTATCAGCATTCTAGAACCCATAACACAAGCTAGTTAAACTATGCTTACTTTGGGTCTAGAGGGCGCTGTGTAGAATGTCGTAGAATATTTATTTATTCAATTATTTATTTCTCGAAAATGTATGCGTCAATTTTACGCAGATTATCTTACTAGGGTTAATAAATAATCGCTAAATACATATTTTTTACAAGTATACATCTTTTCGCAAACACTCAAATTGCAAATCAAATTTTTCGATATTCGGTGAAAGACAGAGCCTACTCATTGTACCCAATCAAAACACGATTGAACAGAAAATATTATCGGAATATTTACGCACAGATTTCGCCATTTTTTCTAAACCCAAGATACACGTGTGCCTCACATAGAATACTAATGTGGGGTGTGGCGACGTAGTAAGGTTTGCACCTTTGATATAAAAGGTGGTATCTGTGAATGGGATGGCATTTAGAACTCATAAATTTGGACCCATGCATGGATATGACTTATCAAAAAGCATTATGTCAAAGATATGCGTGATAAGTTTGCCTTAATATGTGTTACTTCGAGTTTGTGATAAGATATCCTTAGTAGTGTCATAGCAGATTTAAGTCACTTGGGTCGCTTCAACCAATAATCTAGTCTGGATGAAGGTACCCTTAAATTTTATCATTTGTAACTGTTAATTTATTGTGTGATTCTAACTACGATATACCTTTTTATTCGTGCGGATTATTTTTTATACTACTTAGGTGGCAGATAAGCGCACGGTCCACCTGATGGGAAGCGGTCACCGGGGCCTATTGACGTGTGCATTATCAGAGGTGTCACACTCGCGCTGCCGACCCTAGAGGGGTAGGGGGTTTGAGGAGTTTGAGCGCGGTTGGGGGAGATTGGGGAGATGGCTACCCTTCTTACCAGCGGGAACACAACACGTTCGTTATTATAGTTATTATGGAAATTCGGTGGGTATGTCGGACTCTAACCGACTAACACCGCACGCTGTCTTGGGTCTACCGACGCCGCGGTGTAAGATAGCCCAAAGATTTTTTTATATATAGGACACGTCAATTTGACTTCACCTCGCCTGATGTTAAGCTGAAGGTAAAGTCTCAGTAAAGAGGGTCGCCATTACATACATGTCCCTCCCTCATTTCCCTCGCAAACTACAATACAATTATACTCGTTAGTACAATTTCAATATCACTATACAGACATCTCAAATCCGATGTCAAACATCAGCTTCAGACTAGTCTCAGATAACTTATTAACGTTCATAAACAACAGAATTATTCAGCTCAAAGATTAACACAGTGTATTAATTAATTGCTAGTGGGTATATAATTATAGTGAGCAATAGGTAGGTAAGTGGATTCTGTACTCATTTACAATTCATTTGACGTTTAATCTCCGGCCATGATGAACAGGCACCAGTCGAACGCACTCAAGTATTAATGAAGAGACGCCTGTGATAAATGATGAGGGTAAACTGTAAACTTATATGGTATACTAGTCTATGCCTTTGGCTCCGCCCACGTGGATGTCAGATTTTGCGTTTTTTTTTACTATATCTCCGGTACTACTTAACCGATTGTGATCCAATTTACCTAATATGTTTTTTTTTATTACCAAATTATACATGTAGGTACAGTGAAAATATTTATAAACTACTACGGTTTGTGCCTAATGCTACTTGTCTACTAAATTAGGTAGGTACAACTTCAATAACATTTATTTAGATAGGTAGGTAACCATTATATTTTTTTTACATACTTAGTACTTTTAGTAAGATTTTAAGTCTAACTTAGAACTTCGATATCGCCATTGGTCATAATGACCATTGGTTGTGGAGGTCAGATGGCAGTCGCTCCACGGAAAATATCGAAGTTCAGCCGCATCACAGTTAGACTGGAAAGCCGAACCCAACTGAGTTGGGCAAAAGGTTCAGAGAATGATGATTTTAAGTCTGACTCAGGATCTTAAATTTTTTTTTATATGACTTAGGTGGCAGACTAGCACACGGCCCACATATGATCATGGACATATAAATCCTATGAACGGAACGCGTTGTGGAATACAACAGAATGACGACACTAAGTCAGCTCATTTGCTTTTACATACAAGCGCACACCTTAGTCATCCATTATGCGGCAAATTCAATGTCATTCGGTCAGTTAAAGTAGCTAAAAAATACACCATGTCTTATATAGTGAAACAATGTAAAAAATCGTAGTGACAGCAATAAAAGAAATTCCAGGCATTTCAGTCAAGTTGCTACCCAAAATTTACTCACACGTGGTTCACCACCGCCATTTTGACCCAGTCTCGTCTTTAGTGCGTTCTGTCTGTAGGTTTCATACGTATATAATATCTACGATATATAAATATTGAGGCAATATCTGTTTTCCTAAATGACTAAATTCAACAACACTTCGGCTGTAAAATATCGTTACTTTGCAATCAGTTCGTGTGAATGTGTACACGTGTGAGTTCGTTTGACTATGCAGTATTGTATGTGTGTGTGGGTGTGTGTGTGTGTGTTTGTGTGTGTGTGTGTGTGTGTGTGTGTGTGTATCTTGTGTATGAGTTTGTGTGATTATATAGACGTGTGTTACGTAATACTTCAAAGATAAATGACACGTCTCTGTGACGTGTGAGAAACTTCTGTGAATTGTTTTTGAAGGGATGTTGAAATTGATGTCGTGCCAAGTTTAATAATTTTGTAGAAAGTTGTACAGCCGTGTGGATTTCGTGAAATTAATAATTGCAATGTTGTGTTTTTGTACGATCATGAGATCTTTAGTCTGATCCTACGGTAAAGGATCGTGAAATAAGACTAGCTTCTTGCCAAAGTTCATGATTCTAGATTAACGGGTCCTTTGCAATTATCTGAATATGGTGTAGTTGCAGTTGTATCTTTTCATTACATAGACCCAGAAGTTTGATTTTTTCACGGTTTCAAGACATTTCAGACTTGAGTATTTGATACTAATTTCAACTTAACATCTCCACGTATTCCTGAGTAAAAAGTCTTGAACAACAGAGACGGGCAACGAGGCAACCATTTTTTCATACTACGTAGGTGGCAGACAAGCACACGGCTCACTCTTTTCATTTCATTTTCATTTTCTAGGAGGGAGGGGGGGGGGAGGGTACAGTGAGCTCTGGCCACCCTACTTACCGCCGGGAACACAACACGATGGTTATTATGGCCGCGGTCTTCTGTAGGGTGGAGGTGCTACCCCACGGACTGCTCAGTTCGGACGGGAGATACCGTCCTGTCCTACCTCCATTAATTCCGCTTCCAATTAAGTGGGCCGTGTGCTTAATACAAAGAAATTTAGGTATATATATAATACAAAAATTAAACTGTGTATTTTCTTTCTCTGCCCTCGTAGAACAGACCCTCATTTAATACTAACTGTATTGTCAAGGAAATTAGAGCAAGGAACCAGAAACTTTCAAGACCAACACAAACGTAATTAGCGTCTTATTGTTATTCACTCTATCAGCAATTCAATGAAGGAGCCACCCGAAATACACTAACCTTTCTTTGAAACGAGATCAGGGTAATAATGAACTCGATGCCATCTTGTTTTTTTCCCCGAAAACAGACATACAGTCGATCTAAAAGATGTTAATTTTATTGTGCTAATTTAGTTAGACTTGTTAATTAAAGTTGGAGACAACGCCCGATGAAATTAGTGACTGCGGGCCAAATAAAATGATAAAGTGAATCTGCATTCGGACGATTCATGTGCGATATGGAGAATTTTTATTATATTAAGCTCAATCTTACCTTTTAGACTTTTCTGTATTAGCTGTAAAGAACTAAATCACAGAATAACTATTTATATATTGGTTTCTGTGATTTAGTTATCGCACATCACATTTGTCCGCCGCGGTAGCCTAGTGGTTTGGGTAATGGACTGCTGAGACGAGTTCTCGGGTTCGATCCCAGGTTTACCATGGCACACACAAATGACTTTTCGATGCTTTTCGAAGTTATGTGTGTATTTATCGCAGGATTATTAGTGCCTCGGAGAGCACGTTAAGCCGTCGGTCCCAGTTGCCATACAAACATCTACGGCAGTCTTTACGGGTAGTTGGAGCCCACAAAAGTCCAACCAGTTTAACTTGGAACTTCGATATCGCCATTGTTCATAATGACCATTGGTTGTGGAGGTCAGATGGCAGTCGCTCCACGGAAAATATCGAAGTTCAGCCGCATCACAGTTAGACTGGAAAGCCGACCCCAACTGAGTTGGGAAAAAGGTTGAGAGAATGATTATGATGACATCATATTAGTCCGAATGCAGATCCACTTTATAAATTTTATTCGAACCGTAGTTAAAAACTACGCTAAAATGTCCAATTATGTATAGTCAACTTGGGCCTTAGCATGACGCTTTTATAGCAATTCAAATTGGGGATGCACTCCAACTCAGGGAGAGAGATGGAGCTATTCACCATGTATTTCCTGAGTTGAACTGCATCGCATTTGAAGGCCGTACCTTGTCAACCTTGTCACGATTGAGTGGTCCAAAGCAAAAACTAACTGTATCTTTAATACCCGCCAAAGTATCTGCATTTATAATACCTTATGGTATTTTCATTTTCATGACCTACCTAATCGAAATAAGCGAGTACTTTTTTGCTTAAACCAATAACTTTAAAATAGTTTCATAGACACAAACATCGTGTGTTCTGTCAAGCAGCTTAAGCTACTAAGTAAACGTTTATGGTCCTTCGGCTGGATTTTAATGAAGTAGAACTGAGGTTCTCTGATTGCAAGATTAACTATTGTATAACATTACACATTCTACCGTTCTGTGTACTGTCTCAAGCAGCTTATACTGTTACCTACGCAGACAAGTAACAGTACATTTATGGTCCCTCGAGCCGGCTATTAATGAAGGAATAGTGAGGTTCTCTGTATGAATAACTGTTGTCTAACAATATTACACACAGTTCCGTCGCGTGTACTGTACTGAGTCGTCGTAATCCTCATATTTATCTGTTGGCCGCAGCTCCGAGTTGCTAATTATTCCTGCCAGACAGACAGACGGTACACACAATGTGTTATGTCACAAGCTTAAAATTATTCATTTGTTTGCTTGAAATATGATGTAATTGCGGATTGAACTAATGGCGCAGTGGTTTATGTAGTCGTTTTAAATTTGCCAACTGGTAGTAAGGCATAGTGCTAATTCCCAGTTCGATTTCAGCCCAGGTTCAATATTGTGGGTGCGGGCCGGAACCTCCACGGGGTGCGGGCCGGAACCTCCACGTGGTGCACCTGGGCAACGGAGGCGAGCAGCGCCTCCCACTCGCCACGGGAGACGCTGCTGCCTGCGGCCAATCCGGCCGGGGTGGGAGTGGCCCTCTAGAGGGCTGCTCCGAGGCTCTCCACGTGTCCCTCTGACTAGCAGATGGCACAGTGGGGAGCGAGCGGGGGGCGAGCTGATTGTCTGCGCGCCGACGGTTGGGTGACAGGACGGCCTCCTGTCACCCTACACCCCACCGTCAGCGAAGTGGCGCGATGCTCGCCCCACCCCCCCTTTCGGGGGGTCGAGGGGGCCATCTTAAAACCGTAGATGGCCCGGGGTCAGCTGGGGTGCGAGGGATATGCCCATTGGGTAACCTTACACCCCGGTTACTAAGGCCCGAGACGGCGTGCGGTTTTAGTCGGTTCGATCCCGACATAACCACCCCCGATGGCCGACGGGGGTGGTATCCATGGGGATTTCCGCACGATAAAAAAAAAAAAAAGGTTCAATATTGTCATTGCTTCACCATGGAAGGAGACAAGTCCCTCCTCTCTCTGTGTGTGTGTGTGTGTGTGTGTGTGTGTGTGTGTGTGTGTGTGTGTGTGTGTGTGTGTGTGTGTGTGTGTGTGTGTGTGTGTGTTATAAGATGCCGGCTAGTGATGACACATTGTATAATTTATTTGATTAGGTTTCAAAACATGGATAGATGATACAATGGTACTAAATTTTTGTCAAAGGCGAAGATCTTGGGTTCCATTGTTATACAAAATAAATGGTCACAAGGCAATATATACGTAAATTTTGTAGAGGAGATCGTGCCTCCCAGACTACTTATATTTTGTTTTGAAGCTAATTTGACCTACACTGGCACGAATGTGACTCAGAATATTAGGATCAATAACATATATCTATACCATATCTTAATATATATAAATCTCGTGTCACAATGTTTGTCCTCAATGGACTCCTAAACCACTTAACCGATTATAATAAAATTCGCACACCATGTGCAGTTCGATCCAACTTGAGAGATAGGATAGTTTTTGAAACGGATTTCGACATCCACGCGGGCGGAGCCGCGGGCAACAGCTAGTATCATTATAAAATTGTAAATTAGCTATATTGGAGATATTAAAAAAGTTCTTGGGTTATGTTAAATTATCGATTCTGAATAATTTTGCATTAAGCAGCAAACCATCTGATGGAATGATTAAAATCTTTGACTTTCGTAGAATTTATTTTTGCAAATAAACAAAATAGCAATAGCATAAATGAATAAATTGAAACATTTACACCGTCGACAGCTTGTAATTGTTTTGGTTCTCTTTTGCGCAAAAATGTGTCATGTCCATTGAAGCAATATGAAAATACAAAAATTTGGTATGAAGGCAAGTACGAAGTTGCAAGTTTACGTGTTGTGAAAATTGTTGCGAAGAAAATAAATACAACATTCAATTTGGGTGACGATATCATTTCGAAATTCGTTCATATTCGTATTCCATTGTGGCGATGTTTGTCGCAATTTGCGAATTTCAATTACTTGTGGTAAGGTTTGAAATATCATTTTTATTCATTCTAAAGGTTTCAGAAGTGTTATCCTTTCAATAATTTTACATTAGCGAACATAGTTGTTGAAACCATCCCTAAAATAGTATATTACTCGTATTAAATTAAACGTATTGGAATAATACGTATAACTTGAATTGCTGTAGCTAGAGCAGCTTTTTTCTCACAAATTTTATTAATAAATACCGTAGTTCTACAAATCCCCGCTATTAAATCTCAGCGCGGCGTCCGCGTGTTAATTTAATAACCAGTTCAGGCAGGTTTGTTCCAGTAATATTGGTCTGGTAATAACTGGAATGATCCGGATTAAACGCTGCGAAATCTTTTAAAATACAATTTAGTGTGCACCTAATAAGTAATTCTGGATGGAATCTTTTGTTATCGAGGTCGTTTTTTTGTTAAAATCAAATATCTGGTAGGAAAATGAGTTCTTGCGTACGGTAGGTGTATAGTGACAATGTCTGGTATGAAAATGACTTTTTAGTTGTGTTGTGACAATGTTTGGTATGAAAATGCTGTCAAAATTGGTCCCAGCCATTTCCGGGATTAGCCGAAACAAACATTAAAAATATGTATTTTTTTTGCTAAAAATACTGTGTATAAATATACAATCATAAAAAATTATAATTTACCATTATAAAAAGATATTTCAATTTTATTTACTTCCAAATTGGTAGATACAAATAAAGTGGCAACACCATAACAGACATTGTTCTTTAACAGCTCCCGTCCGCTAACGGACTACTTTTTAATTATGACTTTTAATTGATTCCAGTTAAATGAGTTCCCTCTCAAAGAGCGTGTAATTAATTTTTTTTAGCGCGACTTCTTCATTTTAATTAAGGATCATTATTAAGAAAATTTGGAACTCGATTGTCTGTGCTCGCTTTACGAGGTTCTGTGGTCGACTTAAGACAAAATAAAAAAATACAATGAGATGCAAATTTTGTTTATGTTATGCTGGGCTACAACTAAAATCTATTAGTTTTTTACTCAATCATGCTTAGATGGCTAAGCAGATCTATCTGAAATTTGTTATAGGGTTAGATTATAGCCTGAAATAACACATAGACTACTATTATCTCTGGAATAGTTTACCATGGGTAGCAGGAACGGGATCAGAACACTACGCAGGCGAAGTCACGGGCAACAGCTAGTTAAATATACTTACTACTGTTTATTTCAATCAAGAATACTATGATAGGCTTCATAAATATTGAGAAGGGCTGTATATATAACTAGACTATCGTGTTATTGTGCGTAAAATAGGCATACACAGTCGCAATTGACGAAATATTGTTAAAGAAAAAATCACTTAAGCGCAATATTGCTTCTACACAAGGGTTTCCCTTTATATAGAATAAATTGGGATAATCTCACTTTTATGTTACGAAGAATAGAAATTCTATACGCTTATAAAGAAACTTATACACTGTATCGAAACTAACGGTTCGTGTATTCTAGGCAGTGGGCGGGTCGCTCTCAGCACACATATTGTATAACCTCAAATGAACTTGTATCCTACCTACGCAATATCATGATGTAATGTTACTCTCTTATTGATTGTGGTATGTACCTTTAACCAATTTCGAATAAGGAGGAGGTTCTCAATTTCGATGCTTATATATTTTTTATGTATGTTGGGGATAACTCTGTCATTTAAAGATGGATGCGTTCAGATATTTATTCTTAATTCTTTATAGATTATAAGATAAGATACACAGTATGTACAAAGACGAGCTTGACTCTATAAAAGTTCTCTACCAGCAAACCTTTGAGCATTAGTATTAATTCCGAAATTTAATTTAATTTAATCTTTACTTTACTTTTTTTAAAGATCTGATTCTTTTTTACCCATATGGAAGAAACTGCCGTTTGACTCTTCAATTCTGAAAAGAAACCTGCTTTGGTACTGAAAAACTTGCCTTTTTCAGTTGCCGTAGAGTAAGTACTATCTAGTCCATCAGCACAATCGCTTCGTGGTAGAAAATCATATTCTCACATGATTAGGTATATCCGCGCAACATAACATTCTTAAAACATAATATTTGCAGATGTCCTGCGAATACATATCTCTATAAGTACTAATATTATAAGGAGGTAAAGTTTGTGTGTTTGTTAAATTGTAAGGGGTAATCTCGGGATCTACTGAACCGATTTTAAAAATTCTTTCACCAATAGAAAGCCACGTCATTCGTGAGTGTCATAAGCTATACCTATATATATATATATATTTTTTATACTACTTAGGTGGCAGACAAGCACACGGCCCACCTGATGGGAAGCGGTCACCGTGGTCTATGAACGTGTGCAACACTAAGGGTGTCACACACGCGCTGCCTACCCTGAAGGGAAGGGGGGAGGGCTGGGATGGGGTGGGGAGGCTAGGAAGGGATGGGAGGAGGAAGGGTACAGTGAGCTCTGGCTACCCTACTTACCGGCGGGTTTTATTGGAAAACTGGAATTTACACCCGGGCGAAGCCGGGTCCCGGGTCGCTAGTATAAAATATAGGTATTATATAGATATGCTTAAAACACCATAACTGCAAATCATCACGCTATCAATATATATAGATTGCTCACCCAATGGGATGATATGGGGTTTGCACAAATTGATTGATTGAATTTGGCTTTCCTCTGTGGACGTTTATCTACGAGAACATAGATCATCTAATAGCTTTCTAATGACAATATATTTCAGGCTAATCTTGTAACAACTAACAAATATCCTAATTTTGTAATCATAAAACATCCAGGATGGAACTTGAATTCAGGATAGCCCTTTTCCAGGTGGAAAACTAAACCTGAAGAAAATAAAGGAAGAAAAAATAAAACTTAACGCTTAATTAAAGAGGAGATAGAATATAAATTAAATTGAATTCGCATTATAATAACTATTAATCACAAAAGTCTAAGTCTATAAACTACCTTACTCACCTTTTTTCAACTTTCGATTACGATTCAGTCACAATCGCGTTATGATATTTTGAAGAAATTGGAATTGAATTTTGAACATATTTTATTGCGAGAATTGACCCCATAGATAGCAGAAATTCATGTTTACAATACGTTCGTAGAGGTCACCCTGAATGTTGACCTTTTAATTTTTTGGAAAACACATAGATGTTTGTTATTTAAAATTGCATGAAAATATCCTCAACTGTTGATCCTGTAAGACGTTCACCCTATCTATAACCCAATCACATAATACCGTTCTTCACAGTTATGACAGCGCACAAATTAGTATTCCCCGCGAGTCGGGGCTCCGTGAAAAATCTATTTCATTACTCATTCTATCACAGTACTGGTCCATAGTAAGCTGAGACTAAGATATTCAAGTCTATGAATACAATTTCATGCTAAGCTTAGCAATTTTCGAAAATAACATCGTTCTTTCGAAAATTGCCAAGCTTAGTGCTAGCTAGATTCACAAAATTGTGTAAAAATGTTATTATTTTTATAAAAGATTGCATCATAAGAGTAACTCGTGAAGTTTGCGACGTAGATCTAAATGTGGCTTAAGTTTTCTTGAATGAAATGTGCATTGACATGATTTGATTATTTTCTTAAGAGAAAAAGATTCTGATAAAGTTTTGTAAATTTATAATTTTTACTTGCGCTTGCGCACTTATCAGATAGGCTTGTCTGATAACTATAAAACACTTTATCTGCTAAGACTATGTACCTACTAGCAACAACGGACCAGGTTTTGTCGCAAATTTCTCTCTCAGGGTTGGTAAGTCAGACGGTAGTCGTGAAAGTCAGTCGTCGTACCAATCAAGACAATTTTTGGACGCAACTAGGAACTCGCTGTGATATTGAATGGCTATAACTATCGCGTAAGTACTATCCACTTGTTAGACGGTTATATCTATTGTGTGATTTAAACCCTTTTAGGTGGCATTACATTTTTGTCCGACTGGGTTAGTACCTCCGCCCTACAGAACCGCGGCCATAATAACCTTGAGATGTGTTCCCGCCGGTAAGTAGGGTAGCCAGAGCTCACTGTACCCCTCCTCCCTCCCACCCCTTCCTAGCCTCCCCACCCGTTCCTAGCCCTCCCCCCTTCCCTTCAGGGTAGGCAGCGCGGGTGTGACACCTTTAGTGTTGCACACGTTCATAGGCCACGGTGACCGCTTCCCATCAGGTGGGCCGTGTGCTTGTCTGCCACCTACGCGGTATAAAAAAAAACAATCAGGTTAAGGATATTCTGATACAAAGCCTGGATAGGTCAGCTAGTTATGTACATACGTCAATTCAACGGTATCACAAGTCTATAGAATCTTCAGGACATTTTGTCACCGCAATATTGTCTGCTCTGAACCGTAACTGGATTAAGCTGACAGTTTGCTTGCTGACTACACAAACCTGGATAGTGTTGCTTCGCTATTACAATGTTGTATTAATTGAAAATACAATTGAAAAGCAATATTGTAGAATTCCTTTTCAATTGTATTCTGAATTGAATGAGGTATTCCGAAACGAAGAAATTTTTTTCAAACGAATGTCATGGTGTTATTCTGTTAACGAAATAATCTTCTGTGATAAAGGAATTGAAATGCGGCAGACGATAAAATAATTTTAGAAAGTAATATAATTGTTGTGAAAATAATTAACTTAATTTACAAAAATATGTCGTGTCGTCCTCGTATCGTTGCGTGTAAACAAAATCTATGAGGTGTACGTAGGCAACGGATAAATTGTATCGACAAGTACAGAGATGCGCGCCACACGTCAATCAAATATCGTCTAACTTGTAGCTGTCTTGAACTAGTTAGCGATTCATCGCTAAGTTGTTATATTGCTTTGATTTGTTACGTATTGTGGTACTATTCAATTGACATATTCAATTAAACAGTCATGTGCAAGATAATTGAATTATCTATTAATTATAATTTGATTAGTTATAGTAACGTAAAATCACACATAATATATAAACAGCTTTCCCTGGGCATCGCTTCTGTTAAAGGCAAACCATTGTAATAACACTGATACTCTTAAAATGCTATTTTATTGTAGACTTTACCGTTATACAGTTAAAGCCTAAAATCAAATGAAAAGACTTCATTAAAGTTTTTCATTCACTTTTCAAAAAAAATTGATTTTAGACTTTAACGTGATAAAAGTAAAGTCCAAAATTAAATGTTTTTTTGAAGTGTCAGTGGCATGACAGTGGCTTATTTCAACAGAATCGAGGCCCTGGTATACAAATACCTATATATACATATATATTATAGGCGAGACTACCGTCTGAGCTCCTAAGATCAGTAGAAAATTTAGGTGTACCACTCCACATCACAGTATAGCAAAAGGTGTGCTTGCAGGTGAAGTTAGCTTGTGCCCCGAAGATCTTTGTGGCAGCCCAAAAAGAACCCTCTAGCCCAGTCAAATTGAACTTCTAAGAAACTAAAAATCCTGCAACGCGCAATTAATAAATTACACACTGTTTGGTACATACAATATCCCGACGTCAACCTTTGGTTCACGGCCCCGCCAGGTGTGATCACCATAAATGGTCAGAGTATCCCTTTGTTTCAAAGAAAAAACTTCCCTTACCTCCACATATTTATCATTTAAATGCGTGTCATATACGCAACAGTTAACCCTCGTATCACAAATTTCATTGTACCAACTAAAGTTTCAGTCAGCGTACTAATTACTGGTAATTAGAAACGACATTATTTGCCCCGAATCATGATTAAACAATTAGTATTATTCGTTTCACTTGTACTGTGATAGGTTTGCTTTGTGGAGTGTATTCGTTGTTTTAAAGGTCTTTTGTTGTTGGTGCAAATATTGAAGCAAATATTTGAAGCGATTGCCTAGTTGTGTTTCAATAGCCATGCTCTTTGGGACTATGGTTGCTGAAAAGCAATTGTCGACCCCATTCGACATTTTGCTAACACAAAAGTATTTAACACTGTTTTTCAACTGCGTCTAAACACTCGTGCTACGTTGAGTAATTTACCAGTTCAATCAATCAATAAATTAGCCTATCGAATTCCACTGCTGGAAATAGGTTTCTCTCATCTGTCGCCGATGGCTGTTGGAGCAAGTGAGTCCTTGAGTAAAGACCGCGAGTCGGTGAACAGGATGCAGTAGGATTACCATAAAAGGTAGCTGGGATAAATTGGATTTAGAAGGCGGAGGATTGGGAGGTACGGCGCACATGAGGAGAGGCCTATCAGTTCGAGACGCCTATTATTGCACATAATTTGCACCATTTTTGATTTATGTCGTTATGTACCTATAGATGTAAATTGTGGGAACGTACGCGCTTATCAATACCTCATTGATTTTATTTACAGGGGACGCTACGATACCGACACGATATCGGCAAATAGGTACCTATACTCCAAATTATAAATATACAATTATAAAAATTAAATATTCGACAGGCTGTTCTTTTTTAAACAAAATATTCATCGCCGAAACTTGTCATTCCGAATTTTTGTAATTTTAATATCCATATTCACTGAGACTCGCGTAAAAAGGATGAATCTAGTGACACACCTATCGGAATCTGTTCAGCCGCTTAGTAATTACAAAGGAGTAAACATAAAATCTCCTCTTGTAGCTTCTCTTTAATCGGGTACAAAGTAAGAATGCTATTGCACAAAAGTGGCTAAAGGTACACTTGAACCTGTATGGTTATACTTCGTGCTAAAACGCCATAAGCCGGGTCCAGGAAGTAGTACCGAGTAACTAGTTGCCGACTAACGGAACCACTTAGATTTTATTGCGGAAAACAGAGAGCTTCAACGCTGTGAATGGCCTCCTTCCCTTGTATTGCTGAGGGGATACAGTTGCGATTGTTTGTTTCTGTTATAGAGGAGCGAAAAAAATAACTATGAAAACATTTGGAATAATATAATGAGTAGTTTTAATATTAGCATGTTTCATGAGTTTGTAGTTTAATTATATATTTCACAGATCGTCACTCGTTTCTCTTCCCATAATATTTGACTCTTTATTTTATATGTTAGTAACCCGCGGACCCGTCTACATGACTTCACCTCGCCTGATGGTAAGCTAATTTTGACCATATTTTTGGTCCCACTCAACCAATTCCACCAGTTGCAATCAAAGATACCGCAGTTTTTAAGTTGGGCTAAGACTTTTCTAATGAAAACAGGCAAAAAAATTCATTCAGTAGTTTTTGCATCCATCGCGAACAAACAGACAAACCGACAGACGACAATTCCAAAAAAATATATTTGTGTTCAGAATCCTTCATAAAACATAGGCTCCTTTATAAAGACGTGTATAAATTAGGTCCAAAATATGTTTTTTGTTACTGCCTAACTACCGCCACCTGTGTAACTACCGATGCCGATGTCGTACAGTGTAAAGACACCCAATCAAGAATAACAAGTAGGTACCTCAAGATGTGTTCAATGAATGAATATTGAAGGCGTATTCAACACGGATAAGTCTGCGGTGGCATTACGTATGCAGGAGGCACTCACGTTACTATCGGTTTAAATGTTGTTTAACAGCATCGAGAACGTATGGGGCGCCAGTACGTTTGTAATGTGTTTAATTGTTTAAACAACTTATGGCCGATGACGCATAAATGCGTCAAAAATATGCAGCATAGATATGACGCGTATTTGCGTCATTTAGTGAGTGGTAGCTATGTGACAATACCAAGTAAAATCAACGTGATTCTTCATTAAATCAGGGGTGAGAGGGCCCCACGAGAGGGCCGAGAGTTAACAAAAATTATACTTCAAAATAAACAAGATCACACACAGTCAAATACTTTTATATAGCTTGCTTAATTCCACCGTCCTTTTGTGTGAATTTTCCTTTGACAAAATTGTGGGTGTATATTATATCCTGACGTCATGAGCAAGTACATCACAGGCTTAGCAACCCTTGCAGAGCTTTAAAAATGGCGTTAATTTTTCTTGGGCTCCCGTTTTGATGTGTCACGCGGAATGACTCCCACTTATTTTTATTAGGTAAGTGGAGTTTATTGAAATTGCTCACACATGTGGTGGATTTAGTGCATATTATTATTTGAATGAAATGAAATAGATGTTAAAGAAGGGTGCTGTATTTTGTGAAAGATATATTGTATCTATACCTACATTGAAAATATTAAATAATTCTTTTTTCAAAAGCACTCGAAACCGAACGGCTTGCATAAAAGGTTTAATGACAGTATAGAGGAAGTGCGTGAACTGTGTAAGGACAGAAATAGTTGACGGGTTGTTGTCTCTGCCTACCCCGGCGAGTAAAAGGTGTGAGCATATAATATGTACCTATGTATACAAAATTAATAACAGGTTGCTCGAATATAATGTCGGTCTGTTCAACGCGAAAGAGTTTATGATGCCGTTGAATATGCCGCAGGCCTTATTTCTGTTAATAACAGTTTGAACGTATGTAAAGTATGCTTAAACTGATATTTAGGCTGAACGGAGGAGCTAACAGGTGTGTTATACTGTCTCCCGGCTTTGTACTTAGTACCAACCCTAGTATATCAAGGAAGATGTAACATTTTACTAATATTAAAGACGTAAAAGTTTGGGAATATGAATGTGTCATAGTTTTTTTTTACACAAAATCAGTTGAAGGATTATGAATGAAATTTGGCACAGAGATAGATTATATTACAGCCTGGAATAACATTAAAGGCTACTTTTCATTCCGGAATTAGACACCTGTGGATTGTGAGAAAGGGATTACTAACTGGACTGTATAGCGAGCGAGAAGCGATTTTCGTAAAAAAACGCTCGTTCAAATGACGCATATGTGCGTCATTTGCTAAGAAACTAAACGTGACATAATAGAGGATAAACATACATATAAATATTATACAGATCACACAGTGAACCTTTTTTGAAGTAGTTTAAAAATAGTGGAAGGTTTCTATAATTGCAATAAGGTTGAAAATTGCTGTAGCTATACCGATTCTATCGCAAATGAAATGCTAAAGTCCATGACCGATCTATTCACTGTCAATAAAATTATTCTAGATTGATTCAAGAAAATTAAATTTATCTTTCAATTTCTTGTGAATAATCAAGACTTATAAACAAATTTATTTTCTCTAATATTTTCTTATCAAAAGCAATGATTGAATGAATCTCATTCAATTCACTTCACTTTCCCATATAACTCTCTCTTATACGCAGTCTATTGTGGCCACATATTTTAAACACTTTCTTTATATAAAGAAATGCCTAGTGAAAATTAGTAGATAAGATATAAAAATTGTTACTAAAAGATTTCTTTGAAAACCTCAAAAGCTTTTTAATTCTCTTCAAAAGCTTTTAAGATATTTCTGTTTTTAAATTATTCTTTCTTTTGTCCGAAATTGAGTTATTCTCATCCACTGGCTTGTGTTAAATGAGTGACATGACAAGCTTTGACGAGCATTTTTACTATTTTTAATAAACTCACGCCTATATCCCCGAAGAGGTAGGCAGAGGTGCTAGCACCCACATTTCGCCAGTTTATGTTTAGGTCCCAATGTAATAATAGGTGGCGAGCCTATTGCCATTAACCGGGCACTTAGAAAGCTGCGATAAATACGCAAATAACTTCGAAAAGCATCGAAAAGTTTTTACTATATAATATTTGTAGTTTTACACTACTAACGTCTACCCTCTTGATCCCGGGAGGAAAGTCACGCCTGCGCCTCCCCCGCTAATTAGCAGATGCAGTGGCATGCAGGTGGATTGGCTAGGATGCTTGCATCCTTGGCTGATGGAAGTAGGACACGACGGTATCTCCCGTCCGAAATGAGTAGTCTGATTGGGGTAGTCCGTCTACCGAAGACCGCGGCCATAATAACCATCGTGTTGTTTTCCCGCCGGTAAGTAGGCTACCCAAAGCTCACTCTACCCCTCCTCCTCCTTTCTGGCCTGCCCACCCCCTGCCTACACCGCCCCCCCCCTTCCCTCGCGTGAGTGACGCACTTGGTGTTGCACACTTATTTATATTCCACGGAGACCGCTTCCCATCAGGTGGGCCGTGTCTGCCACCTACGTGGTATAAAACAAACTACTTAGATAGGGCCCTAAAATCCTCTTGTCTTTTCAAAGTATTGTGTTTCTTCTCCAAGACTAGGTGCTATACATGTATATAAGTAGCCCTGCTAGGCAGCTATATCGCCGATTAGGTCATGTTTGTTTTCACAGCTTCCATCCTAGTACATTCATCATTGATGCATTTGACTGCCGCCATATTGGATTGGGAAAATTTACAGCACTCCGTGACAAGCGAGACGTCGAGCCTATTCGTGTTTAGGGTTCAAACTGCAACAATGTATAGATTTGTAGGCAGATGAAATGTGTATCTCTTTTGAATATAAATAAACATACTCGTTACATACTTTGAGTCTTTAATTTCTACGTTCCTATATCCTAATGCGGATTGGTGGATCGGACATATCCTTGGAAATTCTTCTAGCACATGTGAGTTTCCTCACGATGTTTTTCCTTCACCGTCAGCAGATGGTACATAAATCATGTGATTGGCACAAATATAAATTCCACAAGTGAAATTCACATTGGTACTGTCTGGCCAGATACGAACTCGATACCTCTAAGAAGGGGCCGCGTCCTTACCATCGCTACCAAAAATAGTGACAAGAATAAAAAAATCGGTTGTGGTTTCCATACAAGACTGGATCAACGTAGAAGTTCAATTTTTTCACAGCTTCTAGCCGTTACAGACCTGAGTATTTGAAAAAAAAAAGAAAATGTTTTTTTTTTATTGCAGATGACACAACATGCACACGTATAAATAATGGACATCTGAAACAACACTCAAAACAAAAATAAAAAATATGTATAACAGCAGCACTGATGAACGTGATTTTTTTCTTTTTACTTTTCTCTTTCACGCGACCACAGATAAGATAAGACAATCAAACATCTATGCCGTACATTTGGTACAAATTTCAACTTTATTCCTTTAGGTACTACGCGTTCCTGAATGGGTTTTGACTAATACTACTAGTTCTTTCGCAAACTTCTACAATGATTGATTTTCTCACATTCATTGTGAGAATCAATCGTACTGTGGTTTTGGCAGACGATCTAGATTTGGACGTAGTTCAAATTAATTGGGTTGTCGTTATCGCCGCACATATTGAAAATACTTGATGAATAAATATTAGCGTCTCAAAAAGTAATTTATATGCGACCTATAGTGGAATTTTGAATAATTTCAATCTCTTTAGTGTAGAATCCTTTTAAAATTAAAATTGGTTTTGCTATTATGCCCTTTTTATGATACCACATTGTGGCAATGTATTTTTTTAATCGAACTTTGTCCTTATATCGACGCTGGAAAGGCAACCTTGCTTATGTGCCATTTAGCAACTTTACAGGAGAGCGATTCAAAGTTTGAAAATTTCGAAAAAAATTCGTAAATCATATGATTTTAATCAGAATGGCCTGAAAATTGGCATGACTATTTAAAAAAGGATTTGTCACAGATTAACTATAAAATATTACTTAAAAAACGTCAGGGGACAAAATTAGTTGTCGCTTAAGCAATAAATGTCCAGACCTCAGGCAAGGCTAATTTTCTTATAGGCCATGGTTCAGCTGATAATTTTGCTGCACTTATTGCTTATGGACCAAAAGTATGTAATTAATATCAGAGCAAAATGTCTTAACTCGTCAGTCATTCGAAAAAAACGACGGCATAATTCAGTGATATGCATCAAACCATAAAAAAATAGTTTGCCAAAAATTCTGAACCTCTAACTGACCTCAAATCGTGGCTTAGATAATGTTTCTTATAGGTAAGCATATTCAATTATTTACATAAATAAAAGAACTACTTACGATAAAATCAAAGTGTTAGGTTAATTTTCGTAAAAGACATTAATTATTATTCTTAAGTCTTTTGTTCCCATAAATTTAAACATCAAAGCACAAAACAACAAAATTTGACATTAGTCTTCTAAAAAATAGTCTTCTAAAAGCCGCGGTAGCCTAGTGGTTTGGGTAATGGACTGCTGAGACGAGGTCTCGGGTTCGATCCCAGGTTCACCATGGCACACACCAATGACTTTTCGATGCTTTTCGAAGTTATGTGTGTATTTATCGCAGGTTTATTAGTGCCTCGGAGAGCACGTTAAGCCGTCGGTCCCGGTTGCCATACAAACATCTATGGCAGTCGTTACGGGTAGTTGGAGCCCACAAAAGTCCAACCAGTCTAACTTGGAACTTCGATATCGCCATTGGTCATTTACCATTGGTTGTGGAGGTCAGATGGCAGTCGCTCCACGGAAAATATCGAGGTTCAGCCGCATCACAGTTAGACTGGAAAGCCGACCCCAACTGAGTTGGGAAAAAGGTTCAGAGAATGATGAGTCTTCTAAAAAATAAATGATTAAGAAATAAAAAAAAAACTCAACTGCAGTTGAAAACACTAAAACAAGTTTGATAGCAGGTGGTACACAATAATTTTCTTTAAGTTTATGATTTTCAAATGGGTACCGCCTGCTATAAAACTGGTTTCAGTCTTTTCAACAGCAGTCAGGTTTTTTATTTTTAAATCATTCATTTTATTCACAACATAATAGTCCTCCCTAATTAGCTTTTTATAATAATCCTTCAGAAGATCGAAAGTGCTGGTGATCACAACCTAGCCAGGCTAGAATGAATTTTTGGCAAGCTGTTATGGATCGAAAGCCATGTAACAACCGAGTCAACTAGACGCGAGTGACTGATGCGCCCGTGCGCAGCCGCGTCTATTGATAATGTCGGTGTCTGATGCAACATTGCATTAAAACAAATGTAGCTTAAGCGCCGTTCGTCGTGTATTGACATGTACGGAAGTGCGTTGTAAGTGACCATAAAGTAGAAAGTAAATGAAAGCAAAAAATATCTTACAATGATTTCTTTTAAAATGTACAGTGGAGTAAACTTGCTTATGAACTACTTTAAAAATATTCTAGTCCAAGCTAAATTGCTTATATCCCAATAGCATAGTTTAGTTTTTTCGATAAAATTGCTTATATGCAGATAATGCTTTAGACACGGTAGAGATAAATTGCTGAAGTCACATATCTTGAGAAACTTTAGCGCGGCTAATTGTCTGATGTCAAAACAATGCAATGGTCCATGGCGAAGCAAATTTTCTTATGTAAATATATACGTAATATCTTGGAAAAGAGATATTTCTTAACCTACAATCTAACAAAATTATGTGTAGCTTAAGAGATAAATTTTCTAAAAAGAGCTAAAATAGTGCGCTTATTAACCTGAAAAATCGGAATCACAGATGGCTTATTGACCATCAAAAATGGTCAGAATTGGATGAAACCGAGATCAACGGATAGAGAAAAATCAGGCGATTCTAATCACTACATAGTATAAAACAAAGTCGCCTTTTCTGTCCCTATATCCCTATGTGCGCTTAAATCTTTAAAACTACGCAACGGATTTTGATGCGGTTTTTTCCAATAGATAGAGTGATTCAAGAGGAAGGTTTATATGTATAATACATGCATCATATACTAAGGCAACATTGCTAATTTTAGAGGTTTCTAACGTGATGTCGTAAATTAACCTATTTTTTTGGGCTTATTTAGCAATTTAGCAAAAACGCTGCCTAAACCCTACGAGTTAGATCAAATTAATGTACTACAGTATTGTACACCATAAAAAGGTCTACAAAAAAGTTCGCGATGGTATATGTTTATCTTTTAGGGATAACCCACATTAACCATTTTTATTGTTTACTTTTTACGTGAAAAAATGGCTTATTTACGAAGCTATTTTAAGCAATACGGCATTAATCCTTATCGAATTAAGTACCTTAAATACAGTGTGCAATTAATATAGATCAATATGGTTCCTTACAGCATGTAAATTAAACAAATATTTTCGGAGATATTACAAATTTAAAATTTGCGTTTGCGGCGGGCGGTACCGGTCGGACGGGGCAGTGCGGGGAGGCCGCTATGTTTTTATATACCTACAACGTTCATAGTTTTTCTGTAGTGTATTTAATTTAGTATCAGCATTGCACCCGTGCGAAGCCGGGGCGGGTCGCTAGTGATATATATAACTCATATTCGTGAATTTGGCGCATAAGCAAGGTTGCCTTTCCAGCGTCGATATGTCGTCTACCGAATTGAATGAACTTATAAAAACGATTAACGTAATTAGCCTCAATAAATAGATGGTATGGTAAAAGACGTCAAGGTATACCACAAGTATACCTAAAGGTCAAATGTAGTGCAGAGCGACTGATAGCAGATTCGTTTTTTAATACTACGTAAGTGGCAGACAAGCACACGCCGAAGCAGTCACCGTGGCCTATGGACGCGTGCAACACCAAGGGTGTCACACACGCGCTGCTTACCCTGAAGGAAAGGGAGGGGGACTAAGAATAGGTGGAGGGAGTCGGGGTGCAATGAGCTCTGCCTACTCTACTTACCGGCGGGAACACAGCACGATGGTTATTATGGCCGCGGTGTTCTGTAGGGCGGAGGTACTTCTCCAGTCGGACAGCTCATTTTGGATGGGAGATACCGTCGTGTCCTACCTCATTTTTCTCCTCATACTAATCCTCATAGATACCCACCCCGCGGGCAGCGAGGCAGGTTATGTCGGACTATTACCTTAAGTCAATTAGTGTCTTTATAATTTGAAACGATTACAAAAGAATGATTACATGATAAGGTTTAATTATATCCGATCGAAGATTCGTTAAAGGAACCGTACAAATTAGTAGACATTCGATCATAAAAATTGGGTACCAATCATTGTAATGTGTTAATTCATTAGTTTTAATAATAGGTAGTCATTGAAACGAGGTCAACATCATGTTTGACCTGAGTATTTGACATACAATTAAATACCTATATTGGACGTCGGTGGCTTTAGGGTCCGTTCACACAGACCGGCTCGGAGAGCATCGACGCGCATTTTTTTTTTCACACTGAAATGATTTTCATAATGAAAAAAGCAGTGCAGATGCAAAAATAAACCTTACTACAAATACTAAAAACTCTGTTTTCAACGTGATAAGAATCTGCTCTCCTCTCCGAGCCGGTCTGTGTGAACGGACCCTTAATTTGAATTAGTAACATATTATAATGTGATGCTAATTGTAATTTCATTCCTATTGGCATCATATAATAATTGGCGTTCGTTCATCAATATAATATATTCGGCATAGTAATGATAAGAGCCTTAAAAATGGAGATCAAGGAGTTATAAAGACAACACCTCTTTTTTGCCGCACCATAAAGACTTGGAATTCTTTACCAGCGCATGTGTTTCCTTCCTCCTATAGTCCCGGGTCCTTTAAGCGGGGCGTGAAAAAGCATTTGATGAAGCCGTCAAGCTGAGCGCCACCACTGTAGCACTACCGGTGTATGTAGTGGTGACCCCTGATTCAGAGACTTTGCCTTTAGTTTTCCATCAGGCGAGGTGAAGTCATGTTCACGTCTCCAACAAAAAAAAATACTGTCTATGTTTTATTTAAGGGGTCGAAATGTTCAAAAAATCTTGACTTTTTAATTTTAAAAGTAACTTCTATACAATACAGCGTTATGCAGAAGAATGTCTTGCTACAAATCTTCTAACCCTCGCGATCCCTTTCTCCATCTAGAAAATTTACGATTCAGAAAAACAATTTAAATATGTAAATTTTAGCTATTTAGCCTTTGTTTAACCATTTTTAACGCAAAAAAAAATTCTAATATTTGTACTTTAATTGAAATATTACGTATTTTGATTTTAGGACTTTGGTCGTGGGTCATAGTACCAATACAGATTTCACAGGCGTCCCGCCTGCCTTTTGCTGACTCGTGGTCGCCATTTTAGGACTCGTTTGCTTCTTTGTCTTTCGACAGATGTGGCCAGTCCATTGCCACTTCAGCTTGCTTATTCTGCGAGCTATATCGGTAACTTTAGTTCTTTGTCAGATGACCTCATTGCGAATTTTATCCTTCAAAGAGTCTCCGAGCATAGCACATGGCCCGCTACGCGACTTTAAATTTGTGGACTAACCCCACCGTCAATGTCCACGTTTTGGCACTTCAGCCTCGCGAAAGTAATTTCCCAACATTAATTTTCACGTACAGTACTTACTCGCAATTAAGTGTAACTATCAAAATTATTGTTCCAAAATGTGTTCATGCATATCTCTGACGTCAGTGCAGTCGAATTAGTCCTACAAACAATGGCAGTGGTATTTGATACAGTGTTCCTAATTAAGCCTTCTGTTTCACAGCAGACGTTAAAACCGGCATAAAATGAAAATGCCCGCTGTAGGCCATTTATTAGCTCCATATTGGACGTTATAATTACTCGGGCAGTACCGTAAAATTTTACATAAATATCGAATATTGTTTGCTATGGTGGAACCGCACTTCGCTATTCGCCTTTATTCACGTGTATACAACAAAGTAGGGAAGGCCAATTCGTGTATATTTGCGTTAATCGCACGAATATTCACCTTAGTCGCTTTTATGGTAGAACACTTCGCTATTCACGTGTCAGATTTTTAGAATAACTACAAAGCGATCGAATTTCGATATTTTGTTCAATTTAAACGGTTTTTATGGAAGCAACTGTCACCTAGCTTAGTACCTGTAATATTTTTTAAGCCATACACGAGCCACAAAAACATTTCTATAACTTTAATTTAATGTAATACCTTCCGGTTTACTTGACAAAAATTTTCTGTTATAGGGTTCGAACTAGTTAAATTCCTAGGCACAGTTCAATATTTGCGTGCCCGGATTCCAGACAAGTTTGGCCTTAATAAGTTTACTATGGATTCGGGCCCTGTTTGGGCAGAGAAAAAGGACAGAGGCAAAGTTAGGCACAAAGAAAAGTAAGTAAAGTAGTACTAATGAGACATCGTTTTGGATAAATGTTAGAAACAGTATTTGTGTTGAAATTTTACATAATGTACAGTCTGTTACATAATGTAGGACACGACGGTATCTCCCGTCTGAACTGAGCAGTCCGACTGGGGCAGTACCTCCACCCTACAGAAGACCGCGGCCATGATAACCTTCGTGTTGTGTTCCCGCCAGTAGGTAGGGCAGTCAGAGCTCACACCCCCCCAATCCTCCCCTCCCATCAGGTGGGCCGTGCGCTTGTCTGCCACCTAAGTAGTATAAAAAAAGCGTCAAAGGTCATCGTCTAAATACGAAACAAATATCTAAAAATGTTGTGAGCCAGGTATATTTATAAAATTCTTTATCTTTTATCAAAAAATATACACACACTGCCCTTAGGATGGGACAGTGTGTACTTAAGTTAAGTGCCAGGTCGCGAAGGGCTTTTCGCTTTCGGCTATATGGAGAATATAAGAACATGATAAGTAGAAATGATTGTGTCACATTGTAGTACAATTTGATGGCACAAATTTGCCTTAAATTGGGCCGGTTACGTACCACCGTGCACTTTTGCGAAGAACTCTCCATAGTAATCAAACCTCGGTTGGATTGCGTTCAGGATTCAGCAGGTGCATAACCGGGGCTTGAGGTGATGGTTGTCGCAGTGCACTGGTAGGACCAGTGGGTATTGGCGTGGTCTAAACCAATATCTACGTTTTGTCACGCAGTGCTGCGACGTCAATCACCTCTTCTTTCATGAGGCCGTCAAGGCCATCATTCTGTCACTGTCGGTGTATGTAGTCCTGAGACTTTACTTTTAGCTTACCATCAGGCGAGGTGAAGTCATATTGACGTGATCGATATAAAAAAGGGGCTAGTTAAAGCTATGCTTACTTTGGGTCTAGAGAGCGCTACGTAGAATGTAATAGAATAATAATTATTATCACCTAAGAATGCTTGCATTAGGTACTGGTAATGGCAACAAAATTAAATTCAACCATGGTTAAATTCAATGTCTTGCGATTTAGTTTCTTATAACACAGTGTTTCAATTTCCAAATTGTGAAGCAAAACTTCGTCAAATTCCGTGACAGTTGTTTACAATTTCTCCCGGACACAGCCACATCTAAGGAACAACTAGTCAATAGTGTAACCATAAACCGTTTCATCATCTCACCCCATGGTCTGAGGCGATCAAAATACTTCCAAGAAAGTTGGCAAGCTTCGAATAATTGTTTAAGCTGAGTTCAAGGATTATTACTCGAATAAATAAATACTCTAAGACATTCTATTGGGGTACAGTGAGCTCTGACTACCCTACTTACCGGCGGGAACACAACACAATGGTTATTATGGCCGCGGTCTTCTGTAGGGCGGAGGTACTACCGCAGTCGGACAGTTCATTAGAGACGGGAGCTACCGTCGTGTCCTACCTCCTAAAGGTACGCACAGAAAACAATTAACATTATAAAAAAAACTTTATGTAATTAATATTATGAGATATTCCCAATATCTCCCACCGAATATACCCCCACTGTGAAGGGTAATAAAAGCTATTTACGTATTAAGTATTTATTTAGTCATTATTTACCGGCATTTACAAAACCTCAAAACAATACTTATGTTTGTTTATTCAAGTTTATCGTACTTATTGTGAAATTATGTTAGATTTCACAATAAGTGGCTATGCTTGTGTACTTATCAGAGTACAGCCCGCTGGGTACAAAATATTCGTACCCTAAGTGGCAAATTGAGACAGACCTAATATCGTGTTCTTGTTTGCTTTTTGTAATCGTGATCCATATTATCTGAAAGATTTCCTTATCGCTAAAAAGGAAAGAGGAGTAATCCCTCAGAAAATATTCAATTACGTCTCACTGGCGGTGTTCTAATGCAAAAATATCTCTCACTAGCTGTTGCCCGCGGCTCCGCTCGCGTAAAGTTCTTTTCCCGCTACCGCGGTCCACGGGAACCTGTTTCTGTGATAAAAGTAGCCTATGTGTTATGCCAGACTATAGTCTATCTCTGTACCAAATTTCAGCTAGATCTATTCAGCCGTTTTTGCGTGAAAGAGTAACAAACATACAGCCAGATATACATCCGCTCGCGTAAAGTGCTTTTCCCGCTACGGCGATCCACGGGAACTTGTTCCCGGGATAAAAAGTAGCCTATATGTTATTCCAAACTATATCGGTCCCGTCAATATGATAGTTCACCTCACCTGATGGTAGATTCTAAAGATTATAATAGGGTGCCAAACACACTCAAGTGCGATACAAAAAAATATTAATCAGTAATTTTTTTTTACAAATTGTTTTAATTTTTAATTATTTGGGTATTCAACTGTTTAAATTACTGTAATACGTTAAAAATAAATAAAACCTAAAAAAAAAAACCTCAGTAATAAACATGCCAAAATTGATCAGTACTTGACTAAACAAAGAATGTTAAGCTACGTCATTAGTCAGTAAAAGTCAACTCATGACGTAACGAATGAAGTAATATATCTCGCAAGTAGCTCACTCGTACATTAGCCGCACAACACATCGATGCATAATATATTAGGAACAAGATTGCGTACGTTAATCTTGCGCCTTCAATTGGAGCTTGAAGTCAACATCAGAGCGAAAGCGGGCTACTAAAAGCGTAAAGGTTTGTACGGACTAAGCGTTCTAATGTACGTCAAATTCAAATTCAAATTCAAATCACTTATTTCAATCAATTTCAGATCATAAAACGACACATTTAAAACAAAATTACAAAATATAAATACGTTGTAAATTAAAAAATGTCAATTAAATTAAAATTGAATAATTAAATAATGTACCTACGCGTAATATAGGTTTATTGAATACGCGTACAGGCAGGGTCGAAACTTTTGCTCAAATTGTATACGCGTACACTGTAGGTACGGACAAAAGCCTTGTATAGACAAAGCGTTCCATGTACGCGTAATCAGTGATGCATGCAAAGGAACGCTTATGGCCAAGCGTGCTCCATCGTCAACCATATCATCACTTAGTATCAAGTGAGATTGTGGTCAACCCTATCAACTATATAAAAAAAGATTAAATTCCAAGTCATTTGTTCTCGTATGGCGATTCTTGAGTCTTCAGAACTTAATTACGAACAGGATGGTCATAGTAGTGCTAGTACTGGCGTTAAAGTGATGATTAGCTGTACAAAAATGACTATGGTACAAATGATAGATTTTTTAATTAACATATTCTCGTCAGTATGGTAGAATTGACGAGTATTCAATTGGAGTAAGCGTGTCAAAACCCCCCTGTACGCGTATTCAACATATTCGTGCCTAGATTACGCGCATATTGGATTGCTTAGTCTGTACAAGGAATAAGGATAGGTTTGTATTGTAGAGAATATGTAAATAGGTAATGAGTAGGCAGGGAAAGAAACCGTAATGAAGACCTAACATAGGTCTAACTTGTAGAACAGACTATGTTCGCTTGAAAATACATAATTGAATTAAATTTGTGATGACTGACAATAATATTATAAAGAGATAGAGCTCTTATCCTTCTTCCTATCCCACCATCCTACTAAAATTGCACGTGAAAGTTAGTGTATAAATGTTTGGATGTTTGATACTCAGTCAGTATAGTTTTTATTGCACTTGACTAAATGACAAAAAGTTGCTGCACCAATTGGTTTAATTTATTTTGTAAAATAGTAAATAGCCGCGCGCGTAAAGCCACGGGCATCTGGAGATATACAGATAATTGACTATACAGAGTAATAAACTAGTACATTGTCCAAAGTTCAATGCAGATATTTTGCTGCATAGTTGAATGAAAATTTATTGAAATCGTTTTGAATCTAATTTATCTTAACTTTGAGTAAATGCGATATGTTCATTATATTTTCTAGCTTTAGCAGAGGCAAAATTTTGTTAAGTAAATTGTATAAATTAGAAAACAGCATCGCTGTTGCAACTATCCATGTTGTACCTAATTGATACACGATTGTTTCATACATTTTGTCGAGAGTTTCCAGGGTGTGCTTATCATTCTCTGAACCTTTTTCCCAACTCAGTTGGGGTCGGCTTTCCAGTCTAACTGTGATGCAGCTGAACTTCGATATTTTCCGTGGAGCGACTGCCATCTGACCTCCACAACCAATGGTCATTATGACCAATGGCGATATCGAAGTTGCAAGTTAAACTGATTGGACTTTTGAGGGCTCCAACTACCCGTAACGACTGCCATAGATATTTGTATGGCAACCGGGACCGACGGCTTAACGTCCTCTCCGAGGCATTAATAAACCTGCGATAAATACACACATAACTTCGAAAAGCATCGAAAAGTCATTGGTGTGTGCCATGGTGAACCTGGGATCGAACCTGAGACCTCGTCTCAGCAGTCTATTACCCAAACCACTAGGCTACCGCGGTTTGTAGATTTATTGACAGTAAAGGAAACTCATGAGGCGTATCTCCATACATATTAGCGCGTCATAGTCCAGAGGGATAAAGGCCAGGCTATCAGTTACGACACTATAGATCGTGAAACCGATACTCCTGAATAGTCCTTTACATCGAGATTGGTCTCAGCCTCGCTATTGAACTACAAGTATTGAATAGTGAAGTTATTACTCTAGGGAGACAGGTATTGATCGGGGGTTGATTGAGCAGCGCTCCGTAGCAACACTAGCCAATAAGACGTGATTGATGATGATGATTTAATCTTGTAACAACTGTTATCTGCGTTGATTAATTTAAATAAGTAATTAAATTATAGATTTTCGCGCGCATTTAGGTACGTATTGTGAACGCTAAGGCCGTAGAATAAAATTAGCTTACCATTAGTCGAGGTGAAGTCACATTGACGTGACCGATATATAAAAATAAAATAAAAAAACCTTGCTGTGGTTCAGTTTACCCTAGGGTTTTGTGTAAGCTGGTATATCGGTATGGATAGAGATTATGAAGTACCTACTTAGGTCAAGTGATTTAGAACTACAGAAACTAATAGGATGCTAAAAGAAAGAAATTACTTACTCGTAGGTCTACGAGATATACCTTACCAGTTCATCAACGTATCAATTAATTATTTAAATACCAAAATAATCGTTAATTCTACCTTGGGAGAAGGTGTGAACGCTCTAAAAAGCTCCCACTTTACTCTAAGCTGGATGCAAGAGGATAATAATAATTATATACAACAATATATACCTAATATATTATATTCATTAAGAAGATCTCTCCAGAGATATTTCTTGTAGTGGTATAATGTTGGCCGGAAATTATACCGCATAGATTATTAAATGATTACCTTCCAGTCTCATACTTAATAATTTGGTTTAATAACTTAACATTGGTTAAATATCTATAAATGATTTAAAGGAAATTTTATTAATAATGGGAACTGAAATCACATTGGCACCAAGAGCGTATGGCATTTTTTGTACCATTTGGGTGGCAGACGCGCAGATGCCCACATCACATTTGCGCTGCCGACCCGTTACAAAACCTTATTATTGCCCTTTTTGAAGAAAATGCATCTAACAGTGTTTATCAGCCTGCATATAGAACCCATTTAACAACTACTAAAAAACTATTTACTTTGACTGATAACAGATAATTTGCACTAATTTGTAACTGTGTTTTGTAAAACAATTTAAACTGCCTACTTGCATAATAAGGGAACAATGCACAGCTGTATCTCGAGCTGCTACAACAGCTTACGAGCCAAAAAAATTGTACGTCTACATTGACAGAACATGTTGAAACCTGTAACGTATCATATTATAAAATACCACCTGTACCTACACATGTTTCCGCAAATAAATTATCTTTATCTTTATCTAACAAATTATGCTTGAGTAAAATAGCGCTGTATACTACGCCCCAGAACAATATTATTGGAATGTTAATCATATTTGAAGTCAGGCGTCTGTACAAATCGTTTATTAAATTTGTTTTGTTTCATAAATTACGTTATTGTTTGCGTAAAATTTTGTAATAGTAGCTCAACGCTAAACAATGAATAAGAAAATGATTGTTTCACGCGAATTTTCTTGACTGAGCTTCAATGTGAGACAGAGGTCAAAAACCTTTTTATCGTAAAAAATATTTCATTATTTTTTTTAATAAACACATGATAATATTTAACGGCATTCATTTTAATATAGTAATGTAGGTTTCCTTTTATCCGACTACCGAAGAAAAGAGGGTAATATTTGTCGAGACTATGATGTAGGTATGTATGTATGTATGTCCATTTCTTTGGCACGGCATCTTGAAAAACTTTTTTCTATTTAGTTTTTCAAGATTTTTTTTCGACCACAATCCCTCCTGCCCGGCTATGCACTTGCTGACCCCTGAACGCAATCCAACTGAGATTGGATTACTCTGGATGTTTTTTCGCAATTGTGTACGATGGTACTTACCCGGCCGAATTTTGTGATACCTCTATATTTTTTGAAGTCGGTTAAAAAGAATAAATACTTTACCCGTCAAAGTAATTACAACAAGTTAACATTTAATTTGGACAGTAGGCTGCTGAAATATAAATGAGGGAGGTGCGGCTGGGATCTTGGGACATATAAATTGCACAAATTATAATTTACGCCCGAACTTAGGGCTGATCTCTAAGTTTATTATTAACTTATCTTATGTTTGATGTAGGTGTTAACGTCAATTTAAATTTATTTTGTGACCATTGATACATTGCTTAAAGCTGATGAATAAGATGGCTTCTGTGGGGTTGTCATTGAGCGTTGGATTGTTACGATAAGTATTTTATTCCCGGACAGTGCAAAATATTTCTATACTACCTATATCCGCTATAATAGTCACACAGTCCATCTGATAGGAAGCGGTCACCGTGGCCTATGAAATTGTGCAGCACAAGGGGCATCCACCCTCACGCTGCCGACCCTGGAGGGTGGAGGGATTGTGGAGGATTGGGGGGTTGAGATGGGGTGAGAATTTTACCGCGGTAAATGATAGTAAGGTATTTTCGGCCTTAACTTTTATGAGTATGAATTTTCTTAATTTTTAATATGTAGCAGCTGAAATTAAGAAAGGAAATTTGGCATTTCAATGCTAAGAGACAAAAACATTACCCTCCTTTCTTCGTCAGTCGGGTAAAAACAGAAGGTTTGTTAGTCTACCCACGTTCCAGTTCAATTGAGTGAATGTAATTATAAGATTTGACCCTCAAAACTTTATTGAGTCTCTAGCGGTGTTGGTCGTCGTGGTGTAATTTACGATTTTAGTTGTGAGTTTTACGAGTTTAGATAAGATAAGATGATTTATTTACATGAAACATGGTGATTGGGTTGCTTTGTATTTTTGATGTGAAATAATAGCAACCCATTTATGTCCCACTGCTGGGCATAAATGGGTTGCTATGGCTATTGCTGCTGAGTCTCCTCTCCTCTAACGAGAGAGCTGAGTGGGTTTAGGCCTTAATCCACACTATGCCAGCGTGGCCTAATGCGGGTTGGTGGATCGGACATTTCTTTGGAATTTTTTCTAGGACATGTGAGTTTCCTCACGATGTTTTCCTTCACCGTCAGCAGATGGTAAATGTGATTAGCACATATAAATTTCATAGTGAAATTCACATTGGTACTGTCCGGCCGGATTCGAACTCGGTACCTCTGAGATGAGGCCGCGTCCTTATACATTCAGCTACCATCATTTTTTTTTGTACTGCATGCCAATGTAATTTTGTAGATATATTTGAATACATTGACAACCCTTCGGTCTCGGAGAGCATGGTAAACCGTCGCTCCTGGTTGCCATACAACATCTATGGCAGTCGGTATGGGTAGTTGGAGTGCTAAAAACTGTAATTAAACTATTAATAAACTAGTTATTACTCGACTGCCAAGAAGGGTTATGTTTTTTATACACTATAGATTAGTGTGACATAACATTATAGGCTAATTTTATTATCAAAGTCAAAATCAAAGTCAAAAATCATTTATTCTGTATAGACCATTTTAAGGGGCACTTACAAAACGTCAAAATCAAAGTTATTTAAAACTAGAAGCAAATGGACCACCGGTTCGAAACTGGCCCAGACCTGAGAAGACTCCGGCAAGAAACTCAGCGGGCTGTTTTTTTTTGGTCTATTTACAACAATTGCCTTAGTCTAGATAGTCTTAGTCCTAGGTTCTCACGGATTGCGAGAACGGGGTTAAAATTTCACGTGGGCAAAGAAGTGGTTCACAAGTACTATATATACACATTACTTATAATAAAGAATCTTGACATTCCTAGGGTTACTTTTTAACCCAAATACATCACAGACTTTGGTCGTAGTGAATATTTTTAGTTATCATCACAAAACTAAGCAGTTTAAACTACTTGTCTCTCGTCATCTAAACTCAAGTGTAAATACCTCTAACCCCCTTCAAACTCTACTCACCGAAGCACCTTCAGAGCTAATATAATCCGTTAAACACTTGCGGTTAACCCTCCACTATCCACAGGGACATCGACGTTAGAGGAAGCGATCAGTACACGTTACATTACCGTTTTGTGGTTAACCCTAACTTGCTACACTAGTTTCGAAGACTATTGGTCTGTGGATGTTCTAACCCCTCTAGTTTATAACCACTCAATTACTGTCTATAAGTAATTGGGTGGTTGAATGCTAGTTTCGTCTTAGTTTAGAGATATTATTTATAAGATTGAGTTGTTATCTGTATACTAATAATATAGAGGAAATATTTGATTGTTTGTTTGCATTGAATAGGCTCCGAAATGAAACAACCGATTTGAAAAATTATTTTGTTGTTGGATAGTCTATTTATTAGGAAAAGTTATAGGCTATATATCATCACGCTACTACTCAGGAGAGCGGAGCATTAATCATGAATAACAAAAAATTGGGTAAATTGCCACACATTATTGTAAAAATTACAGGCATGTTTGGGATAAATGGGTGACCGAGGGAAAAATCGTGAGGTACAACTAGTTACAATAAGTATTAAGTATACTGAAATTAAAAATTAATAAATGAGTAAATCCATACTTCCCTACTTAATATTACAAATGCGAAAGTAACTCTGTCTGTCTGTCTGTTCGCTTTCACGCCTAAACCGCTGAACCAATTTTGATGAAATATGGTATAGGGGTAGATTAGATTAGACCTCGAGACATAGGCTATGTTTGGCCGCGATAACCGACATCCACGCGGGTGAATCCGCGGGCAAAAGCTAGTAATTTATATTCTGAATATTGTTCATCATATTTCTTTTATATCGCGTTCCATATAAGTAAAATATACGATAAAGCTTTCGATATACATTCGATTTAGCCTAGATGGAAGACATTTCATGTAAAAATGTGTAAGTTGTCAAGATAATTGATCGGCTGCCATCGCACTCCGCATCAACGTGAGTAGGGGCGGCGCGTGCGTGCGACCATGTGGGCAGTGATTGAGGGTTAAGATGGTATTTATTAGATTGAAAAACGATATCGGACCGTAAAATGAACATTTTTGTCACCATTTTATATAAACACTAGCTTATAGCCACGGCTCTGCCCTCGTTGACGTCGGTTTTTATTTATATCTCCAGGGCCCGTAGACAAGTGTCACAAGTCTAAATCACTAAGGAATAGAAAAGATTAGATCGACCAATCACACTCCAGCTCGTGTACGCGCGTATCGTACACCGACGACGAGCTTGGATGTGATTGGTCGATCTAATCTATTCGATTCCTTAGCAATTTATGCTTTGACACTTGTCTACTCAGCTGATTTTGAGATGCAAAAAAATTGTAAGATTTTAAGTCTAACCAATACCTTTCTAATAAAAAACCGCATCAAAATCTATCGCGTCTAATTTGGACGTAAAAACTAATGAAAGGAAATAGAAAAAATACCATGAAAATACCCTAGAATTTTGTTACAAATATTATCTCAAATATTACTCGTAAACACTCATATTATACTATAGAATAATTTAACATTGCGACGCGTCAATCAAATATCAAAGAAATAAACATCAAAATAACGAGCTCGTTCGGCCCCCAGCTGTTTTATTGTAACGTTATTTTCTGCGTAAAAATATTATACGGTAATAGTTTTTGCGTAAATACAATAACGGTTTTATTGCCAATGACAATATTATTGCTGGCCGGGGCCGGAAGCGGGCCGGAACCGGGCCGGATGGCCGGGTATTTCCAGTTTTCTCGGTGATTGGATACACAGTTATTATGATTGAGAGATAGTGGTTTATATATTTCCATTTATTAGGAATTAACTTATGCCCGCGTCTCGGCCTGCATGGAATACTGATGACTTTTCTCTGATCTACTGCGAGAATAATGACATAACATAAACTCACGCCTATATCCCCGAAGGGGTAGGCAGAGGTGCTAGCACCCACATTTCGCCAGTTTATGTTTTAGGTCCCAATGTAATAGGTGGCGAGCCTATTGCCATTGACCGGGCACTTATAAACCTGCGATAAATACACACATAACTTCGAAAAGCATCGAAAAGTCATTGGTATGTGCCATGGTGAACCTGGGATCGAACCCGAGATCTCGTCTCAGCAGTCCATTACCCACACCACTAGGCTAGGCACTAGGCTGCGAGAATAATGAAGAGCCAAATACTTCCAACTGCGATTCAGTAAGAAACAAACTAATTAACTTTGTTTATAATTATATTAGTTAAGATAGTATCCTTAGTTCATTATAGTAATCTAGTCATTTAATTAATAGAGATAGTTCTGGTACCCGCTTAACCATGACACTGTGGATTGCGGTTTTCTGCTTTTTCATTTTTTTATGGTGGTTACTGTCTTTATGGTGCGGCAAAGAAAAGAGGCACCGAACCGCTTGGTTCTTCATGGAATTGCTTGCACTGTATGAGGATGTTACCTCATAATTTAAAAAATTATAATAAAGTTACATGTGACTTGCCTTTGCTCGGTCCCGGTTGCCATACAAACAGCTATAGCAGTCGTTACGGGTAGTTGGAGCCCTAAAAAGTCCAACAACAACAGTCTAGCTGCAATGCTTCGATATCGCCTAATGTCACCATTGGGTTGTGAAGGTCAGATGGCAGTCGCTTCACGGAAAATATCGAGGTCCCGCCAAATCTGCAGTTAAGACTGGTAAAGCGGACTCCGAGGTGAAAGCTTTGGATACGACTGGGATTAACGCTAGGTTGAAGAACATCACATGTTCTTCAACCTAGCGTTAATCCCAGTCGCACTTTCAGACAGCCAATCATAGTTGGTTACATTAGTTATGAGTTAAAATAATAATATTCTTGTAACGTTCCCTCTGCTTCCTGTGGTGGTGGATGATTAATTATGCAGTGAGTGGGTTCGACCCCAAAACTACTTCAAACAAAGCTGTCAGCCAAGAGGAAATTAGCTCATTTCCTTGAAGCCTGTGCTTAACATGCATTATATAAAGAGGAAACATAATGAGGCTGAGTTTCACATCGAAGTTACAAAGTTTTGCGTATTTTTGTAGGTACGTGCTTACATAGAAGAAAGTATATTTTATACTAGCTTCCGCCCGCGGCTTCGGACGCGTGGAGGTCGGTATCACCACCAAATTTACTTATACTTAGTGTGAAGTTAGCTTATAGCATTGTTTTAACATAATATCTAACAACATTCAAATATGCGTGGTTAGATTACACGTTGTTACAGAGAGCGTTGAAGAAATAAAGGTTCACTGCTCGTTCTTGTAAGGGGTAGCGTGATAATATGTAGCCTATGTGTTGACCAGACTTATAAATAATATTCGTGCCAAATTTGAAGTAAATCTATGTAGTACTTTTTGAATTTATCCTGGACATACAGACAAACAGACAAAAATTCTAAAATTGTATTTTTGGCTTCAGCAGGTATCGATTGTACATCATACCCCAAGTATTCTTTTCAAAAAATATTCAATGTACATGTTTGACTTTCCTATCATTTTATATATATATATGTATAGATTTGAAATTTTTATATTGGTAAATAAATAAAGGTAATTGATCCCTCCCACCCCTCCCTCCTTCCTAACCTCCACCCCTTAATGGTGGGCAGCGCGAGTGTAACACTCCTGATATTCCCCACGTCCATGGGCCACGGAAACCGCTTCCCTTCTGGCGGGCCGTGTGCTTGTCTGCTAACTAAGTAGTATAAAAAACGTGGATTACATTTCAGTATTGAAAAAAAAAAATTGGTGAGACCAGTTTACTCTAAACTATCACTAAAGCCAATATTATTCTCATTTTTCGAATATTTTTCGAGAGATACACAACCAAAATTTCATAACAGTAATTAAGTTATCCTACTTCACTGGCAGGTATCAACTTAGCAATTTCCCATTATGTTATTAAGTAGCATGTTTACCCAAAAAATAAGGTAAACTTTGTTAGAAAGTGGAATGATAAGAAAACAATAATTAAGTTAGTATATTTATACCTATTTCTTTATCTGGGCCCTTACCACAAACTCTTAAAGCAGTATTATTTCAATATTACTTAACTTTCATAGTGTGAATCGGACCATCGACGTCGACGGATACTAGTGTTATGTGGTCTAGCATTCTCTTACTTTTATGGTATGTTGTGGATATATTTATTTTATTAAAGTTAGTAAATTTATAAGACACAGAACACTTATTTAATAACGGACGATGTTTGACCGAGTCCGATTCACACTATGAAAGTTAAGTAATATTGAAATAATATTGCTTTAAGAGTTTGTGGTAAGGCCCCACTTTGTAACAGTTTGTTATCTGTATTTTTTAGGAAATAGTATTTTTACGTATTTTGTAGCTCCTTGTAGAGTTTCAATTAAGTGCTTTGGCTAGAATTTTATTGGAGGCTAGTTATATTCTTAACCCGTATTTTTATCTCTACTCTTCTACCTTTGTTATTTTCTTTCTTGTTCTTTCTTTAATTTTTTTATACAAATTATTTTGGTGGTCGTACGGGTACAAAGAAAGAGGTCGTGAGGGCACTTTTGAAAAAGGGTCTAAACTTTGAGGTCCTACGGGTACGTCGCCAGAAATTCGAACATCTACAACGGGTCCAGGTAGTTCAGTTGGTCAGAGCATTCCCCCTGTAAGAGACTGGTCACGGGTTCAAGTCCCTTCCTGGATGTTCACTTTCTCTGATAAAAAGTAATTAGGATTTCTTTTTATACCACGTAGGTGGCAGACAAGCACACGGCCCACCTGATGGGAAGCGGTCACCATGGTCTATGGACATGTGCAATACCAAGGCGTCACCCACGCGCTGCCGACCCTGAAGGGAAAAGGCGAGGGTAGGAAAGGATGGGGAGGCTAGGAAGGGGTGGGGGAAGGAGGAGTACAGTGAGCTCTGGCTACCCTACTTACCGCCGGGAACACAACACTATGGTTATTATGGCCACGGTCTTCTGTAGGGCGGAGGTACTAGCCCAGTCGGACAGCTCATTTGGGACGGAAGATACCGTCGTGTCCTACCTCCAAAAGAATTACTTTAAAATTTCATTGAATATTATAGTGAATTAAAATCCAATGCTAAAATCTGCCTAGAACAAAGATTTCAAATCAACATTAATATGTTAACTTTTAAACTTTCGCGTTCCATGATTATAATATTACTAGCTGTTGCCCGCGGCTCCACCCTCGTGGATGTCGAAATCCGTTTCAAAAACTATCCTATCTCTCAAGTTGGATCGAACTGCACTTGGTGTGCGAATTTTATTATAATCGGTTAAGTGGTTTGGGAGTCCATTGAGGACAAACATTGTGACACGAGATTTATATATATTAAGATGTAAACGTCAGGCATTCCAAAGGTATGTATATACCTATACCATGATCGCGTTAATTCCCGTTTACATATTATTATAAACATTAATATGTATTTGAACCGGAAACTTTGCGATACCTTACCTGATTTACACAACAATGATTAAACCAGAGCAGTCATGTACACAGGGGTGAAATACCTCTTTGGATGAATGGGCGTATCAAGAGTTGTTGTCAGGGCAAACGACCTTCGCATCCATTGAAGATCCAGTCAACTGGAAGAGATAGCTTACCTCAAAAATATTCGTAATTTGAAATGCTGCCTTCGATTTTATTGCCACATATAACTTCAACTTGACCTTTAAGTTTGAAAAGGTATAAATAATGATTATATTCATCTTGTGTATCCTTGAAATGGTCGGTAGAAATCAGCGGTATAACTAGATTGGTACCAGGTATACCTATAATCCATCTCCAATCTATTTCATAGATATTGGTAGACATTAATAATGAGAGAGGTAAAGTCATTTTGACGTGTCCTATATTTTAAAAAAAACGAGACTTGCCAAACTCACGTACCTACAATAAAATACTTCAAGTTCACTTTTTGAACACTTAGGTGGCAGACAAGCACATGACCCACCTGATGGAAAGCAATCACCGTGGCCTATGGCCTGTAAAAATCTTCTAATGCCCTTTTTGAAGAACCCCATTTTGTAGACACTTAGGAAGAACATTTTACAGCCTCTTTTCATAAACAAGTAATATATTTAAAGTTTTTTACTTTTATATAGCACTTTTATTGCCACTAGCAGCACCAATCAGTTATTTTAATAATCAAAACTAACAAAACCACATTAAATTTAATAGAAAACTAATATTTAAAACAATAATGTTGCCAACATCGATGTTTCTGTTGCTTTCACAACACAATAGGCCCCAGTAGCATACAGGTCATGAAAACAGAATTTCCCGAAATACCAATTTTGAACGCGAGCGAGGCGTTATTATTGCCAGGTTTAACCTGCTAATGCACCCAAATATTCGGGAGCATTATCGTATACACACGTTAGCGTATCATGCGCGTTATGAACGCACGTTTCATGGTGAATAAATTGAGTAAATTTGCTCACAGCGTGTTGAATGGTGCCCGTAGTTACGATTATGTTATTTCGTATTGGTAATAAAATTATTGTCTAATTTTCACATTTCAAAAACACGTTATTAGTGTGTACGGGTAGTTGAAGCCCACAAAAGTCCAACCAGCTTAACTTGGAACTTCGATATCGCCAGTTTTCAAGTCACGAGTGAATATGTTCCTTCTAGGCAAGCGTGATTTATCGTAGACCACATCGTCAATTACCATCAGGTGAGATTGAGGTCAAACGTAAGCCAATCATGAATAAAAACAAAAATAGTTATCGCCATTGGTCATAATGACCATTGGTTATGGAGGTCAGATGGCAGTCGCTCCACGGAAAATATCGAAGTTCAGCCGCATCACAGTTAGACTGGAAAGCCGACCCCAACTGAGTTGGGAGAAAGATTCAGAGAATGATGAGCTGGTGCTCTCCATGTGGTCCCATTTTATAAGAAATGTAAACCAGTAAAATAAAATTCCATTCATGTTAAAATTTGTAACGGCTGCAGCTGTACCCTCGTATTCGATCCACTACACAAGTACAATGGGCTTAGAAGACAATTTTCTTTACATTTGTGTAAGATATGATAATATATAGCACCCCGGGGGACTCGCCTTTGAGAGACGTCCTTTTGACGCGATTTGCTCTGACCCTTTGTTAAAGACATTTTTGATTGTACCCAGATTATTTTCATGTAGTTCGGGGAATTGGACAAAATACTGTCTCCATATTTTTTTGTCTAAATTTCGTTTGTGATGTTTTCTAAATCTATCTGTTCCTAAATTTAGGTATTTGTATATTTTATCGACAAATACAGTAGGTACTTATATAGTTTTTATACTACTTAGGTGGCAGACAAGCACATGGCTCACCTAATGGAAAGCGGTCTCCGTGGCCTATAGACGTGTGCGTAATCAGGTGTGTCACAATTGCGCCGCCGACCCAGAAATATAGTCTTTTAAAAAAATGTATAGTGTCAAATTAGTGGAAACGCTTACCCTTGGCCGTTTTTGAAAAAGGCTGAATGCTTCTCAGCTACTGTGGTTTTCCAAAGCAACTACAGTATGGGGTCAAATTAAGCGATTCGGTGCCTCTTTTCTTTACCACACCGTAAAGACTTGAAATTCTTTACCAGCGCATGTGTTTCCTTCTTCCTACAGTCCCGGGGTTTTTAAGCAGGGCCTGAAAAAGCATTTGATGAGGCCACCACTTTGGCACTATCGGTGTGTGTAGTTATGACCCCGGTCCTGAGACTTTACCTTTGGCTTACCATCAGGCGAGGTGAAGTCATTTTGACGTATCCTATACTTTATGTATATTTTTTTTTCTTGTATTCTTATTTCTCTTTCCTCTGGTGTTGCAAGCATTAACTTCATCATTCTTTGAGCTTTTTCCAAACTCGGTTTAGGTTGATTTTTCAGACTTAACGATGGAACTTCGATATTTCGATATAAAAAATACTAGAATTAAATCATCATTTCCGTAAATGTCAAACACCACCAATATCTGAGGAAGAAAGAAAGATATAGAAAATACACGTACACAATCGAATATTGATTCTAAAAAAAGCCTAATAGATTTCTTCCAACATTCTCCCTTTTCACATAATACTAGCTAATGAAGGTGCGAGAATCTCTGCTAGTTATTAGAAACAATCTATTTTGCACTCTACGCTCAACTACGAAGGTTGCAGTTCCATTGAACGGTATTCTTGATAAGGTTGTGAGACTTTATCATTTATTCCAAGTCAGCACGTCAGTTTATAATTTGACATGCAACGTAAGCAATAACATTGTGGCGATAAAGGCTGCATTAGCTGGATAACAATGGTTTTGACACATCAGGGCCCGTAGACAAGTGTAAAAAGTCTAAATCGCTAAGGAATAGAAACGATTAGGTCGACCAATCACATCCGAACTCGTCGCCGGCGTACGATGCGCGCGCTGCGGCAGAATCACGAGCTGGAGTGTGATTGGTCGACCTAATCGTTTCTATTCCTTAGCGATTTAGACTTTTGAGACTTGTCTACGGGCCCAGGTCGGGTGTATCCCATCTGCCCCGGTGACTTGGCCCGGTGCCGGGCCACATGGGAAAAAAAAAGTTTTAACTGGCCCGTTGATATGCTTACCGGGCCAGACGACACAAATCAAGTGCCATCGTCCCCGGTAAGGGAAAAATAGAGGATACGCCTCGTAATTTTTTTTATATATAGGAGACGTTAATTTGACTTCACCTCGCCTAATGGTAACTTTCACACAAAAAGATGACTTATTCATCAACTCGGCACTTGAAAACTCGGCACTCGGTGTCGAGTTGCCCCGAATTATTTTAATTTATTTTTCATTCGTCAACTCGGCACTGGCATAGAAGGATAGTTGATAGCAAAATGTTTATTAATAATGTGTTTAATAACAACCTTACAGTGTTGCGACTTTTAGACTAAAATTGTAGGGCCTTTTTGGGGTGTTTTATTGACGCTTTTTCAGCTGAATCTGTAGGAGCATGCCGAAAACAATATTTTTGTGTTCAGAATAGTTAACTTAACTTAACCGAAGTATATTTTTATAGATACAGCTCATTTACAATTTCAACAATATTTTAGACCAGGGTTTCGCAAAGTGGAGTACGAGAACTCCTATGTCTTTGCCATTCAAAGGTAGGATAAGATATACGTCATGTCGGCTTCTAATATTTTTAGTTTGAGTATCAAGCAACAGGAGTTAGAACACGACGGTATCTCCCGTCCAAAATGAGCTGTCCGACTGGGGAACTACCTCCGCCCTACAGAAGACCGCGGCCATAATAACCATCGTGTTTTATTCCCAGCAGCGGTAAGTAGGGTAGCCAGAGCTCACTGTACCCCTCCTCCCACCCGCCTCTTCCTAGCCTCTCCACCCTTTCCTACCCCCGCCCTATCCCTTCAGGGTCGGCAGCGCGTGGGTGATGCCCTTGGTGTTGAATACGTCAATAGGCCACGGTGACCGCTTCCCATTAAGTGGGCCGTGTACTTGTCTGCCACCTTAGTGGTATAAAAAAATGGAGTCATTATTCGAAATATACGTAGATGAAACTTTTCAAGCTGATTCAAAAAGGATTTCTTTGTTAGATTTTTGGGCAGCTAGACAGGATTAGTGTCTTGAACTCTCATGCAAAGCGGTGAATTTCCTTTTACCCTTTGCTACAATATACTTATAATGTGAGAGTAGGGGGACGGATTTAATTGATTAGTTAGAGACAAGGGGTTCACTATTATCTGGAAACCTTAATAGGGGTTCGTGGAGCTAAAAGTTTGAGAAACACTAGTATAGATACAGACATTAGACAAACAACAACTAAAGATGGCTGGAACTTAGGTACAGCTGTAGCCTGGGAACAAAACAAACACCAAATTTTGAAATAAATCAGGTTCCCGTTATGCAGATCGTAGGAAATCGTTGCACATTTCAAAAAGCTTTTGGTTTTATAAATGAACTCCGCGTGCCACGAGTCTACAGAACAGATAGTGATAAATGAGACCGGGGTCGTCTCAAACCATCAATAATACCCGCACGAGTGTTCGCGAGACGTGCCGCTAAAACAGCTCTGTTATTTGAACATGCCTGATTCGATATTGTAAAAATGTTCTGCATATATTACTTGATTAGAGATGAGAGATCGTCTGTTGTATGTACAGGGATAGATTATAGTCTGGAATAATACCTAGGCTACCTTATCCCTGGAATAGGTTTCAATGGGCTAAGCGTACAGGATCATAATTCCTAAGTTTCCCAAAATGCCTGTGCCAATTTTCAGCTGTTTGAGCTTGATTTAGTAAAAAAAAACATTCGAATATCTTCACAAACTTCAATTTCAATTTCAATTTCAATTTCAATTTCTTTATTTCTCAAAATAGTGCAACGTAATTACATCTTTTTGACGTCAAAAACTACTTAATACTAAGTTTACCACCGCTTCCTAGGCGCTAAGTAGTGGAGAAGAAACGGCGCAACAAACTCCACTGCTGCATTTTCAGACGTCGGCTTACATAGATACCTTAAGACTAAATATGGACGAATTTATCTACATTTTTGTCTCGTGTCAATATAAATTAAAGGTATATAAAAAAAAAAATGAAACTTTCACATTTCTAATATTAGTAGGTACTAAGTCGGATAGTATAATCGAATAAAGTAATCGATTAATTACAACAAATTAACTCGTAATATAATTATTCCATTATTCCAAATTTAGTTTAATCAAACATTATTTTCTACTGATTCCAACTAGGTAACAATTCATTGTTCGATTTATCAACTCGATTAAATTGTGCTACATACCGTATGTAATTCACATGTCATGCTTCCAATATCGATATAATCGACTTTTCACTTTAATTAAAGCAGAAATTATTCACACATTGTTCATTTTATTCCTGAATTAATATTCGAGTCCATGACACGATTGAATTGTTTGGATTCTGAGCGAGAGAGAATCTATAATGAGAGTGTAACATGACTAGAACGTATTTTTAGTCGATATTATATTATCTTTAACTGTCTAGAGAGCCATATATAGAGAGCAATAACCCCTCTTGTATGAGATTTTTTCGGATTACGAAAATATTTATTGTTATTTTACCGTGATAAAAATTTTCGGAAGCTTTTTAACCACAGAACAAAAAAAAAATCCTTTTCTTAACGAATGTAATATAGCCTTTTTTCACAAATCTTTTGAAATATAATTTTGATTATATTTATATTTGTTTGTATTATTTTATAATTTTTAAGGAGTTTTAGTAATACCTGTAATTCATTGGGCAGATTGTAAGGCAGAAATACTAAGTAATTTATTATTATATTACGATGCCAATATCGGTTACAAAAATTACGCGACCGGATATTTTTTTTATATATCGGTCACGTCAATATTACTCCACCTTGACTGATGGTAAGCTAAAGGTAAAGCAAAAATCAATTAAAAATATTCCCGAATAGAGAATAAACATTAGGTATTCTACAAGTCTAGGCAATATGTAGTTCTCAAAGCTTCGGCTGCCTGCCACAATAGGGTCCATTATGTTGACACAATACATTTTTGGCTCACATCAAAACAATATACACGAAACAAAGCTCCAAGTTCCAGTTCAACAATGACGTATAACCGCTAAGGGTCCGTTCACACAGACCGGCTCGGAGAGGAGAGCAGATTCTTATCACGTTGAAAATACAGTTTTTAATATTTGTATAATGCGCGGCATCTAACGTGGCCAGATTTTGTAGTAGTGTGGACCCCACTTCTCCAAAATCTTGCCAAGTTAGATAATGTACACTATACTTGTTTCTATGCGACGCATTTTGCCACAAACAAGCATAGTGTACAGCATCTAACTTGGTAAGGTTTTGGAGTAGTGGGGCCCACACTACTCCAAAATCTGGCCACGTTAGATGTCGCGCACTATAGTAAGGTTTATTTTTGCATCGGCACTGTTTTTGTCATTATGAAAATCATTTGTCAGTGTGAAAAGAAAAATGCGCGCCGATGCTCTCTGAGTCGGTCTGTGTGAACGGACCCTAATATTTACCTTTTCATGACTTATCGGACTCATTAATAACTTTAAAATGAAGAATGTAAAAGTCACTGTTGATTAATCAGCCTGTTTTGTTTATAAATTTGTGTTCCGTTCTACACTGAGTATTATCAATCATTCAATTAACCTACTGCAGTCCACAGCTGGATATAGGCCTTTCCCAATAAACGCCATAGCACCCGATCCTCCGCCTTGCGCATCTAGTCTATCCCAATTAACGAGTACCATATGCCTAATCAATATAATTCTAATTTCAGGCAATTAAATAATTAAATAAATAACTATTTTAAAATATTCCACTCTCTAGACCAAAAGTAAGCATAGTTTAACTAGCTTATTTTATGGGTTCTAGATGACGATAAACATACTTATATACTTTTTTGTAAGTACATATTATACATAGAAAGAACTAGACCATCATGCATACAAATATTTGCACTGAGCGGGAATCGAACCCGCACCTCCTCTCGTAGCAGTCGAATGCACTACCGCTACACCACAGAATTACCCATAATGTTAACATTACAATAAAAATAAAAACAAAAAAAATTGGATGAATAAATAAGCAAATAATAACAACAAGAGAGAAATCAAGTTATAATAAAGTAACACAAAATATAATATAATATAATTATAATTATGCATGAATTGATAAGCCTAAAATATGTTGAACCATTTCCATTTCGTTTAAACCAAAAAATTATAAAATTGTTGTAATCATAGTCTAAACAGTAATGTTAATATATGTTTTTTTAAACCACTTAGGTGGCAGACAAGCACACGGCCCACCTGATGGGAAGCGGGGTCACCGTGGCCTATGGACGCGTGCAACACCAGGGGCGTCACACTCGGCGGGCGCGGACGCCGAGGGCGTCGGAGGCCATCTCGAATCCGGAGATGGCCCGGGTCAAACCGGGGTGCGAGGGAAATGCTATTTGGGCCACCTTACACCCTGGCGTCAGAAGACCCTAGACGGCGTGCGGTTTTAGTCGGTAAGAGTTTTTTTTTAATTTTTTTTTTATTCATGATAGGCTTACGTTTGACCTCAATCTCACCTGATGGTAAGTGACGATATGGTCTACGATGAATCACGCTTGCCTAGAAGGAACCTATTCACTCGTGACTTGAAAACTCCCAGGTTATAGCTTTCCGGAAACACAGACTCAGGCAAGGAATTCCACTCCTTAGCTGTACGCACGATGAACGTGTCAGCAAAGCGCTTTGTGCGTATGAGTGGAATATCGACCATATAGCGGTGGCGTGACGCTGTTCGTCTGGTCGTTCGTTGATGGAAAGGACTTGGAGGTATCAGGTTGTGCAATTCCAGAGCGCACTCCCCGAAATGTATCCGATAGAACACCGAGAGACCTGCAACTTTGCGTCGATGGGCAAGGCTTTGAAGTCTTTTCTCGACTAGTGCATCGTTATTGATGAGCTTCTTGGCTCGACTCTCGATCGTCTCCAGCGCGTCAAGTTGGTATTTAGCTGAGCCATCACACAGATACGAGCAGTACTCCATACAGGATCGGACCTGCGCTTGATACAAGTTGAGCAGTTGCTCCGGTGTGAAGTACTGTCGCACTTTTGACAGAATGCCCAGCTTTCTTGCGGCCATTTGAGCTTTAGCCTCAATGTAAGTCCCAAAGTTGAGGGTGGATGTGAGAGTTACGCCAAGAAGCTCGAGGCGGTCGGTTATCGGCACGGGTACACCTCGGAAGGAGGGATTTGGCTGGAATTGACTTCGCTTGGCAGAAAAAAGACACGCCTGAGTCTTAGCAGCATTGTCATATAGAGTCCGACATAACCTGCCCCGCTGGCCGCGGGGTGGGTATCCAGAACAGAATCCGTCAAAAATAGTTAAAAAGTCCGTTAAAGAAGATGAACTTAGTTTAATCAGTTTTCTAAAATTCAGTTTTTTTATACTACCTACGTAGGTAGCAGACAAGCACACGGCCCACCTGATGGGAAGCGGTCACCGTGGCCTATGAACGTGTGCAACACTAAGGGTGTCACACCCGCGCTGCCTACCCTGAAGGGAAAGGGGGAGAGCTGGGAAGGGGTGGGGAGGCTAGGAAGGGGAGGGGGAGGAGGGGTACAGTGAGCTCTGGCTACCCTACTTACCGGCGGGAACACAACACGATGGTTATTATGGCCGCGGTCTTCTGTAGGGCGGAGGTACTTCCCCAGTCGGACAGCTCATTTCGGACGGGAGATACCGCCTTGTCCTGCCTAAATAATAAAGAATAGAATCCGTCAAAAATAGTTAAAAAGTCCGTTAAGAAGATCAACTTAGTTTAATCAGTTTTCTAAAATTCTGTCATAAAGCTACGAAGTTCGTTTCGGTTCTTAATGAAACATGTCAGTTTTCTCTTAGTTTACAAACTAACACTGTTAGCGACAAACTTGTGAACGTGACCTTATCTTCTACTCTCTCGCACTTTAATAACTTAAGTTTTCATTTAAATGAAGTTTCCTAAGCCACCAGTTAATAGAATGATTGTATTTTAGAGCTAGGATGGGGTGTGGAGTCTATGGAGAGGTGGGGGGAGGAGGGGTACAGTGAGCTCTGGCTGCCCTACTTACCGGCGGGAACACAACACGATGGTTATTATGGTCGCGGTGCTCTGTAGGGCGGAGGTACTACCCCAGTCGGACAGCTCATTTCCATTAAAACTTCATCACATTTCTCTGCCAGTATATTAAGAGCCATATATTAAATTATGTACTCATTTTACACTAGTTTTTAAGATAATATGCAATTTTTTTGAAATATTACTATTATTAGTTATTAAATTGTTATTATTAATTTTTTAATTTTTTAATTATAGATTACCATTATTTTAAATTTGGTATTCAATTAATATTCTAAAAATAATTTTAAGTTTCTTCTTTCTATGATGCTTTTTTTTTTGTTTTTTTTTTTACGCATGTGCATGTAAATAATATTACTATACTGTCGCCTTGGGAAATTCTGTAAAGACAAGTGTACCTATGTAAGAAATAAATAAATAAATAAAATAAATATTTCGACGACATTATCTAAGAATCATATTTCAGCAACACTTAGCAGATGAACAGTTTATCGTCACTGGTTTACGTACTCAATAAATTCAATTTCTTTTAAGTGCTGATGGAGCACGTGAAAGTACTCGCTGTAAATAATAATGGCGTACCATCAAATAATAATGTGCTTTAGATCATTTGATGCAATAGATGGTTATGTCACTCCCGGTTTTATGATAAAACACCTACATACGTGGCTATGTTATGAGCATAATGTTTCAGACAAGTCAGTTTATATCTGATGGTAAGCTAGAGGTAAAGTCTCAGGATTGAGGGTCACTATTACAAACACCAACAATGATAATAACCGGTGGCCCTCAGCTTTGTCTGTTTGTTCACGATGGACGCTAAAACTACTGAACGGATTTAAACGGTTTTTTTTTGTGTGAAAGGTTACAATTATAAGTACACTAGCTGTTGCCCGCGGCTCCGCCCGCGTGGGTGTCGGTTATCGCGTGGATGTCGGATGTCGGTTATCGCGACCAAACATAGCCTATGTTCAATCTCGAGGTCTAATCTACTCGTATACCAAATTTCATCAAAATCGGTTAAGCGGTTCAGGCGTGAAAGCGTAACAGACAGACAGACAGACAACCAGACAGACAGTTACTTTCGCATTAATAATATTAGTATGGATTTGATTATAATTGGTTGAGTAGAATGGAAAGTATCAATTATGTTATATGAATGATTCTGAACTCGAAATTTTTTTAAAATTCTGGTCTGTTTGTCACTATATTAACTTTTAAACTTTCGCGTTCCATAATTATTATACGTAAACGGGAATTAACGCGATCATGGTATAGGTATATAGTTATGTTTGTCACTATGTTCGCGATGGGCGCAATAAGGTATTGGTCAAATTAAATGATTGCACAATTACAATCAAATATACAGCAACAATAGTTATGTAGAACTGGAGATGTTATGACTATAAAAGAAAATCATCATCATTCTATGAACCTTTTTCCCAACTCAGTTGCGGTCGGCTTTCTAGTCTAACTGTGATGCGGCTGAACTTCGATATTTTCCGTGGAGCGACTGCCATCTGACCTCCACAACCAATGGTCATTATGACCAATGGCGATATCGAAGTTCCAAGTTAGACTGGTTGGACTTTTCTGGGCTCCAACTACCCGTAATGACTGCCATAGATGTGTGTATGGCAACCGGGACCGACGGCTTAACGTGCTCTCCGAGGCACTAATAAACCTGCGATAAATACACACATAACTTCGAAAAGTATGGAATAGTCAATGGTGTCATAAAAGAAAATGATGATACACTTTTGACGTTTCTGTAAAAGTGGAATATCTCTCGCTATTTCAAGAACGATGTCAAACATCTATTCGAACTATTTCGCTAAAATATTTTTTACGGTACATTTTATTTTTAGACAAGAACTTTTTTTACAATTAAGTAGGCAGGTTGACCTAAAAAAACAGGCTTCGAGAAAAGGTTGATAGAATCAGTACAAGTAATAAAACGTGATGTTTTTGTTTGTATTTCACACTAGCTTATGCCCGCGGCTCTGCCCGCGCGGATGTTCTCGTGATTTTTTATAGTCGATAGGTTCGCGTTTGACCACTATCTCATCTGATGTTAAGTGGTCAATGATGGAGCACGCTTACCTAAAAGCAGCCTGTTCACTCTAGACTTAAAGACTCCCAGGTTATAGCTTTCCGAAAACACAGACTCGGGCAGGGCATTCCACTCCTTAGCTGTACGCATAATGAACATAATTGCTGAAGCGATTCGTGCATATTAGCGGAATGTCCACCATATAACGATGGCGCATCGCCGTACGTTTGGTTGTTCGGTGATGAAAAGGGCTTTTTCACCAAGTGTTTATCTCCGGTTCTACTCATCATGGCGCAATTTCATTGGTCGTTAACTTGTTCGGTATACAGCATAAGGCGACTCCCCGCAGGCGAGTTAACAGTCAAAGAAAGTTAACAAGTCGATACGTGTTAGGGATTCCCCGCATGTGTTTATACCGTGTACCGACCGACCTTGATATCGACCAATGAAATTCATCGGTCGATAGTCAAATTAGGGCTCTAGCAGCTACACCCCGCATGCGGACCCTTTTTTTCCGTGCGGGAATCCTCATGGATAGCCACCCCGCGGCCAGCATGGTAGGTTATGTCGGACTCTTACCGACTAAAACCGCATGCTTTCGCGCACCGCCGCCGCCCCGGCCTGCTTCTGCTAGGGTGACAGGCGTCACCCCCAGGCCAGCCCTCATGGAGGACGGAGGTCGTCAGACCTCCGACGCCTTCGGCGTCCGCGCCCGTCGCCGTCCGGGAGAGGCTCTCCCGAACCTTTTCCGCCGCCTCCTTCTCGAGCATCACTTGCTCGCAGAAGGAGGCGGCGGCTGACCACGCGTCCGCACTCTGCACCATCGCTGCGATCAACACTGGCGCATGCGGACCCTATCGACACATTGAAATCCGTTCCGTAGTTTTTGCGTTAACAGTCAAACTGACAAACAGACAAGCTCTCCAAAAAAAAATACCTTCATATAACATAACACAAGTATTTTTTTTAAATATATCCAATGTACAGACACAGCTTCTTCACAATTTTATAAAAGTATCGATAGATAGAAAACACTTCTGCATTATTGATAGGATGGCCCGTGGAGTTTGTAGATTGTTTTATCTTAAGTATTCAGCCTCTAAAGCTAGATAAGGTTGAGTGCTCAGGTACTCAATATTTCTAGGGAGAAGTAAATTTTATATCTCATATTAATTTCATGGACACTTTTACCTTTAGCTTTCCATCAGGCGAGGTGAAGTCATGTTGACGTGTCCAATATAAAAAAAAAAGTATTTTAAAGCAAAATGTGATTAAGGATGAAAAAGCCGCGGACATCTGCTGAAGAGTGGAATGCCCTGCCTGAGTCTGTATTTCTGGAAAGCTACAACCTGGGAGTCTTCAAGTCTAGAGTGAATAGGTTACTTCTAGGCAAGCATACTCCACCGTCGACCACATCATCACTTACCAACAGGTGAGATTGTGGTCAAACGCGAGCCTATTGCCAATAAAAAAAACATTAGCTAGTAAAAAAAAGTTTGTAATAACCGATTTTTATAAAACATAGCTAAGAACACTCTCCCCTAACCCATCTTTCAAACAAAAGAAACAGAATCAAAATCGGTTCATCCGTTTGGGAGTTACGGTGCCACAGCAGAGTTACAGACACACACACACACACACACACACACACACACGTCAAACTTATAACACCCCGTTCGGGTTTCCGTCGGGGGTTAAAAATAACACTTAGTTCGAAAAGCCCTATACTGTAAACCCTTGGGAAACTGCAGCACTTTTCAATTACAGTAATCCGTTGAATTTGTAAAATTAACACATACATTGTTACGTGTCCCTTGGTGAGGCCGACTACGCCTATACCGTTTAGTTTTAATTGCTCGAGTCGCGTTGTCGAGCCATTAACATTACGAGCGAGTGTTTTATATACGGGATGTAGAATCCAGAGGTAGTTTTCTGTAACTATTGCTTGTTTGGCTGTAAACAGATTAAACACAAGTTTTAAGGATGGGTGTTCAGTCCATTCTTAAAACATTTTTTTATAGTCGATAGGCTCGCGTTTGACCACTATCTCACCTGATGGTAAGTGACGATGATGACCAGTCTTCTAGGCCTAGAAGCTTCTAGAAGCAGCCTGTTCACTCTAGACTTAAAGACTCCCAGGTTATAGTTTTCCGGAAACACAGACTCGGGCAGGGCATTCCACTCCTTAGCTGTAGCAGGGCATAAAATAAATACATTGAGATGTATTCATTTTGGTTTTGCATCCGTACATTCCACATTTGTCCACATTCATTCGTCCTGGTTGCCATACGAATTTAATGGCATTCCGTGTGATTTTTGAGATTTTTTTCTCATAATCTTCATCTTTGAAGTTCTTAATTTTCCTTACATTTTTTTTAGCTTATCATCAGGCGAGGTGAAGTCATATCGACGTGACATGTTCTCTGAAATGTCCGATAACCTGGTTTGTCTACAAAACTTTGATATCGCCCGTGGCTTGTAGAGATCTAGTCACTTCACGGAAAATGTTCAGCCGTTTCGTGGTTATACTGAAGCCAAGATTTTTAAATTCAACAGATTTATATTGGTACTTTCCCATTAGCTTACCATCATAATTTGGTAGACAAGCACACAGCCCACCTGATGGGAAGCGGTCACCCTATGAACGTGTGCAACACTAGGGTGTCACACACGCGCTGCCTACCTTGAAGTGATGGGGGAGGGTTAGGAAGGGGTGGGGAGGTTAGGGAGGGGTGGGAGAGGAGTTTACAATGAGCTCTGGCTACCCTACTTACCGGCGGAAACACAACACGATGGTTATTATGGCCGTGGTCTTCTGTAGGGCGGAGGTAGGTACTACACCAGTCGGCCAGGAGATACCGTCGTGTCCTACCTCCTAAGATAATATACTTCTGCCTACCTATTTCAAGATGAAGAAGCGTAAGTTTCTTAATTTTGGTTTTCAAATTCATTTCTAAATTAATTTCGACACAACAAATGTAATATTGTTTATTTATCTTACAAAAGTAACTCGTACTAATTAGTAATTACGCGAATTATTCTCCCACAAGCTACATCGAGATAAACAAATTACATGTAAAGACATTTGTATTACAAATCCAGTTAACCTAAATCTAAATTACGAGGATAAACGAGACACATTTCTAAAGACGTTGTAGATACATTGACAATTCGTTCAATTTAGGGCGCCATGATAGATATTGTAGTACATTACGAATGAGAATTTAAGGATGTCACATTTCATTTTTATCTAAGCATCACTTTTTAGATTTCCGTAGTAAGCACAAAACTCTTCGGTATATCCGTCTATCTATCCAGCTGCTTCTTCAAAAATTAAGTAAAAAATGTTTTAAGTATAACGCTTCTACATGAAAGCGTTATACATAAAACATTCATAAAAGCGGCCATATTGGATTTTTTCTCACAGTGAACTATATTCTACTAATCAATCCCTTCCATTTGATATTCATATTGCGGTAGTTGTAGAAAAAAAACGTAAGTCACCATTTTGTAGCGGCGGCTATCTTGGATTTAGGTACAATAATACAGAATAGATTAACTTGTGTTGTCACCACAACTTAAGATATTTGCCAAATATCAGAATAATCCGTCCACAGGAAGGCGCTCAATTTACAATTACTGGTTCACCCAAAACCAACAGGTCAAGTTAAATAAAAGTGTTTCATAAAAATAATTTCTTTTGAAGGACAACATTACTATTATTACAATAATGCAGTTACTTATGGGCAAGGTCCGAGCATAGATATCGCTCTTCGAGAAGGTTAGTCTATTATACACATTCATGTCTATTGATATATGAATTAAATTAAATACTGTAGTTTTAAATTAGCTAAAGTTATGAAATAGCTATAAAAAGCTGTGAGATTTTACCTGTTGCAGTCGTGGTCTTAAGTGCCAGCTGCTTTTCTCAAGAAACTCTATAATTATATACTTATCGTGTTAGGAATTCCAGTAAAACATTTTGTTGTGGCACATGGCTTGGCTCTTACCGTAGTGCAGAAGTGATATAATCTTATTATTAAAAACAACCATTTTGTGCTTCATGCTCATAAAATATTGTGAAAATATTTATACGAAAATAAAGTGCTTCAAAATGAAAGAGAGCATAAAATATTCTATACATTTCATAATCGCAAGGGAGTCGTAAGATTCCTGAGTAGAAAATCTTTTTAATATGCTATTTTTATAGCATTTTCTATTAAAACTGGAAAAGTTTTTACTTGGTAAATCCGTTTGCTTTACCATGTTAGTTGAATTGACAATTAATTTTTAACTATAGCCAAATTAGTGGTTAACAAGCGCATCGAATTTGGTTAGCTAAGAGGATCATAATTTTTATTTTATTTATTAAGGTCCACCAATAACTGTTAACGTTTCTGCTAGTAAGTACCTACAGCTATATAATATATAGATAGATAGATAAGTCATAATGTTACTTAAAAAGTTACTTATAAGTAGACATAACATGCAAAGAGTAACATTGAAAAGGTAGCTTATACCATTACAGTAACAATTATTATTTTAATGTATTAAAAAAAATAGTAATAATGCAAAAGAATGGGTAGATTACGAGAGTTCAGACAAGGAGCTATAAATCGACTTTTGCGCGCGATATAATAAAAATAATAATAAATTGTGCCGATAGTTGTATCAGTTCACGGACTGATCGCCAAGAGCCTCGACCAACACCTCAAGAGGCTCGCGTTAGGCAGTTGGATCAAGGGCTTGATGCAGAAGGCGGTGCTCCTCGACACGGCACGTATTGTGAGGAGATTCCTTTCTCTGGAGCCCTAACCACCGGTAGCTTGGTCCCTGTACCCGATGCCGGTGGGGTACTATTTTTTATATTTTTAAATGTATTTTTTTTTTAGATATATTTAAAAATGTAATTTATATGTGTATATTTAAAATAAAGAGATAATAATAATAATATTTAATAATAATATTTATTTATTTATCAAAAGCCCGTACATTGTATTATAGCTAGTTTTACAAATAAGGTCAAATATAACTACTTTACTGCTAATAATGTCTACATTAAGAGTTAATGTTCAATGAAAAGCCACACTGCGTACCTACACGGTAAACAAATGGAATTTAAAATATATTACTTACATTTACAATTTGCGACCTACCTGATCTAGGTTTTTGAAAACCTGTGTTTCAGGTTATGCCCGTTCAAATACAATACAAATACAAATTAAGCATTACAATCAATTAAACAATATAAACGATATAATCTATATTTACAGCTTATTGCTACTTATTTTAATATTTCTAGCAGTTTCTCCGTGTCCGCATAATCTAGCTGCTCTAGATATTCTGCAACTACTACCTTACAGTTCCAATAGTTTAAGCTATGTATGGTTAGTAATTTGTTTAGTTTATTATACAGAAAAGGACCCAAAAATATATAAAACCTATTTGCAAATTCATGTTTAGTTTGTGATTTTTCACAAACTATGCCTTTTCTTCTCCTGTCTAGATTAAATGTGGGTGTGAGTTTGGTGTGTTGGTACAGAGTGATATTTAGAATGAATATATATGATTGCAAGTAAGTTTCAATAAAAGATGGCTACTACTAATACCTACAGTGATGATAACTCAGACTCAGGTAAGGAATGTCACTGCTTACCAGTACGTATAATGAACGTATTATCAAAACGATGGCATAATCGCCGTAAGTATGGATGTTGGATGACGAAACTATCGTAGTTCAATCATGGTGTATGGAAAGTAGGAAAAGTTTATCCATACAAATTTTCGCTTATAAGATTTTGTTTCCAAGTCTTATTAAGTCGACCAAATCGTAAAATGCATTTGGATTCGAGACATTTGTATTATAATTGTCTGAGAAATCATATTTTCGAAAATTAAGAGCTGAGCAGTGTCTGGTAAAGTAACTTGGCATTATTTTTAAACCGAAAACATCCACATTTATATTTCACTCGTATATTTTGTTTAAAACCGCATAACATACACGGTAAGTTACTTTGAACGTAATTGATCTCGTTGAGTTAAGGTGCGAGGGACTCTCGACATGGCTTGTGCATTTACACCCCCGTTTATAGTCGGTGTAAAAGTTTGTTATATTACGTCTAATGAGTGATGCGTAACGCGAGTTTGTCACGATTACTTTAGAACTAATTAATGAGGATACTGTGTGAGTAGTACTAAAGTTACTATGTAGACTATGGAAGGACGAGTTTCAAGATTATTTGGATGATAAAGAAGCTTGGAAATGAACTGTTCACTTAACTATGTTACTCGAACTAACACTGTATCACTAGACTAAGGCAATTGTTGTAAATAGACAAAAAAAAACAGCCCGCTGAGTATCTTGCCGGAGTCTTCTCAGGTCTGGGCCGCGTTTCGAACCAGCGCGGCGGTGGTCCATTTGCTTCTAGATTTAAATAATTTTGATTTTGATGTTTTGTAAGTGCCGGTTAAAATGGTCTATACAGAATAAATGATTTTTGACTTTGACTTTGACTTCATCCTACTAATATTATAAATGCGAAAGTTTGTAAGAATGTATGTCTGGATGTATGTTTGTTCCTCTTTCATACAAAAACGGCTTAATGGATCTGGCTGAAATTGCGTACAGAGATAGATTATAGTCTGGAAAAACACATAGGCTGCTTTTTATCCCGGGCACAGGTTCCCGTGGGTCGCGTTTGCGGGAAAAAAACTTTCCGCGCGCCTTTCTACAGGGGAGGGGGGAATTTAATCCCCCAACAACACGTTGGGGTTGCCTATGTTTGGCGGTCAAGGCTGGTCGGGGTCTCTGGGATATGCTTTCTAGTGCGCACCAGATTCCCCGACCACGCAAGACGATATGACGAGACACCGTGTGGTTTTAGTCAGTTCGATTCCGACATAACCACCCTCGCTCACCGGCGGGGGGCAACCACGGGATTTCCGCACGAAAAATTAAAAGGTTATTGAGAACGTAATTTAGGTTGGGAGGTAAGTCAGTTGCATTACCTAGTTATGAATGTAAATTTAAAATTACCAACGTAGTGAAAATGTAATCGCATTTGTAACCAAAGTACTTAACTATAATCTATGAATAATGACAAAATAAATTTTGGCTGTGGTGAACGTGTTACGAGTACAGTACTAAAATGGACATTAAATCAAATGGTTTAGTGCCGTGGCACTTTAGGAAGTAAATAATGGCATGCAGTTACTGCTTTGGGAATAACAGTTGATAAATGAAATTTAAAACAGAGATAGTGAACTTCAAAATGTTCAGGAAATTTAAATAGTTACTTTGTTTGTATGATAAGATAACCCTTATTCAAATAACACAAAAGATAATTTTAAATCCTTGGTAGGTATTCTTCTATCTTATCGATGACGTTTCCGCTCTCAGATTTGGTTCTCCCAGTGTGCTGCTACCTGGATTGCGTTCTTAGAGGTCAAAGTCAAAGTCAAAGTCAAAGTCAGTCAAAGTCAAAGTCAAAGTCAAAGTCAAAGTCAAAGTCAAAGTCAAAGTCAAAGTCAAAGTCAAAGTCAAAGTCAAAGTCAAAGTCAAAGTCAAAGTCAAAGTCAAAGTCAAAGTCAAAGTCAAAGTCAAAGTCAAAGTCAAAGTCAAAGTCAAAGTCAAAGTCAAAGTCAAAGTCAAAGTCAAAGTCAAAGTCAGTCAAAGTCAAAGTCAAAGTCAAAGTCAAAGTCAAAGTCAAAGTCAAAGTCAAAGTCAAAGTCAAAGTCAAAGTCAAAGTCAAAGTCAAAGTCAAAGTCAAAGTAAAAGTCAAAGTCAAAGTCAAAGTCAAAGTCAAAGTCAAAGTCAAAGTCAAAGTCAAAGTCAAAGTCAAAGTCAAAGTCAAAGTCAAAGTCAAAGTCAAAGTCAAAGTCAAAGTCAAAGTCAAAGTCAAAGTCAAAATTTATTTATTCTTTATAGACCATTAAACGCGGCACTTACAAAACGTCAAAATTAATCATAATTTCCTCTGGTGTGCATGTGTATGGACATGCAGCACAACAACAAAAAGGTGGGCCTACAAGAGCGGGTTATAAATTTTAGGGTGGGTTAAATTGTTGAGCCAAGTACCTGGAGAATGAGGGCGAGGTTCTCCACGTCCTTTCAGTATTTACCAATATTTCAAGTAACATATTTAGTTAGCCTAGCCCAACGAATTTCAATAGAACACACCGGTCGTAACTATGCACGCTCGCAGTAAGCCTAACGATTGACTGCTCCGATTAGCAGTACATATTGTTCAGATCAGTTGTTTAGCTGCCGCCACTGGCACTCATTACTTACAGTAGCTTAGCATTGACTGATGCACGCATTTTGTTTCGAAAGTTAGTAAATAAGTCTTGTTGGGGACGGAAATTTGTTTATTTAGATTTTATGCGTTGTTGACTGCCTCTGTAGCGTTCAATTGCTAAGACAGAGATCGCAGGTTCGATTCCCGCTCAGGGTAAATAATTAGCCTTACTCGGTTAACTTAATTTATTGATATGTGCCTAGTAACTTCCTATAATGTACCACTCTCAATAATTTAGGCAAAGGAGATGTTTCACAAATGTGTGGACCTTGGGCCCGATAATTGTACACTACTTAGAAAAATAGGTATGCAATGTAGTTTTCATTTTTCACTATTCAATTCTTATAATATTTCCAAATGATTTTCTTTATTATATATATATATATATATATATATATATATATATATAAATATAATATTGCCTCGTATTATGGGCGGAATCTAACTAAATAAACACTTAAACACGGCGGACTAAAACTATAAAAATGTACTTATATTTTATTAATTTATGCCCCTGAATTTCGGAGGCGAATAAATATAATTGTATTTTTTATATTTTGTTTCGAGAATTGATCATAACCAAGCACGCACGATAAATATTATAGTTGAGTAGATCATGTATGTTAATTTGCCAGTTGTGTAAGGGCAAAGGAAAAGATATGTGAAAATATAACAGCGAATATAAGAAAAGGTCTTGTTTATCTAAGCCGAAATGGGTCCGCGGATGTGTTAAGAATGTCCGGGACGGTGTTTGAATTTGAGGTCCTATCATAATAGTATATAACGACTGGTTGATGCTAACGGCTTCAACCGCGCGGTAGTTGGTTATCATTTTTTGTTTATATTTTTGGTTCTATTTAATAAACTGTAATGACATACCTAAGGCAGATTTTAAGTCTGACCAAGACCTTACTAATCTCCATTAAAATTCCAAAACATATTTTAGAATCGTTCATTTGAAATAAGCCAAGTTTTTGTTTAAATAACACCAATGATGTACAGACACAACTAATTTAAAATTTTATAATAGTGCATAATTTTATTAATACCAATAAATATTCAAAGAAACAATTTTATTTAATTTATATTTTTAATATATTACTGGCAATTATTAATTTATAAACAAAAGTGTTATAATTAATACAAAAGGGAGAAAGGAGTATGTAAAAATTAAAAAGATTAATGGTTTGATATTCAAAGCATATAAAATATAAGAATCTTGCTTCTTACCTTAGTGAAAGCAAAAAGATTTTTCTCAACTTGCATAAGGAAGGAACCTGAGTCTAATTGCGAGTTACGTTTTTGTTGTTTTTTGTTTTGTACCCCTTTTCTCCAGCGCTTTGAGCAATCGCAGCTTTGAAGGAAATATCGTATCAGCTGTGTTCGATGTAGAAAAATTAAGTAAAAAATGTTATAAGCTTTTATGCACTAAAAGCGGCCATATTGGATTTTTTCACATTGAACTGTATTCTAATAGTCAAGCCCTTTCATTTCATACCTTTCCATATTGCCAATTTTGCGGTAATTGTAGAAAAATATGTAAGCCGCCATTTTGTAGCGCCGGCGGTCATCTTGGATTTGCAATGATACTGAATAAATAAATAAATAAATTGCGAAAAAATCTCTTTTAAGTTAAACAGTTTTAAATTGTATTGTCATCAGAAATAAAGACTTCTGCCAAATATCAGACAAATCAGACAACTAAAAGGGGTTCAAATTTCAATTACTAGATTTGACCTAAGCAAACAGATTGACTAAATAAAACTGTTTAATTAACTTGTATTGTCACCAGAAATTAAGATATATGTGTCAAATATCAGAACAATCCGTCCATAGGAAAGGAGTCAATTTTCTATTACCAGATTTGACTATTATTTTTGTATATCTATTACCAGTTATACTGTTATGTAGTGTAATATTAAAACATAAAATGTAACTTTACAAGAGGCAAAACGCTTCAGAAACTGTTTGGTATGCCAAGTTCATAGCGGCTTTTAAAACTTTAAACTAGAGCACAATATACTACCTCTGTCAGAGTTTTATAACTCGTATAGTTAACAAGTTATTAGATTTGTTATCAATCGATAAACGTACTAAGTTAACTTGTACAACTGGCGGGCTACCATCATCATCTACCTGCCCTTGTCCCAATTATTTGGGGTCGGCGCAACATGTATTTTTCCTCCATTCATTCCTGTCAGATGTCATCCCTTCGGTTACCCCCTTCCTTGCCATATCCTCTTTCACGCACTCCATCCATCTTTTCTTAGGCCTACCTCTACCCTTAAAGCCCCATTGCTTTCATCTCTTCTCATAACATGTCCAATATGTCCATACCACGACAGTCGCTCGCTTCTCAATTTTTCATTTATTGGTGCAACTTTCAAACTTCCTCTAATGTACTCACCATTATTGCGGGCTGCCACCATTACCAAGAATATTATTTCAATCTTACTTTGAGAAGTTTATCTAAAACCTGAATTTAGCATGTCACAAAAAATTCGGAATAAATGTTAAGTAAAATAAAAAAGTTTTTGCAAATACGTCCATATAAAGGAGTTATGCCCGAACATACATAAAAAAAAATCCGAACTGTAACCCTCCTTTTTTTGAAATCGGTTAATAATAACATTAGACATAGTACTAATACTACCTACGTAAATGAGAGAGTTAAATCATACTGGAAAGTAAACCGTCATGGCGGAACTCTGCCGTCTCGACGGAACACCTGCGGCTGTTTGGAAACCAAATTAAATATTCACTCGCAGTTACTAAACGTTTGTCCCGGTTATGGAACTAAAAAGCAAAAGTTTTGAGTACGTCCCATTTAATAATATAGCAGGAAGTACTCAAAACTGGTGCTAAAGGATATAAGAGGCTTTTTTGAGTGCAAAATAGATTACAGCAAGCTAGTTGTTGCCCGCGGTATAACCAGCTAAGAATTCTTTTCCCGTTCTTGCTTCCTATAGGAACTTCTTTCAGAGATAATAAGTAGCCTATATGGTAATTCCTTGCCCTCTTCCACCTTTTAGGGTCGACAGCGCGAGTGTAACAACCCTGAACTTCCACATGTCCATAGGCCAAGGTGACCGCTTTCCATCTTGTACAACATCAGGTGGCACACTCTCGCTGCCAACCCTGGAGGGGAGTGGTGTTGAGGAGTTTGGAGGGGGGGGGGTTAGAGGAGGGTATTGTGGAGATTGGGACGGGGTTTGTGAGCTCTGGCTACCCTACTTACCGGCGGGAACACAACACGATGGTTATTATGGCTGCGGTGTTCTGTAGGGTGGAGGTACTAAGCCAGACGGACTGCTCAGTTCGGACGGGAGTTACCGTCGTGTCCTACCTCCAATGGGCTATCGCTTTATTGCAATGGGCGTAGCGGTAGCGCAATCGCATGCGCTTCCGCTACGCCACAGAGGCAGGTAGGACAGTAAGATAAGAAACAGGTTCGCTTCTTTGTCTGTCTACATTCTTACTTCTATATTCTCCACATATACTCCGCTGTGACGTCACACATGTGCACACAAACTCTAAGTTGCACTATGAACTAATCCAGACGGCCCTCGTTCCATCTCAAACACAAACAGCATTGCAAAAATGAAACTTCGCACAACTCGATGGCCGTATGGAATACTCGTGCAATCGAAAAATGATCACTTTACAGAAGAAAATAAAAACGCTTAATCCTTAAAAGCTAGGGTTTCATTGTAGGTAGGTTAATACACGTACCACCACAGTGCAATCAGTTTCATCAAGAATCAAGCAGTTCTATGCCTCTTTTTTTTGCTGTACCATAAAGACTTGGAATTTTTACCAGCGCATGTATTTCATTCCTCTTATAGTCCCAGGGCCTTAAAGCGGGGTGTGAAAAAGCATTTGATGAGGTCGTCAAGCTGAGGGCTGCCACTGTAGCACTATCGGTGTATGTAGTGGTGACCTCGGTCCTGACACTTCACCTTTAGTTTACCATCAGGCGAGGTGAAATAATTTTGACGTGTCCTATATAAAAAAAAATGAAATTGAAGTTAAAATTTTTTTTTGACTGGTAGCGGAAAAAGCATGCAGCATGCAATAGTTACAAATATTAATGTTGTGACAGAAAAACATACTATTTCCGTGGAAAAAAGGAATTTTCTTTATGAACTAAAAATTATTAGAGGATAGGAGAAAAACGAACAGAAAAACTGAAAAAAAATATTGTGCAAATGACTCTTGCACGTCTATTCGATGGAGCTATCGAACTTTGCAGCGCAACTTCAACTTAGAAACAGCACCCGGTCAGTGTGCAGACTTTCTACTTAGGCATTCAAACTGTGAAGCGAATATTATGAAACTGCCACACGAAATTGGTAGCACTAGTTAGAGAAAACTTGAGAACTTAAGTAAGTCAATCGGGAAAGGTTTATCAAGTCGTAGTAACGTTATTCTATTCGTTGGTCTTTTGTGAGTTTGCACTTATGTTTGCTTGTAATTTTGAGATATAACATACCCCCGAGGGGGCCATCTACGGCTTCTAGATCCCCCTTGGGGGTATTCATTGTCAGCTGGGGTGCAAGGGAAATGCCTTACACCCCGAGGTCTGTAGACCCAAGACGACGTGTGGTTTTAGTCCGTTGAAGTCCAATATAAACATCTGGCTAGAGGGAGGGGGGGGGGCGAGGGGAGGGCCGTGGGTAGACGTAAAAGTACGGAGTACCATTCGTAAATTTCACAAAGTTATCATAATCATGTTGGCGTGAATGCTGGTGGCATTCGAGGGTTATATTTTCGAGCTCGGGGTCAATCACTTCCTCTCCTCCTTGATTTGGCATGCTTTTCACTTCAAGAGTACAAGGTTTCTCAATAACTCCAGTGGAGTGAAGCCGGGTAGAGTTTGCGCACGTAAAAATGAAGTACGGCTTGGCGGCAGCTGTCAGTAAGGTCCAGTATACCCAAATGATTATAGGTATATTTCTAAAAGTACACAATAGAATCAAACAAATTTGTTCAAGAAAAAGTATGTCAAAAGTATCTTTGCGTCTGAATATAAAAGAAAGATAAAGTGAGTTTAAAATGCAAAATAGAACTACTGGAAGTTGTTTTTACTTAAGTTCGCGATCGTTTTATAGTTTTCGTAGCAATAATACAAGTTGAACTTACTGGGAGCTCCCTATAGAGAGCATGAATAAAGAAAAAGTAAATTGAAAAAATAGGACATTTTTTTTTAACTTATCCAATATCCCAGATTCTTAGAATGCTTCCGAAGCACTTAAAGATGAATCTAATAAGCTCAACTCTCATGGAAACCTAGAAAGAAATCATGAAATTTTGTTTTTGTTTATTGGCTTTGTTTCAGTCCAGGCAAAAATGCGATGGAAGCTGAACGGATAAGGACGCGGCTTTTACTCAGAGGTATCGAGTTGGAATCCGGCGGGACAGTACCGATGTGAATAATTTCACTTTGTGTAATTTATATATGCTAATCACATGATTTACCATCTGCTCACGGTGAAGGAAAAACATCGTGAGGAAACTCACATGTGCTAGAAGAAATTCTAAGGACATGTCCGATCCACCAACCCGTATTAGGCCAGCGTTTTTTTTATATAGTACACGTAAAAATAACTTTACCTCGCCTGATGGTAAGCTAAAGGCAAAGTCTCAGGACTGGGGTCACCACCACATACAACGGTAGTGCTACAGTGGCGGGTGGCGGCCCTCAGCTTGACGGCCTCATCAAGCGTGTGTGGGTTAAGGCGCTCTCGACTCTCTTGTTAGAGGAGAGGAGACCAGTGCCCAGCAGTGAGACATAAAATGGGTTGCTATTATAGGCAAAAATAAATTCATCAAATCAGTTCACTCAGTTAAAAAAGTTGAGGTAATAAACATAAAAAATACAGTCCAATAAGAACCTTCTCTTTTTTGAAGTAGGTTAAAAATTGAACTTAAATTACTTGATAACATACTTTTTTACCATTCAATCGATGATATAGGCTACCAACGTACGCGTTTCCAACTCCTTTACAAAGAGAAAGTATAGGCTTAAAATTATAGCCAAGGAAAAACATTTTCGCAACTGTGAAGAGAATACGTACAGTCAGCGCCAAATATTGGTTAACAAATTCTAATTTTTTGATCACCTTAGCTCTAAAGACCTTTAATATAACAATAAACAAGACATATAAAACATAAGCTTTGTCCTCTGGAGATTATAAAACTACATATAAATTAATGACTGGCCTATGTATTCCAATGTAAAAAGGATATGTAAATATTTTAGTGTTAATCGACTTTTGGCACTGACTGTACCAGTCAAACAAATATTTGAGGTGTTCCTCCTTGTAAACATAACTTAATAAATAAGAAACAGGGTGGAATTTTAAAAGAGCTTGAAGCTCGGAAATTTTCTCTTCAAGTGAGTTTTTAACTTGTACAAAGTGTTGAAGAACTGACGTAAAAATTTACGCTCAGTACTGCTCTTACAATAAATACTGTGACAAAGGAATTAGTAATTAAAAGTACAACTTGTAATACAAGACTCTTTTACACTTTATTGTTTTAGAGAATGAGATAATAAAGCAGCAATGTACAACAGTTAACGGAAAGATTCTCAAGCAGATATCATCACCAGCTCACCAGCCTTGCGGTTGACTATCATGTCTAACTACGAACCGTCAAGTTGGCCGTCAAGCTGAGGGCTGCCACTGTAGCACTACCGGTATATGTGGTAATGACCCCAGTCCTGAGACATTGCCTTTAGCTTACCATAAGGCGAGGTAAAGTAATTTTGACGTGTCCTATATAAAATAAAACGAAGCGGTGTACTTCGAAATGTTCCGTGAAGCGACTGCCATCTGACTTCCACAACCCATTGGCGAAATCGAAGTAAAAATTTGTTTTTTATACAACATTCGACACGGCGCTCTCTAGACTTTAAGTAAGCATAGTTTAACTAGCTTGTGGGTTCTAGATGCGGATAAATATACTTATATATTTTTATTTGTAAATACATAAATATTATACATAGAAACACCCAGACCAATGCAAATAGACAAATTCATGCATACAAATATTTTGAGCAGGAATCGAACCCACGCCTCCTGTCGTAGAAGCCGAATGCACTACCGCTACGCCACAGAGGCCATCGTTCTAGTAATCAGTTTATTATCCAAACTGAAAACCAAGAGTGAATAGTGTGTGGATAACATTTTAAAGCAAAATAAAATAGGATGACTTAGATGACTAAGCGTTATTCTAAGTTATGGAAATCGAGGGCTTCGGCTCAACCGGATTTTAAATACAAAAACGTGTCTAGGGCGGGGATATAAAAGTTTACGTCGTGGTTTTGAGTCGGCTGCCAGTAACAAGTGACAGATGCTGTCCAGAATGTGACGCGGGGTGGATTGAGCTCATGTTAAACATTGCTACTTGATACACATCGAATTTTTACCACTTGGTCTCTAAAAATACAAACTTGAAAGCCGTTGAGCCACTGGTATAGCTAATATGTAAAATCTTTACATATAATAAAATGATAGGAAAGTCAAAACTGTACATTGAATATTTTTTTAAAAGAATACTTGGGGTGTGATCTACAATCGATGCCGAAGCCAAAAATAAAGTTTTTAGAATTTTTGTCTGTTTGTCAGTATGCTCGGGATAAACTCAAAAAGTACGGCATGGATTTACTTAAAATTTGGCACGAATATTATTAAGAAGTCGGGTCAAAGGCTTTGGCTACATATTATCACGCTATTACCTACTGGGAACGAGCAGTGAACCTTTAAGCGATGGGCGTTAAAAGTACTGAACAGTTTTTGATGTGATTTTTTTTATTAGAAAGGTCTTGGTTAGATTAAAAATCTTACGCATATTTGATCACAATCGGCTGACCGGAGATTTAGTAAAAAAAACGCGAAAATCGACGTCCACGTGGGCGAAGCAGTATCGCATAATACTCTCACACAAACTGTTCTACCTTTAATAAAATTACCTCGCCGAGGAATGTCAATAAATTAACCCTCCGCACACCGCGTGGAATGTCAACCTTCCTCGGGGTAATTAACACATAATTAACTACACTATTTACTACGTAAATGTGATTTTATTATCACGAGACTTTGAACTTGTCCTTGACCCTTTTCGGCACTCAGGAATAATTGCCAGTTCGGTTTTAATATCATTGTCTCGATTTTAGCCAGTAATTAAACATTTGTAATTGGAAAAGTTCGAAAGAGTTAATATAAACTTTATACTCCATTTAGAATTTTAGAGTAAATTTTCCAATTATATTTTTTTAATAGTATGAAAGCAGATATTTGGAGGACTAGACTGTACAAAAAACATTAATTAAACGTTAACTGGTGGATCTGATATTAAAATTTTATATCTGAGAGGTATACAATAGAAAAAAAAAACGATTACTATAATTTTGGATGTTGAATACTTTGTTACAAGACATCGATAACATCGAAATTGAATTTTGAACATAATAATATTTTATTACGAGAATTAACTCTCGTTTGCCAAGGAACTTTTATATAATAATAATTATAACTACGTTTAAAAAACCGACTTCACAAACTAATGTTTTTTACTTTTTAGTGTACAGAAATGGAAAAGTATCTATTTATGAGGTATATTATGTACAAAGTCATCAGAAACAGAATTTTTGCCATAAAGATGGTTTCCCCTTGATTTTCCCAAGATCCCAGCATCAGATCCTGATACCCTGTATATGGGGCCACCTCAGAAGTAGCCTCTTTCAAACAAAAAATTTTTTTCAAAATCCATCCATAATTGGCCTTCTCTTTTTTGAAGTCGGTTAAAATGTTTTGTTATGTTTATTGTTTTGTAAAGTCATAAAAACATCTTAAATTAGTTAACTGTGTAATTTACAATCTAAAAAGTAACTGCTCTTACCGGCAGTTAACTCGGAGACAGTCAATTATATCTTCTTTATGATTTCTGGCAGTGATTAACACAGAACAACATTCATTACTTCCCGTAATAGCACTAATAAATGTTTACAATTTGTCTTTCAACTTCGAGGACTGTTTTTAGGTTCTTAAGTTTTCTAACTGAAGGAAGATAACAGCTGGTATATAGGAGTATTATGGTAGATTTTGCAACACTTGGACCCCAGGCTCCAAGATGCAAGCCTTGGTTGGGCTTATCTTTTATAAGAGCGAATGCTGTCTAACCTCCTAATCTTGAGAAGAGCACTAAAATGAGAGGTTGGTTTGCCCCAATTCTTGTATTTTCATTATGTTCAGCTTTTAATGATACAAAATTATATTGAAAATTTTACCACCAAAAAACCATGATTAAGATATGAATATTTTGGTAAGTACCCGTAAGTAAAAAATTGTAAGGATATAACACTCATTGGAATCAGTTCAGCAGTTTAATAAGGGGGAATTTTGCGGACATTATAGGTCAAACACATAACTATACTTTATTAATTGCACCGCAGTCGAGTAAAAAGTAGTTAGTAGTAGTAGTAGTAGGTAGTAGTACGATATTTCTAAGAAGGATCCTACACTATATTATAATACCAGTGTCCAGGCTTAAAGCTTGTGGGGAATTTATTGTATTCGAACTCCGAACCTCCATGATCCCTACCTCAAAGACGGACTTGAAGATTATCGACGATCCCAAACTCACAAGCGACAGTCAACCATTTAGCCTTAGGGGAGATTTACCTCCCTATGTGTTCTATTGCTTATATTATAATAGTTTATGTTCTAGGCATTTTTTATATGCCTAATGGGGCGTGGTATTCAATCATTACAACAGAGGTTGCGGGTTCGATTCGCGCTCAGTGGTGATGAGAAGTAATTGTAATACACGTATACAGAAGTACATGATGTTATTTTAATACTTACGTAAAATACAATATTTTACAAAATAGTAAAATGTATCATATTATATTATGAATAAAGCTTTGATATCGCCTAATGTCACCAGTTGTGAAGGTCAGATGGCAGTCGCTTCACGAAAAATATCGAGGTCCAGCCAAATCTGCAGTTAAGACTGGTAAAGCGGACCCCAGACTCTGAGGTGAAAGCTTTGGATGCGACTGGGATTAACGCTAGGTTGAAGAAGAAGATTATATGAGTATTTATTCCTAAAAACATATAAATGTGTACCATAAATAAGAGTCAAATAATTTTTATACAACAATGTGTTACTTGAATGTAAATAAGACATAATATATTTAAACCACCCTTTGTACTCAAATTCTGTTTAAATAAATCTTTCATTTAATACCATGAGGTTCTTGAAGGCTCCTGTAGTCTCCCAATAGGCACTGGACCATCAAAATGAACGACTCTTTCTCACACGTCCAGCATATAACCTCACGTACAAACGTGATATCTCAAGACATTCATATCGATATAATACCGCAAGATCTCCATCCATGAACATGTAAAACCTGCAGACAGAATGCATTGAAGACGAGGCTCTGTCACAAAAATCGCGGCGGGTAACCATGTGTGAGTGAATTATGTGAATTTAATTGAAATGTGATTCTGAATATTTTTTCTTGATGTCACTGCGGTTTTTATACTATTTCACTACACACTGTTGTATTTTTTTTCCTTTTTAAACAGACTGAATCGTGTATGTGTGCGTACCCACTTATATAGCCAGCGTCAAATATCTATGATCATTTTCAGATTTCGAACAGTAGTTTTGAGCAAAGTAAATTATGGTTCTTAGTGAAAATTATGTTTAATGACGTTAATATAATGAACCATTTTCATTAAAAATTTTAAGTTTGAAATCTGTGAAATCATCATAGACTTTTGCCACTGATTGTACGTTGCAAGGACTGACTATTGTTGTCGGTTGTATTCATCAACGCGTTTCGTCCTTTTATTTTAGATATCCATGGCCCCATGATGGTTAAGTAAAAAATATTATCGGCTGGATTATCTCTACCCCTGTAAGTAATAACTCCTTAAACCAAGGAAGACAACTTTGCCCCGCTTGGAATACTAATGTGGCGATTGTGGGGTAAGGTGAACTGTTGATATGGGTCTCCGTATTTGTTATCTCTGGCACAAGACCATAGGTACGTCGAAGATAATTTCTATGTAAATATATGAGTGTGAATGATTTATGTTATCTTTATGAACGAACAAGTTATACATGAATCAATGGTTTCATATGGTTTGCGCTGTTGTTTGTTAAATTTGGATGGTTAAAGTGCTTTAGGGGTTCTCTTGATACTTTTTCTATGAAGGTATAAATCGAGTCGTGGAAAATATAAATATTCTACGATATTCTACACAGCGCTCTCTAGACCTAAAGTAAGCATAGTTAAACTAGCTTGTGTTATGGGTTCTAAATTGCAGATAAATATATATTTTTTTATAACTACATACATAGAAACACCCAGAACAGTGCAAATATACATATTTATGCATACAAATATTTGTACTGAGCGGGAATCGAATTCACGCCCCCTATCGTAGCAGTCGAATGCACTACCGCTACGCCACAGAGGCCGTCAGTAAAATATCAAGCTGTTCATAGATGTGTCATGGATAAATTAAGTCCTTTAATAGTAAGTAAATAGTAACTATATTAGTATACTACATAATCACTTTCGTAGACGCATAGTTTTTATTTACCCAATATCTGTATCCCTCCTGCCCCTACCCTTCCTAACCTCCCCATCCCTTCCCAGCTCTCCCCCTTTCCCTTCAGGGTAGGCAGCGCGTGTGTGACACCCTTAGTGTTGCACCGTTCATAGACCACGGTGACCGCTTCTCATCAGGTGGGCCGTGTGCATGTCTGCCACCTACGTAGTATAAAAAAAAATATCAAAGAACCGTAGCGATGTGCGTAGCACTCGTAGCATATGTAGCTACGTCGTAACGCTACGATCGTGTCTTCAACAATGTTGTACAAAATTTACGTAACCGTTTTGTGACCTACATGAACAAATGATTTGAATTGTAAATGTGTACATAAATTAATAAGAAGCTTCCTTTAATAAAATACGTTTTAGAATGTGTTACATGAATATTAATAGCTATTATGGGGTAAATGGGGGCCCTATCAAGGTTTTCGACGCCCCGGTTAACCTCACCTGCTAATTAGCAAACGAGGGTTGGTACAGGTTTTGCACTCGGCGTTTTAGGATCAAACAGCAGCTACTCTCGCAAAAGTCAATCCTGGGTTCCAAAATATAAGCCGTGGATTCACCTGGGATTACCTGTGCGATATTGATGATGATAATGATTGACTAAGTGGTTACACCAAAATCTTAGCAAGTGGAAAGATATTGTCTCTGCCTACCCCTTTTTTATCGTGCGGAAATCCACATGGATAACACCCCTGTCGGCCTTCGGGGTTGGTTATGTCGCTAAAATCGCACGCCGCCCCCCACTCGCTCCACACTTTGCCCTCAGTCAGAAGGACACATGGAGAGCCTTGGAGCAGCCCTTTAGAGGGCCACTCCCACCTTGGCCAGATTGGCTGCATGCAGCAGCGTCTCCAGTGGCGAGTGGGAGGCGTTACTCGCCTCCGTTGCCTGGGTGCACCGCGTGGAGGTTCCGGCCCGCACCCTCTCTGCCTACCCCTATGGGAAAAAGTTGTAATTTGTAAATATGTATATTATGTAAGTGGTTATTATAAAACAATTGAAAATAAACAATTCAAAACTCGTACGGTTTGTAGAATAGCAAGCATAGAAGGGAGCGAACAGTAGACGTGTAATAAGTCCTCGGGCCGAGTTTCCGCAAACTGGAGATACAGCCTGCGCGGGACTCATCAGCTGATATTGTTGTTCAATTCGATGTGTGTCCACTGCTTTATACGATGCGACTTTTTGCATTTATATAATGGTAGAGAAATCTTGAAGGTATAATCGACGCCAAAATACATTTAACATTAAAGATCAAATAGCCAGGACATGCTCAGGAAAAATAATCAATTTCATAATTAATTTTTTTAAATTTATATTTTGATAATTTTATTATTCACTTGAATAAATAAATAAAAAATGCTCGAAATTTCACCATCATCGGGTGCCCAGTTGTATCCTAGACCTTCATCTTGTCACCTAGGATCTAGTTACTCCTCGTCCTTTTGGCTTGACTTTTATTTGCAGCATTTTTGGAAGCGACTGCCATGCCATTTTACTGGCTAATCCAGAGAGGAAAATGTGCCGGAGAACCAATTCCGTCAAACTGCATGTACGATCTAAGGCTAAGTCACCTTCAAGCCGTTTCAGGTAAGATTAGCTTAAGCGCTGGTGATTTTTATGAGGCCTTAAAATATTTAAAATCATTTCTCATATAGGTACACAATACATAAACTAAACTTAAAAGAATCAGGATAAGGAAGAAGGAAACAAAGTAAAGAATTCTAAGTCTTTATGTTGGGGTGTATCCCATCTGCCCCGGTGACTTGGCCCGGTGCCGGGCCACATGGGAAAAAAAAGTTTTAACATGCCCGTTGATATGTTTACCGGGTCAGATGACACAAATCAAGTGCCATCGTCCCTGGTGGGGAAAATAGAGGATACGCCTCGTATTTTTTTTTATAAATAGGACACGTCAATTTGACTTCACCTCGCCTGATGGTAAGCTGAAGGTAAAGTTACCATCAGGCGAGGTGAAGTCAAATTGACGAGTCCATTATACCTATAAAAAAAAATTACGAGGCGTATCCTCTATTTTTCCCTTACCAGGGATGATGGCACTTGATTTGTGTCATCTGGCCCGGTCAACATATCAATGGGCCAGTTATAACTTTTTTTGCCCATGTGGCCCGGCACCGGGCCAAGTCACCGGGGCAGATGGGATACACCCTTATGTTGCTGCAAGGAATATTTGAATAAAGAACCAAAATCATAGGAATATATTAAAATTCCATTCGCGAATGGAAACCAACCCGTTCCAATAACCTTTATCTGCCGCCACGGCGCGTATGATTGCCGAGGAATGTGTCCGCTTGCTCTTTCAATTGATTACGTCACTGGGCACGACCCATTCTCCGTGCCCACAATGCCATTCGTGTCTATTGGAGTAGGCTATTTTACATTTTATTTTGCTATAGAGTTCGCTTGTTGGAAAACATTTTGTTGAGAAATAATATGTTAATTTATGGTGGTTTAATTTTATCATCAGCCTCATGGCGCTGGTTCTAGTTGTATGTAAAGCTAGGACTCTGGAATTGGGGTCTGATCGCTTCTTCTTAATTGACTCTTGATTGATCTGACTTTTGAGAGAGTCTATGTTAGAGCATCAACCATCAATTAGCAATTATACTGGGTAGCAGGCCTTTGGCCTATGGCAGGCCTACGTGTCGTCCAAACGAACCGAACTTGACATTTCTCATGAGGCGAGGTTATCTGACACACTCAACAACCTACTGACGATATCAAAGTTATGTAGTAAGACGGTGATAACTATCCGTATAGACTCCCCTCCCATAGATGTTTGTATGGCAGCTGGGACCAACGGCTTAACGAATTACTTAACACAGAATGGTCACCCATCCTAAGATTGACCTGGCTAGTACCTATATCATTCAACCCTTGAACGTGTTAACCTGTTCTATTCCACTTAGCTTCGAGACCTGCCATAGTAAGCTTAAATGTATAAAATTAAGTCACACCATTCTTTACCCCTATTTCAAACACCTCTGTAAACTTTTATTACCTTTACATATTCTCAGAAACATAACACAATAAAGCTATTGATTTATATGCTACATTCTGGAAGACGCAACACCTGCCACGTTACGGTAGTGTTCCGGGGAATTTTATATGAAATGATGTCGCACGACTGACGTCTCTTTTATAAAGCTGCAATACTTGTGAAGTTGAAGAGAATTTTCTAGCTACATAAAAGGAAGTATTGCATACTGATTTCGAACGGTAGGTTTATTGGGAATAGATGAAATTGGCGCTTGGATATTTGATGGTGACCTATAATAAGTTATGAATACAATTTGTAGATGTGATATGAAAAGAGATATAACTTGTCAATTAATCAAATATTAAAGGTTCATTATTATCGTCATAGCAATTTTTAAGATCCAAAGTCTGTACGATGGAACCTAAGGACCGCTTTTTGGTTTTATCTTTTTGGATGTTGGCTTTGCTGAGAGCGATTGTCGTCTATCCTCCCAAACTTGAGAGGAAACTAGTTTCAAGCCGACATAGTTCTTTTTTGAGACAGAAAAAGTACTATTCAATAATATTTTATAAAAAATATTTTTAGATGGGTGAAAATCGATCTTCAACGACTCTCTACCGCTAATAGTTAGTAGGATTAAATCTAGTAAATGTTAACCCTTGTTCTTAAATTACCGATACAATCTATTGTTACTAACTATTGGGTTTGTTGGAATTACCATGAACATTCTAGGGTTGGATAGTATAATATATCGGCGTTTCGGCGGCTTCTTTGTAGTTGTAAGAGATCGCAGCTATCTAATATCTTGTGTTGCTTGGATGTGGGGTCAGACATTTATCAGAGTTGATGAAAAAGTGTTTTGAGTTTCAAACCCACGTTTCTTGATCATAATTCCAAAATAATAACCAAATTAGATATAGGTAGATTCTCCCCCTCCCCCCAGCAGGGTTGGCATCACGAGTGTGACACCCCTGATGTAGCACACCTCAATAGGCCACTATGACCGCTTCCCAGCCGGTGGGCCGTGTACTTGTCTGCCACCTATGTAGTATGAAAAAAAAAATTAAACTCATGTATTGGTAAACAATTCTAAATATTCTTCTTCTAAAAAAGGCAACCTTAAATTGTCAAACTAAACTGCATTTGCGGCAAACATCAGAATCAATGAAGCGTTAAACTGATCACCAGAACTCAAAGTACCTACTTAAAACCACATTACAAAGGAACCGCAAGGAACAAAACCTCCACCTAGACTGCGGGGGGAGGAGACTGGAAGTAAATGAATGCTTTAACCATTTCTGTACAAGAGCTCGCTATCGACGTTCTTAACTTCGTTAGCTACGGTCCAGTGATTGCAACGTGAAACTCTTTAGACGTGAAAACTTTTTTATTCCTTTTTTACTTTTAAAGTTGGATTTAGATCTTTGGATCGTGATTGCTTCGATGGTAGTTCGAGTCTGGCTGCTGGGAATAAGGTCTCGAGTTTGATTCTCAGGAAATGGTAATTATATTCTAAACACAGCCTTTTTATATCCGGGATAGACACTACAGTAGACGCCTCTACTGTCATTTGGATTTTCTTATAAAAATATTTTTAAAGTTTTAAATTTTTTTAACGGAACCTTAACTCTTTTTCCAAAATTAAAGAAGACTGATACGACTTATAAAATTACTTCTCTGCTAGCAAATCCCATATGCATTGATTTAAAACCTGATGGGAAGCGGTCACCGTGGCCTAGAGACGCGTGCAACATCAGGGGCATCACACTCGCGCTGCCGACCCCGCAAAAACCTTCTAATGCCCTTCTTGAAGAACCCCATATTGTAGTCGCTAGGGAAAACCATGGCAGGGAGATCATTCCACAGCCTAATTCTAATTTCTCTCAAACCTCTAAAATTTCTTTCAAACCTTACAGTGCGCACTGCAGGCGGATGCAATGTGTGAGGATGAATTCCCTGCCCGTGGCGAGCGGTGCGATGATAAAAAGTGGCCGTGGGCATCATGTCGAACAATAAAATTCATCTGAACACATACCATTATATAGGCGGTAGAAGACGCACAGTGAGGCGAAATCTCTCCTCAGGCTAAGCGGCTCCACACCGCCTAAAAGTATGGGATCGTCGACTATCCGCAGCGCACGTCTTTGTACCGACTCGAAGGGGTCAAGCTGGTATGCAGGTGCCCTGGCAAAAAGGTGACAGCAGTACTCCATGTGGGGCCGGACTTGTGACTTATAAAGAATAAGTTTAATAATTTAAAGTTTAATATATTACAAACAGACACTTTCATTTTATTTATTTGTATGCATAGATAGTGCCCCGGAGAACACGTTAAGCCGTCGGTGCCGGTTACCATACAAACATCTATGGCAGTCGTTACGGGTAGTTGGAGCCTTAAAAAGTCCAACAAAAACGGTCTAGCTGCAATGCTTCGATATCGCTTAATGTCACCATTGGGTTGTGAAGGTCAGATGGGACTCGCTTCACGGAAAATATCGAGGTCCAGCCAAATCCGCAGTTAAGACTGGTAAAGCGGACCCCAGACTCCGAGGTGAAAGCTTTGGATGTGACCGGGAATTAACGCTAGGATGAAGAAGTATGTATAAAAGATAAATATTTGCATTTTTTTATCAAAAGTATATAATTATACCGTTTTGCCGTAACTATATATAAAGTAAAACATAATATTTCGAGAGTCCACTTCTCCAACATCCTGATGGAGACTGCTATTCATCCTTCAAACGTCTCGCGGTAGATAAGAGCCCTCTGGTGCGGAGACGAGAGACGATCCGTGAAGCAACACGACGACTACAGTTAATAACAGCGCCAAGTGTGTTTACGACCGCTTCTTAAAGGAGATTATACAATAGCCAGCCCTGTTATTGGGATTGACTCACCGTTACGTAACTATGTAACTAATTGTGTGTGTGTGTGTGTGTGTGTGCGTGTGTGTGTGTGTGTGTGTGTGTGTGTATGTATGTGTGTGTGTGTGAGCGCACACAAAAAGTCTAGTAGACAAAGTTAAAAGGTGTTTTTTATTTAAACATCCTATTGGTGTCCTGCAAAATTCACATGAGGTTTTTTATAGTTTCCAGTAACATAATGTCTTTTTCTAGTTTCTTAATGTAAAGAGGACCCAAGTTTGTTAAATAGCGTTTTCCACTCAAAATATTTTCTTTACTCATTAGCAGATAGGAGTATAATTGACAATACAAAAATAGAACACGCCTTACGGCTTCGAGCATAATATTTACATTACTTTGTAAAATCTGCTGAATTGCTTCGCTCTGAATTTTATAGCCTTGTCCTGGAGACTTGCAGTTATTTGCGCTCCAACTGGTATTTAGGTCAAGTTTTATTAAGCAAGTTCAACGGAGATTTAGCTGTATGAAAGGGGCTGACGATAGTCTTCAATAGCAGTCCGGAGACCCAATCTACGATATGAAATGTGGAATGAACATGAATGGGACTCAAAACAAAAAATAGAAAGTTTTGGATTTAAAAATTCTTATGGTAACTGTGAAGATAAGTTTTGGGAGAAATTATAAGGTTTAATATGTAAACTTGCTTTTGCCTGCGTCGCCAGTGATAAATTCTTAATCAGATTCTGAGACCTACGGCAATTAGTCACGGGGTATAAAGTGGGTTGTGTGTTATTCTAAACAATACACATAGAAAGCCAGACATATAGACATACAGAAATTATTGTTGTTACTCATGATAATGCATTATTTATTTAAAACCTGTTACTTTAGTATCACAAACTGTCTTCAGTTTTATTTATTTAGATAGAAGATCAATCACATCATAGTTTTTTTATACTAATTAATTTATGTGGTAGAAAAGCGCACGGCGCACCTGATGGGAAACGGTCACCAACACCTATGGACGTGTTCAACACCAGGGGCTTCCCACTCGCACTGCCGACCCTGTAAAAACTTTCTAATGCCCTTCTTGAAGAACCCCATACTGTAGACATAGTGACCGTTAACTTCTATTCAATCTCTGTGGTCAATATTATTTCTGCGCTTGCGGTTGTAATATTAATTTCGAGTCTTACAAGTTATTGTAAAGTGTACACGCAGCTTAACAATAATACTATGACATGACTGTGAATTATGATTCAACGGAGACGCTCCGAATCGTGGACGCTTGACAAAACACCAGATACAGTCAGTCAATATTGACCCTGGGACCTTGGGCAGCCAGGAGGCGCACGAGTACAATCGAATTATATTAACTAAATTCATTTGTAGGCGTTGTTTGGATTATTTGATTTGATTATTTCAATTTTCAAAATATTATACGAAGAAATGATTATAAAACTAATGTTTTTTTACAAGCTTTTATTAATTTCACTTGTCCCGATGTCTGTAATCAACGTTGTCTGTAATCAAATCTTGCAAGCCATTTTTCAACCGCTTGAGCTGTTGGCATATAATATGTAAATCCCACGACAATGCAATATTGTAAATAATAAAAGCTTGTTTTTAAAAAGGTTTTTTTTTAAACAGCAGCTTGTTTCCTACTCTTTTTTCACGAGGCCTTCAAATTGAGGGCCACCATTATGTTACTGTCGGTGTATGTAATGGGGACCCTCTTCATGAGACTTTACTTTTAGCTTACCATCAGGCGAGGTGAAGTCATATTGACGTGACCGACATAAGATCTGAGACGGCAGAGCTTAACGGCGTCACGGCCATGTCCATGGGGACTCCAGTCGAGTCTGTCTTCACGGTAAGCTATTTTAAGTCTATAGTGAAATGATTTTTTTATACTACGTAGGTGGTAAACAAGCACACGACCCACCTGATGGGAAGTGGTCACTGTGACCTATGGAGATTACTTAACGTTTTCCATCGTCACTTACCAACAGGGGAGATAGTGGTCGAATACGAGCATATCGATTACAAAATCTAAATAGCTCTATGTACTCTAGCTTCTATCTACTCTACATAACCTCCTCAAGGCGCTCTGATGGCACTTTTTGAGACTTGAAATACTAGAAAACATATTTTTTTTCTTACAAAAGGTGCAAAGACTTTTACTGAGATTGCAGAGCAGAAACGTTAAGGCAATTTAAAAGAACTCCATCTCAACTAAACGCCATTTATTTCAAGGTTCGGATTGGAGTTCCATAATAAAACTAGTGAACTTGTTCGGTACGGCGATAAATTTTATTTATCAAATCCCCGCCAGCCCAAGGGATCGTGCCCCTAAGTCAAACTTACGATTGAAGTTTCACTATCGATAAAGCGGCATCAGTGATGAATATCATATCATAACTTATATTACTAGTCCATAATATTTATTTATACCTGGACTGGTGGAACACTGAAAAGCCGACCCCAACTGAGTTGGGAAAAAGGTTCAGAGAATGATGATGAATATTTATTTATACCACTTAGATGGCAGACAAGCACACGGCTCACCTGATGGGAAGCGGTCACCGTGGCCTATGGACGTGTGAAATATCAGGGCGACATACTCGCACTGCCGACCTTGTAAAAACCTACTTGAACACCCCATATTGTAGACACTAGGCAAAACCACAGCAGGGAGATCATTCCACAGTCTAGACGTGCCCATATAAAAATATGGGTATCATTGAATTGAATATCAGCTCATCCAGACAAAACCTATGTAGGTGGTGAATGCGGGATCCGGGCTTTACCAACGTGTGACTGCGGAGCCCCTGTGCAGTCCATGATACACCTACTTTCCTGCCCCCAATGCCCTATTACCTGCAGTCAAGACGAAGAGGCAGACAAGGCCATTGATAGCACGGTTAAGATGGTAGAATTTTATGCCTAAATAATTTGAAATTTGAAATTTGAAATTTGAAATTTGAAATTTGAAATTTGAAATTTGAAATTTGAAATTTGAAATTTGAAATTTGAAATTTGAAATTTGAAATTTGAAATTTGAAATTTGAAATTTGAAATTTGAAATTTGAAATTTGAAATTTGAAATTTGAAATTTGAAATTTGAAATTTGAAAATTTTAAATTGAAGTTGAAGTGAATCATTGACACGAAAGAAAAAGAAGATTGATCACGAACTCTAGATGAGACTTGTACAAAATCAGAGCTTTGGAAATAAAGATTTGCAAAGATAAAGTCAAGGTACCATCATGTTATGTCCAAAACTGACATTTTAAAGGATCCAGCAAACATTGTTCTCTTTTGTTTTGCCTTTTGTTTGCCCGCGGGTATCGCGTGTCTATTATATGTGTAACAAGAGATTTTAAAAGAATGTAGCTTTCTACTACAGCGGTAAGAACTATATATTATATTCTTCAATTTAATTGCTACCTTATAGCAATATAGATTGAGTTGAATTTTGGCTGTAAGTGTAATATTGTCTGTGGGATGTAGAATACATTAGAAATATAATGTTGTAGTATTTGTTTCAAGAACTCTTGAAGGATTAAAGTAGTATTTTATTCTTTGAGTCGTATTTGTAAGTAAAAGAAATTTTCTTCTTTTGAAAGGTTTTTATGAATATTTAGGTACTTTTCTTTTAGCTGCTTGCTTCTTGTTGTGACAATTCGTAGACTTTTTATTTCAGTCATTACGCTGATATAAGGTAATGTATTTTTTATAACAAATGTTTATTTTTTTCACGTGAGATATAATATATTATATAAGGTACGAATTTATAATAAACATCTTCATAGTAATAATTTTCATTGGAAAAAGAGAAAATATAGGACGGAATGGGTAGTTATCTTGTTCTGATCAAAATTATTAGGATAGTTGGCATACTACTCGTAATTGCTTCAAAATATTTTTTTAATGATTGTTGATTTGATTTTTAATGATTGATGGATGATTTTTTAATGATGATTTTCTGATCGGAAAAAAACATCGGGAATAGTTAGCATGCAATTGCTTAAAAATTTCATTCTATTTTTTTTTATTCAGGCTTACATTTGATCTCAATCCCACCTGATGGTAAGTGACGATTTGGTCTATGATGAATCACTGAATCCTCATACTATGTATCCAGAGGCAATTGTTCTGCGGGGTATACTTTTTTGACTTTATGTACTGCAAGAAATGCACCCAACTCTTTGAAAGTACCATTATGGATTAGGAAAGCAGTAACTAAAATAGTCAGCCTGTCATAAATTAACTAGATGAAGGTTTCTCTCCAGCACCTGCTTCATCCTGCATTCAATATATCCTAGCTTTTTTTTTTAGGTCAAGTCAGCTGGGGAAATTCTACTTCACATTTACCCATCCGTGGTCTAGTGGTTTGGGTAATGGACCGCTGAGACGAGGTCTCGGGTTCGATCCCAGGTTCACCATGGCACACACCAATGACTTTTCGATGCTTTTCGAAGTTATGTGTGTATTTATCGCAGGTTTGTTAGTGCCTCGGAGAGCACGTTACGACGGCTTAACGTGCTCTCCGAGGCGCTAATAATAGGTCCCGGTTGCCATAAAAACATCTATGGCAGTCGTTACGGGTAGTTGGCGCCCTCAAAAGTCCAACCAGTCTAACTTGGAACTTCGATATCGCTATTGGTTGTGGAGGTCAGATGGCAGTCGCTCCACGGAAAATATCGAAGTTCAGCCGCATTACAGTTAGACTGGAAAGCCGACCCCAACAGAGTTGGGGAAGAGGTTCAAAGAATGATGATGGTCTCTGGTCTTGAACTCATTAGCTTCGACGGTCGTCAATCTTTTCGAAGGATCTCAACGCTTTGCTTGGTCTATTGTGCGCTGCGTAACTTTTAGTTAATGGACTTACCCTACCATTAGTGTTTAAGTTTAGGAACGTAAAGTAATTTGGATAATTTCTTAGTCATTGTCTCACGTACCCTTAGATAAGGACGATCTATGTGACAAAGTGAATTCGTACAATGTAAAGTTGCGTAAGTACATACGAGCAGTTGTACATACTACTCTAATACAATCTCCTATTTCTCCATGTAAAACTATATTTTAAGCAAAGCAACTATACTTTGACTTCTTTAGGTGGAGTAAGTTAAGTGGATAGAAAGAGGAATACGGATATATGAGATGAGACTGGTGCGGTCTGAAAGAGAATGTTGTAAAGTATGTCAGGACAGAGGCAGATGGCGGTCTGTTGTCTCTGCCTACCCCGGAGGGAAAAAGGCGTGAGCATAATGTATGGATGTATGTATGTATGTTCTTTTAGAATTTAACATAATACTAGCTGACGCCCGCAGCACCTCCCGGGTGAATGTCGATTATCGCAAATTTGCCATCCATTTAATATAACTCAAGTATTTTATTTGAATATCTGCTATGTAAACAGCCAGCTCATTCAAAACTTTATAATAGAATATACAAAAGTGCTCAGAAGTCATTTGATGATATGCGTATACTCATACTTGCCGTAGAAAAAATCAAAACTTACTTAAATGTTTCAGTGGTATGGAAAAGAAACTTAGATGATCGTAGGCATTCGTCAATGCCAACTTAAATCAGAATCTCAAATGTTTTTAATTAGTAACCTACATGAAAATTAAGCAATTTAATTGCCTCCTGACATTTTATACGAAACCCTTATCAAAAGGGTTGGAGGCAATTACGGCGAGCATACATTTTTAAACTTTGCGAGCTTCTAAATGTTGATATTCCTAAATCCATAATCAAGTATTTTTAGATGGAGCAACATTAAAAAACAACATGTTATATGTTTTGCTTCACAACAAAAACGTGATTATAAATTTAGGAGGAGATTTAACACAGACATGAATGTTTTTGAAGACAACAATGTAATGGACAGCATTTTAAAATACCATGTTTGATTATAGTCCCTGCAACATTATGAGTAACAAATCGACAGTAGAGAAAGGGTGTGACGTATGCAAGGACTAAGGCAAGGACAGAAGCAACATGGTGGCCTATTGTCTCTGCCTAACGCGGAGGGAAAAAGGCGGTGTGTGTGTGTGTGTGTGTGTGTGTCTCTGTGTGTGTGTGTGTGTCTGTGTGTGTGTGTGTGTGTGTGTGTGTGTGTCTGTGTGTGTGTGTGTGTGTGTGTGTGTGTGTCTCTCTCTGTGTGTGTGTGTGTGTGTGTGTGTGTGTGTGTGTGTGTGTGTGTGTGTGTGTGTGCATGTTTCATTATTTTCCCTTGAATGGTAGGACACTGAGTGTCCCACAGAAATAATAATACTATATAGAAAAATGTTTGCATGTATTGGTGTCGGTCACCTCATTCCAAAAAGTTTTTTGGACGATTAACACCATAGTGTCAAACGAGGAAAGCAAAAAATGTTTTGGGACGATTGACACCCTGGTTCCTATAACTCATGGTGTCATAATATATTTTTGTTAATGTTTATCTAAAATACGATAATATTTGTTTGTAATCTTCAATTTTGTTCTTATAATCTGTTATACTGTTTTGTTTTATTCCTTGGTTGGTAATATAACTTTTATTGCGGAACCATAAACCCTTTCATGGCAAAGATAACTGAATATCTTTGATAGGTTGCTACTGTATCTTTTGTATTTAATGTGAATTGCAGCAGTATAATAATGCCAGTGAAGATGAATTAATTAATATAAAAGATAAAATTGCAATTTTGCATTTTTTTTTCTTTTATTAAAACAGCTTATTTTCATCATCATTGTTATACATGAATGGCGTTTGATTTATTTAAACTAAGTAATTAAATTTAAAGTAAGTTTCAAATTAAGGAGTTATTCCAAAAAGGGCAGGTCAAAAGCACTCGAAACCGGCGGGCTTGATGATAGGCTTAATGACAGAGGAAGCGCGTGAAGTATTTCAGAACAGAGGCAGATGGCGGTCTGTCTCTGCCTACCTAAAAAGGCGTTAGCATATGCATGTAGGTATATATGTAAGTTTTTTCTATCTCTTTCATAACATCTTTCATAAGCGTCGCAAATTCCCGTCACAGCAAATTCCCCGCAACACCATTCCCATCTTAATTCAATAACCAGTACAAGCCGGTTTGTGTCAGTAATACCGTTCTGGTTATAACGTGAAATAACCGGATTAACCACTGCATTATCCGCCATATTACGTGATATTGTTCAACCAGCTTTCGTTAAAAGTTTTTATGACATTTGAATTTGATTTTCAGCTCTGACGGTTCTTTTATTATAGGGTAAGAATGTGACAAAATAAATAATAAAATTGATATTAATATAGTAATGGCCATTATAAATTTTGTGTCAGACTATTAAATTTTATTGGCGGTTTGAATTTAAAACCGGTGATAAAACTTAATAGTTTGTATAAGTAAGGCGGTCGTACTCGTGTAGTCTATTGGCAATTGCTGCCAGCTCAGTTAGTCAGAAGATTGCCAGATAAAAGGGAATGGTCACAGATTCAATTCCTGTTCTAATTATGACTTATTTTGATTATTTACAGAATAAGTTGATTTACTTCATTTGCAAAAGAATTTTTCAAACAATTTGCCTTGACCTATAAACTAATGTGACACCAAGAGTGTCACCAAGGGTGTCACCAAGGGTGTCACCAAGGGTGTCACCAAGGGTGTCACACTGGATGGCACGGGTCAGACGGAGTGTTAGGCTGCCTTCTGGGCCAACTTACACCCCGGCGTGCAGTTTAAGTAGCTTGAATTCCGATATAACCACCCCTGCTGGTTACGGGGGTGGTACCTACCCGTAGGGATTTCCACACGAAAAAAAGGGGGTTTCACACACGCGCTGCTGATGATTGTACTTATTCACAACAACAAGATTATACTTTATCCTCACTGGATACTCGAACAAACTGTGTGGAATCATCAAGATTATCTACTAACCACTGCCCTCAACTAGACAGCTACTAGCTCATCAAACCACCAGCGCTGGGAATAGGCAAACAATGACCCACATAGCGTACCACGGAGATTGGTTCGTCAAGCGTGCTGAGATACGAGTTGCTACTATCTGTGTCAGACAGCGGGCTGAGTTATTGTTCTGTTGTGTTGTTAGTGAGTACAGCCAAGTCTCAATTCAATTCATTTATTCAAAAAAACAATTACAAATTGTGTCTGAATGTAAAACCTAAAAACTAGGATAGAATAAAATAATACATGCAATTAAATTTGAAACAGTCCAACAAAAATAATCTCGAGGCTATGTTTACTTAATAAAAGCTTAGGGGCGCCACTGTAGCATTATTGGTGTATGTAGTGGTGACCCCGGTCCTGAGACTTTACCTTTAGCTTATTATCAGGCGAGGGGAAGTCACATGTCCTTAATAAAAAAAGTATAACTAAATGTGTAGGTACTAAAACTTGGAAACTGTTTAACCGATTTTCTATTTGAAAAATATTAAATATACAAAGAAAATATTTTGAAAAAATCTTAGGAAATTCAGTACTTGGGTAATGGCGGTATAAATAATCCTCTAGTTTGATGTAAAAGTTGTGTAACTGTAAAATTTTACTTACTGAAACTAGATGCAAAATAAAAAATCCTCATTATTAGCAGTGGCAACTTGGCGGGGTGCACTTCCGTACACCCAAATTGTCAAACACAGTAGCAGCAATTAAAATATTATACTCACATTCAGCTTACTTGACGAGTGTTCGAAATTGATCTCTCGACGGATCAGCGTAATAATATAACCATATTTATATTGAGTACTAGCTGTTGCCCGCGGCTCCGCCCGCGTGGATTTCGAATTCTGTTTCAAATTCCTTTTTTCGTGCGGAAGTTCCTTCATATATCATCCCTGTCAGCCAGCAGGCGCGGTTAAGTCTCACTCAGACCTGATAAAAACCGCACGCTGCCGTCTCAAGTCTTCAGTTGCCGGGGTGTAAGATTACTAAGAGCATATCCCGCGCTCCCCAATTGACCCTTTTTTTTTATCGTGCGGAAATCCCCATGGATACCACCGGCCATCGGGGGTGGTTATGTCGGGATCGAACCGACTAAAACCGCACGCGGTCTCGGGCCTTAGTAACCGGGGTGTAAGGTTATCCCTCGCACCCCAGCTGACCCCGGGCCATCTACGGTTTTAAGATGGCCCCCTCGACCCCCCGAAAGGGGAGGGGTGGGGCGAGCATCGCGTCACTTCTCCGACGGTGGGGTGTAGGGTGACAGGAGGCCGTCCTGTCACCTAACCGTCGGCGCGCAGACAATCAGCGCGCCCCCCGCTCGCTCCCCACTGTGCCATCTGCTAGTCAAAGGGACACGTGGAGAGCCTCGGAGCAGCCCTCTAGAGGGCCACTCCCACCCCGGCCGGATTGGCCGCAGGCAGCAGCGTCTCCCGTGGCGAGTGGGAGGCGCTGCTCGCCTCCGTTGCCCAGGTGCACCACGTGGAGGTTCCGGCCCGCACCCCCCCAGTTGACCCTGGGATGGGAATTGTTTGATATTATCATAATATCAAACAATTCCCATCCCAGCATGGCATCAGCCTATAGCTACTTTCTATCATCGCACCGCTCGCCACAGACAGGGAATTCATCCCCACACATTGCATCCGCCTGCAGTGCGTACTGTAAGGTTTGAAAGAAATTTCATTCCGCGCACGCTTAGGCTGTGGAACGATCTCTCTGCAGTGGTTTTCCCTGGCGGCTAAATATGGGGTTCTTCATGAAGGGCATTAGAAGCATTTTGCAGGGTCGGCAGCGCGAGTGTGACGCCCCTGGTGTTGCGCACGTCCATAGGTGCATAGGTCATATAGGTGGGCCGTGTGCTCGTCTGCCACCTAAGTGGTATAAAAAAAAAGCATGATGTCCGTACCAAACCCCGGAAAAGAGGGTATGGGGTGAGAGGGGGTACAGAAGACCGCAGCCATAATAGACATTGTGTTGTGTTCCCGCTGCCGGTAAGAAGGGTAACCAGAGCTCACAACCCCCCACCCCATCTCTCCAATCCCCTCATCTGAAGTTCGATTTCAATAACTCAAACAGTTTTTAAATATTTTTTACACAATTGAAAGTCTTGATTAAGATATAATTTATTTGGATGGGAATACAAAGATATACCTCAGGCAACATAATCTTAGATAGGTATAATTCGCGAGACAAACGACGTCCTGGCGCGAATGGATTGTTGCCCATGATTGGTGAATTTGAGCTCGTCCAGTGCTGTAGCACCCCGTGCTATCCTCAAAGGCACCCAAGAAAACTGTACTACGTGTATAGAGCATAATTATTTTGAGCACAGTTTAGATAGCTACCTACGTACCTATGATGTCCCGAAGTAATATTGGTCTGATTTACGTCCGCATTTCAACTTGCATTTATTTCGCCGCGCATTATTATTATTATATTATTATATTGCGATAACTCTTAAACTATTTATGATAATTATATAGTGTGAATGGCAATTTTGATCTACATTAAACGTACAACGTATCTAACGTATTTAATTGGATAAGAAATAATACTGTATTGTTAAAATTAGCTTTGAAAATGACATATGATTTCTTTGTAATTTGTAAAGATAAAAATGATTACTGTGGGCTACCCTTATTAGGTAGACATATGCTATCGCGGACTTTTTTGTAGACCTTTTTAGGTTATACATTTCCACAGTACATTATTTTGTTCTATCTTCAATAGTTTTCGCAGCGCACGCGATGTAAGTAATTTGTTTAGGTCATTTTTTTACACCTTGGGTTACATTATTGAAGTTTTAGTAAGGATCCCTGAATTTTTTGGAGATAAATTATAGCCTATGTTACTCACAGATAATGTAGCTTTCTATTGGTGAAAGAATTATTAAAATCGGACCAGTAGTTTCGGAACCTATTCGTTACAAACAAACAAAAAAACAAAAAAACAAAAAAACAAAAAAACAAAAAAACAAAAAAACAAATCTTTCCTCTTTATAATATTAGTATAGATTGCGTAATATGATAGGCTTGCCAGTGTAGAAATCAATATTATAAAGATAAGTAACACTACATCAAATAACCTCTGCTATTTTCTCATGAATTGTAAATCTAAGACGCGCTTTAACATAGTTTACAAATCAAATTACTGAAGGTTAGAATACACTTATATTACATTGACTAGCCAATGCTCACGGCTCCGTCTGGATAAATGTCGCTCATCGCAACTTTTGGTAAAATCTCCAGTTTTACATAACTAATCACAATCAAACATACGCCAGATTTTAAGTCTTACTAAGACCTATCTAAAAATCGAATCAAAATTTAGTACTTTTTGCGTTCATCGCTAACAAACAGACGAATAGACGAGAATATACTTATATTTACATTATTTTTTAGTGAGTGCGCCAAAACTGAGCGTTAATCTGTAATTTGATTAAATTATTTCATATTTACAGCTTGAAAACAATCTTGGTATACGTAAACGGGAATTAACGCGATCATGGTATAGATAGATAGATAGATAGATAGATAGATAGATAGATAGATAGATAGATAGATAGATACTCTTTATTGCACACACCATCAGGATAAAAACAAACAAAGCGTATACATAAAAAAAATTGTACAAAGGGCGGTCTTATCGCTGTCTGCGATTTCTTCCAGACAACCAGTATGGACTGTATTAGGAGAATCTGGGTAGTTAGTGGTGTACGCTATCTTTTTTTAAAAAAAAGACAGAGAAAGAGAAAGAAAGGAATAAAAAAAACAAAAAAAAAAAATCAAAATAAACAAAATATGAAAAAAAAAATATCAAAATAAACAAAATATGAAAAAAAAAATATCAAAATAAACAAAATATGAAATACATTATATATCATTAACCCCATATCATAGCTTTCAATTAGATAAACTATATAATTTATATAAATGTATACAAACAAACAAATAGCATCTAGTGACATAAAAATTGTAGATACAGTGAGTTACAGCGATAGGTAGTGGTTTCGAACCAATCTTTGGAAGGTTGACAGCGATTGCGCCTGTCTAACCTTTTCCGGCAATGCATTCCACAGGCGTGCGGCTTGCACTGTGAACGACTTGTCGTAAAAACTTGTAGAATGTGGCACAATTTCCAAGGTTAAATTTTCCGTCGATCTCAAGCATCTCGTATGAGTGTCATGCATAAATCTAAATCGATTTTTCAAATAGAGAGGAGTAGTAGGGTTGAATAGAATATTATAGAGAAGAGACAGTATATGAGTATTCCGGCGAAGGCGGATTGGTAACCACTTGAGTTTAATACGGAATTCAGAAATATGGTCATATTTGCGCAAGCCAAAGATGAACCTTATACAGAAGTTTTGGAGGCGCTCAAGTTTATCAAGTTGGTCTTCGTTAAGATCAAGATAGCTGACATCAGCATAGTCAAGAACAGGCAGGAGTAAGGATTGCGCTAGTGCAATTTTAGTTGCAGTTGGAAGGAAATTAACACCGGCGGTTACACCGGCCGTGGTCATACCATGATCGCGTTAATTCCCGTTTACGTATAATAATCATGGAACGCAAAAGTTTAAAGTGAAAACAATCTTATTTTCTTCTTTTGTTAAAACGAACAAACTTTTTTAATCATGAGTTTTAATTGATTCTCCTTAAATAAGTACTTTTAGCGCAGAAAATATTGCGATGTCAGCTTTTAATTGAAATGTGACTTGCTATTATTATTTGAGAACGGTTTTCTTAGAAATTTGTTATGGTGGAGTAATAATTCGTCATTTCTTAGGGTTCTGTACCACAAAGGGAAGAAAATGGTAGGTACTCTTATAAGATCACTTCGTTACCCGCCTGTGTATTAAAACCTCATTCTCAGAAATGCGTAGAGGCATCAAACTGAAATTTATATCAAATACTAGCTGTTGCTCGCGGCTCCGCCCGCGTGGATGTCGAAATCCGTTTCAAAAACTATCCTATCTCTCAAGTTGGATCGAACTGCACATGGTGTGCGAATTTTATTATAATCGGTTAAGTGGTTTAGGAGTCCATTGAGGACAAACATTGTGACACGAGATTTATATATATTAAGATAAATATGTCGGCAAATTCTTGAAGCTGTGAAGAAAACAAGACTTCTACATCAACCCCATCAAATGTTACAGGTATGTCCATCTGTCTGATAAAACCTCTTTCTCTGGATCGCATAACGACATAAAGTTAAAATTTTTATTAATATTTTTAGGTCATCAAAACAAATGGTCATTTATGCCGCATATTTAAATACTTGCAAGGGAATAAAAATCTATAGGGCATCCAATCTAGCCATGCTATCTTCTCCAGATCATCAGTTCATCTGACTAGGGACTAGGTCTCGTTCCAACTTTTTTTTAGGTATCGAATCGTATTTTTTCCATTCTAGGACTCATTTGGTCCATCGGTAGATGTAGCCAGCCCAGTGTGTGAACTAGTCCCATAACCACTGTCTACAGCAACATTAAGAATCCTCATTCTAGTTTTGTACGGAACCTTCCTAGCCTCCCCACCCCTTCCAAGCCCATCCCCCTTCCCTTCAGGGTAGGCAGCGTGTGTGTGATACCCTTAGTGTTGCAACGTCCATAGGCTACGGTGACCGATTCCCATCAGGTGGGCAGTGTGCTTGTCTGCCACCTACGTAGTATAAAAAAAACCTTCATATTTGACTCACACCCGATCGCATCCTCAGTGCTCAAGTCTGACTCACACGATCGAATTTTTTTATGAAGATTAAGGTCTAACGAAAATCTTACGTTACTTTAGCTAGTAAAAGTAGCATTTACATTTTGTCCCTGAAAGTAACAAAACTCCGTCAAAGGCACACATCGATTTTACAACGAAGGTACCCAGAGGAATTTACGTCTGAATACCATTCCACAATTGTGTGGAACACTAAAAAGGTGATAAATGACATCGGTCGGATTAAAACTCAGACACGGGTGCCGTAAGCCGAACAAATAGGGGACAAGGATATTTGTTAAATTGCGGATTTACTGGAGAATACGAGATCCAAAATTTTCTGTAAAACATGGACCGCTTTTAAGTATCATCTCTTGAAGTTACGTTGTTCTTTTATGGTTGATCCGTCAATTTGACTGCATTCTACTTGATGGTAAGGTAAAAAGGTTACGATTCCAAGTGCCATCAATTCTAAAAAGGGGACAATTTCGGTAAATACTTTTCGCCATACCTGGGAAAAGACTTCTGGAATGATCTCCCTGCCGTGGTTTCCCCTAGCGACTACAATATGAGGTTCTTCAAGAAGGGCATTTGAAGGATTTTGCGGGGTTGGCAGCGCCAGTGTGATGCCCCTGGTGTTGCACGCGTCCGTAGGCCACAGTGACCGCTTCCCATCAGGTGGACCGTGTGCTTGTCTGTCACCTAAGTGGTATAAAAAAAAAGACCATGGGCGACACATTTGCGCTGCCGTGCCGACCCGAATAGAGGATAAGAGGGGACTAGAAAGGGGTAAAGGAAGCTGCTAGTTGAGACATGGTACTTAGTAACAAAGTCGGCTTCGTGCTACGAAAAACTTGGCTCCATCACGTTATATAAAATATTCACAAGTCAGTTACACAGAATGTTCGTCACGTTTATGACACTGAACAAATTGGATTTCGTCTTGAGCAACTGTTGCGTGATAAGTTTATTTCTTTTCATCTAATTCTACTTTTACTTACTAGTTAAGTACATACATACATACATACATACAAATCACGCCTTTTTCCCATTGGGGTAGACAGAGAAAACATCTTTCCACTTGCTACGATCTTGGCATACTCCTTTCGCTTCTTCAACTTTCATAATTGTTTTCATACACGCACGCCGGTTGCGGGTACCAGTTAAGTATATCGATCTAAATGGATCTTATTAGAGTAATATTTCTTGTCAGAATAAAATCTTTGTTGAAATTTGTCTGATGAAATCTAATACATTCATTCATTCATTCAAAGGAGTCATTACAAGGTCTAGAGTCGGGTTGCAAGGGAATTCAGAGTATACACCCAGCGCATGAAACCCGAGATTTTTCGCTTAATTTTTTTTTTTACACTACGTAGGTAGCTGACAAGCACACGGCCCACCCGATGGGAAGCGGTCATCGTAACCTATGGACTTGTGCAACACTCAGGGTGTCACACACGCGCTGTCTACCATGAAGGGAAGGGAGAGTGGGCTAGAAAGGGGTGGAGAGGGGAAGGAGTGGGGGGGAGAGTAGGAGGAGTACAGTGACATTATTATGACATTTGAACTTCTTGTTTTTATTTATCTTCGAACTAGGTTTATTATTCGAAGTGAATTACAACTCAACAATAAAATCGCAGTTATAAGTTTAAAAAAAACGCAAAAATGCACACAGGTAATGCTATATGATAACACTTATGTGGCAAAGCACAACCTGTGTATATTTTTGCGTGTGTACTTGAAAATATATTCGATATTCATGATTGAAATGTTCAGTGCCCGGTTTTGTCTGTCAAAGGAATAGCTGTTGGAAATATTTCACAGATTTAATATTCACCTTTATCCAGCTCTCCATCACATGGCTGAGCGAGTCCGGAGCCTCCCGTGTACCGCTGGCTTTCAACATTGAAATAAAGTTTTACGGCATTTATTGCAAACTTCCTTTATGCAGCCCTTTGAGTATGTATGTATTGTATGTTAACACTATAATGGCAGTCATGCGCCGTCATGTAGCAGAGCGTCACAATCTCTACATGATTTCTCCTAGCAAGCTGATCTGATTGATGCAAGTCTGCAATTAATACAGACGTGAGACTTGTCACCAAGTACAGTCACCCCACTTAATATTGTAAAGATTTAACTAGTACTAGCTGTTGCCCGCAGCTCCGCCCGCGTGGACGTCGATTTTCGCGTTTTTTTACTATATCGCCGGTTCATTAATATGCATAGGATTTTGAGTCTAACCAAGACCTTTCTAATAAAAAAAACTACTGAAAGGGACTAAAAATTTACCGTATGTTTGGTTGTAATTGGTTAAGTAGAACCGGAGATATGGTCACAAACGACCTAAAAACGAAGCGCGGGCGAAGCCACGGGTATCAGCTTGTATAAAAAGTAGCCTATATGTTGCCCAGAACTATGAACTATAATCATACCAAGTTTGATCAAAATCCCTCCAGTAGTTTTTGATTTTATCGTGAACAAAAATTTAGTGCGGACAAACAGACGCACAGAGGCATAGAGGCACAGAGGCACAGAGACACAGACAAACAGACAAAAATTCTAAAAACCATTGTTTTGGCATCTATTACATTCATAAAGGCCCCTAATATTATTTTTTATTATTAAACGCTTTTATTTAACTCAGGGTGTTTGTTTGGGTCAAATCTAGTAATTGAAAATACACCCCCTTCCTGCGGACGGATTGTTCTGGAATTTGGCACATATGTTTGGGTTAGGTGACAATACATGATATTGTATTTTGTATTATTGTAAATCCAAGATGGCCGCCGCTACAAAATGGCGGCTCATGTATTTTTCCACTACCACCTCAATATGGATATCAAATGAAAGGACTTGACTAGTAGAATATAATTCATTGTGAAAAAAAAAGAAAATCCAATATGGCCACCAGCAAAAAGGCAAGTTATATATTTTTCACAAGCCTTCCAATATGGGTACCAAATAAAAGATCTGGTCTGATAGAACTTTAGTTTTATGAAATCCAAGATGGCCGCCGCTACAAATGGCGGCTTATGTATTTTTCCACCACTACTGCAATATGGATATCAAATGAAAGGGCTTGACTTGTAGAATATAATTCATTGTGAAAAAAAAAAAATCCAATATGGCCGCCAGCAAAGGGGCAAGTTACCTAGGTACATATTTTTTCACAACCCTTTCGATATGGGTATCAAGTAAAAGATCTGGTCTGGTGGAACTGTAGTTTTATGAAATCCAAGATGGCCGCCGCTACAAAATGGCGGCTTACGTATATTTCCACAACTACCGCATTATGGATATCAAATGAAAGGGCTTGACTAATAGAATATAGTTCTCTGTGAAAAAAAGAAAATCCAATATGGCCGCCAACAAAAGGGCAGGTTACATTTTTCGCCACCTTTCGATATGGGATTCAAATAGAAAATCTTGACAAGGACAATATTATAGTAGTACCTACACTATGCAAAAATGTTTATCTAATATGGCCGCAAACAATTACGAATTGAGTATATATTTCTTCACACCCCCTTCAACATGGGTATCAAATGAAAGGGCTTGACTAGTGGAATACTTTAAGAAGGCAATATATTAATGAGGGCCCCAACAAGACCCTCGGCGCCCGAGCCAACCTCACATGCTGATTGATGGACAAGGCTCTAGGTTAGGAGGCGTAGGTTTTCCTCTCTGGGTTGGGTAATTTGACGATAGTCGTCCCCACTAAAGCCATCCAATATAATAATAGCCAATCTTTTAACGACACATAAAATTATAAATATTGTCACGGAGAGGGCATCGCCGCATAACGGCGCGTAGAAGCTTCACCCGACTTCTGTGATAAGTGAGTTAGGGCTCCCATACCTAGAGCGGGTGCCTATAGCTAAAAACACAATACCCTTTACGAAAACAATCTCCATTTCGCAACATGGAACATTGTCACGATCGGTCGTGCGCGGGAGTTAACCGAAGTACTTTTCAGGTAGAGGGTTGCCGTGGCGTTCCAGCATGATACTTGGTGAAAGGAAAAATTAAACCCCGGTTCATTGGGGACGGCTATCACTTGATCTACACAGGTGCATCTAGTGGAGAGAATGGAGTAACTATGTCCGGATGTCCGACATTTTGAGGGTGACACGCTATAGCGAAAGGATTATCATATGGTCGTGTGATGCTTATGGGATGGGATAGATTCAGGTAACTATTCTAGGCTCGACAAAACCAATTCTCGGCGTCTCTAATGATGGACACAAGTGCGGTGAGGCTAGTGGCGCTCTTATTACCACAAGCTGTTGCACAAGTAGCATAAAGTGCAACTACGCATCTCCTTTCTCATCAAGGTATTATGCCACTGGTAACACCAGGAAAATGCAGAATGCTCTTTGCTGCATGAAAGTGACCGATTCCCATCAAGTGAACCACGTGCTTGTCTGTCACCTAAGTGGTATAAAAAAAGAGTTGGAAAGCTGGCGGACCCGATGAACTTCCCATCGAGGCCTGGAAACCGTGATTAACACGAATAAAAACTAAAAACTTAAAAATAAGTTAAGTAAAAAAAGTTTTTAAGTTAAACGCTTTTATGCACTAAAAGCTACAAAATAATTTAGTAGGTCGTAGATACCAGTCATCCCACCACTCTCTTCATAAATATAGGGCATTAATCAGACAAAAAAAATAAAAACGTTGGGCGTTTTGCATATTCTACCCAAGTTACACTATTTTGATTTTACTTAACTTATTTCTCATATATCTTATATGTACAGACACCGATCAGTTACAGATTTATTATATGTATAGATATAAGATTCATCAATTTGTAAATTAATCATTCATTCAATCATCGGGATAACCATTTCATTCTGCGCACGCTTAGGCTGTGGAACGATCTCCCTGCAGTGGTTTTCCCTGGCGGCTACAATATGGGGTTCTTCAAGAAGGGCATTAGAGGGTTTTTGCAGGGTCAGCAGCGCGAGTGTGACGCCCCTGGTATTGCACAAGTCTATAGGCCGTGTGCTTGTCTGCCACCTAAGTAGTATAAAAAAACAGTTTCAACTATGTACACTTACTCTCAAGTGTCTTTAAGCTCTCAAATACAGCATCATCCATCACTCTCTCAATGTGTATTCCTAGTCTTATCTTGTCTCAAGGGATAGCACCCTAATAATACCAATTTAGGTCGACAAGGGCTGTAGCTACGTATTTGATTTTCGACGACAGTCTTCAGCTATTTCAATTACATCTTTGTGATTAAATTACAGGGAAATATTGCTTCCTAAGGCCATTGTAGTTCTAAGAAGGGTTGTATTAAAATAAGGGATGATGTTGATATTAAAAATCTTGGCTGAGTTAAATGAAGTATCTGAATTATTAAAAATGTTAGGTTTTTTATAAGTAAATTACAATACCTAAATTTTTTGTCAATGGTGATAGGATACGACGGTTCGGCTGGGGAAGTACCTCCACCCTACAGAAGACACCGCGGTCATAATAACCATTGTGTTGTGTTCCCGGCGGTAAGTAGGGTAGCCAGAGCTCACTGTACCATATTGCACACGTCCATAGGCCACGGTGACGAGTTCGAGTGACGTTTTCGAGTGTTGCACTAAGAGTTTTATCATTAAAAATCCATCAGATTTTGCTCTTTTTATTTTAAAATAGCCTTCACAAATTTTGAAATTACAGATATTTCATTGATATCTTGTGAATCAAATGTCCCACGATAATATATTATCAATGTGAAAGTTTGTGAAAATGTTTGGACGTTTGTCACTCAATCACATTCTAACAGCTCAACGGATCTGGCTGAATTGCCTGATACATGGATAGATTTCTATAAGCTATTTCATACCGGGAATAAGTTCACATGGGCGAGGCCGCGGCAAACGACTAGTTGCTCCGCCTCCCTGAAAATCTCATACCCACAACCCATGGGAACCTATATTCCAGTGAAAAAAATTGCTTATGTGTTATTTCAGACTATAATCTGTCCCAGCCAATTCCACCTAATTTCACCTCAATTCATGCAGCCGTTCTTGCCTAAGAGTTATAAACATCAGTACATCTGTACTAACAAACTTTCGCGTTTATAATATTCGCACGATATTTCAGGCCAATAAGCAATGGCAGTATAATTCTTAGAAATAAATACGAGGATGTTGTATTGGTATTGACGCGTAAACAATGGCACAAGATGATTTAGAATTTGCCCGCAGGAAAATACAACGAAACAAAATTGATTCAATTTTCTTCCCAACATCGTTATTGACAAACTAATAACAAGATTCTCTATTCAGGGGAGTTTGTGTACAGAAAGTTGCTTACACGAACTCCATGGACGTTCGCAGAGAAAGAAATACATGAGCGTATGTTGTTGAATACACTATCCTACTATACTATAATACTATTATACATGTGAAAGAGTGTTCATTTGTTTGCAATCCAATCATAAAAAAACAGTTGGATGTATTCCTCTAAAATTGTATAGACAGGTTATAGACAGTCTAAGTGATATGCCTATTGGGTATTCTACACCCAGTTATGACCCGAGACGGCGTGCGGTTTTAGTCGGTTGGATACCGACATAACCACCCCCGATGGCCGACGGGGGTGGAGCTGCAGGCATTCGCTAGTAAACGTTGCTCTTTTCTTATATTGAACACGGCAACATGACTTCATTTCGCCTGATGGAAAGCTGAAATCAAAGTCTCAGGATCAGGGGCCACCACTACACACACCGATAGTGCTACAGTGGTGGCACTCAGCTTGATGGCCTCATCAATTGCTTTGTCACGCCCCGCTTATGTCACCCGGGACTATAGGAGGAAGGAAATACATTTTTATTAATACATCTAGTAATAATACTATACATTGCTGCAGATTCCTTATATAAAGTCAATATAATATCCCTTTCGGTGCAATATGGTATTAGATTTGACGTCGGAAATTCTATTACGTTCTGCTGTCGCTGTGTATAAAGTGTTAAATTCGATAAAACCGCTTTCAGCGCGCCGAACGACGCAGCCTCTGTACCAACTGTGTTTGCAGCCAAAATGTGTTTACTAGTGTTCTTTGAAGGGGATACGAGTGTAGTACGTGGCTTTGATATTTTGGAGTGCTAGGTAAGCTTTCTTTAGATTAAAATTTTCAGTAGGTATGTTTAATTCCAGAGTATTAATAAATTCCTTCTTTCCTTTTTTGAAATGTCCAAATTGCTGTACTAATAGAAAAGGTAACTGTCTGTAATCTTTTTCACTCGTTCGAGTGAAAGCATTATTAGCGCTTCGAAAAAATTCATTGTCCATTTTTAATGAATGAAGGTGAACTCGCGGGTGTAGTTTGAGTCGCAACGAGTCGGTGCTAGTGTTGTCGCGGTCCTCCCGGCGCATAATGTCACGTTCGCACAATGTCACGTTCGCACAATGTCACGTTCGCACAATGTCACGTTCGCACAATGTCACGTTCGTACAATGTCACGTTCGCACAATGTCACGTTCGTACAATGTCACGTTCGCACAATGTCACGTTCGCACAATGCCACGTTCGCACAATATCCATGCCAATTTGTAACTATGCTTAATTGGCAGCACTTAGCGGGTTCGCTCATGGGATGCTAGGAAACAAGAAAACAAAATGAAGATCGGTAAAAACAAATGAATATCGGTGATATAAAACTAAAAAACTAAAAAAATAATAATAAAAAAATGAAAAAGGAAGATAAAAAAAATTCTTTTATTTTACTTTTTCTAACAAACAAACAAACGTGACATTATGCGAACGTGACCGGGGGGTCGCGGTCGCTTGGGATGCGTTGTGATTGGTCAGTGTTCGACATTTTATTAAATAATATATTTGGATTTATAACTTAATAGCTCCAATCGATCCTGTTATCGAAACTGTGTCCAAAATATTTCGGTCCAAAACTACTATAAAATCAGCGTGTATAAAATTGATCCTGGCCGTACCAGCATGCATTACGTCGTACGGTAAAATCGGTTACATCACTTAGCAAACTTCAACCCTTAAACGTTCACCAAGGTTAATGGACTATTAAATCAATTAGCCCAGAGAGAGTGAATGGATGGTTGGTTACAGCTTCATTATATTGATGGCTAAGTGCATTTTGATACCGCTAGAATGTTGTACCCTCATTTACTCTAAAATATTCTTGGGTTATAATTTTAGAAAGTATTTATGATTATGTGAAATAGGAACAGAAATCAAAAGCCCTCGAAACCAGCTGCGGGCTTGCATGAAAGGCTTAATTAGAGTAGAGGAAGCGCGTGAAGTATGTCAGGACAGAGGCAGATGGTGGTCTGTTATTTCTGCCCACCCCGGAGGGAAAAAAGTGTGAGCATAATGTATGTATGTATGTAAATCTTTTATTAAATGGACTTTCTTCTGGGTAAGCAGACATAAGTCTATTACAATCATCATGATCTCCCGTTACAAGGAATAATGCTTTCATATAAAACCATCAGTTTTTTTGAGGTTATCTGACATTCGAATTATATAACCTATATTTAAATATTCGACATTTGCCCTGTACTTATTCTTGAAGATCTCTTCTTATCAAATTTTATGATTTTAACTCAACGAGAAGTAAGTTTATATTATGCTGCATAAATGACCGTATATTCTGCTTATATTTATTAACTTAGAAGTATGAATTTTTTTAAACTTTAAGGGTTTGTTGACCTGACATTGTTATGTTAATCTCAACTTAATATTGCCACGTATTTCTTTTTTTATTGGTAATAGGCTCGTGTCTACAATGTCACCTGTTGGTAAGTGATGATGTAGTCGACGGTGGAGCACGCTTGCCTAGAAGTAACTTATTCACTCTAGACTTGAATACTCCTAGGTTGTAGTTTTCCGGCAATACAGACTCAGGCTGGGCATTCCACTCTTTAGCAGTACAGACGATGAACGTACTGCCATAACGTTCCTAATAAAAAGGTCTTGATAGTACTCCAGATAAATAGACAGTAAGTGATACTGTAAGGGTTATTTTTTCCTTTTGATGAACGAAACCTTCAAAACACAGCTTTAAAAAAAACATACCAACTATACCTATAGTCTTCATTTACTTTCATAACCTTCAAATTGTTATCACACATCTATACAAAAGTCCAAAGCAAATATCCACCAAAAAGTAGCAAAAAAACTCAAATTAAAAATTACCAAACCCGGCCAGCCACCGCCGCCCGGACTTCATAAGCATGCTAATGGCGTCTTTCCCTTCCAAAAATCCGATATTAAAGCCGGTGGACTAGTTAAAGTCCTAAACGCAGTCCAATATTATTTCCTCCTCGGATTGTAGACAAAGCCTGGCCCTAATGAGTTTACTACGTTTACAAATCCTGTTTAGACATTTACGGGGGTGAAGGAAGGCGGAGGATGTAATGGAAATTGCAAACGTTAGCAATGAAATTCTGATGAGACGAGTTCTAGACGGAATGTTATTTCGTTTTTTTTTCTTTCTCGTTATGTTAATTGTTTTTTTTTGTGTTTCTTTCTAAGTCTAAAACGACCATTATTTGGGCCTATTCGTTTTAGTGTGGCGTGTAAAAGAGCGAGTTTTTCGGACCGAATCGTCTCGACTTCAATTGCTTCGTACGCGATAAAATGCTTTGAAGTTTTTTTTAGGAATCATTTTAGATTTTAGCTTGTTTTTGTAGTGTCTATTCTCATGACTATCTTCGACTATATTCTCTTGAAGACTGTTTTGTGTAAAGTTTTTACGGATATTCATTAAGTGAAATTTTTATCAACGGTTTTGGAAAATAAAACATAAAATATGTTGTCAATTATACTAATACGTGTTTTCATATGCTTAGGGGATTAATGTGTTTAAAACAATTACTATAAATCGTCGTAAACACCAAGGAATGTGTTTACAACGATCCATTTATCACAGTAGAAATGATCGAATTGAAATTGTCTCTACCTCGTTTATTACTTCCTAATCTCGCCCTTTCCCTTCAGGGTAGGCAGCGCTTAGGTGACGCCCTTGGTTTTGCACACGTCCATAGGCCACGGTGACCGCTTCCCATCAGGTGGGCTGTGTGCTTATCTGGCAGATAAGCACACAGCCCACCTGCCTACGTGGTATAAAAAAACCTACTCGTTGTTCGATTTCGCGGAATCATGATTGTAATTAATAACTTATAAATTAATGTAACCATCATTTCACAGCTAAACTTAGGTGCATTGAAAGCTTGCACTATAGAGCCTTTTCATACTTGTCTTGAAATTTACGAGAGCGACTTTCATTTGATCTTTCAATCCTGAGAGGAAAGTTTGCCCCAGAGCCTTGCCCCTCAATCAGCAGTTGCATATTTGCCCCAAAAGATTTTGATAGGGCATCATGCACTACGAAAAATAAATATATGGTTACAAGCAATCTCAGAAAGCTGAACCAAAATATAATAATCGTGAAAATTTGTCAATTTGTGCGTAATAAGATGACAAAAACAGACATTCACACCCCTGTACCACTGTATACGTAATTTACGAATAACGAGACTTTACAATGCGCAAGTGTATTCGATATAAAAGTGGCGTTGGCGTATCGTGGTGCCAGGTCGTCTAGACAGATATGGGAATTAAAATCGAGATTGTGCATTACTGCAAGTAATTTGTTCATTATTCATTTTAATGTTATATTAAGTTATCAAGTTTGCATATTAAAAATATCACATTTTTTATAATATTATAATAATTTTTATAGCCAATTTTATGATTTTACAGAGTCTACTACTATAGCCTTATAGACTACTAGCTGAAGCCCGCAGCTCCGCCCTCGTGAATATTGGCTCGCGACTTTTGGTTATATATTTATATTTGGTTTTATTATTTCTCATTTAAATTATATTTGAGATCTTTTTGGGTAATGTTATAAACATGAGCGATTCTTAATATAAATTTCTGTTCATATAAAAATCTGTTTATCGGTTTGTCTGTTTGTTCACAATGGACGCAAAAACTACTGAACAGATTTAAATGCGTTTTTTTTTGTTAGATATGTCTTGGTTAGACTTAAAATCCACTGTATATTTGATTGAAACTGGTTGAGTACAACCGGAGATATGACTAAACTTAGAAAAATAAAAGCTTACCATCAGGCGAGGTAAAGTCATTTTGACGTGTCCTGTATAAAAAAATAAAAATAAATAAAAGACGCGATAACCGACGTACATGTGGACGGAACCACAGGCTTAGACTGGAACATTTATAATTTAAAAATGTCCATCAATATAAGATACTTGTAGCTCGTTACAGCCAAGCCAACAACAACAAACGTTGTACTTGTTGAACAACTCATTAGAAACGTTGTCAGACAACATGCCATCAACAGAATACGATGCTTAATTAGAGCCATTGCAATGGTTACGTACAAGCTACGATATCGTAGCTATCTGCTACGCCGTAGCCATTGTGTAGCACATAATACGTGTGTTAGTAATTATATATTATTTTTATTATATTACAGTAATTGCTAATGTACGACATTAGCAATTACTGCGATTGTGAGAAAATTCTATACGTATCCTGTTATATTTTGTGATAAAAGTATTTTGATGTATTTGTATTCATATATACCCCGGTAGCCTAGTGGTCTGGGTAATGAACTGCTGAGACGAGGTTTCGGGTTCGATCCCAGGTTCACCATGGCACACACCAATGACTTTTCTATGCTTTTCGAAGTTAAATGCGTATTTATCGCAGGCTTATAAGTGCCCGGTTAACGGCAATAGACTCGCCACCTATTACATTGGTACCTAGACATAAACTGGCGAAATGTGGGTGCTAGCACCTCTGCCTACCCCTTCGGGGATATAGGCGTGAGTTTATGTATGTATATATGTATGTATTGATATATAATCAAGCCTGTATCTCCACAAGGGTATACAGAAGTGTTTTCAACACTCATTAATTGTTTTGTCAACTATTTTTGATCCCATTGATGAAAGGCAAGTTTATTGTTTAAAACTTACCATCAGAATCATAACAATGATGTTAGACGATGGTGGTATTATTGAATACAAGAAAACAAAGTACAGTACAGTTCAAATTTACCTTAAGGCCCAAATAAACCTTTGTTTAAACGAACCTTCCGTAGGTTTTTGTAATTAAATTTCGTGGAATGATAAAGCCTTTCTGTGGATAGCGTAAACAATGGTTAATGGACATGTAAAATGAGTTGTAAACAAAGAAAAACAGAACTGGGTTCTTTATCATAATGGTAAAACCAACAGTAATACCTACTGAATTTCAAAGTTTAAAATATTAGCGATTAATAAAAAAAAAACTACGACATTCTACACAGCGCCCACTAGACCCAAAGTAAGCATAGTTGAACTAACTTGTGTTGTGGATTCTAGAATGCGGATAAACATAAATATATATTTTTTAACATATACACATAGAAAACATATATACATACATACATACAAATCACGCCTTTTTCCCGTTAGGGTAGGCAGAGACAACATCTTTCCACTTGCTACGATCTTGGCATACTCCTTTCGCTTCTTCAACTTTCATAATTGTTTTCATACATGCACGTCGGTTCCGGGTACTCTTGACCTGGCCTTTCTCCAAAAATAGAAAACAGCCAGACTAATACTAAAAGACATATTCATGCATACAAATATTTGTATTGAGCGGGCATCGAACCCGCGCCCCGTATCACAGCAGTCGACCACGGATTTCTTCGACTTCTAATGTGACCAAGGCCTCGATTTTGTAAAATAAGCCACTGTCATGCCACTGAAACTTAAAAAAAAATGCTAATCAATTTAGGACTTTATTGTTATCAGGTTAAAGTCTAAAATTAAACGATATTTTGTAGAGTGAATAAAAAAGCTCAATGAATTTTGTTCAATTGTTTTTAGACTTTAACTGTATAACGGTGAATTCTACAATTGAATAACATTTTTTAGAGAATCAGTGGTATAGTAGTGGTTTGCCTTTAGCAGAATCGAGGCCCAGGACTGACGCTGGGATGAAGACTATTCCTGTTATGTATTAAACAAGGCCTCGATTCTGCTAAAGGCAAACCACTGTAATACCACTGACACTTTAAAAATGCTATTTAATTGTAGACTTTACCGTTATACAGTTAAAGTCTAAAATCAAGTGAAAAGAATTCATTTAACTTTTTCATTCGCTCTATAAAATATCATTTGACTTTAGACTTTAATCTGATAACAATAAAGTCTACAATCAAATGGCATTTTTTAGAGTGTCAGTGGTATATCAGTGGTTTGTCTTTAGCAGAATCGAGGCCCAGTACTGCAGTTCCATACATACATGATGCCAATTAAATCCAGTTGTAATCTAGTGAACTACGTAATTAGTTGGCAGCTGACGTCACTCGTGACATAATGAATGAAGTAATCTGTCTCTGAAGTAAATCGGCCGTACATCAACCGCCCGTCACACCGAGGCGTAATATAAAGGAGCAAATTTGTGGACGTTAATCTTGTCCCGTCAATTTGATGGTAACAAAGGAAGTTTTGGAAGTTAAGTGGTCATAGAATTGAGTGCGTAGTGTTGGCTAAATATTTATGGGTACGTGAGATGAGAGCGTCGTATTATTATAATGATGTATTGTTAGGTTTCTCTGCCTTAATAGAAAAAAAAGTACTCTTATCGGGTTACTTTGTGATGATATATTTAACGATCTCTGTCGTGTAGCGGTAGTGCATTCAACTGCTATGATAGAGGCGCAGGTTCAATTTCCGATCGAGGCAAATATTTGTAGGCATGAATATGTATATTTGCATTGGTCTATGTATAATATTCATGTGTTTACAAAAAAGTAAATAATCATGTTTATCCGTGTTTTAAAACCCATAACACAAGCTAGTTAAATTATGCTTATTTTGGGTCTAGAGAACGCTATATAGAATGTCGTAAAATATTTAAAAAAATATATTTATATACTAAAACTTTTCTCAAAAATGGACTATCTAACACATTACAAAGATTTTATAATTTGAAAAAGTTGTTCCTGAGATTAGTGCGTACAAACAAACAAACTCTTCAGTTTTATAGTATAAGTATATAGATATATAAGATGGATACAACTTCACCAGTAAAATTCATTAATCAAAATTTACTTAAAGTTTAGAGACGTAACGGAAAGTTGCTACACATCATTAAACAGAGTATCTTTCTTACCAAACTTGTTCTTAATTAGAAATAACAATAATTTGGAAGTTCTCAACTTGTACCCATCCTAATAATCTCAACGAAAAGCGATGGTAGCTGAATGGATAAAGACGCGGCCTCTTCTTAGAGGTATCGATTTCGAATCCGGCCGGACATTACCAATGTGAATTTCATTTTGTGGAATTCACATGTGCTTTTCACGGGTCTGATTACCATCTGCTGTCGGTGAAGGAAAAACATCCTGAGGAAAACACATTTGCTAGAAGAAATTCTAAGGACATGGCCGATCCACCAGGGCTCACTGTACCCCTCCTTCCCTACCCCTTCCCATCCACCCCACTCCTTTCTAGTCCTCCCCTTCCTTCATGGTGGCAGCGCGTGTGTGACACCCTTAGTGTTGCATACGTCCATAGGCCACGGTGACCACTACCCAACAGGTGGGCCGTGTGCTTGTCTGCCACATAAAATGTAAAAAAAAATAGGTGACCCAAAAAGGGCATCCTTTGCAGTTTTTAGCGTGAGGACAGCAGCACGTTTTTTATATTGATAATAGGCTCGCGTTTTACCGGGTCGTTCCTCTTCCACACCAAGAAATATTCGGACCATGGACAATCTCACAATTATATTAAGGCAGTTGCAAGTTGCTGCCTACTGCGGTCGCCCGCCAAACGATCGCAGCGCACTCTGCGATCGTGCAACCCCCCGCGGCTGCGGGAGCGTGATCAGCGCCCACCGGTACAAGAGGCAAGGCACGTGCAAAATAATAATAACATAAAAGTTTCCAACTCTTATCTACCATAATTCTCTCTAAGCACAGGCATTTAAAACAAAACCAGCTAACTCCGGTGTAAGGAACATCTACCTGACTGACAGTCATATATTATCGCATATCCAAGATTACGTGCGCGGAGTAAACCACGTCTTACCTTCAGTAACCACGTCGAGGAAAAATGATGCGTTAACCGAGATACATGTTTATGAATAATTTAACACTCGTATTTTGCTGCTTATAGCTGAGTTTCACCATACAAGATAGCGGCCGTTTCGTTTTCCTACACATACATTACTTTTGCTGGGTTAAAAAATTGATAATGTGTTGTGGAAACGGATCAAATAATTCCTGGGATGTACAGGAATATTGAGGGAAATGCTGTTTGGGCCACCTTACACCCTGGCGTCAGAAGACCCTAGACGGCATGCGGTTTTAGTCGGTAAGAGTCCGACATAACCTGCCCCGCTGGCCGCGGGGTGGGTATCCATGAGGATTCCCGCACGGAAAAAAAAGGATGTATAGGAATATTTAGACGGTATTTAAGACGCGGTCTCTTCTCAGACATATCGAGTTCGAATCTGGCCGGATAGTTACCAATGTGGACTTCACTTGTGGAATTTATATGTGCTAATCACATGATTTATCATCTGCTGACGGTGAAGGAAAAAACAACACGAGGAAACCCACATATCCTAGAAGAATTTCTAAGGACATGTCCGATCCACCCGCATTATGCCAGCGTGGGTGGATTAAGTTCTAAACCCTCCCAGCTCTCTCATTACAGAAGAGGAGACCCGTGCAGAAATATTCTCTCTACGAGTACATACCTATCGGTAGTTCCTGTGAAGTGTAACTAAGGGGATTTCCGCACGCAAAAAAGAGAGCATTGATCAATTATATATCATTACACCAGTTGATAGATCAATCAGGCTCTAGCATAGACTATTTCTATACCATGATTTCAAATTATTTAACATCCATTCAGCGCCATCTAGCGATAACAAGCTGATGATGATATAAGAGCAGAATATTTTGCCTCTGAGAATAAAGACATGGAATTGGAATGCCTTTCCGCTATATCTATTAATAACTTGGCCGATAATAATTACCTAACGTATCTTGGAGCATTCCTTAGTTAATAAATAGGTGAGATGTATTACCTACATCTCTTGTAGAATTAATGTTATTGGATTGGTATATTAAATGGAATGGAATATTGATCGCATAATACAGATACATAATACAGAACTACACGTGCAAGGCTGAGATATCACCCTAATACCGTGCAAACAATTGCGTTGCGGTGCCTCTTTTCTTTGCTGCACCATAAAGACCTTTAATTCTTTACCAGCCCACGTATTTCCTTCCTCCTAACAGTGCCTGGTACTTTTAACGCCCCGATTGACGGGCTCATCAAATGATTAGGCCGTCAAGTTGAATGCCACCATTATGGCACTGTCGGTATATGTAATGAGGATCCCCTTCCTGAGACATCACTTTTAGCTTAACATCAGGCGAGGTGAAGTCATATTGACGTGACCAATATAAAAAAATACCTCCTCCAAATCCGAGAGCCTCATTCATGGTATAACCTTAAAAGTGAGGTTTCTTGGGTATCGTAGATCTTGGTTCCTCTAACATACAAAATTTACATCAATAAATAATAATTTACTGGAAGATTTTTTTTATATAGGACTCGTCAAAATGATTTCACATCGCCTGATGGCAAGGTAAGGTAAAGTCTCAGGACTGGGGTCACATATGCTTTTTCACGCCCCGCTTAAGGGCCCTGAGACTATAATTTACCCAAAAATAACTATAGGAAACATAAATTTTCCTCAATATGAACTCCCAAATTCCACATCATTCTTGAAACAATATAGCTATTAAGTAACTGCGAGGCTAGCCCTAAGTTCGTTGCGTAAATTATAATTTGTACAATTTATTTGTCCCGGGATCCCTCGCCCGCCCGGCCGCGGCTTGCCTATTTATATTTCAACAGCCAACGCTCCAAGTTAAACGTTAACTTGTTTTAGTTAGTTTGGCGGGCGGTGTTTATTCTTTAGGCATAATACGTGATTGGTGTTTTAGGTGTTCAGGGAATAGACTGAATAGTTTGTTAATGAAGATATTGAGGGGATAACAAGTAGTGTAAACTAGATTTCAAGTCACAAGTGAATAGGTTCCTTCTAGGCAAGCGTGATTCATCGTAGACCACATCGTCACTTACCATCAGGTGAGATTGAGGTCAAACGTAAGCCTATCATGAATAAAAAAAAAAAGATTAAGTTAGTAAGGTAAAGTAACACCTACACCTTAGTAAGGTGTAGGTGTTGGTGAATTTTGGTTTCGTTTTGTGTGTTCATATTCATATTCATTCAATTTTTTTTAAGTTATTTTATAGCTTTTATCGCGGATTTTGAGGGGGTCGAGTCAAGAAATTCCGTAACGCAAATAAAAAACCTAACACCTCCCATTGTCGCACAAGTTTCAACCTTATTTCAAGTATAGTAACTGGTGTGACGAAACCATAACTTGATGTAGGAAATTGGTACAACGCCTTATCAAGCATAATTTCAAAAAAATACTTGAGTTATGTTATATGAACGGTTTGGGGAATAATTTTTTTTTGGAATCCTTGTCAGTTTGTTAGCAATGAACGTAAAAACTATTAAACGAATTTTGATGCGGGGTTTTTAGTTCGAAACGTCTTAGTAAGACTAAAATCTTACGCACGTTTAACCACAATCGGTTAAAAAGAACTGATCTTGAGACTTTGTCTATAGTTTTCCATCAAGCGAGGTGAAGTCATGTTGACGTAAAAATTAGCAAACTCAATAAGCAACTGATCTAATGTAAAAAACACGACGTGACAAAAAAGATATAAAAAAAGATAAGATCTTTGAGCTTCCGAAGGTTTTATTGTAAAAACATTTTGTGTGGGGATATGAGTGGGTAATAGTTTATTGCGTTAACACGAGACTGGTTTTATCGCCCAGCTATGTTGGCCGGAATGACTGGACGGGTGGCTATCGGAGTCACCCCTACGACCCATCCGTAACTCGTTCGATAGGGTGAATACTATTCACAGTTTTGTGAGGACAACCTAAAAGTATTGATCGACAATATTTATGTCCATAAAACAAAGTCGGGTTAGTGACACCCTTCATAACTCGAAAACGGGTGAAGCGATTTTCATGATCTTACGATTTTTATATTTGCCTATGTCTAATTTATTGCATGTATATACCTTTATGTTACCGTTATAACTAGTTTTCAGATAGAACTGGTTTTTCCTAGTTAGAACTAGTTTTACTATATGACTTCGTTAATACTAGATATACCTAGTTAAAACTAGAATTTACCACTGATGTATTTTATTTTCAGTTAAAATTAGTTGTAACAGCGAGCTTTAGTTAAAACAAGCACTAGACAAATTAAATTGAAAACAAGATGAAGTTTTAAGAAACGACAACTGAAAAGTTGGGATCCATTATTCGACAGCCAATCTAATTTTTTAATGGATAATGGATCCAGACTGTTCAGTTACTATGTTTCTAGACCACAGTACATCTAAGTGCTTGTTTTTTTCTTTTTAGGTTTTTACGCAGTCGGGTATTTTGATTTTTTTAAATTATTATTTTTATACATATAATATTACAAATAGATACCTCAATTTTATTTATATTATAGAATTATTGTCGTTGATTGTATGCAAGTAAATCCCGTTTTTAAGATAACACCCATAAAATAAATCATTAGGAGTTAAGTCGGGATTACGTAGGGGCCATGAGATGTGACTTTAGCACGTTATCTAATTGTTAGGAAACATTTGTGACAAACATTTATTTTTAGCTGACTTGAAAAAGGATGTTCTTCATTCGTGGGTTTATTAGTTGTTGGATTTATTCGAGTCTTCGGTCAACTGGACACACTTGAAATGGATGCCAGATGACACAATGGTGTGGGCTGAACTAGAATTTCCTAGAATAAGGCATTCAGGAATGAATACGGGTTAAGAACATGCTTACCGTTTTGAACTCGTGTACATTTTTATCACACCAACATGTAATACAAGATGGTTGACATGATGGTCAGTACCGTTCAAAAACAGTTTACCTAGCAATTAAACCAAATAATTATTGATGTTTTACTTTTATTATTTTCTGTGTTGAATATTGCCCAGTGCAAATATTAGGATATTCTTTTTCGATCATTAACTATATACGAAGCACACTGATTATTTATATAATATCATTGTGCGGTGCTAAATCTAAGTTCAGGAATAAAGAATCATACTTTGTTTTTGCAGGGGCAGAGGTAGGCCTAAGAAAAGATGGATGGAATGCGTGAAAGACGATATGGAAAAGAAGGGAGTGACTGAGGAGATGACATCGGACAGGAATGTATGGCGGAGAATGACATGTTGCGCCGACCCCAAAATAATTGGGACAAGGGCAGGAAGATGATGATGACTTTGTTTTTGAACGCCTTTGGTTTGACAGTTTATGGAAACTATCGATATAACGGCAACCATATTTTTAATCCGCCATGATTGTTGTGTTGCAAGAAAGTGTTTATTTAGTTAAAATCCGCCAATTATACGAGGCAATATTATAACAATTGAATAGTGAAAACTCAAAACTACAATTGCCTAACTATATTTCTAAATAGAGTACAATTACGTGCCGAGGTTCCATACATTTTTGAAACATCTCCTTTGGTATCATAAAAATAACAGATAGGTATTAATGTCATTTTATTCCTCCCAAAATGACAGTTCTACTTACTTTAAAATGGCAACAATTTCGTATGAGTTTTGATTTACGTTTATGTAACAAAGTTGAATCCTTTGGGATCAAAGTTTATTATTCTATGAACAATATTTCTTGAAACAGACATTAAAACTACAACAGTTAAATTTTACGTTCACCACCAAGAGGATATGCTAAGTTTTTTTTTAATAGCGTCACCTTATTTTTTTTAAATATATTTGACGTTACTCCGTCTGATCTGCCAGGGTTGAGTGGTCAAACGGCATCGATTCCCGAAAAAAGACATAACTCTCCTTTCTTCGGTAGTCGGGTAAAAAGCTGATATATATCAATCAAAAACCAAGAAACCAACAAAATTTCAGAGCTCATTGGAGGGATTATGTGCTGTCAGCCGGGAGACCAGTCTTCTGCATTGTCAGCACAACCCCCTCCCAACCTCCCCAACCTTCTGCCCACCCTCCAGGGTCAGCAGCGCAACTGTAACACCCCTGGTGTTGCACATGTATATAGGCTATGGTGACCGCTTCCCATCAGGTGGGCCGTGTGCTTGTTTGACACCTAAGTAGTATTATGAAATAAAAAAAACAAATTAGGTACTCGATATACTGAACAGACGAGAGAAGGGTGTATGTATTACCTAAAATGCAATTTAATTATTTGGTATTGATTTTCGATAATCAGTAATCACACACACATTGTCAAATTGGTTATATTCATTTGATAGGTGCTTGAGAATCGCTTCACATTTCAGTATTGTTGTAAATAAAACAATATTTGAAATCTGACTTTATTGCCATACCGCGTTGTTGCAGAGTCATAAAACTACCGCATTTCATACAACTTTGTTAGAAAAGTGATGAGTGTTGTTAAAGTAGGTACATTTGCGAAATGAAGTTGTAACTCAAAGTGGTTGTAATAAGAGTTATGAGTGGAATGATGCACTCCTAAATGTACAGTCAGCGTCATAAGTAGATGATGATTACACAGATTTCAGACTTAAAAATCTCAATGTTTTCATTAAAATTTTGAAGACCAAAATTGAGAAATAATAAAAAAAATATTTGAAAAAGATTAAATATAGCTCTTTGATTAGATAAAAATATATTACTTTACTCAAAATCTAATCTCGAAAATCCAAAAGTTTTCTGGATTACCGTTATGGATTTATCGGAGAATGAAGATAATATACCTATAATAATCATTCTCCGAGCCTTTCCCGACTCATTTGGGGTCAGCTTTTCAGTCTAACTAATATTACCATGTAAAAAAATTTAAAGACGTATTTACATCAAAACTACAAGTCATAAAGAATCATAATAACCACAAACGAGCATTCCCTAATATGACCACCTTTTGTGCGACGCGCGGTGAGGGCCTTAGGGACCGCTCTCAAAACGAGCTCGCACCGCCGAGAATTCGCCTTTTGACGTCACTAACCTCGTAGCAATACAAAAGACGGTCGCGGGAGCACTCAGCCTGATTGTATCTGGCGAAGCCTTTGTTAGATTCGTAGCATCCGTAGCGCAGGTTCGTAGTTATTTCGTAGCACTCGTAGACACCGTGTTTGGTCAGACAATTCACTTTGCTGCAAATATTGTTTGTTGAATGCGCTGCAATTTCTGTTTTGAAATTTTTTGAATTTTTCACTTTATGGGATAATCTTTTATATAACTTCTATACGAGCGTTTATAGTTTCCTATAAAGTTAGAGATTTTACCACGTTAGATCCCCTACCACGTGAACCCGTAAGATTTTTTTTATACCATTTGGGTGGCAGACAAGCGCACGGCCCATCTGATGAAAAGCGGTCACCGTGGCCTATGGACGTGTGCAACACCAGGGGCGTCACACTCGCGCTGCCGTGGACTCATTTTTGTTTACTCTTTCAGGAAAATTCATGTGTATATTACATTATTTACACTACTAAGGTGGTAAACAAACGCATTGAACCCTTCCGGTTCGTTAATTGTAAAGACCAAGAATATTTTAAAATACTAATAAGTATCTCCTTATGATGGGTTTATGCTGTAAATGTTGTATTTTTATTTTTTTTCGCCACGTAAACTAACTGAATCAAATGACGTTTGCCGCATTGTGGCTGACTAGTGTATGAGTGTGTGCGTGCCGTCTTATACATATAAGCAACCTGGCTGACTCTAGTATCATCACTTGTATTCTTCAATGCGTTCCATCTGTAGGCCTTATACATTCATGATCGATAAGCACATAACAACTAATCTTATCTTAACTTCATCCCACTTCTGAATTCACTTCTTTTTATTAAAGTGACTTGGAAACGGAACCGAAGGCTCTGGCGGGCGTTTCCGCTTCCTTCCATTAGCCAGCACCGGATATTGGGGGCGATACGTGACCCACCCCTGAGACCTCCACTATCGTAAGACACTTTAAGAACCTGGGCATATTGCATGTTACGTCTTAAGTGGTTCTGATGGTAAGATATTTTGTTGCAATATTGGTGGTGGTTTATTGAAAACTACATAATTGGTGCAGTGGTATAAGTTTGTATGTGTATTTATATCGCTGATTCTCCACAACCAATTGCAATCAAACATACTACAGATTTTAAGACAGACCAAAACCTTTCTCATAGAGAAAACCGCATCAAAATACACTCAGTAATTTTTGCATCCATCGCGAACTAACAGACAAACAGGCAAACGTTTATTTAACTAAACAAAAAAATATTAATTGAATTTTGGGCAATTGAAAGTCTGGGCAATTGTCGGATCTATTTGTGTATGTTTTTTTTTCTTTTTCTTTGTATAACCAATATGCAAACTCCCACCCGCAGAAAAAAATTGAATTTTGAAAAAAATCTATTTATTTCACCTAAATTAGAGGTGAAATAATGTATTGCGCATGCCATGTTAGAAAGCGCCGGTGTATTGTGTATTCATTGAATACATCATAATACCTGTGTATCGTGTGCAATTTCATAGCGAATAATTGGAGAAACGCTTTCAATATGCAATGAATATTATCGTGGATAATGGAATGAATTATTTGCCCCTGTAGTTATGTATAAGTCATTGTTATTATTAATTAAGTGGAAACTAAAATAAAATGCACCGAAATTTGTTTTCATCGCCTCTTCATTTGCATCGCCTGTTGATCATTCTTTTTTATATTGTTCACGTCAATAATATGACTTCACCTCGCCTGATGGTAAAACTAAAAGTCTTAGGGGTATTTTTATCGCAGAAACATCACACTCTGATTATCCAAACATGTAACGAATTTCTAAAAAATTGGACATATAGTCTTTTCTCCACTCAATTGTGATCCGTTTGTCAGTCTAACTACAAAGCAGCGTACCTCAATATTTTCGGTGTAGTAACTGCCACTTGACTTCCACAACCTATTGACAATTTCGAAGCTCTATAGTTTAGAACAGTGGTCGGATATTTTAAAGCTGCAACTACCCGTAATGACTGCCACAGATATTCGTATGGCAACCAGGACCGGCGGCTTAACGTGCTCTCCAAGGCACAGAGATGTCTCGATATAATATATTATATATTAAAAATGGTCACTCATCCTAAGATTGACTGGTAAGTGTTATTCAACATTGCAATGTGTTAATCTATTCGGCAACCTCACGGAATAAAGAATACCTACTACAATGGAAGTGTAATACTACTGATTCATAAGGGGAACCGCTGTCGCCAAACTCACACATTCAACCAGTTAATAATACATTGTATATCTTCCATACCAAATTAGCCTAAATTATGCATACTGCAAAATGAAAATACACCTTACTAGTTCGTGTTAGAGATTTCTTTGCTATAGGTAAAAAAAATATTTACGGCGATTCGTATTTTGAATCAAACAAACTTTGACTTAAGAAAAACTTCAGATAATCTCTCTCTCTCGCTCTATCTAACTATGCAAACCTTGCGAAACAACGCATGCAAGTGACACGCGTGCCACGCCCACTTACCACTTTGTGGGCAACCTATTATACACACACAAAATTATTTTCGCAAAATGTATATTATATTTTCGCACTATAATAAATTACTATTATATAATACATTCCTAGTACATCGTACAAAAATCATTTAAATCAAAATAAATGTAAAGTGCTCTGCCACAAGTTTATTCAAATTTACAGCGAGTTATGAGATTCCGGGCATAACCTAACGCTGCGACATTAGCTACGGCTGACAGCTGCGAGATTACTCCAGGTCTCGGTAGCTCTATCAATCTCGATAAAGCTGTGATCACATTGCTGAAATGAGAATATACAGTTTGTTTTAGCTGAAGAAAAACGGCTTTTTGTGCGAGTGGTTGACGGTGGAGATTTAGGATCATGTCGTTGGTGTAAAATAATCTATAGATCATCTTGAAAAAATACAACTTGTAACAAAAAACTCAGTCCTGAGACTTTATCTTTAGCTTACCATCAGGTGATGTGAAGTCATGTTGACGTGTCCAATTTAAAATAGGTAATTTAAAAAAAAAACAAAATCTGATTCCATTATTAATATTTTCCTAAAAGCTCAAAATAGATATTTATATTTACCTATTAAAAGTCTTCTATTTTACCACCGGTTGCAGATACTCTTGACCTGGTCTTTCCTTAAAATATCGTAGGTCTAATTAAGTAAGGTACTGTCACATGTTGCCGAAAATTGAATAGGTTGTTTCTAGGTAAGCGAGCTCCATCGTCAATTACATCATCACTTACCATTAGGTGAGATAGTGGTCAAACGCGGGTCTATCGACTATAAAAAGTCATCAGAAAAGTCACCATTAATTAGACCATGATTTGTTTTTTTGTTTGTAATACTAATTACATAACGAATCTTCACTCAGCATCACACCTTCTCAAATTAATCACGTTCTCGAAGTTTCTTAATTAGAATCCAAAGTAAATAACTCAATTCAGTATAAATCAGCCTTAGCCGCTCCAAAAAAAGAAAGTTTTTACTCTTACAATTATTGGCCCCAATCCTAAACTAAGTTTTTTTTATTTGGTTCACAAAACTGAATACAAACACTAGGGTTATTAAAAAAAAAGAGTACCTATCCCATAATCTCCCAGTTTATGCTAGCTAGTGTAGGTATATATTTTTTTATTATTAGGGTTATTCGTATGTCCAAATTATAGAAATTCTTTTTTTAAAGATTATTATTATATTATAATTTCTTTTAATAACCTTTAGCTTACCATCAGGCGAGGTGAAGTCAAATTGACGTGTCCTATATTTAAAAAAAAACTCATTTTCTCTTAATTACGAGAAAAAACAATTTAGGAAATTTTATGACTTACTCGTATCCTGTATATTAATTTATCTTGGAAGCAGAAAATAAAACAAACCTGCTTAAGTTTTAAGTTTCTGTGACAACTGTTTCAAAATAATAGTATGCAGGTATATTATAAATAATGCTATACTTGGTAATAAAAGGACGCGGCAGCGGTCTTGGATACACAATGAGATGACAGTGTCACTCTTGTAAAATCTATATATATACTAGCTGTTGCCCGCGGCTCCGCCCGCGTGGATGTCGAAATCCGTTTCAAAAACTATCCTATCTCTCAAGTTGGATCGAACTGCACATGGTGTGCGAATTTTATTATAATCGGTTAAGTGGTTTAGGAGTCCATTGAGGACAAACATTGTGACACGAGATTTATATTTATATTATAAGATAAAGGAAAGTCGTGTTAGTTACACTATTTTTAACTCAAGAACGGCTGAACCGATTTGACTGAAAATTGGTAGGGAGGTAGCTTAGAGCAGGAAACGGACATAAGATACTTTTTATTCTTATTTTTTAGAGTGGAGAGTGGAGTGGAGTTGGAGTCGAGAGTGAAATTGGAGGGTGGAGTGGAGAATCAAGTGGAGAGTCGAGTGTAGAGTCGAGTGGACAGTCGTTTAATTGGTGGCGATACCGATATCCACGCGGGTGAAGCCGCGGGCAAAAGCTAATTAAAGATAAATAAAACAAGAAAATGCACACAACACGCCTAACGCTGAAATTAAATTCATCCTACGTCCATTTCAACTCAAATTAAATTCATTATAAGCAATTTGTACAACCGTTTGAACAAACTAGCAATTTCTCATAACAATTGCGCAGTGAATCACGGCGGATCGGAATCAATTCCCCTCGGGTACTATGAATAACATTACGGAGGCATCAGACTCTGTTATCTACAGATAGACGTACATATTGGGAACGTGATCACAAACTCACATTTGTGGATAATTTAGCACATCCTTTCCTTAACTGAACACATAATCTATAGTATTTCATACTGGTAATATAAACTGGAGCTTTACCACAAACTCTTAAAGCAATATTGTTTCAATATTACTTTTTTTTATACCACTTAGGTGGCAGACAAGCACACGGCCCACCTGATTGAAAGCGGTTACCGTGGCCTAGTAGCAACACCAGGAGCGTCACACTCGCGATGCCGACCCTGCAAAAACTTTTTAATGCATTTCTTGAAGAACCCCATATTGTAGCCGCCAGGGAAAACCGCTGCAGGGAGATCGTTCCACAGCCTAAGCGTACTTAACTTTCATAGTGTGAATCGGACTCGGTCAAACGTCGTCCGTTATTATAAAAGTGTTCTGTGTTTTGTAAATCTACTAACAAATTTAATGATATAATATCCACAGCATAATATAAAAGTAAGAGAATGCTAGACCACATAACACTAGTGTCCATCGACGTCGATGGTCCGATTCACACTATGAAAGTTAAGTCATATTAAAATAATACTGCTTTAAGAGTTTGTGGTAAGGCCCCTGATATGTATATGTAGCAATTAAAGAGTGATTATAAATTGTATAGTGGAAACTTTACGATTAATAATGCTTATATTTGCACAATAATTGGGTATGAGACTATTGCTGTCATCCGATATATTTTTAAATTCTACGAAATTGCTTACTGATTATATTGGGAAATATCCCAATACTAGACTTTAGAATCTAACAAAAAAAAATCAAGAGAAAATAAAAAATTAGGCACAACCTTTGCCATATTTCAGGTAATTTTAGAAAATTCCTTTCATAAAAATTCATGTCTTTGCCTAATACCATTAATATTGACTAAGTAATACCATTGTCTATAGACGAACGTTGAATTTTACTTTGATAATCAGTGTTGAACAAAGGTTTTGAGCCTTCAGCAAAAGATCGAATCCCTTTTTATTTGAAAATCAGAATTACTTGGAATTGTTTTATTCACGAGTCATCGTAATTTACTTGAACTTATTAATATAACATAAGTTCTAATACAAAAGTGCAATCAGCTAGGGATTTTACAAGCTGTGCCTACTATAAAATTTCTACGTGAGGTTCAAACAAAGTAATATTGATGCCTAATTTTTTTTTGCTGCGTTTTAAATAATAGTTACTGACTAGAGTTGCCATGATGTGTAGTAAAAATAGTAAAAAAGTGCAAGTTTTGGCCGCAACTGAAATGAATGCTGGCAAGAAATTTATAATTCTTACAAAAAAAACGGACTTCAACTCGATCAAATTGAACTGGAAACATGCATGAGAAGCACCAGCTTTAAAAAAAAAATCATCAAAACCGGTTCACTCAGTTGAAAGTTCTCCTGTAACAAATATAATTTCTTTTTTTGAAATCGGTCAGAAAGAGGCTTTTAGTACATACATGCGTTAATGTTGTGTGTTTCCCATATATTTATAGCAGACCCCAGGCTCCAAGAACCTTGGATGCAATCGGGCTTACAACATGATGATAATGATAAGATGGAGACAAAAAAATGGACAGAAATAGGCAATTTCATCATCATTTTCCACAACCTTTTTTTTCCGTGCGGAAATTTTCTAGGATACCCACTCCGCGGCCAGCGGGGCAGGTTATGTCGGACTCTTGCCGACTAAAACCGCACGCCGTCTAGGGTCTTCTGACGCCAGGGTGTAAAGTAGCCATTCACTACCTAACGATATTATGATAGACAGATATTTGCCAGTCAAGTAATCCCATTCGTTCTCAAAGAAGCTTAGCATTACTTTAGGGTTGTTAAACGTTAAAAATGTAATCACAAGGGTTGTGAAACGTCGTAATTTACATTTTAAACCCCTGGTTACGAGGCAAAAGTTTAAAGAAAAGATAAAATCTAACATTGCTGCAACCATAAAAAGAGACAGATTGTCAGCTTCACTTATAAGTTTATAACAAACTTACTGCGGTGATTGCATAAAAAAATCTCATTTGAGCGTTGTCGGGGCGAGGCGTGGGGCGTAAGTATGTACTTTGTACAGTGTACCAACATTAGGCGTTTCTAGGTAAATGCCTTCAAGTGCTCTGGAACTGCTTACGAAGTTATGTCCAACCTTATTTAACCTTGTGTACGGCCACAGTGTAAGAAAATGTACAGTAATATCACTTCTTAATGATTGCAAATTATAAATTTGAATTAAGTTGGTAATATTTTTATGACTAAGTGAAATATAAATATGGTCTGGTATATAGAGGTATATGGAATATGGTGACGTATGTATTTTTGTTTTTTTTTTCTGTGTATTCCTTCTCTGAAATTATTATCTGAGCAAATTATCATCTGAACTTTCCAGCTAACTTTTCTTAGGACTAATCCCTAAAAAAACAAAAAAAAACAACCTGGAAGAACAGTAATCTTTAACCTGATCTTTTTATTTATTTATTGTAATTTATGTATTCAACTTTTGGCATTAATGCAGTTCAATGTTTGATTATTGAACTACATCAATGACAAAAGTAGAACTGTGGTTCGCTAATTTTTTTAAGAAATCTCTTCCTGCAGACTTCTTCTTGGAGAGTGAGAAAATTAAAAAAACTAGTGAGAAGTGCTTCACATTCAAATTAAAAGACATTTTGTTCTACATCTCCACAAAACATGACAAACTTTTATTCAAAAACATCTGATAGACATTTCAAACTTAGTTTTCTGTCACATAACATTATCATGGCCCCTCATGAACTACTTTGTCCGCGTTATCGCCCCGGCAGATGAATGCTATCTCGCTCCTTTGTATTCAACCGGGAAATTAACACGTTTTGCGTTTTAGCAAAACAATTATACGCGTCCGTTTTGCACCACTGGCTCCGTGCTGCGGGTGTAGTCAACGTTTGTGAACCAGAAGCGAACTGCCAGCCAGCTATACAATTATCGTTGCGAGTGTACACATGGATACAAAAATGTTTTGTAGAATGAATGAGTAGATTTACGCAGTGGTAGGTATTTGCGTATGCGTTGGATGTATTGTGGGATGTATTGTTAACGTTTTGTTACCTTGGTTGTAGAATTTTTGCGACCGGCAGGATGTATTGAATTTTTTTTTAACAAAATATGTTAGATATTTAATCTTTTTTTTTAATACCACTTAGGTGGCAGACAAGCACACGGCCCACCTGATGGGAAACGGTCACTGTGGCCTATGGACGTGTGCAACATCAAAGGCGTTATTCACGCACTGACGAACCTGAAGGGAAAGGGTGGGGGTAGGGAAGTCATGACAAAACGGCTGAATAGATCTGGATGAAATATAGTCACTGAGATAGATATATAGATAGATTAACAGGCCTAGGGTGACGTCGCATTGTGGTTTTGATTCTTAAAAATACGTCGGGATCATCTGAATCAGAGAGCCGGTTGGGGTCTCTGGGGTATTCTTTATAGGGCTCTCCAGATTCCCCTAGCATGGTGTTTGATAGTTTGAGTCCCACATACCCACCTCATCATTAACTCTGATGAAGCTAGAGGGGGATTTCCCACCAAAAAAGGTTACTTAAAAATAAACTCGAAACATACTATAAATATGTGACATCATCAAATATTTTCAATGCACCTATTAAGATCTACAACTTATCTACAAACGAACGAACAGTACTCTACTATGAATGTGACCTATCTGACCAAAATCTTAAGTAGTGTCGGTCTATTGACAGTCAGATTACGAAACTACATTCAAATGGAAACTTTACTAATTAAGGTGTAGACGGGCGAGTGAGGGAGATAAAGTTACCTTGACGTGGAGTTCGCTAATAGTTGAGTTAATGAAGTGATTGCGGAATGGTGGAAGCAGTTACATTAATTAAATGTATTTAGAGGTTTCGTTGTTTCACTTTCTTTGGTTGCCTTTTTATCCGACTGCGCCAGCGAGGGTAGTGTGTTTCACGCGTATGTATGTATGCATGTGTGTATGTATGCATGTAGTTTTCTTTGTTCCCCTCTATAGGCTGAACGGCTGCACGGATTTCAATGAGTGGGGTCTCAAACGATAGGTATGCATCTCCCGAGTGTCATTGGATACGTGAAAAGTGAACAAAAAGCATAATTTTGAGTTCTGGTGCGTTGGCAAGTTGGCAAGTGGGGTATCAAAATGAAGGGAATTGAAAGGCAATTTCAAGAAATTATGGTTATAGGTCGTAACTACAAAGTATAAGTATACAATAAAATAAATTATTAAGTAATAAAAAACCCGACTAAAACTAAACACTAAAGAAAGAAAGTTACTATTAATATTTAAGGAGGTAGGACACGACGGTATTTCCCGTCCGAAATGAGCTGTCCGACTGGGGTAGTACCTCTGCCTTACAGAACACCGCGGCCATAATAACCATCGTGTTGTATTCCCGCCGGTAAGTAGGGTATCCCCCATCCATTCCTAGCCTCCCCACCCCTTCCCAGCCCTCCCCCCTTCCCTTCAGCGTAGGCAGCGCGTGTGTGAAACCCTTAGTGTTGCACACGTTCATAGGCCACGGTGACCGCTTCCCATCAGGTGGGCTGTGTGCTTGTCTGCCACCTACGTAGTATAAAAAAAAATTACTTTTTTTATAGTGACCTTCATCTTTAAGCTTTCACAAACAGCTTACCATCTGGCGTGGAGAAATCACTTTAAGCTAAGACAGTTAGCAAAACTTTCACCACATATCAGTCCCTTACTAGTCATACACAGAGACGAAATAAATCATGTAGTTTGAACTGAGATAATATCTCGCAGTCATGGGGACTTCAAACAATGAGCATTCTGCTAGCAACATAAATATTAGCCTAACGTCATGGACTAAGAGCCCGTGAACCCCAGACCTTCGTTATTTTATAAAAGATGAAAGTTTGTCAGCGCATGCTCCCAATACAGGTAGGAACGATGGCCCATTATGAAGTTCGGGTCATATTGGCTTTGGCAGATAAACGGTACTAAAGTGTAGCAAGCGCAAGGCAGTGGGTGCGAGTGAGACGGCGAGTCAGGTCTATTACGACCCCTCACTGCGCATATTATGGAATTATAAAATTGGAATTGTAATTCCAATTTTAGGTTTATTGCGATCCCTCACTGCGCATGTATTGGCATTATATAAATGGAATTATAATTCAAATTGTATAATTCCAATACATGGGCTGTGAAGGATCGCAATAGACCTGACTCGACATGTCACTCACACCCACTGCCCTGCGCTCGCTCCTACAGCTACCCTTTAGTACCGTGTATCTGCCAAAGCCACTATGACCCGAACTTCATAATGGGCCATCGTTCTTGCCTGTATTGGGAGCATGCGCTGACAAACTTTCAGCTTTTATAAAATAACGAAGGTCTGGGGTTCACGGGCTCTTGCTCTATCATAACAATGCGGGCTAAAGAAAGCTCTTTTAGTTCACACAGCACAGCTTAGTTTATATATGTGTAATCACCTTTAGTTTTCCTCTGTGCGATTTATTTATAGCTATCATTAGTCTGCTCGTTAAGTTTTCATTAGCTTATTCAGAAATAGAATTTGATTTACATCTTTTTAATGAAAGGTGTCCTTATCTTCTGGACTTTAGTGCAGCTTCTCGCCATCCGTTGGGTGTATTTAATTTTATTAAAGAACTTTTTTTTTAAATAAAGGACACGTCAATTTTACTTCACCTCGCCTGATTGTAAGCTGAAGGTAAAGTCTCAGGAAAGAGGGTCACCATTACATACACGTACCATGTTAACAATGGTGGCAATCAGCTTGACGGCCTCATCAAAAGAGGATTGTCGTCGCAGCATCGCGTGACACCCACCGGTCCCACTAGTGCTGCGACCACAATCCCCCCTGCCCGGCTATGCACTTGCTGACCCCTGAACGCAATCCAAAATTATTAAGATTTTCTTATGTCAGTCACGTCAATATGACTTCACCTCGCCTGATGGTAAGCAAAAGGCAATGTTTCAGGAATGGGGGGTCACCATTACAAACTCCGATAGTGTTATATGGTAGCGTATTGTTCTATATAGGAAAGGTGGGACTAATTGGAAGAGCTCAACGGAACACTCGCCATGGTAAAATAAAAATCAAAAGTAAATATTATGCCATATATTCTTCTTCTTATTCTTCTTCGAGTCAATGGCTATCAGTCCTTCCCTACAGTTAGATTTTTCCAGCCCAATAATTGGCTACGGCCACAGCGTTGTCCGTTGCTTCACATAAGTCCCCGATAGAGCAGGTGGAAGGGCACAGAGGGCAAGAGAGCAAGTGCGACATGGACTGGCATGCCATATATTAGACCATCGTGTTGTGTTTAAGTAGGGTAGCTTACAACCCCTCCCCCGTCTCCCCAATCCCCACACTTAATCCCAATCCTCTATTCCCACCCAAATTCCTGAACTCGCCTCCCCCTCCAGGGTCTGCAGCGCTAGTGTGATAACTCTGATGTTGCACACGTCGAAATGCTACGGTGAACGCTTCCCATCAGGTGGGCTGTGAGCTTGTCTGCCACCTAAGTAGTATAAAAAAATTATAAACGAATGTTCAATACATCTCTCTTTAATACCAAAGCAATTACTTAATCTATCACAAAAATGTGCAGAGCATAGAGATAGTGCGGTCTACCACTCAATTAATTAGTTTTAGGCCTAAATATTGAAAGGTTGTGATGGAGGCCGAGCAAGATGGAGCAAAAAATTGTGCTTTTTGCGAATTTCTGTAGAGCTATAGGAAAATTTAGAAGCAGATTCCTGGTTTTTGGTTAATCATGAATAAATAAAGGATATGTTTTACAAATGTATGGCCTATCACCCTAGGCCCTAAATTGAACACTACTTAGAAATATAGTTAGGCAATTGTAGTTTTCATTTTTCACTTTTCAATTGTTATAATATTGCCTCGTATGCAATACGATAGTGCTTCAGTGGCGGCCCTCAACTTGACGCCTCATCAAATGCTTTTTCACGTGCCGCTTGAAGGCCCCGGGACTATAGGAGGAAGGAAACACATGCGCTGGTAAAGAATTCCAAGTCATTATGGTGCGGTAAAGAAAATATACCGCGATGCCAGGTCTGTGAAAACCCTCTAATACCCTTCGGTTTTTACAGACTTAGCAGCGTAAAATACCTATGTTGCACACGTCTATAAGCCATGATGAACGCTTCCCATCAGGTGGGCCGTGTGCTTATTTACCATCTAACTAGTATAAAACCCCTATAACAGTTAAAATACAGTGAATTTGCCATGATTGACATAATATGAACATCTATAGCATTTGGACGAGTAGTTGGAGCCCAACAACAACGGTCTAGCTGCAATGCTTCGATATCGCCTAATGTGACCATTGGGTTGTGAAGGTCAGATGGCAGTCGCTTCATGGAAAATATCGAGGTCTAGCCAAATCCGCAGTTAAGACTGGTAAAGCGGACCCCAGACTCCCGAGCTTGGGATGCGACTGGGATTAACGCTAGGTTGAAGGTTGAAGAAGAACAGTTAAAATACAAGTATTTCTACGACACTTACAGAATTTCTATCTGTGAAACATTACCCCAACACAAGTGCATAAATTGATTCATTAGCGGAACATTTTCTATACAGCCCAGTTTTTATATATTGAAGCTCTCATATAAACAAGGGCGATGTAGCCCAGCACCTCCCCGGGGAAATCTAGCGTGTACACTCAGCAGCACATTTGTGAGCAATTATCTGTAAATATAGATAAACCAGGCGATTTAATTAGAAAGAGCGCAGCTACTGTACAATTAAATTTATTTCCTCATCTACATACAATAAACACAAACACAATTGGTAATTCTTCAGTGCGGGATTTCTTGAAATTGTAATTGTAGCAAAAATGTAACTGATTTGCTATTTCAGAATACATAAGTAAATATCAATTAGGTTTCACGTATATTATAAGTATCTACAGCTTAGTGGCTAAGTAATCTGCCTCACGATCGATACGTTTCAGGTTTGAATCAACTCCTAACTCAAACAATTTTTTTTTTGTTAAGTGGTATTGAATTAATACTGCTTTAAGAGTTTGTGGTAAGGCCCCTGGCCTATTTAATTTTAAAGTTTGATTATGTATATCGTTCTTCAGTCAAAGAAAGATACTCTCAAAGTTAAGTATAGTAATGAGTTTTCTCAAAATACGGTCTGTAGTATACTCGTATAGTTTTGTTCAAAATACCAAGGGCTTTACCACAAACTCTTAAAGCAGTATTATTTAAATATTACTTAACTTTCAAAGTGTGAATCGGACTCGGTCAAACGTCGTCCGTTATTATATAAGCGTTCTGTGTCTTGTAAATCTACTAACAAATTTAATGAAATAAATATATCCACAACATACCATAAAAGTAAGAGAATGCTAGACCACATAACACTAATATCCGTCGACGTCGATGGTCCGATTCACACTATGAAAGTTAAGTAATATTGAAATAATACTGCTTTAAGAGTTTGTGGTAAGGCCCCTAGCCTGTTAAGTTAACCACTTAACTGGCTAACACTTAGTAGAAAATACAACAGTTGGTCCGTGTGGCTACTTTGTAGTACCAACGGCTAATGGTTTTAATGGCCGCAGGTACTTTTACGAGTGTTGTCAGTATGTCTCGTATACATGTGTGCTAAAATAAATTTGTGGCATAAAAATACAGGAATAAGATTTTTTTTGTTTGAATACATTTTTGTGTACCTGTTTACTGCTAGTTTTTTTTATATTAGACACGTCACGTGACTTCACCTCGTCTGATGGTAAACTAAAGGTAAAGTCTCAAGACCGGGGGTCACCACTACATACACCGATAGTGATTATCATAATGGGATAATATAAAATAAATTAATCCTGTACTTATATTAGAAGGAACCTTAAAAAATCTTTTATTCTTTGAAAGATATTTTATAATGCTTTAATACAGTGAATATAAAATATGCTATACTATGTTAAACATAATTTTATGCTATGTAGGTATAATTAGCATGGTCTGATTTAAAAAACTCAAATAACAAGGCGAGGGTAGGTTACTATTAAAGAACTTTAGAGTTCATGGAGATATATCAACTTCATGTCGCATAACAATATATTTTCAAACAATAATAAAGTCACAAAGGAGTTGAACAATAAAATAACGTATTTACAATTGCGCCAAGATGCCGGAAATTGATATTTCAATGGCTCTATCGAATAGGCGTGCAAGAGTCATTGCAGAAATTTATATTTTTCGCTTTTTCGGTCCGTTACCCTTGCCCCATCCCTCTAATTTTTTTATTGTTTTCAGTCCATAACCATTGATGGCGCAGGTCAATGGTGCATACGGTACGACGGGTAAATAAGGCTGTATTTGCATTTGATTCCTTTTTTTTTCTACGGAAAATATATGTTTGTCTGTCAAACATTAAATAAATTTGTGACTATAATATGCTGCATGCTTTCTTCATTACCTGTCAAAAGATTTATTTTTCAACTTAAATTTCATTTTACATTGTTCTTTTCATTTTATTTTACAGTGTTTCCAGAAAGCTTTAACCTGGGAGTTTTTAAGTTTAAGTGCTTCTAGGCAAGCGTGCTCCATTGTCGACCACATCGTGACTTACCATCAGGTGAGATAGTGGTCAAACACGGGCCTCGACTATATAAAAAATTACCTACCTACAATGAAACCCGAGATATTAAGGATGAAATGTTTTTATTACCTCCTGTAAAGTTGTCATTTTTCGATTGCATGAATATTTTGATGGAGGCATCGATTTGTTGCTGAGACAGCACCAAATATCAATTTCGAAACGACTTTACGAACGCTTTTACGAAACTCATTCTAAACGTACAACTAAACGTTTATTTTGGAAGGAAACGTTTTGATGTGCAAATAATATTGTAAGCCTGCCATGTGTTATTTCTTGATGTGAGTTAAGCAAGTTTTAGTTCAGAGAAAATCACTACCTACACATAACATAAACTCACGCCTATATCCCCGAAGGGGTAGGCAGAGGTACCCACTACCTACACATAGACTTAAAAACACTATCTGAATTACACAAATTATTGTCCCACGCGGGCATCGAGCTAAACATTCAATATCGGTCAGGTGACCACTAAAACTAGAGTGATATCCGTTTAAATACATACCTATATAAAAGTAAAATAATGAGTATATCCACAAAAATGGTTGTACTTCTGACGTCAAGCCATTCAATTTTAGCGTTAGTATGACATCTCTGGTGTTGCACACGTTCGTTGGCCGGGTGTATCCCATCTGCCCCGGTGACTAGGCCCGGTACCGGGCTACATGGGAAAAAAAAGTTTTAACATGCCCGTTGATATGTTGACCGGGCCAGTTGACACAAATCAAGTGCCATCGTCCCCGGTAAGGGAAAAATAGAGGATACACCTCGTATTTTTTTTAAATATAGGACTCGTCAATTTGACTTCACCTCGCCTGATGGTAACTTTACCTTCAGCTTACCATCAGGCGAGGTGAAGTCAAATTGACGAGTCCTATCCAGATGGGATACACCCCGTTGGCCACAGTGACTACACAGTAAGTGGGTCGTGTGCTTGTCTGCCACCTAATTGGTATAAAAAAACAACAACAAAAAGTACAAGTCCGCACATAATATTTTTATTATTCACCAGTGATGAAACCCTCTTAGTGGATGAATAAATTTATTGCCACTCAAACATGCACTAACTCAATATATTTAATGTCTTTCATTTGCGCATAAAACACGCGAAGTGCCGTCTCATCGTTATACAGACAAAATTACTTACCACTTTTTGATAACATCAACATATTTTTTTTTATATCATCTTGCATTATATCAAAATATTTTTTTTTATACTACGTAAGTGGCAGATAACAAGGGAGTTGTTATGTTTTGCCGTTTATTTATAGGGATCGTGAGTATTGTTAAAGTCTAGCTCAAGAGCTACGTTAAATTATTTTCTTGATTGTTAATTAAACAACTTCTAAAATAATATTTAAGTTTAGTTTAGAATACAGGTAGGTAGATGAAGTTAACGAGATCAAAATTGAAGATAATGAACGTGAAAAGGGATGAAATAGCTATTTTTGTTATGCCACGTAGGTGGCAGACAAGTACACAGCCCACCTGATAGGAAGCGGTCACCGTGGTCTATGGACGTGTGCAACACTAAGGGTGTCATACACGCGCTGTTGACCCTGAAGAGAAAGGGTGGGAGTAGGAAAGGGTGGGGATACTAGGAAGGGGCAAGAGTGAGGAGGGGTACAGTGAGCTCTGGCTACCCTACTTACCGCCGGGAATATAACACGATGGTTATTATGGCCGCGGTCTTCTGTGGGGCGGAGGTATTTCCCCAGTCGGACAGCTCATTTCGGACGGGAGATACCGTTGTGTCCTACCTCCAATTCTAGCCAAGGCGGGAAAGACCTTGTAGAGAACTGCTCAGAGGGTATCCATGTATTTCTCTGACTAGCAGAGGGCACAGTGGAGAGTAGGAGAAGAGCGGGTTGGTTCTCCCAACCCAGGCTTAGGGATGACAGGACCATCATCTATCACCTTGTAGGTAAATCAGGTGCAGTGGCGTGACACTCGCCTCACCTCCTCTCTGGGGTTCAATGCGAACATTTTAAAACCGTAGATGGTCCAAAGTCAATCGGGGTATGTGGGGAATGCCTTAATAGGTAACTTTACACCTTGGTAATCGAGGCCCAAGATGGCGTGGAGTTTTGGTTAGACATAGCCACCCCTGACGACCGTGTATCCGTGGGGATATCCGCACGAAAAAAGGGTTTAATTGTACCCTCCCTACGGCACTTCCTAGCCTTCCCACCCGTTCCTAGCCCTCCCTTTAAGATAGGCAGCGCGGTTGTGACACCATTAGTGTTGCACACGTCCACATAGGCCATTGTAACCGCTTCCCATCAGGTGGGCCGTGTGCTTGTCTGTCACCTACGTGGAATAAAAAAATAACTTTCTGTTCGTTGAAGGTGCGTGATGGATTGCGCCTCGTCACGCTCAGTTCAATTTGCTATTATCTTACACCGTCCAGCATCCAAGAAATAAAAGGTCGACATTGTTTAAATAAGTTTGGGACGCTAGAATGTGTAACTATTTGCCCAAACGCTTGTCTCGGAAAAACAACGTAGGTGTTATGTATCTCTAAATCTATATTTAGGTACTGGTCTATTGAGATACATACAGATAGTCTGTTACGAATTCTGTAGCTACATTAATTTTAAATGCTTTGAATAATTTTTCTTCTCTTCTATGTCAAAACTAATAAGACTGTAAGCGTATGACTTGCGTCAAAAATCAGATATAGATTTTAAAAATTAGATTTTGAGCAAAGTGATTCTTAATTTTCCATTTTTTGGTGAAAATGTAGTAACTTACTATTAAGTGTACCTCTATAATTTTCATTAAGATTTTTATGTTTAAATTCTGTGCAATCAACTTTTTAAAATTTATTTTACACTTTACACCAAGTAAACATTAGGTATAAAAATAGCATTAAATATTTTTAGCATGAACTTTAAAAAAATCTTTTTTGTTAAATTTATTTAAAACCTGTTATTTCAGTGTTACAAATAGTCACTTCAATAATCATATTTATTTGTATAGAATATAGATATTCTTAGTCCTGTTTTTTTATACTGACAACAAAACTTACTTGAATGAAATTTTTAAGCAATTGCATGCTAACTATTCCCAATGATTTTCTGATTGGAAAAATTCCATCTGGTCTGGTCTGGTCACGAGTTCTAGTCCCGTCCTGGATGATAATTTCTACCGATCAGAAAAACTTACTTGTCTAAAGGCTGATAAAATCAGTAATATAATAGATGATTTCACCAAAAATCTAGTACTTATTCACTATTAATCATTTCATCATTTCATCATTATTAGTCATTTCACCAAAAATCTAGTACTTATTCACTATTAATAGACTAAAATACCCAAGTTTATTAAGCATTTTACGAGGTAGGTAGGGTACTTGGCTTGTATAGAACTTTTAGCAAAGTACATAGTTTACGTGTGTCATAAACAAAACGTACGAGAGATACTTCACTCTAAGGGGATATACGGGAGTTGCTAATGAGCCATGAGATTAGACAGACAGAAAGATATACTGGTTTAATACTATGCAGAGTCAGTAGAATGTAGAATAAAAATACTTGAAACGTGCCTTCATCATCGTTAAATAAATAATAATTCTACGACATTCTACACAGCTCTCTCTAGACCTAAAGTAAGCATAGTTTAACTAGCTTGTGTTATAGTTTCTAGAATACGAATAAACATACTGAAATATATTTTTTTGTAAATATATATATTGTACATAAAAAAACCCAGACCAATGCAAATAGACATCCATACAAATATTTGCACTGGGCGGGAACAAAACCCAAATTGTTTCTCACAACAAAAGTATATTCCAATCATACGCACACGATACCGATTGCCGATACATTCATCAGGGTGCGGCCACCAGGATCCCCTAACGCGATCCCCCTGGGGATCCCAGTGAACTCGTCGGTTCACCAGAATCCCCTTGAAATAAAATTTATAATGATGTTATTACACACACTGAATCGATGTACAGCTAAGAAGTGGATTTTCCTGCCTGATTCTGAGTTTCCAGAAAGCTACAACCTGGAAATATTCAAGTTACGAGTGAACAGGTTCCTTTTAGGCAAGCGTCATTCATCGTAGACCACATCGTTACTTACCAGCAGGTGAGATAGTGGTCAAACGTAAGCCTATCCTGAATATAAAAAAATGTGAATCCACAATGTTTTACAATCCCTAAGATAAAGCTATCAGAATACTCATTGAAAGAATTTGAATGCCAATATTCTCAGTCGCTTTCATGAGCAATATAACTCAACCGTGTAGTGACAGTTTCATCCGAGGTTGCGTTTTGACATGATATACGAGTTAAGTTGTACGCTTGGTAAGCGGAATATCGCCAACCAAGTTACCCAATTACTTGGACCGCTATAGTACTGCACTATGAGCTTAGAAACGTGCACTAATTGGCTGTATAGAGCTTGTACATGTGGAGTTTAATCAAGACTGAACTCAATTATTGAATCTGAATTTAGGTTCAAATGTAGGAACTAACTTTAAAACTTTCGCTTTCCATGATGTACTAAAATGTTAACGGGAATTAACGCGATCATGGTATAGGTATGTACATACCTTTGGGTTGTCTGACGTTTCGACCAGTGCCAGAATGGAGGAGAGAAATGAGAGAAATAAACTGGGCCTCGATTCTGCTAAAGGCAAACCGCTGTCATGCGACTGACACTGTAGAAATGCTATTTAATTGTAGACTTTACTACTGTACAGTTAAAGTCTAAAATCAAATGAATAGAATTCATAAAACTTTTTCATTCGCTCTACAAAATACCATTTAATTTTAGACTTTAACTATATAAAAATTAAGTCCAAAATTAATGATTCCCAGTAGTACCATGGTACTACTGAGGGAATCTTTGTCCCAGTAGTACCATTAATTGTACTAATCAATGGTACAGTTGGGAAAGAGGGGGCTTATTCCCCTTCCCATTAAAAAGCAGGCGAGGTGGTATGTTGTTCGCATTCTAAATAAATAAATAAAATAAAATAACGTTTATTTCAGTAATCTTTTGCATACACTTTACTGAGACTTCCCAGTGAGTAATCAAAGATACTCGTATTGGGAATGGCTCGCTACTAAATTCCACATTACGTGTCAAAGCATATTATTATTCATTTTAAAATGTGCAATAATTTGTCACATTTGGACAAACAAAAGTATTAATTATTCGACCTCAACATACTAATTATTTGCTACTGTAGGTGACCTACATCCAAACATAATTGCACATAACATTGTTAAATGCATAAAGGTCTATTCACACTTGAGTGGTATTCGCTACCTTTAGTACTAGAGAAAATGAGTGAGTAGTATGCGTTAATACTTATGTTTATCCTGTTCACTACTTATCTACCGACTATTCTGCTCTAGTCACGAAAATGTTATAAATGGTATATCTCCGCGGATACCCTTACTGTCGGCCATCGTTGGATGGTTATGATGTGCAGTATGTGCCTGCAGCGAATGCCGCTCAAGTCTGAATATCATCAACCAATCAATCAATTAGCCTGTCGACGTCCACTACTGGACATAAGCCTCTCCCAATGTACGCCATACCGCCCGATTCTCCGCCTTCCGCATCCAGTCCATCCCAGCTACCTTTTTCAGGTCATCGGTCCATCTGGCTGGGGGGCGTCCCACTTTCCGTTTGCCGACTCATGGTCTCCACTCTAGGACTCGTTTGCTCCAACGGCTATCAGTCCTACGACAGATGTAGCTAGCCCATTGCCATTTCAGCTTGCTTATTCTGCAAGCTATTTCGGTAACTTGAGTTCTTTGTCGCATGACCTCATTGCGAATTTTGTCCTTCAAAGAAACTCCAAGCATAGCTCGCTCCATGGCCCGCTGCGTGACTTTAAATTTGTGGACTAGCCCCACAGTCAGTGTCCACGTTACGTAGCAAGTCTGAATAGGACTTTACAAATCTTGGTGACATGGCGTTCTAGCTACACGTCTAATTATTTGCTTAGTAACTGGTGTTCGTAAAAAAGTACGTCAAACTTAACGCCAGAAATATAGTGGAGAAACATAGTTCAAATGCCACTCAAAACAAGTATAATTACAGTGTTGCTGTGTGAAAATAATATAGGATACAAATATGATGACTATTTTTATTCTAGTAATAGAGAAGTGTGTGTTTTGCTGGGTAGTGACTATTATAGCTATAAATATTGCAGTGGAAGAAATAATGATAGCAAGGGGACTTGACATATAAGAGGTTCAAAAAAGATGGCGAAGGAAGGCAAGTCCTAGTCTTCTTCTTCGTTTCGATGGTAATAAATCACGGAGCACAATAACCAGTGGAGAGAGCGTGCGGGGCTGCCGCAGTCGCTAAACATACGCTAAATGAAGCGTATGCTGCGAAATTTTGATCAGTCGCAGAAATTGTAGGTTGACGTACGAACGTCACGCGCTCCCGTTTTAAAAGGAAATAAAAATAAAAGCAATGCCTAGTTGTGTAATTAAATGGTGTGGAAAGTCTACTACAACGTCAAGTTACATGAAAGATGGGATAACATTTCACAGGTAAGTGTTTTTTACTCCATTTAATAAAACAACAATTTCAACAACGAAAAATAAAATCAAATATTTGCTCTCTTTCTAGCACATTGAATTGCATATAGCAGTTGTCCCTTTTTTTCTCGATAGTTCTGTTCGCAGCATCGCGACATTTTATATCGATAGAATTTAAAATAGGTTTATTTATTCAATGTTCTTCCTATAGTTTCCTTATTTTTTTTTTGTATCATTATTGCTTTATTTTAAGACTTACTTATGCAGGTCTTCTTCGCAAAAGTGTAGGAATACTGGTAAAAAACTTGTACATAACAGTAAAAAATTTATAGTGCGCGGCATCTAACGTGGCCTGATTTTGGAGTAGTGTGGGCCCCACTACTACAAAACCGTGCCAAGTTAGATGCTGTACACTATACTTGTTTGTGGCAAAATGCGTGGCAAAATAAATGAAATCTCTACCTGACTTAAAAAAAAATAGATTTGCTCGCCTCCGTTGCCCGGGTGCACCACGTGGAGGGTCCGGCCCGCACCCTCCAGGCGACGTCCTGCCACTAAATGACGAAGCAATTCTAATCTTTCCCGTTATCATTACCTATTGAATTTCATGGAACGCGACAGTTTAAAGGTTAGGGGTTCATTATATTGGGTGCGGGCCGGAACCTCCACGTGTTGCACCTGGGAAACGGAGGCAAGCAGTGCCTCCCACTCGCCACAGGAGACGCTACTGCCTGTGGCCAATCCGGCCGGGGTGGGAGTGGCCCTCTAGAGGGCTGCTCCGAGGCTCTCCACGTGTCCCTCTGACTAGCAGATGGCACAGTGGGGAGTGAGCAAGAGGTGAGCTGATTGTCTGCGCGCCGACGGTTGGGTGACAGGACGGCCGCCTGTCACCCTACACCCCACCTTCGTCGGGGGGTCTTAAAACCGTAGATGGCCCCGGGGTCAGCTGGGTGCCAGGGATATGCCCATTGGGTAACCTTACACCCCGGTAACTAAGGCCCGAGATGGCGTGCGGTTTTAGTCTGTTCGATCCCGACATAACCACCCCCGATGGCCGAAGGGGGTGGTATCCATGGGGATTTCCGCACGATAAAAAAAGGGGTTTCATTATATTGGAAAAACATGTATTTTGTATTAAATTTTGCAGATTTCCTAATGATGACATCGAGAAGAAAGAAATTGGGATTAAAGGTACACATAGAGACAATTTTTTACCAACAAAGTGCAGTGTCGTATGTTGAGCCATTTCACGTAAAAGTACCAGAAAAAATTATTTTGTAAATAAAGTCTTCCTAATTTAATAACCTTTTCTTTTATTTTATAAAGAATATTAGCAACTGAAATTATTACTAATATTCCCTCTAAACCCAAGGCTAACAGGTTAACAGCTAAGCTCAAGGGCTTGTGTTAGGAGTGGGTTCACGTCGGTAGTGTAATGACCTGGATTCGAACCCGGGGCCTCTCGATCGTAAGGCGGACTTCTTAACCACTAAGCTGCCGCTTTTTCTCCTGTTTTAAACAATTCTGTATCGCAAACAAATCCTTATAAATAATATTATAGATTACGAATGAGTCAACAATTTTATCGATATCGATACTTTTTTAATTACTTGTTTGGAATCCCTAGCTATTGAGTTGTCATTTTTTTGACAATTCGTCACCCAATCACAGAGGGCGAAACGCATTCTCTCCCCGCCGCGAATTGGTGACTTTGATTTAGAACAAAAACATGCCCATACTCTCTCCACTGGTTATGTGCTCCGTGTAATAAATGAACATAAATTAAATATAGCCGCCACGGTAACCGCTTTCCATCAGGTGGGTCGTGTGCTTGTCTGCCACCTAAGTGGTATAAATGAAGATTGGTGGGGTTCACTAAACACTCGTCTTAAGATGTGGTTGCTTATAAGCAAGCGTGCTCCATCGTCAACCACATCGTCACTTACCATCAGGTGAGATAGTGGTCAAACGCGGGTCTATCGACTATAAAAAAAAACTAATAAAAGGATGTTGATTACATTGTTATTACTTTTAAACTGTCTTAAGTTTTCCTGTTCCTCTCGTAATAGTAATAAGACACTGACGAATTTCTGTCTTAAGCAAAAGACATTAAACTCGTTGTACATTTAATACAGTGGCAAGACGTAAAAAGTCTATTAATTCGTAGGAGCTGACCTCGATAAGGCTCTCCATTTGTCCTGAGCCGTAAGAGTGTAATATTTTAGCAGCACCTATAAAGTGAACACTGACGATCTTTGGGTTTATTACTCTTGGTATATTACTGGCCGAAGTTTTTCGGAATGAAGTTCTAGAGTATGATTGTGTTAGAGAAAATGGTACGTGTATTATATTAATCGGGAAAGTTGATGTAAAAAATAAATCTAGTTCGAAACTTTTTAATTAAATATTTTTATGTGTTTATATCCAAATGTCTAAAGGAGTTGAGTTTTCTTTTTTTTTACTACATGCTGCTACTAAAGATATTTACATAATACAAGTCTATCTGATCTGAGTATTGAATTTAAGGCTTCTTTTGTAACTTCAAATTTAAACTTAATACTATAGGGTCAAGAAGGTCTTTTTAGAATTTAGGGGTTGATATTTTGAATCATCATTCTCTGAACCCTTTTCCCAACTCAGTTGGGGTCGGCTTTTCAGTCTTACTGTGATGCGGTTGAACTTCGATATTTTCCGTGGAGTGACTGCCATCTGACCTCCACAACCAATGGTCATTATGACATATGGCGTTATCGAAGTTCCAAGTTAGTTGATATTCTGAATGCTAATATTATTTTAGGTTTTGTTGCCTCCCACCAAATCCTTCTAGTCCCTTGTCTAGAAACATTCCGCTAAATCACTTAAGAGACGTTTAATTTTCAGCTGAAATTACCAAGAAGAAAATCTGACCTTATGGTAAGGGTTATGGATAGGGTTCCATCTAGAAGATACAGGCCACCATTACAGATGATCATGAAATGGTGGTTCTAACTGGATGGTGAACGCAACGGAACTTTGACGGCCTTGACAGACGCTTTATCACGTCGGTACTGCATAATGAACAAGGTATTTTTGAAAAAAGAATATTTTTTTTAAATTTTAAATTACGTTATCCATCGTACTGTTGTTTGAGAGATTCAACTTATAAGGACTTATCCAGAGAGTGCTTATACTCTGTATTGCAATAAGTTACAATGAATTATAGCACTCACGGGTATCGTAGACAGATTGCCAAATAAAGTGTATGGCTTTTTCGATGTATTTTATTTAACGATACAAAGGAATACAATATTGAGAGATATTTTTTTATTGTTTATCGTTTTTGATTGCGATGACGGCTTAACCTTCCAATCCTTACTTCACTAGAGAGTATAACAATCTATGTATTTATAAAGAAAGAGGCCGAATTTTTAATGTTTATATTTTGAGGTTATTCTTCGGGATCATTGCACTTACTGAAAAAACTAGCTGTTGCCGGCGACATTACCTACGTTGAATTCTGTTCTCGTTCCCACTTCCCATGGGAACCAATTCCTGGAATAAAAGTAAAGTAGCTTATTTGTCATTCCAAAACTATAATCTTTCCCTGCACCAAATTTCAGCTAGATACGTTTAGGCGTTCGATCATGATTAAGTAGTAACAACATTCGCAGACAGATAAACAAAGATCACGATTGATCCTATAAAGATTATAATTATTTTTTCTTATAAGCAAGACACTCTTGAAAGATTATGTGGAAGTATAATTGTCTGATAGGATTACTTATACATTATCCGCAATCCTCTCTCCCACGTACTATAGAATTATATTATTTTGTCTATACTCTCATCCTAATCTCATAAAGGAAAAAATGCTGATTCTGTACAAATAGATAGTGTTAGCCAAAGGCTTTTGTTGTTTGTACAACGAGAACCTTTCGCCAATACTACCGAGTGCAAATATTTTTAGTCAATAAAGAGAAATAAATCTCCATTTCTGCGTGATTGCATATGATGGAGTAAAATAGTGGAAGGGAGGAAGGAAAGGTGGAACGTTTTTATTTGGAACTGTCTGACAGAAGGTGTACATCTAATTTACAGCTACTTAGTGGTGAGTAGGGTGGCCAAACATCTTGAAATGGATATAATGTTTTGGTTACTAGAGTAACCATCGCAAATGTGACTAACTTATTGCTGCAAGCATTTATATATACCGCACACGTTAATCAAAACGATGCAATAATTTGATATATGTGTTGTATATAATTTCCGGGTCATTCGTACCAGCATGGCAACTTTTCAGCAGGCTTTTTTAACCGACTTCAAATAGTATAAGATTGTATATTCATCTTCGATTCTAATTCGATTTTTTTTCAGATAAGTATATTATAAGGCCATCGATATTTCAATTCGATTTCACAAATTCTTCTCTTGAATCACTTTATTAGGTACCTACTTAAGTTAAGTCAATACGCAGAAATAAAACATATTCATAACGGATAAATAAAAAGCAAAATGAAAAGGATATCGTAAGTTGGCAATTGGAAGTGGGACAAAAGCATATTTCATTTCATGTTGGCTCTGTGTCCTGTTCGATATTAAATGGCACGTATTTATTTACTACAAAATACAATGCTACATACAGCTCAGTATTTTTTTACGTAAAAAACTGGTATTTAACTAAAAAAATTTGGTTTACTTTTGGTGAATAGGTACTGATACTTGTGGCTTTTGAATAAGTAACTCAAAACCAAACTAATAATGATAATTCGCCGAGCCTTTTGTTCAAACCCAGTTGGGTTTTCGATTTAACTACGAAACAGTCGAACTTGGATTTATTTTCTGTGAATAGACTGCTATTTTGACCTCCACAACCCATTGGTGATATCGAAATTCTGTTGTTTTCACGAAAACGGTTGAGCTTTCACTGTAGTAAAACATATACATATTGCTTTTAAAAATGAATTACTTGCAATGCTATTATTGTTTTACTACTGCTACATGAATTTCTTTTGACGCGACATGAACTTTCGCACACACATATTATGTTGGTTTGGCAGTATATTATAAAACAATTATAAATATACTTTGCTACCATCGATTGTATAATAACAGAAAATGAAACGTTTAGAACGAAGTTTGCTACGACCAGCTACGGCGTAGGTCGCTACGTTGTAGACAGCTACGAAAAAGATGCTACGTCAAAATAACTCAGTATACGAACCACGTTTTTTGCCTTCTACTTATAATAGGTATACACAAAGCTAGCCTTATTAGTAAAAGAAAATTTACGTCTTTGAGATCGTCTGTCGTTGTTAAATTGTTGTGTCGAGACAAAAAAGCAGAACGTCGTTCATTATGCCCGCTTTTATTACAAAGGAAATGTTTGTACATTTCTCCGAAGACGTGTTCATTAAATTGCTTACAGAGTGCATTACAAATAAGTCTTTAGTAGTTCATGAAGCAAAGGACAGAATGAATAAGTTATGATTTTATATTTTTGTAAAATATATTTTTAAGACAAGGTTTTTAGTATGTACATTGTACATTTCATAAATAAATAATCTAAAACATTCTACACAGCGCTTTCTAGACCCAAAGTAAGCATAGTTTAACTATACCCCGATTTTTAATTCTAGGCAAGAAAATGACATTTCCAGTGTTGCAGGTTTTTTGTATCAAATAAATAGTGATGTGGTTGAATCGAGTTTTACAATTATAAGTTAGTCGTGAGTCGAGATTATAATTCTTATTATTAAATATCAAACCGCGTTTATATAAATAAAAATATGCAATTTACGGTAATTAAACAGAAAACATATACCGTAAGTAATTAAATCTGTATATATTATATAAAAATCAATTGCAGTTCGTTAGTCCGCTAAAACTAGAAAACAGCTGACCCGACTTGGCTAATTTTAGTCTTGAAATATTCGTGGAATTCCAGAGAAGGTTTATACGGTGAGAAAATATGGAAAAATTGTAAGATAAATAAAACTGCGTTGAGGTTCTTTAACTGATAAAATTCTATGAAAAATATTTCCGTCGTGTAACGTACTAGGTAGGCGAGAATAAATAGCAAGGAGGTTCATGCACTGATAAAAATAAAGAATGACTAAAGTATCTAGTCTATTGATTGCCGAACATCACTATTGTAGCGGGTCACCCTTTTTTGTATCAGTGACAGTTGCACTTGTCATTTTCTTGCCTAGAATTAAAAATCGTAGTATAGCTTGTGTTACGGTCTCTATATTACGGATAAACATACCTACTAACATTTTTTTTTGTTAATACATACTTTTTATACATAAAAACATTTAAACTCATAGTATTATAACATAAACTATTTACGACACAAAAGCAAAAACAGTGTTCCGCAAATTTTCTGGTTTTGTTCCGTTTGGAACACAAATGCAAGTTGGAACGTACATTTGTTACCTTAGCGCAATATAGTTCCACAATAATAGTTTGTTGAGAAAGTATATCACATCGGTCGTGTTTTTCGTTGGTCATACGAATATGATACAGTATGATCCCATAAGAGATTTTCGTAGCATTTATATTGAACTAGCTATTGCCCGCGGCTCCGCCCACGTGATTATCGCGTGAATGTCGGTTATCGCGACCAAACGTAGCCTATGTTCATTCTCGAGGTCTAATCTACTCCTATACCAAATTTCATCAAAATCGGTTCAGCGGTTCAGGCGTGAAAGCGTAACAGACAGACAGACAGAGTTACTTTAATAATAATATTAGTATGGATACTAGTTGATACCCGCGGCTCCACCCGCATCGAGGTTGGTTGTCGTTTTTTAGTCATATCTCCGGTTCTATTTAACCAATCGCAATCGCAAAAGGTCTTGGTCAAACTTTACTGTATGTTTGATACAGTAAAGTTTGACCAAGACCTTTTCAATAACAATCGCATCAGAATCCATTCAGTAGACTTTGTATCCATTGCGAACATATAGACCAAATTTCCAAAAAAATATTTTTATCTTCAAATATGAGTTCATATAATACGACCCAAATTTTTTTATCTTAAATATCCCCACTGTACTTACCGACACGACTAATTTACAATTTTATAATAGTAAACAAGTTTTTAAAAATGTTCTCTAAAAACATTACCCTCCTTTCTTCGGCAGTCGGGTAAAAATACCCATGTTTATATTTTCTCACATAGATTATCAGATGTTTTTGTTAATTTTATTTTTGTTTCTAAAAATAACGGATGATTTTATTATGAGTACCTACAAAATTCATTTTGCAAAGAAATATCAATTCCTAAGCTCAATTTATACAATCATAACTTTGTTCAAATAATATTATTAATAAAATAAACCTGATATTAATTCACCACAGCGCATAGAATATCGAATGTAGAATTAACCAATTTAGGTTAGAGGCGGTGAACCAAACTGAACGAGATTTTACCGGAATTCCGGAATTCAGTATGGGTATCAAATTATGTTCCTAGTGGCTTTTGTTATAACGCATTTAATTTTACGCACTGTAACCAAGGGATTGTAACCAAACCACAAATAGATTATTTCCGTCAGATAAATCTTTACATAATTGACTTACCTATATCATCGTTAAAATTCCACACACGGTGTGTGAGAGACCTATACGTTCGAATTGCACCCAGTGTGCTACCGATCTTTACCCGGCTTTCCACTCTAACAAAAAAATTGGCTACCTCACTATCCACGCAAGTGGAGCTGCTAGCTACAGCTGGCATTATCATAACCATGTTCGATCGATGTTCAAACACAATGTAAAAATTGTTAATGAATAAATAAATACAAAAATACAAATACAAAAAATACATGAATGGAGATATGATACGAAGGTATCTCTCGTCCGATTAAAGCAGTCCGACATGGGTATTACCTCTGCCCTACAGAATACCGCGGCCATAATAACCATCATGTTGTGTTCCCGGCGGTAAGTAGGGTAGCCAGAGCTCACTGGAGGGATTCTGTACCATCAGCGGGAAGGCTAAAGTCTTCTACGTTGTCAGAAACTCTCTCACTATTTTTAAAACCGCATCAATAACGCTAGTTAATCGCAGACAAATATACAAAGAATCAAAGAATCAATCAAAGAATCAATTTCATTTATTCAATTTAGGCACACAAGGAGCACATATGAACGTATACAGAGATGAGATGTATATAGAGATATAGACATACGTATACAGATCAAACAGTTGAACCTTCTTCTGAAGTCGGTTAAAAAGGAACAAAAATTGATTGAATATGATAAAAAAGTATCCAGTTTAACGTTACAAGTATATTACATTAACGTACACAGTGACATAACGCACTCAGCCTAATTCGTGGCACTCACATAAAACAGTATTAACATTTTTACAACGTTGATATGGTAAATTGGAAACGTAACAATTTATTTTGACGTCACGACCTTCTTTACGCTGAGCTCGTAAATCATCCTTCACTTTATGTTGTCCTAGTACCTGTGGATCGGAAACCCATGCGGGTGAACCGTCAAGTAACAACTATTGGTATTTTAAATAGGTACAGATACCGGCACGTAAATTGGCCAGACGCGTCATGTGCGCAAAGGTCGATTTTTAGGTCCCCTTTGAGGTATGAGCGGGTCACGGGAGACGCGGTTGCGCCGTCGCGGACATATGATTGGTCCGTCACTTGACGGACCAATCAGATGTCTCCGAGAGACGTCTTGTAGCGAATCAACGTTCCGTTCGTTCGTACTTTGAATCATTTGATTGGCTCAAAGTGCACGATGCGCGAACTTACCCCAAACCTGGCCAAGTTACGTGCCTGTATCTGTACCTCCATTTCTTCATCATATCGAGGGTAGCGGCATAGAAACTAACTATGCTCGACGGTTTTACTCGATTCAATTCCACCACTTCTTTTCTTTCTCTTCTTTGACTCCAGTATCTGAAAATAAATTTCTTTATAATGTTTGTTGCGCTAACTAGATGGATGAAACAGTATTATTACGAGCTTTTTATATCGTTGATATGGTAAATTGGAAACGTAACAATTTATTTTGACGTCACGACCTTTTTATACGCTGAGCTCATAAATCATCTTTCAGTTTATGTTTCCCTGTGAATCGGAAATTTTATTGCGGACTATCTGTATAATTTACAATTTCAAAGATAACAACAATGAAAATTTTTGTGAACTTCTATTATACTTTTTTTAAGTAAATTGAATTCATAATTCAACAGAATATTAGATTTTTTATACCTATTCATTAAGTGAGCCTATCAACGTCCACTACTGGACCAAGGGTTCCCCCAATATGCGCCAAACCACCCAATTTTCTGCCTTTCGCATCTAGTATAGTGTGCAGTCCATCCCAGCTACCTTTCTCAGGTCGTCGGTCCATCAGGCTGGGGGGCGTCCCACCTTCCTTTTGCCGATTCGTTTTGTTCCACCAGCCATCAGTCCTTCGACAGATGTGACCAGCCCATTGCCACTTCAGCGGGCTTATTCTGCGAGCTATGTCGGTAAGTTTAGTTCTTTGTCGGTTAATCTTGGTGTACAATAAAGAATTATGTATTTATCCATCTATCTCCCCCCCCTTCCTAGACTCCCCACCCCATCCTAGCCCTCCCCCCTTCCCTTCATGGTAGGCAGCGCGTGTGTGGCACCTTTAATGTTCTTCTTCTTTTTATTAATGGCTACAGCAGCATAATCACTGCAATTTCGCCAATGTCAAATGTCAAGTACAATATAATAAATGTTTATAAAATATATAAAATATTGTTAATGGCGAGACGCCAATGTCCACTCTAAAATTCTCACCTTTAGTGTTGCACGCGTCCATAGACCATGGTGACCGCTTCCCATCAGATGGGCCGTGTGCTTGTCTGCCACCTACGTGGTATAAAAAAAATCTACATTTTATGGCCAATTAGTGGATTCAGTCCTCTAAATACGACAAAAGAATCACAACTTCAAATATCTTTATGACAATCAAATTACGTTTGCCTAGTAAACATCGTAGTTAATTATGTGTTAATTATACTAAGGGATGGCTGAAATGTCTCATAGCAGTGTACTGATGGTTAATTATTTACATTACCCAACTGTAATTACGAACGAGACAGCTGTTAGTGTGAGGATCTGTTACAAAGCTGGTGCCATTATTTAGCATCTAACTACGAGTAGTATGATAAAACATATTGTGCATTCTCACTAAATTTAACTAAAATCTCTAAATGTTATGATGACTTTAAAGCCAATTCAAAATGTTGCTTAAAAAACAATAAGTGCAGGCCGTGGTAATATTTAATGGTTCATAAAATTCTAGAATAAGTAAGTCGAGATAAAATCGAAATTTAAATGTAAAGATTTTAGTTTAGTTTTTATTGAAATTGCATTTCAATTGACACCAATACTAATTAAATTTAGTTATATAAACAGTTTGAAAAATTAATTTGGCCAATTGAACTCTCGAGTTTGAATATAATAATTGTTTTTTTAAAACTATTGGACGCATCAATAAGAGCTCAGGAACAGGTGACCCTCAGGCCACCTGTGTAGTAATAATTAGTTTCATACTAATATTGTTACTAGTCGTACTAAAGAAGTAGTTTGTTCCGAATCAGCAACCTTTATCCTTTGTATGAATTAAAAAAATCTATATTTACCAATTTCATTTGTTTTTAGCGATGCTCATTTGTTTTTTCCGTTGCTCATTTTATTTAACCTCTCGCGCTCATTTGTTTTTTTCCGTTGCTCATTTTATTTTACCGTCACTCATTTGTTTTTGTTTATTTTTGAAATTGAGAAGCTCGGAGTGGTATCAAAATTAAAACTATTATTACAATATAGCAAAATTCATTTGGTATTATTTAATAAAAACCATAAATTTTAGAAACCTGAATAAAACTTTATTAAAACGTTTATGCGCTTAAATTTAATACAAGTCCATTATCGCTCATCGCCGACGGACATTATAACGATAATACGCTATAAGTTCAATGTAATGAAAAATTACGACCTTGTCTGCACCATTACGAATTGACGGAATGAGAGTATTATGAATATTAGTAGATATTACTTTGTTTTACGATATTTCATTCTGAGATCGTCAGTCCATAATTTAAAACAGCTCAAATATAACTTCGAATGAATCTTCCTAGGTTAATACCGGTAGTTAGTTTCTTATAAAGGAGATGACTGATATTTTTTTTTATAGTCGATAGGCTCGCGTTTGACTACTATTTCACCTGATGGTAAGTGATGATGTGGTCGACGATGGAGCACGCTTGCCTAGAAGCAACCTGTTCACTCTAGACTTAAAAACTCCCAGTTTAGAGCTCTCCAGAAACACAGACTCAGGCAGGGCATTCCACTCCTTAGCTGTACGCATAATGAACGTATTGCTGAAGCGATTCGTGCGTATGAGTGGAATGTCCACCATATAACGATGGCGCATCGCCGTACGTCTGGTCATTCGGTGATGAAAAGGCTTGAAGGAATCAGGTTATGCAACCCCAGAGCACATTCCCCGATATCTTGGTCAGTTAGTAATTAAATGATGGTCTAGCAGTTTCCATAGAGATCCACAGTTTTTTTATACTACTTAGGTGGCAGACAAGCCGGCCTATCCGATGAAATGCGGTCACTGTGGCCTATGCAACACCAGGGGCATCACACTCGTACTGCCGAGCCTGAAAGAAGGAAAGGGGTAAGAAGGGTTGTGGTAAGGAATTAAGAGGGGGTGAGGTGTGCGGAAGGGGGATAAGCTCTGGCTACCCTACTTACCGTCGAAAACACAACACGATGGTTATTAAAAACTCTTGAAAAAAAAGAGTAAAATTTCATTGATTATATTTGGGCCCCATACGGTAATGAGGAAAACAGGTATATATAGATATCTTACCTCCAAAATCTCCGCTCGCAAATGAAGCAGGCCATAAGGGCATTATCTCCGGGCAAGCTTTTTAACCCTTTCAGATTTTTGCAGAATCGTAACGACCTCGGGGCGAGCTTACCTTACCATTAAAGGGATTAAATGCACTTTCAGACTCACTTGGCGGGCGGTAGGGTGTAACTGGTTTAGTATTTGGAACTAAATATGTAGTTTAATCTGATCATATATTCTGAAAAGGTAATTGTTTAAATCTTTATCGGATATATTTATTTGTATTCTTTTTAATTATTTTACCTATTACTGATACATAATTTTAAATGTGTGGTTAAGAGTGTCGGCGATTGGTTCCTAATTTTTAATTTACGTGTGTATTTTTACAATTATTATCGAGACGGATATTCTTCTTTATGAAAATTCTAAATTTTACTAATTCTTAATTTTCCAAATGCTTTATTTTCCTAAATTATGAATAAATACGAATTCGTAATATTTCTAATAAGTACAGTCACACAGGTAATAATAATTTGTAAAAGTACACACGTGTAAAATTAAGAATTAGGAACCAATCGCCGATATCGTCTACATCAGAAATAAAAATAAAAATCCAATGCCCCCGCCTGCTCCCCACTGTGGCCTCTGCTAGTCAGAGGGATACGTGAAGGTAGACTCCGAGTCGCCCTTTCCTCTAGAGGGCTACTTTCACCTCGGCTGGCATTTACCGAAGGCAGCAGCGTCTCCCCTGCGAGTGATAGGCACTGCCGTCTCGAGAGGTGCCGACCCATACCGCTTAAATATAATATAACACAAAAACCAAATGTATAAGGTATCGTATCTACGCATTGATATTCCTGTATTAATGATAGTGCTGAGACTTTGCCTTTAGCCTACCATCAGGCGACGTAAAGTCATTTTGACGTGTCCTATATAAAAAAAATATAATTATATAAAAAAATCTTAGAGATACACAGTCTCGAACTAAAGAGACATTTGAATCTATCTTCAATTACACATACGTAGTTACAGAGCAAATTCAATCTTACATACATGATTTAAAGCTTTTTTTACAAAGCAGTGTACATAAACACGAGCGATGCGAGACTATTATAAAATGAGTTCTTCATTTTATGCCGACGGTTTTGACATCCTGACTGGTGCATCTTGGGTTTTTGTAAGTCAATGTAGCTACGATAACAGAATTGAAATCTTTTGCAAATAACGAACAAGTTGGAAAGTAAACAAAATGTTATTTAAATTTGTAGAAACCGCGGTAGCCTAGTGGTATGGGTAATGGACTGCTAAGACGAGGTCTCGGGTTCGATCCCAGGTTACCATGGCACAGACCAATGACTTTTCGATGCTTTTCGAAGTTGTGTGTGTATTTATCGCAGGTTTATAAGTGCCCGGTTAATGGCAATAGGCTCGCCACCTATTACATTGGGACCTAAACATAAACTGGCGAAATGTGGGTGCTAGCACCTCTGCCTACCCCTTCGGGGATATAGGCGTGAGTTTATGTTATATGTTATGTTAAATTTGTACTTAATGAAATAAGTTTCTCTTTCTCATATTTCCATAACTTGCGAGATATTCATATTTTATTTCATCTTTTGTTTGCAACTGTACTTGTGAGCGTGACGTGGCTCGCCTTAAACTTTATTAATAATATTTATATTAAAAATATTCCAACAAAGTTTTTATTATCTGTTCGTTATTTGGTGAACAACGAGATTTGCTATGCTTAGTTCATATAATGTCATAAACTAGATCTAAAACTTACATAAGTTATGTGCATACACATACTACTACAGTCGCCGACGCTTACCTTTCTTTTTAAATTTAGGTTCAACATGTTTAATGTATCTTTGATGTATATATCAAAAGTTATTTGTGTCAATAAACTAGTAAAGTTATAAAACGTAACGTACGTTTCTCCTTACAGTCTATACCCGCAGCACCACCCGCGTGGACGTCAGATTTCGCATTTTTGACCATATCTCCGGTTCTACTAATCCGATTGTGATTAGGTTTTTTGTACAAAAACCGCACTGTAGTTTTTGCGTTTATCGCACACAAACAAGAATTTAAAAAAAATGTGTGTGATTTTTTAAACAAATTCAATGTACAGACACAGCTACTGTACAATTTTGTTATTATATTCATAATATAGATATAGATAATTTTATAAATGGAAGGTATTGACTTAGACATAAAAGTGTTTACGGTCGGATCATGAACGTATAAAATCTACAGATATAACGCGTCGAAGACGAGACTATATAATATGTATGTGTAACATGATTTACCATCTGCTGACGGTGAAGGAAAAACATCGTGAGGAACCCACATGTCCTAGAAGAAATTCTCAAGACATGTCCGATCTACCAACATTAGGCCAGCGTGTGTAGATTAAGATTTAAAACCCTCTCATCTCTCTCGTTATAGGAGACGAGACCCGTGCTATCGTAACCATGTGTGAGTGAATTTTTAGTCACAACGTGTTACCCAAATTTGATTGAAATTTGATCACTGGATTTTTTCTTGTTGTCACTATGGTTTTAAACAATTTCACTACTCAAGAAACGCGGTATTTTTCTTTCGACACGTAATCTGACTAAACTATGTATGTGTGCGTACCAACTTGTACGTATAGGCAAGCTGGCTCTCTACTCTCTCTTTTCCTTCTCTCTCTCTATGTCTCTAGTGTCGCCAATCGTATTCTTCAACGCGTTCCATCCATACGTTTTAAGCGTCCATGAATCGGGTAATATAATTAAGTAATCACATTAGAAGCTGGCTTTAGGCAAAATTTACATTGCGCACTAAAACTGACTATGACATTCACGAATTCTTCGTACAGTTTGATTTATCATCTGTTGTTTTAGGCGCTGCGCAAACGTGTTGCCGACACGGCACACCGCCACAGGAAACCGTAGTTACTGTGTCCCGTATCGACAATCAGACACAGTTGCCGGTTCCCTGTCACCGACACGGCACACCACAAGAAACTGTAGCTGTAGTTGCTGTATCTGCTTGTTTTCCGTAGTCTCATGATGGACGTTTGTGAATGTTGCTTGTGTCTTCAACTGACGACTTTTAGTTTCCAGTTACCGACACCGAACACTTTTTGATCGTCCTGAATATAGTGTTCAGTGGAAGCAACTGGACTCACGTATGCGCAGGGGGTTGAATGATTTCATACTTGTTCTATAGAATTCAAATATTTATCGGTAGCTTGTGTCGGAAACAAGAAAAAAAAGTGTCTACGTTTGCGCAGCGCCTTATATTCGATGGCGTTTATTATTCAACTAATTCAGTTTGAGTGGTTGTTGCATATTCACACCAACCTTTCACTGTTAATTGTTTGTCAAAGAATTCGTCATGTTGGCGTCGCGTTACATAAAGCATAGTTTACACGGAGCCAACACTGGCTGCCAATAAGACTGGCAGCCAGTGCTGGCTTGGTATTGGCCTTGTGTAAACAGTTTTTCAAGCCAAGCCAGCGCTGGCTGTCAACGCTGGCGAGAATAGAGCGACCGTCTATTTTTCTAGCCAGTGACCTCCGCCCGCATACCCTTCGACCCCCGCGCCAGCGTTGCGGACACGTGTAGACGAGTCTCGCCAGTCACTGGCGAGTAACCCGCAACGCCAACCTGTACTCAGAAGGATCTTCTAATCTTAGTTGTTTCAGCAACAAGGCAGAAGCTCCAGTAACAGGTCTATCGCTTAACCATTTACTTATCCAAAGTCGTTTCGCTCCCTTTTTTTGTAATATATCAATCAACTCTTCTCTTAATAGTGCAAAGATAGTCCTTAAACATTTCTTTTTCAACAGCCTTTTAATTATCATAAATCATTTGGAGCCGTCATCATTATCAATTTTTTATACCACTTACGTGGTAGACAAGCACACGGCACACCTGATGGGAAGCGGTCACCGTGTTGTTATTATGTTAAAACCATGCTATAAGATAGCTTCACACTATAATTCTACATAATATACTATGCGTCTGTTGGTGGTAAATAAAAAAAAGAAAATCTTTTGAATTGCTTATAACCTGTGTACGTTTTGTGTTCATGAATAAAGTTAGTTTTCTTTCTTTCTTCTTTCTTTCTTTATAAGTGGACTTGGTGGCGATACCGAACACCACGCGGGCGAAGCCGCGGGTGGAAGCTAGTGATATAATGAAATTCTGTTTGCTACTTTGAGACTAAACAATGTAGTCTAAGTACAGTTTGACTAGTTTTTCACATCAGGTACTCAGAACTAAGCTATCTAAAATATTACAGCCAAAGAGACGTCCATTACAACTATTAATTTTGTTACAAAGTCTTTCGTCGCAGAATTGACTTAAGAAATAGTAGTCAGAGCAGTTTTTTAGAACATTTAACGACAGTTCTTTTGCTTTTATATTAGCTAGAATGTCACTTTGAAAGTTAATTCCTAAAATAGAATACTTAAGTTGTTTGAAACTGTTTTTAGCAAGTTTTTGAGAATCCGTTCTACAAATAATATTGTTTTGCAATAGATTCATAGAATAGTTTGCAACATCTAGGACAGGATTTGAACCCGTGCCCAGTCCCTTACAAGGAAAATACTCTCAAGGCCGGTAAGTAGGGTAGCCAGAGCTCACTGTTCTCCCCGCATCCCTTCCTAGCCCTCCTCCCTTCCCTTCAGGTTAGGCAGCGCGTGTGTTAAAATACATTATTAATTTGTTATTTTAACAAATAAATTAATAATGTATTTTAATATTATGATAAAAAAGAAAAAAAGAAGAGAGAGTCTATTCCGACTGAAAGTCCTCGCCACGCAAAATCCTTTTGAAAAACTTGTGTAAAATATCAACACGAGAGCATTGATACAGAATTGTAATACCTCCACATTCATATATTTTTCACCATTATGTTATATCAACAGAAAACTGACCAAAACAAGTAAGAAAATAGTTCTACTATCGTGCACAAACTATTAAACAATTGTTCACTTCAATTAATACAACGCTCCACTTCAGCAACTTGGTACAAGTTTCCACCTTACTGTACAAACTCGGTATAACTTAATTTAACGTGTTATAAGTTTGTGTGGTAAAAGTAAATCTTATGGCAGTACCAGTTGTTCACCGCGGCTCCGCTTGCGTAGTATTTAGACCCCTTTTTCGATACCCATGCGCACGATCGTCTGTAATGAATCTTACATGCAAACTGGCATACCTGCTAATTTTATAAAAAGGCTCTTTAGTGGACTTTTTTTTCAGAGCTATGCGGTTATGTGGCAGTCACAGTAAAAAAATCTTCCATACTGGATATGTAAGTGCAAATATACACGGAGATCGGGTAATGGTGATAACGTTTCAAATTTAAAAAAAAAGTATTTTTAAAAAATAATAATTTTATAACTTAAACAGAAATACCTACATGAATAACCAATGAATTCTACATTTGTATAACTAACTGAGCTACGTCATTAGCCTGTAAATGACGTCACTCCTAATGAATGACGTCATTTATCTCCCGAGTAGCTCACTCGTACATCACACCGCCCAGTACAGTGACACAGGCGGCTAATATAAAGGGAACAAAATTAGGTTCATTAACCTTTGTTAGATGTAAATTGAGACTTAATCACGGCAGTAAATTTGGCTTCTTTTTTATGCTACTTAGGTGGCAGATAAGCACACGGCCCATCTGATGGGAAGTGGTCACCGTGGCCTATGGACGTGCGCAAAAAAATCCCTCGTATTTTGATACTTGCACGGTATTTGCAAGAAAAAGTCTTTTATAGTATTTGTTTTAGTTTAGAAACTTTGTGTTGCAATTTCTAGCTACAGGCTGCACTGAAAGGAAACCTTTTTCAACTTTTTAAGAAATTCTTTATTAGTAAGTGCTTTAACTTTTGTTAGATGTAAATTGAGACTTTAACAAGGCAGTATATATTCAGTTAACTTCTGTTTACCTGGTATTTCGATAACTTGCACAATATCTGCAAGGTGAAGTTTTCATTGCATTTGTTTTAGTATAGAAATTTTGTTTGTGTTGCAATTTCGAGCTACTGGCAGCTCTTATTTTTTCCTTTTTTTTAGGTATTCTTTATTTGAAAATTTTGTTAATAGTTTTAATAAAATTTCAAGACAGAATGAGTCATGATATTATAGCAATATCTCTTATATAATTTTTAAAAAATGAGGGAGAGAGGTTTAACGTGCTCTGTGAGGCACGGAGGGATCACGGGAGCCTGATTCGTTAAGATTACATTTTTTAAATGTGTGATTTTGAAGCTTACAAAAACTTAAAAGATTAAATAATATCGATTATCGATTCATACAAATGCATAGCGCTGATGGATATCTACAAATATTATTTACAGTTTGAACAGAGCGGGCTTCCAACCCATGACGTCACACTGTTACAGTCAAATTCTCTACTGCCACGTCGCGCAGGCCGTTAGAAGTTTACTCGACCTGAACTAACTCCGAAAGTATCTGGACAGGATTTTCCCATTGGTCCCTTTTCTATAAGGCTATAAACGCTAAAAGGGTACTGAAATATTTGCAGTAAAACCTTTATGCAAAAGGCACTAATTTTTACGTTCCGTGACCAGGTAAACATAAAAAGTGACGTCATTTTTACGATTTTGTTTACTACCTTTCAGCGAAGAAGCGAGTAGGCTTTTTTTTAAAAAAGTTCGTGAAGTACGTAGCTATAGGTAGCTATGTAAGATAGAAGGTGTGCTGTTGTCTCAGCCTGCCCAGCTAAAAATAAGGTGTAAGTAGATACACAGGGTGTATTTTTGAAACAGGGCAGTAAGAGTAAGTACCTTAACGGTCGTAGTTCTTCCGTCGGCAGATGTTAAATCATGTGTGAGTAGCACATAACAATACCACAAAGTGAAATTCACATTGGTACTGTCCGGCCGGAATCGAACTCGATACCTCTGAGAAGAGGCCGCATCCTTATCACCATCGTTTCAGTCTAAATTGACGTCATAAACTTCTATTTTCTTTTAATATTTTAGTTAAAATGTAGAACAAGAATCCCGAAAAGTAACTTAGTAATGAACTCTGAGACTGATATTAAGTTCACTGCGTAAATTATAATTTGTAGAATTTATGTGTCCCGAGACTCGGCCGCGGCTTACTTATTTATATTTCAGGAGCCAACAGACGAAATTAAACGATCGCTGGTTTTCGTTGACTCGACCGGCGGGGTATTTGTTCTTTTAGATTAACTAAATGTTTGAGGTTATGAAAATTGTAACTTTTAATTAAGGAGAATTTTTTTTTATATACCGCTTAGGCGGCAGACAAGCACACAGATTGCCTGATGGGAAGTAGGTAAAAAGGAAGAGATAACAACCTACTGTTTGCTTCTATCCGCATATAGGATATCGCAATATCGGGTTCTTCAAGAAGGGCATTAAAAGGTATTTACAGGGTCGGCAGCGTGAGTGTAACATCCCTGATCGTCGTCAGTAGGCCACGGTGACCGCTTCCCATCAGGTGGGCCGTGTGCTTGTCTGCCACCTAAGTAGTATACATAATAAAAGAACAGACAAATAACGTGTGGGAGGCAAAGATGATGGAGGTAGGACACGACGGTATTTCCCGTCCAAAATAATGTGTCCGACTGGGGTAGTACCTCTGCCCTACAACAAAACACCGCGGCCATAAGAACCATCGTGTTGTGTTCCCGCCGGTAAGTAGGGTAGCCAGAGTTCACTGTACCCCTCCTCCCACCACCCCTTCCTAGCCTCCCCGCCCCTTCCCAGCCCTCCCCCCTTCCCTTCAGGGTAGGCAGCGCGTGTGTGACACCCTTAGTGTTGCACACGTTCATAGGCCATGGTGACCGCTTCCCATCAGGTGGGCCGTGTGCTTGTTTGCCACCTTAGTAATATAAAAAAAAGTCCCTCTTCATGAACTTGTACAAAAATTATGCGGCCGTTCAAGGGCGAGCATCTTGTCCAATGAAATAATTTATCTAAAGTTTAATTCTTGGGTCGGCTCTTTGACTAGTTCAGTGGTTACGTTACGGTTCAGTGTTCTTAAGATCTGCCTTTTGAATAATTAAATGTGGATATATTTCTTATATCTACATAGAATTTAAAGCTAGAAGTAATGTAAATGTGTTCGACGGTGGAGAACGCTTGCCTAGAAGTAACCTGTTCACTTTAGACTTCAAGACTCTCAGGTAGTAGCTTTCTGGAAATACAGACTCAGGCAGGGCATTCCCCTCTATAGCAGTATACAAGATGAATGTACTGATGATGGCTTTAGTTTATATAAAGGTGGGTCCACGCTAGGCGAACCGAGCACAAGCGGAGCCGTTCTCGGCTTCGTCGTTCGCGGGTCAAGTGTGGACGTACAGCGAGTCTTCAACGATCACTGTCCTCGAAATCCCTTGTGTTCGTCAAAAAACCGACAAAAGGCGGAACGCAGCCGAGCGCGAACGAAATGCTCGCAGCGCGCTCGTTCGAGGCTTGTAAGTCGATCCACACTAGACGAATTGTGTTCGGCTCGTGCTCGGCTCGTCTAGCGTGGACGCACCTTTAGCTTTTATGGGAGCATGTTACAGGAGCTCCGAAGTAAAGACCCCGGATACAACCGATGGTGATGATAAAATAAGTTTTTTAATTATCGAGAACGGAATCCTATATAAATTAGGTACTTAATTAATAAATTTCATTTTGAGTTAATAAACTTTAGTTCAGGTATAATTCTAATTATAAAGTTGACTTTACACATAGGGTCTGTTGCTATGATGGATCTCAAAATTATTAATTGAAGAAATTTGATTGGAATATTCGCAAGATGTTACAAATTTTAATGTCAATGGAAATTAATGTAATTATAGTACAGGTAGCTATAGATAGGGTGCTTTGGCTGGAATCTCCACTCGTTGCAACCTTTTTCTTCATATCGATATGAAATAAATTAAATTAGATATTTAATTAAACATATAAATAAATAAATAATCTACGACATTCTACACAGCGCCCTCTAGACCCAAAGTAAGCATAGTTTAACTAGCTTATTATATGTGTGCTACCCAAAATTCGGTAACTCCGACAGCCACCCCGGTCGCCCCGTTCAAATCCTCAACCATGCAGGTGTTGGGGCACAGTGGGCACGACGGGAGGTGGTTCATAGTTTGCAGAGGCGCACCAGTCACAGCTCCCACCCTTTGCATCCAAATAGCCCGATTTCACCCGGTTTGCCCTGCAACAGCCAACCTGGGCCGCAAGTCTATTAAAGGATTTCCAGGTCGTCCACTGCATACCCGGGTGGTAGGTTTTCGGCAGGTTGGGCGTAATTTAAAAGTTGAACCCGGGAAAAGGAGATGGCAACGCCTCCCACTCGTTGGGGGGACCTGCGGTTTATTATGGCCGAACGGGGAGTGGCCCTTTATAGGGTTGCTCTAAGGCTTTTCGCGTGTCCCTCTGACTAGCAGAGGGCGTAGTGGAAAGCAGTTAAGGGGCACGCTGGTTCTCGAAGCCCATGTGAGGGGGGGGGGGAGGGTGACAGGATGGCTGTTTGTTACTCTCACGGCCTTCAATTCAAATTTGTAAATCAGGCTATAAATATAATATTCTTGGAGGCATTAAAGTACCTTTAAATGCAGACAACGTCCATGAGGCTTTCTTTTAAAGGGTAGAGGCAATAAATGACCAAGAACATTCGTTTCTACGACCCACTTGGTAATACAAAATCGAAGTGCTTGTGATCTATAAAGCCTGCTGTACACATTGGCCAAGGAAATCGACCAACATTTTTAGCTAACATCGGAGTTCAAAAGTCATCGTTTACATGTTGGAATATAATTCATCCTACATTAGTAAACCAAACCAATTTAGGACGAATTATACGCTGATGCATTTAGCGCATGAACGTGAAAAATCTTACGGAGTGCACTCAGAACATGAAACTGTCAATATTGTAAAATTTATGTATCATTATAATGATTTGTCAATCCGTGCAGGTTGCTAAACTAAAGATAAAACTTTAGATTCTTAAGAACAAAATAGTTTAATTAGCTTGTGTGTCCTAAAATGTAGATAAACATACTTATATACTTTTTTGTTAGTTGGTACATACATATTATATATAGAAAAATTAGGCATATGCCAAGTTTCTTGTTATTGGTACCAACAACACATTATCATGGCCCATTGTGTACAGCAGTCTTAAAGATCCTCTTGACCAATATAACGTGTTAAAGGCTTGCGGTAAACCCTTCACTATGACAAAGACATTGGACTTACTAGAAACGGCCTGTACAAGGTTTTCACGACATATTGCCCCACAGTTTGGAAGCTGACCCTTAATTGAACCGCTTTAAATAGTTTCGGAAATCGACGGACCGTGGCGAAATGGGATTGAGATCCAGGTTTGTATTGACTAGCTAGTATTTGCTGTATGAATAATACTGGTAGTTACAATGGACTTCGCCTAAATAGGTATAGAATATTTTCGTTGGACCAAAGACGATAGATAACTTTTGAATGAAATTTTTAAGCAATTGCATGCTAACTATTTCCAATGATTTTCTGATCGGAAAAAATGATCATCCAGGACGGGACTTGAACCCGTGACCAGTCCCTTACAGGGGGAATGCTCTGACCAACTGAGCTACCTGGATTTTTTCCGATCAGAAAATCATTGGAGATAGATAACTTAGTTAGATAACCTAGTTATCTATCGTCTTTGGTTGGACTAATGAAATTTGCTTTTTAGTACCTACTATTAAATAAATTGTTGTGCACCAATTTTGAATCATGTACATTTTACTTTTCTTTATGTCGGTCACGTCAATATGACTTTACCACGCCAGATGGTAAGCAAAAGGTCTAAAATGGAACAAAAAGAATTCTTTAAACTTTTTCATACGCTCTACAAAATATCTTTTAATTTTAGACTTTAAATAGATAACTATAAAGTCCAAAATTAAATGACTTTTTTTGTTTTATGAAGTGTCAGTGGCATGGCTTGTATTAACACAATCGAGGCCCACATAAAGAGGTAAAAGTTAAATTAAAAACGATTTTTTGTTTATAAGTACCATGTGTCATAGCAAAAACTATTTTTTTAACCCCCGACGGAAACCCGAACGGGGTGTTATAAGTTTGATGTGTGTGTGTGTGTGTGTGTGTGTGTGTGTGTGTGTGTTTGTAAGTCTGTCTGTGGCATCGTAGCTCCCAAACGGATGAACCGATTTTGATTCTGTTTCTTTTGTTTGAAAGATGGGTTGGGGGAGAGTGTTCTTAGCTATGTTTTATAAAAATCGGTTAAGCCATTTCAAAGATATGGGTGGTGGAAGTGGTGATGAAAAATTAAATGTATTCAAATATACCCGTGTTGGGTATCAAATGAAAGGTCATAACTTATATACACTTAGGTGGCAAACAAGCACTCGCCTCTACTAATTCGAAAAGTTACAAACAGAAGTTTTAATTTTATTTATTCGTATAGATTGAAATTGATGAATCTGAATATTCCCGCGTCAGTCCCGCGCGTGTCGTTAAATGTGAAAGAGGTTTATTGCCATGTCATCGAACGGTACCGCATTTGTTTCTACATATACACACGCCTGTGTATTCCCAGGGGAGTAGGCAGAGGACGTACTATACAAATAACCATATTGTAACCGCATATAATACGAAACGAACCCATTACCTTTGTCCGGGTAAATTATAGGTTTGGCTGGGGCCTTATGGTCTTGGTAGGGATCCATAAACCTATTAAATACTACTCAAGTTTTCCATGAGTTAATTTATTTAAAACTAGCTATCACCCTCGGCTTCAACCGCGTGGTATTCTGATCCCGTTCCCGCTACCCATGGCAACCTATTTCAGGGATAAAAGTAGCCTGTGTTATTCTAGATTATAATAAAATTTATATCCCTGTACCTAATTTCAGCCAGATCAGGTTAGCTGTTAGAGCATGATTGATTAACAAACATCCAAATATCTTCCTTTGTTACACAACTTAGATGGTAGAAAAGCACACGACCCATCTAAAGGGAAGCAATCACTGTGGCCTAAGGATTGTGTGCAACACCGGGGCATTACACTCGCGCTGTCGACCCTGTAAATCTTCATAAACTTTCGTATTTATAATATTAATAGGATATACCTATAATAATCTATACTAATACTAATATTATAATTATAAAGAAGTAAAGTTTGTGTGTTTGTATATTTGTTAAATTGTAAGGGGTAATCTCGGGATCTACTGAACCGATTTTAAAAATTCTTTCACCAATAGAAAGCCACGTCATTCGGGAGTGTCATAGGCTATATATTTTATTGGAAAACTGGAATTTTAACCCGGGCGAAGCCGGGTCCCGGGTCGCTAGTAGATAATATATTCACAATTACCACAAAGTAAATTACAACGAGATATAAATAATCAAAATATGAAAAGAATAAACATAAAAATGACGAGATCGTCCGGCAGCCATTTTGTTTTATTGTAACAGCGTTCTATTCTGCGTAAAACTATGAGTGGCCAATAGTTTTGCGCGTAAATATAGTAACGACTACAATAAAATGCAGAACGGTTGTTCTTTTGGCAGTAACTGGTTTTAGAACTGGGGGGCTACTATGAAATGTCTGAAACTTCGAACCCGTATGAAACACGAAAGCAAAATCGATTGATTAATGGTTAAGAAGTCAGTTTTAGAATCGCGAGGTCCAGAGTTCTAATCCTGACCATTGTACTATTGACGTGTACTCACTCCAAATACAAGCAATTTTAGCTTTACTGGAGGGATTATTGGGAATACTAGTACTTCAAAAAAACAATTCAATTTTTTTTTTATTTTACTAGCTGTGGCCCGGGGTTACACCCGTGGCTTACCTCGGCCCCACCAATTTCCAGCCAAATCGGTTCAGTCGTTCTTGAGTTATAGAAAACAGTTTTGACTTTCTTACCAATTTATTATATTGTATAGATATTATACATCTTCGCCACATTTGATTGAGTAGAATAGTGGACATAGTAGAAAAACGGACATCGCTACAGGCGGAGCTACAGGCAAAGGTTAGTCCATATAATATACATAAAACTCACACTATCCTATTCCACTCCATTCATCAAATTTTACAGTGATCTTGGTAATAATTTTTAGATACGCTGAAAGAAGCAGGTCTGTCTTTTATTCACTGGCCAGTACGTTTGGCTGCTTGCCAAAATTGGGAGTTAAATCGACTACAAAGATGGTGATAACTGCATTAGATTTAGTGGGAGAGTTAGTTTTAAATCGTCTTGCCCGCGGCTTCACCCGCGTAGAATTCTTCACTCCACTCTTCACTCCACTCTCCTCTCCACTCCACTTCTACTCCACTTTCTACTCCAGTTCAGTCTCCACTAAAAAATAGGAAAAAGTATCCTATGTCCGTCTCCTGATTCTTAGCTACCTCCCTACCAATTTTCAGCTAAATCGGTTCAGCCGTTCTTGAGTTATAAATAGTGTAATAACACGACTTTCTTTTATATATATAGATATATCTCTTTTTCTCTAATGCGACTAATATTCCAAACAATTTTGCTACAACCTTAAAAAAGATATGGAGGTAAAAACATATTTGCTTGGTTTTGAAAAATTGTAGCGCCGTGAATAGGCAAATTTTCACAAAATAAGTATGCTCTTTATTCGCTGTCTACCAGTAGTTACTTACTTAGTTAATACATGTTGTTTTATTTTTCTATGTTTAACCTAATGTAAAATTAATTTCTTTTTTTCAGCCTTGTTGTACCAAAAAGTGTGGTAACTAGCAACACAGCTTGGCAACTCTGGTAATTGTGGATAAGCGTCATGTTAATACTAAATTAGAATTCCGAAAAATATAGTACATTATGCCATTGAAAGTGTGTTAATTAATCACAATTCAGATACAATAATTCAGTTATTATAATAATAGTTTAAATCATTATATTCGCATTTAGTACACTTAAAATAGGTATAAAAACTTTGTAAGTTAATACCATAACCTTGCAAAGATTTATTTGAAGTGAAAGACTCCCTCAATGAAGATGCAATACTTAAAATATTATTTTATTTTAAAGCTGTAAAGTTTCCAAAAAAAAAACAATATTTAACCGACTTCCAAAAAGGAAGAAGGTTTTCAATTATCTGTAATTCAGATATTATAACTTTTTCAGAGCCTGTGTGTCGTAGTTTTTTTTGTGAAATAACTTTTTTATTTAGTACCTACCAAATTTTTTAGCTGATGAAATACTTGATAAATTTCTGTTTCGTAAAAATTCCAATAGCATTTCTACCTGTTAGTAATAATTTAAAGTTATTCCAACACAAATATTAACCCTCCTGAATCCGAGAGCCGTAACGTACCCAGTTGAAATCAATACTGTTGACATGATACCAGGAACCCTCTTTTATTCCAACTTGGTACGTCAGCTTTGAAAATTTTCACGCAATGTAAGCAATAGCATTGAGGCGATGGAATCCTCCATTATCGGTCTAACAAAAGAACAAAGGTTGTGACACATCGGCAAGAGATTGGCTCACTTCGTAATATGCAAGCAGAATTGTAACACGAGAATTTTAAATTTTGTTACTTTTATGTAGTTTAGTTGAATTGTTTTAAAGAATAGGTTTCAGGATCTATAGCCAAGGGTCTATATATCTTTAAGTTAGCCAACTTTCCCAAAAGTAACAATTTATTTTATCTTTATTATTTACTTTGAAAACGCTCCCCTCCCCCTTCCGTAGCAGGATAGGCCACCGTAGTTCCCACACGCGAGGGAGCTTTCTAGAAACTAGTTATTGCCTTAGACAGCACTAAAACACTTCAAAAATTACCTTTTTTTATTTCCTGGTCAAAACAATGTATCATACTACTAGCCACATTCGCTTTTTTATGTCACTTTACGGCATACAGCACACGACCCACTTCATGAAAATTGGTCACCGTTATTATATGGCCTCAGTCTTCTGTAGGGCGGAGGTAACACCCCAGTTGGCTGTTAAGGCATTTTATTTGAAGCATTTTTAATATTACAAAGAAATAGTATTACGAAAAATTGCTTTGAATAAAGTGATGATAAAGTAACTCTTTCATACTTATTCTGTAGTTCATTTGAGGTATGAAGATTACCTACCTGTTCGCATTCAATCATAATCCATCATAACAGAACAATACCATCCCGGGCTTGCCAAAAGACCATTCTATGAATCAAGAGATTAATCACAAAAATAACGAATGCTGCAATACGCGGTACAAACTGCCGCCTGATTCTGTTAAATTACGTTTTTAAAACGTAGATAGGTATAATAAATATTCTAGGACATTTTACAAAGCGCTATTAAGACTTAAAGTAAGCATGGTTTAAGTACTTAGCTTGTGTTATAAAAATGCGGATAAAAATACTTTGATTCTTTTTTTTTGTAAATAAATACATATTGTATTAATGCAGCTGGGCCCGTAGACAAATGTCAGTGTATTCCGTAGCGTAAATCGTTATCGAATAGAAACGGTTAAGTTGACCAATCACATTCAAGCTCGTCGCCGGCGTACGATGCGCGCGCCGCGGCGGAATCACGAGCTGGAGTGTGATTGGTCGACCTAAACTATTCTATTCGATACGATACGATAGCGATTTAGACTTTTGCCACTTGACTACGGGCACAGGTATTAAATCCGCCTTAGTACAATTTTAACGCTTTTCATAAAGTTTAAATAAATAAAAATTGTACATATACCCAGACTAATAATATTATGCTAATAGGCATATTCATGCATACAAAATTTTTGCATAGAGTGAAAATTGAACCCGTGCTCCCTCTCGTAGCAGTCGAATGCACTGCCGCTAGGCCACAGAAGCCATCAAAATCCGTCCGTATGATTTCAAAGTTTACCAAAACTTAGAGATATTTAAAATTCAAAATCTAATTGAAACTTAATGAAACTTTTAGTGATATCATAGGTTTGATTTTTTTTTAATTAGACTCGCCAACACGACTTTACTTCGCCTGATGGTAAGCTAAAGGTAAAGTCTCAGGACTGGAGGTCACCACTACCTACGCCGATAGTACGGCCGTGGCGGCCCTCAGCTTGACGGCCTCATCAAATGCTTTTCACGCCCCACTTAAAGGACCCAGGACTATATGAGGAAGGAAACACGTGAGCTAGTAAAGAGCTCCAAGGGACAACCTCCTGCATAGATTGATTTAATTTTGACAGATCAAATAACAGAGTTTTTTTTCTCAATTTTCTTTTTAATTGAATTGCTATCAAGCGTTTTGTAAACGCGTTACCGAATAGGGCGCCTAGTATTGTCAAATGATCTACGAGGTACAGTCCGCTACTAACAAACGAGCACATAGATACGGTTTTTGCAAACGACCCATTTGATAATTTATTAACAAACAGACCACAGACATACTAGTAGTATATACTCCATGCTCGTATACTGGTATAATTCTCTAATATGATTTATTATTCAACGCTAGAGTGTTTGGTAATCCAAACTACACGGCTTTCTAGCTTTTAAACTTATTTAGAACACTGAGTATAAAATGCGAGCTGAATTTTTATTCTATATACATTTTTAACAAGACCTGCCGCCTGGTATAGATTGTCATATCTGGCCTTGAGGCGACGGAAGAAAAAAAACTGCACTCAATAGCAGAGCTGTGAACACTGACGCAAAGCGGGGCGGAGAGGAGCGGTGAATTCTTTGTCAGCTCAGGTGTTTCCTCACTCATTCAGTACCGGGTCCTTTAAGCGGGGCGTGAAAAAGCATTTTGATGAGGCCGTCAAGCTGAGGGCTACATTGTGGCACTATCGGTGTTTGCAATGGTGAGTCCCATTCCAGAGACTTTGTCTTTGACTTTTTTTTTATACCACTTAGGTGGCAGACAAGCACACGGCCCACACTGATGGAAAGCGGTTACCGTGCTTTAACTTGACTTGGCTTGCCGTCGGGCGAGGTGAAGTCATGTTGACCGACATGAAAAACTGTATATGTAGGTATTTTCATTTTCAATTCCATAACAATAAAAAATGTAGTACACCCATAAAGATAATTATGTTGCTCACCTTTATAGAGTGATAAGGTACTCTTAGCGGATCAAGAAATTTATGGCTTCTTGTGTATCATGTACTTATTCAATAAATTCAATTTCCTCTAAGTGCTCATAAAACGCGTAGAAGCACCAGCTTTAAATGGTAATATCAACTCATCAAATGATAATATCTAGTTGCTATTTGATGAAATATTAGGTTACGACGATGCTGTAATATAAACAGCAAGTGTTTTTTATACAACTTAGGTAGTAGACAAGCACACGGTCCACCTGATGGCAGTCACCGTGGCCTATGGATGTATGCTGGTATGCAACACCAGGGGTATGACACTGCGTGCGGGCCGGAACCACCACCCGGTGCACCCGGGCAACGAAGGCGAGCAGCGCCTCCCACTCGCCACGGAAAACGCTGCTGCATGCGACTAATCCGGCCGGGGTGGGAGTGGCCCTCTGGAGGGCTGCTCCCAGGCTCTCCACGTGTCCCTCTGACTAGCAGAGGGGACAGGGGGCGAGCTGATTGTCCGTGCGCCGACGGTTGGGTGACAGGATGGCTGCCTATCACTTCGGGGGGACGAGGGGGCCATCTTAAAACCATCATAGATAGCCTGGGGTCAGCTGGGATATAAGGGATATACCTATTGGGTAACCTTACACCCCGGTAATTAATTTGGTATCCATGGGGATTTCCACGCGATAAAAAAGGGTATTTTCTTGTGTGATGATCTTCACTGATACTGCCTGCAACTAGTGGGTGAGGTTATGTCGAACGGAAAGTGCGAACTGATTAAACCTGCACGTCATCTCGGGTCTTCAAACGCTGGTGTATAACACAAAAGGCATTTCCTTCGTGCGTTAATAGTTTTGAATTCCTCAATATCAATTATGATTCCTGCTAATATTTTGTTACTCAATACGAAAATAACATATCGTTCTGTTTCTATTAACTTATTTTCTACTGAAGCGAACATACGATGATAACTCATTTGCTCCCTCAAGCGCTCCCTCCGTGGACCGTCTTATTTATTGCTCAGAGGCTGTATGACTGTTATATCGGAAATCGTTCCATATTGTCTTGTTACAACGTCTCTTTACGAATTTATCTTAAATTATTCAGAACAAAATAATATATTCTAGCCTTGTTATATTGAGTACGCGAACAATATAATATATTCTTTTATCTATCTTTCAGATAACAAAGTGCAATCTATGTTGGAGATTTTTCGAATAGAAGCTGGCTAAAATTGGGCACAGCATCTGAAAAATTATTGAATTAATGATTTAATTCAAAAGATAAAAATGTGCGTAAGTATATTCTAATGAAGTTACTTGGTTCAGTTTATATGTAGACAATATTTATTTATTTATTTATTTATTTATTTATTTATTTATTTATTTATTTATTTATTTATTTATTTATTTATTTATTTATTTATTTATTTATTTATTTATTTATTTATTTATTTATTTATTTATTTATTTATTTATTTATTTATTTATTTATTTATTTATTTATTTATTTATTTATTTATTTATTTATTTATTTATTTATTTATTTATTTATTTATTTATTTATTTATTTATTTATTTATTTATTTATTTATTTATTTATTTATTTATTTATTTATTTATTTATTTATTTATTTATTTATTTATTTATTTATTTATTTATTTATTTATTTATTTTTTTATTTATTTTTTTATTTATTTATTTATTTATTTATTTATTTATTTATTTATTTATTTATTTATTTATTTATTTATTTATTTATTGATTGATTGATTGATTGATTGATTGATTGATTGATTGATTGATTGATTGATTGATTGATTGATTGATTGATTGATTGATTGATTGATTGATTCATTCATTGATTCATTCATTCATTCATTCATTCATTCATTCATTCATTCATTCATTCATTCATTCATTCATTCATTCATTCATTCATTCATTCATTCATTCATTCATTCATTCATTCATTCATTCATTCATTCATTCATTCATTCATTCATTCATTCATTCATTCATTCATTCATTCATTCATTCATTCATTCATTCATTCATTCATTCATTCATTCATTCATTCATTCATTCATTCATTCATTCATTCATTTATTCAATCATTCATTCATTCATTCATTCATTCATTTATTTATTTATTTATGTACCCACACAAAATACATGGTAGTTCATTAAGAAGAAAGATGAGTACAGAGGTTCTGCTTATTTCTACAAGACATTTCTTCCAGCAGACCTGCGAGAGGAGATTGTGAAGTAGAGCTAGACTTTTGTTAACTGTTTATAATATTGTCTAAGTAATATAATATAAACAAAATAAATATGAACAATTTGTTAATCGCCAATTACTCAAACCTAACAAAAAAAAAGCAATAAAAACGTTTCATAATATATTCAATTTGTAGAACCATATTTATCGAAAACATTGAAACGGATCGTATCCTAAAGCATCAGCCACTTAGAATTCTCATTGTTTTGTTTAAATTTGGTTCAAACAAGGTATTTACTGTTAACAAAACTCACGAAGCCGCAACAAACAAACTAAAAGTATCGCTATACAAAAGAAAAGTTCCGAACAAGATATTACGGGAAACGTTTCAAAATTATTCGTCGTTAATTAACAAACAATTTTGAACAAAACCATGAAAAATGGTTGAGCGAAGCGTTTGAATGTTACTTTAAATTTTTTTTGATCGGAACCACAAATGGTTTTTCATGTTTCTGAGTATTTTGAGAGTAGGTACTGTTGTTTCAATTAAATATTTTATTTTTTTATAAAATATGTGTTACAAAATGTTTAATTAGGTAACTGTGAACTCATTTTGAAGTTAAAATTATTTTTTATAACTAGCCTACTCCCCATCCGTTCAGTAGTTTTTGCAGCCTTTTTTTATATATGACATGTCAAAATGCGAACAAACAGAGAAACAAAGAGGATTCCAAAAAAAGAGTACAGAAACTTTTTTGTGAATACATACATTTATATATAACTAGCTTCCGCCCGCGGCTCCGCCCGCGTGGAAATCGGTATCGCCACCAAGTCTATTTAATAAAACGACTCGTCACTCGACTTACCACTCCACTCCATACCACTTTCCTCTCCATTCGCCACTCCACTGGTCTCCACTCGTCTAACCAAAACCTTTCTAATAAAACAAACCGCATCAAAATCCGTTCAGTACTTTTTACGTCCATCGCTAATCGCGATGGACGTAAAAGTACTGAACGGATTTTGATGCGGTTTGTTTTATTAGAAAGGTCTTGCTTAGACTTAACATTTGAGATATGTTTAGTTGCATTTGGTTGAGTAGAACCGGCGATATGACCAGAAAACGATAACCTACTTAAAAACGACGCGCAGGCGGAGCCGCGGGTATCAGCTTGTATAAAAAGTAGCCTATATGTTGCCCAGAAGTATGAACTATAATCCTACCAAGTTTCATCAAAATCCCTCCAGTAGTTTTTGATCCATGCGTGCACATACAGACAGACAGACAGACAGACAGACAGACAGAAAGACAAAAAATTTACTGATTGCATTTTTTGCATTAGTATCGATCACCAATCAACCCCCAATAGTTATTTTGTAAATATATTCAATGTACAGAATTGACCTCTCTACAGTTTTATTATAAGTATAGATATTATAATTATGCTGGAACCACACTTCGCTATTTGCCTATATCGTATTGGAGGAAATTCTTATAGATGACTAAACCCTCCTAATTGTGATAGAAGAGTGACTAAGGCGAATATTCGCGCGAACAAAGTCAATATACACGAGTAAGCCCTCCCCACTTCGATTTATAATACACGTGAATAAAGACGAATAGCGAAGTGTGGTTTCAATATTATACATAGAAACGCCCAGACTAACGCAATAAACATATTCATGCGTACAAATATTTGCACCGAGCGGGTATCGAAACCGCGCTTCCTGTGGTAACAGTCGAATGTACTACCGCTACACCATAGGGGCCGTCAGAACGAGGTCAAATATGACCTTGTCAAAAAGTTATGGAAAACATCTCTCTATGGTAGGATCATTAATACTTCACCGCTCAGTTATAATAATGTTGTAAGCAGTATTTGGCACGGTTGGCTGGATTTTTGATAACCAAGTGAACCTGTAAAACTTACAGACGGAACGTGTTAAAGGCGAGGCTGTCACAAAAATTACGGTGGCTAACCATGTGTGAGTTCATTTTGTTTTTTTTTTACCTGACTGCCAAGAAGGGTTATTTTATATAGGACACGTGAAAATAACTTCACCTCGCCTGATGGTAACCTAAAGGTAAAGTCTCAGGACCGGGGTCACCACTACATACACTAGCAGTACTACAGTGGCGGCCCTCACCTTGACGGCCTCATCAAATGCTTTTTTACGCCCGGGTTAAAGGCCGCGGGACTATAGGAGGAAGAAAACGCATGCGCTGGTAAAGAATTCCCAGTCTTTATGGTGCGGCAAATAAAAGAGGCACCGAACCGCTTGGTTCTTGGTGAAATTGATTCCAAAATGTTAGCTTTTTTACACAACTTCGCCACACAAAACATGCTGTATTTTTTCACTACCTAAATAGACTGAATTGAATGACGTTTGCCGTGTAGTGACTGACTAGTGTGTAAGTGTGTGCATGCGGACTTGTAGGTAGGTATACCTAATAACTTCTGACTGGGACGACTCGTGACTCGACTCTGACACTGACTCGACGAGTGTCGTCAGTATTCTTCAACTCGTTCCGTCCTTATGTTTTATAGGTTCACAAATCAAATGATGTCTAATGGTTCACTGAGACGCAAATGAATGAGCTTCGACGTAACAGGCCCAGCGTATTATAATTTGCATACGAGCACAGGATTCAGACTTAGCGGACTACTTATGGACTTGATTAAACTTAGTCTGACATAGATGATCCTATGAAGTTTCTCTGCCTACCCCGGAGGGAAAAAGGCGTGAGCATTATATATGTATGTTTTGTATGAAGTTTTAAAATTGGTTGACTGAGGTTATGTTTTAAACTACAACAATTTATTTTTCTCCACACATTTTGCGTGCGCGTGTTTGTGTGTGAGTGTATGTGTGTGTGTTGTGTGTGTGTCATGAGTCTGTTGCCCGCGCTTTCAGCCACGTGGATATCTGATACCCATAGCATTCTAGTGATTTGGTAGCCTATGTGTTATTCCGGACTATAATCTATCCCTGTGCCAAATTTAAGCCAGATCCGTTCATCCCTTAGAGTGTTATAGGTTTAGGTTTAAAGAATTTTATTTTCATGAAGACATATTTTACATCACTTACATGAGAACATAAATTACAGGTTCATAGAATGATATTCGTTGTCACACTAAAAATAGACACAGTGATTGCGTAACATACATCCAAATATCCAAACATCGTCACAAACTTTTCACATTTATAATATTTGTAGGAGGTTGGATGTGTATATTATCTTCACAGCTACGCCATTACAATTCGCGATGGGCCAGCGGCTCCTCAGATTTCTTCCACTAGAAGTTCAATATAACCTATTGTGCGGCAAGCCAGCAGCTGCGCTTTGTATATTTTGCAATATTGCTTTTAAATTGTTCAGCGAAACGATACGATAAACCACAAAATATGCATGAAATGTTTTGATTGTACACCACACAGTTCGCCTGCTACTGAATGATAGCATTCATAGTTTATTTATATTTATAACATTGTATTATGGGTATGACGTCACATAATTTTTACTTTATTTAGTTTTTTTTTTATATTGGATACGTCAACATAATGAGAAGTGGCCCCAATGAGAAGTAGCCCAAGGGAGAAGTAGCCCAAGGGAGAAGTAGCCAATATGAGAAGTGGCCATATTTCAATTTCAATTTCTTTATTTCAAAATAGTGCAACGTAATTACATCTTTTTGACGTCAAAAACTACTTAATACTAAGTTTACCACCGCTTCCTAGGCGCTAGTGGAGAAGAAACGGCGCAACAAACTCCACTGCTGCATTTTCAGATAATGAGAAGTAGTCCATTAGCGAGTCGGTTGCCATAATGAGAATTAGCCCCAATGCGCCTAAACCATGATTTCACCTCGCCTGATGGTAAGTTAAAGGCAAAGTCTCAGGATTGGGGTCACCACTACATACACCGATCGTGCTACAGTGGTGACCCTCAGTTTGACGGCCTCATCAAATGCTTTTTCACGCCCCGCTTAAAGAACCCAGGACTATAGGAGGAAGGAAACACGTATGCTAGTAAATAATTCCAAGTCTTTATGGTGCGGTAGGCAGTTACATAAGTTCCTAATATCCTGAACTGATTGTGATAAATGAGGTATCAATCGATTGAGTATCAGTCTCTGCGTGTTATAGACTGCATTTTATATGAATAACATCAATATAACGAATGTTTGATCCAAAAATGTGGAGCCAAAAATAATGAGGAGTAGGACACGACGGTATCTCCCGTCCGAAATGAGCTGTCCGACTGGGGTAGTACCTCCACCCTACAGAACACCGCGGCCATAATAACCATTGTGTTGTTTTCCCGCCGGTAAGTAGGGTAGCCAGAGCTCACTGTACCTCTCCTCCCCCACCCCTTCCTTCAGGGTAGGCAGCGCGTGTGTGGCACCCTTAGTGTTGCACACGTCCATTAGGCCACGGTGACCGCTTCCGATCAGGTGGGCCGTGTGCTTGTCTGACACCACTACATTGTATACAAAAAAATCCCGCGTAACTTTCAAGCTATACACATATTTATACTACACACAAACTATACATCTCAAAGTTCCCCAACACTATCTCAATTATTAACCACACTTTATTTAAAGCGAAGCGTACATCTGTCTCCTCTCAAATATTAAAGTGCCTATCAGACCGTCGAGCGACGCCACAATCTCCTTCGCTAACGTGAACATGAATTACTCATAGCAATGGCGATAAACAAACGAAAACTTCTCAGGTTTTTTCAGTGTCTACATTTTAAAAGAACGGGGTGTGAGTTAATAAATAATTTTATTCTTTTTTTTATACTAGTTAGGTGGCAGGCAAGCACACGGCCCACCTGATGGGAAGCGGTCACCGTGGCTTAATGGACGTGTGGAACTTCAGGGGTATCACACTGGGTGCGGGCCGGAACCTCAGGCAGGCCATTCATGATTCATCGTAGACCACATCGTCACTTACCATCAGGTGAGATTGAGGTCAAACGTAAGCCTATCAAAAAAAACAAAAAAATCCACTCCTTAGCTGTACGCACGATGAAGGTATTGGTGAAGCGATTCATGCGAATGAGCGGAAATTTAAATTTCTTCTTGAAGAACCCCATATTGACGCTAGTAAAAACCACAGCAGGGAGATCATGTTATGGCCTAAACGGGCGCTGCGTCAAAACTCGGTTTTTATAAAAGTGAAATAATTATGGAATGATTTTCGGTGAAAAGAATGGAACTCCAAAATTAACTACACTTTTTTATTTTACTATTCATATCACTAAGATACGAAAATAATAAACAAGGTCTGTCTGAGAGCAGACAGCTATCTAGGAAAGCTTAAACATTTTTTTGTTGAAAAAGTAGCGAATGGATTCTTCAATGAAGAACTCTCCTCCACCACATGGACAATATGTAACAAAATTTATGTCCGATCAGTATCAGTATCAGAATTAGGGTCTGTTTATTCCGTTTATTTTCTTTTTTGGAAAATCATCTCCAAAACCTGTAATAAAATTTAGATCCACAGACGAGCGCGGCGGCTGTCTTCTATATCTTCTCTGTAGTGTTGTCACATTTAAAAAAAAATTAGGGAGATAGGTACCTACTTAATGAGAAACACAAGGAAATGACATTTAAATTTCAATAACACACTCATTTACATTAAAATTTTACATTAATATTTCTACATCGAATTACGGTACAATATGTGATACCAATAATATTTTAAAACACCAAACCTTGTACCATATTCTCAGAAATCAAAGTAGCATAAAACAATCAATCTATCTAACTAAAAAATATTTTTTATTTCATATAAATGGTTATATACCTACTTAGAACACCTATGTGTCTCTTTTTGATCGGACACTTGTTTCGTTACATATTGTATAATGTATTTTTCCTAGCAAGGCGAATACACTTAGCTGAATACCACGTATCGGGCAGACACCGCCTGAATATACACTGCTTCACTGATAAAATAAACTAGATCTCACGTATTGCGGCAAGTGTGGTACCGTCTTTACATCTTTTATTAAAAACTTTATTGCTTCTATGTCTTGTTTTCATCATAGACCAATAACATATTGGTATTTTTATTTAATAAGGTGACGATTTGAACCGATGATAAATTGTGGACGACGAAATTTAGTAAAGATATGAAGTGATTCTAAATTCAACCTTATAGTATACGTGGTAAAAATCAAGATTGTTTGGCCAAAATTACTTTACTATCCCTTACAAATGTGCCTATCTATTTAATAAAAAGATTTACATTTACATTTTAGATCGAATGCACCGTAGATGTCGCTGCAGTCGCATTCAATGGTAACCATACGACACACTTTTTTAAATCGGTCACGTCAATATGACTTCACCTCGCCTGAGGTAAAGTAATATTGTAATACCAGTGACTTAAATGATCATGTCAATCTAATATCTTACATCGATTCAAATCGTTCACATAAAACTTTGAATTACAATAAGTGGTATTCACTAAAGACTAATCTTCCGTTTACGTAAGGAAAATAAGATAATGCGTATATGTAACGCTTACCTACACAAGGAAAGGACGAGTTTAGCCAAACATTTTGGGTCCGGAAACCGGTACAAAGGACTGTCGGGGACAGTATGCTCGGACACGCGATCCCACTGGTATAGATATACGTACAAATGTGGGTAGTCGTAAGAAGATTTTAGAATCAAAGAGTAAAGAATTATTTGCATTTCGAAATTATAGAAATAACAGATACACTGTTGTTGTTTATGGCTTCACCTGTGTGAAATTCTGTTTCTCTTCCCGTTTCCCATGGGAACATATTCCAGAGATAAGTAGCTTATGTGTTATTTTAGACCACAATCTATTTATATAATAAATTTCAATCAGATTCATTCAGCCGTTAGAACGTAATTGAGTAAGAAACATCTTTAAATCTTCAAAATCCTATCCTACTAAACGCGAAAGTTTGTAAGAATGTATGGATGTTTGTTACTCTGCCACGCAAAAACGGCAGAATGGATCTGGCTGATATTTCATACAAGGATAGATTACAGTCTGAAATAACACATAGGCTACTTTTTATCCCGGGAATAGATTCCCGTGGGTGTGGTAGCGGGAAAAGAACTTTACGCGAACGGAGGTATGTTTGTTCCTCTTTCATGAAAAAACGGCAGAATGGAGCTGGCTGAAATTTGGTACAGAGATAGATTATAGTCTGGAATAACACATAAGCAACTTTTTATTCCGGGAACAGGTTCCCGTGGGTCGCGGTAGCGGTATTTAAATTTCACGCGAGCGGATCCGCGGGCTACAGCTAGTAGTTATAATAAAGCAGCGATATTAAAGGGTTATGTAAAAGGGTTAGTTCTACATTAACCGTAGGCGCGGGTAGACATGTCAACAAAAGTTGTGACAGCTTGTTCAACCTTTAGTGACCGTCTTCTCTTAAATCGACTGCTGGACGACGGGAAGGTCGACGTTTTAGAAATCCGATTAAAGTTTGAATTTGAAGAGACTTACTAGATTAAAATGTAGCAGATATTTTTAGATATGATTAAAAATAAACGATGATTGCACAGATACACGGCCCACCTGATGGGAAGCGAGGAGAGGAGAGGTTGGGGAATTTGGGGGTTGGATATGAACTCTGGCTACCCTAGGTACTTACCGTCGAAACGCAATACGCAACACGATTGTTGAAATGAGATATATTAGGTAATCTTAATATATATAAATCTCGTGTCACAATGTTTGTCCTCAATGGACTCCTAAACCACTTAACCGATTATAATAAAATTCGCACACCATGTGCAGTTCGATCCAACTTGAGAGATAGGATAGTTTTTGAAACGGATTTCGACATCCACGCGGGCGGAGCCGCGGGCAACAGCTAGTATAAAATTATAAGGATTTGTAAAGAAAAGCGTGTTTTGTCCGAATGTTGAAAAATATAATGTCACGAAACAAAAGAGAAAATGAGAGTCAATGGTTTCACAAATTTTCTAAAGAGGATGAACAACGATGATCATTATGGCCGCGGTCTTCTGTATAGCGGAGGTACTACCACAGTCGGACTGCTCGCACTGAGCAGTCGGACTTACTCACTTATATCTGACACAATTGCGGTTCATCAACTTTGCATGATAAAAACATAAATACATTTCTATTCAATACATATAATTCCTAACTGGAAAAACTCCGGTTTTCAGTTTGTTCAAGCGGTACAAACTAATACGTTCGACGCGTGACTCAATTTAGTTGAAATTCCTTTGAAATCAAATGAAATGTACAGAATTGCGGTGGTGCGTTTTGTGTACTCGTGCAGAATTTCAAATATTTATATTTATTAATCATGTAGCTTTGGATTGGGAGCAAGTAAGGTAGTTAGCTGGATAATAAATAAAGATTCTACGTTATTCTACACAGTGCTCTCTAGACCCAAAGCAAGTACAGTTTAACTAGCTTGTGTTATGGACTCTAGAATGCGGATACACATACTTGTATACTTTTGTAAATAAAAAAATGTAATATGTAACATATATATAATAGAAACATCCAGACCAAAGCAAATAGATCTTCATGCATATAAGTATTTGTACTGAGCGGGAATCAAACCAGCACCCCCTGTCGTAGCTGTCAAATGCACTACACTGTGTCACAGAGGCCGTCGTATTGTACGATATTATGAAATACAAAGTTTTAAATATTCTATTTCAAAACTTTTGTTATGTACTTATTTCCATGTACAAAATATAGGATTTATAGGAGGTAGGACACGACGGTATCTCCCGTCCGAAATGAGCTGTCCGACTGGGGTAGTACCTCAGCCCTACAGAACACCGCGGCCATAATAACCACCGTGGGGGAGGAGGGGTACAGTGAGCTCTGGCTAACCTACTTACCGCCGGGAACACAACACGACGGTTATTATGACCGCGGTCTTCTGTAGACCGTCTAAAGACTAGAGGTTACTATCTCAAAGGATATTTTGCCTAGATGTTTTAGGTAACTCATTTACTAAGTAAACTTGCTTTCAAAATTTACTTTCAGATCTATTTGTTAATAGAGATTAAAATTGTTTTGATCTCCGAATAGCTATTTATTCTCCTTAATTAACCTAAAAGTAACTTTTTAGCGTTTGTTTACCGCTCAGTAAATAGTTATATTTCTGCTAAATTTATTTACCTGTACCAATATTGTAGACCTGAATCAAATTATTAACTTCTTAGTTGAGAAAATTGCAGAGGTTCATAATATTTATAATTAATATTCTGTAGTTTGTATTAATATTTTTTAGTTTCTGGGTGTTTCTATGTATAATAAGTATGTATTTCCAAAAAAAAGTATTTAAGTATGTTTATCAGCATTCTAGAACCCATAACACAAGCTAGTTAAACTATGCTTACTTTGGGTCTAGGGAGCGCTGTGTAGAATGTCGTAGAATATTTATTTATTTATTTTATTTATTTTATGTATTATAGAGTCAATTTCACTGAGGCTGAATTTGTGACTTTTTTCATACCATTAAGGTGGTGGTACACAGCTCACCTCATGGGAAACAGTCACCATGACCTATCGTGGTGACTTGCCTCGACTCGATTGCGTTGACTTAGAAGTTTGATTTTTCAGCGTTCTAAGACATTATAGGCTTAAGAATTTGATGATAATTTTAACTTAATACCTGTATTATTAAGAAAATGGTCTTGACAGGCAAACGAACAAAGAAGTATGGGACAACGGGGCAGCTACATGCGCCCCTGCGTCTGAAGACCCGAGACGGCCGGGTGCCGTTTAAGTTGGTTCGATTCAAACATTACCACCTACGCACCTATATTTTGGTGCTATCGGCAATTAGGTATTCTATACTATCGGGGGCTTTTGGCTCAAAAAAGCATTTATTCCCACTAGTTCCACTGAACAGTTCTAAGGTAGAACTAATGGGACTTTTTTTCTCACTAGTTCTAGGTACGATATTAGATTACGAGGAAATCTACCGCTCGGTGGCCACTGCCGCGGCACGCTCACTTCGCTCGCTTGCCTTCGCGCATAACTGGTCACTGTTTTAATATAACTTAACCGAACCCTTAGACAGTTTTCAGCCATAACAACGTTCAAAATAAAAATTGTAGCACTAGTGAGAAAAAAAAACCCATTTGTTCTATCGTAGAACTATTCAGTGGAACAAGTGGGAACAAACTAAAAAAAGGTGTTTTTTCTTATAAGATACCGAACCCCGTGTGTCATATACATTATACAGGGTTCGGTATCTTATGCAGTCAATCGATTTTCAAATTTCGAAATTAAACGCTGATGTATTACGAATATTTCATTTAGAAATTAGAGACCCGTTGTATAGTTGAATAAAATTTTGCGCTAACTTTCATAATCCAATTCTACTGCTTGTCTAGGTTATTTACAATTATGGAGTGCTCACTACACCAGCGCTATGTAAATTTATGTAAATCTACGTCCTAATAGTCCAGAGGCAATGTTCAAGAATTTCCGTTATGCGCACTGAATTCTAATTAATTCGAGAACTTGGTAATTGAGCTGTCACTCAATAATTATTGTTAAATATTTATCATTTTTGATATCCTATTAAAAGCGAAATTTGAGTATAAAAGACCGGTCAAGTGGATTGGACTCGAACAAGAAGGGTTCCGTATATTGTGTGGGTCGTGGGATTTCTCACACTATGTTTTTTAAGGACATGGCTGTTTCTGGATTTGTCTTTTGTATTGGTACTTCTGCGCTTCGTGACTAAAAAAAATGCAAATAAATAGTATCGATAAACTCTCACTACAATACAAAGATCAGAGATAGGTCATAACTTTAAGGGTAGTTAGATAGAGGGTGTTTTTAAAGCTCCATCATAATTTATTGATATATGTAGATCCTACTCGAAGGACCGATATGGTAGTGGCTGGTAGAGGTTTTTTATAGTCGACAGTAGTGTTGCCGATCGATAGTCGAGTATCGATAGCTAAAAAATCACTTAAATATTTGTATTTATTTATTTATTTGATGAACAATATTCCATTGTAGGTACCTATTAAAAATAAAAAAAAATCTAATTCTAAGGTTGATTACAATGCAGATAGAAATTAGAAATGCACCTTGCGGAAAACCCTCCATAGTAATCCAACCTCGGTTGGGTTGCGTTCAGGGTTCAGCAGGTACATAGCCGGGGCTTGAGGTGATGGTTGTTGCAGCACTTGTGGGACCAGTGGATATTGGTGTAGTCTATGGCGTGGGGATTCATGGCGTGAATCGACCCGCCGGACAGGGAGACCTGTAGAAACGGTGGTGCCGCTGGCCGCCCGCGGCATAGTACAGGGGCCCAACTGGGGCTAACCACCCCGGAAGGCTGCCCTACCAGGTCGCGCATAATCCCCATATGGATCGTCGTGCCGGTTGGTGACCGGAGTGGGAACCCGGCGACCATATTCGGGCGGGTACGGGGGCCCTTCCGTCCGGCGGGTCGATTTCCGCCGTGCCTCATTTCCATGGACGGAACCAATCTCTGCGCTTTGTCACGCGGTGCTGCGATAACAATCACCTCCTCTTCACGCCTTCTCTTCCCTATCCATGGCAGCGCAATTTAATAAAGATAACGGCAATACAGCGGCTCGACATTCTCCCACAAATGTACTTTTTGAGGTGGAGTCCACGAACATCTGTGGACTCCATACAAACCTCAACGCCGTCCACCACCACCTTGAGACGGCGCAGCCAGCAATGCTGTTTCTAACGGAGACACAAATACGCCGCCCTGACGACACGACCTACTTGCTTTACCCCGGCTACGTTATTGAGGAAAGTTTCCGGGCGAAGGCCGGGGTGTGCGTGTTTGTTAGGGCGGATGTTTGTTGTCGCCGTTTGCGCTGCCTAGAGGACCCCTCCCTCTCCGTCCTATGGGTACACGTAGATCATGGCTCTTCAAGCCAGATCTATGTGTGCCTGTACCGTTCCCACACAGGAGATGCCGAGACAACTCGACTCTTCGAATACCTGAGTCAGGCGGCAGACGATGCGCAGGAGCGGTTTCCGAACGCGGAATTGGTAATTTTGGGGGATTTTAACGCCCACCATGAGACCTGGTTGGGCTCCGCCAAAACAGACCATGCGGGAAGAGCCGCCCATGCATTCGCTCTCACGCATGACCTGACTCAATTGGTACGCCAGGTCACCAGGATACCAAAAATATCAGGTCAAGCGCCCTCTCTGCTGGACCTTCTGCTGACGAGTCATCCAGACCAGTACAGTGTATCGGTGGATGCCGCTTTAGGTAACTCCGACCATTGTCTGGTCTGTTCCAAGGTGCCCATTGTAGCTCCCCCTCGACCCGTGCAGGGGAAGCGACGGCTTTGGCACTACTCGTCAGCAGACTGGGATGGACTCCGTCATTACTTTGCGTCCATCCCGTGGGTTGAACGCTGCTTTAGGGACAGGGCCCCATCGGAAAGTGCTGTTGCTGTCGCCGGTGAGATCAGTTTGGGTATGGAATACTACATCCCCTATACTGATGTCACGGGCGTCCGCAGGGTGCGTGCCTGGTTTGGGCGCGAGTGCGCAGATGCTGTACATCTAAAACAGTTGGGGTACCGTGCTTGGACTAGGGCACGCACTATGCACGATCCAAATGTGGGCCGGTTCAGAGCGGCGTACAACAGAGCCACAAAGGTCTGCAAGAGGGCTTACATTAGAGCGGATGCCCAGCGCATAGCACGGCTTGGTCATGAACTTGTGAGCCACCCCACGGGCAGCCGTGGCTACTGGCGACTGGCCAAGGCCGTGCAAGCAAACTTCTGCCAGCCTTCGCTGCCCCCGCTGCGTAATTCCGATGGATCCCTGGCCCATAAGCCGCAGGAGAAAGCAGATTTGCTTGCTAATCTCTTTGCGGCTAATTCCCGAATCGATGATTGCGGCATGCAGCCACCGACACTGCCCACTTGTGACCACGCAATGCCTGATATCCAGATCAGGCAACGCGATGTTCGTACTCTGCTGCAATCACTCGATGTCCGGAAAGCCAGTGGTCCCGATGGTATTCCAGCGGTTGTTCTACGTAATTGCGCAGCGGAGTTGTCTCCAATGCTTACGCGTCTGTACAGCATATCTTACATCGCGGGTACAGTGCCGCCCGCTTGGAAGGAGGCGAATGTACAGCCGATCCCCAAGAAAGGGGACCGGTCCGAGCCGGGCAATTATCGACCCATAGCCGTCACCTCAGTGCTGTGCAAGGTTTTTGAGCATATCATTAACGCACAGCTCATGCGGCACCTAGAGGATCACTCCCTAATTAATGATCGGCAATATGGCTTCAGGCCGAAACGGTCAACGGGTGATCTTCTAGCGTACGTTACCCATCTATGGGGTGAGGCTATGGACAAGCATGGCGAGTCACTGGCCATCAGCCTTGACATCGCCAAAGCTTTCGATAGAGTCTGGCACAAGTCGCTTCTTTCCAAGTTGCCTGCCTTTGGTTTACCTCCTCGATTGTGCAGCTGGATTGATAGCTTCCTGCAGGAGCGTCGAATTCGAGTGCTTTGCGACGGACAAGCATCGGAATTCTTGCAGGTTAATGCTGGTGTTCCGCGGGGGTCCGTCTTATCGCCCACTCTCTTTCTTCTGCATATCAATGACATGCTGTCAGTAGGCAGCATTCATTGTTATGCAGATGATAGTACCGTGCATGGGCGTTATCTCGGTCACCCTGCGGCTAAACAGGCTGACATCGAGGAAAAAAGGCAGCTTCTTGTCACTGAGCTTGACCGGGTCCTGAATCACATTTCTCAATGGGGCTCTGAGAACCTGGTCGAGTTCAATGCCAAGAAGACGCAGGCCTGTGCGTTTACAGCAAAGGTATCTCCTTTCCTTCCGCTCCCTACTCTTCGGGACACACCATTACCACTGCAGGACAATCTCGATATACTCGGCATGGATGTTCGCTGCAAGCTGAACAACAAAAACTACATCGAGAGCATCATTAAAACGGTCTCGCGTAAACTCGGAGTCCTGAACAGGGTGAGGCGGTTTTTCACGCCGGAACAGCGGTGTCTTTTGTACAAGACACAAATCCGTTCCGGGGTGGAATACTGTTCTCATCTCTGGGATGGCTCTGCACAGTACTTATTAGATGCTCTCGACAGATTGCAGCGACGTGCAGTCCGCATTATTGGGAGTCCAGAAATCACGAACACCCTCGAGCCTCTACAGCTACGTAGAGATATAGCGTGTTTGGCAGTTTTTTACCGTCTCTACCATGGCGAGTGTTCCGATGAGCTCTTCCAATTAATCCCACCCTCTCCTTTCCTACACAGAACTACACGTGCCAGACTGAGGTATCACCCGCACACGGTGGCATCAATTCCATCAAGAACCAAGCGGTTCGGTGCCTCTTTTATTTGCCGCACCATAAAGGCTTGGAATTCTTTACCAGCGCATGTGTTTCCTTCCTCCTATAGTCCCGGGGCCTTTAAGCGGGGCGTGAAAAAGCATTTGATGAGGCCGTCAAGCTGAGGGCCGCCACTGTAGCACTACCGGTGTATGTGATGGTGGCCCCAGTCCTGAGACTTTGCCTTTCGCTTATCATCAGGCGTGGTGGAGTCATTTTGACGTGTCCTATATAAAAAAAAAAAAAAAATATTACCAAAAACTAGCTCAGAATGAGTCAATACTATTGATAGACTGCAATACTATCGATACTATCGATAGTAGTCGCCATTTATCGTGGATAAATGGCAGACTATCGATAGTCTAGAACTATCGATAGTAACAGTAGTAGATAGGCCTACGTTTAACCAAAATGTTATAAAGTGGACTCTTGAAATTCTACAGCTTTGTTTTTGGATACAGATAACTTTTTATAAGTTATCTAAAGTTAACAGTTACAGTCACTTCTTTGCAATAATTACTCTTAACTCTGTAGGTCAATAGGTAGAATACCTACCTAGCGCGTGTTATTTCTTTATTAATCTTTGTAAAGTTTGCAAATATGTCGGAAAGTTAAAAACAATTTACTCGACCAGTTTAGTATAATGATTATAGTAAACTGTCGAGTTAACGATTTTAACAACATTAACATTAAAATTACAGTTTACTATAATGATTATAGTAAGCTGGTCGATTATAGTAAAATCTTATTCTCTATTGTTGAACCTAAATGTAAGTGGTGTCTAACCATGGTTCATTATGTTTAACTTTTACTAACTATAATAATAATGTTTCAGGAAAAAAATGTCGGGTTCTTTATCATTTTCGCTAATAGAGGTTAAAAAGACCACTCAGACAGCGACAACACCCCACTCTCCCCCGTGAAGGGGAGTGAACGATCATCGAGGGCTAATGGTAGATCTACCATTGCCCGTCTCACGCTCAGGGTGCCGCGCCACGTCTCCTCATCGTGGCTTGCGAGGACTCACGTAGTGTGAAAGTCTCGAGAAGAGCTTACTATAGAAATGATCCTATGAAGTAAGGTCTTAACAATTTTGGCAGGCGCGCGGAGGGTCATTCTCTTGCGCAGAATCTTAACACCGAATTACAGAAAATGACGTCATTTACGCAGCGCCATCTAGTTAAATGGATTGGAACTAAACATAACGCGCGTCATGTCGTAAGATACACGTGGTTTTTAACTTTTTGTGCGAGTATAGTATACGTCATCGCGGCTTTGACCAGTTTACTACAAATATTGTTACTCCCTAAAAATCCCCACACTTTTTATAATTAAGAAACTGTAACGTGGGTCGGAATTTTAAAGTGTCGCCTTAGTTTTTGAGCTTGGGTAAAGGTGTAGGATTAAAGTTCGCAAAGCTAACACATTTAGGTAAACGGGCCTTAACCCTAAAGTGCCGCAGTGATAAATGACGATAAGGCAGCGACTATATAACCTACGGATTACTGTCAATTTGCGACTTAATTCTGTCGAAATAATTAGAGAACGGTTTTTGATTCATTTTTTATCTATTATTGTTTCGCAGAAGTGTTTCATCGAAATCAATGTATAATCACAGTATGCTTAAAATTTCTGAAAACTTCCACCGACTTTGACCCGTAAACAGTTTCTTCCTAGAGGCACAGAATACCTAATATTCCAGAGGCACACGCTTTAATTTAGTTACAGTTTTTTTATAGCCGTTTAACCTCTATCTCACCTGATGGTAAGTTATAAGGTCGATGATGATTGATGAAGCACGATCGCCTATAAGAAACCTATTCACCCTTGATTTAAAAACTGTAAACACTTCTTAGCATAATGAACATAATTATTTGCTAATGCGGTTCGTGCATAATGAGCGCAATGTCTGTTCGATCGGTATATTAGATATTATGTCCTATTTTCTATGGTTATAACTGTATCATAACAATAACAGCTATCGCCAATAAACAATCTAATATATTGTTTTATAATGGAGCAGAAAAAGGAAAAATGCCAGTTATCACTTTACTATTGTGTGTAATGGCGTATCGTATTACGCGATGTCGTATCACCGCTCATGCTCGCCTGTATCAAGTGAGAAGGAAAATATTTATATGCATCGATAAATTGATGATGATGTTATGCATGAATTGTAATTATTTAATCATGTGTTATGTCACAAGTTCGATGTCCTGTTCAGTTCATTTATATATGTGGACATGACTAGGCAATCGTGCTCCACCGTCTATCACATCATCACTTAACAACAGGTGAGATTGTGGTCAAATGCGAGCCAATTTGAATTATTCTGTTTCTATAATTTACAGTAAAAGTATATCGATTACTAAGTACTAAGTATAATATATCTTTAGTATAATAAGTTAACATAGAAGCTAGTTAAGCCATGCTAACTTGGATCTAGCTAAATATAATATAAATAGTACTATGTTTAAAATACTGGAATATTCTCTACAATATACTGTTCTCAACAATTTTTATTGTCGATTGTACCAACTGTCATGGCCGCTTTGGCGTATGTTTCGAAATAGGCTTAAAGCTATATACACACTTGACATGCCCGCACTCTTGTATATTTGTACATATAAAGCCACAAAGAGAATAACGCTTTGAAGTCCTTTAAACTGACAGTTTTTGAGACAACTGATGTCAGGTTGACTTTATCTTTACAAATCTTTATTTGTAACGCTGCGGGTTAGGACAAACGGTGACAGCCTTGTATTCCAAATTTGGTTTCACTTGTTAATTTTGTGTAAATGTTTAACGGTTAATGAAATATAGGGTAGAATTCGTAAAATTTAATGTTCATATTTTGAAACAGTAACATGGGCGCGCGTTTTAAGACTCTTGTTGGGTCTCAACATGCTTTCGAGGGCAAAAGCCAACCTTACCTACATGCCAGTATAGTTGTTAATAGACGAATGGGTAGAGATATCAAACGGCAGTCGCTTCTGTAAAAGTCGTTCAAAGTGGAACTGGGCTCCAAATGAAAGCCTCGGAAACAATCAAGAACAACGCTAGGATGATGATAAGGATGATGATTTGAACTAGCAATACTTATATATTTTTTAAATTTTGAATTCTTAACACACGAGAATTTAAAAAATCATAACTATAAATAATCAGTTAACACAATAATAAATAAAGTACCTACTTAGGTACTTTTTACAAAAGATGCAACTTTTCAACCGGAACTTTCTTACAAAATTATACATTTTTTCGGACAAAACATCCTTATCGATCTTTTAAAGTTAAGGAAAACGACTATACTTTGAAGGTTAACACACCGCCCGGCGCCCTTGAAATGAAGAAGGTTAAGGAATATTTTATGTCGTTATTTCCTCTGGGAAGAAAATATACCATTTTAAATTTTATATCACTGACGACACGGACGGATAGCTACTAAAATACTTATATTATACACATCCATCTCATTAATATAAAATATATTTATTTTGGTAGGTACCCTTAACGCTAGGCATACACTTGGCGACACGCGACAGTGACAGTTTGGTTGTTTCAAAGCTTCGCACACTTGGCGTCAGAGAAGCGTTGTCGTGACGACAAGCTAGGAGAGTCGCCGCGTCTAGTGACGCTATGAAATTATCAGCCGCAGCCTGTCGTTGCATCTAGTCGCCGAGCTGTGGCTATCGCCTGTCGCCAAGTGTGCGCCTAGAGTAATCATGCTTCATTAAAATGGCAAAAAATTCGTAATACTTTAATTCTTTCTTACTGTCAAGTGGTGCTAAAAAATTAGATATAGTTAATGAAATACCTCCAATGTACAGACAAGCTTCTTCACAATTTTATATTAGTAAATAGACAGAGATAATAAAATGAAAATGATTCTATTGGTCTGATAAAAATACTCTCTTTGCAACATTCTGAATTTAATAGTTGAGAATTCTTTTTAAAACCTCAGACTGCGTTCTTTGCAATACTTTGAGTAAACAAGATTCTTTTAAACATGTTTCTAATTCTTGCGATTCTGTACAAAACTTGGGTAACGTTTGTGCTTTGAAGTTGCGCTGTTTGTTTATTGATCTATGGCGTAGCGGTAGTGCATGCGACTGTTACGCAGGGGGCGCGGGTTCGATTCCCGCTCAGTGCAAATATTTGTATGCATGAATATGTCTATTTGCATTGGTCTGGGTGTTCCTATGTATAATAAGTATGTATTTACAAAAAAAAAACGTATATAAGTATGTTTATTAGCATTCTAGAACCCATAACACAAGCTAGTTAAACTAAGCTTACTTTGGGTCTAGGGAGCGATGTGTAGAATGTCGTAGAATATTTACCTATTATTTATTTAATTATTATTTTATCTATGTTTAACTTATGTTAGTTTATCAAGCTAAATATAAGTTGGGCTAATTTTAATATTCAGTGTGTATTCTAAATTGTATTTAAAGTGTAAGTGGGTTGCAGTAAATGCAACTTTTTATTCATTTTGCTAATTGCATTGTTCGTCTGTCAGTTGTCTGTAAAAATTTGCAAAACATTTTTTGAATATTTGTTAGCGTCCAATTAAGCTGAAATATTACATAGACATGTTCAGTTTACATTACAATTTTATTTTATTTTATTTTTTTTATATTTTTTTTTTATTACTATTTTATTATTTATATTATATTTATATATTTTAAGAAGTTGTTTTTTCTTTGTGTTAACGTTGCGAATGATGTAAATGACGTAGCTGTGAATGACTGAATGATACATAATTTTATAACAAGTATAATTTAGTACATGTGGAAACTTCAAATGGATACCATTTTTCCGGCTTGGTACGAGGTAAATATCTTATGGGACCTTACATGCCGGCGTCTGAAGACCCGATATAACTGCCCCCGCTGCCCGGAACCAATTTCGTTAAAATATTCACTAGCAGTTAGCAAGTGTTGGTTTCAGTTCCTGAAACTAAAAACGTTCTATTAATAAATGAAGAGTTTCTGATAACAATGATACGTTTGTTTTGAATATATCAAAACTTTTGAGGTAAGTACAAAGTTTCCAACTTAGGGATCTTTTTTATGCCTCTTGGGTGGTAGAAAAGCACACGGCTCACCTAATTTGTGAAACGATCACCGTGACCTATGAACGTATGCAACACCAGGAGCATCACACTCCTCAACTACCTCCAACCCCGCCCAAACTCCTCAACCCACCTTCCTCTCGAAGGTCGGCAGTGCGAGTGTGAAATCTCTGATGTTGCATACGTCAATAGGCCACGGTGACCGCTTCCCATCAGGTGGGCCGTGCGCTTGTCTGCCACGTTAGTATAAAAGAACCCCTAACATTGACGACCCTGTAAAAATCTTCTAATGTCGCTCACTAACTTACTTCATCTTCGTCTTTTGGCTTGGTTTATACTACTTTTGGGAGTGACTGTCACCCGACCCATCAGTAAAGCCTTATTATCCATCAATCAGCAACTGCACCGGCTTGAAAATAAGCCTTTAGCTTTCCTCTCGTTCTCCTTAAACTCACCTTTTAAACCGGGTCCTTTAAGCGGGGCGTGAAAAAGCATTTAATAAAGCCGTCAAGTTAAGAGCCATCATTATGGCACTGTCAGTGTATGTAACGACCCCCTTCCTGAAACTTTTCCTTTAGCTTACCATCAGGCGAGGTGAAGTCGTATTGACGTGACCGACATAAAAAAACTTTCTCTGTATTTTAGGCCTTACTTCAGTTTTCTACTTGGTATTTTAGTCCAGCTGAAGCATACTTTGTGGTAACTCCCGGGCTATAAATAACCTTTCGAGTAGATTGTTTACTTATTCTCGTCGATGGTCTGCAATATATTCATTTAACTTTTTTTAAAGTTTAGATTGGCAATTAATCAAGGTTCGACGAGTTGGCAATCAATTTTAGATAATAATATAAACAACGTGCCTTCAGTCCAATACGTCGGGGAATAAACTTCCATGGATAACCAAACATAATTTCGTATTATATTGAATCAAAAATATTATTTTTGTATCGATTTCATTGCCTGTACAAATAAATAAATGTTAAAATAATAGCTTTCTAATAAATGCATATGAGTGGTTATAAAATATTTATAACTAAACAAGAATTTAAGGAAATGTTGTCTGTTTGTACCGCCTTATGTCGACAGTACCTGAAAGAAAGAAAGAAAAAAAGAAACGGCAACGAGCGATCTCCAATAAAAAATCTATAGGTACCCATTTGCAGGATCACCTGCCTAGTTTAGTGATGTTTTAAGAAAACACAATTACCCAAAAAATTTACTCTCAAGATGTAAAAATTTAACAGTATACGATGAGGCGTAATATTATATAGAAGAAAGGGAAAAAGTTAAAGGCCTATGTTCGTAAGAATAATTTTGAAATAAATAATATGTAGATAAATATTGGCAAACTAAAATTACTCCTACAGCATCATAATTTAAGCTAACAGACTATCCACAGAGAAAATATGCAAATACACCTCTCTCAAAATAACTAGCAAAATTAAGTTAGCTTGAGTTTATAATGCAAAGTGAGTGTTGCTCCAAGTTGCTCAGATGCGGCACTTAAAGCGGTTCGTTGTAGTCACTCAAGTAGGCGATTGTTCAATAGTTTGTAATATAATAATAACATAGTCTTCTGAACTTGATAGGAGGAGCAACTTGATATAAATGGAATAAGTTTGATACTATGTGAAATAGAAAGTCAGCTATTGAGAGCCGTGTTCACCAACATATTATAACTAACGATTAAACAGAAAATCAAGGCGATTAAGTAAAACTTAAGTTCACCAATGCCTAAATGTTAGTTGAATATTAGTTGTCAAAATTAACTGAGCCCGAGATTCTTAGTTAATTGAAGTTTATATTATGACTTTTATGTATACTAAATTGGCTGTTCTCCGTTCCAGCTTCAGTCCCGAAGTGTAACACACTTTTTGTTCTAAATTGATTTTCTAATATACATAAGAATTCATTGCTAATAACTGATATAAAGGATCTATAATTTCTACCAAGTTAACAACTACTTCCAATGTTTGTAGTGTGTATGTTGCATAGCCAAATTAAAATGTACCAGCTGTTATTGCCATTTCTTATATTTTGGCATCTATCTACTTTTGGCAGAATAAATTTTGTTTACTCATTCATAAACGCTCGGTTGACTAACCAGAGAAGAAACTGTTCCGGTAAACAGCAAAAAGACGCATCACGGTTAAACCTAAGTTAAATAAATAACGGTGAGTTACACAACTAACAGTTTACTGTCGGTTAACACAAGCCTTAGATTGTAGTGGCCATGTTGATGCAGATTTCGATGTACTGTGTAAAGTTTGTGTTGCATTGTGTTTAAAAGGTATTGTTAAACAATCTTTAGATTTTGAAAGTGAAATTCTATAAAGTAAATTAAACGTACTTTATACTAGTACAGTGAACTTTATAATATTGTTTTACACACAATATTATCGAAACATTATGAAATGTTGAACATATTGAAAACTAGTTTTAACCGATTTGGCGTTATTTGTGACTAAATTGCTGCTGTAAAGTAAGCGAAATGTCAGAATCAGTGTATATTATATTATTATTAATAATATAACAACATAGATCTCACGATAGAATCTGTTGAAATAGTTTGCACTCTATAACTCAATCGATCTCTTCAGTGTATTTAATCTGACGACATGTACGATAATGGCAGACTATATAGATAAATGACAGACTATCGATAGTCTAGAACTATCGATAGTCTCGACAGTATCGATAGTTTTTTATTTACGAGTTTAGCTTTTCCAGAGGAAAACTATCGATACTAAAACTATCGATGTTTCGGTAACAATGTGGTTACCAAAATATCGATAGTTACTGTAACAGTGCTCAGCACAAATTCAATGGGTTAAGAATGGTCACCCATTCTATCACTGACTGGCTAGAATTGCTTAACCTTGCAATGTGTTAACCTACTTAGTACCCCTCAGCCTCAGCCAGTTGATACTCCATGATATTCCTGCACACGTGTTTCCTTCTTCCGTGAAAAAGTCTAGGCTGTCAAGGTAGGGGCCGCCATATTGAGAGGTATGGTGCCTAAAATGACGGCCCCTACGCTCTGGACTTTGCCCTAGCTTCTTACCATCCAACGGGGTAAAATCTGTTGATAAAAAAAACATACGTCCAAAGTAGATCTATCTGAGCAAATACTTATCCAACTCAATAACAAGTTCCCAGTTTGACAATACAATTTATTCGCCGCCGTTTTTCACAAGTATTTCTGGCAGCTCTTACCTAACATAATAATATAAACTTTCGTTTTCATGTGCCATAAAGTTGCTTTATTGTATAACTAAGTTTTACCTGCGTCGTTCTTTGAAAAAATATATATTTTTTTAATATTACTTATGTGCCAGACAAGCACACGGCCCACATGATGGAAAACGGTCAGTTAATTTTTATAATAATTATGGATAATAGTATGGATTTTTTTTATGGGAATATATTCGCCGATTTAAAAGTAGGTTATGTTATTTCAGAAAGAGATAGCTACTTTTTTACAACTTCACGCAAACATCAATCATTTCACTCTATTTCCCCATAGAACTAAGTAATAAGCGCTTAAAACATAGCAACAAAGGGTGTATAACACCCATAAATATTTATTTCAGCCATAATAAAGAAGAAATATTTTAATAAAGTTAAAAATATTAAAACAAAAATCATGGAAATAGCCGTTCTGGACAGTGATAAATTGTATAACCCACGAATATTAAAACTAGGCAAGATAAAACTATAAATTGTAAGGTCGTTGTACGGCACCCGCTGTCCCGGTCCGAGTGATAAGGGCGGTGGCCGTACACCACCGTACGCCAACCGGATGGTTCGTTTTGCGGTTGTTGGAATTATAATTCAGTCCCTGGTATCCCTCTCATCATGAATGCATAAAATCTACGGACAGAGTGAAGATGAGAGTGTGGCAGCTAACGATGTGAAAGAAAGAAATAAATAAATATGTACAACACGGTCAAAAAAGCAGACCGAATGTTACATAAAATAATAAACAAAATAAAACTAGACATACCGGATACAAAAAAAAACACAAAGAAAAAATATTGTAAGCCGATGTATGAGTTAGTGAATTTTGTGTTGCAACGTGATACCCAATCATTTTTTCGTCACTACGATTTTCACACCATTTCACTACACAAGATATAGGTACTGCATTTTCTGGTTGCTACTTAAAATTAAGAATCGACTGACGTTTACCGTATACCGCAGTGGTTAACTAGATACGTGCTGACTTATACGTATAAGTAAGCGGGCCGTCTATAGTGTCGTCAGCTATATTCTTCAACACGTTCCATCCCTAGATTTTATACGCTGATGCCTCGCGCATTGAAAATGAAAAGATTTCCCTTCGTTGATGATGTATGGGAGGCTAATATTGACCTTGACCGCAGATCGTGCGTTTTGTGTTTGTGACACAAGCGTTTTGCTGCGTTAACGTGATTCTAATTTGTTGGAAACAAAGGATGTTCGTGAATACGAATTTAAATGGAAGGGACGAGAGCTAATTTTGGTTTCTGAATAAAGGATCTTTGTCGAGATGTATAGTCAGCGTGAAAAGTCGATGATTTTATTTAGGTGTCAAAAGTAGGTGATGTTACAGAGCGTCAATAGTAATAGTATTACAAAATTTAATAATGTGTTATTATTAATAGTTCTATAATTGCGACAAGGGTTCAAAACTGCGCGAAAATAGGAATTAAAATATAACACGGTACAATAACACAACAAAAAATTTTTACTGTGGAATTCACACAACAGCGCTAATAATATTGCTCATTTTATTAAACTAAAATAAATAACTCTAAATGAGTTTACTGGAATTTTGTGCTTCAATTTGATCACATGACTAAATCAAAGACTAGACTTCATTTTGAGTCACAAAATGTGTTCCTCTTGAAAGAGACTGGTTGGGTTAAAGTCGGTGGATGTTTCCAGAAATTTCAAGCATATACATTGACTTCGATGAAGCATTTTTACGAAGTAATATATTATAAATAAACAATCCAAAAACCATACTCTAATTATTTCGACAGAATTAAGTCGCAAATTGACAGTAATCTGCAACCTTATCGCCATTTATCACTGCGGCACTTTAGGGTTAAGGCCCGTTTACCATAACGTGTTGGCTCTGCGAACTTTAATCCTACACCTTTACCCAAGCTCAACAACTAAGGTGACACTTTAAAATCCCGACCCACGTTACAGCTTTTAATTATAAAAAGTGTGGGGTTTTTTAAAGAGTAACAAAATATATTATCGTATATTTTTTACACACAAACTAAGCTTTTACTATCTCCAATATGCAAGCACCACTAATTTAGAATTTTTAATTGCTAGCTAGTTTAATGTTTAGCGTTCGTAATATAGGTACTACTATAGTAAACTGATCAAGGCCACGATGACGTATACTATACTCGCACAAAACGATAAAACCACGTGTATCTTACGACATGACGCGCGTTATGTTTAGTTCCAATCCAATTTAACTAGATGGCGCTGCGTAAATGACGTCATTTTCTGTAAGTCGGTGTTAAGATTCTCCGCAAGAGAATGACTTTCTGCGCGCCAGCCAAATTTGTTAAGACCTTACTTCATAGGATCATTTCTATAGTAAGCTCTTCTCGAGACTTTCACACTACGTGAGTCCTCGCAAGCCACGATGAGGAGACGTGGCGCGGCACCCTGAGCGTGAGGCGGGCAATGGTAGATCTACCATTAGCCCTCGATGATCGTTCACTCCCCTTCACGGGGGAGAGTGGGGTGTTGTCGCTGTCTGAGTGGTATTTTTAAATCCTATTAAATAATAAATTATCGTATTTGGTGAAAATCCACAGTAGTGAGTAGAGTAGACTTTCATAACATTGCATTGGTTAGTCTGGTTACTAATCATGATGAAGCCAGTATTAAATTAAACTGTGATACGAATATGGAGTTGGAGTACGGTACGGGCATTTCCACACTTTAGCTAGGTTAGGTAGGTATACCTCTTTTTGCCTGACATCTAACTTGACATTCTGGACTGAAGCGTTTCTTTGTAGATGGACACTTTAGCACTTGGACATTCTCAATCTGGACATTAGTTTCAAACTTTTAATAAGTACAATTAATACCTATTATGTTTTTACCTATTGTCATTGTTAGACACTTCTTACTACTTACATTTAAGTTCAATGCAATTAAAAATCAATAAAAAATAAGATGAATATAGTAAACTGCCGAGTTAACTGTTTTAATTTCCTCATAAAGCAAAAATGAATAAAAAACAACACGTGCTAGTTATTCTACCTATTAACTTACAGAGTAAAAGTATTGAAAAGAAAAGTTCTTTAAAACTCCAAAAACAAAGCTGTAAAATTTGGGCAGTCCACTTTTATAACATCTTAGGACACCCGCTATTCATCATTCCGACATCTTGCGGCTGATAAGAGCCCTCCGTTTGTGGGGACGCCCCACAGAGCGACACCGTGTCTACGATTATTAACAGCCCCCAATTGTCCTGCGACCCTTCCTTCGAGTTTATACAATTCAAAACATTCTTTATGTTGACGTCATTGAGGCGTAACAGACAGACATCTTAAATCTCTTATCTGTAGAGAACACGACCCTTAGTATACCCCAACCCGTACTTCTTGGTAAAATGAACTCGCAGTGTTATTAACGATATAATGTAAGTGAAAAGGTTACTGTGAGGTATTGCTCATGAATAGAAACCAAAAGCAAAAAAATGGTTGGCTTTTTAACCGACTTCAAAAAATGAGTTAACTCAGAACTGATTTAGATTTTATTAATATAATGAAAAAGTACATAGTCACTTTTAGTTCCTGTTACCATGACAACAAATATAGATGGCGTTCAGGCTTTCTTAAAAATAGTTTTTTTCTTATCAGGTACTATATTTCGTGAATTAATTAATTTTTCCACTTTTACTCGCCGTAAAAACCATCCATGGACTTCAACGAACATTAAAAAATGCGCTTACCAACATATTTTGCGATTCATTTTTATAGATATAGAAGAATATGATGAATAAAGAGTAGTTCGATATTTTCCGTAGTGCACGAACTATTAGGTAATCGGTGGTAGTGCCTACCATCTGACCTCCACAACCCACTAGCGATATCAAATGTCTACACTACACCACCAACTAATAATAAATGTATTTATTTTTATATAGTCACAATCACCGTCACAACAAACCTTACTAAGAATAAAATGTTCATTTAGAGACGTTCTCGAAATTGACACCTAATTGGTTGTTCTTAGAAGGATAAATAATTACGAGTACTTATATAAATATTCTGAGAATATCTGCAAAGTAATGAGCAGTAGGTACCTACTTATTGCTTTTCTACGAAATTTATATCTGAAAATGATATTGGAGTTTTGGCGCCTACGCAGAGAAAACACATCATGGTATTATTTTATTTTCCTAAAATTAGTGCAAAATGTAGGTATTGCTTAAGTGTACAAACGATGGATTTTTATACTAACATCTTCGACAACATGCACAAGTTTGGGAAAGTGCCATATTGCTGTAAAAGATGACATTGTCAGTTTGATGTTAATGCCACCATGCTAGTTGGGCTTGAATATTTAGGGATTTTCGCTCGAAAAATAAGGACTTTACCTTTATCTTACCATCAGGCGAGGTGAAGTCATATTGACGTTACCGATAAAAAAAATGGTCTTAGTTTCTAGGATACACAAGATTCCCTGCCTAAACAGGTCGATATGACGAAAAACCGTGCGGTTTTAATCAGATCGAGTCGGTCTTCCTATAGTCTCAGGTTCCTTATAACTGCTTGAACCAAAATAAATGAGTAAAATGGAATCCATTTCTCTCATAAACCATATGAGCAAACAGTTCCTTGCGTGTGACAAGTAATTTATTTGTCTTGCCCATTTATCATTCGCTGCAAACGCTACACACCATATCACAAGTTCCTACATTAAAGTTATGTTATGCTAGATTTCATTAAAGTAATTTCAATTTATATTATCTACTAGCTGTTGCCCTCGGCTCCGCCCGCGTGGACGTCGATTTTCACGTTTTTTTTTACTATATCGCTGATTCTAATCAGCCAATTGTGATCAAATATGCGTAAGATTTTGAGTTCAACCAAGTTTAAGATCTTACTTAGACTAAAAATTTACCGTATGTTTGGTTGTAATTGGTTAAGTAGAACCGGAGATATGACCAAAAACTACCTAAAAACGAAGCGCGGGCGAAGCCACGGGTATCAGCTTGTATAAAAAGTAGCCTATATGTTGCCCAGAACTATGAACTATAATCGTACCAAGTCTGATCAAAATCCCTCCAGTAGTTTTTGATCCATGCGTGCACATACAGACAGACAGACAGACAGACAGACAGACAGAAAGACAAATTTACTGATTGCATTTTTTGCATTAGTATCGATCACCAATCATCCCCCAATAGTTATTTTGTAAATATATTCAATGTACAGAATTGACCTCTCTACAGTTTTATTATAAGTAGTATAGATTATATTACTTGCTGCTACGGAACCCTTCATGGGCGAGTCGGACTCGCACTTGGCCTTTCGTATATCACGGATATCACCCCCGCTAACCGATAATACCGACTATCACTATCTAACCACACACCATCTCAGACCTTCAGACACCGGGGGTGCTCCTTTTGCCATCGAATTTGATTATCCTAAGACCTATGTTATAATTTAGAAAAACGCAGTAAACTGGCCACCTAATTTGATGGGTCTGGCTAATTGTGTTTCAAACACTTTCAAAATAATTAAAAAAAATATTTATGTATCATTATTATTATTTTCCCTGGTCCACGCGTTCATAGGCCACGGTAACCGCTTTCCATCAGGTGGGCCGTGTGCTTGTCTGCCACCTAAGTGGTATAAAAAAATTATAACATCAAAATGTGGTTTCAATACGATAATGTATTTAACTCACCACAGAAAACGGTTGTGCTTTTGTGAAATATCAATACGCAAGTCTGTTTTATGTCAATCGTCATTTGAAAACGCGTTGCAGATTTTTATGTACTGTCACATTGACAGGGTTACGGGCATTAATCATGTACGAATTCATACTGTAATCAATAATACCATCGTCGTTAAGACAGATAACCAATAGTTACCCACATTTAAATTTATCATTTAAATGTTTATTTGATCTTAGATCTTTGAATTAGAATAAATAAATTTGATTTGTTAGTTCCTATAAGGTGTTTAAAGTTTTCTCTTCTAAAACTATTTTATTGTTGATTAAATTTGAGTCAACAAAGAGCACCCTGCCGAAAAAGCCCGGGTGAAGCCGGCGTGCGAGGGAAATGCTTTATGGTCCACCTTACACCCTGGCGTCAGAAGACAATAGACGGAAAATTGCTAGGTGCTATTCGGCCAGGTGCTCGTCGTGGACTAGTCCGTTTCCCCGGCCGTTTAATCCATTCATACTTCTATCCAAACTTACACATTAATAAGAGTATCAAGTAGTCATCCAAAAATACTGTTAGTTTTACGTACTACTTATTATTATGGCACTATGTAATGGGGACCCCATCCTGAGACTTTATTGTTAGCTTACCATCTGGCGAGGTGAAATCATATTGACGTGACCGATAGAAACAAACTACTAAAACTTTACATTGTACATTGTAGAATACCGACGTACCTGCAAGCAATTAATTTTAAACGGAGCTAAGAGTCTATCAGGAAGTCAGTTCAATTCCTACGTCTGATCAGGTTCCTACAAAATACACTAGCATCTGATATTTTCTACACTTTATTTTCCTTTTAAAAGAATTTCCACCAAATGGAGTCACGCTTTGAAAACATTAGTTTATTCCGATCGAATGAAACGAAAATTGTATGCTGTCTAAACGTAATGTTACGGAAAAGTTTACTAGTGTTTCTTAAGAACTTATTTCTAAGGAAAATATTGGAGAAGGTCATACTTTAGTTATTTGTTGAGAGTTCTGTATCAGTAATAGACAAAAAGAAAACGGACTTCAAGTAATTAAGGTGAAATGCCGACGGCGGGGCGGGGCGGTCAAAATGACCGCGACGCACTCTTATTTGTACGATAATAAGGTTGCATTTGTCAGTGCATTAGCTTATGTCGCTTGTCAGGCATAGGTACGCGGGCTAAATGTGATCTAATGATAGTAATAATAAGAGTGCGTCGAGGTCATTTTGGCCGCCCCACACCTCCGCTTGCTTAACGACTGATAGCTTATTGAATTGAGCGTTACATGGTGGCAATCTTTTTTATAATATAAATGTGACACTTTCGAAGGATGACGCCAGAGCTTCCTTCATCAATGAGAAGGTGGCTTGAGCTTCGAAGAACTTGGTGGGTTTACATTCCTTACGAGCCAACCAGTCCCACACTCAGTTGATCAAATGTGATGCACCTAGGATTGCACACGTCCATAGGCCGCGGGAGCTGCTTCCCATTAGAAAGCTATGTGCTTGTCTGCCACCTAAGAGGTACATTAAAATAAAACAATCAAGGTGTTTTTTCAATCGACTGAAACTTGGTATAGCTAAGGTCGTTATTTCCCTAGGCATAGGCCTAGAGCTTCGACGAAATATAAAATTGGATTAGTTTTAAACTTCTAAACTTATATTAACAAATACACGTTAATTGTAAGAGTTTGAACTAAATTAGTTTTGAAAGTTAAAGTGCTTGTAAATTAAGTAAAAACATTAATAATTCCAAGTCGTTTTGACGAGGCATCTCCTCGGTCGATCAGGAGGTACTTAAAGGTTACCCAAGAGGTAATTCCCTCACACCCTGGTGATCCAGGGCCAATCGCCGGCTTTGAGATGGCCCCTCCCGGGTTTAAGAACCACGGTGTTCCCGTTTTGCCCCCGGAGAAGACGGCGGTGACAATGGCACCGCTGCGTCGGGTTGGTCAGTAGGGTGACCGTCCTGCCCTTTCACGCAAAAACATCTCAACGGATCTAGATGAAATTTGGCACAGAGATTGAGAGATTGATTGACATCTGGTTTAAAACATAGGCTACTTTTCATTCCGGAAATAGGTTGCTGTGGGTCAAGGGATCAGAATGTAACACAGAAGGATTGAACCGCTGGTAACAACAAGTATATTTGATAACTGTGAACATTAATACTTAAAGCAATCTGTGTTCCTTTCTTATAGTCCCGGGTTCTTTAAACCCCATTCTAAGGGCATCCTTTGGGAATGGTGACCACTACTTTTTGGACTCCAGCTCAGCTCACCATCAGGTGGAGTGCAGTCAATATGGTGGACTAAATATAAAAAAAAACTGAAATAAGTAGCAAAAAGAGATGATTGATATTAAAAGACATAAATTGAAATGTAAAGATATTTTTACAGTTTGAGTCTGAAAATACGAAGATTCGCATGACAAATTATTCCTAGTTCGTGCAAAACTTATTTATAGTCATGAAGAAAAATAAGTCTCCTGTCAGGTCCACAGTAATTAACGACGTTCACCTTGGATCTGTTACGAAAATAATATCATCCCTGGGAGTGATATTTTTGTGAAAAATACGACTGGATAGTAAGAGAAAACATGCCAATTGGCTGGAAAATAACTGAGACGACTTATATACTTCTCATCAGAAATATCAAAACACTTTAGTTTTTATGAAATCTGAAAACAATACACAAATTATTTATTTTATGATTTAGTATATAAATAAGAAATGAAATAAATATTTTTCTGATACATACATACATACAAATCACACTTCTTTCTCATTGGGGTAGGCAGAGACAATATCTTTCCACTTGGTACGAAACTTTCATAATTAATTCAATGTTCTAATAATCCTTAGAAAATATAAACTTGTAGGGGGTTTCGATTTTTCTGATGAGAAGTGTATTATTTTCAACCAAGCAATGCCCGCGTGATTGTCAATTATCGCACCTTTTGATCATATTATCTCCGGATTTACTGAAATGATTGCAATCAAACATACAGTATATTTTAAGTCTGACCAGGATCTTCGAGAACGGCTTCAAAATCCGTTCAGTAGTTTTTACGTCCATCGTGAACAAACAGACAAACCAGTAAACAGACAAGAAATCCAAAAAAAACTTTTTGTATTTTATTACTTCATTTTATCATTATAATTTTATTATTTTTATTACCTTTACATTTACATGGTCTATAGTTATCAAATTGCATTTATTCATTAATTATTCATTATTCATGCATTATTATTAATAGATATTTTCGTATTCAGAATCATTCATAAACCCAAGGTTTTGACGTGATAACGTCTTATAAATTGATAATACCAGCAACACTCATGAAAAATAGTAACGTTCCATAGTAACGTTCCACCTGAGCCTGTGCGTGCAAGCGAGAGCGCGCAACAAGCGATAGAGAGGCCCAAGCAGTGAGGCCAGAGTCAAAGCGTTGGCTTGTGACACATGTATCTCTCTTCTCGCGTGAAATAGTAAGGTTCCGCTTCTGTAGTGTATTTAATTTAGTATCAGCATTGCACCCGTGCGAAGCCGGGGCGGGTCGCTAGTATTACATAAAATAATGATTATGACGTTATCACGTAAATCTATCGTCCGTAAACCGACTTTACAGACAACCAATTTTTTTTTATATTTCCAATGTACAGACATATACTACACTTTACACACACACTTTATACACTTTTCTCGGCATGCCACGATAGGTAGGTACAGGTATCTCATTGTATACGTGTAGACCAGCTATATAATACGTATATACAGGATGTACACATACGTAGTTTTCATAATAACAAAAGGTCATGTTTATCGGTACATGTTAGGGTCCGGAAATATTACGGGTTGTTGGGGTCCAATGTATTCAAACATGCAACACGAATAAACGTACACGTATATTTAGTTATTTTAACTTAGGGACATGACTAGTAATTTTATGCTGTGTTAACCGGTTTTAACTATTATGTTTGTTGAGTTAATGTTATTAGTAGTTTTGTGGATACTGTATATTAAGTTTATAGCAGTGTTGCCAATCGATAGTGCTCGCTAAGAATAAAATGCTCGTTAGTAAAAAAACTATCAATACTATCGATAGTATCAATAGTGTGGAATTCCTTGCCTGAGTCTGTGTTTCCGGAAAGCTATAACCTGGGAGTTTTCAAGTCACGAGTGAATAGATTCCTTCAAGGCAAGCGTAATCCATCGTAGACCACATCGTCACTTACCATCAGGTGAGATTGAGGTCAAACGTAAGCCTATCATGAATAAAAAAAAAGTTTATCCTTATCGTATCGATAGTATTGCACTCTATCAATAGAATTGCCTCGTTCTGAGCTATCGATACTATCGATACTATCGATAGTTTAGTTTTCAGATGAAAACTATCGATGGTAAAACTATTGATATTTCGGCAACAATTGTTTATAGTTCAGGCAATATTATTTCGAGGAATTTTTATTGTATATATATGTCGATAATTTAGACTACCTATGATATTTAGAGAATTTATGGTACATTCAATGAAATTTCGTAGCAATTAGCAACTAACTTTCCCAAATGATTTGGAATGACAAAAGAGAACATCTAGGTCGGGACTTGAACCCACTTGGACGTACTTGGACACGTCTAGATATTCAAAATTCTTCAGTACATTACTGCTTAGAGCGCCATTGTAGCCATCTACGGTAATTCTTGTGAACTACGATAGCCATGAATGATGTCACAAGGATCGAGATGGGCATTGAGAGATGAGGGGGGATTGTAACCTCTGGCTACCCTAATTACCGCCGGGATCACAACACTATGGTTATTATGGCCGCGGTCTTCTGTAGGGCGGAGATACGACCCTAGTCGGCCTGTTCAATTCGGACGGAAGATACAGTCGTGTCCTACCTCTGTAAATATTTCATTGTATGCATGATGCTTTGTAGATTTTTATATCAATTCGAAGTTTCACAAATTACGAAATAATCGCCTAAACACATTTAACGTTTCCACCCTGTATGTATAAAATTAGATGTATATCCAAAATACGAGTACCAATACCAATGCGCATGACAAAATTATTACCGCCGTTGTATTTACAGTCTCATATACAACGTAATAGAAACTATTTTAGAACGAGTAGGTACATACCGTATTTGAAAATGTACTGCACACATATTTGGTACATAATATTACTCGTATATTTTCTATAACAATGCATATCGAATAAATCAATGAAACATTTCATGTATATTGCGATTTCGAACGGGAGCAACATGCCAGTTTTCGGTGCCTACATTGGTGGAAAATGTCCGAAAATAAATTATCATTTGGAAATAGGTATATGTAATGAAAGTTTTGTGGTATGTCACTAGGCACGGGACACCCTGTTAGCTCTAGTGAACAATGATATAATGAAGATTGAATTACGGATTTAACTAAAATATAGTATATACATCTATACTAATATTATAAAGAGGTAAAGTTTGTGTGTTTGTATATTTGTTCAATTGTAAGGGGTAATCTTAGGATCTACTGAACCGATTTTAAAAATTCTTTCACTAATAGAAAGCCACATTATCCGTGAATGTCATAGGCTGAATATCATCACGCTACTGCCCAAGGGAGCGGAGCAATAATCATAAATGTGAACAAATTATGGTAGATTCCCATACATTTTAGCAAAACTGATAAATTATGAGCATATTATGTGAGTTAAAAAGGGTGCATCGGGGTTCGAAATATGCCACGGGCGAAGCCGGGGTGGGTCAGCTAGTCTTTTATACTTACATACATCAATAAATAAAATTGAAGTATCTGCTACAAGCAGATACTTCAATTTTATTTATTGATATAAAAATAATAGATTTTAAATCAATGCATATGAGTCTATAAACGATACCTATAATTTTTTTTAAATTTTTGTCTCTCTGTCTTTCTGTTTTTCATCATCGTCGAATAGAGCTATTATCCCGCCTCCACTAAAGTAAGAGATAGGTGGCGTGACAACCCTGGCGAGGTAAGCAACATTCGACCAGCCCCCGTAGACAAGTGTAAAAAGTCTAAATTGCTAACGATCGCTAAGGAAACGAATAAATTAGGTCGACCAATCACATCCAAGCTCGTCGCCGGTGTACGATGTACGGCGTACGGTGTACGATGATATGTAGATTTTCCTTTCCAATTTTGGTTATCATTAGCCACAAGAAATAAATACAAGTACCCAAAACCAAAAGTTTCAAACTCCAAAATGTTTCTATTGTCGCGGCTTAAGCCCATTAAACAGTAGATTTTCACTTTACCGAATAAATCCTTCTTCGTTTACTCCAGTAACTTGACAATGGCGCCAAGAGTGCCATTAAGTTGACAACAGCGGTAATCTCGCTTTGTTGAACTTAGTCATTTATTAGCAAGGCTGAGCTGTGATTGAAAATTATAAAATAAGTTCTACACAATCTGGTTCTGGTGTCTGAGAATTTTTAACCCAACAAAAATAATATCATGACAGAAAATGAAAAAGAAACAAGAAAGGAGGAAAGAGAAAGAAAAAAAGAAAACAAGAAGGAAGAAAGAAAGAAAAAATAGGAGAGCGTTCTTCGAGCTCAAAAGTACCTACAATCTTTGGAAGCAACCGGGACCGCCCAACGCAGTGAGGATGACTATGATAAATAAATTTGGCAATAGTCAGTATATTTAACATACTAGCTAGATTGATGCCTACAGGTCCATCTGAGTGGAGGTCGGTTATTGTTATTTGGTCATACCTCCAAATCTACTTGACCAGCTGCAGTCAAATATACGGCAGATTTTATGTCTGACCAAGATCTCTATCTAAAACGCATCAAAATCCATCCAATGGAGTTTTCATTCATCGCGAGCAAACAGAAATTCCGAGAAAAATAAGAATTCCAAAATTAATATTTTTGTGCACAGAATCAGAATCAGAATCGAATCAGAATTCAAGTCTTTCTTATTAAAGATATCTAATATACAGACACATCTACTTTAAAATGTTGTATTAATATAGATATTATGCTTGTTATTTGATTACGTAAATCATCATTCCCAAGAAGATTATAATCATATAACTACGTTTCACGTAACAAAATGCTTGCGCATTACTTTCTCAAAATCTTAATTATAAATTTATTATTCATGAGATAGGCCACTAGATTTAACGTCAATTTAGAACCTAATTCTGTAATCTAGATAAGCTGCTTAACGTTCCCAGAGACAGCAGACGTTAGAACATGTTTCTGAAATAATTTGAATCACGCTTGATTGGCAAATTCATTTGAGTTTTCTAGCAATCGGATTCTTATTCTATATACTCCAGTGTTATACCTTTTTAAAGAGTGGATATTCCCCGTGAGAACCAGCCCGCCCCCCTCCTGCTCCCCACTGTGCCCTCTGCTAATCAAAGGGCCACGTGGAGAACCTCGGAGCAGCCCTCTATAGCCTCAGATAGTAGCGTCTACTATGGCGAGTGAAAAGCGCTCCTTGCTTCGTTGTCCGGGTGCACCGCGTGGAGGTTTCGGCTGTAGTGTATGAATATAAATACCGATGTTTATCCAATAAATGATTAGTACTTATTCAGCAGTCAGAGCGTTTCATTCCGTCTTAATCCCAACCTTACATGGCGACCCTGCCAGGCGCCAGGTTTGGTATGGCGTTTCGGGTGACAGTCGGTGTCGGTGTGATACGATATAACTCTTTAAGCGTGATTACCTATCGATCGTGTGTGGTCCGAGTATTTCAATAATATTGCAATGTGTAACTCAAACTCTCAAAAACCTGAAGAGGTCGTGATTAACCAAAATGGTATTGGATCTTCTATTGGAGCTAGCACAGAGCAGCTGCAGTTCCATATATCAACAATCAGCACTGTGATGGTGATGCTCCTTGGACTGAGTATGTTGGTCGGAGCGTACTTCTTGTGGAGGTGTTATAAGAAATGTCACCACGGATGGATAAATGACCAACTACTACGTGACAATTTGAGAAGGTCATTTTCCAGGCGCAGAGAGACCGTAGCTGTGGGTGATGTGAGATATTCCGCGTGCACAGCTGGACAGCCAAGTACTTCGAGTTTTGACAAACATTAAAACCAAAAACTAGTGTTCAAAAACAAAAAACCCAGTGTTCGTGTTAAAAATATAAAAATAAAATTCGTGCAAGTGTCGTGAAAGGTAACCCGACGTTATTTTATATACTATGAGGTAATGATATATCTACCTATTATGCTCGCGTATTTTAAGAATTATGTTAAACTTAATTATGCTGTAATATTATGGCTCATGAGCTTCAGACTATTTGTGAACAATTAAAACTTATTAAAGAAAATTTAATTAAACTCACTTATGAGAGGAGAACGCCAGAACGTTTAAAACAGAAATTACAGGAAGCAACTGATTTGTTTACTGGTTACACAGCATTGAGTCCTAATATTACGAAACAAATTTATGCCGAAGAAATTAGTGGAGAAAGTTTGTTATTAATACAATCTTGTAGTGACCAAATTACTAAACTTTATTCCGACATTAAGGAATTTTGTAATAAGTCGCATGTGCGTCCATCTGAGACGCGTACTTGTGAATCATTTGGTTCAACATCGAAAAACATTACTGAATCCAAGATGGAGTTCAACTTAAAAACCGCCCTAAGTTTATTACCAATTATGAATAACGAAGAATCGATGACCAGACAATTAATCGATGGCATTGATTATTATAGCTCTACTTTGAATAACGATCAATCTAAAGCTAGTCTTATTAACTTTGTCCTAAAGAGTCGACTATCCCAAACAGCCAAGCTAAAACTCAAATCTACCTATAATTCCGTAGATACATTATTATATGATATGCGTATGATCTTATTACCAAAAAAGAGTTCTGTAGCTTTGCAAAACAAGCTGCTTACTTTGCGACAGGATCAACTGTCAATTGACGACTATGGCAAGCAATTAGCTGAAATTTTTATGGATTTATCTATCGCGCAAGCCGACGGCAACAAGGCAAATTTGGCAATTCTGCAACCATTGAATGAAAAACAAGCAATAAAACGTTTTGCCGACGGGTTACGCAATAGGCGTCTAAGTACCATCATAGCGGCTCAAAAATTTGATACTTTACAAGACGCTGTACAGTCAGCAGTTGACGAAGAGACGATGGCTATTCCGTCTCAATCAGGTAATATTTTGGCATTCCATAAAAGGGGAAATAAATCTTTTCGAGGTTCACCTAATCGAGGACGTTATAATTATAATCGGGGTGCCCCCCGTCAATTTAACAATTATAGCAGGTCAAACAATCACCGTGGAACTACGTTCTACCGTGGAGTTCGTGGTCGTCCCGACCAGAGACGAGGACAGTCATCACAGAACCGAGGTAGGTCTACTACTTTTTATAGCAGGTCAAATAACGACGGCGGTCGAGGTCAACAAAACACGCGTCGAAATAATGCAAACATAAATGTTGCAAATGATGACGTCACTAATTCTAATGAATTTAGTGAGCAAAGTAATTTTTTTCGTGAATAAAGGGTTTATATGCGCAAGTAATAGTACTTGTTGCATTGATTTATACGTAGAAAATTATAACTATACATTTTTAATTGACACTGGCGCTTCCATTTGTGCTATAAAATATAAACATGTTATTGAATTAAATATACCCATCCATAAAGAGAGCATCACGATAAGCGGAATCGGCGGTGCAATAGAAGCAATCGGATATGTTTATGTTACACTGCGACATTGTTTGGACTTGACCGGACAATCATTTAAGCAGAAGTTTTATGTTTTTAATTCCTTACCATGTAAGGCACATGCTATATTGGGGCAAGATTTTCTTACAACATTTAATGCTGTGTTGGATCTGAAGTCTTTGTATTTAACATTGACTAAAAATAACTCGAATAAACATATTATTTTGCCTCTTAAATCTAAACTTGAAGAAGGAACTAATTCTCGCTGTTTTATATTACCACCTAGATCTGAATCAGTTCATTATATAAAAACTAACTATACAGAAGAATGTCTGGTTTGCTCGTCTGAATTACATGACGGAATATTTTTAGCAAGCGTACTAGTGAAACCTTTAAATGGTGTGATACCTATTTTAATATTAAACACCAGTGAGAATGAAATTCGCCTTAATAATATTCAACCTGAGATGCAATCAATTAACGATTATAACTTGTGTTCTTTTGAGCAATGTAAAAATGTAAATGCAGATCGTGTCAAACGATTGTTTAGTTTATTAAATTTGAGTCATTTGAATAAAGAGGAACAAGTCGCTATAGAAAATATTTGTGCTAAATATAGCGATATATTTTTATTGCCAGGAGATCAGTTAACTACAACTTCTATTTATAAACATAATATTAGTTTAAAACCGAATTCTCAGCCAGTTTTTTGTAAACCATATAGAATTCCGTATTCACAAAAACGTGAAGTAAACGATCAGATTAGTAATATGTTACGAGATGGCATAATTGAACCATGTCGATCCGAATGGTCCAGTCCTTTGTTGTTAGTACCTAAGAAACTAGATAATTCAGGTAATAAAAAATGGCGACTAGTGATCGATTACAGAAAATTGAACAATTGTATACAGGATGATAAATTTCCTCTACCAAATATTGTTGAAATTTTGGATTCACTTTCAGGTTCTATATACTTTTCTACTCTTGACCTTTCTAGTGGATATTATCAGTGTGATCTTGATATTGACAGTCGTAATTATACCGCATTTTGTTCAGGACAATTTAAAATTTCGGATAATAATGACGTAAGTAAGGCTTCCGTTTCGGGACAGTACCGCATGACGAGAATGCCAATGGGAGTAAAAACGTCTCCTAATGCATTTTCAAAAATGATGACAGTTGCAATGTCAGGCTTAACATATGAAAAATGCCTAGTATATTTAGATGATCTAGTTGTTTTCGGAAATTCACTACAAAATCATAATAAAAATCTTCTAGATGTTTTCAATCGATTACGTCAGGTAAAATTGAAGCTAAATCCTTTTAAATGTAGTTTCTTGAAAAAGGAAATTTTGTATTTAGGTCATATTATATCAGGTGAAGGCGTCCTTCCCGATCCTGCAAAAATACAGGCATTGAGTACCTGGCCTGTACCAACTAACGTAGATGAATTAATTAAATTCGTGGCGTTTGCAAACTACTATAGAAAATTTATCAAAAATTTTGCAAACATAGCTTATCCTTTAACCCAGTTAATAAAGAAAAATAAACAGTTTATCTGGGACAATGCATGCCAAACTGCATTTTCTACGTTAAAAACTATTATTTCTTCCCCCCCAGTACTTCAATATCCAGATTTTTCGTTAGATAAAAAATTTATACTACAAACTGATGCGTCAAAACACTCATTGGGAGCTGTTTTGTATAACTTTAATAAGAAACCAATTGCGTTCGCAAGTAGAAATTTAAATAAAGCGGAGCACAACTATCCCACTGTAGAAAAAGAACTGTTGGCGATAGTGTGGGCCGTTAAACACTTCCGTCCTTATTTGTATGGTCGAACTTTTATAATTCAAACTGACCATAAACCTCTAATATATTTATTTGGAATGAGAGACCCATCTAGTCGTCTCATGAAATTTAGACTTTTACTCGAAGAATACGATTTTACAGTGGAATATATTAAAGGTTCAGATAATATCCCAGCGGATGCAATGTCACGATTGCCTGTCACATCAGCAGACTTAAAAACAATGCACGAAAGCATTATCACGGTTATGACAAGATCTAAACGTAAAGAATTACGTAGCAAACTGATACCTCCGAGTGCTATGGCTCCTACTGACGATTGGCCTGCGCAACCAAGAGTTGTAGAGATTCATAGTAAACCGAGGAAATCTGTAGAACTTAAATTTTTAGACAATTTTAAACTAAAAAACCTACGTAGGTCTAACACATTCGATTTAGAAAATGATGTGTTTTGTTATTTGTCATCAAGAATGACATTATTTATAAAAATTCCAGTTTTCCAATCACAACTGACGCCAGCCGCTTTTGTGAGGGAGCTGAGAAATTTTTGCGAGAAAATAAACGTGCACGAGTTAGTTTTTATACGAAATAAAATGTATGATGCGATTATACAAAAGATGATTAATGAAATTAAATCATACAAGAATTGGAGCGGTCCGCGATTATGTATTTTAAATGACGTGAAAATAATTCATAATAAAGACGACCAAAAAGTAATATTAAATGATTTTCATCTTTTACCAACGAGTGGCCACGCTGGTATAAGACGAATGTATAATAATATCAAGAAATATTATTTTTGGCCCGGTCTTGAAAATGATGTTACAACATTTATTAAAAAATGTGAACAGTGCCAAAAGCAGAAGCATAGTTCTCATTATGTTCAAGAGCCTATGGTTATTACCACCACAGCCAATTCGGCAATGGAAAAGATTTTTCTTGACGTCGTAGGTCCTTTGGATAAGGATAATTATAATAATTCTTATATTTTAACTATCCAATGCGAGTTAAGTAAATACGTAGAAGCTTATCCTATGATAACTAAAAGTTCTGAAGAAATAGCCAAGAACTTGGTTAATAATTTTATACTTAGATTTGGGATACCAGCTAGGGTTGCAACTGATAGGGGTTCCGAATTCTTATCATCAATTTTTAAAGAGATGTGTGCATTACTAAATATATCTACTTTAAACTCTACCGCATATCATCATGAAACTATAGGATCCTTGGAAAACACTCATAAAAATTTAGGTAATTTCTTACGAATTCAAACTGACAATCATTCGAGTTCATGGAGCACATGGTTACCTTTTTGGTGCTTTGCATACAATACAACAGTTCATACTGCTACTAAATTTACACCTTTTGAACTATTATTTGGAAAAAAATGCAACATTCCCTCCAATCTGACTAAAAATACAATAGATCCTCTTTACAACTATGACAGTTACCCCCTTGAGTTAAAGTATAGATTACAAACATCCCAAAAAGAAGCTTATGAAAACCTATTACAAAGTAAATTACAGCGAAAAGAGAAACTTGACCTTAACTGTAATCCCATTACGTATAAGAAAAATGACTTGATTTTAGTGAAAAATGAAACGGGTAATAAATTCCAAAGTATCTATAATGGTCCATATTTGGTTATTAAAGATGTTGCACCAAATGTCGAAATATTAAAGGATAACGGAAAAACTGATTTAGTTCATAAGAATAGAACGAAGTTGTATTACTCATAAACAATGATGTTAACCAATATACATATTATACATAATGTATCATCAAAAATTGTATCGTACAACATGCAAAGTGTAATGTGGTATAGTCTATTGACACTTATTGTTGTTACTTATACATTTGTTCTTTTACACTTATACAATATATTATTTTATTCTTGTATGCTTTCATTATATACACACTTGTATTTCTAAAACAATTTTTATTGTAATTATTTTAAAATTGTTTAAAAAATGTTGTTTGATCAACTATGTTTTATTGTATCAATACAATGTACCTATTACATGTGTAGATGCTAATAAAATACCATACCTATGTTATCTAAGCTAGTACGTATTGATACTGCTTATGTAGTGGTTGTATAAATAAAATAATATTATATTAATTATTTTATTTTTCCTTTCGGGGAAGGTGTAGTGTATGAATATAAATACCGATGTTTATCCAATAAATGATTAGTACTTATTCAGCAGTCAGAGCGTTTCATTCCGTCTTAATCCCAACCTTACACGGCCCACACCACTTCTGTATTATACCTAGTACATTATTTACTTAAATTACTTCACATTAAAATATTGTTTACCATTTAGACCTTCAATAGGTTGTGGGGCCAAATCATTTCTTGAAATAATTAAATCAATTGTTAAAATAAAAACAACATAGCTTTCAAATTCAATCAAAATAAAATTACCTATAAAATTTGAAACATCAAACGTTAACAAATTGTTAATAATTATTTGTTATTGTAATCAACTTCAACAACACAGAACAAAGAAAAATCCTAGGACAACAACAACTTCAAATAAAGGTCTATTATCAAATACCTTTCAAAAACATCCAAGAAAAACAAAAGCATAGCGATCTACAAAACCGACGAATACGCAACATAAATTCAAAAAAAGAAATCTGGTAAAACAATTCTAGCAACTTGTTGAAGCATTTAGCCGTTTAAATATGCTTTCGACCGCAGTCACGTAACTTGCGCCATGTCCTGACCTCACAACTCAACACAATGGATCCCCTTCTGGCTACAATAGGCCCAAACCCTCGCACAATGGTCCAAAACGACTCAACACTCGGCCAAAAGCGTTTTATATCTGCCCACAACCACAATAAACATGACAGCCAATTTTGTCACAACTCATTGAGTCTTATCTTGACCACAAATTCAACCCTGATACTCACAACCAATATGCTAAACGGAATAACATTGTCAATCTTAAATTTAAATTACATTACGTGTTTGTCCCAAAACTATATTTCTGTATCTGTGTAAAAGTGGAAATGGTTGCCAAAATGAAGGAACGAATAGGATACTTATAAGAAAGTTGTGAGGGTGTGCCAAAGAAAAAAATGGCCATAACTGGGTAGCAATTGTCGACATAATGCCATTTTATTTATTTCTTAATAGCGAAGAAAACATTTCGGAGAAAACCAAATAGGGATTTGGGCAGATGTATGTTGAACGTAAATATTACTTTTCGTGACGCAATGGTCACATTCATAGGAAATAGTGGTGCTACTACCATCACGAGAAAATAGTCCTTTATACCAACTTGAAATAATTTTTATTTCAAGGATTATTTCTTACCACATTGTTCAATTGAATGGACCAGCCAGATGGACTTATGACCTGGAAAAAGTAGCTGGGATAGACTGGATGCGGAATGCGGAGAATCGGGAGGTATGGCGCACATTGGGATAGGCCTATGTCGTACGTAGACAGTGGACGTTGATAGGCTAAATTATTGATTGATTGATTGACATTGTTCAATTACTGCATTGATTCCTTTTTTTTTTCCGTGCGGAAATCCTCATGGATACCCACCCCGCGGCCAGCGGGGCAGGTTATGTCGGACTCTTACCGACTAAAACCGCACGCCGTCTAGGGTCTTCTGACGCCAGGGTGTAAGGTGGCCCAAAGAGCATTTCCCTCGCACCCCGGCTTGACCCGGGCCATCTCCGGATTCGAGATGGCCCCCTCGGGTTTGGGAACCGCGTGGTTCCCGTCATGCCCCCGGAATAGGGGGGGTCGCGCTTACGCGCGCCGCCGCCTCGGCCTGCTTCTGCTAGGGTGACAGGCGGCTCCACTCGTCACCCCCAGGCCAGCGCTCATGGAGGACGGAGGTCGTCGGACCTCCGACGCCTTTGGCGTCCGCGCCTGCCGCCGTCCGGGAGAGCTCTGTGCAGCCTCTCCCGAACCCTCTCCGCCGCCTCCTTCTCGAGCATCACTTGCTCGCAGAAGGAGGCGGCGGCCGACCACGCGTCCGCACTCTGCACTGCATTGATTCCTTGTGTTCAAAAGAAGGTAACTTAGAAGTTGTCCTATACAAATTTGCTCTAAATAATGAATTACATCGTAGACCAGATCGTCACTTACCATTATTTGGGATTGAGGTGAAACGTAAGCCTATCATGAATAAAAAAAATCTGTCTGTTGGCCTATATTGAGCAAGAGTGTACCTGGTCTAAACAAAAAAAGAATTAATATTCAATTTTTCGAGGAAAATCGCAACTGGGTAAAATTATAGACCACAAACCATACTGTTTTGTTTACTATTATTTGCTTTACTACAATAAGTGTATAAAAAATTTCTATTTTAATTTTCATCAAAACAATCTTATCGTTGAGAATAACGCTGGGACCTTACCACAAACTCTTAAAGCAGTATTTATTTCAATATTACTTAACTTTCATAGTGTGAATCGGACTTCATCAAACGTCTGTTATTATCTAAGTGTTCTGTGTCTTGTATAATATCTACTAACAAATTTAAAGAAATAAATATATCCACAACATACCATAACAGTAAGAGAAAGTTAGACCACATAACACTAGTATCCGTCGACATCGATGGTCCGATTCACACTATGAAAGTTAAGTGATATTGAAAAAATACTGCTGTAAGAGTTTGTGGTAAGGCCCCAGCTGTAATTACAACAGAAGCTCCATACTACAATCTCACAATAAGATACAGCATACAGCATTAAAATAATAAGTGCTTTTGAAATTCAAGCATTTGCGAGTCAAAGTAACAAAAGAGAATCGGTAACGAGCTCTTGGCAGAATACCAACTGCGTACTTGATAACTGACTTGATATAATGCGCTTTTAATTAACTCCTGTGGAACAATGCACCGATGCAGTGCAATTGTTTTCTCAGCTAATGTTTATTTATATTTCTGATAAGCTGTGCTTGCGATTTTGCCCGAGTGAACTTAGATTTTACAGTCTCAATTTTTTTGCAAGCTTTTTTTTGCCGAAATTAACATAACATAACATAACATAACATAAACTCACGCGTATATCCCCGAAGGGGTAGGCAGAGGTGCTAGCACCCACATTTCACCAGTTTATGTTCAGGTCCCAATGTAATAGGTGGCGAGCCTATTGCCATTAACCGGGCACTTATAAATCTGCGATAAATACACACATAACTTCAAAAAGCATCGAAAAGTCATTGGTGTGTGCCATGGTGAACCTGGGATCGAACCCGTGACCTCGTCTCAGCAGTCCATTACCTAGACCACTAGGCTACCGCGGTGATACCGCGGCCGAAATTAATGCTTTATAATAATAATTATCTATCTGCCAGCGAAAGTTCCGTCAAAATCGGCTCAACTGTGCTAGGAATTTCCTCATTCCAACAAATAGACTGACCAAAATTTTTAAAATTACTTTTTTGTTATACGTAGCATTCATACACTCATAGGAATAGGGATGTAGTACCTAAGCCTTCTCGAAAAGCGGTACCTGTGCTTAGGCCCTCCTCGTTAGTAGCGGCATTGCCATGATATAGAGTATGGATTATATACTGTACTTATACTAACTGTAATATTGTAATTATAGTAAGGGTCCCTATAAAGAAGCCCTACGAAATTGTTATAACTATGCTACACAGTACACAGTGGAAATATAAATTTACTTAGGTTCGGTTTGCGTAGGTTAAAGTTCTATGAAAGTTCGCTCGCCACAAAAATCACAATTAATAGCACCCAACGGTTTTGTGAAACTGAAATTTGCATGAAACATGAGAATGTATTTTAATTTAACCGACTTTGAATAAGAGTAGGTTCTCGATTTTATGTATCATTCATTCGTCAGCTTTTATGTACCTACTAATAACTTGGTTTGTATTGAATTAACTATTTATTTTTTTTTATACTACGTAGGTGGCAGACAAGCACACGGCCCACCTGATGGGAAGCGGTCACCGTGGCCTATGAACGTGTGCAACACTAAGGGTGTCACACACGCGCTGCCTACCCTGAAGGGTAAGGGGAGGGCTGGGAAGGGGTGGGGAGGCTAGGAAGGGGTGGGGGAGGAGGGGTACAGTGAGATTTCGTTGAAATTCTATCTTTACTTACCCTTTCTTTCTTCTTTTTTAGGAGCATTAGGTTTTAACAAGGTCGGTTAACTATTTGTGAGTGAATATTAGGTTGCAATATACTACCCATTCATTGTAATGTAAACTCCTGGATATTTTTATACTACGTAGGTGGCAGACAAGCAAACGGCCCATCTGATGGGAAGCGATCACCGTGGCCTATGGACGTGTGCAACAGTAAGGGTGACACACACGCGCTGCCTACCCTGTAGTGAAGGGGGGAGGGCTAGGAAGGGGTGGGGGGAGGAGGGATACAGTGAGCTCTGGCTACCCTACTTACCAGGAAGTTCTAGAACAATAACGTCCAAAATCGAATCTAAACTTGATTGTGAGGAATGTTTCAATTTAATAGTGGTGTAAACGATCGGGGCGGCGCGCGCCACAAAGAGAATTCCACAGAGATTAGAATTTCTTAGGCCTTCTGTGTAACTGGATCGAATAAGGGATGAAAGTGATATTAAATAGCAGCTGTGCGATTTCCAATTTGTTGTAGTGGAATTTTATTACAATTTTTTGACTACACTTAACTTAATTTACTATTTTTTTGCTTGTTTTTTTTTGTGCTTTACCAGCGCATGTGTTTCCTTCCTCCTACAGTCCCGGGGCCTTTAGGCGGGGCGTGAAAAAGCATTTGATGAGGCCGTCAAGCTGAGGGCCGCCACTGTAGCACCACCGGTGTATGTGGTGGTGACCCCAGTCCTTTGGTGGTGACTTTGCCTTTAGCTTACCTTGAAAACGCTTGATAAGAATTTTATTTTATTTGTTGAAATTGTAGAAATTATAATTTCAATCCCACAACTAACCGATTCCATAGACATAAAGTAGCCTGTAAGTTATTTCGGAGTAGCCCACGAAGAGCACCTATCGAAATTTTTGCAGGTGCTCTTCCGGGACTAGGCTAGGTGCTATTCACGCAGGTGCTCTTCGTGGATTACCTACAACGTTATTTCAGAATATAATCCTCCCCTTTACCTAATTTCAAGGAGAGTAGCCTGAGTAGCTTAGGTCGTTTGAACGTATTGAGTATCAATAATTATCCAAACGTTTTTACAAACTTTCGCATATTTATATTATAATAGAAATTAGTGCAGTAAGTGCGGTAGGTACTCGTAGTTGGTCCATACGGACTTATTAAAACCAACTACGAGTAAGTCCGTAGCAAGATATAATAGTATTATTATATCTTGCTACGGAACCCTTCCTATGCGAGTCTGACTCACACATGACCAGTTTTTTCGTTAATTACCTTTAGAACCTCTCATCGCACCTCTCATTTGACTTCACACGTAACAAATTTCATTGTGACTATAAGCTCTCTAGTAAATGCAAAAACCGTGTCGGGAATTCCCCGCACCATGACGATATCATATTACGTGTAAAGTAACTTACCGTGTACATTTTGGGTCATATTTTCACTCTGTGCGATGTATTATTTAAAACTCATATTTTATTACGAACGTGTCACTACTGGAAGAATTATTTAAAACTTAATTTTATATGAAGATTTAACGCTGTGCTATAAAGTCCCAGATAATAAAAATTATTTGTAAAAATTGTTGAATAGATCAAAAGTTTAGCTAAGTAAGAAATTTGTCAGTTATCTGTTCTGAGAGTGTTAAGGTAGTAAATTAGCAAATAAACACTTATGACGAATGATTAGGTACAATCAAGCGATAAGCAGACGAAGGCGCAGGGCGGTCAAAATGACCGCGATGCACTCTTATTTGTACGAAAATAAGATTGCATTTGTCCGCGTAATAACTCATGTCGCTTGTCAGACAAATGCGATCTAATGACAATAATAATAAGACCGTGTCGCGGACAGTTTGACCGCCCCGCGCCTTCGTCTGTTTATCGCCTCATGGACAAGCGCTAACAAGACCTGAAATGCGCATTATTAGCTTCACAATGAAATTAATAGAAGTAATTTTATTTAACATCTAATTTTAGGTATCTAAATCATGATCACAAAAGTTAAAGTATAATCAATCCCTTTGGGTGGGCAGTGGGCTTGTCTGCCACGTTTTATTATTCTAATTGTAGACGTATTATTAAAAGCATATCCAAATCGGACACAAGTCATTATAGGACAGAATTTGTGCTAGCAACACCAATTCTAACTACTAAGACATCAATAACTGTCGCCCACACGAGCGTATTAATTAATTTGCAACACATGTGCGTAGACGCTAAATATTTTAGGGACTAAGAAATGTATTTGTCTTTATTTAACACTAACAAACAGCCCTCGTTTCGCTTCAGTTTATATGAGTTTTTTTTACCTATGTTTATCGAGAACAATATACCTGTCAATTCGTAAAAGATTTTTTCGATTTTTTTATAATACGTAAGTGGCAGACAAGCATACGGCCCATCTGATGCTTTGCTGTGGTTACAAAGTTCACATATAATATAAACAATCGCACAAAATTCGGTTTGGCGTCGTTCTTTATAATTGCACCTTACTTTAGTAACTACCCACGGGACCCGCGGGAACCTGTTCCCGGGATAGAGAGTAGCATATATATTATTTCATACTATAATCTATCTCTGTATCAAATTTCAGCCAGATCCATTCAGCCATTTTTGCGTGAAAGAGTAACAAACATACATTCAGATAGGTATCCAAACATTTTTACAAACTTTCACTTTTATAATATTACGAATATCATCATCATTATATACCTGCCCTCGTCCCAATTATTTTGTGGTCGGCGCAACATGTCATTCTCCTTCATACATTCCTGTCTGATATCATCTCCTCACTTCCTTCCTTTTCATACCGTCTTTCACGAATTCCCTTCAATTTTTCTTAGCCCTACCTCTGTCCTTAAAGCCCTCTACATTCATACTTAGACATTAATTAACCTTACGTTTATAATATTAGTGGGATGGGATAGTGGGATAAGATTATAGATTAATTTACTAATAGTCTTAACTTGTGTATCACGCAAACATTAATCTAAAGAATAGGGATCTCTTCTAAGCGTCTAATTGAAGTGCTAAAGGCTGTCTCGAGAGCTGCCACGGGGCGCTGTTGCCTTAATGATGCGACCGCATTAAAAAGCTAAATTGAGCTAGATGCTCGCTCAACTTTGAGCAAAATTGAGCAAAGTTTGTAAAATTTTGCCGCAGTAATTACGTTTAAAAATTTCATGAGACGATCGGATGAGTGTACGGGCAAAGTTATTTCATGTACTGAAGTTTACTTTTTGGTAGTCTATGGATGTAACGTGGAGTTCATTATGAAATTATTAGTTTGAAACGGCGAATTTTCACAAACATGTGATAAGCGTGAAAAAGTTAAGTTTACGACTAAAATAAATAAATAAAAAAAACCTATGACAATCTACACAGCACTCTCTAGACCCAAGATTATTATTCTCTTCTTTTTTAATATACATTTAAAAATTAAAAAATAGTACCTCACCGGCGTCGGGTATAGGGACCAAGCCACCGGTGGTTAGGGCTCCAGAGAGAGGAATCTCCGCACAATACGTGCCGTGTCGAGGATTACCGCCTTCTGCATCAAGCCCTTGACCCAACTGCCTAACGTGAGCCTCTTGAGATGTTGGTCGAGGCTCTTGGCAATCAATCCGTGGACCGATACGACTATCGGAACAATAATTGCTGATTATTATTATTATTATTCACCTTTCAAACAAGCAGAAAGGCAGACAAATTAAATATAATAACTTTTCAATATAAATAGCTTTTTTTCTGACCTAATTTAACTAAGCTAACATAATTTAACAAAGCTAATATAACTTACTACAGATTGGAAATCTAAATTAACTTGAAATGTTTCTAAGACTCACTCGGGCAAGTTTAGTTCAATTAATTCATGAACTATTGCTCTCAATACGGCTGCGTTGAGAGCTGGCTCCGACTTTGAGGAACGTAGTACACTTGGACTGGAATGACTTGTTGGGTATTTAAAGTATTGTTGCCGAAATATCGATAGTTTTACTATAGACATTTTTCATCAAAAAGCTAAAATATCGATAGGCCTATCGATTTTAGCTTTTTGCTTATCGATATCGACTATCAATAGTATCAATACTATCGATAGTATTGTTGCTCACGAAGAATAAACTATCGATAATATTGATACTGTCGATAGTATTGTTGGTCGTAGATAAAAAGCTATCGATACTATCTATTGTTTTAGACTATCGGTAGTATTGATACTATCGATAGGCCTATAAATATTTGAGTGATTTGTTGGATAGACTGTCGATTAACTATCGATAGTCAACTATTGATTGGCAACACTAATTTGAAGTTATAGCTACTACCGCTTGATACTTGGGCCAGCAACTGCACAGTGTGCAAGTTATGAAGTGTCAGCAAATTTTGATTTACTGTCGAGTGTTAATAGATTTTATTTATTGTGGTTGAAATTACTTCAAGAATAAGGGTAATTAAAGAGATTCGAACAGCCAACGACGTGCAATGAATTACTTATCCGGTTCGAAGGACCATTATGCTGAGTGCAATAAAATTGACTTTGCTTTGGTACAGAAAATGAAGTTAAAGAGCTTCAATAAATAATTTGCTTAACTTGTGAAACCATCAAACGACTTTATCAGACAAGTCTGATTTCTCTGATCTCTTGAATTAGTTCGGTAGTTCATTTATTTTTCGTTGATATCCTAAGGCTAAAATTCTCAATTCTCATTAGTTAGACGGTACAGTTATATCATCTACTTTCTGGTGCAAATATAACCAATTTAAATTGTTATTTAATTCTACTATAAAATCAAATATTCACAAATACGTCACAAAGTAAGGCTATTTAGTCAGTTGGTCCTACTTGAACTCGATTCGTGGGGCCAGTTGACATAATAATTACATTTTTTTGGTAAAATGGGCCCACTTTTAAAACTCACCTGATGGTCACTTACCATCAGGTGAGATTGAGGTCAAGCGTAATCCTATCATGAATAAAAAAAAAACAATAAAAATACAGACGTGTACAAAAGAGTTACTACTGAAATTAAAACAGCAACTGAACTTATAAGGTTGTTCAAATTATTGTTTCTAAACTTATAGCTAAAGACAGAATACATAGACATAATTTGGCTATAAAAATCTACGATCATTTATTTCTAATTGCCAGTAATAACGTCATAAACAAACCATAACAAATCAAGCACACATACTCTTTCGCAGACAGTTATAAATTACACCAACCACGAATATTAAAACTAGAAAAGCTGTAACTGTAAATTACGAGATCGTTGTTCGAGAACCACCGGTCTGGATGATAACGGCGCCGGATACCGTCCGTGTTCCTGCTGCACGGTTCATTCTGCGGTAGTCAGTGTTATATTTCATGTTACAGGTAACCTTTGCGTATTGAAAATGAAAAGGTTTCCTTTATTTATGATGACAGCTGATAGCGATAGGTTACTGCAGACTGCGGTTTTACTTATGTATGTTATATTCACGTTTTTTTTTTCATCACGATAGAGATAAACCCCATTAATTGCTTCTCATCTCATCCTCTGTGCCAATTTTTCAGTCTACGTACTTTGATATGTTGAAGTGAAGCAAATGTCATTATGACCTCCACTGTCACAACCCATTGGTGCTATCGACGTTACACGAAAAGATAACGCTGGATTAAAAATTAATCTAAGAAGTAAAAATTAATTTTGAGTAAGTTTGATAATTATGTACGTGAAAAGTATGAACATTAGTTAGACTTTCACGCAAAAATGGCTGAACAAATCTGGACAAAATTTGGCACAGACCTAGGTAGGTCCGGATTATAACGTAGATTACTTTCTATCAATATCATTTCACAAACCGTGAGCAGCAGCAGCTAGTAGAAACATACTTCGTTATCGTTAACAAGATTTTCTAAAAGCATCTCAGTAATTTCCATCACAAATAGAAATAATGATATTCAGAACTAATCCTTTAATATTGAAACGCTTTACCCAAATTGTATTTTAAGTCTCGAACAATACTGGAGCGTTTCGTGAGTTTATTTTCACATCGTGTTGGAGATAGTAGTTCATCATTCAAACGCTTGCGGCTGCTGAGAGCCTGGTACCTCTACCTCTCGGAGTGTTTCATTTCGCTACTGGTATTAACGACCTCAATTGTGTTTACGACCCTTTCCTGAAGGAATTTATTAAATTGATAAATATTATGAGCTTCTGCGCCGTAATGATTTCAAATATTATCTCATTTGGACTAAGTGTTGTACATTTATTTGAAGAAAAGTTATGAAAACCATAGTTGCGTAATTTTTGCGTTTTATTCATATAAATTACATACATAATATTTTACATAAGTACGTAATATTTACATACTTAATGATGCCATTATATCATATTTGCATACCGTAACGTTTATATACATAATTTAAGCAATATATTTAAAGGTAGGTATTGTTATATCGTTTCCAATGATGTTATGAAATTTGTTTTACGAGTATAAAATTTTTTTAATTTATTTTTTTTAAATATTTTTAATTAATGGTAAACTTGCTCATTTAATGAGCAAGTTTACCATTAATTAAAACCAATCTTTATCATTTAATTTAAATAACTATTATTTAAATTAAATGATAAATGATTAACTCACGGTTAAACCCGCGTAGTATTCTGATCCCAATCTTACTATGTATGAAACCTACTCCAGGGATATAAATTTATCTTACATGCTTGAATTTTAACCTTAAGTATAGGTTCTCATAGTTCAGAATAAAAATATACACACAGTTTTGACAGGAGGTAGGACATGACGGTATCTCCCGTCCGAAATGAGCTGTGCGACTGCGTAAGTACCTCCGCCCTACAGATGAAGACCACGGCCAAAATAACCATCGTGTTGTGTTCCCGCCGGTAAGTAGAGTAGCCCGAACTCACTGTACCCCTCTCCCCCTCTCTTTCCTAGCCTCCCCACCCCTTCCTAGGCCTCCCCTCTTCCTTCCCTTTCCTTCAGGGCAGGCAGCGCGTGTGTGACACCCTTAGTGCTGCACACGTCCATAGACCACAGTGACCGCTTCCTATCAGGTGGGCTGTGTACTTGTCTGCCACCTACGTGGCATAACAAAAATAGCTATTTCATCCCTTTTCACGTTCATTATCTTCAATTTTGATCTCGTTAACTTCGTTTACCTTTGTTCTAAACTAAACTTAAATATTATTTTAGAAGTTGTTTAATTAACAATCAAGAAAATAATTTAACGTAGTTCTTGAACTAGACTTTAACAATACTCACGACCCCTTAACCTTAAAAATACACGACAAAACATAACAAATAATACCCGTTTATCTTTTCAGCCTCCATTTTGCGATCTCGTAAAAAATGGAAAGAGCAACTTTGATGCGCTCTGATAATAGTAAAATATTTGAATCGTAAGTTAGGGCGTGGAGGCGAGACCCTGGATGGGGGGAGGGTGGATAAATAAAATTTATTGCCGTTCGGAACAAATTCACTAGTTTTATTACAGAATTTCGATTCAGATCGTGAAAGAAGTGCCGTTTCATTAAGAGGAAGATATCTTAAATTACAAGAATGTTTTGCTCAGAAATGTTTGTGAGCGAGTATTTAGAATAAAGGGTTGTATTTTACTTGGAGAAAAAATGTACAAAGGGAAGTATTTTTTGTACCAGTGCCAGCAGTGCTAGAGTTGCTTTAATAATGGAGTCATATTATGTGTTATTATTCAACTTATTATATTACAATATTCGTTGCGATTTCATTTTGTGACAGACAACCTCCCCTTAATAACTTGTTATCTAGCCAGTCTGGCACTAATTGACAATTACCCACAACTTCGCAGTATTGCTAGCTTCTTATCTCTTTACTTTATGGCACTTTTATAACCAATTTCCTTTGTGAAATGCTTCATTGATAGCCGTTTCCAGTCTTTCTAGAAAGTCTCCTGTCTTATGGCATACTTATTATTAATACTTGCTGTTGTCCAAGGCTTTTCCCAAGTTGAATACTGATCCCATTCTCCGACCTAAAGGAACTTATTTTAATGGTCTAAAACCACCTATGCATTATTGCTTTTCTAATGAAATCGGTTTGGGACTCATAGTTGAATGATTTCAAAGCCTATAAAGGTCGTAGGAAGAAACAAATTAAAAAATAAGTATACCTTACAACTCACCCTTGTTTTTAAGTCAAGTCGTCATAATTTACGCATGATGTGTGGCCCAAAAAATAACTCATGTATATTGTGACAATAAATAAATTATTTCAAACAATTTTGTTAGACTCTGTACAAATTGCAAAATTTACCAACGGGCCCAGTTGACCTATTAAAAACTTTTAAGTCAACTGGGTCCGCGAATAAAATTCAAGTGTTCCCAGCCTGTCCATCAGAGATAATGTACCTTTCAAATGGTGAAAATTTTTTTCTACTAAGTGCAGTGGATTATACACACTGATTTCATAGTTGTTTTGGACCGAAATATTTTGGAAACAGTTTCGATAACAGGATCGATTGGAGCCATTATTTTAAAAATCAAAAATATTTTTTTATAAAAATATTGAATACTGACCAATCACAAAGCATCCTGGACGACCGCAACAATGCCAGTACCGACCTGTCATGCATGACTCAAAATATGCCTGCGAGCGCACATTCATTCATTAAAAATTGACTGTGAATTTTAATCGAAGCTCTAATAATACTTTTACTCGAATGAGTGAAAAAGATTACAGCAAGTTATTTTTTTTATAATAACTCGTACAGCAATTTGGACATGTCAATATGGTATTATATAGTATTCCGAGTAACGTCCTTTTGGGTTCAAAACGACTATAAAATCACTCTGTATTATTAAACAAACTCACAAAAGTTGAAATCTTTCTTACAATAATATTATTAGTAGAAATACCGGCACGTAAATGGCCCGACGCGTCATATGCGCAAAGGTCGATTTTTAGGTCCCCCTTGAGGTATGAGCGGGTCGCGGGAGACGCGGTTGCGCCGTCGCGGACATAATATTATGATTGGTCCGTCACTTGACGTCACTTGACGGACCAATCAAATGTCTCCGAGAGACGTCTTGTAGCGAATCAACGTTCCGTTCGTTCGTACTTTAAATCATTTGATTGGCTCAAAGTGCACGATGCGCGAACTTACCCCAAACCTGGCCAAGTTACGTGCCTGTATCAGTACAGATAGATACATAATAGATTAGTACAGTTAGTAGCACTCACAAAATACATAATGCAAAGAGTTTTCCTCGCGTGTGACAACTAATTTATATTTTTGTAGTCATCTATCATTCTGCTGTGCGTAACGCAATATTTTATTATAGTTCGTAACATTAACGTTATTTCATAGAGGCTTTTTAGGTAAATTACAAACATCCATTTAATATATCACTATTGTAAATGTAATTTGGAATGTATTTTTATTTTTTAGTTGTATTTGAATACCTATCTTAATTTTTACTAAATACATGTGTAATAAACCGGTGGGCTTGCATGAAAGGCTTAACGACAGTAGAGGAAGCGCGTGAAGTATGTCAAGACAGAGGCAGATGGCGGTCTGTTGTCTCTGCCTACCCGTAAGGGAAAAAGGTGTGAGCATGTATGTATGCATCTTAATTTTTAGCAATTTGGTACTAAACATAATCATTTCTGGCAACTTACTATCTAGAATTAGGATAGTATAGTGCACGGCATCTAACTTGGTAAGGTTTTAGAGTAGTGGGGCTCACACTTTTCCAAAATTTTGCCAAGTTAGATGCCGTGCACTATACGATACCGAAAAGCAATATTATAAATGTGAAAGTTCGTGAAGATGTTTGGATACTAGTTAGTCACGCTCAAACGGGTGAACGAATTTGACTTAAATTCGGTGTAGGCTCAATTTTGTATAGGCTCAAATTTGGTATAGGCATAAATTATATTCTGGAATAACACAGGCTACTTTTATCCCAGGAATAAGTTTTTCAATTTCAATTTCTTTATTTTTCAAAATAGTGCAACGTTATTACATCTTTTTGACGTCAAAAACTACTTAATACTAAGTTTACCACCGCTTCTTAGGCGCTAGTGGAGAAGAAACGGCGCAACAAACTCCACTGCTGCATTTTCAGACGTCAGGTATGTACATAGAATCTTAAGACTAAAATGGACGAATGTACATTTTTGTCTCGTGTCAATATAAATAAATGTATATAAAAAAAAAAGTTTCCATGGTTTGCATAAATGGAGTCAGATTTATTTTCGTTAACTATATTTTTAAGCTTGCTTGCTTATTTACCCTAAAAACTTATTTCAAAGATAGTCATAACAGTGAGATAGCACTAACAATAATAGTTAGATGTATAATGTCTATGGCTGTTAACTCCTGTCACTTGATTAAAACGAGAGTACTCAGTAACTTGTGGGTTAGTCGCATAAATCTGCATTTCATTTTCAATTAACTGGGAATAAATGAATGACTGAAAATGATAGAAACATCTCGATAAACGAAATGATAGAATATTTCTGAAAATATTTCAGAAAATTTCCCGTTGGTCTAGCTGCAATGCCTAATGTCACCATTGGGTTGTGAAGGTTTGTCTAGAAGTAACCTGGTAAGTAACGGCCCACCTCATGGGAAGCGGTCACCGTGGGCCATGGACGTGTGCAACACCAAAGGTGTCATACACGCGCTGCCTACTCTGAAGGGATTGGGGGAGGGCTAGGATGGGGTGGGGAGTCTAGGAAGGGGTGGGGTGACAAGGGGTACATTGAGCTCTGGCTACCCTAATTACCGGCGGGAACACAACTCACGATGGTTATTATGGCCGCGGTCTTCTATAGAGCGGAGGTACTTCCCCAGTCGGACAGCTCATTTCGGACGGGAGATACCGTCGTGTCCTACCTCCTTCCAAAGAAAATTTAAATCCTTAAAAAATCCTTAGCAAAGGAAGCTTTGTATACCTATATATTATACAAGTTATTGGTTACTGGTAAGCGTCTAAAATACGGATACATGCTTTTCAATCAGTAAGCGTACAATTGAGTTAAATATTTTAATTGCTCCTTGACATTTTGCGTGGGCGTACCCTTGTCAAAAACTCTAAAGCAATTAGTATAGAATTCAATTTGGAACCACTGTGAGTTTCAAAGTCCATGCTAATTTTCTTAGTTAGATATTTTTACACGCATACATCGCACTGTTTTTCTATCAGGGTAGGCAGAGACAAAAAATTTCCACTTTCGTTTTTGTGTTTCACTTCTTCTAGTTTCATAATTGAATCTTCAACCTAGCGTTAATCCCAGTCGCATCCAAAGCTTTCATCTCGGAGTCTAGGGTCCGCTTTACCAGTTTTAGCTGCGGATTTGGATGGACCTCGATATTTTCCGTTAAGCGACTGCCATCTGACTTTCACAATCCAATGATGACATTAGGCGATACCGAAGCATTGCAGTTAGACCGTTGTTGTTGGATTTATTGAATAATTTCTGGTAATGGATAAATTTATGAAAGAGAGATTTGTTGCTTATGACCCTATCGATTGATGCCTTAAAAGTACAGGCCCCGTAGACAAATGTCAGTGTATTCCGTAGCAAAAATCGCTACGGAATAGAAACGATTAGGTCGATCAATCACATCCAAACTCGTCGCCGGCGTACGATGCGCGCGCCGCGGCGGAATCACGAGCTGGAGTGTGATTGGTCGACCTAAACTATTCGAAACGATACGATTCGATCGAATAGAATACTTTTGCCACTTGGCTACGGGCACAGGGCGTTATGTTTTCGGTTTGATATTTTTATACTACTTAGGCTGTAGACAAGCACACAATGAAAAGCAGTCACCGTGGCCTATGGACGTGTGCAGCACCAAGGGCGTCACCTAATGTTGCAACCGAACTTTCCTATATCTTTGAATTTAGTTTAAATCTATATATATATACTAGCTGTTGCCCGCGGCTCCGCCCGCGTTGATGTCGAAATCCGTTTCAAAAACTATCCTATCTCTCAAGTTGGATCGAACTGCACATGGTGTGCGAATTTTATTTTAATCGGTTAAGTGGTTTAGGAGTCCATTGAGGACAAACATTGTGACACGAGATTTATATATATTAAGATAAAAGAAAGTCGTGTTAGTTACACTATTGATAACTCAAGAACAGCTGAACCGATTTGACTGAAAATTGGTAGGGAGGTAGCTTAGAACCAAGAAACGGACTTAAGATACTTTTTATTCTTTTTTTTTAGAGTGGAGAGTGGAAGTGGAGAGTGGAGTAGAGAGTGGAGTGTAGAGTGGAGTAGAGAGTCGAGTATAGAGTCGTTTAATTGTTGGCGATTCCGATTTCCAAGCGGGTGAAGCCGCGGGCGAAAGCTAGTTGTTTTTAAAATCAAAATGAATTTTTCTTTTACTTCAGTTAAGATACTTTCCCTCCATGTGGTATTGCCGTGTATATTAGGGAGGGAAAAAGATGAGAGGCTCTTCTTAAAATGGTTTGAGTTAAAAAGTTTCATAAACTGAAGAGAAGTGAGGGCAGGCAGCTAGTTTATAAAAACTCCCCAACTATAGGTGAATTAATAAACGTTGTACGAAGAAAACCAATATTCAGAATGCCGCCCCAGCTTGTGGCCTCGTGTTAATTTAATAACCAGTTCTAACCGGGCCCGCCAGTAATATCAGTCTAGATAAACTAAAATGAACTGGGCTATATTTTTCGTGTTAGTGTTCGATTAATATTCCTTTTGAAGGTTAGGTTATATTTATATTCAATTATGTATTTCTTGACGAATAATAGCGATGGTAGCTGAATCGATAAGGACGCGGCCTCTACTCAGAGGCTTAGACTAATAACGCATAGACTGATAGTTCCTTTGTGATCGGTCGCCGCGAGTGAAGTCAAAGCAACATTCTATGTAGGTGTAAACCGCGCGTCCTTACACTCAGTGATACTCACACATGCCCACTGATGATGTTGCTACGACAACTACATTTTCCCATAAATGGGGAAAATATTGTGTCTAAGTAAAAATGGAATTTTAATTTTAATAAGATTATTTTATATCCTAATGACTCGTCCCGTCTCCTGACTAAGGTAGCAAATAAGTATTCAATGTTCCAGTCATTTCCAAAGTTAGAAATGCGAAATTTGAAATACGTGCTTGTAGTTAGAAATAAAATAAATGTAGGTGCACTTGTACTGGTATCGATTTTTGTCACCCCTAAGGTGGCAAATAAGGTAGGTATATACCTAAGCGTTTCTATGGAAGTACCTACCTACGTTATATTATAATATACCTATGAAAAGAGTTTAACTTGTGAAGTAAGAAGTATGAAAATCTAATAAGTATTAAGCTTATTTCTGGTTGATAAAAATTTAATCCAATCGCGGTGGCGGTGAAATCGAGTTTGTAGTTTATTTTCGAATTAATAGGCCGGTGATGCCGGGATCCGGGCCTCTAGTTTGTAATAATGTACCTTGCTATATTCTAAATACAAAACTTGAAAATAGGTAATTATAATACAAACACGTCACGAGCATGTTGTTACATGCACGAACTGGCAACGTCTTGCTTTTATGCGATGACCGACAGCAGTGACAACGTATGCGTGAATTATTATTAACCTATTAAAACTATCTACCTAGTGCCAATCTAAGTACCTACTTGTGGTGTGTGGAGACATTTTGTAAACTGAAAGTGATGGTTGAAAAAACAGGTTATGTAAGTAGGTACAGTCAGCACCAAAAGTCGATGAACAGAATCAACTTAACAAAACACCTGTTCACAATAAAATGCCATAATTTATTGTCGCAACTAGGAAGCAAAATAGCCTGTACACCAGAAATTTACAAAAGTCGTTAAACACGCGTATTTCAAAAGTACCTGTGCACTAGTATTTTTAAGTCGCTGTACACCATCAATCCAAATGTCGCTGAACATCAAGATTTCAAAATTAGGTTAACAAAGTATCTTTAATGTTGCCGTGTGTTAATATACTTTTGTCGCTTATGTTGTTCAGCTACTTTTGGGACAATGCAATATATATTTACATATATATTATATAAGGTCAATGTGGGGAAGACCGTCAATGGGGCAAGACCGTATAGCGGCAATATCTCGCTTATTTGAATACGTAACAGCTTGTGGTTCGGTGGGTAAAACAGTGTCACAGTGTAATTTTGAGCTAACTATCATAGATGGCGCTACAAAGTATATTTTTGTAGATATTTGTCTGCTATTCTTTTTTGCATTTTGAACTTAGATTGAGTGTGCTTCGTGTGTGAAAAAAAATAATAAAAAAGTGCGAAATCCGAGTTATTACGATCACCACTATATTAACGTAAGTATTTTAAAGATCTATAAACGTAATTCTGGTGTTAAATTTGATTAAATCGCTTAAATTTAATAGTTATTACCGCCGAAAAAAATCTAACGTAAAAGCATAAAAGTTGGGAAGACCGTCTGGCATGTTTCGGAAAGTCCGTCATATGGCTGTCTTACCTTAATTCCAGAAATTGTCAACCTTTTTATCTGTGCATACTTTATCGTAATTGTAAAGTATTAAAATTAAGTAAGTACTTCCCTAGTATGTAATGTTTATTTTGCTTTTCTTCACACAAAAGTGTTGTGTTCACACAAAACATTTTTTTTTCAGGAATGCGGTGCACAGGATGCCTGACTTTCTTGATATCGACTGTTTTTTTTTTTAAAAATTAACCCAACAAAAGTGGCCTTGGGTAATAAACTCACTTTATACTTGCAAGTAATTGTTATAACTGTAACTACGAACCTGATTATAACTTGCCCCACCATTTCAAGATCCATCAATCAAATCTACAAGTTTTATTAAATTTAAAGTTTTTCTGGTGTCAAGGTTGCCTTCACTTTACCATTTACGACTACTACCATTTACGACACTATCCTGAGGACGAATGTAAATATTGCTAATTTAGCATACTTAACCGGCTATCTTCGTTTCAACCATGGTAAGCAATTACAAGAGGAAGACTAACAGAGCATTCTATTCCAAAAAAAAGCTTAAGAGGCTGTTAGAAATGTCAAAAATTGAACTTTGAGTGGTTATAAGGCTGTCCAAATATATAAAATTCCTGGAATGACCATAATGGATCATAAGTATATTCAAACTAAAGATTACGTACAAACCAATTAGACTGATTCAACGATCTCTTTCTTGAATTTTAAGTACTTAGTTTAAGCTACCAATGTCTTCATATTGTACAATAATAATGAAAAAAATGTTCATTTAATAAAGAATAAGATTTTTATACTCCTTGTGTTTTTGTTTTGGCAAATTGTTGACAACTACTGGCTGTTAAAATATGCCGGTCTTACCCTAAAATGAAATAAAATGTATTATCTATGAATTTTGAACCTTAAATCCGATACCTTAAAGTTTATAATACTTTCAAGACATTTTTGTATCATTTTCTGAACGTATTGATGTATATTGTCTAACAAGTTATGGGTTTTATTACTACTAGACGGTCTTGCCCTAAATGCGCGGAAAGACCGTCTAATCGCAGAGTTTTAAAAAAACATCTGTAGCTCAAAGATTACTGGACTTACATCAACATTTATAAGTTTAGTTCATCACTGGATATGTGTTTAATAAGTATCGATTAATTTTTTTTCTCTAAAATGCATATCGTGGAAACTATGTTAAATGGAAGGAAAATGTCAGAAAAGTATGCCGGTCTTTAGCACATTGACCTTACATAATAAATACATTATTACGGTTAAGCAAGCATTGTCCCAAAAGTAGCTGAACAACATAAGCGACAAAAGTATATTAACACACGGCAACATTAAAGATACTTTGTTAACCTAATTTTGAAATCTTGATGTTCAGCGACATTTGGATTGATGGTGTACAGCGACTTAGGAATACTAGTGCACAGGTACTTTTGAAATACGCGTGTTTAACGACTTTTGTAAATTTCTGGTGTACAGGCTATTTTGTTTCCTAGTTGCGACAATAAATTATGGCATTTTATTGTGAACAGGTGTTTTGTTAAGTTGATTCTGTTCATCGACTTTTGGTGCTGACTGTACTTGCAATTATTGCAGTAGGTACGCTGTTTTTGTCTGCTTATTACCAACCTACTTATCTATCCAGTGTAGTATCGTACCTACTAGGTATATGACATAAAAACGGAAATTGAATGAATATTTAAAATTAATTCAATTTGGTACGTATAATTAATAATTATCATTGTGCGAGTACCTATCTAACGATATTTGGCGAAATTGTTTAAGTAGGTATGTGATAAAACTATTAAAATACATTCATCTAACAACTTTATTAAACAAAACAAAAAGTGGTAAAATGTTATCATTCCCAACGTTTGCAACACTGTCTGTACAATGGCGTCATAAAATGTTTGATTTATATTTTACGATTGTTAGATGTTTTACACGTAAATATGATTTGCTTTGAACTACTTACACATGAAATGTAATCTTTGTATGTTTGTGACGATGTCCTGAGGAATTATGGCATCCTTTCACGGCACAGTACATTTTTATAAATTAAAAACATGCGAGCTCTTCACTTTGAAGTTTGTTGACAAACACTGAGCGTTCGTTCGAAAAGTTCGGTCCACAAGACCGAAATTGAAGTATTTCGTTCTCTCGCGCCGATTGAGTTTCTATGCCTATAAATTCTTTGCTCAGAGGTATCGAGTTCGAATCGGACAGTACCAATGTTAATTTCACTAGGTATGTGAAATGCGCTAATCACATGATTAACCATCTGCTGACTGTGAAGGAAAACATCGTGAGGAAACTCACATGTCCTAGAGGAAATTCTAAGGACATGCCTGATCCAACACACACACACACACACACACACACACACACACACACACACACACACACACACACACACACACACACACACACACAGACACACACACACGCACACACATTTCTATGCTTTTTTTTCTCTCTTCTTCTTCTTCGAATCGATGGCAATAAAGTAGTATTTAAGTTAGATAGGTATTCAATTATATGTGTGCTGCCCCGGTTGCTTCGTTCAAATCCTCATCCATGCAGGTGTTGGGGCATAGAGGGCACGACAGGAGGTGGTCCATAGTTTGCGGAGTTATACCTATAGATTAATAAAATTACCATCCATTCCAAGCCAATAAAGATTGAATTTCCGTGCATTTTGTTACTTAAATATATCATTTACTAATTAACGAAAAGTTACCTTACTTTACTAGTAATTATGAGTTATGTCTGTCTTTCGAAATAAATGTATTTTATTGTTATAAATGTTTTAATAGCGAACGTCACGAAGGTACAGGAACTTAATGAATAATCAGTAATTTTGTTAAAAAAGGTGTACTTGTAGGTACTTGAGTTTTAATATTTATATCTATATCATGTAGCTAAAAATTATTAATTTATAAGCTCTGATTTTATTAAAATAAAAGTAGTTTTATGGCAACCATGTGTAGTTAACAAACTCTCTTACGTTGCTGGAATAAAATTTGTTAAAACTAACCAACTTTTGTTAGGGTAATTATTATCTCAACAAGATATGATGAAGATAAACTAAATTAACTACAACGGAGTTGCTTGGAGTAATGCGCAAAATGACAAAATGGTTTTTCACTTTAGAGCAGTTTTTTTTTGTGCACTGGCCCCGTACTATGAGCTCATAGCAGTTCAAATGCGATGCAGCTCGACTCAGGGAGAGAGATGGAGCTATGCGCTGTGTATAGCATCATCTCTCTCCCTGGGTTGAGCTGCATCGCATTATGAATTGCTATAAGATCTCATAGGAAGACCACAGGTCACCTGACCATAATGTTTCATAATGTAGAACAACACTGCAGGTGGGCAGAGGTATCACACCCATGTATTCAAGAAAGATAGACTAGAAGTCAATGCGTTATGCTTCTTTATTTTGCCTTAAAATAACGACTTAACTTAAAATTCCGCCAAAATTGTCTTTCTGTATTTAAACAGAGCGGAAAAGAAATCTTTCTTAGCTATCAAACTGTAGACCACTATTTTAAATTTGTTGGTATTTGGAGTGGTAGCATTTTGGGGTTTGGAGCTCGCTCAAGTTAGGCGGCGAGAAGTCTTGACAGGCCACATTTGAAAAAGAAATCTATACTACTTCGTATTATAACATTTTAAAGTAACTGTGTCTATACATTGGAGATATGTAGCTTACCATCAGTCGAGGTGAAGTCAAATTGATGTGTCCTATATATTAAAAGAAATATGAGCGAGTCTGCACCGAAACTATTTTTTTTTGGAATTCTTGTCTGTTTGTATGTGCGCGAGCGATGCCAAAACTATTGGACGGAGGTAGTTTTTTTTGTTTGAAAGAAGGTCTTGCTCAGACTCACAATCTTACGTATGTTTGATCACAATCGGTTAAGTAGAACCGGAGATATATTCAAAAAGCGAGAATTTCAACCACGCGGGTGCAGCTGAGGGCGTAGGCTAGTACTTAGTTATTTCTTGTAGTTACTTAGTGGTTTTCAAATTGTTCCACAATGCCGTTCCACAATTATTGTGTCTAATACTAAAAAGGTGACAAATAACACCAGTCGGATTAACCACCCAGACGTGGGTCCTGTAAGCCGAACAAATGGGGGTCTTGGATATTTATTAAATTGCTGAAATACCTCCAAGAATGGGGTCTAAATTTTTGGTAAAAAATGCATAGGTATAAAACTTACAGAAAGAACGCACTGAAGACGAGACTGTGTCACAAATACGGTGAAGTTTAGTGTTACAATGTGTCACTCAAATTTTAATTGAAATGTGAGTTTTCGATGCTTAAACATTTATTTGTACATACTCCTTCCTCCCTTTTTTGATTTTATATTACTTGATATAATAGCTGATTGATTGTAATGTATTGTTTTGATTTAATTTACTGAATTTTTGTTGTTTTTATAAATTTTTTAATGTATAAATTTTATTATGGGTTAAATTTACCTGAAATAAATGTATTTTATTTTTATTTTTATTTTTTTGTTATTAATGAGAATTAACGAGATTCCTCGATATTTTTCCTTGCTATTACTACAGTTTTTATACCATTTCAGTATACAAAATATGCTGTACTTTTTTCGCTAATTAAACTAACTGAATCAACTGACCTTTCTCGCGTAGTAGCTTTTCTTTTTATACTACTTAGGTGGTAGACAAGCAAGTAGCTGACTATTGTGTGAGTGTGCGCGTGCTGACTTGATTGACTGACGTATAAGTACGTGGATTGACTCTAGTGTCGCCAGTTGTATACTTTAACGCGTTCCGTCCATAAGTTTTATACTTTTGTGAAGAATGTTAGACTTTTTTACTTGTCCCTTACCTTGTAGGCCCTTATTAGCTTTGAAAATAAAGTATTTAATTCAGTTACGGTCGCTGAAGAGGGTTCAGACCAACCTTATAATAGGTTGATTGTGTTGGTTTAATCCAATTTTCAAGACAGGGATTCTTGGTATACATATTTTATATAGCGGAAGGGGTAGGCAGATGTTTTCAAACTCCTATACCATAGTGTGGGATGAATGTTTGTAGTTGGTTCATCTTTATTATTTTAGTCGCTGATTCCTGCGTTCCACAGGACCTATTTCCAGAATAGAGATTAGTTTATATCTTATTTCAGACTATCTCAATACCAGATTTTATCTAGATAATTTAAGTCGTTCTTGCATGAAAATGTTCTAAATTTGTATGAACGTCCTTTTCCATACATCAACACACGTCCATACAAAACGCGTTTCTAATATTAGTCTGAAATGTGGTTCCAATTCTCATAATACCCTATTGGACAAGTACAGATTTGTATCTGTAAATCTGGGAGGCAGACTAACGTGCATTTTTGATCCTATTAATACGGTGTGGGGAGGGGGGGAGGGGTTTTACCATCAGGTAGGTTAAATCAACTTAACGGACCAAACGTTAAAATTCGTCTAGCTATTTATTTATATGAAGAAGGATCATAAAATTTCCAAAAGTTTAAATAAAAAGTATTATAAAATATTTTTATGAGCAAAAACATTAAGGTGAAAAACTTTCAGCTCACTGAAAGACTGCTTCGTACAGTCCATTCCGGTATGCAACGGTCTGTAATAATGATTATTCAGTGAACCAATAAATTAACTCATTCTTCGTAACTGAGCTCGCTTCCCTGTTATTTTTATCCGGCCATATTGTTTTGTGTACGCACGCGTGTATGAATGCTTTTAAAAATATAATTTTTTAATCTTGGCTGTTGATTTTGATGTATTTCACTGTCTTATGCATTTGTTTTTTTGAATGCAATTTAAGTTAATAGTCATAAATTTAAAAAATCAAAACTGAATGGTAACGGAGAATGGATGGAAGCTGAATGGAGATACATTGCCTAAGTCCTTTAAAAATATCCCACACAACTAATTGGTAATTTTAACATATAGGTACAACATGTGCTATGTGGCAGTTTGGCCGTTACATTATTTGGCCGTTTGCACATAGGTATAAGATGTTCTATTTCACGAAGGCGGTTTAGCTTTCATTGTAGTAAAACATCATATACCGTTGCTTTTAAAAATAAATTACTTGCAATGCAATTATTGTTCTACTAACTGCTACATGAATTTCTTTTGATATGACATGAACTTTCGCACACACATGGACACGTATTTACAAGACACAGGTACTATTATTTAATTGTTCACTCGCCTTCGTGAGATAGCATATCTTATACTATTATAAAATTTTAAAGTAGCTGTGTATTTTTTTTAAATATCTTCAATGTAGAGTTGAAGATATTTAAAAAAAATACGTGAGTTATGAATGAACGATTCTAAACACAAAAGTCTTTTTTTATTTCTTGTCTATTTGTCTGTATTGCGCGATGGACGCAAAAACTACAGAACGGATTTTCAAGTGTTTTTTTTTGTTGTAAGGTCTTAGTCAGACTGAAAATCTTATACATGTTTGGTCACAATCGGTTGAGTAAAACCGGAGATATTGTAAAAAAAACGCAAATACCGATGTCCAGGCGGGCACACATAGACTAGTCCTCTAATAAGTATATCTTTTATGCCGTAAGGATTAATGCAGCACCCAAAGAGTACCTACCACTTATAAGTCTCAATCTCTAATTCATAAAACCAACGGTCTTTTGTTCGTATTTTATGTGCCGTTCAAAAGCTGAACCCGTTCATTCGATTTCGATGGAACTCGGTCAACTTATTTCTTGAACTTGAGCCAAGATTTTAGTAAAATTATATCAGTTCGTGTAATAAAATATGTTTAAAATTCAGTTCCGATTTCATTCCGATCTAGATTTCTGATTACTGCTCCGCTCTCCTATATAGTAGTATGATAAAATAAACGGGTTATCTAGCACTTATGTATGGTAGTGAATGTTGGGTATGGCAGAAGAAGCATGAAAGTAGATTGAATGCTGTAGAAACGAGAAGTCTAAGAAGGGTAGCTGGAGTAAAGCTGATGGACCGAGTGAAGAACAGTGTGATAAGGGAACATAGCGGTATAATTGAATATGTAGTGACCAAGATAGAGAAAGGGATGCTTAGATGGTTCGGACATGTAGAGAGGATGGATGAAGGAAGATTGACGAAACAGATATATGAGGCGAGGTTGAATGGGCAACCCGGTAAGGGCCGACCTAGGCATACATATTCTAATCAGATCCAGAACGTTTTGGAGAAAGGGCCAGGTCAAGAGTACCCGGAACCGGCGTGCGTGTATCAAAATAATTATGAAAGTTGAAGAAGCGAAAGGAGTATGCCAAGATCGTAGCAAGTGGAAATATGTTGTCTCTGCCTACTCCAATGGGAAAAAGGCGTGATTTGTATGTATGTATCTTATCTAGCACAAAAACAATTTTTGAAGTCAAACCCGTAGTTCCTGACGTTAGCGTGTTCAATTAAACAATCAAACTCTTCAGCTTAAAATACTCGTATAGATACAAACTTGATTATACCTACAATAAAACATGTATGGAAGCAAATGCTTCCACACATACATTCGCGTAAACAGTTTTCGAACAATACGTACAGTAATTGTGAATCATAATCCTATAAAACATATGGATGCAACGCGTTGAATACGAGACTGTGTCACAAAAATGGCAGCGGCTAACTATGTGTTGGACAATTTTGGATTGCAATGTGTTTCTTACTCTACTAAAATTTGACTGAAAAAAATTTCTTCTCGTCACTACGGTTTTTCACAATTTCTCTACACAAGAGATTCTGTATTTTTTATACTACTTAGGTGGCAGACAGGCGTACGGCCCACCTGATGGGAAGCGGTCACCGTAGCCTATGGATGTGTGTAACATTAGAGGCGTCACAATCGCGCTGCCAACCCTGGAGGGGAGTTGAGGAGTTTGAGGAGGGGGTTGGGGCGTGATTGGGGATATTCTCTTATGCTACTTAAACTGAGTAAGTTGAATAGCTTTTGCCACCAGGTGGCTGACTAGTATGTGAAAGCGTGCGTGCCGATTTGTACGTATAATATTTTCAATACGTTCATTATGCATACAGTGCTAAGGAGTGGAATACCCTGCCTGAGTCTGTGTTTACGGAAAGCTACAACCTGGGAGCCTTTAGGTCTAGAATGAACAGGTTGCTTCTAGGCAAACGTGTTCCATTGTCGACCACATCGTCACTTACCATCAGGTGAGATTGTGGTCAAACGCAGGCTTATCGTTAGGTTAGTCAGTCTTCAATTCTGTCTATAGGTTTATAGGTTTATTGGAGAAGTGTATTAAATTGTTTTGTATTCTATTCCATGACATTCCGGTTTCTGGTTTCACGAAGTTTCGAAACATAATTTCCAGACGCAAAATACACTCATTTATCGTAGCGACAGTTTCATTACATTTTGTGTCAAACTTCAAGTGTTTATATTCTCCTAGTACCACGAGTTCGGTGAGTTATCATCTGTTGGACAATTGTCCAGTGTTTAATGTCCGGTTTAGTACTAGAAATCTGTGTACAACTTCATCATTAGTATGCTCGTATGCTGCTTTTCAGCAACCATGGTTACAAGGGACCAAAGTTGTTACATACTTTGAAGTGTAATTGGTGTTACGATGAAAGCTATAATGGTAGCTGAATGGATAAGGACGCGGCCTCTTCTCAGAGGTATCGAGTTCAAATGCGGCCAGATAGTACCAATGTGAATTTCACTTTGTGGAATTTATATGTGCTAATCACACGATTTACCATCTGCTACGGTGAAGGAAAAACATCGTGTGGAAACCCACATGTCCTAGAAGAAATTATAAGGACATGTCCGATCCGCCAACCCGTATTAGGCGTGTGTGGATTAAGGTCTAAACCCTCTCAGCTCTCTCGTTAAAGGAGAGGAGACCCGTGCCCAGCTGCATTTATTATCATCAAATTAATTTATAAACAGCTAAGTACCTATCGCTTAATTCACGAACGGTAGTTTACATGCAATACACTAGACAATTTAATCATGGCGTTGGTTGATTAAGTAAGTAAATTGGAAATACGACGAGAGTATCATGCTAGCAATAATTTACAATTATGCGTAATGACATATACCTATACTGTTATGTATCAGCTTTGTAATTGAGTTCGTCTTGCTGTCTAAGTTATTGATATTCCAGTAGCAAATTACGTTTTGACTTTGATTGAAAATGGCACTATTATCATATTCACTATTATCTGATTAACATAATATATGTTAATACTTTTGAGGCTTGAGTCAACATCACCGCTAGCTCATACGCTTATCGATGAACGAACGAGACTCGTGCGTAGGTTTTTCTCACGGCTTTAAAAAGATCATCGCTAAGTTCATAAACGTATAAAGCCTACAGACACAACGCGTCAAGGACGAAACTGTTCCACGAAAATGACGGCGGCTAGTCATGTGTGAGTGAACTTTGGGTTGCAACGTGTTACCCAAATTTGACTGAAATGTGATGCCTGGATTTTTGTCATGCTGTCACTACGGTTTTTACACCATTTCACTATATAATACATGCTGTATTTATATTTTATTTTCGCCATGTAAAAGATGTTTGCCACGTAGTAATGTGACCACCATTAAAATCACTTGTTAGTAGGTACACTCTAAGATTATTATGTGCTAACGATTGCATCAAATAGCTATCCATTTCAGCATGGGCCAGGATCCAGGACAAACTCTGGAGTTGGAGACATCACTGAAGACAGCCAGGGAGTAAAGCCTCAATAAATCTTTACTCTCAATAACATCACCGCATCATGCTAGCTCACACATATTACACAAATCCCCCAATTTTATTAAATTTTTCTTATCGCTGCACCCCACTGTTTTTACTTTTCCTACTCATTCCACATCCCGTCACAATACATGACAACATCACGTTACCGAGCATGACGTTACGAAGTTTGACAGACACATTTCAAGATTAACCCGTCACAGACTGTCAAATCATGCTAGAGAACGTTTTTATTTCGGCACTGATTGATTTGTTTTGTTCAGTGTCGTTGAAAAAGTGTAGCTTTGTGATATTTTTTGAAAAAATAAAGCCTTAAAATTGACAGAAATATTTGTGATGATCTCGTTAGGTTGAGGGTTGAGTTGTCGAGATTGGTAGCCATTTTGTTATTTGTTTACGATCATTATTCTTACATTTTGAAGGATTCTTTTTATTTATTCAACTTTATTGTACGCCGAATAAAAATTCGGATCCCGCTCTCGTGATCCATAGAAACCTATTTCAAGGATAAAAGCCTATGAATTGTTCCAGCCTACAAACAACAATAACGGTCTAGCTGCAATACTTCGATATCGCCTAATGTCACCATTGGGTTGTGAAGGTCAGATTATGGCAGTCGCTTCCCGGAAAATATCGAGGTCCAGCCAAATCCGCAGTTAGGACTGGTGAAGCGGACCCCAGACTCCGAGGTGAAAGCTTTGGATACGACTGGGATTAACGCTAGGTTGAAGAAGAAGAGGATACTATTATAAATACTCGTACATCAAATATGTAAGAAGTAATTTGAAACTCAACCAAAATTTCCACTTATTTATGCAATATTTGCTCTTACGACAGTGCAGTCAAATTAGTAGTTTGAATAGGAAGTGACATTTGAAATAGTAGCTTTAATTAAGCTCGCTGTTTCACAGACGTTAACCAGTGTAAAATGAAAATATCAAGCAACTATGACGTCACAGTTATGTAATGTTTGAGACGCAAATAACAGAAGTTGCGTCATGCCCGTGAAGTCAGCATAGCCTAGTCAAAGTATACTAGAAGGTACCTATCTGTTTACTTCTTCTTCTTTTTTTTTCTTTCTTTCGCTAAGTCAAGCAAATCCCGTCTAATTTTGAGCAGAAAAATTTATTCAATAACTATTTTTTTCTTTTAATTTAAACTTACCTATCCCAAATTTAAAATGCAAACCGCTTCAAAGCTGATTTAAATATTCAATTGTAGAAATTGGACCAAAATGTAATTCTAAATTTATGAAACAAGCGTAAATCTTGGTTTACAATTGCGTACTTGGTGAATTTAGTTAAATTTTAAATTGGTTTATTTCAATCTAAACTAGTTTTTACATATTTTAGTTACACAATAAATTATTATAATCATCTTAAAACTTGTGCGTCTAGCTAGACAGTCACCATTTACCAGTGGAATGACACTTCAAAGCGAATTGTCAAAGTCCAAAATGCGTGGGAGTTGGACGAACAATTTCACTCCTATGCATTTTGGACTTTTAACATTTCGCTTTGAATTGTAATGTAATTCCACAAATCGAATGAGACTTTTTATAATGGCTAGAGGCCTAAACAAAGTCTCATTATATTGGTTATAATAATAATACCAGTGGAAAATTCCGAAATGTAATGGTAGTGACATTTTTGTCGACATCTTTTTTTCAAAAAAAAAATTATACCTACTGCTTAGGTGGCAGACGTTTGTCTTGCTTGGCTGCGGTGACCACTTATCATCAAGTGGGCGTGTGCTTACACGGTCCACCTGATGGTAAGTGGTCACCGTGGCCTATGGACGCGTGCAACACCAGGGGCATCATACTCGCGCTGCCGACCCTGATTTCACGTGTAACAACTAAAATGTTGTTCGCTTTGAAGTGATCCCTCTTGATTCCTCTAATAGAATGGAACTTTGTCTGAAGGCCCTAGACTACTTGAATACTAATTTAAATTCCAAATGATAGAAAGCGGATCTTATTAAAGTTCTGAATTTTATTTAAATGAAACCCACTTGAGACGAATTCCTTCTTCAAGCTGCGAGGACTTTGTCAGCTTTAAGAAATTTGTAATGAATCATATAACTATTTGGAAGATATTTTTACGAAGTATCTCCGTCCGACCATCCCACTGGGGTAGTACCGCCGCCCTACAGAAGACCGCACCCATAATCTTCATGTTGCGTTCCTAGCGGTAAGTAGGGTAGCCAGAGCTCACTGGAGAGATTCTTAGCTGTCAGTGGCGAGACTTAAGTTTCCTGCGCTATCAGCACATAAACTCTCTCAATTCTTCAACCCACCCCTCCCCAAAACTCTTTTCTTTGCCATGAAGACTGGGAATTCTTTACCAGCGCATGTGTTTCCTTGCTCCTACAGTCTCGGGTCCTTTAAGCGGCGCGTGAAAAAGCATTTGATGAGGCCGTCAAGCTGAAGGCCACCACTGTAGCCCTATCGGTGTATGTAGTGGTGACCCCGATCCAAAGTCAAAGTCAAAGTCAAAAATCATTTATTCTGTATACACCATTACATGCGGAACTTACAAAACGTCAAAATAAAAAATATTTAAAACTAGAAGCAAATGGACCCCCCGGTTCGAAACGCGGCCTAGACGAGAAGACTCTGGCAAGAAACTCAGCGGGCTGTTTTTTTTTTCTGAGACTTTACCTTTAGCTTTATCATCAGGCGAGGTGAAGCCATTTTGACGTGTCCTATATATAAAAAAGAAAAACCTCTTTTACCTACCTGCGAAAAACTGTGAGTAAAAGGACGGCGACGTCGAAGCCGATAAAATTTTTAATAAAAGATGTTCCGTCGGTGCCAAACTTACATTCAGACCGTGTCTGCTCAATACTCGGTTTTCGCGAAAATGGGTTCTGCTTTCTACGTAATACATTTTAATATAAGTATGGCGCAGGTAAAAATATTTCCTGGAAGAAATATTTATTTAGGTCTTCTGATACTAGAGACTTTTCATCCTACTTTCCTGCTATTATAAATGGGATGTGAAGATGGTTGATTTTGATGGAGGTAGGACACGACGGTATGTCCCGTCCGAAATGAGCTGTCCGAATGGAGAAGTATCTCTGCCCTATAGAAGACCGCAGCCATTATAACCATCGTGTTGTGTTCCCGGCGGTAAGTAGGGTAGCCAGAGCTCACTGTACCCCTCCTCCCCCACCCCTACCTCGCCTCCCCACCCTTTCCTACCCCCCCCCCCAGTTAATTGCGCTTCAAACCACACCCAATGGTTAGGGAAGTGGGGGGAGGATAGGGGGTATTCGTAGGGACATCCGCATCACAAAAAGGTATAGTAAAATTTTACAAAGAAAATAAACGAACAATAAAAAGTTACAAAGTTTTTTTTTTATTCTACGTAGGTAGCAGACAAGCACAAGGCCCACCTGATGGGAAGCGGTCAACATGGCCTATGGATGTGTGCAACACCAGGGGTGTCACACACGCACTGCCTACTCTGAAGGGCAGGGGTGGGGAGAGGAGTTCAGTGAGCTCTGGCTACCCTACTTACCGAAATAAATGGATTCAAAGCACTTAAGTTCAGTTCTGCATCAAAAAGCTACGAAAACTATTAACCTAGCAATAAATTTGGTTTAACGTTTGCAAAGGAAATTGTATTGCTACCGCAGAGCTGTTAATATTATAGCAATATACGACTCACAAGGCAGTTGTGAGATCCACTTTAAATAGACTTGAATTAATCATCGGGCAAGCATCTGCAAACTATGTGTGTGAATGTATAAAACTTACAGATAGAACACATTGAAGACGAGTCACAAAAATGGCAGTGGCTATCCATGTGTGAGTAAATTTTGGGTTACAACGTATTATCCGATTTTTTTTTCATGCGAAAATCCTCGCGAATAAAACTCCCGCGGTTAGCGTATTACCCCTCAGACTTTACCTTCAGCTTACTATCAGGCGAGGTGAAGTCATATTGATGTATCTAACATAAAAAAACTAATTTGTTCGCAATGAAATTTCAGATTATTTTTCTCTTTCTGTCACTACGGTTTTTACACCATTTCACTACACAAAACATGGTTGTATTCTTTTTCACTACGTAAACTGATTGAATCGAATGACGTTTGCCACGTAGTGATTGACTAGCTAGTGAATGTGTGCGTATCGACTTATATTTATAAGTAAGTGGGACGCTCAAGTTGTATTATTCCACATGTTCCGTCCATTAGTTTTACACGTTCATGACTATGTGGTGTTTCGTTTGTTCGCGGACACCTCGGTGTAGCAAGTAATACATTGCTAACACTTTATGTACCTACGTGCTTCCTATTCAACTGATTGTTTTCAGAAAAATGTAGGTATAGTGAGAGAAACGTTTCGTGGTTACAGTAATGTGAACTTTCAATGAAGTTTGTATTCTATTTATTCTTGCTAGTTTCTGTATAGATAGTGAGATAGTGAGATAGTGGTCAAACGCGGGCTCATCGACTATAAAAAAATGTATAGAAAAATATAACCTATGCCCGCGGGGAGCGGGGAGCGGAGAGAGGAAAATTGCGAAAAGCGACGTGCGGGTGGAGACCCGCACGTCGCTTTTCGCAATTTTGACCCATCTCCGGTTCTACTCGACTGATTGTGATTTGTGACTAAGACTCTTCAAACAAAAATAACCGCATCAAAATCCGTTCAATTGTCTTTGCGTCTATCGTGAACACAGACAAACAGACAATAATAAAAAAAAAACTTTATGTTCAGAAAACTTCATAATATATTATAACATAGCTCAAGTATTTTTTTGTATTTATATTATATCTGTACATTGAGATATTTAACAGAAATACTTGAATTGTGTTATTATACTGAACATAATTTATTTTATTCTATTTTTTTACCTGGTTATCATTCTGTTTTTTCGCGATGACCGCGAAAACGAATGCATGGATTTTGATGTGATTTTTATTATTAGAAAGTTCTTGGTCAGCCTAAGGATTTTTCTTTGTTCTGTGGTCAGCCTTAAAACTGCTCTATATTTCCTTATAATCTGTTAAGTAAAACTGGAGATAAATATATGACTAAAAGTTATGATTACCAACATTTAGCACGTGGATATCGGCTAGTATAGTCATGATATTATTTAAGAATTTCACTTTTCAAATAAATTATCTTTCAAGAAAAATATTTTGATAATTCGTGGTCAAGTTACTCAATGGTCTGTGACAAAATTGCTAGTAATATTTAATGTTGTTTTTGCCAAATATAAGACGCTTTTAGGTGGGCATTCAGTCATTTGCGCTATTGTGCGTACGATTTGGGGCCTATTGTGGCCGCAGAGAGCCCTATTGTGTGGCTGTAGTTCTCGCGCTCAAGATACGTGACTACCGTCGAAAGTGCATATTAAGGGTGCTCCAACAAATGGTGTGTATTGTCTATATGTAGGATTTTATATACGGATAGTTTTTGTGATATATTTTTGTAGTAATCTTTTCGATATACTTGGTGATACGATGATTATTGCGAGAATGAACTTAAGAGTGTATGAAAATTGAAAACTTTGAGTACAATTTATAATGGAAGTGTTTATTTCGGTTCGGTTTAAAGGTGTTCGACTGTAGTACCTCCCCTACAGAAGACCATCGTGTTGTGTTCCCGGTGGTAAGTAGAGTAGCCAGCTCAACGGAGAGGTTTCTGTGCTATCAGAGAGATCAGTCTCTAACCCACCCTTCATCCATTTTCCTATAAACCCCCTCTCCAGGGTTGACAGTGTGAGTGTAATGCCCCTAGTGTTGCACACGTCTAAAGGCCACAGTGACCGCTTCCCATCAGGTATATCGTGTGCTTGTCTACCACCTAAGTTGTATAAAAAACTATTTCCTCAAATATAAACTGTAGGTATCCGATTACCGCAGGCAGAGCCGTAGACATTTATTATAAACCAAATAAAATGACTTTCTAAGCACGTAGTCAACATTGTGACAAAAACCACATTAACGTATAACTTTCGCAAAACATATAAAATATTGTTCCCCAAATTGTTCCGATTGAGCAACTTTGTCCATTACTGTTGTTCCGCGAGATACGAACCACTTAATATGGGAACAATGTTCCGAAAGCCGTGCTCCTATCATTAACACATGCACCCGAATTACTAAAAGTGGGACATTATCGGAACAAACTTTCTAAATTCATGGCAAGTTAATCGAGAACGGAACATAATGTATGTTATCAATTTTGTGGGTAGTTAGTGCTGGGTTTGGCAGAAGAAATATGTAAACTAATTTAATGCTGTGTTAATGAGAGGTTAGAGAAATCTATAATGCTCGCATGCTCAAATAAAATTGATACTCGTAGGTATATGAGAAATAGCGTGATAAGGAATACTGTATTGTAAAAGACAGTGATCCTATAGTCCCGGATCCTTTAAGCGGGGCGTGAAAAAGTATTTGATGAGACCGTCAAGCTGACGGCCACCGCTGTAGTACTATCGGTAGATATAATGGTTACTCCCTACTACTGAGACTTTACCTTTAGCTTGCCATCAGGCAAGATGAAGATAATTATGTTCTCATTTCACTGATAGTGCGGTCGCGATGGCTGAATTTGACGCTCGAACTTTTGAATTTGTTTATTTGAAGTGAAACATTGAAACGAAAGTAGATCAATATGAATGGAAAGATTTATACACTATAACTTCCTCTATCAACTGTATAATTTAACGAGATTTCCTAATCAGTTAATGGTAAGCTACTGTAAGTAATGCGTGCCTGTGGCATCCAAACAACTCATTGGGACATTATGTAGGTACTGCCATTCGAAACAGTCAATTGCCAGGGCTTAGAGCTGAACGTGCCTAGTTACGATGAAAATATCGAAATTTGTCGAATTGTCGAGTACTTCTAGGGATGGCACAAATGCTGATAAATTTTGCAATGTATACAATATTTACGGAAAAGGACGCGGCCTCTACTCAGAGGTACCGAGTTCGAATCCGGCCGGACAGTATCAATGTGAATTTCACTTTGTGGAATTTATAAGTGGTGATCACATGATTTACCATCTACTGACGTTGAAGGAAAAACCACGTGAGGAAACCCACATGTCCTAGAAGAAATTCTAAGGACATGTCCGATCCACCAACCTACATTAGGCCAGCGTGTGTGGATTAAAATTTAAACAATCTCAGCTTTCTTGTTAGAGGAGAGAAGACCCGTACCCAGCAGTGGGACATAAAAGAGTTGCCATCAACCAATATTTTGTGTAATGTATGAATACAATACACTCCCAAATAGAGTTAAAGTTAGAAAGAAAAACATTTATTGACTAATAATTCATCAAGTTTTATTCAAATTCATTCAATTTCTAAAATTAGTTCCAGCGGGAACATAACCTACCCGTCAGCTGCTGGATGTCGCCTCTATATTAAAAGTTTAACCCAGATTGGTGACCTAGCACGAAAACTATCCCAATGTATTTACGGCGGAACAAATGGAAATAGCAGCTAGTGTTGTCACTAACATCGATACTATATCAAACGAGTTCGGGCTGTGATATATGAGGCAGTAATTTGTGCCATGCGGGTATTACAGTTCAAAATAGTGATCTGGTAGTTATTTAACCAGATTCATTGAGTTAATGATGCTTTACTCATATGTTAAGGTTTTGAATGATGCTTTGCCGTATAGTTATTATGGAGTTATATCAATATGTAGGTACGGGGCCCAAGCCAATTTACATGCGACGTGTTGTGTTCCCAGCGGTAAGTAGGGTAGCCAAAGCTCACTGGAGGGACTATTATTATTATACTCAGATTATTTCCTCCCTAATTCTTTCTCCAAAATTAAAGCAGCTTAAGTAACTCCTTATTACATCAGCTATTTGCCAGTGAAAATCCCGTCAGAATCGATCCAGCCATTTCAGAAAAATTCACCCTGTATATTGATAAAATTTTATGATTTATTTCAAACTTATGATTTCGTAATGGCAACATAAATCTGCCAAAATTTGTCCTCCAACGTCTTCACGCGTCCCACTCAGATGTCTTACGACTCCCCAGTGATTATATATACAGTGTGTTTCATGATCTTTACTTTTGCCATCAACTTTAGTATCGTATAAAAATATTTTCATCTGACGTGAAGGAGAGGATTTTATAATGGGAATGACTGATTTTATGAACCAAAATAGGAGAATTACTCGGTTTCTGTATCTTAAAATAGGTTGTCGGATACAACTTAACTTATAAGTACCGGTGTATGTAGTGGTGATCCCAATCCGGAGAATTTTATTTACCTTTAGCTTATCATCAGGCGAGGTGAAGTCATTTTGACGTGCCCTATTATATAAAAAAGTAAACATTTTAGATGATAAAAGATATATTATAATACCTCATTAATTACTAGTTAAGAAGTAATCTTAAACAAAACCATGAAAAATCGCAAATTGAAGCATCTGAATGTAATTTCATGAGTTTAGATCGAAAACCGAAATTGTTTTCAATGTTTGCAAGAGTTGTTGGAGTTTAGTTTGTTTCAGTTCATTTGATGTAGATACCCAAACTTATTAGGTTTTAATGAAAATACTGAAAAAACGATATTGTACGCAGATTTTTCTAAATTTTATAACAATCAGTTCAGTAATGTAGTGCCCATTTTATTTCTACGATATATTTTGTCAAATTTCAGATTTTTAAATGATTTTACTATCTTTTTTAGCTGGTGATAAATGCCACAATTATGAAGAGTAAAAGGCGCGTTTGTTCACCTGGGTAAACTAAGTCCAAGGTGTACAAATGCCACATCTGTGTCGAATAGTTTCAGCTGGGAGATAAAGCGTAGATGCTATAATTCCCAGGTGAAATGAGAACAGTACAAAATCTACTTTGTTCAACTGGGTGATATCACCTAGGTGAAAAAGTGGAACGCATTTTTATTTATTATCATGGATTTTTTATACTATGTAGGTGGCACAAAAGCACACGTCCCACCTGATGGTACCCTGCAACACTAAGGGTGGCACACACGCGCTGCCTACCCTGAAGGGAAGGAGGGAGAGCTAGGAAGGGGTGGGGAGGCTAGGAAGGGGTTAGGGAAGGAGGGGTACAGTGAGCTCTGGCTACCCTACTTACCGGCAGGAACACAACACGATCGTTATTATGGCCGCGGTCTTCTGTAGGGTGGAGGTACTACCCCTTGTCGGACAGCTCATTTCGGACCATCGTGTCCTACCTCCTTCAACGTGGATTAATTCCGTGTACTTATAAGTACAAAGTTGTATTATTGAAAGAAAGGTCATCATACAATTTGCCGGCCTCTGTGGCGTAGCGGTAGTGCATGCGACTGCTACGCAGGAGGCGCGGGTTCGATTCCCGCTCAGTGCAAATATTTGTATGAATGAATATGTCTATTTGCATTGATCTGGGTGTTATATGTATAGTAAGTATGTATTTACAAAAAAAAATATAAGTATGTTTATCAGTATTGTAGAACCCATAACACAAGCTAATTAAACTATGCTTACTTTGGGTCTAGAGGGCGCTGTGTAGAATGTCGTAGAATATTTATTTTATTTATTTAATTCATGAATCCCATTCACTTATTTGTCATGAATAATGATATTGAGCCTAACACACATTGTTTTACGAGCCAATAAATCAGACACACTTACATGGTCTGTCTCTATAAACCTTTATAACATGTAACTTGTTTTCCTCATCTGATATAGATTTATGTTATTAACAGTATTATTGCTAATAAATATTTCTTTGTTTATTGATTTATCTATTTATATAGTGATTTATTGATAAAGTATTGCAGTAATTAGCAATCTTGCAGCTTACATATTATGTTTAGTTTATTAGTTAAATTGTACCACATAATAAAAATATTTGTAGGTATACTACGATTTTTAATTCTAGGCAAGAAAATGACAAGTGCAACTGTCACTGATACAAAAAAAGGGTGACCCGCTACAATAGTGATGTTCGGCAATCAATAGACTAGACACTTTAGTCATTCTTTATTTTTATCAGTGCATGAACCTCTTTGCTATTAATTATTCTCACCTAGTACGTTACACGACGGAAATATTTTTTATAGAATTTTATCAGTTAAAGAACCTCAACGCAGTTTTATTCATCTTGCAATTTTTCGATATTTTCTCACCGTATAAACCTTCTCTGAACTTCCAAGAATATTTCAAGACTAAAAGTAGCCAAATCGGGTCAGCTGTTTTCTAGTTTTAGCGGACTAACGAACAGCAATTGATTTTTATATAATATATATAAATTTAATTACTTACCGTGTATGTTTTCTGTTTAATTACCGAAAATAACATATTTTTATTTATATTAACGCGGTTTAATATTTAATAATAAGAATTATAATCTCGACTCACGACTAACTTATAATTGTAAAACTCGATTCATCCACATCACTATTTATTTGATACAAAAAACCTGCAACACTGGAAATGTCATTTTCTTGCCTAGAATTAAAAATCGTATTATAGTTAATTTCATAACGCGTATTATTTTTAAAAATGTTTACACGGGACGTGTTCACAGGTTAAACTGACCACAGGCTGAAAAGCCTGACTGAAATATTAGTCAACTCAACTCATAGTTGTATTTACACCTATAATAGCCGTTAGACTTTAGTAGTTGTTAGGGGAATAGGAAAGACTTGGGCCATGGTGTTTACCACCAAGTAGAATTAATGAAAAAAAAAATATGTGAAAAAAAACTTCTCCACCTACCTAAAAACTATCTTGAGCACGACTCCAATACCAGTATATTTTTCTTTCTTATTTTCTTTCTTTCTTTTTCCTTTCTAGATAAAAATGCGAGAAAAAACACAACTACATTAAATAGTTATTTTTTAGGTCAAATCACAACTGGCGAATAATACTACTAACCCAATTTAACCAAAGAAGCGAAATAACCATCCCATGAACTGCCCAAAAAATGTACCTTACTTTACATTTTAATGATTGACTAGATCATTGATCTATCAAAACAATGAATCAGGAGTCAGACGTTTATTGGTTGTCAGATGATAGTAATACTTAATATTCTCCTCGTAACGTAAAAAAATATGCCACATAAATTCCCCATAAAATATGACATCCCATAAAATGTATTTCTCCTAGGTAATCTTTACTGCCCAAATACCCAATCTAGATCGTAAAACCGTCAACCAACTCTCAGCGGGTGTAGACTATCAATAATATTGAAGTACAGTTTAAATATTATGTATATACAAATAAATAATAAAATAAATAAAAACAAATAAATAAATGTTTATTTTCATTCTGGTAAGTTACATTAGATACATTTCGTAGAGTACAAAATTATTAGCTCCCGATCTACATCAGTATATAAAGTTAGTTTATAATGAATGTATCTTAACGTCTATTTTACATTTCATTTACCTTTTACACATTAGCATTTTAGTCAGATATATATAATGAGATGTAGATCAACTTGACTAAACTGGATAAATTCAATTGTGATGTCTGTTTTTAATATTAAAATAACCGCTATTTACCCGACTGCCGAAGAAAGGAGGGTAATGATTTTACTAAGAGGATTTGTATGTATACACTGTACATATTAACCAAAACAACATTTTTACAATTTTTGTACGTCTATCTGTCTGTCTATCTGTCTGTTTGTCTGTCTGTCTGTCTGCTTGTTTGTTAGTTCCGATTTTGATGGGACTTTGACTGGCAGATAGCAGCAACTTGGGCTACTTTAATTTTGGAAATAGAATAGAATTTCGAGTGAACACTTACATACATACACACACATACATTATGTTCAGGCCATCTGCTTCTGTCCTTACCTACTTCCCGCGCTTCCTATGTCACTAAACATTTCATGCAAGCCCGCCGGTTTTGAGTGTTTTTGCAATCACCCCATACTATGCGATTAAAACCTTATAAATCTGAAATGACACGGAGAAAGCCGGGGATGTACCTACTAAACTATCACGTTCTTTTTTTTTTTTTTTTTTATTCAGGATAGGCTTACGTTTGACCACTATCTCACCTGATGGTAAGTGACGATGCGGTCTACGATGAATCACGCTTGCCTAGAAGGATCCTATTCACTCGTGATTTGAATATTCCCAGGTTATAGCTTTCCGGAAACACAGACTCGGACACAGACGTTTTATTACATGTACCTACTGATGGTATCAGTTCCTGTCAACGCCTATTTCGAGCAAAAGACTGTGAGGCTAAGAAACTAAATTGTGTGAGAATTTTCTCTGTCCAAACATTTCTTAAGCAAAATTAAAATTACAAATTATATTCGGAGAGATAATTGGAATAGATGTCTGGCAGTTCTTTAGAAATTCAGTCAGAGGTAGACAAAACAACTCTCATTATTTAACGTTCTGTGATATAATATTATATTTAGAGGTATTTTATTTATGGAAATAAATATAGGTAATTAATTTTTTTCTGATCCGAACAAATCCGACAAAGAACTAAAGTTACCGACATAGCTCACTGAATAAGCAAGCTGAAGTGGCAATGGGCTGGCCAGATCTGTCAAAGGACCGATGGCCGTGAGTGGAGACCACGAGTCGGCAAACGGAAGGTGGGACGCCCTCCACCCAGATGGGCCGATGACCTGAAGAGGACTATGTCCAGCAGTGGACGTCGACAGGCTAATTGATTGATTGATTGCTTGAATACATTTATTACGAAATCGTACATGCTCAGACTTATCAAATAGCGCTCTCTAGATCCAAAGTAAGCATAGTTTAACTAACTTGGTTATGGATTCTAGACTGCGAGTAAACATACTTGTGTTTTCTTCCTCCTACAGTCCCGGGTCCTTTAAAAGCATTTGATGAGGCTGTCAAGTTGAGGGTCACCATTATGGCCCTGTCGGTGTATGTAATGGGGACCCCCTTCCTGAGACTTTACCTTTAGCTTACCATCAGGTGAGGTGAAGTCATATTGACGTGACCGATATATTAAAAAAAACTTATGTAGGTACCTTTTTTAGAGTTCACAGTGAGGTATGATATGAATATCGTTCCATGCACGCTTAGGCTGCGGATTAGCGACTCCAATATGGAGTTCTTCAAGAAGAGCTTAGTAAATTTTTAGAGGGTTGACAGTGCGAGTCTGATTATAGTGCGCTCCTGGTATTGCACATGTACATATTTCTTTACCATCAGGTGCGCTTTATGCTTGCCTGGCACCTAAGTGGTTTGAAAAAAGAAATAGTTGTCCAATAAAAACAATACTGGAACTTACTCCACATAAAGAGGAATATCATATTTTACCCCAAAATATTTGTACCCAAAAATAAACATTTTAGTTTATATTCAAATGAGATCCGTCAGCGTTGAGACACCACCAAATATCCGTTCCAGGCGTCGCAGGGAAACTGTGAATACGTTGTTGTATTGTTCAGTTACTCCATGAATTTATTATTATTTGGGAACAGCGTTGAGCTCCCTTAGGTTGATATATGTCCATAGTTTCCTTTACCATGTTTTGAATTCTTTCGATTTGTGATGTAAACTTCATTTTTTACATCACAAATTGAAAGAAGAAGAAGAAGAGTTAAGAATATTTTAAAAAGTTACCTATAACAGTCACTATTGTATTTTTTGTTATATAATAACTAATACAACAGTGACTGTTATAGGTAACTTGAAAAAAAGGTACCTATAACAGTAACTGTTGTATTATTTGTTATATAACAAAAAATACAACAGTTTTAGGAAACTAGAAGTCCGGAATGAGCTGTCCGACTGGGGTAGTACCTCCGCCCTACAGAACACCGCGGCCATAATAACCATCGTGTTGTGTTCCTGCCGGTAAGTAGGGTAGCCAGAGCTCACTGTACCCCTCCGGTAAAACCGGTTTGTAGACGAAGTTTGAATTGACCAAGATAAATATTTTCTCTGCAATGCATTACTTTTATCGACACTAATATTTATTTTTTATTTAACAAGCCAGTAAAGTTTGAGAACAGTGTTATCAGTGTCCCAAAGTTAAATGTTGAGGTATATTTTTTGAGGAGGAAATCAGTGTGTGGTGGAGTTTAGCGGTCTGTATTTCCCTCGGGGTGTGTACAGTAACATGTACGTTGTTTTGTCATACAAGCCAACTATTTGAGTATATATATAAATAATAAATTGTAAGAAATAGCCCTTGAATTGTTCGATGGTATGAAATTTATAGAGCAATGTTCTAATTCAGTCATATCATGACTTGAGGCTGATTTTGAGTATAGGTATTTACCGGAGGTATTACACGATGGTATCTCCCGTTCGAACTGAGCAGTCTTACTTGGGTAGTAGGCCCCATAATAACCACCGTGTTGTTGTTGTCGCCGGTAAGTAGGATAGCCAGAGCTCACAACGCTCTTCAATTGCCTCCTCCAACCACACTCAAACTCCTCAACCCCTCCAGGGTGTGCAGTGCGAGTGTGATTGATATTGACCTCTGTTTTTGCACACGTCATTAGGTCACAGTAACAGCTTCCAATTAGGTAGGCAGTGTGCTTACCTGCCACCTCAGTAATATATTTAAAAAAGGCATCTTATTTGCACGTCGGCTGCCCAGACCCATCTCCGATTTATAGGTGGCATCCTCGGATTTTGGTATCACGGTGTCCACATCTTGCTTCCGAAAAAAGAAGGGGTGCTTTGTTTGTTTCTGCTAGACTGACAGATTGCTTCACCCATCACCCTTAAGGCTATATTCCTCCCTAAAGAGGGAGGGTGGCAACCACACTTACGACTTAAAAATATTGCACCCATTTGCCAAAAACCTAGTCTGTAAATATACTTTACCTTTAAATTTAATTTTTATCTCTCAAAAGATTCTATTAAAGTTTGAAACCCTTATAATTGAAATTGTGAAGTTTCCAGTTTCCCTAAACCCTTCTAAGTACAGAGCATTCAAGAGAGCTTGATTTTCAGCTCCATTGGACAGGAAACCTTTCAATATTGTAGGGCCATAAGTAACTTATTGAGAGTTCGTCCTTAAGTTTTTCTCTCTGATTCTCGTGGCTAAGTGATTGCTTTGGTAATAAGGAAAAATCTTTTTTTTTATTTGAGTGATTTATATAATTCAATTTATTGGTACTCTACTTAAAGATAACTTATAGGGCGTGTCTATAGGCAAAAAGTATCATATGGATTTCATTATTACGAGTACATTAAAATGTATTTTACAACTAAAATTTGACTACAGCACACACAAAAAGACACATTTTTTAAAAATTTCTGTGTTCATTTGCGATCAGTCTACGACTATGAACAGATTTATTGAAAAGGACACATAATGTAGAACTTTTTGTGGGGAAAAGAAGGCTAGGGGGAGGGGTGTTCAAATAAGGGATGAAATTTTGTGTGAGTTTCGAAGATATCGCCATGAAACTTTATATTATTATGCTATATAGAGCGTTTGAAATTTAGACCTGTAATGAGATGAAATAGGGATGATAGTTCATATCGACGACCACGCGCGATACCCGACTGCAGGCGGAGTTACGGGCAGGCCAGTTCATAAATATAATAACCCTCCTTTTCTAGCTTCTCTACACCCTAACCTAATTCAATGTAGGTACCTATTGATTCCAGCCTCAGTTCCGTACCTATCTGGTACAGAACTGTTTTTAATTATTAATTAAACAGTTTTATTTAACTCGACCTGTTTGTTTGGGTCATATCTAGTAATTGAAATTTGAACCCCTTTCAGTTGTCTGATTTGTCTGATATTTGGCAGAAGTCTAGCTCTGATGACAATACAATCTAAAACTGTTTAACTGATGTTAAAAGATTTTTTCATAATTTACCTATTAGGTCGCTGGTTCTATGCAAAACGCGACCGCATTTATCAAAAGTACTTCAACAGTAGGAGATTTCGCTCATTCATTGGAACAATGTCGTAATTTTATTATAGATGGGAAAAAGTTAAAATGAGTTTTTGATATCTTAACTTTCCTTGGCGAAGTACCTATTGTTTGTGGAAAATTTATCAGAATCATTACTTCAATAGTTTTGAAGTGAGAGTCAATTTAATTAAAGTACGTTTGCTATCGAGGCTTTATACATAGTAGAAGTGGTCATAAAGCCTTGGTAAGTATTTTAAAAATTTCATTTTTTAGAGGACTGCATTCCATCAAGTGGGCCTTGTGCTTGTATGCCACCTAAGTAGTATTAAAAAAAAAGAAGACTATTATGTGAAATTACAACTGTGTTCCTGTGAAATTCTAAGTTACGCAAAAATAAAATAAATTTGATGCCCAATAGTACTGTAGTTTTCTTTTTCTAGTATTTTACCCTAGGTCTGCTTCTGTATGAAGATCGAAGTTGAAAAAACAGTATTACATCAATCATGGTTTATTATTTAACCATAAAACCTATATTGGTTTATCTTGAGCGTGTATTTTCAGTATTTTTTTTATATTTAATTATTTTGTACAAAAAATAACTTCAAAAACCTGAAAATGTTAATCTACTTTCGACGTAACTATACCAATTTCAAATTCAGAAGTACACTTTAATCAAAGTTCACATTGACCACACTTTCGAAACTTAACGGGATAATTTCGAGACAACTAATAATAATGAAATGGGACTTATCCGAATTACTTCACAAACTCACACACATATTATCAGAGAACTTCGCGTCAATGTAACTTTATCACTTTCGCAATTACACCCTTTAATAAGTTAAGTTTTCATTTAAATGAAGTTTCCTAATAAACCTGATAATAGTCCGCTTCTATTTTAGTTGTTCTCAAGTGACAGTAATATCATACTTCTGATTTGATGTGTGTTTTACGGGTATTTTGGACCCTTACAAAGATTTTTGGAGTCTAAGCTGCCTGTAAGCTGGTATATGAACTGTCATGTATAGTGCACGGCATCTAACTTGGCAAGATTTTGGAGTATTGTGGGCCCCACTACTTCAAAACCTTTTTTTTTTTTTTTTTTTTTTTTTTCGTGCGGAAATCCTCATGGATACCCACCCCGCGGCCAGCGGGGCAGGTTATGTCGGACTCTTACCGACTAAAACCGCACGCCGTCTAGGGTCTTCTGACGCCAGGGTGTAAGGTGGCCCAAAGAGCATTTCCCTCGCACCCCGGCTTGACCCGGGCCATCTCCGGATTCAAGATGGCCCCCTCGGGTTTTTTTTTTTTTTTTTTTTTTTTTTTTTTTTATACTACTTAGGTGGCAGACAAGCACACGGCCCACCTGATGGGAAGCGGTCACCGTGGCCTATGAACGTGTGCAACACTAAGGGTGTCACACACGCGCTGCCTACCCTGAAGGGAATAGGGGAGGGCTGGGAAGGAGTGGGGAGGCTAGGAAGGGATGGGAGGAGGAGGGGTAAATTGAGCTCTGGCTACCCTACTTACCGGCGGGAACACAACTCGATGGTTATTATGGCCGCGGTGTTCTGTAGGGCGGAGGTACTACCCCAGTCGGACAGCTCATTTCGGACGGGAGATACCGTCGTGTCCTACCTCCTACACACGGTTTGGGAACCGCGTGGTTCCCGTCATACCCCCGGAATAGGGGGGGGGCGCGCTTTCGCGCGCCGCCACCTCGGCCTGCTTCTGCTAGGGTGACAGGCGGCTCCACCCGTCACCCCCAGGCCAGCGCTCATGGAGGACGGAGGTCGTTAGACCTCCGACGCCTTAGGCGTCCGCGCCCGCCGCCGTTCGGGAGAGCTCTGTGCAGCCTTTCCCGAACCCTTTCCGCCGCCTCCTTCTCGAGCATCACTTGCTCGCAGAAGGAGGCGGCGGCCGACCACGCGTCCGCACTCTGCACCATCGCTGCGATCAGCACCGGCAGTGTGAGGACTCCCACCCCGAGGGCTGCCAGGAGGGCCTGTCTCGGCACCTCCCAAGCTGGACACTCGGCCAGCGTGTGCAGCCCTGAGTCCTCGCCCGCATCGCAGTGATGGCACTCGGGCGTTGGCTCCTTCCGAATCAGACACAAGTGATCCCCGAAGCACCCCTTACCAGAGATCACCTGCGTCAGCCGGTACGAGAGGCCCCCGTAAGGCCTCTCCAGCCAGTCCTCCATGACGGGTCTTACCGCCGCTATAACGGCGTGCCCCGCGCTTGGTTGCCCAAGGCGGTCCTTCCACTCCACCACGGTATCCCGGCGGAGCTGGGCGTGGACGGCCTCGATTACTCGAGGCTCCGGGTCCAGTCCCCGCTCCTGCGCCTCCTTTCGCCACCAGTATAGGCGCGAAAGGGCTCTCGCCTCCAGGTCCCACGGTGGAGTCCCGGCAAGGAGACTCGCCGCCTCGAAAGAGATCGTGCGGTACCCCCTGATGACCCTGATAGCCATAACGCGCTGCGGCGCACGCAGCGTACGCCAGTTACGGCTATTCAGGGCCTCCGCCCAGATCGGGCATCCATACAGGGCCATGGACCGCACGATCCCCGCGTAGAGCCTCCTGCAGGAGTCATCCGGCCCCCTCATGTTGGGCAACAGCCGCGCCAGAGCGTTAGCCGTGCCCTTCAATTTGGGGGCCAGCCTTCGGAGATGCACCCCGAAGTCCCATCGGCCGTCGAGCACGAGCCCCAAATATTTCATCTGGGGCTCAATGCCGATGGATATGCCTCCCACATCGATGCTGGATCCCGCCGGTGGCACGCTCCGAGGCCCATGGAAGAACAGGGCCTCGGTTTTATGCAGAGCCACCTCGAGACCCAGCTGCCGGATCCGACCCACGACTTGGGCAACCGCGGTCGTGGCCTTCAGGGTCGCTTCACTGTGAGACGCCCCGCACGCCGTCACTAGCGTGTCGTCCGCGTAACACGTGACGGCTGCCCCGTCCACGAGCTCACCGCGAAGCACCCAGTCGTAGCCGATATTCCACAGGAGCGGCCCCAAGACCGATCCCTGCGGAACACCGCACGACATCTCACGCCTGCCGAGACCGGTCATGCTCGGGTAGATGACGGCTCTCTCCGACAAATACGCCCCGACTATGCGGCGAAGGTAGAGAGGCACTTCGTGATAAACGAGCGCCTCCCTAACGCAACTCCAGGGCAAGGTGTTGAACGCGTTGGCGATGTCCAGGGACACCGCCAGCATCACCTCACCCCGGGCAACTGCATCCTTCGCCAGAGCCTTCACGCGCATGATGGCATCCACGGTGGAGCGCCTCTGCCGGAAGCCGTACTGGCCATCCGACAGGTCCGGCCCCACTCTGGAGAGGTGCTCGACGAGGCGCTTCGCAATCACTCTTTCAAAGAGCTTGCACACCTCGTCGAGCAACACTATGGGCCGGTAGGCGGACGGTGAGTCCGCCGGGCGCCCCTCCTTTCGGATGAGGACCAGCTTCCCCGTCTTCCACAGTCTCGGAAACTGGCCCCGCTCCAAACATGCGCTGAAAAGCCCTCTCAGTCGGGGCCCGAGAGCATCGTCGTCTAGAGCTAGGACCCACGCTCGGCCTGGAATGCCGTCTGGTCCCGGGGCGGTGTTCTTGGCTTTGAGCCTTCGCACCGCCAGCTCTAGTTCTACCCAAGCAACCTCGGGTACGTCGTCGTCATCCACGCTGGGCGCCACAGGCGACCGAGGCGGAGTCATTTGCGGCGGAACTTGTTCCACCGCCCTCGCTGGGAACAGGGAGCTAACCACTCCTCCGAGGAGATCTGGCTGGAGACACTGGGTCAGCGGCGGGGCCCAAGGGCGCAGCTTGCCCCGCACCATGCGATAGGGCCGCCCCCACGGGTCCCGCTCCAGCGTCTCCAACAGCTCACGGCGGGCCTCGGCTTTGGCCCGCCTTATCTCCACTCGGAGGGCCTTTCGGGCCTCCCTGTATTCCGCGTATAACTCCGCCTGTCGGGCCTCCGCATCTGCGGGGCGGCGACGCCTCCTACGGAATCGGGCCCACCGGCGGTGTGTGATCACGCAGGCTTGACGCAGCCTCGCGATCTCCATCGACCACCAGTAGACCTGACGCCTCGGATTATAGGGCGGAGCCCTAGGCATCGCCGCGTCGCAGACACGGGTCATGACCTCCCGGAACCACTCCGCTTCATCGTTTACGTCGACAGGCCTGTCCGGCGCAGGGGCCCAGGCCTGTACGATGGCGGCTTCCAGGAGGAGCTCCCGATCTAGTCGCTTAAGCGCCCAGCGTGGCGCCTGAGGAGCCGGTGTGACCGGCGCAGCGTTTGCAGGGAGGGAGACATCAAACCGAATGTATCGGTGATCCGACTTTGTCTCCTCCTCCACGACGACGCGCCAGTCCTGGACACGGTCGAACAACAAGGGGCTCGCGAACGAAAGGTCCACGATGGAACTGCCCCTCGAGGTCACGAACGTGTCCTCGGCTCCCCGATTGAGGAGAACTAGACCGGATCTGTCAGCCCAGTTCTCTAATGCCGTGCCCCTTGGGTTCGTGTACCGGGAACCCCAGGCCCGTGACCAGGCGTTGAAGTCCCCGAGCACCAGAACCGGATGGGGTTGGCAGGCTCTGACGACGACGGACAGCTGTACGAGCCATCGCTCGTACGCGTCTATACCCTCGCCTCGGCTAGGCATGTAGTATGCGGCCACGACCGCTATTTCGCCCACCAACGCCGCAACACATCCGGGTCCCCTTGCCAGAACAACAAGGGGAGGGGTGCCGGCGGCGGCGTTGTGGACCAGTGCCGCCTGCCCGTCCACGTCGGTCTCCCAAGCGGGCCCGAGAAACCGATGCGTGTACGGGTCGGCGACAGCAGCGACGTTTATGGACCACTGTGCCATGCTCTGGAGCAGAAGGTCCTGAGCATAGGCACCGTGGCCCACATTCACCTGCAGGATGCGGAGTTGAGGATCCATTATGGAACCCCCATCTCCGCATCCTGCCGCGAATTAGAGGCGGAAGGCCGGCTTCCCGGCTTCGGCTCCCCTCCGATGCAGGCCTTGCTGCCAACCCTGTGGCCAGCCGGCTTGCCCCCCGCTGCACACCTGTAACAGTGCAGCGGAGCCCCGCACTCGCCGGCTTTATGGCCGGGTTGGCCACAGCGGAAGCAACGGTCACCGATCGTCACCTCCGCCGTGCACTGCACCCCCACATGGCCAACCGCCAGGCACCTGAAGCACCTGGCCGGTCGGGCCTGCAGGAGCCGTGCCTGCACCCTCATGAAGCCTCCCACCAAGAGGCTCTTGCCATCGGCAACCTTTTGGGCCGCCGCGATAGGGCAGCCGACAACTGCTGCCCCCTGTCCACCGCGGCCAAAGCGTATCGCTCCGACCTTAACCGTGTCCGGGGAGCAGTCCCCGGCCTCCGCCACGGCGAGCCTGAGCTCTTCTGCCGTGGTGGAGTCTTCCAGGCCCGTGATGCGCACTTCTGCGCATTTGATGGGCCTGGACACTCGGACGTCGGCTGCATCCAGCGACTCCCTCAGCCTAGCCGCTAGGGCATCAGCCTTGGGGCCACTGGTTGCGCCGGGAACCTCAAGAAGCCGGGCTCCCGTCCGTGTGCTCTTGCACCGGACACCCGGGATCTCGAGCGCCTTCAGGTCAACGTTGGCCTTAACTCGGGCCAACACCTCGGCATACCCCATGCCTCTCTCCGCAGCTTCCGCCGTCAGGGTGACGACGACTGCTGCGGATCGAGGGGCACGAAGCTTCCCCGGCGCTCCTTTCGCGGCGGCGGCCACGGCACTCCTGGCCTTCTTGGCTGCCTTCTTGGCGGCATTCCGCCTCTTTTTAGCTACTCCAGCCACCTCCCATCCCCCTTCCCTTGGGGGCTGCGAGGGGGAAGCCGAAGCAGCTTTTGAGGCTGGCGCTGGGGCTGGGGCCTGGGCTGGGGACGTCTTCCCCTTACCCTTGCCCTTGCCCTTCCCTTTACCCTTTTCCTGGCCCTGAGCAGGGGGGCGAGCTGGTACCGACGGGACCGGAGCTGCAGTTGGGCGGCTCGGGCCCGCCTTTGCTGCAGCCGCATAGTTGGCCGGTGGTGCCAGAGGCGGTCGGCGGATGGAGTCCACTATGGCCTCCATCCGGCTCAACATACGCTCCTCGAGCGCCACCATATACGCCAGCCACGGTTCCTGCGGTGGAGTCGCAGGCCGTGGCTTCTCCGTCTGCTGCGCTGGAAGCTCCGGCTGCTCCGGTTGCGCCAGCTGCTTGGCCCGGGACGAACGCGTCACTCGCGCCGGCTGCACCGGTTGCGCCGACTGCACCGGCTGCTCCGGTTGCGCCAGCTGCTTGGCCCGTAACGAACGCGTCACTCGCGCCGGCTGCACCAGTTGCGCCGACTGCGCTGGTTGCTCCGGTTGCGCAGCTCGTTCGGCAGAGCTCGCCACCTCCTTTCTGAGCTCCTCGAGAGCTGCAGCCAGCCGAGCCGTCTCGCGACGGGATTCATCCAGCTGCACCGCGAGGTCCTCATTTTCCTTGGCGATGCTGACCACTGCGGACAACAACTCCTCTTGTTCAGGGCTTGGCTTGCCTCGGTATTTGCCGGATTTGGCAATCCGCACCCGAAGCCTCTCCACCAGAGCTCGGGTCTTCTCAGACCCACTCGGTACCGGCGCCGCCGGGGTGGGAGGCCTCGGCAGCGACGGTTTCCCCGCACCTTTAGGGGCTCGGGTGACTAGCCCAGCCCCTAACGCTCCTCCACGACTCCTCTGGCGTCCTGCCGACACTTTACGTGCCGGCATTGTCGCCTCGCCGTCGCTCGAGGAGGACGAGACCGACCCGGTCAGGATATTCTCCCAATCCGAGTCGGTCCCCTTGGAGGGCTTGCGCCATCGGCGCTTCCTCTCCGCTCGATCAGACCGACGGGTCTGCTTCACAGCAGATCCCGACGGGCCGCTCTTGCCGCTTCTCTCGCTTGCAGTGTCGAATTTCTCCGACACCGCCGCGGTGGGGGGCGTGACCTCCACGCCTTGGTGCTGCGCGACCTCCTCGCAGACTGTTTCGCTAGGGGGGGGGTTTTTTATTTCAATGTTCAAATCCATAAAATTCCCACGATTATGAGACGAATTACAATACGTCTCCCGGGTGACGCTCATTCCAGGAGACGGGGTAAATACTAACAGAGGGCCCCAGGTATCTGTAGGTTTTTACGACTTCGCTGTCGGGTCTTAGAGTCTTTTCCTTGACGCGGGCCGGCCAATTAAGGCAAGCCCCACGTTCCCCCAGGTCACGACTACCCGAGTGTGGCTAGCACTCAGGTCACGGTCGATCACCAGGGGGTTACGCGACGCGGGTGGGCAGCCAACCCCCCCAACACCGACGGTGGCACAGAAGCCAGTCAGCCCCTGCGCGAGCAGTGGGCCAACCCGTCCCTGATCCCAATGGATCCATTCGTGTCTCCCAAGTCCCCTCTGATGAACAGAAGGGTACCGGGAGAGACGACCGCGGGCCTTGAAGGCCCGCCATACCACGACCCCTCCTTGGGTCAGCTAGCCCTGAAAAGGGCTGTTGGGTAGCCCTGAAAAGGGCTGTTGACGTCGCCGTCTCCCATTTCCCCTCTAAAGGGGAATTGGAAGCGGCGACCGCGGACCTTGCAGGTCCGCCATACCACGACCCCCTCGTGCAATGGGGTCCGCTGATTGACGTCAGCCGTCGACGACAGACTCCCACCCTGGGGGGAACACACTGCCGCCTCCGTTCTCCAGAGTGCACCACGTGGAGGTCTCAACCTAGCACCCCACTACTTCAAAACCTTGCCAAATTAGATGCCGTTCACTATAACTTGGCAAGGTTTTGGAGTAGTGGGGCCCACAATACTCCAAAATATTGCCAAGTTAGATGCCGGGCACTATACATGACAGTTCATGTACATACATACATACAAATCAGGCCTTTCCCATTGGGGTAAACAGAGACAACATCTTTCCACTTGCTACGATCTTGGCATACTCCTTTCGCTTCTTCAACTTTCATAATATTGTTTTCTTACACGCACGCTGGTTGCAGGTACTCTTGACCTGGCCGTTTGGAAGATATGAGGTAATAAAGAATCTTACAAACATACATACATACATACAAGAGACGCGCGAAAAACATAACCCTTCTTGACAGTCGGGTAAAACAGGTAGGTATACCGGGTGGAGCCGCAAACATAAACTAGTATATTAAAAGTTTCATTAGGTGTCCGATTTCAGTTAGTGGTTTCCAAGAACTTGAATTATGAGCCAACTGTGGAATTTCAGTTATACAAACTATATCACCTAACTTCATTATACTTAGGTTCTTAAGTTTTAGTACCGAAAACTTGAGAGTGAAGCAATATTTGATACTATCTGGCTTTATTCATTTAGGTCACGAATATTCTAGAGCATTGAGATTAATTCTTGAGCTGTTGTCCTCAGTTTCCGTTACCCATGGGAAACTATTCCGATAGCTTATGTAATATTCCAGATAATAATCTATTCCTGTGCCAGATTGCAGCTGGAATCGTTAAGTCGTTAGAGCCTGATTGCGTAAGAAACATCTAAAAATCAAAATATTTTCACAAACTTTCACATTTTTATAATTAAATCCAAATTAAAACTACAATTTCAAGTAGGTAGTTGTTATACAAAATTGCAAATCGTGCAAATTTCCCGGTTTCCGGCCAATATTTTTTAACCGACTTCAAAAAAGGAGGAGGTTCTCAATTCGTATGCTATTTTTTTGTATGGTATGTTAAGCGATAGCAGCGCCAATTATGGATAGATTTTGAATTGTTTTTTTTTTGTTTGAAAGAGGCTACTTCTGAGGTGGTCCCATATCCAGGGTATCAGGATCTGATGCTGGGATCTTGGGAAAATCGAGGGGAAATCATCAAATTTACGGCAAAAAATCTGTTTTTGATGTCTCTGTACATAGTAAACCTCGTAAATAGGTACTTTTCTATTTCTGTACAGTAAAAAGTCAAAAATAAAAAATGACTACTTTTTTAGTTTGTGAAGTCGGTTCTTTAAACGTAGTTAATTCATTAAATTATGTGTAAAGTTTTTTACCTAAAGGTTTCTTTATCACAATAGTATTGCTTACAATGCGTGTCAAATTTCAAAGCTCCTAGGCCAAGATGAAAATGAAAAAATATTTCTCATGTCAACAGTTTTACAACCTTCACTATTTGTAATAGAGTTGATAATGCATCGAATAAATTCACATTTGTTAACTAGAGGGGATACTCGTACCTTCATTAGCTACCATTACGTGGAAAGGGGAAAAATTAAGGAAATCCATTAGCTTTTCCAGGAAATTTTATCCTTAGAGTCCCGTGGTATTAGTACGGTTGCTAAGTGAAGCGGAATGTTAATATTTATTTTATACTTGTTACTAGATTTACAAAAAAAATCCAAAATTATACTTTCTTAATTCGCATTAAGTCTAATTAATTGCTTAAGTACTTAATTAATTTAATGAAAAAAAAAAACCTTTTGATAAAAAAATTATAAAACAGAAAAAAAGATTTGAGCAAATATCGTGCAATATAATAATAATATAGAGGTAAATGTGAATGTTTGTAAAAATGTAAGGATGTTTGATACTCAATCGCGCTCTAGCGGCTGAACAGATCTGGCTGAAATATGATACCGGGATAGATTATTTAGTCTGGAATAACACATAGGTATTTTTTTCCAGCATTAGATTCCTATGGATCATGGAATCCGAATTTCAGCAACAGCTAGTAAATTATAGCGAAAAATTATTTTGTGTAACGAAATGGGTTTTATGAAACAAGACTAGACTAGTAAATAAAATATATGTATATAATACCCTTATGAATGACTAGCGACCCGGGACCCGGCTTCGCTCGGGTGTAAAATCCAGTTTTCTAATAAAATATATAGCCTATGACACTCACGAATGATGTGGCTTTATATTGGTGAAAGAATTTTTAAAATCGGTTCAGTAGATCCCGAGATTACCCCTTACAATTTAACAAATTTACAAACACACAAACTTTACCTCTTTGTAATATTAGTATAGATATTATATTTTTCTAAGTCAGGGAGCTAACCAGAATAATATTCATGTTAATTCTTTCTATTGGATATAAAAAGGGCAATAGATTAATTATTTAATCATTAATATACATTAGCTTAGTGGAAAAGGTTCTTAACGATAATATGAAGGTTCTCCATAATTATCTTGAGGGCCTGTGGGGGTTACCAATTCATACTTAACGAGTACAGTAGATTAACATTAATCCTTCTTATTGAAATTTAGCTGTGTCAGCTGTGTGTTGTTAATCGGTTTGATATCATATAATACACTAGCTTCCACCCGCGGTTTCGCTCGCGTGGAAGTCGGTATCGCCACCAAGTTTACTTATAGTGTGAAACTAGCAGATGCAATTCCGGGGGCATGACGGGAACACCTTGGTTCCTAAACTCGAGGGGGGCAGGGTGCGAGGGAAATGCTCTTTGGGCCACCTTACACCCTGGCGTCAGAAGAACCTAGACGGCGTGCGGTTTTAGTCGGTAAGAGTCCGACATAACCTGTCCCGCTGGCCGCGGGGTATGGGTATCCATGAGTATTTCCGCACGGAAAAAAAAAGGCCGTCGGTCACAGTTGCCTAGCATCTATGGCAATCGTTACGGGTAGAAAAGGTAAAATTATAAATGAGCTTAATTAGCTAGTACATTTTATAACGAAAGAATAAAGTAACCATGATTTACATAATTACTAAACTCGACTTAGTAACTTTTCCTTTCTTTTCTCATAATATTTTTACCATAATTTATTAGACGGTATACGGGTATATCTTTATTGAAGTACTATCCCAGCCATAGATTTCACCGAATACCCTCTTCACGCGTACAGTAGGCTCAGACGACAATTTTGTTTATCTTATACTATATAATTCAAAGTCCTGACAGGCTGATTGACTGATTGACTGATTGACTGATTGACTGATTACAACGCACAGCCTAAACCGCTGGTCGTAGAGACTTGAAATTTGTAGGGAGTGTTTGTTTTGATGCGTAGAGGTGTACTAAGAAAGGATTTTTTAAAATTCGAACCCTAAAGCCCTAAAAAGGGCTAAAAACGTGCTTTTCCCAGAACTCAAGAACGGCTGAGCAGATTTTCATGATCTATGATTTTTTGGATTTGTCTCCGCCTCGAATAGCATATAACATAATTAAAAATATATGATTCATTCAGGAAATTTAGTAATAAAAAGAAAATTAGATGTTGCAAACGTTTTTATCGCCATCTATAATAGTTGTCATAGCAACAGGAACTAAAATTGACTTCGTCTAAATTTTCATAGAGTAATATCCTTTACTTCTTTTTCCTCAAAAGTAAATAGAATATATTAATTTTTAGGGTTCTGTGCCTGATTAGGAAATTCTGTCTGTCTATCAAGACCTCTTCTTAAGAACACGTAGAGGCATCAAGTTGAATTAGATCAAAGGAATGTTGCGGATAATGCTTGGCACTAAACGAAGCGTAATATCCAAACTGTGGTCTCACCGACTAATAGGTGGCTTGACCTACCATATCCAGGCCTGCACTCATGGAGGACGGAGGTCGTTAAGTGACCTTCGGCGACGTTATTGAGCCACCTGCAGCGCAACCGGAGAGTTTTAGGAATCTGTACCTTATTTTTCGTGCGGAAATCCCTACGGATCTCTCCCATTCCCTGGCCAGTAGGGACGTAATATCGGACTTGACCAAAATCGCATTCCGTCTTGGGTCTACAGGGATTAAGGTGGCCCATGACCCTGAGCTATCCAAGGCTCACTGATGGGTGACTATTTTGGTGAGTTCCTGCATTGTGTAGGCCGGGAGACGCCCGAATGCCACTGTTGCCGGGGCTGCTCCATGGATACTTCGCCACTTCACACACAGGCAGAGCGTCCAGATTGGATAGCGTGGCGCCATGTCCTCGAATATTTTAATATTTAAGTAATTTTCTCTTTTTTTTCTTTTTGGAATGCCACCGCTTTTTTGCGAGGCATTAATGCGCTTAGAAGTGGCGGTGGAAAAGCAACGGGAGAGTCAAATCAAAGTCAAGTCAAAGTCAAAATTCATTTATTCTGTATAGACCATTTTAAGCGGCTCTTACAAAACGTCTTAATTATAAATATTTAAAACTAGAAGCAAATGGACCACCGGTTCGAAACGCGGCCCAGACCTGAGAAGACTCCGGCAAGAAACTCAGCGAGCTGTTTTTTTTTGGTCTATTTACAACAATTGTCTTACTTAGAGAGATCCAGCACTCCCCTGTGGCGATGAAGGCGCACCGGGCGGCATAGTTCGCAAAACCATCTCCGTCCTCCATAAGTGCGCGCCTAGGGTGACGGTCGGGGCTAACCGTTACCCACGTTATGTTTCCACGCGTGTTTTTTATAAAGAAAAGGGGTTTAGATTCCTAATAACACGTTGAGGTCGCCAGTGCTGGTGGCCGGAGTCTGCCAAGGTTTCTGGGATATCCTTTCTAGGACACACCAGATTCCTCGGTCACACAGGCCGATGTGTCAGTAGGAGTCCGACATACCTACCTATCTGTTGGCTCCGTTGAGGTGAAGCCCGACGGGGGTTTCGCACGAGAAAAAAGAAAGGATACTTCCCTTTGGGCTAGAATCCAGATATTTTGCAGAAAGTAAAATCTTACAGCATGAATAAAGGTAAAAGTCCTGAAATCGTAAATATTACCCACATCATCAAAAAGAATCTGTATGGCTGTCAGTCAAGACAAGAAACGTTGCAGCAAAGTTAAGTTCGTCCCTCAACCCAGTGTTATCCAGAACTCTGCGAGCACGAGCCCAATTTGCACTTGACCGGTTTTTATAATTAAATACTCTTTCTTTAGTTTCATGAACTTTTTGAATGTTAAATCAGTTTGTCAAACGTCAATGTCTGTAGCAAGATTTTAGTAATAAATTTTCGCAAAATTTTCGGAAAAATAATGTTTAACTAATTTATTTGAAATAGTGGACCAAATGTGAAAGTGCAATGCAAATATTTATCGTGTAATATAAAGGTTTATCAAAGGGCCTTTTTCCGAGTCACACATACTTTGGGGAAGCCAGCTATCTAATCCCCATAAAATCTAGAAGACAATGAAAAAGGACAATGATGGTAAATAGACTGGCTTTGGCCGCGATGCACGGTACTGTACCTTGAAGGGTTAGATAGAACTCGAGATGAAATGAATACGTTTAGCTGCAACCACTGTTTGCCAAGGAATAGACATTGAAAGTTAGTACGGACAATCCCTCTGCTTAAAAGAGACTTGGTGGCGAAAGCCAACATTCACGCGAGCGGAGCCGCGCGCGGGTAAGCTAGTATTAGTATAAAATATGATAATATCCACCACTCCCGGGACGGCCCTCGAAAGATGTCCTTGACGCGAATTTGTTGCAAACCTTTCGGTACATATGTTTTTAATGTATCTACATATAAATTTGGGAATTGAGGAGTTATGTGCTTGTGTTTACATCTTTATAATTCAAGAGTAGGTATAAAACGTGTTGATTTGCAGATTGAGCTACTTAAAGTTGTCAAAATTATTTATTAAAAAAAGGATTACATAAAGTATTATATTTTTTTACTTACTCCACCGTTTGTGTATGTGTGTGTGTGTGTTCGTTTGTGTGGTGTGTGGAATATTCTAGCTCTTCTGGATGATGAAAATCACATTTTTTTTGTTTAGTCCGCCGGATTGACTGCGCCCAGCCTGATGGTAAGCTGAGGTGGAGTCCATAAAGTAGTGGTCACCGTACCCAAGTGATGCCCTTAGAATCGTGACCCCTACCCAGACGGCCTTGACAGATGCTTTTCCACGCCCTGCTTAAAGAACACGCGACTATTATAAGAAGAAATGAATACGTGCGAAGATAATGCATTCTACTTCTTTATCGTACGACATAGTGCTTAAGCTATTATTGTCGAAAATAAATGATTTTTTACAGTATGTATTACGAGCGTTCCTTGCAGGCAAAACTAGTGGCTACTTAAATCGAAGCGTTCTATAGTAGCTTCGCTAGCAGAGCGTCTACCATGAGTTATGCACATTTTAAGCGTACTGTAATGTTTCTATAACTGTGATAGTCAACTACAGCCTGCTCTACCATATATTTTTTAGAACTAGATACGAAACAACTGCCGTGTATTAAACTGAATAAAACCGTACGGATCGTGGTAGTTTACTACAATTTGCTACCATAGGTCCACAAATTTGACATTTAATAACGAGATAAACAACAGAATACTCTAAGTGCTCGTATTGCTCTTGCTACGTCTCACTCGCACTCGCTAGGTTCTCTCGCTCGCTCTTTTTACGTATAGTTTACGAAGAGTTTACGCCATTAAACGTTAGACTCAAATGTAATATGGCGTCTTTAAGTTCTCTTAAAACAGCTGTTGTGCGAATGCAATTTATAAGCTCTAAGCCGGCTTAAGACTATGGGATTTATTAACTAATATTTTATCGCTTCTCATACATTTAGTGTGTGAACGGTCTCGTACAAAATGTATGACGAGCGATAAAATATTATAATAATATCCTCTAGATGTATGTAACCTAGTCAAAGGCCGGCTTTCACATAAATTCCTTTGCTATTTATTTGCTTTATGTTCTGTTTCAATGTGATTGGTGATTAGTGACTAGTGACGATATTAATCCTGTCAATTCTTGTCTATTTTATAATATAAAAGCAATCGATAGTAGGTACAATGGGAGCCGCCCATACAAGATTTTATTTGAGAGTGAAATGATGTGTCTATAAATAAAAAAATACAATTTGATACAGCGTGATCACCTGTTTTAGTACGTATGTACTAGAATTTCAACCTGAGAAGGCCGAGAATAATAGATATTCGGGCTAGAACATTTTGTAGGTTAGGTATGTGTCAATTTCTTTGATGAATGGAATGGTGTAGCAACATAATCTTTTATATAAGTACTAACTTTTGCCCGCATTGAAGTCGAACGACTCTCCACTTCACTCCATTCTACACTTCACTCGCCACTCCAAAAATATAGGATAAAAAGTATCCTATGTCAGTCTCCTGGTTCTCAGCTACCTCTCTACCAATTTTCAGCCAAATCGGTTCAGCCGTTCTTGAGTTATAAATAGTGTAACTAACACTTTCTTTTATATATATAGAAATAGATATGTAGGTACGTAGTTACTTACACATTATTCATCTATATAATTATTCCCAGTTTATACACCCACATTTCGCTACATAATATAAGTATATAATGTCCAATAAGTATATTATATACTTATATCTGTCGGTAAATCAGTTTTTCTTACTTGCCTATTTTGACATCTGTAATGAATTGTAAATTCTAAACTAGTAAACACATCTAACATCAACCGGTAACGGCCATCCCCCGCGCTACCCACCGTCACGTCTAGAGTTTAGGTTTCAGAGAGAGAGGCATCGAACAATATTCTTAGGTATCATTGTAGTCTAGTACCTAATAAAAGCATTATATATTTTAGGGTGCAAAAATAAACAAAACAAGATTATTTTCTAGGAAATTTATTCATCGTCTTCTCTGACAATAATTGCATCTAGGAATTCTGCCGGTTTTGTTGACGTCTGGCCCATCCCAAGTACCAGACAAGTGTCATCCATCACAATACATGACCATGACATAATATGGGTCATACGGGCGTACCTCTTTGTGTGTGTAACCAACATAGGTGGCTCACACAATCAGATGCTGCTATCTGGAAATAAAGAATACTATTTTAATTTCATCAACCCCAAGAATTACAATGCTGCATGCATTTTCCCAACATATATACCTATTTACATTTAAATGCATAACACAGATTGGCTTTTCCATGTACTAAATTATTTTTAAAGATTTTCATGGGATGTCACCATATGCATCTTCTTGTCTTTATTTCACAAGAATAATTCTTATTGTTCGGTAATGTATGTACCAAGATGGGGTTAGTAACATGAATAATTGCTTAATGGTATTTCATCCGAGTGCTTCCATGCTTAAGAAGGCATGTAAAGGTAGTCCTGGCTGTCAACAGTCCTTTAGTCAAGATTAAGGCCAATGTAGGTGATCTGGACCACTGTTAATGTTTGGTCAACGACTGCGACTCAGGCTTGGACATCAGCTGGTTGACAATCCCAACATAGAATAAAAACCAAGCCACATTAAGTATATTTCAAAGAGGACCTCGGACTCTAGCGCTATTAGCAGAGGACATAACCGAGACAAAAATGCTAAGATGATGACGATGAATTACCATAATATATTGTTGTAAAAAAATAATATAACCAACCTGTCTTGGTGCTCTTCTGCTTTCATAATATGAATCATAGACTGCTGCAGTTCAGATGGATTGTCCCTCAATATTTTATCACTTTGACATCGTAACAACCACATAAAAGACACACAGTGGTGTGGCCATGGTGTCTAAGTCCGGCTTGTGGTTCACCACTGTGAGAAGCTGCAAATTAACATTCACTCTGAACATAGCAAGATATGCTTCATATACATAATCTTCATCAGTAATCTGAAAAGCAAAGAATTGTAATGTGAAAACATAGTTCTAAAGGTTTGTATTAATCAAGCAATTTAGTTTAGGTTTACACACATAGAATCATTATACTCGTAACTCATATGTAAATGGTATCATTGAAATGAAACCACTTCTACGGATTTTATATTTGTTATTATATACAATTATAACCGATGTTTTGGCTGATTTTCAACAACCATGATCGCGGTTGTTTTCGTCTCAATGAGTAACATTCGTGTAAACTTACGATAGTACGATTCTATAATAAAACCCACTAGGTACTTACGATTAGGGAATACATCCAGCTACAAATTAAATTCGTAACTAATGTATCAAGAGTGTATCAAGTTCCAAGGCTAGATCTCAGCGCAGGTGTATTGACATATGTTGCAATATTGATTGATACATAGAATACGGATTGGTCCACCTCCCATTTTAGCAAACAATAAGTTTCTTTCAAAACAACGAGATCCACAGAATAGGGCAAGATCGGAATCCAATATACAAACAGCACAGTCACTCAGGTAACTATCTGCTCACAACAAACTTAAAAAAAACATTAATGGTGATTGAAAACACTCCCATACCAAAACACAACAACGCAAATGTCATTTGTGTCATGTCTTGTCTATTTTGATTAGAAAAATGTCAACTCGTCAATGTTGCCATAGTAAGAAATATTTTATTTACTTTGGACATGGGGCTTTTAATCATGTTCACTTGCTAGTATGTTTTTTATTTACTTGCTTAATATTATGCTCTTAAAAATATATCATTAAGTAACAACTTAATTGATTCTGTTTTTACAATTATAAATCTAAAAATAATTACAAAAGCACGATACTTTACCGCACAGTAGTAAATAAGACCATTGTTTTTCTAGGCATTCTTTAACATACGTGAGACGCTGCTGCCTGCGGCGAATCCTGCCGGGAAGGGAGTGGCCCTCTAGAGGGCTGCTCCGAGGCTCTCCACGTGTCCTTCTGAATGGCGAGCTGATTGTCCACGCGCCGACGGTTGGGTGAAAGGACGGCCACCTGTCACTCCACCGTCGGCGAAGTTGCGCGATGCTAGCCCTACCCCCCCTTTCGCGGGGTCAAGGGGGCCATCTTAAAACCGTAGATGGCCCAGGGTCAGCTAGGGTTCGAGGGATCTACCTGTTAGGTAACCTTATACCTCGGTAATTAAGAACCGAGATGGCGTGCGGTATTAGTCGGTTCAATCCCGACCCACGATGGTCACCGGGGGTGATATCCATGGGGATTTCCGCACGATAAAAAAGCGAGTACTATATTTTTAGAAGTGAAAACAATAAATACTATTTTTTTTTAAAAACAGTGGCAACCCTATAGTGTGATCGATACCGAAGCCTATACCTTGTCAAATTTAGGATGATAATAATGACAGTTCATGTCTATGAAGTATCGTATTTTTTTATACAAAATTATCATGAAGCTATAGATAAACATGGAGGCCGCACTTCCAATACCTACTTGATGCTCAGTCTGTATTTACTATCTTGCTCTCTGTGGGCCGACTTCTCGTTCTAAGTATGAGTACCTTCTAAGCAAGAAATCACCATTTAAACAAGTTTAAACACTTACGCGTGGAATTTTATATCACATCCTTGACGCCACGTAATACCGCAACCACGCACTATACAATTTTACACCATTTTTTGAGTTTAAACTTATAATTAACTTTAAATATGTTAAAAACCAAAACAATAATAAACAACCGCCATATTGTTTATTGATAGTTGACATGTAGTACCAATGTTGCCACATTTCGTACTGAATCCATAGACAATGGGAATTTAATTCACTGATTTCCTGATTCAACAACCCAATCATGCATAATAAATGGCATATAATTTTTCAATTTCCACATTAATAATCGTAGTCAAACTATAGAGTTATTTATAAATCATTTTACTTGCATTTTTTGTTAGTATGGTCTATTTCTATAATTTACTAGGAGATACTAATAAGAAGATAGCAACATTGTACAAATACACGAAAGAGAAGTCGGCCCAAAGAGAGTGAGATACAGACATGATAGGTATTTGGATCAAGCTGTTCTTCCCGGTTTGGCCTCCATGTTTATCTATAGCTTCATGATAATTTTGTATAAAAAAATACGATACTTCATAGACATGAACTGTCATTATTATCATCCTAAATTTATAATTTGTTTACCTAGCTTCATGAAAATTATACCCCTAAAATTATTGTAATACATAGACAAGCCCCGCCCACTTGTCATAGTGAAGCGTCTTGCAAGAATATAGCACAATTGACTTTACACAAATGAATCGAATGAATCGAATTCAAAATAATTTATTGAAATTATTAAGTACTTATACTACAAAAATTTTTGTGATATAATTAGCTAAATATGATACGAAACATAATTACTATACCATAAAACTTCTCTTTTGTCATCCTGAAGTAAGTTACTTAAAATAATAAAAAATAAATATTTTTGTATTTTTGTAACTATCGATTCCATATTCTATGGGATCGATAATCGAAAATCGAAAGAACCATTTTCGATTATACTATATGGGGTACCCTACTTGGAGCTGTCAAAATTATCATCCTAGATTAGACAAAGTATAAAAATGTAGTTTTTAAAATTTTTATCTGTTTGTCTGGATGTATGGATGGCCGGAATAAACTCAAAAAGTATTGCATGGATTCACTTCAAATTCGGCACGAATATTATTAAGCATATCAAAAGTTAAACTATTAAGTACCTATGAGTATAATATGGTACCTACCTATCTAACAAACTTAGGCCGGGCGCACACATCCAACTGTTGCATCGACTAAACTGTTTCGTCGAGTTGTGTATTATTCATGATTTCTACTCAACTAAATAGTTTAGTTGATGGAATTGCGCATACAATCGATTTTTATCTCCTCAAATCGATCAGTCTTTATTCAGAAATTTTAATATAGATAAAAAAAGATACTGTATACATCCTGTTACTCAGTGATAGATTAGAGATTACCTAGTGGAATATTTCATACGTTACATTCTAAGCTATAAGAGCACTCAGATAATTAAATAATTTCATTCATTGGTCCTTTTTTAAAACGCCAAGATACAAGATAGAGATACCAAAAAATCGGTAGAAATTGGCCAAAAATCGGTAATTCGGTAAATGCACGTCAAATCCGGGAGATCTATCCAGGTTTTGCCATGCTACTGGCAGTCGGGGACTCCGACCCCGACTCGGGCTTAGTCACGGATCGACTGTTTAGTCGATGGTCAATACAAAGCAATACGAATTGAGCGCTTGATCGATAGTTGTCCAACTTTTAAATCAAAAGTCAGTCGATGAAGCTTTTTGACTTTTTGTCGAACAACTATCGAGTTGACAGTATGCGCCTTTCATATATATCTTTTAAACATATTATGATACACGATGATACACAAAGACTTGTTCAACTAAAAGTTGTACCTATGTATGCGTTAGCCCTTTTTTGTTCTTCGCTTGAGAGTCTTTGAACTAGTGCGTTTAGTGAACATATTTAAAAAATATTAGTTTGGATCACTTCACTGTTGAATTTATGTCATATTCTTAAGAAATTGTAGTAAATTTTATCACAAATTTGAATGAAATTTATTTCTATACCGTTTTAAATTTATTATGTTGGAAAAATAAATAATAGCTTACCTTTTGATTCATAACTCAATGGAAGATCAAAACGTATTCGAAGGCAAACACAAACTTAGCGAAATAATGTAAGATATTATATTAAAGTCATACAAATATAACTCGTAAGTACACGGAATAAAGTCTTCTTTGGCTTAGCAATTCAGCATAGTACTTCGTTTTGTTGTTACGACCTTAGTATCGTGAATTCGATTAGTATACGAGAGTTATAAACTAACCTCTATGGTAGAGACAACATTAATCCATTAGCTTAGTCGCTTAATGACGTTACGGCCTTCGAATCTGCGAAACGAATCATGTTTCATCAAGACATAGTAGGCCTGCAGGTCTCTTAGTAGAGGAGTCGGTCACGTATTGGCTGCAATATCCGGCGCTGGCTGACTGGAAGTTGCGGGAACGTGTGCTAAAGACTTCAGTTTCGTACTGAAGACTTTAGTAAATATAAAGTGTGCAGAAATGTTATTTTGCAGGTTGTGTATGTTATAGTAGAGGAATAAGTGTCTGGTTATCGTTTTTTGTTCATATATCTCCGGTTATACTTAACAAATTGTATTCAAATATAATATTACTATTACTCTCGGGGTTAGGAGTATAGCTTTTAGATATGAATTCTAGAATATCAACACCATAAGTAATGAAATTTCCACGGTATATTTACGGGTACAAATATTTGTTATGAATGGGTATCGAACCTGCGACTTTTGACTATCTCACTGCACATTATCATTAATATAATCCGGAACAGCCCGTCACAGTATGTAGTCCTTCTCCTTTAGAATACACGAGCAAGGCTGAGATATCACCCTCACACCGTGCAAGCAATTCCATCTAGAACCTAGTGGTTTGGTGCCTCTTTTCTTTGCCGCACCATCAAGACCTAGAATTCTATACCAGCTCACGTTTTTCCTTTCTCCTATAGTCCCGGGTCCTTTAAGAGGGGCGTGAAAAAGCATTTGATGAGTCCGTCAAGTTGAGGGCCACTATTTATAGCATTTGGTGTTTGTAATGGTGACCTCCATTCCCGAGACTTTTACTTTAGCTTACTATCAGGTGAGGTGAAGTCATATTGATGTGAGCTATATAAAAAAGTAGTGCAAATCCACACAATTATAATTAAAGGTTTCATTCAATCGCAGTTAGCCACTGCACTCCGTTATTTATGAACGCGGGCTAAGTGCTCGCAGCGCTAAAAATAAGGTTTTAAACGAACGAGTGCTTGAGTGTTAAACAAATAGGTACAAAAAATAAGACTATCTAGTTTTTAGTGGCGTTATAGTTTTGCATATTAAACGCTTTTATTTAACTTGACTTGTTTGTCTGCCACCTAAGTAGTATATAAAAACTAGTAGATACATTTTATAAAAATTTAATGTTTTAAGAACAATATCTTATCAATAGATGGCGCTGTCTAAGTTTTAGACGACGAAATCACAACAAAAACTAGTAATCTATAAAATATCTCTGCCCAGTTTTTTTGCAACTATAAACACATCAATAGTAGATCAAAAAGAGAGTAACACGTCCTCCATCTGTCTCGTTACGTCTCAATATCGTAAAAAGTTGAGGAAAAACGCTTCAAATCATCCATCGATGTCACTCTATTCTAGCCCCTATAGCACAATATACAGTCAGAACATCACAATCCTTGCACGATATATTTCCATAATATATATTTTCCTTTCATCTTTGGATTATGTATTTTTGTTTCTTGAGTCAGGAATTGAGAGCTCACGGTAAACAAATGTGGCTTAACGCTGCAATTACGATCTATAATAGGCGTGTGACGTCACAAAAATTACTTACTGGGTAATTTTTGGCTCCAAAATGAAAATCTTGAAAAATTTTACACAATAAAAGTCCAATCTGGTAAATAGCTAGCTAGGTACTTACCAAAAGTATGAATTAAAAAAGTAATTTAATAAATCAAAAAATTCGACTGCGTAAAAAACTAAAAAGAAGCAACAAGCACTTATGTCCGGTGGTCTAGAAACATAACAACTGAACAGTCGGGATCCATTATTCGACAGCCAATCTAAATTTTCAATGGATCCCGACTGTTCAGTTGTTGTTTCTGGACCACCGGACGTCAGTACTTGTTTTTTTTTTTAATTTTGTATTTATATAAATATTCTACCACCAGAACACAACATGATGGTTATTATGGCCGCGGCCTTATGAAGGGCGAAGGTACCTACTGCCCCAGTTGTACTGCTCAATTCGGAGGCACCGTCGTGTCCTACCTCCATAAACTTATATCAATAACACTGATAATTTAATACAATAATACACTACAAATAAAACATAATTAAATATACCGAACTTGTATTTTGAACATCTTTCTACAGACCAAGAGGCTCTCACAAAACTCGCAAAAACTTTTTAATTGCAATTAAATCTGAACTTAGTAACTTACTTAATCGAAACTGAATTGTAATTTAACTTACGAAAGAATTCTACCATTAATGATTAATAGCTCCGTTAAATTCTAGTCTGCATATTTAATAACAGAGTCAATCAAATTTATTTTGCAATTTTTTTTTATTTACCTTTGATAAAGCGCAGTGGTAGTGTATTTGACTTCTGAGTGATGGGTCGTGGGATCTGTTGAAAATGAAACATTAAGTTTTTTTTTAATATCTACTACTTGGGTGACAGATTGGCACACGGTCCACCTGATGGGTAGTGGTCACAGTGACCTATGGACGTGTTCAACGCCAAGGTATCACACTCGCGCTGCCGTCCCTGGAGGGGGGAGTGTTGGGAAGTTTGGGAGGGGGGTTGAGGAGTATATTAGGTGATGAGGGGGGGGATTGTGAGCTCTGGCTACCCTACTTACTGCCGGGAACATAACATAATGGTTATTAACAAGTTATAAAATATTCTACTACATTCTACACGGCGCTCTCTAGACCCAAAGTAAGCATAGTTTAACAAGCTTATGTTATGGTTTCTAGAATACGGATAAATATACTTAAATACATACCTACTTAGATCAATGTAGGTAGACATATTCATGTGTAAAATATTTGCACTGAGCGAATTTTAAAATAGACGGTTTTAATTGCTGGATATCCGTCAAAATACGATTCGTCAACGCTTGTCCGGTTACAGTAATATAACAAAGTAACGTCGGAGTTAATGGCCCGTGACCAACCCTCACGGAAGACCTGTCACATTCAATTTGACCATCAGTATCGATCGCTAATGAATATTCATACGGATACATGCTCAGTACCCATGTATGCGTATTATCTTATACTATATAATTCAAAGTCCTGACAGGCTGATTGACTGATTGACTGATTGACTGATTGACTGATTACAACGCACAGCCTAAACCGCTGGTCGTAGAGACTTGAAATTTGTAGGGAGTGTTTGTTTTGATGCGTAGAGGTGTACTAAGAAAGGATTTTTTAAAATTCGAACCCTAAAGCCCTAAAAAGGGCTAAAAACGTGCTTTTCCCAGAACTCAAGAACGGCTGAGCAGATTTTCATGATCTATGATTTTTTGGATTTGTCTCCGCCTCGAATAGCATATAACATAATTAAAAATATATGATTCATTCAGGAAATTTAGTAATAAAAAGAAAATTAGATGTTGCAAACGTTTTTATCGCCATCTATAATAGTTGTCATAGCAACAGGAACTAAAATTGACTTCGTCTAAATTTTCATAGAGTAATATCCTTTACTTCTTTTTCCTCAAAAGTAAATAGAATATATTAATTTTTAGGGTTCTGTGCCTGATTAGGAAATTCTGTCTGTCTATCAAGACCTCTTCTTAAGAACACGTAGAGGCATCAAGTTGAATTAGATCAAAGGAATGTTGCGGATAATGCTTGGCACTAAACGAAGCGTAATATCCAAACTGTGGTCTCACCGACTAATAGGTGGCTTGACCTACCATATCCAGGCCTGCACTCATGGAGGACGGAGGTCGTTAAGTGACCTTCGGCGACGTTATTGAGCCACCTGCAGCGCAACCGGAGAGTTTTAGGAATCTGTACCTTATTTTTCGTGCGGAAATCCCTACGGATCTCTCCCATTCCCTGGCCAGTAGGGACGTAATATCGGACTTGACCAAAATCGCATTCCGTCTTGGGTCTACAGGGATTAAGGTGGCCCATGACCCTGAGCTATCCAAGGCTCACTGATGGGTGACTATTTTGGTGAGTTCCTGCATTGTGTAGGCCGGGAGACGCCCGAATGCCACTGTTGCCGGGGCTGCTCCATGGATACTTCGCCACTTCACACACAGGCAGAGCGTCCAGATTGGATAGCGTGGCGCCATGTCCTCGAATATTTTAATATTTAAGTAATTTTCTCTTTTTTTTCTTTTTGGAATGCCACCGCTTTTTTGCGAGGCATTAATGCGCTTAGAAGTGGCGGTGGAAAAGCAACGGGAGAGTCAAATCAAAGTCAAGTCAAAGTCAAAATTCATTTATTCTGTATAGACCATTTTAAGCGGCTCTTACAAAACGTCTTAATTATAAATATTTAAAACTAGAAGCAAATGGACCACCGGTTCGAAACGCGGCCCAGACCTGAGAAGACTCCGGCAAGAAACTCAGCGAGCTGTTTTTTTTTGGTCTATTTACAACAATTGTCTTACTTAGAGAGATCCAGCACTCCCCTGTGGCGATGAAGGCGCACCGGGCGGCATAGTTCGCAAAACCATCTCCGTCCTCCATAAGTGCGCGCCTAGGGTGACGGTCGGGGCTAACCGTTACCCACGTTATGTTTCCACGCGTGTTTTTTATAAAGAAAAGGGGTTTAGATTCCTAATAACACGTTGAGGTCGCCAGTGCTGGTGGCCGGAGTCTGCCAAGGTTTCTGGGATATCCTTTCTAGGACACACCAGATTCCTCGGTCACACAGGCCGATGTGTCAGTAGGAGTCCGACATACCTACCTATCTGTTGGCTCCGTTGAGGTGAAGCCCGACGGGGGTTTCGCACGAGAAAAAAGAAAGGATACTTCCCTTTGGGCTAGAATCCAGATATTTTGCAGAAAGTAAAATCTTACAGCATGAATAAAGGTAAAAGTCCTGAAATCGTAAATATTACCCACATCATCAAAAAGAATCTGTATGGCTGTCAGTCAAGACAAGAAACGTTGCAGCAAAGTTAAGTTCGTCCCTCAACCCAGTGTTATCCAGAACTCTGCGAGCACGAGCCCAATTTGCACTTGACCGGTTTTTATAATTAAATACTCTTTCTTTAGTTTCATGAACTTTTTGAATGTTAAATCAGTTTGTCAAACGTCAATGTCTGTAGCAAGATTTTAGTAATAAATTTTCGCAAAATTTTCGGAAAAATAATGTTTAACTAATTTATTTGAAATAGTGGACCAAATGTGAAAGTGCAATGCAAATATTTATCGTGTAATATAAAGGTTTATCAAAGGGCCTTTTTCCGAGTCACACATACTTTGGGGAAGCCAGCTATCTAATCCCCATAAAATCTAGAAGACAATGAAAAAGGACAATGATGGTAAATAGACTGGCTTTGGCCGCGATGCACGGTACTGTACCTTGAAGGGTTAGATAGAACTCGAGATGAAATGAATACGTTTAGCTGCAACCACTGTTTGCCAAGGAATAGACATTGAAAGTTAGTACGGACAATCCCTCTGCTTAAAAGAGACTTGGTGGCGAAAGCCAACATTCACGCGAGCGGAGCCGCGCGCGGGTAAGCTAGTCTATACATATAATAAAAAATGGTAGGAAAGTCAAAACTGTACATTGAATATTTTTTGAAGAATACTTGGGGTGTGATCTACAATCGATACCGAAGCCAAAAATATAGTTTTTAGAATTTTTGTCTATTTGTCTGTTTGTCTGTTTATCTGTTTGTCTGTATGTATGTCCGGGATAAACTCAAAAAGTACTGCATGGATTTACTTCAAATTTGGCAAGAATATTATTAGGAAGTCGGGTCAACACATAGGCTACTTATTATCACGCTCTCACCTAAGGGGAACGAGCAGTGAACGTTTATATCTTCAACGCATTCTGTAACAACGTGTAATCTAAACATGCATATTAGAATGGTGTTATTATGTTAAACATGCTATAAGCTAGCTTTACACTATAAGTAACTTGACCGATAAATTATACAATAAAAAACAAACTTAATTTTGCGGTTCAATCCGTAGACCCGATTACTGCACCAACCGCAAATAATAAGTTTGTCGTAGGTTACGTCAATAAAACAGTAGAGAGGTAAATTCTGTACATTGAAATATTTACAAAATAACTATTCGGGGATGATTGGTGATCAATACCAATGGTAAAAATTCAATCAGTATTTTTTATGTCTTTCTGTCTGTCTGTCTATCTGTGCACGCATGGGTAAAAAACTACTGTAGGGATTTTGATCAAACTTGGTACGATTTATTATAGTTCATACTTCTGAACAACATAATAATATCAACCCATTTATGTCTCACTGCTGGGCACAGGTCTCCTCTCCTACAACGACGGAGCTAAGAGGGTTTAGACCTTAATCCACACACGCTGGCCTAATGGGATTTGGTGGATCGAATATGTCCATAGAATTTCTTCTAGGACATGTGGGTTTCTTCACGATGTTTTTCCTTTACCGCCAGCAGATGGTAAATCATGTGATTAGCACATATAAATTCCACAAAGTGAAATTCACATTGGTACTATCCGGCCAGATTCAAACTCGATACCTCTGAGCAGAGGCCGCGTCCTTATCCATTCAGCTACCATCACTTACAGGACAACATATAGGCTACTTTTTATACACCGGGGTGCGAGGGAAATGCTCTAATAGGCCCCCTAACGGAAATTCTCATGGATACCCACCCCGCGGTCAGCGGGGCAGGTTGTGTCGGACTTTTACCGACTAAAACCGCACGCCATCTAGGGTCTTCTGACGCCAGGGTGTAAGGGGGCCAACGTTCTGGCGCGGCTGTTGCCTAACATGAGGGGGCCGGATGACTCCCGCAGGAGGCTCTACGCGGGGATCGTGTGGTACATGGCCTTTTACGGCGGCGTGCCCGATCTGGGCGGAGGCCCTGAATAGCCGTAACAGGTGTATGTACATACATTGGGAGCGCCGCAGCGCGTTATGCCTATAACTGGCCGCAGGGTAGGTATCCATAAGGATTTCCGCACGGAAAAAAGGCTATTTTTTAATATAAGTTGATACCCGCGACTCCGCTCCCGCGTCAAGGTTTAAGGTAGGTCATTATTTTTTGGTTATATTTCCAGTTCTACTTAGCCAATTACAACCGAACATAGGGTAAATTTTAAGTCTAAGCAAGAACTTTCTAATAAAAAAAACCTCATCAAAATACATTTAGTAGTTTTTACGTCCATCGCGATTATCGGCTTTTGATGGGGTCTTTTTATTAGGAAGGTATTGGTTAGACGAGTGGAGTGAAGAGTAGAGTGGAGAGTGGAGAGTGGAGGAGTGAGTGGCGTGGAGAGTTGTTCTATTAAAATAGACTTGGTGGCGATACCGACCTCCACGCGGGCGAAGCCGCGGGCGGAAGCTAGTCCATAATAATATTATAAATGCCAAAGTAACTTTATATGACTGTCTGTTACGCTTTTACGCCTGAACCGCTGAACCGATTTTGATGAAATTTGGTATAGGGGTAGATTAGATAAGACCTCGAGACATAGGCTATGTTTGGTCGCGATAACCGACATCCACGCGGGCGAAGCCGCGGGCAAAAGTTAGTGTGTAATAATTCTGCAAGTAAATTATATGTTATGAAGGTTTCAACGAAGGTATACTACTCAGTGGTAGGACACGACGGTATCTCCCGTCCGAAATGAGCTGTCCGTCTGGGGTAGTACCTCCACCCTACAGGATACCGCGGTCATAATAACCATCGTGTTGTGGTTAATAGGGTAGCCAGAGCTCACTGTGCGCCTCCTCCCCCACCCTTTCTAGCCACCCCGCCCTTTCCCAGCTCTCCCCCCTTCCCTTCAGGGTAGGCAGCGACACCCTTAGTGTTGCACACATTCATAGGCCACGGTGACAGCTTCCCATCAGGTGGGCCGTGTGCTTGTCTGCCACCTACGTAGTATAAAAAAAAATCCAAGTCCACCTGCCTCCCTCCCCATTCCGGAGGTAAGATGGAGACAACTTGAAAATCGCTATGAAGATGATGACAGAATATTTACTGAAAAACTTATAGGTACAGACAAACCTACAGAAAAATAAATCGGATAACTTTATCTACTTATTTATAATAATACTAGCTTCCTTGGCGGAAGCTTGGCGGTTCGCCCGCGTGGAGGTCGGTATCGCCACCAAGTTTACTTATAGTGTGAAGCTAGCTTATAGCATGGTTTTAACATAATACCTAACAACATTCAAATAATATGAGTTGTTAGATTACACGTTGTTACAGAAAGCGTTAAAGAAATGCAGGTTCACTGCACACGTTCCCCGTCGGTGATAGCGTGATAATATGTAGCCGATGTGTTGACCCGACTTCTTTATAATATTCGTGCCTAATTTAAAGTAAATCCATGCAGTACTTTTTGAGTTTATCCCGGGCATACAGACAAACAGACAAGCTGAATAAAAATTCTAAAAATTATATTTTTGGCTTCGGTATCGATTGTACATCACACCCCAAGTATTCTTTTCAAAAAATATTCAATGTACAGTTTTGACTTTCCTATCATTTTATTATATGTATAGATACTTCCCATTATACTTGAAACCTTAAAAAAATGCACTAGATATATTATAAAATATATTTGACAGTACACTTCTCAAATATAAATACGAACGAGAAAATGGAAGCACATTTTACTCGGGTACGCACAGAGTACCGATAAGGGATATCATGGGGATATCATTCGGCCGTTTCGATCGGCGGCACCGTCAAAAAATGAGTTGTGAAAGACTTACCCATGATCCTTGGAGCCTAATAAATGATAAAACTACTCTCTGGTACTGATAGGTCATCGACCCGAGTCGAATCTGATAAAAGACAAAAAATATTCTATCCTATACTACAAAATATTGTAAGCGTGAAAGTTTTTTTTTATGTTGGACACGTCAACATGACTTCACCTCGTCTGATGGAAAGCTAAAGGCAAAGTCTCAGGATCGGGGGTCACCACTACATACGCCGATAGTGCTACAGTACAGGCCCTCAGCTTGACGGCCTCATCAATATAATAGCAGCAAGGAAACACATGCGCTGGTAAAGAATTCCAAGTCCTTATGGCGCCGCAGAGAAAAGAGGCACTGAACCGCTTGGTTCTTGATGGAATGCTTTGGTTTTTATGTATGAATAAATGGATGATTACTAATTATTTAGATTGAAAAAAATATTTAGAATGGAATTTGTCCCCACGACAGAAGGAAAAAAAAGAATTTCAGATCTAAATCATTGAAATATATTAGCTTACTAATTGCTTCAAAATTTCATGAGAAAATAATTAATTTTTGTTATTCTACTACGCGATAAAAGCTGATTGAATCTGATTAAAATTTAGCACAGTGATAGATTTTGATCTAGCATGGCACAGTAAATAGGCACCTAGTTCCTACTGTTACGTCATTAAGCAGATTTTTTCAAAATGACCAAATTTTTTTTACAAAATTATTTACATAATATGACAAACTGCGCGATACAGAAAGCCTAATCTAATTTACATGAAACATTCAAATTCGAATAAAATGTATTTACGACATAAAGCCGTCATTTATATCCAATTTAAATCCAGTAATTGTTTTTTTATTTGCCCACTAGAGTCGCTGGAAGTTTTACCCACCAGTTTAAGACCACGTATAAAATCCTACAAAGGATTACTGCGGTCAATTATATAATTCAGAAGCTTCATGTGGTCTATGAAACAAATTGAAACCTTACCTGTGGACCGATTCAGTAACACCACGTTTAAAAAACGCGTGATTTCAATTCGATTCGACGGAAAAACTTTTTTAGTGCGGAAATGTCCACATGATAGAAAACCCTGAAAATATTTTTTTTTATTTCATAAGATCTGTCAAAATCTTACCTTCAGCTTACCATCAGGCGAGGTGAAGCCATGTAGACGTGTCTAATATAAAAAAAACGTAGTATTTATCGTACGTATGAGGTTCTTAACCCTTCAAAATCACTAATTATAGTTTGGTTCATATTCAATTAGACTCTGTGACTCATTATGCCTGATAAAGGCGTTAAGTAATAAGCTCTGAAAACAAATTGTATGAACAACTTTGTACACTTAGTGGCAATAAATAATTTGAATTTGAATTAGATTTGGAAAATTTAATTTTACAAGCGTTCATAAGTTTCTAAATCGCTTGTTTAAAAAACACAATTTTACTGAATCATGCTCCTGAAAAGGGTTTTCCGCAAGTCGTATCGGCCCTTCCCAGAGGGGGAGTATTCCCAGTTCCCACGTTTGTATTTCATCTGGTGTTTTGTACGAACTTTTTGTTCTAATTTCCATTACGGGGGATTTTTGTCCCAGAGGGAAGAGTGGAGCAATTAGTATATTGGTATTGTTTTGTTGTCCTTTGAACATTTTCAATTAAATTTCGTGTTGTCTTTATATTATATTATTATCGTTTATTATGTTAACTCAGTATCCTGTAAACAGTATCTTTATTCTACTAATATTATAAAAGTTAAAATTTGTTCGTTATTGATGTTTTTCCTCTTTCATGCAAAAACAACTAAACAGATCTAAATAAAATCTCTGTGCCTTGGATTATGAAGATAGATTATGGTCTAGAATAATACATAGGTTATTTTTTATCCTCGTAATAGGTTCCTGTGGGTACCTACTTGGAACGAGATCGGAATTTAAACCAGACGGAGGCGGGTAACAGTTAGTTTCCAATATTTATAGAAACATACGAAGCCTACAGAAATAAGACTTGATACCTACCGTCTCAATAAAAAAAAAAGTATAAATAAAAATAAATAATCATTATACGAACGCAAATCCCGGTAGCATCCAAAGCTTGCACTTTAAAACTAGGAATTGACTTTCCTACATTTTTTTTGTTTTTTTTTTACAGAGGCACCAAGTGCTTTCGACCCCCAACCAAGAAATGATAGTCACTGTGCCCTCTGCTAGTCAGAGGGACAAGTGGAGAGCCTCGGAGCAGCCCTCTAGAAGGCCACTCCTTACTTGGCTGGATTTGCCGCAGGCAGCAGCGTCTCCCGTGGCGAGTGGGAGGCGCTGCTCGCCTCCGTTGCTCGCACCCAGGTTACTAGAGCCCTGAAGATCTAGATAGGGGTCCCTAAAGCATCATTTTACAAAACGTGTTTAGTTTATATCTCAAAGTAAACAACATCACTATAATCATATCATTTTTACGTTTCAACCATACATACAAATTTGTATTTTCACATCGCTTCACGCCATTTCAGTGGCAAGGCTGAAAGTAAAAGTTTACTGGTTATAATATCAACACCCTCTTTCTATTATAGTGTAGGGATGGGCATAAAATGCCTTCTTGGGCACTTCAGGGGTTATTCGAAATTGAGTAGGCTAAAAATATGTTCTGTAAACTATTTTCAGGAAAGAGTGGACAGATTTACACGCACGATATACAAGGTCACAGTACAGTTGCTATGGGCTGCTAAAAGCCTAGTTTTTTTTATGTAGTCTTATCTGTTACCTAAGTGGTACAAAAAAGTGGTAAAAAAAACAAATTTTGACGGATTATCAATCAATCAATCAATTCGCCTATTGCAGTCCACTGCTAGACATATCACCCAATGTACGCCATTGTACTCGATCCTCCACGATGCCGCTTCATCCAAAATGGAATGAATATGTCTATTTGCATTGGTCTGGGTATTTCTTTGCCCCATAGAGCATGATAAGCCTCCTCCATCTTGCGCATCTATTTTGGCACTATTGGTGTTTGCAATGGTGACTCCCATTCTAGAGACTTTGCCTCAGCTTACCATCAGGCGAGGTGAAATCATGTTGACGTGACCGAAATAAAAAAAAAAAAAATCTAATTCATCCCAGCTACCCTTTTCAGGTCGTCTCTCCATCGCGCTGGGGGGTGACTTTAGTTCTTTGGCGGATGACCTCATTACGAATTTTATCCATCAAAGAAACTCCAAGAATAGCTCGCTCTATAGTCGCCAAAAAAAAATCCCATCAAGATGTGTTCAGTAGTTTTTCTATACCATTTTCCATATAGTTGATATGCTCGCGTTTTACCACAATCTCACCTGATGGTAACTGATGATGGAGCACGCTTGCCGGAAACACAAGACTCCGGCAGGACATTCCAATCTTTAGCAGTATTCATACCTAATGAACGTATTACTGAAGCGATTCGTGCGTATGAGCGGCATTTCTACCATAATAACGATGGCGTATCGCCGTACGTCTAATCGTTCGGTGATGGAAAGGGCTAGTATTTTTTTTATATCAGTCACATCAATATGGCTTCATCTCGCCTGATGGTAAGCTAAAGGTAAAGTCTCTGGAATAGGAGTCACTAATACAAACACAACGGTGGCTCTCAGCTTGACGGCCTCAACAAATGCTTTTTCACGTCCCGCTTAAAGGACCCAGAACTGAAGGAGGAAGGCAACACGTGAGCTGGTAAAGTATGGTTAGCCATCACCATTTTTGTGACACAGTCAAGTCCTGTCCATATTTATAGGTTCATAGTCATGACGTCATAATGACGAAATAAAACGCCCATTCGCAAACACGTGTTCAATTATTCATAGACACATGTATCTCGCTTTACACATCATTTTTCTTTGACGTCGCTTTTCGCTACTGAAGGTAAGATGTGTTTTACGCGGCACACGTAATGTTAAGCTCGAATGTGCGATAATGTATGACTGTCAGTCCCGCACATGTTTCCTCGACGGAGTTATCTTATATTTTATTTAAATATCTTTACTTAGACGAAATTATGGCGCGAACGTGTTGCAAATTTCCATGATATTATTAATTTCAATTAAGAACTTTTGTAAGAAATGTATTTTGTTTGATGTCGTGTGTGAGTCGTGTAAGAGTCGTTGTTTTAGAGTTTTTGGTAATAGGTTTATAATTACTTTTAGGGTTGGTTAGAAATATTATACTTGTACTGATACCGGCACGTAAATTGGCCCGACGCGTCATATGCGTAAAGGTCAATTTTTAGGTCCCCTTTGAGGTATGAGCGGGTCGCGGGAGACGCGGTTGCGCCGTCGCGGTCATATGATTGGTCCTTCAAGTGACGTCACTTGACGGGCCAATCAGATGTCTCCGAGAGACGTCTTGTAGCGAATCAACATTCCGTTCGTTCGTACTTTGAATCATTTGATTGGCTCAAAGTGCACGATGCGCGAACTACTCCAAAACCTGGCCAAGCTACGTGTCTGTACTGTTTGTATGATTGATGATGTATTTTTTACCACCTTCATGTGTGTTTGTATGATAGACTAGCTGCTGCACGTGTCGAATTCCGTTTTTTATACCACTTAGGTGGCAGACAAGCACACGACCCACCTGATGGAAGCGGTTGGTTGATGGACGTGTTTCTACTCCCCATGGGATAAGAAGTAGCCTATGTATTATTCCAGACTTTAATCTATCCCTGTGCCAAATTTTGGCCAGATCTATTCAACTTTAGAGAGTAATTAAAAACCATTCAATTTCAAACATCTTCACAAACTTTCACATAATATTATATTAGTAGGAAGTAGACTAGAAATGAACAAACCTAAAAATAAACATAAAATACTAAACTACTATAAAAGGTATGAAAAAGAAAGAAATATCTCGTGAAGCATGTGAATTCATATCATCTCTGCCTACCCCGTCCCTGAACATAAAAGCACGTTAGTATAAATGTTGTCATTTTGGCACAGGCTTAATTTCAAGAGCATTATGTTCAACGACACATAATCGTTGCATTGCATTTGCAATAATTCTTTAATTTGGTCAGCGTAAACTCTACGAGGTCGACCCCGGCTTGCCTGCCCAAAGTGCCTTATATATTTGGTGTGTCAGTCGCTCAGTATTTATACCTAAAATTAACATAACATAACATAAACTCACGCCTATATCCCCGAAAAATAAAAAAACATAGAAAAAATTAGAGCTCACTGTACCCCTCCTCCTCCCACCTCCCTTCCTAGCCTCCCCGCCCCTTTCCAGCCCTCCCTGCTTCCCTTCTGGGTAGCGCGTGTGTGACCTTAGTGTTGCACACGTTCATAGGCCACGGTGACCGCTTCCCATCAGGTGGGCCGTGTGCTTGTCTGCCACCTAAGTAGTTTAAAAAAAAACAAGAAAAATAAAAACCAAAATATATATTTTGAGTGAAAATGAGACACATAACCTGACAAACATATATTCACTATTTGTCTCTTGTGGTAACAAAACCCGCAAATTTCCATCATCAAAATTAAGCTCCATGTCATTTGCCGGTTACGGCAACTGCCGTCGTTTACGTGTCAAATATAGCTATGATGGCGTGGCCGCGTGACATTTTCATTTTATACCGGTTTTAACGTCTATGAAACAGCGAGCTTAATTAGGCACAATGTTTCCATTCGGATATCATTTGTAGGAGTTATTTGAGTGCAGGGGCCTTACTCTGAAAATCGAACATGAACGTTTCGGATCGAACGAAAACGGACCATTTGTCAAACAACGACAGCGAAAACGTCAAATGTATTTTGGGAGTAGGAGGTGTACTGATAACGATCGACAACCTCAATGTCAAACGATCGAAGACGGATCCGAAATCCGAAACGAAACACTTTCGGGGTAAATGGTCAAAACGTCAACGGATACGAATATTTTCGTTTTTCGGAGTAAGGCCCCTGGAGCTAATACATTACATTAATACACTTTGAGATGGAAATTCCGATTGACGTCCTTTTCACCCGACTGGCGAAGAAAGGAGGGTAATGTTTTTTCGTGCTGGAATTCCAGCGGATACCACCCTGCCGCAGGTTGGTTATGTCAGATTTGAACTGATTAATCCGCACGCCATCTCAGATCTACAAACACCGGGTATAACATCCAAAAAGCATTTCCTTTGCACCTCGATTGACACAGGACTACCTCCGGCTTCCAGTTACTACCCCCACGAGGAATTTTATAACAAGCGACTGGTAAGTCTAGGGGCAAGTAACAGAGATAATAAATGAGACTGCTTTACACGAGCACTGCTTTTGTATTGTGAGTAGAATTTTAAACGGATTATGGCTTAGTTAACTACTTGAGGTAGGACACGACAGTATCTCCCGTCAGGAATGAGCTGTCCGACTGTGGTAGTACCTCCGCCCTACAGAACACCGCGGCCATAATAACCATCGTGTTGTGTTCCCGCCGGTAAGTAGGGTAGCCGATTCTGAGGTCCGTTTATTGTTTTGTATTGGTATATCGACTTGACTGGGAGTGACCATGCCATTTGACCTTCTTACCTCAAGAGCCTACACTGGAGTCTCATCCATCAGGTTTACAGGTACTTTATTAATATCTACATATTCATAAAGGAGTCGATGTAATGTTTTTTTTTTTTTTTATTGATAATAGGCTCGCGTTTGACCACGATCTCACCTGTTGGTAAATGATGATGTGGTCGACGGTGGAGCACGCTTGCCTAGAAGAAACCTATTCACTCTAGACTTGTTGTTTTAAACACATCTAAACCCTCAAATGCCAAAAGATAAAACCTCACATAATATTATTGAAAAGTAAGTGAGTCACAATCGGAACGCCTTTTACAAGTTCTTGCGAAAGCTGTGAGATGTTACTAACGTCACTTTTTATCTACAATCTCGCTGTGAATCAGTCCAAACGAATAAACTTTTCAAAGAATTTGGTGAATTTTATTGAGAAGTAAAACATATTAAATGTTTGAATATAATATCTTGCGCATACTAACATTCAAAACTAGTTGATGCCCGTGGCTTTTTTTAAATTGTTAAGCATGAGTTACGAGTTAGTTAGGTACAGTCAGCATCAAAAACAATTATGCGTGCGCATTTGTTGTCTCATTTGGGATGTTACTATAATAAAATTATTTACGGTGTTTTTTTTTTAATCATGATAGGCTTACGTTTGACCTGAATCTCACCTGATGGTAAGTGACGATGTGGTCTACGATGAATCACGCTTGCCTAGAAGGAACCTATTCACTCGTGACTTGAAAACTCCCAGGTTATAGCTTTCCGGAAACACAGACTCAGGCAAGGAATTCCACTCCTTAGCTGTACGCACGATGAACGTGTCAGCAAAGCGATTTGAATGAACCTATCTATGACACTATATTTTATATACGTCTCGTCATTTTGAACGACTATAATTTTGACAACAATAAGAAAACTTTGTTTGTACCCATATTATTGACTGTTTGGTTGTATCTATTTATTTGAGCATCCTGTGTGTAACTATGTATTTGTCGCTGACTGTCTAAAAATAGTACCGCTATATCTTGCAACATTATCTAGAAGTTTACTCAAACTTAGTATGATTAAAATACAAAGTAACTACTTAAATATGGGAAGAAAACTTGTTAGTTAGGGACCTGAGTAGATAATTACATCTGAAAACTAATTACCTTCTAAGAGGTTACTAAGACTTGACGGCAGTACTCGGGGCAGCTACCTGGGTATATAACCTATACAAGAAGAACCACTAACTCCCATTTATTTTAGCTTGTTGACCTAATTTATGAGAGTTTATGACAATCACTCACTTTCATAATTATTATGTAACTAGCGACCCGCCCCGGCTTCGCACGGGTGCAATGCTGATACTAAATTAAATACACTACAGAAAAACTATGAACGTTGCCGCGTTGTATATAAAAACATAGCGGCCTCCCCGCACTGCCCCGTCCGACCTGTACCGCCCGCCGCAAACGCAAATTTTAAATTTGTAATATCTCCGAAAATATTTGTTTAATTTACATGCTGTAAGGAACCATATTGATCTATATTAATTGCACACTGTATTTAAGGTACTTAATTCGATAAGGATTAATGCCGTATTGCTTAAAATAGCTTCGTAAATAAGCCATTTTTTCACGTAAAAAGTAAACAATAAAAATGGTTAATGTGGGTTATCCCTAAAAGATAAACATATACCATCGCGGACTTTTTTGTAGACCTTTTTATAGTGTACAATACTGTAGTACATTAATTTGATCTAACTCGTAGGGTTTAGGCAGCGTTTTTGCTAAATTGCTAAATAAGCCCAAAAAAATAGGTTAAATTTTACGACATCACGTTACAAACCTCTAAAATTAGCAATGTTGCCTTAGTATATGATGCATGTGTTATACATATAAACCTTCCTCTTGAATCACTCTATCTATTGGAAAAAACCGCATCAAAATCCGTTGCGTAGTTTTAAAGATTTAAGCGCACATAGGGATATAGGGACAGAAAAGGCGACTTTGTTAAACGCTTTTATTTAACTCAGGGTGTTTGTTTGGGTCAAATCTAGTAATTGAAAATACACCCCCTTCCTGCGGACGGATTGTTCTGGAATTTGGCACATATGTTTGGGTTAGGTGACAATACATGATATTGTATTTTGTATTATTGTAAATTCAAGATGGCCGCCGCTACAAAATGGCGGCTTATGTATTTTTCCACTACCACCTCAATATGGATATCAAATGAAAGGGCTTGACTATACCTACGGCACGATATAATGGCCGGTTTGACGTTTGTCCGCTCATGAAGTTTCGTATTAATTATTGTGACATTTTGAAAGAGCAAATTGCTGTTCTTTATTGTCAATAGTGACGTACAGTAAGTCATAAAATTTTATCGAATGTAGGTATAATTTTAGGACACAATATTTATTTATTACATTGATTTCTGAATTATATAATGTATATTAGTGTCCCACGATCATTTATTTTTTATTTTTATAAGATTATAATTACCTATTGGTGTACTTATTTCACACAACTCGGTATTTGTTTTTCGAAATTCAATTTCTTTAAATAAAATCTATATAATCGACACTAGGACCACTGGCAAGCCCAATAATACCTCCGGCAAACTTACGTCAAAACAAATCATTTTCGACTTGACGTTGCTTCGAAAAGTACAAACTAGGAGTGCAGTGCGATTGCGATATAGTTTAGACCTCCTCGCCTGATGGTAAGCTAAATGGTAAATCTCGCCTGATGGTAAAGTCTCAGGAAGGGGTCCCCATTACATACACTAACAGTGATAATTATAATGGTAGCCCTCAACTTACTCTGTTTACGCCTTTTGTTGTGGATTTCGTCGATATGGCCGAACATACGCAGAGCTGAGTTCTAAACAGTCAGGCACGTGTGTTCGTTATAGGTACGCCTTCGTAACATTTCGATCGTGAATCTCAAAATGGAAGGTCAATTTTACCTATAACTGTTAGACGAATAGCTAAATAATAACTAAAGAAAAATCTGGCGAGACTGGCACAGAAGAAAATAAACTTCACACACACAGAAAAAAACGAGCCAAACCAGTCGAAGACATGTACAGTGTAGCTACTATTTACGGAAGGAGTATCCAACAAGAAAAAAGCTAGTGCAATCACTGAAGGAAGTTGGATGAATATATACTCATTTTCATTCCTAATTCCAATATTCAGTTCGTTCAAATGTATTAAGTAGGTAAAAATTTATATTTTTTTACTAAAGTTTTTGAATCAGGTACTTAGGTAAGTACTGCTTGCAATAAAAACTTATTTGATTTGATTATATTTTTATCGAGAGTAAATTGACATTTCCATCACTATTGTAATATGTCAAACCGGCCATCATATCGTGCTGCTACTGTTGACGTTTCATTTCGAACGAGCGGTTGTCTCCAGGATTTTTGAATCTCGGCCGGCGGTCATCTCTCTCGCACACTGCCTAAAATTGCCATGATACGTTAAAATTTCCCAATCCAAACCTGTCAAAGTCAAATTTACGCAAAGGCTGAGTTCTTCGGAGCTTCATTTTGATTCTAGTTGAGCTTTATGAAAATTCACAGAACACCGTACATATCAATTATTATTAATTGAGTAATATTTATAGAAATTAATAAAAAAATTGACACATATTCGCTTCTTAGATTGTGGGTGACAGCCATTTTAATAAAGAAGCAACACTGTTTACCAAAAATTCGTAAGGTGACCAACCATCCAAATTTTGCGGGATAGTCTCCTACTAGAAGCTCCTGCATTGCAATAAATACATAGCATAGTCCCACAAAACGTCAAATGCTTTCCGCACGTTTACAATATCCATCATAATATATTACAATATTAACTGTAGAGAGGTCAATTCTATACATCCATACTAAATTATTATAAATGCGAAAGTAACTCGGTCTGTCTGTCTGTTACCCTTTCACGCCTGAACCGCTAAACTGATTTTGATGAAACTTGGTATAGGAGTAGATTAGACCTAGATAATGAACATAGGCTATGTTTGGTTGCGATAACCGACATCCACGTGGGCGGAGCCGCGGGCAGCAGCTAGTTGAATATATTTAAAAAATAACTACATATTGGGAAATAATTAGTGATCGATACTAATGCAAAAAATGCAATCAGTATTTTTTTGTCTTTCTGTCTGTCTATCTGTATGTGCACGCATGGATGAAAAACTACTGGAGGGATTTTGATCAAACTTGATACGATTAATAGTTCATACTTCTGGGCAACATATAGGCTACTTTTTATACAAGCTGATATACCCATGGCTTCACCCGCGCTTCGTTTTTAGGTCGTTTTTGGTCATATCTCCGGTTGTACTTAACCAATTGCAAGCAAACATACGATAAATTTTGAGTCTAAGTAAGACCTTTCTAATAAAAATTCGTTCAGTACTTTTTACGTCCATTGCTAGGAAGCTGGTCATATTAAGTATATAATTTCAACTTTGACGCTTATTATTTATTGCTTTCTAGACATAACCTATACCTACTCAAGTAGGTATTAAGTTATCGTTTCTAAAAACCACTACACTTTTTTATTTGTTCACGACTGTACATACTTAGACCACGGTAGTATAAACTTACTGTATACAGGTTGACTCAAAATATTATTATATATTTATTATTCTTCACATACAGACAGATAGAAAGACAAAAAATTTACTGTTTGCATTTTTTGCATTAGTATCGATCACCAATCATCCCCCAATAGCTATTTTGTAAATTTATATATGCAAAGAACAGAATTGACCTCTCTACAGTTTTATTATAAGTATAGATCATGTATTTGTCTTATTTTGTTCCTTAAATTTACGAAAGAAAGTATAATAATGGGACAGGGATTCACCTGACGATTTTTAAAATTCACATTATCTTTCAAGTCCGTATCGATTCATTCGTTTTAATCGACCTTTTTTAACAGGTCACCTCATTATGAATATAAAACTGACAAACGTCAAATGTTACCTATTAATGTGACGCTACTATAGGAAACACCCTTTTGTTGCTACTCTGTCGCATTGGGTTTGCCTGTAATGACACTGTATGTATAAAATAAATAAATACATAATCCTTCATTTAATGTCAATAATTTATTTTGTTATTACATGCTTACATAAGTAAGTCTCAATTAATAAATAAATAAGTTACAAAATTACTGTTACAAAATACCATTTATTTTCATGAGCATAGACGTAAACTACATCATATATCCCAACCTTGCAATTAAACATGGTCACCGCAAAGAAAGGTACGCAACCCAACCAACTAGATGGAGACACTGCAATGTATGGCCTTGCAGTATCCATTACTTTTAATATTCTTGAGTAGAACATAATTCATTGTGAAAAAAAAAAGAAAATCCAATATGGCCGCCAGCAAAAAGGCAAGTTATATATTTTTCACAAGCCTTCCAATATGGGTACCAAATAAAAGATCGGGTGTGATAGAACTTTAGTTTTATGAAATCCAAGATGGCCGCCGCTACAAAATGGCGGCTTACGTATTTTTCCACCACTACCGCAATATGGATATCAAACGAAAGGGCTTGACTTGTAGAATATAATTCACTGTGAAAAAAAAGAAAATCCAATATGGCCGCCAGCAAAGGGGCAAGTTACCTAGGTACATATTTTTTCACAACCCTTTCGATATGGGTATCAAGTAAAAGATCTGGTCTGGTGGAACTGTAGTTTTATGAAATCCAAGATGGCCGCCGCTACAAAATGGCGGCTTACGTATATTTCCACAACTACCGCATTATGGATATCAAATGAAAGGGCTTGACTAATAGAATATAGTTCTCTGTGAAAAAAAGAAAATCCAATATGGCCGCCAACAAAAGGGCAGGTTACATTTTTCGCAACCTTGCGATATGGGCATCAAATAGAAAATCTTGACAAGGACAATATTATTATTAGTACTATGCAAAAATGTTTATCTAATATGGCCGCTAACAATTACGAATTAAGTATATATTTCTTCACACCCGAAGGGGGTATGGTAAACATGGGTATCAAATGAAAGGGCTTGACTAGTGGAATACTTTAAGAAGGCAATATATTAATGAGGGCCCCAACAAGACCCTCGGAGCCCGAGCCAACCTCACATGCTGATTGATGGACAAGGCTCTAGGTTAGGAGGCGTAGGTTTTCCTCTCTGGGTTGGGTAATCTGACGATAGTCGTCCCCACTAACGCCATCCAATATAATAATAGCCAATCTTTTAACGACACATAAAATTATAAATATTGTCACGGAGAGGGCATCGCCGCATAACGGTGCGTAGAAGCTTCACCCGACTTCTGTGATAAGTGAGTTAGGGCTCCCATACCTAGAGCGGATACCTATAGCTAAAAACACAATACCCTATACGAAAACAATCGCCATTTGGCAACATGGAACATTGTCACGATCGGTCGTGCGCGGGAGTTAACCGAAGTACTTTTCAGGCAGAGGGTTGCCGTGGCGTTCCAGCACGATACTTGGTGAAAGGAAAATTAAACCCCGGTTCATTGGGGGCGGCTATCACTTGATCTACACAGGTGCATCTACTTAGTGGAGAGAATGGAGTAACTATGTCCGGATATCCGACATTTTGAGGGTGACACGCTATAGCGAAAGGATTATCATATGGTCGTGCGATGCTTATGGGATGGGAGAGATTCAGGTAACTATTCTAGGCTCGACAAAACCAACTCTCGGCGTCTCTAATGATGGACACAAGTGCGGTGAGGCTAGTGGCGCTCTTATTACCACGAGCTGTTGCACAAGTAGCATAAAGTGCAACTACGCATCTCCTTTCTCATCAAGGCATTATGCCACTGGTAACACCAGGAAAATGCAGAATGCTCTTTGCCGCATGAAAGTGACCGATTCCCATCAAGTGAACCACGTGCTTGTCTGTCACCTAAGTGGTATAAAAAAAGAGTTGGAAAGCTGGCGGAGCCGATGAAGTTCCCATCGAGGCCTGGAAACCGTGATGTGGGCATCCTTACCTCTTCAACCGCTTACTTCTCACTAGGAAGGTCCCAAGAAAATGGAGGCTAAATATCCTTACTCCAGTCTTTAAAGATAAAGAGGTCGGGGCAACCAACTACCGCGGCGCAAAGCACGCGCTGGCATACACAGACAGGGCCTGATGTGTGCAACGTGTGAACTAAGGCGCTTGAACGGTGGGCTCAAGCTAAATTTGACGAAGGCTGAGTACCTATTTGGTGATGAACTCAACAGCGAGTGGCGAGTGTGAAGACCAAGTTAAGTATTTGGGTTCTGTATGTCAAGCGACTGCGGATTGATTGCAACATTAAGATGCAAAGGCTAAGCAACGTGAGATGAGTGTTGTTATCTGCAACCCCAAAACTGCGGGTATGTTGAAGAGGCAGGTTTATAAAATAATCAATAGGCCTGTGGCGGCTGTGAAGCGTAGGCTTTGCTAGAGCAATATATGCATTAGCCGTGTGTCACGCAGATGAATATGCTGTGGAGGATGTGTGGAGTCACACGTAAAGTTCGCATGAGGAACGCCTGTATCTGCGGTAGTCTCTATGTCCGTGAGACCGTCCGGAAAACAGAAAAGTGAACCTCGGGCTCCAAGGTGTAGAGTGTGTAGACCTCAGTTGCAATCGAGACGCAACGCTGAGATACTGATGATGGCAATATAATAGAATACCTATTTTACGCAATGACAACTGAAAAGATTAACACGAATAAAAACTAAAAACTTAAAAATAAGTTAAGTAAAAAAAGTTTTTAAGTTAAACGCTTTTATGTACTAAAAGCTACAAAATAATTTGGTAGGTCGTAGATACCAGTCATCCCACCACTCTCTTCATAAATATAGGGCATTAATCAGACAAAAAAAAATAAAAACGTTGGGCGTTTTGCATATTCTACCCAAGTTACACTACGCCCAACGTTTTTATTTTTTTTGTCTGATTAATGCCCTATATTTATGAAGAGAGTGGTGGGATGACTGGTATCTACGACCTACCAAATTATTTTGTAGCTTTTAGTGCATAAAAGCGTTTAACTTAAAAACTTTTTTTACTTAACTTATTTTATACTATGTAGTGATGACTATCTATCTATCTATACATATAATAAAATGGTAGGAAAGTCAAAACTGTACATTGAATATCTTTTTAAAAGAATACTTGTAGTGTGATCTACAATCGATACCGAAGCCAAAAATATAGTTTTTATAATTTTTGTCTGTTATGTACGGGATTAACTCAAAAAGTGCTACATGGATTTGCTTCAAATTTGGCACGAATATTGTTAAGAAATCTGGTTACCATTTACAGGCTACATATTATCACGCTATTAGCTGCGGGGAACGAGCAGTGAACCTTTAAGTGCTGGGCGTAAAAAGTACTGGGTCCGTAGCCAAGTGGCAAAAGTCTAAATCGCTATCTAATAGAATAGATTAGGTCGACCAATCACACTCCAGCTCGTGATTCCGTCGCGGCGCGCGCATCGTACGCCGGCGACGAACTTGAATGTGATTGGTCGACCTAATCGTTTCTATTCCGTAGCGATTTACGCTATGACACTTGTCTACGGGGGCTGACCGGTTTTTGATGCAATTTTTTTTATTAGAAAGGTCTTGGTTAGATTCAAAAACTTACGCATATGTGATCATAATCGGCTGACCGGAGATATAGTAAACAAAATCAAGTTGTTGCCAGATTTGAAAACTTAAATTACTGTTTGTTTCCTAAGTAAAAAAAATATATATAAATAATTATACACACTACCATCACAGAATCGTCCCAAAAATCACCACAACCCGCAAAATATTTAAAAACAAAAGAAAAACTTGAAAAAATACAACAGTACTTGTGAAGGTAATACCGTTTAAATGCGATGCTTCAGACAGCCAGTGTGGTCCGGAATAACTCGCTTGTGGACAGACCGACAGAATTACTTTTATTCTTAAGAGCTCTTCGTCTAGCTTATAAGATTTTATTTGCTTTTCAACGGAACCTTTTAAAGTAAGAAATGTTTAAGTCTATAATCTGCTAAGGATTTCACTTTTATTATAACAATATTTAAGAGTTTCAGTATTTGATATAATTCGAACGACCTCCGTGTTATTGCTCTACCGCGTTTGAGTGCTACGCGGCGGTCGCGGGTTCAATTTCCGCTTAGTCCAATTTTTTTATATATTGACCCCGCCTGATGGTAAGCTGAGGTGGAGTCCAAAAAGTAGTGATCACCATTCCCAAGGCATGCCCTTAGAATGGTGACCTCTACCCAGACGGGCTTGACAGATGCCTTTTCACGCCCCGCTTAAAGAACCCGGGACTATAAGAAGAACGGAACACGTGCCGCCCACCTGTATAATGTTTTTTTTTTCTGTGGATAAGACCGTCTATTGTACACTTATAGTTACAAGTACAAAATTGCTGCCTTGGAAGATGGGTAGGCCCTTGGTGTGGGACGCAACGTGCGTCGACACCCTTGCGCCTTCACACCTTCCAAGCACAGCAAGCTGTGCCGGCGCTGCTGCTGCATCTGCAGAAAACCTCAAACGGCGTAAATACTCCAACTTAGTTGGTGATTACATTTTTGAGCCGTTTGGGGTTGAGACGCTGGGGTCATGGGGTCCAAGTGCCCGCCTTGTCTACAAAGACTTGGCGAAGCGGCTGATCGACGCCACAGGTGACCAGAAGGCTGGACTCTATCTTGCACAGAGAATCAGCATTGCCATTCAGCGTGGCAATGCTGCCAGCCTTCTGGGCACATTACCAGTCAGCGATGATGCGGAGGAATTTTTTGACGCCATGTAAATATTTATTTTGTTTAGTGTTTAGTTTTTAGTTTTTATTTTAATGTCAATATTATTAAATTTCATTGTATTTTTATCATACTTAATAAAGTACAAAATACTAAAGCCTACCGTATAAAAGTGTTTCTAAAAATATATCTTTACCTCTACTACAAAAAAATAAGCTGCCAACCTCTGTGACATCAAAAAGAGCTCGACAAGAATTTGCGTCTTATCTAAGCTTCAGTGAAACGATTTAAGCCTCTGTAGTACCTATGATTCAAGATATATTTTTACATTGTAGACGAAATCGTATCACATACATATTTTAAGCCATTATATCCTCCCAAAGGCCAAAGGTTAGTTGGAGCCCACAAAAGTTCAACCAGTCTAACTTGGAACTTCGATATCGCCATTGGTCATAATGACCATTGGTTGTGGAGGTCAGATGGCTGTCGCTCCACGGAAAATATCGAAGTTCAGCCGCATCACAGTTAGACTGGAAAGTCGACCCCAACTGAGTTGGGAAAAAGGCTCAGAGAATGATGATGATATCCTCCCAAAGGCGTAAATAGGAGCGTACTAACACCCGGTTTTGCCAACTATGCAGGTTTTTTACCAATCAATACTTTCACTTACTCCATACATACTCAATACAATATAAAATAATATCGCTACTTTTTTAATACTACGTAGGTGGCAGATAAGCACACGGCCCATCTGATGGGAAGCGGTCACCGTGGCCTATGGACGTATGCAACACCAGTGGGGCGAGCATGAATTTTCTTTCGTATCGGGTTCGTAACGTATGTGACAAAATTGTATGAAATTTGTACAGCGTCCCTATCGTGCGTAAAAGGAACTGTACAAATCTCATATAACTTCTATCGCACACGTTACGAACTCGATACGAAAGAAAATTCGTGCTCGCCCCACAGGGGTCTCACACACGCGCTGTCTACCCTAAAGGAAAGGGGGAGGGGGCTAGGAAGGGGTAAAATTGTAAAGTGTGTGTGTGTATTGTGTCTGTACATTGGAGATATAAAAAAAAAAGGTTTTGTCATATCATGAACTTTTCTGTATACAAGAAATTTGTCGTGATGTATAAAAAGCTAAAAACTTACTGTAAGCGTATCGGGTCGGAAGTTCGACGGGTATCGTTCCTTGTATAGTTTACAGCATCTAACGTGGCCACATTTTGGAGTAGTGTGGACCCAACTACTCCAAAACTTGCCAAGTTAGATGCTGTACACTATACTTGTTTGTGGTAAAATGCGTCGCCTAGAAATAAGTATAGTGTACAGCATCTAACTTGGCAAGGTTTTGAATTAGTGGAGTCCACACTACTCCAAAATGTGGCCACGTTAGATGATGTACACTTTAATTCAATGGACGACAAACAACACACTGATGACCAGTGTCAAACAAGACACTGAATAAAGTCAACGTTCGTCTGCAATCTCCGTGATTACTCGCCGGACTCACAGTACTAGGAGGTCATAAATACAGTGAAGTTTGACACAAATATAATGAAACTGTCGCAACGATAAATGAACGTTATTTTGTGTTTCTGAGGTTTATGTTTTCTAAAGAACGCGAAGGGAAAGAATGAATAAAATAAATAACGTGTTGTGTTACACACTCATAAGAAAGACGCTTATAAAGGTCACCTGAAAGAGATTGCTTCCAGTGATAGGCCACACAGGCCTTCTTCGTGAAATATTTCTGTTAATATTACTTCCAAACTTTATTGAAATCTGGTACATTATACGTATTTATTGGTTACTTATAGGTGAAATAAAACGTTATTCACATTGTATTTTTGCTATAGATTGTATTATGTAATCCGTAATAATTGTTTAACTGTTTAAATCTTAAAAAAAAGCAATATTTTTTTAAAATAAATATTCTACGAAATTTTACATAGCGCTCTCTAGACCTAAACTAAGTATTTGTCTTATGGGTTCTACAACGCGGATAAACATACTTATATACCTTTTATTTGTAAATACATACATTATACATAGAAATTGTATAATAATTGTAAGAAACACTTTACATTTAGGAGCATTTTTTTATACAACTAAGATGGCAGATAGGGACACGGCCCACCTGATGGTAAGCGTTCACTATGGCCTATAGATGTGTGCAACCACACTCGCGCTGCTGACCCTTTATAAATTGTAGACGCTAGGGAAAACATTCCACATGAACCAAATACAAAATAATTTTAGTGGCATTTACACTTGCCCTTCAAATTCACCGCAAATAATATGCGAGTAATACCATTTTCCAATAACATAAAGATTTCGATGCCGATGGAGTTTATACTCAGATATTTCTGCGTGAGTTCACAAAATTGTGTTGAACACTAAAAAAAGTGATAAATGACATCGGTCGGATTTAAATCAGACACGGGTACTGTGAGCCGAATGAATTAGGGGCCAGGATATACCTGAATTTATGGATTTGTCATCGAAAGTTCAAAGTTCATGTCTAAAAATATAATTCCGTTTTCGAGGTTTCATCCAATTTTAGGTTGATTGTTCAATCATGGCAAACATACTATTATTAATCTTGTTGGCAGTCTAAAAATTGGAAATCTCTCAATTGGAAATCCGTTTTCTTTTAATATTTTTTTACATTTCATATAGATAGATTAGCGAATTGGCAAACGGCCCCTCAGCACGATGGATGGACGACCCTGAAAAAGCTGGCTGGGATAGACTGGATCCGCAAGGAGGAGGATCGGGTGCTATGACGTACATTGGGAGAGGCCTATGTTCAGCAGTGGACTACAATAGACAAATTGATTGATAGATAGGAAGATTATGAAGTTCTCACAATGTAACTGTCATAATCAAGTTTGGATTTAAATTTTCAAATGTTATCCACTAAATATGGTTTATGAAATTTGGAATTTACGTTCAGTTTTTAATATTACTTGAGCTTTCTCTGCCATGAAATTGGAATCAGTTATCACTTCTAGCAACAGAGATCACTGAATTTTTTTTATACTACGTAGGTGGCAGACAAACGCACTGCTCACCTGTTGGGAAGCGGTCACCGTGGCCACATTCACGCTGCCAACCTTCGTAGGCGAGGGTGGTTGAAGAGTTTGGGTGGGGTTAGAGGGGAGGATTGGGGACATAGGAGGGGGATTGTGAGCTCTGGTTACCCTACTTACCGGCAGGAACACAACACGATGGTTACTATGGCCGCGGTTTTCTGTAGGGTGGAGGTACTACTCCAGTCGGACTGCTCAGTTCAGACGGGAGATACCGTCGTGTCCTATTGTCCTGTATTAAAACTAATGAAGCCTGTTTTCCTATTCATCTCACTTCTTACAAAAGGATCTACGTTACTTAAGTCACGGTACGGTGCCACAAACGCATCTGGCTTGATTAATCGGCGAGTTCCAGATAAAGTTTGACTGTCTTGCAAACTGCATCGAAGTTAATCCGAAGTGTATTGGAGAAGTTGAGAATGTGGTTTAATATAATATCATACTTCTCAAGTGTAGTGATTTTGTTAGAAATAGAATTAATTAGATTCATCATCTTTAACTATCTCGAAAGTTAGCCTTAAAATTGTGCATCCAAAAATACATCATTACGTTTTGATTTATTTGAGACAGATTTGAGATAATATTTTGATAGTACCTAATATTGTTGCGTTTTGGTTCGCACACTATATAATAATATGTATCTTTTGCATATAGTGATCCAAATCACCATTCAGTTCTTTTTGAATGTGGTGATTACAATGTTGCCTACAACTGCTGCAGTTCTTAATACACTAACATTTTGTCAAGTATTTTTTTGTGTTGTTGTAATAGTACCTATTATGGTATCACACAGGTTTGTGGATGAACAAATGCTTATACTTGAGACTCTCTCACATAATATATAGGCTCCATAAAAGAATAAAATGAAATAAAATGTAGTTTACGTCATAACACAGAGGTATTGGCAATATCGGTACATATACCATAAAATAATTTCCTACAAGGAAAAAATCACAACCAATTGGATGCGAATAATTATTTCATTCCTATCATTTTCATTGATCATTTTATTGCTCTCATATTTATAATAAACTAGCTGTTGCCCGCGGATCCGCCCACGTGGATGTCGAAATCCGTTTCAAAAACTATCCTATCTCTCAAGTTGGATCGAACTGCACATGGTGTGCGAATTTTATTATAATCGGTCAAGTGGTTTAGGAGTCCATTGAGGACAAACATTGTGACACGAGATTTATATATATTTGTTTTATTTATATATATATTAAGATTCTATGAAAAATTCTGTGATGTGAGGGCAGTATAGTAAATACTAGAAACTCTTTGCAAATAATATATTCGCACAAATAATTCCGTACTGCAGAATTTTATCCTGTATAATCTGGATTATCGCAGTTTTCAATTATAATGAAATGTTTGTGTTTCTGATTGCTGCAAATGTCTATTTTAATTACTCCAGTACTAATTTTAGAATTATCTCTGTTCAGTTTAGCCACATTGTTGACGTAAATACATTTTAATAGTTTTAATTTACTTCCTTATTAAGTGTTAATAAGTGAAAATACGGAAAACTTAAGGAAAAATAAATCGGTGGATACATTGTTTGTTATGTCTGTGGCGTAGGGGTAGTGAACGCGGCCGCTGCGCAGGAGGCGCGGGTTCGACCGGAAAAAAATTGCCATACTTTATGGTAAAACTAATTAATTACTAGCATTTAAAGGTTAAATAATACCACAGGGGTGAAGTATGCCATGAGTGAAGCCACGGGACACAGCTAGTAAAGAAAGTTCAAATACGTATCATTATAACCTAAACTAAGTCAGGATGTAATACTATCATGTAATATAACAGATATAGCGGTGGTTAATCCGGTTCGTTCCAGTTATTACTAGACCGATATTACTGGCACAAAGCCGCTTGAACTGGTTATATTAAATTAACATGCGTACGCCGCGCTGGAGATAGAAGGGCGGAGATTGTTACCTCCGCAAATTGATGGTGCTTTAATTCAATTTGTGAGTTAAAAGAATAAGGAAGGAAAAAGAATTTGCGCTTCGAATTTGTTGTTTCCCTAATGGTAAGTAAAGTTAACCTACAAAATCTGCTGATTCTGATGGAATATTTTTTTTTACTATTATGTGATAATAAGGAGTCATTTTTTTATTTTGGGTTACCAAGGCTTTTGAGATGATAATTAACCTAATCTTCCTACCATCCTAGTAATTTTTGTGTACATATATGTTTGGATATTTGTTACTTAATTGCGCTTAAACAGCTGATTTTTTATACTGCGCGAAAATCCCTACGGATACAGACCGCGAGGGCAATAATGTCGGACTTGAACTGACTAAAACCGCACGTCGTCTATGGTGTTGAAACGCTGGGGTAAAAGGATTTTCCTTGCACCCGGTCTGCCCAACAATGAGGTGGGTTTGCCGGAATGGAACCGACTAAAAATGCACGGTATTCCGTTACATTGGCTTGCCTGGCCGGGAAATCAGAATCCGGTGTATCCTATCATTTAGATTTCTCATAGTATGGTCGGTTTAATAGTTTCAATATTGTCATTATTAAAGGATAATAATAAAACTGCATATTATTGTAATCGTTTTTATTAATGACATTAAGACATTTCAATTTATTCTGTACATTATACAATGTATTTTATAATATTTGGCGTACTTCCAGCGATTTGAAGAAAACATTATACGCTCTCAAGACTAACGTAAATTTTTAAGTAATTAAAATTAATAATAAAATTTTGAACATTTATATATTATTATAAATTTATAGTCTTGACAAAGTCAGATTTAAACTAATTACAATTTTTTTTAAGTACGGGAATAGAAAAATTCACAGTATCTATATAAATAGTTCAAATACAACTAAATAAGTATTCACGATTAACTATAATAATCTATTAAATTCATTTTAATTGATAAAATATACAAATACACTGACATCGTAAAAAAATACACAAAAGTAATTAAATCACATGAATAAATTAATTAAATAAATTAATTTAAACCAAAAGCAGTGATACTTAGCAGATTCACAAATACTATTAACATAAATTAAATTAAACATACAATTTATTAACCACAACACAGCCATCTAGAATACTAATTATATTTGCACACCCTGTTTCAATCGATTTATTAAGGCATATTCATATAAAATCGCTGGAGCACGCCGACTCATTTAAAATTGACAACATTTATGCAAAATATGAAAACGTCAATAAATAATTATTATTTAAACAATATTAACGTGATTTGTAGCTTATTAACAAATTGGCACGTTCACTTATTTTATATTTACAAATAAAATATACAACGTTCGTTATCGCACTGCATGTGTTTATAGAATAGTGCAGTGTAGAAAGCTCACTTTAATGCAGTTAGCAAAATTAATTGCAGGTTTTTTTATTAATTGCAATTTAACCTACTTTCTTATATCCAACTAGCTGTTGCCCGCGGCTCTGCCCGCGTGGATGTCGGTTATGATTTTCCCGCTTTTCTGTTGAAATTTTTCCAGAATTTTCTTTGCTATAAACCTCACAGAGCCCGAGACCTTTCCAACGAATGCAAAACCATGGAAATCGTTTCGTGCTTTCTGGAGTTATAGCGTCGAGAAGGAAAACCCGACTTATTTTTATATAGTAGATTAATGTTTTTAAACTTTAATTTGGGTTTTTTTAAAAACCTACTAATATTTTGATATTATTAATGAATAATTGTTAATATTTAAATAAAGATTAACATGACTATTGAGTCTTATTTTCTTTTTTTGTTATAAATAAATTTAAATAAAATCAAATTTCAATTTTATAATGTGTTTCAAAACAGCCATAAATATAAGAACCCATTTCAAGTTATCTTTCTACCATGCACTGTGTTAACTTCGAAGTCGTTATGTGGCCATCTTACATCGGGTTGTGGTTGCGATAAATGTCTTCGCAACCCTAATGGTAGTTCGAAATTCAAGCAATATAACTCAACCACAAACGACAAAGTATTTATCATATATCCGTCAGACGACCGCAAACGACTTAGTTTTGGTTAAACATAGTTCCTCGATAACGTATCTTCATTCCTATATTATATAGAAATTAATGTATGAATGAAAGAAAACATCAGAGATAGTTTGGTAAAGTTGCAATTTGATTAGTCCTTTACGCTTTTAGTCAAGTATCGAAAACGCGTAATGGAATTCGTTGCAGAAAATTCTCTAAAGTATTTTTTTTTTCATCTTTGATGTAAATCTAGTTTATTTACAATTAAATTGTACAGAGGTGACTCAGAGTCGAAATGGTTTTACAAAGGCCAACGCTGCTTTCGCTATGTCACGTTCGGAAACACGCTCGCTTCTAAAAGTTGCAAGGTTTGTAAGCGTGATTGCTGCACAGAAACTGGCAATAAGAATTTATATGCTAGAAAGATTTTAAATTTAAGTGTGGATTACCTTTTATGTTTTTTTTATTGATTGCGTTCAAAGAGAATTTCCTATTCAAAATAGTGCCATACGTTTTTATTCAAATAGATTTTGAGAGTTCACGTAGTTAAGTAGGTACCTAAATTCTTTCAGAATATTGCTACCTTATTTTAGCAGTTTCAAATTTAAAAAGTGATTTCTTTATTTTATGATACTTATTGTAACCTATGTTAAATACTTCTTTATTCATTCCAATATACAATCACGCCTTTGTCCCTGGAGGGCCTAACCCTCTAGGGACAAAGGCGTGATCTCCAGGGAGAAAGCGAATTGACACAAATATTCAACCAATTTTTGTATTCGGTATTTAAGTTGTCCTTATTTATCTTGAAATCTACCATTTCTTTAACACATTCAAGTAAATTGGGGCTGAAATTCTTGAGTGATTTGGTAGGTACGAGAATTGATAGGTTATTATGAATGGTAAAGATATAAACGTTGAGTGCACCTTAGCGCAAGATATATTTTTACAAAAAATCATTACAATTTGTAAAATGAATCTTACTAGAAAGACTTCTTGTTTTGTCGTCAAGTTATCATAGGTACTTATAGAACCTGTCAAACTTAAGGCAATGCTCAAAATACCTACTGTATAATACCTTAAAAACCAAAAACTACTATATTTAATGCTGAAAGCTAAGGGAAGGGTTAAGATATCTGATGGTTTCCTTAGAGGTAATCGGTCAAACGATGTCGGAGTTTTATCGATCTCAAAAAAGTAAGTTATAAAACGCTGAATGAACTAAACGTTGTAAATGACATTTAAAATGAAAGCAGTGTTAGCCTCGAAAATAATACGTACATAACAATATTGAGCAAAGGACATGATATATTTATATAATTTATCTAATTTAGAATGAGTGATTGCGTGCTCATATAAATGTATTTTGTCGTGTGTTTCCTTAGCCTCACCAAAATATATTATTTCTTTACATAATAACATCGTATTTCACAGCAGAATATAAGTGATTTATATTGTTTATTTTTTATAAGTTTTGCTTTGTGTGGATTTGTATACAGACTTCGGAAATTTTTATACGTTCATGAAGTTACACTAAACAATATCTTTTAATTACGTAGTTTCAAAATTTTCTATCTAATCGTATGTAATTACTTGTTACGACTAACTGACTGACTGATCAACTGATTCATTGACGTAAAGCTTAAACCACTGGACAAGAAAACGTGAAAAATTTTAGATGCTACGTAAGTTGTGGACATCCACTAAGAAGGGATTTTTGGAAATTTCACTCCTAAGGCGGCAAAATTATTTTCCCGGCCAACATTTTCAAAGCTTAAATTTTACATATCTGCTTCTGGTTTTGTTTTGGTTTGATAAATGAACATGTGTATCAGCGTTTTTCAAAATTTTACTAAAAGAGTAAAATAGGGTTGGAAATTTACGTGAATTTATTGCCGGGTGAAGCAGGGTCTTGGGCTGCTAAATCTTATAAAGTATTCATGTTTTTAACATGATAGACAAGACTGTAATGAAAGGCAAACGTAGCTTAAAAAAGTTCAAACATAAGTTGAAACAGAATTTTTAATCAATACCTACTTTGAATTTGTGGTTTAAATTTTAGTCAATAGGTGCTTTAAATTGTGGTTTTTTCATATACGTCCATAACGTTTAATGCGATATAGATTACGTGATAAGAGTTCAAATAATACTCGTTTTGTAACAATTTTTTTAATCTTGGAATTTTTAGTGCAGTATTTAATTGTTCTACAAAATTCTGCATTCTTTTTCTCATTCTAATCTCATTCTAAGAATGAAACTATATTTAATTTTTTTTTATCAAAATAAATACTGTTATTAGTGTTAGTCAGTGTTATTTATTTATTTAATTGCACTGTATGCAAAAAAACGAAGTATATGTAAAAATAAAATTTTGTTTCAAATTAAAGTGCAGCTTCCTCCAACTGTTAAAATCCACACAAGGCAAGCTCTCAACTATCCCGTTAGTTCAGAATATAATTATGCTAACACTCACTGATATCAATTTGTTCAGGGTTCAGTTCACATGAGTCACTAAACACTTGCACTTTACTTAACTAGCGAAGGCACTTGTCTTCTTATTAAAAACAACAACGTCCATAAAGTTGCTTCTAGACGAATTCGAGAACTGCTACTCGCTACGGCATCTGTAAGAGAATTGAAGGGTTAAAATTTCATTCTATAACTTTTTTTCTATAAGTTTATGAGGTTTATTAGTGCCCGGTTAATGGCAATAGGCTCGCCACCTATTACATTGGGACCTAAACATTAACTGGCGAAATGTGGGTGCTAGTACCTCTGCCTACCCCTTCGGGGATATAGGCGTGAGTTTAGTATATATGTAACTTTTTTTTCAGCTATCTGAAGTAACAATCCTGTCATATTCATCAAATGATAGAACCTGGAAAAACAGACAGACAGTTTACGTCCATCGAGGATAATGCACCTTTGAAATAATGAAATAATTTTGCCAATAAGTGAATTGGTTTCAAAGATAACTCCAGATATAATTATGAAGACACTGGGTGCGGGCCGGAACCTCCACGTGGTGCACCCGGGCAAGGGCAATAAGAAGAGGTTGGGGGAGGAGGGGTACATTGAGCTCTAGCAACCCTAATTACCGGCGTGAACACAACACGATGGTTATTATGGCCGCGGTCTTCTGTAGAGCGGAGGTACTACCCCAGTCGGACTGCTCATTCCAGACGGGAGATACCGTCGTGTCCTACCTGATGGCGCGAGGGATATGCCTATTGGGTAATCTTACACCCAGGTAATTAAGACCCGAGACGGCGTGTGGTTTTAGTCGGTTTGATCCCGACATAACCACCCCCGATAGCCGACGGGAGTGGTATCCATGGGGATTTCCGCACGATAAAACAAGATATATTATTATTATTATTTATTATTTATTTATTTATATATATATATTTTTTTATATAAGACACGTCAAAATGACTTTACCTCGCCTGATGGTAAGCTAAAGGCAAAGTCTCAGGACTGGGGTCACCACCACATACACCGGTAGTGCTACAGTGGCGGCTCTCAGCTTGACGGCCTCATCAAATGCTTTTTCATGCCCCGCTTAAGGCCCCGGGACTATAGGAGGAAGGGAACACATGCGCTGGTAAAGAATTCCAAGTCTATGGTGCGGCAAATAAAAGAGGCACCGAACCGCTTGGTTCTTGATGGAATTGATTCCACCATATATGTTCCATATTATGAACAAACTCAAGTATAGATTACCATATTCACCTTCAAATATAACATTCACGGCACATTGAAACGATGACGGGAGCTCGCAACTCGTTTACATAACAAATTCCGCCTCGCGTGTCGCCCCAAGAATTTTTACAACTTTATAATTACGTATAAACTTTTTCATTTCATTTCCATATCACTCGAGAATGTAGTTTTATAGGTTAGTGGCCTACTTCGCTTTACTTACTAAACATTATACGAAAATATGATATACCTACTTCATGTTTATTCAAAATACTCCAGAGTAATTTTCTTATTGGTAATTTTTTTATAGAGCGATGTTGTTATGTTTTTTTGTGGAAGTACTGTTTAGCCACTTAGCGGGCTCTAATAAAATACTGTTAAAGGCTGAAATATAATTATTAAATTTTAATCAGATTTTTTAATTAAATTCTGGGTCAATCGTCGTCTATTTTTGACGCTGACTGTACCGTATTTTATATAATATGCAATATGCGAACTCCCGCCCACAGAAAACAGGTGGTCTTTAATGTACTAACCTATTTAAACATTTTGATCAATGAATAAATAAAAACTACCGCGGTAGATAGCCTAGTGGTCTGGGTAATGGACTGCTGAGACACGAGGTCTCGGGTTCGATCCCAGGTTCATTATGGCACACATCAATGACTTTTCGATGCTTTTCGAAGTTATGTATGTATTTATCGCAGGTTTATAAGTGCCCGGTTAATGGCAATAGGCTCGCCACCTATTATTATTACATACACCTATTATATTGGGACCTAAACATAAAACTGGCGAAATGTGGGTGCTAGCACCTCTGCCTACCCCTTCGGGGATATGGGCGTGAGTTTATGTTATATTATGTCATAAATAAAAATATTGCAAAAATTCTTATCTCTTTGTTCACAATGAACGCAAAACTACAGAATGGATTTCAACATGGCTTTTGTAATAAAAATTCTAAACTTAAATTTGGACTTAAAAACTGCCGAATGTTTGATTGTAATTGGTTGAGTAGAAACAAAGATATACCTTCCTTCATTCAACCCTCAATCTAGCGTTAATCCCAGTCGTATCAAGCAGATATACATGCATACATACATACATACAAATCACACCTTTATTCCATTGTGGTAGGCAAAGATAATATCTTTTCACTTGCTATCTTGAAACGCAGATAATAGCCAAAAAGAATCATTTATAACCCAACCGTGGGGCATTAGCTAGTAACAATTATAATCTCAGATCAACGCGAAATTCTAAATGACGTCTAAAAAACACAAACCGAAACCGATTTCTCTCTTTTCTGCGGCAATATTTCGGGGAAATTGCCCACATAAAGTAACTTCACGCTCCAGGTGGGAGATCAACATTTAACTTATTACTTCCTTCCCACAGGTGAACACGGTACCGCGAAATTGTGACACGTCGTCTTACGTTTTTATTATTAAACGTTTTTTAAACGCTTTTATTTAAGTTGGCCTGTTTGTTTGGGTCTAATCTATTAATTATTAAATAAATTAATTATTCTAAAAAAAATCTATCAATTGAAAATTAACCCCCCTTTCTACGGACGGATTGTTCTGATATTGAGCACATATCTTTTTAGTTCTGGTGATAATATAGTGTGCGGCATCTAACTTGGCAAGGTTTTGGAGTAGCGGGGCCCACACTACTCTGGCCATGTTAGATGCCGCGGACTCTACAAGATCTATTCTGTATCATTCTAAATCCAAGGTGGAATGCAAGGGCTTGATTTGTAGAATATAGATCACTGTGAAAGAAAAAGAAAATCCAATATGGCCCCTTTTAGTGCATAAAAGTGTTTAACTTAAAACATTTTTTACCTAATTTATTTTTCGTTAATGTCGGTTTTCGCGTTTATTGACTATATCTCCGGTTCTACTCCTTACTACCGATTATGATCAAACATACATACATACATACAAATCACGCCTTTTTCTCATTGGATCAGGCAGAGACAACATCTTTCCACTTGCTACGATCTTGGCATACTCCTTTCGCTTCTTCAACTTTCATAATAAAATTGTTTTCATACATGCACGCCGGTTGTGGGCACTCTTGACCTCGCCTTTCTCCAAAACATTCTGGATCTGATTAGAATAATATGTGTGCCTAGGTCGGCCTTCACTGGGTTGCCCATTCACCCTCGCCTCATATATTATCTGTTTTGTCAATTTTATTTTATCCATCCTCTCTACATACATCTATCAAACAAAAAATGCATCAAAATCTGTCCAGTAGTTTTTGCGTCCATCGCACACAAACAGAAAATAATTCCAAAAAAAAAACATTTTCCTGTTCAGAATCGTTCATAACATAACCCAAGTATATTTTTCAAAATATCTCCAATGTACGGACACAGCCACTTCACAATTTTATAATAGTGAAGTTTAGATTAGTATAGACTTTAGCTGTAAATGAAATAAATAGGGCATGGAATATATTAACCTTGTCCTTTAAGGATAACAAAGGTTTTAAAACATATTTTTATATAGATAACGTTTTAGTATAAGGACATTTTTTTTAAATGTTATGTTTTTTTTAATTGCGACTTTTAAATTATCAAAACTGCGTAATCAGCTTGATAATATTTCTTTGTTGTTCTTTAAGTAGGTATGATTTATTTGTCTGGTTGATAATTATAATCTACGTAACATTATGGAATATAAAAAACAGTTCTATCTAGATATGAGTAATATGGATTCTAGAATGTGGTTACAACATACTTTTTTTTGTCGTAAAGACATACTATCGTTATCTTCACTAGTAATCCACACATACAAAAACATATTTTTCAAAAATAATGTCTATCTGTATTTTTGTGTGTTGAATTAAGTACCTAATAATAAAATGTGTATTATAAAAAAACAACAGACCAAAGTTGTAGGTCCTATAAAATTTAAAAAAATATTCTTCATGGTTTTTTCCTAAGAGTTACCATTTCTGTGATATCGCGATCCTAGCGTCACATTTTTATACATATACATTATTATATGTTGGGTAAGTCGGGTTACTGTATTCTCCAGTGTGTACCAATTGCCAAGGTCATTCTTGCTAAAGTACTACAGTATGCACCTACTAAGAATTTTTACCAACAGATTGAAATCTATGTTCAAAAACTTGTTCCTAAAAAGAAAATGTTATTCTAATATCTGAGTAATAAGTTCCATCGTTCCCAGATGTCCCTTATAAGAAGATGAAGGAAAGCATAAATTTTTATATATCTATTCTAAAGAGGCAAAAAATTCAGCTCACAGTCTTATCCCAGTGGGATAAAGGCATTCAGGCATTCCGTACTTTTATTATAATGGAAATAAGCGTTCACTTAACAAAAAACTTTTTTCTTTTAAGTCATGTCTAAATAATATCAAAATTTACCTTATTGAGTTATGTTTTTTCATAATTCCACAAACTGTACAAGGAAATTCTTTGGACTTCTTTAAAAGGCATGGAATTACGGCTAAACGAATTTATAAGTCTTAAATATTTAAATTAAAAAAAAATGTTATCCCGAGGTTTTTGATGACTTTTCCTCCTTGCTTTTAGTGAATGTAAATGTGTATAAAGTATTCCAATTATATCTTTTTTTCATAAATACTCATACAATTTACAGGCAGGAACTTTGTAAGAAATCTTCTCATAAAAATATAGAGCAAGAAAATTAATATGTTGGACCAATGTGTACAATTGGCTTTAAACTAGGCTCTTTTGCTTTGTTTGGGTGGGGTTAACAAGCGTGCTTTTTCATTCATTTCTGCTTGCAGTCATCTCAACATTCCAGTCTAATATTTTTTTGCTCAGTGGCCAAATTTTCGTCAGGTGGGCCGTGTCTTGTCTGCCACTTCAGTATGTAATATAAAAAAAATCTTAGCATTCCAGGCAATTTTTTTTATATAAGGGTACAAGCAATCAACAAGTGAAGTCATGTTGACGTGACCGGCATTAAAAAAAATGAGAATGATGTTTAGGAATCGCAAAAGTCACTAATAATATTTCAAAGATCATGAACAGTAGAACGTAACTGTAAAAGTAAACGCTCTGTACGCTCACAAACGAGTCCTTTGTACATTTTTGATGTTCGCACTGTCAGTTCCACAGAGAGAAACGTGCTCACTTTATACACGATATCGCTTTTTAAATACGTCGCTCAACTAGTTGTACAATCTGTTTATCAAATACTGTTGCATTCGATTTTTTGTTTTAGTATCAAATGACTTTGGCACATGTATTGGTGCTTAAACAATCGACAGTATGATACTTCTTAAATGCTAATCCTCGTATTAAAAATATGTTCAAGATTCAGTTTTAGTTTAGTCTCAATCTCATATCGTTCTTCGAAACGTCAGAAATGATATTGTTTTGGTTATAAGAAAACCTTTGGGAGATCGCGATCGAAACTACATTGAGACTGAATTCTGAACATAGTTTTTAACAGAATTATTTGCTGTCTGGTTTTAAGCTGCAAGCAAATTCCAGTGACTACCATTAAATGCTGTAATGGGAACTTGAGACCTTTCGGTCGTAAGGTCAGCACCTTAACTATTAAACTATATGCAGCCACAGCATAGTTTCCGTAGACAAATGTCATCTAATTACTCTAAACTAATGAAATCGCAGAAAAAAATAGAGAGGTTAGGTTTAAGTAACGTTTTGGTCACGTGACAACCTTTTTCTAGACATATTGTCTACAGATGCTATGCTACGGTAGCTAGAAGTGAATTAAAATGATAAAAATGATTATATACTTACTATTTTTACTAAACATATATGTGGATATATGCGGTCGAGCCGCGACGTAAAGACGCACGGACATTGACCGCACGTTCGGCGGGAGTGTCGCTAGTGTCGCCTGACACTTCAGCGCCAAGTACCCGCGGTGCGTCGGGTAGTCATCTGGGAAGACGTGTAAAGTCCGCCATGACGCTTGCAAACCATCCCCGTCGGCTCCCGAGATGTGGAGTTTGCTGCTTACAAGTGGATCCTGGTGGAAAAGAGTCAACAGAGTAATTAACTTATAACAAATTTAAAGTGTTTGAAAAATGAGGGAAAACTGTTTTTTATCTGGATCAAATTTTGGAATAAAGTCTTGATAAAGGGAGAAAAAAAAGAGAAAAGCAATTTTTTTATACAATTTATGTGGCAGGCAGCATTTAGGCAAGCACAGGCCGAGTGCTTGTCTGCCACCTAAATTGACCGACTAGAAATTGACCTAAAATTCTATTGACGTCACTGTTTATGATCAATACAGTAACGAGATAGCAGTATTAATGAATTAAACTAAATACTCTTTGCAAATCAAATAGATATAACTATAAAAGAATGCGTTGTTTCTTACAATAATATTGCATTATTATATACTTATGTTTTTTTACACAATTACACACATTTTTGACCCGTTTATTAGAAAAATATAATCATGAAGTGTAGAAATCAAAATAAATTTATTTGCTAAGACCTGTGAGAGGTCATGTAAAAGAGTAAAGAGAGAGAAATGAAACCACCAGTAATTTATAAAATGATTTTTATCATCAAATAATCAGAAAGATAATCATATAATTTAAATTGTATTTAGCCCACAATTCAAGGTTAGTATTATAATATTAAACGTAAACTTAACTAATCTACTAACAAACTACTCAGAAAACAACTAGACCCGAAAGAACAACTCCAAACTATCAACACTAAGCTTAACCCTAAAGATATAATAAATTGATATGGGGCTAAATTCCATAGACATGGAATACAAAACGGTTTAATATTAAATTTAAATATACTGCATAGCAACAGTAAGACTTCACGTGACCACGAATTTGACCTAACATTGTGAACTAATTGCGTGTTGCACGACTCTTAGTTAACAATATCATAGTATTTCTCGAATGTTTCAACGAATGTTACTTTATTTTATGAATACGAATAACTTTTAACCACGTCTATAGTCGTTAATGTAGAAGCAATTGTTTTAACGTTCTTAAGTACTGTTATTAGTTTCAATTTAATTTGAATTTGTAATAATATTCCACGAATTGTAATATGGGTTCTAAATAAATGAATATCCATTTTATTTTGTTTATTTTATTTTGACATAAGTCATGCACTCAGATTGAAGAGACTGGAAGAGATATTATGTTTATGGACGCCATGTTAAGGCTGCAAATCGAAATTAAAAATTTAAACCTTACAACTCGTTTTGACATTTTAAGTAGACAGCACGTGTTAAATTAAGTTTAAACAATATGCTGATATTAAAATGTAACGATGGCATAATTATCTCAAAGTCGCGTTTAAAATTCAACAAATTCAAATTTGCCCCTGTCCTAAAATGCCCCCTTTACTTTTGACGAAAAGGGGCTAATACACCTCGGTTTAACCCCCGGCAGATTAGCGGTGTGATTTACTCACGCCTTTAATCCCCGAAGGGAGAACATTCTGTAATTATTACAACCAGAAGCTTACCGCATCCCCATGGGGAAATATGGCTCCCATTATTAATATTTAGAAAATGGCGCGTATTTCCAAAATTTATTCATATTGATATTATAAATGCGCAGATAACTCTGTATGCCTGTGAAAAGAAAGCTGTGGGGAGGGGGAGGGAGAGGATTAAATAGGGGATGAATCTTTGTATGACAGTTCATCATTTGCAAAGATATCGCCATGAAACTTACACGTAGTAGTATAGGTGATAAGATATAAGTATGCTATAGAGCATTTTTGAAATCGTGACCTGTGGGGGGGGGGGGGAATGAAATAGGGGATGATATTATAATAATTTACGGAAGTTTATGCAAAAGATTCCAGGGGGTCTCCCCGTGACCAAGGCTGCTGAAAAACCACCTAAATATCGAACACCAAATTGACAAAGCGGGGCGTGTAAAAGCATTTGATGAGGCCATCAAGCTGAGGGCCACCATTATAGCACTATCAGTGTTTGTAATGGTGACTCCCATTCCAGAGACTATCTTTCGCTTACCATCAGGCGAGGTGAAGTCATATGGACGCGACCGACATAAAAAAAGACTCCTGAAAAAAATTAGTTTGCAGATACCGGGTTTTGATATTATACAGCCGTCCTTTTCTTCATTTATATTTGATTTCGTCAAATTGAAACAGGTAATTGAAGTCAAAAACATCGAATTCTGAGGATAAATAAAAAAAGAACCAATTAGAGGAATCTCTTTTGTCCCCTACCAACCTGTTGACAATTAATCTGGGATTAAGGATATTAGCAATGTCGCGTCCCCTGTTAGAAGGCAATTTATTTATTTGCCTTATTTATTTGACGCAGAAAATAGCTTTGCTATGAGATTTAATAAATAATATCGACTTTATGTGCGATTTCTATCTCACAGTTGGGATACATAAAATCTCAATTCTACAATTATCAACGGGCTGGGTTCAGTCGGGAGGGTATAATGTGTGTTAATAGTTTTAAGTATGCTTATGCAGTCAATAACCCATAATACAAGTTAGTTAAGTTCTGCTTAATTGGAGTATATATTATTGTGATGTATAATAATGTTGTAGAATATTATTATTTTTGATATTTTACAAGTAGGTACGCTTATCCACATTCTAGAACGCATAATGCAAGCTAGTTAAGCTATGCTTATTTTGGGTATAGATAGCACTGTGTAGTGTTTAGAATATTTTTTTATACATTTTGTAACAGTTTTTAAGTATGCTTGTGCTTGCATGTGAGTAAATTAGCCACGGTAGCCTAGTGGTCTGGGTAATGGACTGCTGAGACGAGGTCTCGGGTTCGATCCCAGGTTCACCATCGCACACACCAATGACTTTTCAATGCTTTACGAAGTTATGTGTGTATGTGGGTTTATAAGTGCCCGGTTAATGGCAATAAGCTCGCCACCTATTACATTGGGACCTAAACATAAACTGGCGAAATGTGAGTGCTAGCACCTCTGCTTACCCCTTCGGGGATATAGGCGTGAGTTTATGGTATATTATGTTATGTGCGTAAAACATTCAGCTGTAGTCTAATCTTTAGATTGCTTGCAAAAAGTTTATGGCCCGTTTATGGAGATTGGTGGCTGGGAGCTCCAGTCTTATAATAAAACTAGTTAATACTTGTGACTCCGCCCGAATCATAATGTATGTAATAGGGACTCCCTTCCTAAGACTTTGCCTTTAGGTTACGAGGTGAAGTCATAATATTGACGTGACCGACATAAAAAAAACGTCAGTTATCGGCACTTTTTGTCATATCTCTGGTTCCATTTAATAAATTTTTGCAATCCAATTAATCAAATTTTGAGTCTGGCTTTCATCTGCATGGCATCTGTGATGGTGGTCCGTATCTTGGCCCCAATTCAATGGATTGTAGTTTGTTAATTGACGAACTAAATACAGGATGATTTCGTCAACCGGTCTTGGATGACTTAATCCGAAACTATGAGGAATAGCGAAAAATGCTCGAGAGAGTCTCGAGGTCGATTATAAAGCAAACTTAAGCTACATCATTGGTTTTTTAAGAAATACATCTAGTTAGAAACCGAACTTATCGATTTGAAAAAAAAACACGACCTATATTCCAACATACCATATTCTGGCAATTAATAACATACCACAACCTTAAGGAAAGATCTCATTTTTTACATATTTTGTTAAAATTAATATTTCCTCCGAAACTCCTTTGAGCATTTTTTGCAATTCTTTTAGTTTTAGATTTGACCATCGAAAAATTCACGCTGTATATAAAAACGACTTTTATAAAGATGGTTCAAAATATTTTTGTTGGTTTTGTAAATAGATAAACATTTATTCAACTTTATTAATTCATTTAATAAAGTAACGAATAGATTTATCATTCAGTCCTTATCTAGCGACCGACACTCGTCTGTCCGTCGGTATCGGATCAGATACAATGATGAGAAATGGATGGTTCGGGGCAGAACCCGCGCTTTCCAACGCTAATCTACTCAACGATACCTTTGACTTTATTCAAATACATTTGAATAAAAAGTTAGCCGTTATTTGTGGGTCAGTTGTATTGGTATAGATACTTTTCATTAATGCTTTACAGTTGATTTGGGTATATATTTATTAATTTTTTTTTTATAAGAAGAAATTTATGTATACGACTGATTTTATTGTTTTATCAGTGTTCTGATTGGTGTTTTTCTGTATTAAATGTTGTTTACACAAAATATATTCGAAAAATATTATAAACTATCTGTTTTATTGTTTATCGTGCAGAGATTCATACGGATCAAACCCCCGCAGTCAGCAGGGATGATATATCAGACTTGGTTCTTCAAATGCCAGGATATAAGGTGACCCATATAAATATAATAACTGCCTAACATAAAACAATAACCTAGGTATATCCTAAGTATAATGTATAGGTACACAGGTAAAGTGTAATTTACTTTTTAGAATGGAACGTTTGTTCCTATAACTTGTGGGTTGAACCGACTAAACACCTGTACTTCTGCCAATGTATCTGCAATATCATTTTAAATCTTTTGAACGTACCTAGTACCTACATAAATTGTTTTGTTAATTAATTTTGTCACAAATTTTACTTTACTACGATTGAGAGGGAATTCTTTTTTAACTTCACAAGTTACTTTCCTAGCTTAAATTCGTTTACTAACCATTTGAAGTCTTTTAACGAATTCGTCTATTTTTAGACGATATTTGAAGTCGTCGAAAATAATCTTGTAAAAGTTTCCCGACGTAGATTCAGCTTTTAGCTAAGCATTTACTTAGATTCCTTTTAAAATATATGGTGGTTTATAACTTAAATTTTAGTTATTTTGTGGTCACTGTTTCGTGTAACTAATATTACAAAAAGAGAGGCGGAATTTTGTGAGTTTGTTCATTATATTTTTGGGGGTAATTTTTGGAATCACTTTTTATTTATTTTAGGTGGCAAACAAGCAAACGGCCTACATGATGGGAAGTGGTCACCGTATCCTATGGACGTGTGCAATTTTATTTTAAGCAAAACATAATCTATATTCCCAGAGGTAATAATAGAGATTTAGTGGGTATCACCCCATCTTAAACATCCATAAAATATGATCAAGGCAGTTTAATCATCATAAATTCACTATTTTATAACCAAACTTGTGCCGAGCAAACTTCAGTTACCCTACACCCTAGATACCCCAGTCAAATAACAAGTAACAAATTTAACTGGTGGTACACTGGCCAAACTTAGGCCACGTTCACACGGCGATTATTTTCCCGTATACCGTAAACGGGATTTTATCGAATAGAGTAGTGACAACAGAATATATATGAAAACTTAAAAATTGTTCACACGGCGTTCATACGGGAAAATCCCGTGTTCTAGAAATATATTTTAACGTATACCGTGCGAAGTTGTCACTGGAACGCCGCGTCTCGAAACGATTTTATCGAATATGACACGCAGTGGCGCTTATGTTCATGTTGTCTCGTTCACACGACTCGCCCGAAATCTCGCTTCGAGAGTCGGCGAAAATCGAATCGAATGGTTGCCGTGTGAACAATTGCATCGTATACGGTTAAACCGTATACGTGAAAACGTGTGTGCCGTGTGAACGTGGCCTTATAGTACAGCGAACAAACTTCGGTACTAACTAAGGTAAACGATTTATTCACGGTTTGGGATACTATTATGTGGCTTGAGGTGTAATATTAGTTTGTGTGAGAACTTGGTTGTTATTATACTGTCCAAGGAGGCCGTGAAAAGTTTCTCGCTGCCTAAATTAAAATACTATAGTCCCGGGGCCTTTAAGCGGGGCGTGAAAAAGCATTTGATGAGGCCGTCAAGCTGAGGGCCGCCACTGTAGCACTACCGGAGTATGTGATGGTGACCCCAGTCCTGAGACTTTTTTTTATACTACGTAGGTGGCAGACAAGTACACGGCCCACCTGATGGGAAGCGGTCACCGTGGCCTATGAACGTGTGCAACACTAAAGTGACACACACGCGCTGCTTACCCTGAAGGGAAAGGAGGAGAGCTGGGAAGAGGTGGGGAGGCTAGGAAGGGGAGGGGGAGGAGGGGTACAGTGAGCTCTGGCTACCCTACTTACCGGCGGGAACACAACAGCCTTTAGCTTATCATCAGGCGAGGTAAAGCCATTTTGACGTGTCCTATATAAAAAAAACTTTTCGATCCGGCTCTGTATTTTATAACACTGTCTTGGGATTTAGATAAATCCAACGTATTACCTACTAACCAAGGACAATGTTCAAAGTTTTCTACTGCCCAGGGAAGCGTCCTGTAGCCCAGTAGCGTGATGATATATTTATAGTCCATATCGCAGGTTTATAAGTGCCCGGTTAATGGCAATAGGCTCGCCATCTATTACATTGGGACCTAAACATAAACTGGCGAAATGTGGGTGCTAGCACCTCTGCCTACCCCTTTGGGGATATAGGCGTGAGTTTATGATATGTTATATCAGAGGGGTCGGCAAACTAGTCGGGCCAGCAGATTTCCTTCTTCTATTAATGAATTTTAAAGTAATTATGTTTCAGAAAATCATAAAACGTATTAGAAATTAGCTATGAATCCGACTATTGTGCGAATCATCTTTCTCAAAAATTTACCTAATGATCTACAAAATATTATCGTTCAATATTTAGGCAGTGACGCCGACCTCTGGTCTATATAATTATGTATTCCTCAATAAATGGGCTATCTAACACAATTTTTTTATATATAAGTAGGACACGTCAAAATGACTTCACCTCGCCTGATGGTAAGCTAAAGATAAACCACTGCATACAACGGCAGTGCTTTCACTTTAATTTAAATTTTCAATTTAAACCAGTAGTCTCTGAGATTAGCGCATTTAACCAAACAAACAAACTCTTTAGCTTAGTATAGATGCGAATCGATGAATAAACTATCAGGTTTCCGTAAGTAAATCACAAGTTTCTAAGATGTGAACTACGATATATTTTTTTCATTTAATACAGACCAAGAAGTTCTACAAAAATTGCCAAGCCGTTATTCATAAGTCGTAAATAAGTTACTTTTTCAACCTCATTTTCATAATTAAACACAATTTTTCCATTACATTGAGCTCAAAGTTAGTAAATCCAACGCGATCATTTTCGCAGTAAGTAAAGGTTTAATTTCCTTTATTGGGGCCGCCTGCCTTTGCTTATAATCCGTGGACAAAAGGTCTGCAAAATTAATGAGATTTTTTCATGATAAGCTGTTTTGAATCTATTTAAAAGATTATATTGACGGACGGCTTCGTATTTAGTTAAATTAGGTTTAGAAAAGATCCTTTTTGCCAATAATGTTATACCTACATTTGTTGTCAGAAAGTAAACTCAAATCATTAATTAACATCACTTCGATTTTTTGAGTTCGGCGTTTTATCACGGTACCAATCGCCCCATTCCAAAAAGTTTATTGAGTGATTCACACCTTGGTATGAAACAAACAAACGGCTGTCTTGAACCCGGAGACGACCCGGGTCAGCTGGAGTGCGAGGGAAATGCCTCTTAGGCCACTCTGGCGCTAGAAAACCCGAGATGGCGTGCAGTTTTAGTCGGTTCGACTTCAACATAATTGTCCCCATTGATCACATGGGGGGTAACCGTGGGGAGTTTCACACGAAAAAAGGGCAATTCGAGCCACGATCCGAATAAATAATATGAAACGACTAAGTACCCAATTATTGTATTAATACAATATTAATAATAATTTTATTCTACAGAAAGATCCACCATTAAAAACTATAGAGGTTTCATAATTAAAAGAAAAGACATCAAAAAACAAGTTTGCACCCTGGTACCCACGATAAGATTTAACTTGTATTATGGTAACCAGGCCCCAGGAGTTATTTAACAATAAGTAATGCACAAACAAGCTATAAAATTATGTATTGCCCTGTCATTTGATTAAAATTATACCTGTCTGACTTGCCCCACTTTGAGCCGACGCTAAAGTACCTATATTTAATTATGTTATACCAACTCAAAAAAGCACCAGACCTTGCTTATTTTCATATTAATTAAAAACACTGAAACATCATTAAATTTTTCATTAAGTAAATGTAAAAAATCTTTACAATTCCAATTTCAATAATTTCTTTAGGCCTTACAACCAATCTAAGTAAATAAGCTAGTTAATTAAAATGGCATATAACAGATGAAATCAGATTTGCTTACTTTCTCTTGGAGTAAAACTAATTGAGGGGCGTTAAAGCAAAACCGTATCAGTCACAAATATTTGATTTTGAGATAATCAAACTTTATTGCCACAGTGAAGATAAGAAGTTTTATTTGAAAAATTTAGATACTTTTGCTTGTAAATAACAAATTATTAGGAAAATGGATTATTACAAATCATATTTAAGTAAATCTTGGTAGGATCAAGAAATTTTAACGGATTGAGGTGAATTGGCATTTAAGCACTGAATACTCATTCAATGTTTGAATGTAAGCGGATTTGCTTCAAAAACATCGCGTGCGCACTCAAGTTACTTTTAAAAGTGACAGATTCACCATATTTAAAATGACTATTTGGCAGCTTCTCATTGGTTGATTATGATAGAAGCGAATTTGCATTTAATATTTTTAGGATTTTGAAGTATATTTTGCCATCTTCCTATTACTATTATAGTGTAGCTACTAAAAAGTTCTACAATTTCGTACAGTTACTTTAAATAAAGATAATTTATGGACAGAGACCTTACCACAAACTCTTAAGGCAGTATTTTTAAAACTACTTAACTTTCATAGTGTGAATCGGACTCGGTCAAACGTCGTCTGTGTTCTGTGTCTTGTGAATTCACTAACAAATTTAATGAAATAAATATATCCACAACATTATCATAAAAGTAAGAGAACGCTTGACCACATAACACTAGTATCCGTTGACGTCGATGGTTGGATTCACACTATGAAATTTAAGTAAAATTGGAATAATACTGCTTTGAAGAGTTTGTAGTAAGGCCTCTTTTTTTTCCGTGCGGAAATCTTCATGGATACCCACCCCGCGGCCAGCGGGGTAGGTTATGTCGGACTCTTGCCGACTAAAACCGCACGCCGTCTAGGATCTTCTGACGCTAGGGTGTAAGGTGGCCCAAACAGCATTTCCCTCGGATGTGGTTTTACTTTCATACCCTTCAATTACACCCGTTCTTTGGAATGGCACAAATAGATTTCAGTAATTCGTAGGCAAGAAACCCCTGCTGCTAATTGTACCTTTTTGCTACATTTGCCAATTAGTAAATATAGGCATCTGTGAGCACAAGTCACAGCTACTATAACAAATATTTGTTAATTAGTACCGAATTTAATTAGGTTTAATGTTCTAGATTTTGAGCACGCTAAATAGTATAATAATGTAATTTGTGTAACTAGCTCAGGTACTGATTTTGAGTATAATTACACAAATATGAAGTTAGTATATTTTGTGAATAGGACTATTTCATAATTATAATACTATGTTAATAGAAATAAATGTAAATATGGTATGGATATGAACTACTTAATGTCTGCCTCTGTGGTGTAGCGGTAGGGTATTCGACTACGACAGGAGGCCCGGGTTCGATTCTTTTTTTTATATCTGACACGTTAATACGACTTCACCTCACCTGATGGCAAGTTAAAGGTAAAGTTCCCGCTCAGTGCAAATATTTGTCTGGATGAAAATTGTCTATTTGCATTAATCTGAATGTTTATATGTATATTATGTATGTATTTACAAAAAAAGTAAATATTTATGTTTATCCGCATTCTAGAAACCATAACACAAGCTAGTTAAGCTATGCTTACTTTGGGTCCAGAGAGCGCGGTGTAGAATGTCATAGAATATCGTAAAATGTTTCAGCCAGTAGTGCGAGCAAGAAATTACATTCGTATAGTAAGCATATAGTATTAGTAATGAGAAACTAGAGACAAAAACACCCAGACCAATGCAAAGAGTCATATTCATGTATAAAAATATTTGCACTGAGCAGGAATCGAACCCGCGCTCTCGTCGTAGCACTACCACTACGCTACAGACGCCAAAATAGTTATTAACTCCTCCTCCTCTTCAACCTAGCGTTTATCCCAGTCGTATCCAAAGCTTTCACCTAGGAGTCTGGGGTCCGCTTTACCAGTCTTAACTGCGGATTTGGCTGGACCTCGATATTTTCCGTGAAGCGACTGCTATCTGACCTTCACAACCCAATGGTGACATTGGGCGATATCGAAGCATTGAAACATTAAAATAGTTATTAACTCTCAACCATTGTACCAACGATTCATATTTCAAATAGAATATGATATTACCTACCCTACTATAATCTTTCGAAACGTATTTAATATCATGTAGAAATGTTTTCCACAAACCATTAATTATTTTTGGATATAGAATAAAGAAGTATAATCAATCTACTAAAATTATACAGTAGCGCTAGCAGTCTCCACAGGAAACCGTACTGGAAAATAACATCATGAGAAATTTAAGCCTACCGTTACCCTTTGTGGGGTAAAGTCCGCTTTAATACTTAATATTGTTAAGGTCAGTTCACATGTAACGGAGGATCCGTCGCTTATTGTCGGTTGCGTAACGCCAGAACAGACAAATGTACAGAAAATCCCTCGACCGTTCATACTCAACCGATAATACGTCGAATCTATTCGATTCCTTTGCGATTTACGCTGTACGCTCGACGACGCTTCGTCGACCGTACAGCGTCTACGCCGCCGCCGCCTTACTTTTGTCTGTTCTGCCCCCGTAGACAAGTGTCACAGCGTAAATCGCAAAGGAATCGAATAGATTAGGTCGAACAATCACATTCAAGCTCGTTGCCGGTGGGATCACGAGCTGGAGTGTGATTGGTCGACCTAATCTATTTGATTCGTTAGCGATTTACGCTATGACACTTGTCTACTGGGGCTGACGTTACGCGACCGACAATACGCGACGGATCCTCCGTTATATGTGAACCGACCCTTACTCTTTTATGTCAAATACGGTAGCGGTAACGAACTGTTTATCAGAAGGACAATTCTCGTGATTATATCAAACTCTAAGCAACTGTTCGTTGAATAATTTGTGGCCAAAAAGGTATATTCAAATTTAGAAAGTCTATTTCGGGAGAGGCTCTAGCGCCATTGCCTATTTTGATGTAAGGCTTTTATAAACTCAGCTACTAGGGTTTCATGTTGGTAAATGCAAATTTGTACTTATAATAAAGGTACTATTATAAAGAATTAGGTTGACCTAATCTATTCTATTCCTTAGCGATTTAGACTTGTGACACTTGTCTACGGGCCCTGTTATAGCGTTACGCTACCGACAATACGCGACGGATCCATAGGCCACGGTAGCCGCTTTCCATCAGATGGGCTGTGTGCTTGTCTGCCACCTAAGTGGTATAAAAAAATAAAATAAAATAGCTGCATATAATGAGCGATACCGGAGAATGAAGTGCTGCGCCGACTCTAAATAATTGGGACCAGGGCAGGAAGATGATGACTGAGCACAAAATTGTTTTTTTTTTATAATTCTTGTCTGTTTGTCTGTTTGTTTGCGATAAATGCAATAACTACTAAATGGATGTTGATGCGGTTCAGATTTAATTTATGTTGTATGTTTGATTGTAATTGATTTAGTAGAGCCGGAGATTCTAGATGGAGGCCAAATTTTGCGAAAGCCGATATTCACGCAGGTGGAGTCGCAAGTATCAGCAGTCACTAGTCACATTAAAAAACAATATCAAATATACGTAATTTTACCTCAATTCTTCAACAAAACATGGGTATTTAATAAGTTCTTATCAAACGCCAAAAAGAGCATTCCTCTTAAATTCCGAAACTCCAATTATAGATGCCAACATTGGCTAAATGTTGCCAAATTGTTAAATTAAATTAAAATTATTGTGATTTTATATTTAATTTTGAATTCCAAAGTGATCCGTAAATACGAATAGGCTGTACCATTAAGGATAAATGTGACTTGGACTTTCAAAATCTAATTTATCCGAGTCTAACTGGTACAAAGAAAAGTTTATCGTTTACCAAAGTTAAGATGTTAATTTTTCGTTTCTTATCTTGCTTTGCCGTCAAAGATTGCTAAGTCTTTTATATTTTTTTTTAAATTAATGTTCGTTCATAGTATTACAGAAGTCTTTTTTATTTCGGTCACGTCAATTATGGCTTCACCTCGCCTGATGGTAAGCTAAAGGTAAAGTATCAGGCAGAAGGTGCCCATTACATACACCGACAGTGCCATAATGCGGCCCTCAACTTGACAGCCTCATCAAATGCATTTTCACGCCCCGCTTAAAGGACCCAGGACTGTAATAGGAAGGAAACACGTGAGCTGGTAAAGCATTCTAGGTCTTAATGGTGCGACAAAGAAAAGCGGCGCCAAACTGCTTGGTTCTAGATGGAATTGTTTGCACGGTATGAGGGTGATATCTCAGCCTTGCACGTATTGTTCTGTACAGAAAAAGAGCTTAGTTTCCAAAGTTTAGTCTAAATTTTGATGCTCATAAAAGAAAAATTTTAAACGAAAATCTCAATAACTTCAAAGCTAATAATGATGAAAATTTTAATTTACAAAGCAAAGACTTAAAATTGAACACGCAAGACTAACTCCTCATAATATATTACAATCTATAATTACAATTGCAAAACGCGTGCCTTTATTACAGGCACTTTAATTTCCACACGATGCTTCAACATGTTAAAGTCGTCGGTGGGTACTTTATTATTTAAATCTCTACGTTGCTCGAGTTCCCAACAGTATCAATATTAATTGCATTGAAATCTCTTTCAAAGAAAGCTCGAGCAAAATTAAACGTTGCTCTAAAGCCGGTGCCACACCGGTCTTGCTGTTAAATAAAACAAAAGCCATTCGCATTGATTACCATTTTTTGAAAACTAAGTGAACGAGTTTGCAGATAGTCAAATGAAATGTAAAACTTTCTTCCTCCTACAGTCCCGGGTCCTTTAAGTGGGGCGTGAAAAAGCATTTGATGAGGCCGTCAAGCTGAGGGCCGCCACTATAGCACTACCGGTGTATGTAGTGCAGCAGTCCTGAGACTTTACCTTTAGCTTACCATCAGGCGAGGTGAAGTCATTTGACGTATCCTAAACACGTCAAAATATAAAAATAAAATTTACCTACCTAATTTATATTACGTGTTATGATATTTTTTTTGCCGGAGAACAACTTTATCAGCAAATAGTTAACAAAGGACTTCAAGACTATTACTATTATTATTATGTAATAGTACATTTTTTTATAGTATTTTTAATTTTAGTAAAGAGTTTAATAACTTAGTCCCGGATTCAATGATCAAGACTTTGTGTTTGAATTAACCAATTCAAATAAAAAGTATTCGCATAAGCATTGAGCGATTTATAATAATTGGTGTTTAATTTATTGGCACCACGAGTTATTAGGACCGCGGTCCCAATCACCCCGTGAGACTTTTTGCTTTCGTCATTTGACAATCGTCTAATAAACTTTGTGGTTTTGTAGTGTTGAAGCAATATGAATCTTGATACTAGTGTTGATGTAAGCGTGAAGGTGTGTGTTTTATAAAAGTACCGGCACCTATCTACCTTCCAGTCCCCTCTGCACATCTACCATCAAATAAGTAATGTGCTTGTCTCCTCTCTTAGTAGTATAAAAAAGCTCCTTTCTACTTCAAGAAACACAGCACTTGAATATTCATTCATTCAAATCTTTCGTACGGTGATGAGACTTCTTGAGTTCGTTCAAAAGTACTTATTTCTTTTCGCTGTTTTTGTTTTAACTCCCAGTGTGTTCCAGTCTTTAATGGTGTAGATGGGGTAAGTGTCTAAACATACTATGCCGAAGTTATGCGATCGAAATTCAGCACAAAAATTATCATGCTATTTGAATTACTGACTATGACGAAATTACGTAGCGTCATAGCGTACAGCATAACTTCGATCGGGCGCAAGTTTAGCGGCAACTTATTCTGTGAGCACACATTATACGCGACCGAAGTTCGACGAAGACAAAGATACGGGACGGGAAGCAGCGAGTAGGCGGGAACGCCTCAACCGAATTTCTGCCGCGTAATATCGGCTTATAAGGTGTGTCATATCAGCCGAATATGCCAGAATGTAAAATCTCTCGTGCCTCTTTTATTTGCCGCACCAAAAAGACTTGGAATTCTTTACCAGCACATGTGTTTCCTTCCTCCTATAGTCCCGAGCCTTTAAGCGGGGCGTGAAAAAGCATTTGATGAGGCCGTCAAGCTGAGGGCCGCCACTGTAGCACTACCGGTGTATGTGGTGGTGACCCCAGTCCGGAGACTTTGCCGTTAGCTTACCATCCAGGCGAGGTAAAGTCATTTTGAGGTGTCCTATATAAAAAAAAAATCAGCCGCGAGATTTCGGTCGCGTAACTTCGACATAGTCCGTGCAACAGCACTCATGTTATTTGTCAGACTTACGTGGGCTAAATGCGATCTAATGATAGTAATAATAGAGTGAGTCGCGGACATTTTGACCGCCCCGCGCCTCCGTCTGTGCTGCGCCTTAGCGCTCTTGTTAACGAACGTTTTTGTCAACGGATAACGGGCCGACGCGAAACGGTTACCTTTGTACACGATCCGCTAAATATAACGTGAACGCGTCCGTTGTTGTCGATATCATATATTATATTTAAAGGGCGAAGAAGTGCACGTACGTTATGTCGAGTGCAAAGAAAAAGCTTATTCTAGCCTACTATTTATACAAAAAACAGCAGCTACAAAATAAAAGGAAAAAGCTGTGGGTGCATCCTATTTTATTAGAAAGAGAGTCTTATGGAGTATTCCATACTCTGATGGAGGATTTAAAGAAAGACGGAAGAAAGTTCTATAACTTCTTTCGAATGACTCATGAAAGTTTTCGCAAATTATTAGAACTAGAAAAGAAATATAAACGTGCGCACATCCGTCGTCGTCAACACACTTCTATGAAATGACGTAGTTCACTGCATCGGACAGTCCGCCGTCGCGCCGAGGGGCAACGTGCGCGCATCCGTTGAGTCGCGTTGCAACGGGTATGAGCCCGTCGCGTTAACAAACATTCACTCTAACTTATTGAACACTGCGCGTCGGCCCGTCGCCCGTTGTAAAAATCGGGCCGTTGTCCGTTGTCGTTAACAAGAGCTCTTAGTGTCAAAGGTCACGGACTTGATTCACACGTAGAACAAATATTTGTAAGCGTCAGGGAGTAAAGTGGGGCAGGGTTGCGTTTGTGGAGCGTGTTGGCAGCCGGAAGTGTAATGAAGGGTTGGCTCTCTTCGATCGTCGGCCGAAATGTGTTTCATCGTTAAGTGACGATGGTGTGCACTATACTGTGCATTAGCGATTCAGTGATTATAGAGATAAAGCCAGTGTATGGCAACGGGGACTGACGGCTTAACGTGCTCTCCGAGATACGAATTTGTCGGATGACCTCATTGCGAATTTTGTCTTTCAAAGAAACTCTAAGCATAGCGCGCTCCATGGCCCGCTGAGCAACTTTAAATTTGTGAATTTGTGATTAGTGGCTTTAACGCATAATTATGTTATTTTTAAATGCTGATATTGTATGTCCGGCCGTCTCTGAAAACCAGCGCTGTCCGGTTACACTACAACGCGGACAGCATTGAGCTAAGAGGCGGCCTTTATTCTGCTTAGCTATTTTTGATACATTGCCATAGTTGAATATGCACAATGTTGTAATATTTTGATTTGATAAGCTTTGTATATTTTTGTATAGGTAAGCTGGGCTGAATAAAAATATTTTCTTTCTTTACCAAACTATGCTTATTTTAATAACCGCGGTAGCCTAGTGGTTTGGGTAATGGACTGTTGAGACGAGGTCTCGGGTTCGATCCCAGGTTCACTATGGCACACACCAATGACTTTTCGATGCTTTTCGAAGTTATGTGTGTATTTATCGCAGGTTTATTAGTGCCTCGGAGAGCACGTTAAGCCGTCGGTCCCGGTTGCCATACAAACATCTATGGCAGTCGTTACGGGTAGTTGGAGCCCTCAAAAGTCTCACCAGTCTAACTTGGAACTTCGATATCGCCATTGGTTGTGGAGGTCAGATGGCAGTCGCTCCACGTAAAATATCGAAGTTCAGCCGCATCACAGTTAGACTGGAAAGCCGACCCCAACAGAGTTGGGAAAAGGTTCAGAGAATGATGATGACCAAACTATGCTTATTTTGAGTCTAGAGAGCGTTGTGTAGAATGTGGTAAGAAAAAAATGTCTTATAATGAATCACGAGAATCCCTACATAATTAGATGGTAAGCAGTCTGGAATTTTTCTTTTGAGATCTAAGTTGTTTGAGAAACAGAGAATTCTTGGTGACTTATACAAAGACCTAATTAAACCGATCATTCAAGTACATATATTCCTAGTATGTATTAGTATTAGGTATATAAGAAATTTACAGTGTTTGCCTATTATGCTGAGACCACCCGGAGCGTCGTCCCCGAATTGTTATATCAAATCTGTCAATCAGTTTGGGACCTCCAAACTGTTTACTTCCGACTAGACCTCGAAACCGCTACAATAAGCGGAAATTTGAGAAGGATATTGCGATTGCTATACTTAACTCAGATATCAATGAAAAGATTATGATAGCTTATTTTAGATATATACTTACCCAAACTAAGCATAGATTAGAAGAAAACTATGCTTAGTTTGGGTTAGACAATTAAGTTTAATAAACTAAAACATTATTTTATACATCTACTAGCTTCCGCCCGCGGCTTCGCCCGCGTGGAATTCGGTATTGCCACCAAGTCTATTTCAATGAAACGACTCTCCACTCGACTTTCCACTCCGCTGTTCACTCCACTCTCTACTCCACACTCCACTCCACTCTCCACCTCCACTCTACTGTCCAATCCCCTCTCCCGACTCCACCCTACATTCCACTCTCCACTTCAATCTCCACTCCACTCCACTCTCCACTCCACTTTCCACTCCACTCTCCATACCACTCCCCACTCCACTCTCAACACCACTCCCCACTCCGCTCAACTCTCCACTCCACTGGTCTCCACTCGTCTAGCCAAAAGGCTAGCTAAAAAGTAATAAACGGATTTCAGTGCGGTGTTCTTGGTCAGACCTAAAATTTGGAGATATGACTAAAAGTTTTTTTTTCCTTATTTATTGGTTTCACCTTACACCATCTTTACAGGGTTCACCTAAGGCGACAGTGTGGACATCATATCCCTTTATAACAGTACTTTTAGTTGTAATAATTGTTATTTGAAAAAAAAAAGACTTGGTTATGTTGACCACAAATATCTATTTTTTTGCAATCCTTGTTTGTTTGTTCGTGATGGACGCAAAAACTGCTGAACAAATTTTGATGCCGCCTTTTCATTAGATAGGTCTTGGTTTTACATAAAATCTGCCGTATGTTTGATTGCATTTGGTTAAGTAGAACCGGGGATATGACCAAAAAACGATTACCAACCAATCGACTCCCATGGGCAGAGCCGCGGGTATTAGCTTGTATAAAAATTAGCCTATATATTACTCCAGACTATAATCTATCTCTGTACCAAATTTCAACCTGATCTATTCAGCCGTTTTTACGTGAAAGAGTAACAAACATACATTCAGATATCCCAACTGATCAACTCCATGGGCGAAGCCGCGGGTATTAGCCTGTATACGAATTAGCCTATATGTTATTTCACACTACACTCTATCTCGGTACCAAATTTCAGCGAGATCTATTCAGCCGTTTTTACGTGAAATAGCAACAAAAATAATATTTGGACATCCCGACCGATCGACTTTGCGAGCGGAGCCACGGTATAAGCTTGTATAAAAAGTAGCCTATATGTTATTCCAGACTATAATCTATTTCTATACCAAATTTCAACCCGATCTATTCAGCTGTTTTTGCGTGAAAGAGTAACAAACATACATCCAGACATCCCGACTGATATACTCCGTGGGTCGACTGATCGACTCCGTGAGCGGAGTCGCGGGTATTAGCTTGTATAAAAAGTAGCCTATATGTTATTCCACACTTTAATCTATCTCGTTACCAAATTTCAGTCAGATCTATTCAGCCGTTTTTACGTGAAAGAGTAACAAAGATATATCTAGAAATCCCGACCGATCGACTTTGCGAGCGGAGCCGCGATATTAGCTTGTATAAAAAGTAGCCTATATGTTATTCCAGACTATAATCTATCTCTGTACCAAATTTTAGCCAGATCCATTAAGCAGTTTTTGTGTGGCAGAGTAACAAACATACATCCATACATCCAGACATCCAGACATCCAGACATCCAGACATACATTCTTATAAACTTTCGCGTTTATAATATTAGTAGGATAGGATATAATGGTATTATTCATCTTTTCCACTTGTATTAATAATATTACCATGACCAAAAATATATTATGTATACTATCCAAAGATTGTTTCCTACTACATTGCATACCTACAAAAAAAAATTGTGCAGCAAAGTAAAAAGAAGCACTTAACTGTGGGCCTACCGGTGTATGTAGTAGTGACCTCCGGTTCTGAGACTTTGCCTTTAGCTTACCATCAGGCGAGGTGAAGTCATGTTAACAAAAAAATATGTTTTTATTTCTCTACCGAACATCAATTTTTTTCATTTGTAGTACGTTTCTGCTTTTGTCAGGGTAGATGAGAGATTCATTAATTAACATTACATTGTATTTGTTTCCTGAAGGTTGCCTAACTTGACAGTCTCTGGTCTCAAGCTGAATAGATTCTTCATATCACGACTCCGTGTCTCTGAGTCAGCGAAAACGTACAACCAATTGTTGTCTAGAAACCGCACTATAATGACAAGGAAAAAATTAAGCCTATCATCACAATTTCCTCAAGTAAAGCCTTATACTCGTATATGAGGGGTTTAAAAGCAAAACCACATCAGTCCATAATTTAAGTTTTTTTACACTAAGCATACGAAATTATAGAACTTAGTAGTGGCTACACTATAATAGAAACATAAACACGCAAATCGACCTATAACCGTGAAAAAATACACTTCAAAAATACCATTGACATGCAAAGTAGGTTTAATCCCGAAAATACATGCAATAGCATCAAAAATTCGCAAATAACATTTGTTATCTTCACTATGGCAATAAACTATAAATTATTTTGACGGCCTCTGTGACGTAGTCAGTGCAAATATGCATGAATATGTATATTTGCATTGATTAGAGTGTTTCTATGTGTAATATATATGTATTTATAAAAAAGGATACTTATAACTATGTTTATCCGCAATTGATAACACAAGGTAGTTGCAAACTACGCTTACTTTGGATCTAAAGAGCACTCAGTAGGATTTCGTAGAATTTTTATCTCAATATCTGATATTTGTGACTGATGCGGTTTCGCTTTTACACCGCTCATATAACCTGATATAGGTACGTACACTACGTATATATAAACACTGCTGACGTAATCTCGCTAAAGAGCTTCGAAAAATAATCTTTACACCTTCAAAAATATATCATGAAAATCACGTTTACACAAAATCAAATATACGGCTTTTGGCATCAACTGACAAAAGATTTCGTCGCCGTGAAAGGAAAAATCGTTAGAGGACAATGGGGTGCAGAAATTAAAATAAATTTAGCACAACAGGTTGCTTTGAATGGATCGTATAATTTGTTTGATAAATGTTCGAAACGGAGGCTTTCTGGCCTGATGAAAAATATAGCTAGATTTTTTTTTTCTAATTTTGTCGATATTAGTTTTTTTGCTAGTGTCATTGAGCTCAACACTAAAATGTATATATTGTTTTCAAAGTAATATTGAGAGTACTTTTTTATAGTAAATAGAATTTACAGATCTCAACGGAGCGAATATCCAAATCCGAAATATGGAGTGTTTATCCGCAATCTAGAACTCATAACACAAGCTACTTAACTATGCTTACTTTGTGTTTTTAATATTAAATTAATTTAACTGAAATGTAGTTTTAAAGAATTTTCTCAATAAAATTCCTTTAAAATTAATTATACTTTCAAAAATTGGTAAAAATGAGAACACAATACCAAAAAGACAATACCAGTCCATCCACATCTTGCCTGACTCAAAAATTTAGTAAATACTTAATCGTAACCAACACTTGGTATCTAAACTACTGGCATAATTAAACAATAAATGAAATTGTATTACTTGAATGATATTTTAGAAAATTTGTGAATGAAAAACACTTTCAATTCACTATCATTTCAGTTATCGAGAATTCAATTCGGTCTCTGACACATAAAATTCCTTTTGTCCACTACTTGCCAACCTTTTGTTATACTTTTTTGGTCGTAAAACTGGACTTTATTCAGTTATTTAACTTTCCAGTTACAAAAAAAGTATTGATATTTAGTTATTTAACTGTTTAAAACCGTACCGGGTAAAACGGGGTGAATAGGGATCAAGGGGTGAATAAGAACAAAATGGTCAGTTACATTTTGCAGTTATTAGAAACTTTTATTATATCTTTTATCAGATCTTTTAAATTTTATATATTTTATTAGAAACTATAAACCAGGTCACAATAAGACAATCATCTAATATCCGGTTAAATATTAGAAATTTTCTAAAATAATTATTTAACAAATTCTAAGGAACTTTTTATCCCTATTCACCCCTTGATTCCGATTCTCCCCGTTTTACCCTATTCGGCATTTAAGTTTTGTGTTTAGGTAGCTATTTAAAGAATTTAAACACAATTCCTTATAAGCCACCTTACACCCTTTTTTCGTGCGGAAATCCTCATCGATACCCCCTTACACCCGTACCTCTGTACAGTCAATAATCAAACGGTATTAAAAATGGAGACACTCATGTGGTAAAATAAACCATAAAAACAAAAATAAAACGTTTCATAATAAGATGAAGGTAAGTTCAAATTTAAAAGACGCAATGCCCTGCGTTGAGTTTATGTCTTCTATCAATCGGTGAACTCCAGTCACGTCAGCCTTCATGACTACGGCTATAGGTTTCCGATAAAACAAATGGGCTACCGTCATCCCTGTTACCTTTAACGAACTGAGAGCTATTTACTGTGAACTTCATAAAATAAAAAGTATGCGTGTATAAAATAAATGACTTGAGTCATCATGAGGAACCTTTTCTTTTTTATGGAGGTTCCGTCAATATGACTTCACCCCACTTGATGGTAAGCTAAAGGTCTCAGGAAGCGGGTCCTCATTTACATACACCAACAGTGTCATAATGGTGGCTCTCAACTTGACGGCCTTATCAAGTGCTTTTTCACGCCCCGCTTAAAGGACCCGGGACTGTTATCCTACAGTCCCGGGTCCTTTAAGCTTTAAGGAAACGCGTGAGCTGGTAAAGAATTACAGGTTTTTATGGAGCGGCAAATATCTAGTCGAAAAGACGTATATTGCAGAAAACAATGAAATATGTCTCTTGCCTCCACTTATAACCCTTCCTAGCACCCTTCCTCTTTCAGGGTCGGCAGCCTGAGTGTTACGCCCTTGATGTTGCACACGTCCATAGGCCAAGGTGACCGCTTCCCATCAGGTAGGTCGTATGCTTGTCTGCCACCTAAGATGTATAAACCTGAGGGGTTGTGGTAGAATTGGGAGAGAGGTGGATTGGAGGGTGATTAAAAGTGTTTGTGTGTAGTCTCCACGCTGATATCACAGAATCCCTCCAGGGAATTCTGGCTACCCTACTTACCAGCGGGAACACAACACGATGGTTATTATGGCCGCGGTCTTCTGTATGGCGGAGGTACTACCCCAGTCGGACTGCTCAGGGCCCGTAGACAAGTGTCAAAAGTCTAAATCGCTAAGGAATAAAATAGATTAGGTCGACCAATCACACTCCAGCTCGTGATTCCGCCGCGACGTACGCATCGTACGCCGGCGACGAGCTTGGATGTGATTGGTCGACGTAATCTATTCGTTTCCTTAGCGATTTACGCTGTGACACTTGTCTACGGGGGCAGTTCGGACGGGAGATACCGTCGTATCCTACCTCTTCAAATTATATACGACGTAACATAATCAAGTATGAATGTTATGATATCATTATTTTAGGACCACATTCGCTTTTATTATTCTTGTACGCAGAAAAATTATATGGAGTATCCAGAATAATGACGCAAAAAAGAAATATTTTGATATAATTTTGATATTTTTATTACTCTCTTGTGCTCGTGACCTGAGGCCAAGATATTTGTGAGATGGGAACTGTATTTTGACGACGACAAAAGAAGGTTCAAAAGGAAGACCTGTATGTTTGTTTGTCTGTAATTATCTAGTGTTTGGTTGAACTAGTTTTGATGCGGTTTTCAGATACGTTTTTCCTAGATTCTGGGGAAGGTTTTAGTATATTTAATATTAATAGCCACCCATTTATGTCCCACTGCTGGGCACGGCTCTCCTCTCTTCTAACGAGAGCGCTGAGAGGGTTTAGACCTTAATCCACACACGCTGACCTAACGGAGGTTGGTGGATCGGACATGTCCTTCGAATTTCTTCTAGGACGAGTGGGTTTCCTCACAATGTTTTTACTTCACCGTCAGCAGATGGTAAATCATGGAATTAGCACATATAAATTCCACAAAGTGAAATTCACATTGGCACTGTCCGGCTGTATTCGAACTCGATATCTCTGAGTAGAGGTCGAGTCCTTATCCATTCAGCTACCATCGCTTAGTAGGTATACTTAACTGATTTAAAATAGAAGATAAGTCAGTTCTATTTCCATAATAAACTTTTGTACTTAGTAAATATTAAGTGCAGTATCTCTCACCTCTTGAGGCTCTGAATCCACGAACCAGTCTATTGTAGCTGGTGGCAGCGAATAGTCTGATGTGCAGTTCACCAACGCGTTCTCTCCAGCTTGAACCAAAGTCGGTAACCCAATGATCAAAGGGTCGTACTCGGGTAAAACTGTTGGCAATAAAGGTTTAATTACTTTCTAATCCACTGCCATGACTTATTAGCATGGGTCTATCTAATAGATAGGGGACTAAGTTTTTCTTTTTGCTGCTTTGGTGGCAGACAAGCACATAGCCCACCTGAAGGTAAGTGGTCACCATGGCCTATGGACGTTTGCAACACCAAGGGCGGCACCCACGCGCTGCCGACCCTGAAGGGAAAGGGCGAGAGTAGGAAAGGGTAGGGAAGCTAGGAAGGGGTCGGGGCAAGAGTGGTAGAGTGAGCTCTGGCTACCCTACTTACTGCCGCGCCGGGAACACAACACGGTGGTTATTATGGCCACGGTCTTCTGTAGGGCGGAGGTACTGCACCAGACGGACTGCTCAGTTCGGACGGGAGATACCGTCGTGTTCTACCTCCATGTATGTATGTTTGTCTATACAACATTATGAATTAACACTAGTGGATGAATATCAATCTTTCAATAATATTTGAATCGATTAAAATTTTAAGACTTATTAAATGAGGTGTTCATACGAAAGAGGAAAAACCCTTTTCAATCTTAGATTTAGAATTTAATGTTACATTTTAACCGACTTCAAAAAAGGAGGAGGTTCTCAATTCGATACGCGATATCTTACGCGATAGCGTCGCTTTTTTATTTGAAAGCGACTGCTTCTGAGGTGGTCCCATATCCAGGGTATCAGGATCTGATGCTGGGATCATGGGATAATCGAGGGGCAATCATCCAATTTACGGCAAAAAATCTGTTTTTGATGCCTTCGTACATAATAAACCTCATAAATAGGTACTTTTCTATTTCTGTACACTAAAAAGTAAAAAAATTAGTTTGTGAAGTCTTTTGTCGGCATTATTTTGTCCTCTAATTATATAAACTTACCAGCTAAAGTCATGTTTGCTGACCGCTTATCAACAGCGAACCTTGGTCCTTCACTAGATACTTCGCACATGTATTTGGCAGATCCCCTTTCTGGTCTGACGCTGATGAAGCATTCCCGAGGATCACAAGAGCTGTTCGTTATTATCACCCCTGTGGCATTGAAAGCTCGCGTTTCTGGCTGTGGACAAATAGAATCAGTTTAGAGGGTACAATTTGATGGCACAAATTTGCCTCAAATTTGGCCAGGTAGGTACCACTGTACACCTTTGCGAAAACCCCTCCATAGTAATCCAACCCCGGTTGGATTACGTTCAGGGTTCAGCAGGTGCATAGCCGGAGCTTCAGGTGATGGTTGTCTCAGCACTTTTAGGATCAGTGGGTATTGACGTAGTCTAAACCAATATCTGCGCTTTGTTACGCAGTGCTGCGATGACAATCACGTCTTCTTTCATGAGGCCGTTAAGTTGAGCAGACGGCCCACCTGATGGGAAGTGGTCACCGTGGCCTATGGAAATTTACAACATCAGAGGCATCACACTCGTGCTGCCGACCCTGGAGGGGGGAGGGTTGGAAAATTTAGAGGGGAGTGAAATGGGATTGGAGGATGAGGAGGGATTGTGAGCTCTGGCTACTCTACTTACCACTTGTAGTGTATGGCAAAGTACTGGTGGCTAGAAGGGATAGTTTCTATATTATGAGAACGGATACATTTAATAGTATTTATCGCAGGTTTATAAGTGTCCGGTTAATGGCAATAGGCTCGCCACCTATTACATTGGGACCTAAACATAAACTGGCGAAATGTGGGTGCTAGCATCTCTGCCTACCCCTTCGGGGATATAGGCGTGAGTTTATGTTAAGTTATACATTTTATCAGTGAAATCTTCATGAAAAGTTGTTAGTCTTTGTTACCTACTTTACATGAAATATGTAGGAGTGAATTTAAATAAACCGTTCCATCTGTATGTAACACTCCTCCTCTCGTGTCGATATGTAACACTATATCACCGAGTTTCCTTTGAGAGTTAAATTACACGCTTCTCCAATATATTTCAGTACCTAGTTCTTTTGTTTCTTTATCGATATTTCGAAACATTCTATTTATTATTACCTATCTAATTGATTATTTTGAAGACGGTTCCTCTAGTTGCCTTAAAATATTGTGGAGCCCGGAGAAAAATTGTTTCTTTTTTATAGTACCTAAGTATTAGCCGAAGAAATATGGTTGCATTAGTTACACTTTACTACGCGCATGTAGTGCCTTCTTTCTACAGTCCAGGGTCATTTAAGCGGGGCATGAAAAACCATTTGATGAGGCCGTCAAGCTGAGGGCCACCACTGTAGCAACATGCACCGATAGCGTGTATTTTGCTATTAATTTATTTGTACCAAATGAAGACCTACTTATGGAGGTGGGACACGACGGTATGTCCCGTCCGAAAAGAGCTGTCCGACTAGGGAAGTACCTCCGCTCTACAGAACACCGCGGCCATAATAACCATCGTGTTGTGTTCCCGCCGGTAAGTAGGGTAGCCAGAGCTCACAGTACCCCTCCTCCTTCCCGCCCTTTCCTAGCCTCCCCAACCTTTCCTACCCTCGCCCTTTCCCTTCAGGTTCGGCAGCGCGTGGGTAACGCCCTTGGTGTTGCACACGTCCATAGGCCACGGTGACCGCTTCCCATCAGGTGGGCCGTCTACCTAAGTGGTATAAAAAAAAACTTTGCACCTAATTATACAACCTAAATAATACTGAATACATTTCACAGATTAACAGCGTAGTTTCAAAAAGCTCTTGAAACGCACTCTGCTACTCTCATTCCGACCTCGTTTCAGATATTTCCTAGAGCGAGATTCAAAAGGCGCCTTGTAACAGGTGAAAACATTCTGTTTAAAAAATAACATTTATACTTTATGGAATGTGAAACGTGTTCCGCTTTTGGCCTTTATTTGAGCATTTTTGTATGTTTATTTTATGTAATGAGCGTGAGATAGCTGTTTATACAACATTTTTGTACTGAGATATTAACAGTTTGACACACAATTTTGAAATGTTAACATGAGTCGTTCTTTTTACCAATCAATTAGCCTATTGCAGTCCACTGCTGGACATAGGCCTCCCCCAATGCACGCCATAGCACCCGATCCTCCGCCTTGCGCATCCAATCTATCCCAACCACCTTCTTTAGGTCGTCTGTCCATCGTGCTGGGGGGCGTCCTACCCTCCATTTGCCAAGTTTTTATACCACTTAGGTGGCAAATAAGTACACGGTCCACCTGATGGGAAGCGGTCACCGTGGCCTATGGACGTGTGCAATACCAAGGGCGTCACACTCTCGCTGCCGAACCTGCAAAAACCTTCTAATGCCCTTGTCTAACCAATTTGTCTAAGGTCTGTCCAATTTTAAAAACATTTGGCATATAATTATGTCATTAACTAGCTGTTGCCCGCGACTCGACCTTAAGCACCTATACCAGGGATCTAAGCCTTTGTAGCAAATTACAGATTATTAGATTCGTTCAGCAGTTTGAGCTATTGTTGCCGAAATATCGACAGTTTTACTATCGATAGTTTTCATCTGAATAAGCTAAACTATCGATAGGCCTATAAATGACTAATATGTGGAGAACGGGATGTGACGTCCCTCCAACACATAGGGAGGATCCTCCGACCATGCAAGGTGATCACGCCTAGCGGGCCGCGGCCCAACGGTTATCGTTGAGATCTTGTATATTTGCTATACCAGCGCACGAACTTCACTTTCACGATTCAGGATTGTAGTGACGTAATTGTAGTATTGAATTAGTTCGTCGTGCTATCACTAGATGGCGCTAGGTATATGTGGTATCGCCACAAATAGTATCGGTACTATCGATAGGCCTATCAATAGTTGAGTGATTTGTTGGCTATCGATATACTATTGATAGGCTATTGATAGTCGAGTATCGATCGGCGACACTAGTTTGAGCGTAATTAAGTAACAAACATCCTACACATCAATGAATTAAAGTTTATAAATTGGATGTATAATTAAGAATTATTCTGAAAAATGGTCGTAGTCAAAGATTTCCCTAGATGTCTATATTCATGTTGAAATAATCAAAAACTAGTTACACGTCTAAACTCAATTATCAAGTTGTGTTAGCAAGCAGAAACGGTCAATTTCTTCAAATTTCCCCTGAGATTAAGAGGGATTGGAAAAATAACCTATGTCACAGAAATTTCCTCTAAAACGGGTTCGTGTAAGCTGGACTTGAAAGGAGCCACTAAACTGTCTAAAAATGCTACCGACGACGTAACAGTTTTTTTACAGAAAACTGAACACAATTTTTTTTTTGGATTTCTTGTCTTATTGTGTTTGTGCACGATGGAGACAAAAACTACTAAACGGATTTTAATTCGGTTTTTTTGGTTGAAATGTCTTGGTCAGACTAAAAATTTTACGTATGTTTAATCACAATTGGTTGAGTAGATTCGGAGATATAATCAAAAAACGAGAAAACTGACGTCCACACGGCCGAACTACATGTAAAGATTCTTTGTACTAAACCAATGAACCACCATTGCATCATTCACTTCGTCGCAATTATCTAGTTGTCTTTTGATTTTAAATATTAACGGAGTATCGTCAGCAAATAAAATAATACTATTTTTGTCTTTTATGTAGTAAGGGAGATCATTTATATACATTAAAAACAAAACTGGACCCAGTATCGAACCCTGTGGAACGCCCATCGAAACCACAGATCCTACTGACCGTGTACCATTAACATCGACCCTCTAAATGTTATTGTTCAAATATGAAATCAGAAGCTCAAGAGCCTTATTCCTTATTCCATAATGTTCCAATTTCCTCAGTAATGTGTCATGGTGAACGCAATCGAACGCCTTGGATAGATGGCAAAATATACTCAGAATAATATGTATCTACTAAATTATTTATCTCATTCACGCAAAGGTTGTACCAGGTTGAATAGTGCTAAGAAACCCTCCATATCATACCTTTTGTCATCTAAATTGTCACTCCATTCAACAGAAAGATAAACGAATACATATAAAGCTTTTGTTGTGCTAACTTCTTCTTGTTATATTTAAATTGAAAAAGTTAACAATTACGATGGGACTTGACTCGGGCACGCCAAGGCGACAAGGCATGAGTATTTTGATTTAGTGAGTTGCCCAAGCTTGGATAATGCTTCTGTAAAAGTCTTTTTTATACCAATTAGGTGGTTAGCACACGGTCCACCTGATGGGAAGCGGAGACCGTTGCCTAATGGACGTGTACAACATTCCGGGCATCACTCACGCTGCCGACCCTATAGTATAGTGCAAAGTCCATACTTCAAACTTTTGATTTTATAATTTTTATTATACAAATTCAAATCTTTAAGTTGTCAGTATGGCCTTCATATTGATTTCCTTGTCTTCCTCCTTACTCCGTTTTTATGTTAGACAACATGACTTCACCTCGCCTGATGGTAAGGTAAAAGTAAAGTCTCAGGAGCGGGGGTCACCAGTACATACACCGATAGTACTACCGTGGTGGCCCTTAGCTTGACGGCCTCATCAATATTTTTTTCTTTTTTTTATGTCGGTCTCGTCAGTATGACTTCACCTCGCCTAATGGTAAGCTAAATTTCTGGAATGGGAGTCACCGTTGCAAACACCGATAGCGCCACAATGCTTTTTTACACCCCACTTAAAAGACCTTAACTATGAGGAAGGAAACACATGCGCTGATAAATAATTCCAAGTCTTTATGGTGCTCAGAAGTTAGGGCCTCGAATCCATATAGGCTACTACGCTATGACTTTATCATATCACCCTCATTTACAAATGGAGATTGAACCCAGGAACTCACAAATGAAGCAAACTTTGTTTAAAGAGATCAAAGGAACATTTGATAATTTATTATAATACATGGGAAATTTACTTTACCTCTTAATTTAAACGAAAATTATACGCAGCTTTATTAAAACACATCCTTTCTCTCCTTCTTCATACGGCATATAAATTAAAGTATACGATCGTGAACCTAAAAACTTATGGACGAATCGCGTTGAACATAAGACTGTGTCACAAAAATGGCAGCAGTTTACCATTGTGTGAGTGTATTTTGGGTTAGGTACAATGTGTCATACAAATTAGATTGAAATGTGATCACTGTGAATTTTGAACCGACTTCAAAAAAGAAGGAGGTTATCAATTCGATTGTATTTTTTATATGATTGTTAACTCAGAACTCTTTCAACTGGGTGCACTATAATTTTAATAATTATTTTTTTATTTGATAGCTGGTGCTTCCCGTGTCATCCCATTTCAATTAGGTCCGTTGAAGTCGTTTTTTTGGTGAGAATTCTTGCTGTCACGACATTTTTTACATAATTTTACTACTCAAGATATGCTGTATTTCTTTTCGCTACTTAAACTCACTTTTTTATACTACTTAGGTGGCAGAAAAGCACACGGCCCACCTGATGGGAAGTGGTCACCGTGTCTATGGACGTGTGCAACATCAGGGATATCACACTCGCACTGCCGACCCTGGAGAAGGGAGGATTACCAGGTTTGGGGCGTTAGAGATGGGGATTTGGGGGAAGAGGGGGGGATTATGAGCTCTGGCTACCCTACTTACCACCGGGAATACAACACTATGACTATCATGGCCGCGGTGTTCTGCAGAGTGAAGGTACTGTCCCAGATGGACTGCTCAGATCGGACGGGAGATACCGTCGTGTCCAACCTAAACCAAACTCACTTAATTTAATTACGTTTACCTCATAGTGGCTACCTAGTGTGCGAGTACCGACTTCTACGTGTAAGCAAGTGGGCCGTTTCAGTGTCATCAGTTATATTTTTCAACGCGGTCCATCCAAACATTTTATAGGTTCATGTATACGATGTGATACCCGCCTTTAGCAGCCCGAACATCAGTTATTATATATTATGTAAACTCAATTGCTTCCATCTTCACATAATTTAGGCCGTATTCGCGACACACGTACCTACACTTTTAAAATTATATTTTTACGTAACATCATGTTCTTTTATTCAAATAACCTCAGGCTTTTGATCTGGTGTAGCATGTTATATTTAATAATATTTATTTTGGTTACGTCAAAGGATCTGTTCCTTGAAATATTTTTATTCAATTTAAACGATATGCTAAAACACCGCATATTTAAATTTGATCCCTTAAATTTACGAAACCTAGGCTACGGTGACCACTTCCCATCAGGTAGGCCGTGTGCTTGTGTGCCACCTCAGTGGTATAAAAAAGAGAGACAGAAAAATCAATACTTTTCGACCATCTACTTCAATTTATATAAGGTTTTATTGTTTTTAACAACAGTTAGTAATGCTAACCAGTGCCTCCATTCTGCTGAAGGCAAACCACTAATATACCAACTGACACTCTAAAAAATGCCATTTAATTGTAAACTTTATTGTTATCAGTTTAAAGTCTAAAGTCAAATGATATTTTGTAGAGCGAATGAAAAACTTAAATGAATTATTTTCATTTGATTTTAGATTTAAACTGTATAACGGTAAAGTCTACAATTAAATGGCATTTTTAGAGTGTCAGTGGTATATCAGTGGTTTGTCTTTAGCAGAATCGAGGCCCAGGTTACACAAAGTGTTGATTTGCATTTGAGCATCCTTCACAGGAAGGCTTGAGACTCTTCGAGATTTCATGAAAAAAAAAAACAGCGTTAATTTTTTTTTCTGTAAATAAGTCGATTTATTTTTTTTAAATAAATTCAACTTCCAGACGATTATTTGCATTATCAGTTGACTTTACTAACTAGTGACTACTTATCTACTAGTTACTAAGGCTGACTGCTGGTCCTAAGTCCATACAAGTAGGTAGTGTGCGCGTCAGCTGATCAATGCGTCAGCGTATCAATCCGGTCGTCTCTGAAAACCAGCGCTGTCCGCTTGCACTAGAACGCAGACAGCATTATGCTGAGAGGCGGCCTTTATCCTGCTTGGCTATTTTTGATACATTCTTCTTCTTATTCGGTACGCTCTTGACAGTGCGGTCGTGATCGCTATGAGCTCGTAGCATTATTGGAGAGGTCAGATGTGATCCGCTTCACGACGTTTCGCCATTGCTGCCTGCTAGACGTCATCCTGCTGCACTCATTCAGCGAGCCTCCAACCGCGGACTTGATCTGGTCAGTCCATCGTGTGGGTGACCTTCCGCGCGGTCTAGTGCCTTCCACTTTTCCTTGAATGACAAGGCGTTCTATGGACTGGTTGTCACGCCGGGAAACATGTCCAAAGAATGTTAGGATGCGAGATTGTACCACAGAAAATAGACGCTGCCTGATGCCGAGTTCCTGAAGTATCGAGACGTTTGTGCGAAACTCGGTCCACGAGACTCCAAGCATTCTTCTCCAGCACCACATTCTTCTCCAGCACCACATTCTTTATCATTTGATACATTGCCATAGTTGAATATGCACAATGTTGTAATTTCTGGATTTGATAAGCTGTGTACATTTTTGTATAGGTAAGCTGGGCTGAATAAAATATTTTCTTTTTTTTCTTTTCTTTCTTTTAATGTTGTCGCCCGTGAATTACGTGAACGAAGTCCTAATATTCAATGTACTGGTGAATCTGTGATGGCTATAAGTAGCTCGAGACCCGCTGTGAAGGATACTCAAATGCAATTCAACACATTGTAAGCTAATGTAACCCCAAAGACATTTCCTTAGCACCAAGGATAACCCAAGCTATACTATCACATGAAGACCTACGTTATTCTTTCTAATCGAATTCAAATCACGGGATTTGAAAACGTTACTGGATCCGGTATGTATGAATTTCCATAACTAAATAAAGTTTGTCGTCAAAGCAACGAAACATAACCGGATAAATACACATTCGCTGTGGACCAAACAAAATATGCATCGGGTATTTTTGGCAAAGCTTTGAATCGGAATGTAATTAGTTGATGGACTAAGGCTGACCTATATAGCTGCTGCTATTGCGTGAAATATTTTGCCTTTTTTATACTACGTAGGTGGCAGACAAGCACATGGCCCACCTAATGGAAAGAGGTCACCGTGGCCTACGGACGTGTACAACACTAAGCGTGTCACACACGCGCTGAATACCCTGAAGGGAAAGGGGGAGGGCTAGGAAGGGGTGAAAGGAGGACGGGTACAGTGAGCTCTGGCTACCCCACTTACCGGCGGGAACACAACACGATGGTTATTATATTATAATAAAAACGATAATAATACCATAAAGGAGGGATAGATAAAATACAGATCAGTATTAATTTCTTAATGGGTAAGAAATTTTCTGACATTAAAAAATCTAATACGTTTTATACGCGGAAACGTAGTAATAATACGTTAAATGAAGAGATTATTATAAAGCTGTAATTCAATAAAATCATAATGATTACAGCGCCTCATTTACCTGAACAATTTATAATAATTTTCACGTTAATTAACGGCCATTGAAAAAGAGCCCGGAGGTCGTATTCCAAGATTAAGTGAACGATTACGGGAGGTAAGTTTATAATATTTAAATGTGTTACTTTGTGAAGTGAAAACAGCGTCGAGTGCGCGGGTTCGATTCCCGCTCAGTGTAAATATTTGTACGCATGAATATTTAGGTATATTTGCATTAGTCTGGGTGGTTGTACGAGTATGTATGTATTACATAATGTATACATAATATGAGTATGGGGTTCTTCAAGAAAGATTTTTATAGGGTTGGCAGCGCGAATGTGATGCCCCTGGTATTGCACGCGTCGTTATGCCACGTGACCGCTTCCCATCGAGTGGGCCGTGTGCTTTTCCGCCACCTAAGTGGTATAAAAAATACCTTTGTGTCATGTAACCAATAGTAAGTTAAAAAAACAAGCCATGAATTTGTACTGTTTCTAAGTACCTTAATAGCTATTCGCAAGAAAATATTAGGTTCACATAACATAACATAAACTCACGCCTATATCCCCGAAGGGGTAGGCAGAGGTGCTAACACCCACATTTCGCCAGTTTATGTTTAGGTCCCAATGTAATAGGTGGCGAGCCTATTGCCATTAACCGAGCACTTATAAACCTGCGATAAATACACACATAACATTGAAAAGCATCGAAAAGTCATTGGTATGTGCCATGGTGAACCTAGGATCGAACCCGTGACCTCGTCTTAGCAGTCCATTACCCAGACCACTAGGCTATTGCGGTCTTATTAGGTTCACGATCAAAATATTATACCCCAACGTAACAATAATCCAAGTACATATCAAACTCCAGTGTAGTTTGAAACTTGCCTCGTTTCAACATTTTTAATGTGATTTTTATTCAGATAATACAGCGTATACCGCTTTCCCCGGTGGCCCCTAACGCCAAACTTTTAATATATGATCCAGTTATCAGAGGTTATCTGACAATTTATTTGGAGCAGACCAGCTATGTCACTTGTGGCAGGATACCACAAAATTGCGAAGTTTATCTGATACGAGGATGTTTTCACAGTGTTTTGAATTCTGTACAATTTTTTTTTACATAGGACACGTCCAAATGACTTTACCTCGCCTGATGGTAAACTAAAGGTAAACTCTCAGGACTGGGGTCACCACTATATACACCAGTCTGTAGTACTACAGTGGCGGTCCTCAGCTTGACGGCCTCATCAAATGCTTTTTCACGCCCCGCTTAAAGGCCCCGGGGCTATATAATAGGAGGAAGGAAACACATGCGCTGGTAAAGAATTCCAAGTCTTTATGGTGCGGCAAATAAAAGAGGCACCGAACCGCTTGGTTCTTGGTGAAATTGATTACCATGGTGCAAACAATTCCGTATAGAACCAAGGTGACCCCAGACTCTGAGGTGCCAGAGTCATGGATGTGACCGGGACTGACGCAAAGGTGATGATAATGATATTTTGTAGTAATGTCTTGCCCGCTTTGAACGTGGCATTAGAAGGTCAATAAAAATATCAGAAGAATATACGCCACTTTTACGCTCCGCTATTTAACCAATTGCTTATTAACCTCGTTCTAATTCAAGTCTGTTGCACAATGACCTATTCTTTCCAATTTGTATAGCACTGTTTTATTCAACATTGTTGCAGCAAAATAAAATCTTGCTTATATTCCTACAAGCTCGCTAACATAGACTAAGCACTTAATAAATAACTTAAAATATGATGAAAGAAAGAATGGAGTTTCTAAGGGGTCATTCACACAGGTTCTGTCATTGACGATTCGTTATAAAACATGATACGTAATGACGAATGGGTAGGCAGCACGAGTGTGATGTCCTTAGTCTTGCACACGTCTATAGGCCACGGTGACCACTTCCCATCAGGTGGGCCGTGTGCTTATCAGACACTTACGTAGTATAAAAAAATGGATGGACGTTCACATTGCGTACGGAATCATGTTTTATCACGATTCGGCCAAATAGCGGATTTAATGTTCACATTTTAGTCTCGTGATTTAAAGTTTAAAACTCAGCGAACTAGAACGAGCGCATCAGCAAATCCGTGACAAAAAGTCATGATTCGTGTTTTTTAACGAACGTATTTTTTTAAAAGACAATACGTAATTTAAGACGTGTCCGACATTTTTCACGATTCGTGATGCGTACGGAACTTAAAAAGCATAGCCGCCGTCAAAAAATAAAACGGATCGTGAAAAAAGACGATTCGTTAACAAAAATGAATCGTCTTCGTGTGAATCAGCCCTTACACTGGGAATTCGTAAAACTCTTCTTGCGTAAAGTTACATCCCCCCGAGTTTTCTTTCCATATTTATGCGCGTAAGTGGAAAGAAATGGCGTCCATTATTTGAGGCTGTACGCACACAGTTCCGTTGAAACTGGTGAAGTTTAGAGAGTGAGTAGCTATTTGGTAAAGTTTTGTTGTATTCCAAAGTTCTTGGTCATGTAGCTTTGGTTAGTTAGGTTAGAAACTGTACTATGTTATAAGCTTTCGTTTTATTTTCTACTTATATTCGTTATCTAAGCTATCTTGTTTCCACATTATTGTGAAGACTAATTGTCTCTTATATTTAGTAGTTATAGGGGGTAGGTACCATCGTGCACTTTGCGAAAAACCCTCCATAGTAATAATCCTACCTCGGTTGGATTGCGTTCAGGGTTCAGCAGGTGCATAGCTGGGGTTTTAGGTAATGGTTGTCGCAGCACTTGTAGGACCAGAGGGTATTGGCGTATGAGCATTAGACGGCACTTAAAAAATGACAAATATAAATTATTTAAAACTAGACAAGCAAATGGACCACCGCATGGGTCAAAACGCGGCCCAGACCTGAGAAGATTCCGGCAAGAAACCAGGGGATGGCCTTTACTAATACCCGTATTACCATCTCCCTAGAATCTCGTTGAGTTATTAACACTCTTCAAAATTTTCTCATTAATAAATAGTAACATGAATATTCATATTTATTCAAAACCAGCGAAAGGTAGTCTAAATACAGGAGATAGTTAAATGTTGAAATATTTAAACAATATTTTCTTAGGTCTCTCTTATGATATCATTTTACATATTTTAATGAGATCAAGGGTACGTTTGGCAAAGCTTTTTTATAGTAAGCATACAGGATTCATTACTTAATTAAACTCTTTGAAGGATCAAAGGCAACGCTAAAGCAAGGGCTTCTTTTTTTTTTCATTATCATAACAGTGAAATTTGAGTTTCCTGTATAAATATTTTAGGCGTTTACACAGAAAGGCGTTGGTAGCTGAATGGATAAGGACGCGGCCTCTATTCAGAGGCATCGAGTTCGAATCCGGCCGGACAGTACTAATATGAATTTCACTTTGTGGAATTTTATGTGTTAATCACATGATTTACCATCTACTGACGGTGAAGGAAAAACATCGTGAGGAAACCCACATGTCCTAGAAAAATTCTAAGACGTCCGATCCACCAACCCGCATTAGGCCAGCGTGTGTGGTTTAAGGTCTAAATCCTCTCAGCTCTCTCGTTAGAGGAGAGGAGACCCGTGCCTAGCAGCGGGACATAAATGGGTTGCTATCAGAGATAATGATCAAAGTCACCACGTTTGTCACTATCTCACCAATTAATAAAAAAAACCCCGACCAATTACTTTGAAATTCGAACGTTAATAAAAATTCCTAATAACACAAGCAGATAATGTTTCATAAGCGTGTTATAATGTCAAAGATAACAAGCTTAAATTTCAAAACCAAAACGAGGATTCCCTACAGCCCTTAATACACCAACACTTAGTCGCTTCCCGTATATAATGGCATTACCTTTATGTAGATAACTGTGTAATTGTCTTTAATATAGCACTTCTCGTCGCTTTAAGCGGAATATTAGAATTTTCTTTTGTGGCGCCTACGCACGATTTTTGAATATAAACTGTCATAATAACCGTTATAAAGGAATACAGGTCTTGAATTTGAAGGTATTTTTGCGAATTGTGTTGAAAGACATAAATTACAACAATATATTTTTAGTTGATCCATTTCCGTCTGTGAATTTTTACAAAATTTTATTCGACAATAAAAAATAACGATAGATGAAAAAGTCTTAGTTTTATCGCCATCTTTGGTAAACATAACATTTTTTTTGAAAATTTGGGAGATAATCCGTACAATATAAACGTCACTCTCATTTCCATCCCATCTTGGAGACCTGGGGTGAAAATGATAGTGATAGTGGATGAGATGATATAGAACCTGAATGAACAACAGGGATTCTATGGTCTTGCGTTCTTACCCCAGAATTATGTACTTTACATGCTTTGAATATTAATAAATCAATCACTTTCACAAAGAAAGCCATAATAAGCATCGTGTCGTATTCTTGGCGGTAAGTAGGGTAGCCAGAGCTCACTGGAGAGATTCTGTGCTGTCAGTGGGGAGACCAGTGTCTCCTGCGATATCAGCACAGAAACTATCTCAACCGTAGCCCCTACCCATTCCCACCGCCCAGTTTCAGTTCAGTTTTATGTGAAAATGAAGCACGAGAAAAACGAAAGCATTCATTCCAAAGATTTGAATGAGATATAAGTAGAGTCTTAAATATGTCACTTATAAAATTAGCAGGAATAACAAGCTGATTTAGGAAGCCATTTTTCAGTATTTGCAAAGTATCACGAAAAGCCGACAATTTAAACAGAATGAGCGCCTTCGAATTTCACAAATCTCCTGCAGTGGCTTTATCAGAAAGATGAATTAGAACAAGAATTTTCCGAACAGAGGTGTTAAAGGTAAGCGTACATAGAACCTAAACATTAAAAATATTTTTTGTATATTTTTTTGAAAATTCCTGTAAATCTGTTACAGTATTTTACAGTCCATATTAAATCTGTGATTGGAGTGTTTGAAATGCTGGTAGATGGAAGGTAAGGAAGACGTAAGAGATGGGGTTAGAAAACAATTAACCAAAAAGGTTAAGAAAACATAATATGAATTAGTGTTGTTACATAATTGCACTTATAGGTACTTACAACTTTGAAATAAAGCTAAGATTTAACATACAAATAGAAGTACCTAAGAAAAAATATTACTTAACTATGTAAAATCCTAATAATGTAACCCTTTGCATCAATGAACCAGTCAGTGATGGACCAATTACTACTAAATTGTTTCTTGAATCTGTATCGACTAATAATTCAAGATTATATGCATATTAAATAACCTTTTGACCTACAGTTACCTTTCTTTTTTGGCTTTTTTTTTATTCATGATAGGTTTACGTTTGACTTCAATCTCACCTGATGGTAAGTGACGATGTGATCTACGATGAATTGGCTGGCTAATACATAGCTCTTTGGGAATAATATCTTTCTCATTTAAACTTTACAACACAAAACCAGTAGCAAACTGTTTTAATTTTACACCTGACTGAAAATAAGTATATTTCTCTATTTTATTTAGATTAAGCGAAAAACTACTACTTTACCAGCAGTTGTTATAAAAGAAACAGTGCTTAGTGGACGTTGAGCCTAATAAATGAGCGTTTCCTGGCACTTCGTTGACTTAGTGGCCATTTATCAGAGAGCAAAGTGTAGGGCTTAAGCTATAAGCGACAAAAAGCCTTTGTGCACGGTCTGGTTTTGCAGATGACGCACATGTGTGTGGATTAATTGGAGCCTGCAGTTACCAACTGTGACGCGTCAGGGGCCTTACTCTGAAAATCGAACATGAACGTTTCGGATCGAACGAAAACGGACCATTTTGTCAAACAACGACAGCGAAAACGTCAAATGTATTTTGGGAGTAGGAGGTGTACTGATAACGATCGACAACCTCAATGTCAAACGATCGAAGACGGATCCGAAATCCGAAACGAAACACTTTCGGGTAGCTAAATGGTCAAAACGTCAACGGATACGAATATTTTCGTTTTTCGGAGTAAGGCCCCAGCTTTGGTTTGTAATAACTAGTACGTTTGACGATTTTTTCGATTTCGTGATTGAGTGAATTACCGCGGTAGCCTAGTGATCTGGGTAATGGACTGCTGAGACGAGGTCTCGGGTTCGATCCCAGGTTCACCATGGCACACACCAATGACTTTTCGATGCTTTTCGAAGTTATGTGTGTATTTATCGCAGGTTCATAAGTGCCCGGTTAATGGCAATAGGCTCGCCACCTATTACATTTGGACCTAAAAAATAAACTGGCGAAATGTGGGTGCTAGCACCTCTGCCTACCCCTTCGGGGATATAAGCGTTAGTTTATGTTTTATGTTTATTATTATGATGAATCGTATTGCATTATTTAGATTAATTCGTTAACTGACTTACGTGATACTTGCTTTTTATAGCGGCTTGGTACATACATACTTGGAAGTCTTTACCAGCGCATGTGTTTCCTTCCTCCTATAGTCCCGGGGCCTTTAAGCGTGAAAAAGCATTTGATGAGGCCATCAAGCTGAGGGCCACCACTGTAGCACTATCGTTGTATGTAATGGTGACCCCGATCCTGAAGCTTTACTTTTAGCTTTCCATCAGGCGAGGTGAAGTCATGTTGACGTGTCCAATATATAAAAATACTGTATGGATACTTAGTAACAAGGTTCTACGCTTTGTCATGTAGTGCTGCGACAACAATCACCTCTTTTTTCATGAGGTCATCAAGTTGAGGGCCACCATTATGTCACTGTCGATGTATATAATGGTGAACCCCTTCCTGAGACTTTTCCTTTAGCTTACCATCAGGCGAGGTGAAGTCATATTGAGGTGTCCAATATAGAAAAGCCGGTAACAAGTTATTTTTTTTTTTTTTTTATTCAGGATAGGCTTACGTTTGACCACTATCTCACCTGATGGTAAGTGACGATGCGGTCTACGATGAATCACGCTTGCCTAGAAGGAACCTATTCACTCGTGACTTGAATATTCCCAGGTTATAGCCTTCCGGGGTGCGGGCCGGAACCTCCAGGGTGCGGGCCGGAACCTCCACGTGGTGCACCTGGGCAACGGAGGCGAGCAGCGCCTCCCACTCGCCACGGGAGACGCTGCTGCCTGCGGCCAATCCGGCCGGGGTGGGAGTGGCACTCTAGCTAGAGGGCTGCTCTAAGGCTCTCCACGTGTCCCTCTGACTAGCAGATGGCACAGTGGGGAGCGAGCGGGGGGCGAGCTGATTGTCTGCGCGCCGACGGTTGGGTGACAGGACGGCCTCCTGTCACCCTACACCCCACCGTCGGCGAAGTGGCGCGATGCTCGCCCCACCCCCCCTTTTCGGGGGGTCGAGGGGGCCATCTTAAAACCATAGATGGCCCGGGGTCAGCTGGGGTGCGAGGGATATGCCCATTGGGTAACCTTACTCCCCGGTTACTAAGGCCCGAGACGGCGTGCGGTTTTAGTCGGTTCGATCCCGACATAACCACCCCCGATGGCCGACGGGGGTGGTATCCATGGGGATTTCCGCACGATAAAAAAAAAAAAAAAAAAAAAAAGGTTATAGCCTTCCGGAAACACAGACTCGGGCAGGGAATTCCACTCCTTAGCTGTACGCATGATGAATGTATCCGCAAAGCGTTTCGTGCGTATGAGTGGAATATCGACCATAAAGCGGTGCCGCGTCACTGTTCGTCTGGTCGTTCGTTGATTGAAAGGGCTTGGGGGTATCAGGTTGTGCAATTCCAGAGCGCACTCTCCGAAATGTATCCGATAGAACACCGATAAACCAGCAACTTTGCGTCGATGGGTAAGGCTCTGAAGCCTTTTCTCGACTAGTGCATCGTCGTTGATGAGCCTCTTGGCTCGTCTTTCAATCGTTTCCAGCGCGTCAAGGTGGTATTTAGCTGAGCCGTCACACAGATACACATCAGACAGATAGTTATATGTTATTATAATACATGTGTATATATAACAACTTAAATGTGAATATATCAAACTAGACAACAGTACTTATACATGTCACATCTCGTGTACTATATTCTAGGCTCTTTGCCAAGTATTCTATCAGTTTTTGTGTACCTTATTTTGATACTGTCACATAAATAACTTTGCTAATTTGCGAATCAGAAATATATACACACTTATATCTTTTGCTTGTAGGATGACCTTCCTATTAATACCGCTGCAAATGGTTCTACATCTAATTTTTTTTTTTTCATTATTAGACACGTCAACATGACTTTATCTCGCCTGATGGTAGGCTAAAGGTAAAGTCTCAGGACCGGGAGTCACCACCACATACACCGGTAGTGCTACAGTAGCGGCCCTCAGCTTCACGGCCTCATCTAATGCTTTTTCACGCCCCGCTTAAAGGACCCGGTACTAGAGTAAGAAAACACATGCGCTGGTAAAGAGTCAAAATGCACGTTATGTGAGACTGAACACCTGATGAGGCTTTGGGTCAGACTGCAGTCGCTCCCGTAAAACTCTACAGTTTTTTCAATCTAATTTTTTTTATGCAATGTAGGTGGCAGACAAGCACATGGCCCACTTGATGGGAAGCGGTTATCGTGACCTATGGACGTGTGCAACACTAAGGGTGTCACACACGCGCTGTCTACCCCGAAGGGAAGGGAGGAGGGCTAGGAAGGAGTGGGGGGAGGAGGGGTACAGTGAGCTCTGGCTACCCTACTTACCGGTGGGAACACAACACGATGGTTATTATGGCCGCGGTGTTCTGTAGGGCGGAGGTACTTTCGGACTGCTTAATTTCGGATGGAAGAAACCGTCGTGTCCTACCTCCTTCGATCCTTCCATCATTAGAAATAGCATACTAGTTGCTTCAAAATCTAAATAATAATAAATAGTTCTCTAAGGCTCTCTAGGAATATGAATAGGTACTTCTCTAAACTTCTATATAGAAATATATCGTATACGTATTCATCTTGTTGATATCAAAATTAAGGTAATAAATTTTCTCCTATGCTTTCTTAGACGTTACGTGAGATTCATTAGTCGATACAAGATCCACTTAGTTACTTAGTTCCACTACTTGGAATGTCGCATCTGAACTAATTAGCATAGTTCCATTAATATTGCTAATGTCTTCAATATCGCCGCATAATTATTATGATGTGTAGTACTTGCTTTTAGCATCTTGTAAATGTACAAACATACGTAAGTAAACTGATGTAGGTATTATATAACATAACATAAACTCACGCCTATATCCCCGAAGGGGTAAGCAGAGGTGCTAGCACCCACATTTCGCCAGTTTATGTTTAGGTCCCAATGTAATAGGTGGCGAGCCTATTGCCAGTAACCGAGCACTTATGAACCTGCGATAAATACACACATAACTTTGAAAAGCATCGAAAAGTCATTGGTGTGTGCCATGGTGAACCTGGGATCGAACCCGAGACCTCGTCTCAGCAGTCTATTACCCAGACTACTAGGCTACCGCGGTGTCTTGCGTGGTATGTGTAGGTATTATATAATTATAGTATAACTAGCGGCTTCGCCCGTGGCATACTTCGTCTCCGTGGCAGGATAAAAAGTATCCTATATCCGTCTCCTAGTTCTAAGCTATCTCCCCGTCAATTTTCAGCCAAACCGGTCCAGCCGTTCACGCGTGATACATTTAAACATTCAAGGCTGTCACATTGAGATATATATCTCATTCTTCAACGCTTACCAAGTTTTTGAATCCCATTCTGCCCTCAGCTTCTTCAAGCTTAAAATATTATGTGCGTAAATGTTATTATGACTTTAATGCGAAGACACCGAACCGGCATTTTAAGATAATTTTCGACTAAGTGCTATCATTATACTGTAATATCTTTTGAAGGATGAATGGAGTAAGGTGTTCCCGCTGAACAATTTTAATAAATAATGCTTTTAAAGTAATATTGTGAGAGTAGCCTAATGATAGTGTATAAATTATGGAGGTAGGAAACGACGGTAGCTCCCATCCGAAATGAGCTGTCCGACTGGGGTAGTACCTCCGCCCTACAGAACACCGCGGCCATTATAACCATCGTGTTGTGTTTCCGCCGGTAAGTAGGGTAGCCAGAGGTCACTGTACCCCTCCTCCCCCCACCCCTTCCTAGCCTCCCCATCCATTCCTAGCCCTCCTCCCTTACCTTCAGGGTAGGCAGTGCGTGTGTGACACCTTTAGAGTTGCACACGTCCATAGGTCAAGGTGACCGCTTCCCATCAGGTGGGCCGTGTGCTTGTCTACCACCTACGTAGTATAAAAAAAACAAATGAATAACCAATCCGTGAAATTGGGAAAGTTCCTTAGAGTAAACACCTTTTTGAGTTTAAATATAGGTACCTAAGAAACTTGGAGCACTAACAAAATTATCTCAACTATGAAGAAACCGCTAAAATAAAGTGAATTTATGTACAGATGCCGGCACGTAAATTGGCCGGACGCGTCATATGCGCAAAGGTCGATTTTTAGGTCCCCTTTGTGGTATGAGCGGGTCGCGGGAGACGCGGTTGCGCCGTCGCGGATTGGTTCGTCACTTGCCGGACCAATCAGATGTCTCCGAGAGACGTCTTGTAGCGAATCAACGTTCCGTTCGTTCGTACTTTGAATCATTTGATTGGCTCAAAGTGCACGATGCGCGAAACACTCCAAAACCTGGCCAAGCTACGTGCCGGCATCTGTATGTTAGTGAACTCACTTTGTTTGCTCACTTTGTTTTTGAGTTTACATTATATTATCTAAATTAATATAAATATAATATTAGAATTTATAAACTATTATTAACCATTTACCCTTCTATCTATCATAACCCCGCACACACCCTTCGTGGTTTTTGGGAGTACTAACTTATATTGTTTTGTTATTTTTGCAAGCAAATAAAAAAAAATCTTTATTTTGTTAGTATTATTAACTGAAATTTCTAGTGATGGATAGATGGCAGTCTGTACCCCCAAAAGGGCGCTGATGGTGGGGTATAGGGTGACAGGATGAATACCTGTCACCCTATACCCCAACATCAGCGCCTTTCTGGGCGTATATCAAGATCAATCAAGATTGTATATTATATAGGTTAATAATTTGGAAAGCTCACAAGTTGTAAAAACGTGTAACCTTTCCAAATTCTAACATCTAAAAACAAAACAAAACTATTTCGTATTTTATTTAAAATGGCATAAGGCAAACTTCAGTCTAGTTTTCGATTTTGTATATTGAACATGTTGTGACGTACAAATAAATATAGAACGAGTGCTCGGTCGACTAATCAAACTGACTTTCGTTTGTGGGTCTGTAGTGATATTTGCTATTTGCCATTTACGCTTTTTTGATCCAGAAACGAAACACTCATAATAACGAAGTTAAAAAAAAACTGTTGCTGAAAAGACCGAAAAAAGTTTGATAGCAGGTGGTACCCATTAATTTTCTTTGGGTTTATGATTTGCGAATGGGTACCACCTGCTATCAAATTTATTTCGGTCTTTTCAACAGCGGTCAGGTTTGTCAATTTTTTAATCATTTATTTTATTTTATTCTTCGTAGTTACGTCATTTAAACATTATATTTTTGAAATCTCCTTTTGATTTCCTTCATTTTGATACCTTCTCGATGAATTAGAGTTTTTATTTTTTGAAAGTACTAGAAATCAAAACTAAGGTTGTTGTTCAAATTTCATGTACTGCATAACACTCGGGAGATACATAACTTTCGTTTTTGCCCTCATTCATCGAAATCCGTCTATCTGTTAGGCCTATAGAAGGAACAAAGAAAACTACATACATACGTGCCAAACACATTACCCTCGCTGGCGCAGTCGGGTAAAAAGAGCGATCTTTCTCTGTGGCTGTTTATTTCTTTTACGTAATCGTTCTAATTACAACTCCTTTTACACTAACTTTTTTTACTTTCTTTTATTACACAGACCAGAGATAAAAAGTTTGCTTTTTAATTTGATGCCTGCAAGAGCCCAAGTTTATTCAATTAGCCGGCGAAATTAATCTTGAACTTTGCGAACGTTTTTTAAGGTGTAACAGGGACAAATTTTATACGAAGTTTGCGAAACTAAATCGTATTCTATAACTTTTTTTGTGGAGCACTTAAGAAAGTTAGTAATAAATTATAATCTTTGGATTATATTCCCACAAGGATAGATTTTTTTATATTTATTTAGTCCACCGGATTGACTGCACCCCACCTGATGGTAAGCTGAGGTGGAACCCAAAAAGTAGTGGTCACCATTCTCAAAGGATGCCCTTAGAATGATGACCTCTACCCAGACGGCCTTGACAGATGCTTTTCACGCCCCGCTTAAAGAACCCAGGATTAAAACAGGAAGGTAATTTAGAAAACAAATGACAATACCTAAGTATAGTTGTTACCCCACATAGTCTACGCACAATTAGTACAATCAGTATAGGGCGTGCACGATTTTTTTTAAATCTAATGTATCAGATTGACTGCACCCCGCCTAATGTTAAGTTGAAGTGAAGTCCAAAAATGGTAATCCCTATATTAACGACCTCGAATAGACGCCTTATCACCCTTTTGTTTCTACTGTAAAACTATACTATAATAACCTTGTTTTTTTTTTAAGTTTGATACGTCAAAATATGACTTTACCTCGCTTGATGCTAAAGGTAAAGTCTGAGGACCGGAGCTCACCATTAGATACACCGATAGTGCTGCAGTGGCGACCCTCAGCTTGACGGCCTCATCAAATGCTTTTTCACGCTCCGCTAGGACCGTGGACCGTAGGAGGAAGGAAACACATAAGCTGGTATAGAGTTCAAAGTCTTTACGGTCCGATAGTGGAAACAATTTCATCAAGAACCAAGCGGTTCGGTGTGGGAGTGATACCTCAGTCTTGTAGTTGATAAGAGTACTACAAACCTTGTAGCTTAATTAAAGCGATTCAATTCTTACCTGTAGTAAGAATACCTATATTCTAACTTTCAAAATTTATGAATTATATTCAACCGTTATTTATTTAAGGACCGAAACAATAACTCGAGTCATTATTTCACCCTTCACCCTACAGAAGCTACGTCACGCAGGTCATTAACCTTTAGCCTAAAGTAATTTACCACCCGTAATTGAAAAATAAAACAGTTCTACTAAATTGAAAATGAACACGGCTAAATTGAAGTTTTATTTACGACTGAAACACAACTCAAAGCTGATTACTGTGGCTTCAACAGTGGAGAGGTCGGTTATCGTGTTTTGCGGTTATATTTTTTTTTGTTTTATACTACGTAGGTGGCAGACAAGCACACAGCCCACCTGATGGGAAGCGGTCACCGTGGCCAATGAACGATATCTCCGGCTCCAGTAAATAAGTTGTAATCAAATTGGTGTTTCTATGTATATATGTATGTATTTACAAAAAAGAATGTATTTATGTATGTTTATCCGCATTCTAGAACCAATAACGCAAGCTAGTTAATATAATTATGCTTAATTTGGGTCTAGAGAGCGCTGTGTAGAATGTTACAGAATATTTATAAAAAGAAAATTAAATACAGTAGTTTTTAAGTCTGTTTACGTCCATCGCGAAATAACTGACAAAGATTCCAAAAAAATATTATTAGCTTTTTTTTCACATTAGATACGTGAACATGACTTCACTTCGCCTGATGGTAAGCTAAAAGTGAAGTCTCAGGGCTGGGGTCACCACTACATACACCGGTAGTGCTACAGTGGTGTTCGTCAGCTTGACGGCCTCATCAAATACTTTTTCACGCTAAGCTTGTTCATATTATTCATATTATTATAACATTAACAAGTATGTTTGTTTAAGTATCTCCAATGTACACACACAACTGTTAATTTTAAGGCAGTGAAAACACAAGTATTGTAAATTTCATATTTTTTCAAAACTAAATACTACCAGTGAGTTGAAATTTCACAATAGACCCAAAGTTTTAATTAAATTCTTTATAGTAAATAATACCCAATATTTGTTGTGAAGAATTAATTAATTGTTGTAAAACTTCAATTTGATAAGACTACATCTAATCAAATTTAAACTTTCTGAACAATACTATAATAACAATGAAATTTAATTTTATGTTTTACATATTTTGATTACTTAATATTTCTCAAATTAACGAAGTTTATTAAAAATCATGCATTAAAAATAATAATCAAAGAAAATTTAAATTCTGTGCGTAGGTACCTTATACACCACGAGTTACTCGTATCAAGACTCCAACCGTACAAAGATATATTTCTAACCATGGTTAACTCAGTCTGGTATAAAATACTGAAAGACTCTTTTTGACGTAGACAGTTTATTTACAACTAGCTGTTGCCCGCAGCTCCGCCCGCGTGGACGTCGATTTTCGCGTTTTTTTTTTACTATATCGCCGGTTCCAATAGCCGCTTGCGATCAAATATGCATAAGATTTTGAGTCTAACCAAGACCTTTCTAATAAAAAAAGCCGCATCAAAACCCGTTCAGTACTTTTGACGAAAATACGGAAACTGGAACGGCATCTGTGGAAGACGGAGTGCGGTTTTAGTCGGTTGGTTGCTGGCCAGCGGGGGGCTATCCGTGGGTTATAAATGGTAAGTATAATACATATTAAGTACCGCCTCTATATTTAAGTAACACAATAATACAGTAATTACGTATAACCAATTATAGGAAGCATATTGATCGAAATTCAACTATTGTTGTTGTTTTCGAGCACGCTTTCAAAGTAAGGTTGTGTATTACTCGGTGCCAAAGAATTTCTTCTTGCGGATGTTCAAATTGTTTAATGACCTCCCAGCCATTGTTCCTCCTCAAGAGGCATAACGAGATTTTAATAGGGTTGACCTACAATTGTAAGGGTACATAGATTATACCAAGCTGTATTACTTATTCGGTTATATTATGCGGGATTTTGAGTTTTTTTTTCACGTTGCCTGATGGTAAGTTAAAGGAGTTATTTAAATTGGTATTGTAGCTGCCTACTTTTGCTGTAAAAATATAGTTGTCCTAATTGACTAATACTTGAATCCTGAGTGTAAGCTGCTGGGGTTACGAACTAAATATCTATCTTAATCTGTAATATACCATCGAACATAAACCGAAACATTGATATTTTCGAGATCCCTTTCGTTAACATAAAATGTTTTGTCCTAAAATGTTTTGGCGTAATGAATTTGGCATAATTTTTTTGGCATAATTATACTTGGCATAATTTTACTATGTAATTATGCCAAAAAATACCTATGCTAAAATTATGGTTGGTTTTTTTATGCAAATGGATAATGAACCGTTATTTTCAAGTCACCGAGCTATTTATTAAGTTATGTAGATTTTATAGACTGACATAAAGATAATCCTTTTTAATTCCAATTCTAAGAGGCTTCTAATTTCAATTTATAAGAAAAAGCGTAAACGTATTAAAATGAATTACTATAATACTGTATTCTGTATTCACTTTGCATAATACTCTACCATTGCGTTTAAAATGTATGCAAATTGGAAATGTTGCACACGACAGGCTTTAGTTCTTAGAAAAATAGATTATGCAGACAGCGTAATAATAAATTACAATACTTTGACAATATTAAATGAATTAATTTGTAGCACGTAGAATTAAGACGGGTTTCATCATTGGAATCATTTTAACAAATTTAAACTAACTGAATCATAATTTTTACATTAATTTATTTTCTTCCAATTAAGTCACATTGAAAAAAAAATAACAGTTTCGTTAGATTTGGTTGTAATTAAATTCAATGATGACAACCGCTCTAATGCAGCTGTGTATTACAGCTGTTTTAGCTTCTACAATAGGGTAGGTATAAGAGATACTGCAATGGTTTTCGGGTATTGCATACATTTTTAGGCTGCGGTAACCGCTTTTCATTATGTAGGCCAAGTGTTTGTCTACAACTTTAGTATAAAAATGATTTAAACGGTCTAAATCCCATCATAAATTCAAAAGTTTGCATTGAAACCTTAATAGTTTAGTGGTTAAGAAGCAGGTCTTACGATCGAGGGTATTTCTTAAACAGTGAGTAGTTTGAGTACTTAATAAAAAAAATTGCGAAGAAAATGAATAAAGAAAGAAAAGAAATAACCTTTTTTATTGCGGATGACACAACATGCACACGTATAAATAAAGGAAATCCGAAACAACACACAAAAAAAAAATTATATAACAATAACAGCAGCACTGATGAGCGTGAATTTTCTTACGCAACCACAGATAAAACAAGACAAACAAATATCTTTGCCACACAAAGACAAGTATAGTCTACGGTTCCGTCCCATGTCCTATCTGATCTGTGGTCGCCGCCTGAGCAGATTTTCAAAGAGAAATTCAACGACTTTTCGCCAAGTAAATTAACATTATTGCCATAAATGTACCGTCAATGCAGTTCCATTTAAAATCGTAAATTCGCCAACTGCGTCAAGCGCTTTATGCTTCAAGAACTACAAAGCTCCATCAACACGTTTGACCACAAACGGTCCGTTTTGACTGTGTCCACGTCCACGGTCTAACGGAGCAAGATTTAACAGGGCATCAAACGTTTTGAACACGGACGAACGATGTGTCATCTGTGTGTTTTGCGTTCGGTCTTTCAAATAATAGCTTCGTAAATTTTACACCATTTCTATTTTTGTACTACGTCGTTTGCATTTAACGATTTCAGGTTCTTTAAATGGAGTGTGAAAAATCATTTATCGGAGGTAGAAGAAACCGCTTATGATTGTATCAAGAATTTAGGGTCCCATCAATTTCACTGTGCCTTGCCAGATGGTTGTGATGTAGTGTACATGTACTTAGATACTAATGATACCTGTAACCTATATATTCTATAATTACTCCCAAATATAATCAGTATACAATCGGATCTCACACGTTTCATTTCTCTCCCAACACCCTGCCTTACATGGTAAGCATTTGCTGAATATGAAAATGAAAAATTACAAACATCCTATGCAGTATTTTACACAATGTTTGTCTAAATTGTAATTAAAAATAAATTAACCTCTTGAACTGTGTATCTGAAGATCTCGTGCATATCTCGGTACCACTTTACAGAGTGAAGTGCTGGATCGTGCTTTTGCTTCGTGTAGTGGCACCGCAGCTCCGCGTCGCGTCTCGGATCAGCGTACAGAGGAACTTCTAGTTTTGTGATCGTGTGCGATACACATCGAGCTGAAACAAAGAGAAAAGATAATTGAGTAAACAAAGTTTTATAATGTGAGTCTTGTTTCTTCAAAAGTTTTTTGACACTGATGTAGCATTGCCTTATAGAGCAAGAGCCCATGAACGCCAGACCTTCGTTATTTTATAAAAGCTGAAAGTTTGTCAGCGCATGCTCCCAATACAGATAAGAACGATGGCCCATTATGAAGTTCGGGTCATGGTGGCTTTGCAGATACACGGTATTAAAGGGTAGCTGTAGGAGCGAGCGCAGGGCAGTGGGTGTGAGTGACATGGCGAATCAGGTCTATTGCGATCCTTCACAGCCCATGTATTGGAATTACACAATTGGAATTATAATTCTATTTATATAATGCCCATACATGCGAAGTGAGGGATCGTAATAAACCTAAAATTGTAATTAGAATTCCAATTTTATAATTCCATAATATGCGCAGTGAGGGGTCGTAATAGACCTGACTTGCCGTCTCACTCGCACCCACTGCCTTGCGCTTGCTACACTTTAGTACCGTTTATCTGCCAAAGCCACCATGACCCGAACTTCATAATGGGCCATCGTTCTTACCTGTATTGGGAGCATGCGCTGACAAACTTTCAGCTTTTATAAAGTAGCGAAGGTCTGGCGTTCATGGGCTCTTGGTCCATTAGAAATAATACTTAATATACTCGTACCTTTCTCATAATAGGGAAATAAACTGCATTTTTTTGGAATTGAGAGTAGAGTGGAGAGAAGTGGAGAGTGGAGAGGAGTGGAGTGGAGAGTGGAGTGGAGAGAGGAGTAGAGAGTCGAGTGGAGAGTCGTTTAATTGGTGACGATACCGACTTCCACGCAGGCGAAAGTTAGTACTCGTTATATATAGACCAATGAAAACATGAGCAAAGATAGAACTGTTAAAAGTGCATGAACAAGAAAACAGGATATTTACGCACTATCTCGTGAAACTATCGCGGCTGCAGCGATTGGACTAGTTTTACAAGTTTTAGCAATATTCCCAGATTTCAACCTCAATTTGCAAGTTAGCTTACTATCAGGAATCAAATTTGCCTGAAACTTTACCAAATACCTGCAGATATCTCTACAAATAGCTGTTGTTACCAAGATATAAACAGAAGTGTAGTTCTTTGTGGAATGTTTTTGAATCGAAAATACATTGCACTGTAGACCGATTTATAATAATACATTTTCTTTATTCAGAAGCAACATGGGCTCATTTTAGGGTTAGCAACAATCTCTTCTTACTTTATCTATGTTAGTTAAATATGATAGGTACAATCATTTATATTATTAACGTAATTCAGAATTATAATTATAATGAAAATTAAAATTGAAATTAAAGTCAGTAGGTATGTAATAAAATTCAATAAAATTCTACAATGTCCAAATGAGTTAAAATAAAATAATAAATAAAGTATGGTATACAATTTATTTAGCATTTTTTTTTAAATTGATTTTAATTAATAATAGTAGTAAATAATTTAATAGTTCATTTTATTAATTTTATTCTCAAGAAAACGGAACCATATAAGAAGCTGTGCTTAGTTTAAATGACAACAGCAACGGGAAGTTCGTTAACTGTTTCAATATGCTTCCATCACAATGTCCTCACCAATGAAATTGTTACTGAAATATAAACTTCACTGCCGGGACCGTACTTTGGGACACTAAAGGATTATTTTTATGTTTATAGCAACCTAACTTAACATGTACAATTGTTAGTAAGCATATCCAGCATACTATACAATGTGTTGATTTGTGTTGAAACATTCTTCACAGGTTATGCGATGGTAGCTGAATGGATAAACACGCGGTCTCTTCTCAGAGGTATCGAGTTCGAATCCGACCGGACAGTACTATGTGAATTTCACTTTGTGGATTGATGTGGAAGAAATTCTTAGGACATGTTCGATCCATCAACCCGCATTAGGCCAGCGTGTGTGGATAAGGTCTAAACCCATCAGCTCTCTCGTTAGAGGAGGGTGGGTGGTGTGTGGAAGGTTAAGAGGATCTCTGTGCTGACAACGCGGGAGACAAAGCAAGACTTCATGCCACAACCGATAAGTATGGGTTATGTGGCCGGTTGGTGCGGCGGGCGGAAGGGCCCTCGGTCCTCCCCTGGATACTGTAACCGAGTCCACTCCGGTCTCCTCCTCCGGCACGACCACGCACCAGGGACTTAGCACAGACCGCTGGTTCAGCCTCCTGGGGCGGAGATTAAGTGCTCTCCAGGTTTGGGAACCGTACGAGCCTGTGGGCGGCCAGCGGATAACCGTTTCACTGGGTCCCCCTGACCGCCACACCAACCTTTCTCGCCCACACAAGTCAATGATGATAACTCAAGCCTTCGGTCTCTCCGTTGACAATACAGAATCCCTCCAGTGAGCTCTGGCTGCCCTACTTACCGGCGGGAACACAACACGATGGTTATTATCGCCGTGGTCTTCTGTAGGGTGGAGATACTACCCCAGTCAGACAGCTCATTTCGGACGGGAGATACCGCCGTGTCCTACCTCCTCGAAAGTGTCCTCCTCCTCGCTTGTGAAGGACGCTCAAATACAAAATCAAAACTTGATATAAAAACTATCAGAGGCAGGTCATTCACTTCAAGTGTAGAATATTGTTTCCAAGCCCAACCCTTAGTGATTTAATAGTCATAAAATGCAAACAAGGTTACGCATATAAAGTGGGGATTTGGCACTTTACATCAAAGGAGATGTTGTAAGTAATTATTTTGAGATGATGCTGGGATTACGAGGGCATGACATTATACTTAGATTATGCGCATTCTATAACTTATTGAGCTCTTCTAGAGATAGTTATTACTTTTTGATGTGTGACTTAATGATGCATATATTTTAGAATATATTATGATGCATATATATGCAGAGAATTTGTCTGCGAAACATGCTGAACTAATATTTAATTGACACCCCATTGTAACTTACCGTGTTTCAAGCAATAAATTATATTATATTATTATTATAATATATTTTTTAATATACCTATATAGATAGATAAAAATAGATGGTCCCTGCTGGCCGCAAATAGCTCAAGAGAGAGACACATGGTGTTCTTTAGAGGAGGTTTTCACCTTCACTTGTAGAGGGAATCATGCAATCAAACTTCTATTTAAAAATATAACCTAATCTAAGCTCTTTAAAAAATAAGTAAATTACGTGTAAATAACAGTACTATATCTATGTAACCGTACTTCTGCATAAAATAAAAGGTTTATTATTATTTATTATTATATTATAATATAGCTTTGCCGGTGACGTACTTCATCCCCATGGCACTTATTTAACCCATAATTTCTTAGTTTTGTAGTAATGTATGGAAACTTGCCCGATTCGTTGACATTTATTTATTTTATTTATTTATTCAAACCAAATCATACCTACATTGCTCTTACAGACTAGGTCCAATTTAACAATGTAGTATTATGTACTATATGCTTGAATAGTGCCTTCGTTCCAGTGCCGACGTCACCCTAATAGAAGCAGGCACCATAAAGACATTGAGTTTTTTACCAAGAAACGTGCCAACATCTTCCTTCAGTCCCGGGTCCTTTAAGCGGAGCGTGAAAAAGCATTTATAGAGTTATCGGTGTTTAAAATGTTGACCTCTATTACTGAGATTTTACCTTTAGCTTACCATCAGGTGAGGTGAAGTGATATTGACATAACTTTTTTTATATAGGACACGTCAAAATGACTTCACCTCGCCTGATGGTGACTGATGACTAATGTAAAGACGAAATTGTAGCTAGTTAACTACAATGTCGTAGAATATTATTATACTGTTAATTATTTATTACGTGATTAAAGACACAGCTGTTTAAAAAATATTAAGGTAACCTTCAATCTAGTGCGGACGCAATTTTAAACCTTAACGGCTTCAGCAATAATTTTCTATAATTCAGGCGCTCGCCCACGACAAAATTTACAATTTTGATTCCGGCCATATTTTTTCCTGATCATTCATTAAGGCGGATTACGTGAGAGTGGTAAAAAAGCCGTTCTGTGTACATTTTTTTATTTATTTATACACCTTGGAAATATATTTTCGTGATTTTAGCATTTTGTATTTTATTATACCTTTATATTAAAATATGTGTCTACCTAATAATAAGCCGACAAATCCAATCGAAGTTGAATTTTGTAAGATTCAAAGTCATAATTTAAAAAAAAATACAGCACATTTTTTATTTATTTATACATTTTTTAATTTCGTGATTTTAGCATTATGTACTTTATTATACCCACCTTTAATACTCAATTATGTATCTACCTAATAACAAGCCGACAATTCCAATCGATGTTGAATTTTGTGAGATTCAAAGTCATAATAAAAAAAAAAACACAGAACAGAAAAGTACAGCACATTATAAACTAATAACCCTCTGCCTATCCATCCAGGTAGGTAAGTAGGGTAGCCAGAGCTCTTTCTGAAGTTAAAACGGTTTTAAATTGTATTGTCATCAGAACTAAAGATTTCTGCCAAATATCAGACCAATCAGACAACTGAAAGGGGTCAAGTATCAATTACTAGATTTGACCCAAACAAACAGGTTTAAGCTAAATAAAACCGTTTAAAAACTCCCTAATTGGTTCATCCGTTCGGAATCTATGATGCCACAGATACACACACACACACACACGCACACACACACACACACACACACACACACACACACACACACAGTCATTTTATTGCGTCGAAACTTAGAAAATAAGATTAAAATTATATATTTTTCGATTAAAAACAAAACATTTGACCTCATTCCATCACTCAACATTACTTTTATTGGGTACTTTTCTTTAAGCACTCGTGTTTTTGGGTCTAGATGAAAACGGCCGAGGCGTAATTAGAATTTATTTTGTTGCTCCCTTAATACTGAATTCAGAAATATAATTGAATTAGGACTGAGAAATACTCCACGTCTAGTGAAATTATTTCTAACTAGTTGCTGCGTGTCTTTTACTTTGCTGACTTATTGTTCATTACTAGTATAACCGTGCCTGTAAAATAGCTTCGATATCGCCATTGGTCATAATGACCATTGGTTGTGGAGGTCAGATGGCAGTCGCTCCACGTAAAATATCGAAGTTCAGCCGCATCACAGTTAGACTGGAAAGCCGACCCCAACTGAGTTGGGAAAAGGTTCAGAGAATGATGATGACTTGTATAACTGTTCCCCGCGGCTTCGCTCGTGACATACTTCGTCCTCGTGGCACTTAATCAACCCATACCTAGGTATATATCCGTAATTTCAAATTATTGCAAAAAATAAATTATTGCAAAACTAATTTGCAATAATGTAAGGAAATTTGCCAGATTCGTTGACTTATATTATTACTACTCTGCTTCCCTTGGCAGTAGCCTGATAATTTATAGCCTATTGGTCTTCTTCGATAAATGAACTATTCGATAAAGTTTCGATGAAGTTCCAAGTTAGACTGGTTGGACTTTTGTGGGCTCCAACTACCCGTAACGACTGCCATAGATGTTTGTATGTTTGTTTGTTTGTATGTTTATCTCTGCTACCTAATTTTTAATTCCAAAATGTGGGTGCGAGATGTCCCATAACCCGTGCTAGCACCCCTGCCTACCCCTTCGGGGATATAGGCGTGAGTTTGTTATATGTTATGATGCTACCTAATTTGCATAAAAAAAACAAATAAATACATTTATATACCTATCAAAGACATATTCCACTCGATAACATAGTCTTTTATACAGAACGCCATCTTAAAATGTTTTCCTTACACTCGCAAGCGCTGTAATCTCCGACACGATGTATATCCCGGCCTTGTCTCAAAAGAATACCGTAATCCCTCCTCGCTTGGCGTAATCCTCACGCCACATAGATTAGTATTACTATTCAATACCTGGGTTCTGTCGTCTAAAACAGTGAGCGTGAAATACAGTTAATTAAACATTCAAATCTGTCGACCCTTTATACGAGCTCACTGTAAAGGGAATATGAGATGTGTTTAGGAATTATTTAAGATGTTCTTGGTAATGTTTAGATGGTAAAGCCTTCTGTATGCAAGATTTCTGGTATAATTCTTGAATAACATGAAGGACCTTTAAGCGGGGCGTGAAAAAGCATTTGATGAGGCCGTCAAGCTGAGGGCCGCCACTGTAGCACTACCGGTGTATGTGGTGGTGGCCCCAGTCCTGAGACTTTGCCTTTCGCTTACCATCAGGCGAGGTGGAGTCATTTTGACGTGTCCTATATAAAAAAAAAAGGAATATTACGTTTTTGGTTTAAGAATTTAGTAGTTGGTGTCAATCATCCAATAAACTTTTTAAAATCAAGCGATTGACACCGTGGGGTCAAACGACTAATTACTAGTCTAATTATTATAGTCTAAATTAAGTGAATGCGTACTGCTATGGAGTGCAATGCCTAGTCTGTGTTTCCGGAAAACTATAACCTAGGAGTCTTTAAGTCAAGAGTGAATAGGTTACTTCTAGGCAAGCGTGCTCCATCGTTGACCACATCATCACTAACCATCAGGTGAGATTATGATCAAAAACGCGAGCCTATCGACTATAAAAAATCCACTTTTATATTACTACATTAAACATTTTGTTGTACATCAGGTAAATAAAGTATGATGGAAGCACTTAGACGCAACGGAAGTAGTACAAAGGGCGGTCTTATTGATTGAGGTGATTTGTACCAGGCAACCTTTGGATCGTAATTATGTTATGTGTATATAAATTATGGTTGGCGTCCTTAATGTAACTCAAATGTGAATAATATACTAGGTGTTACACTTGGTCCTCGTAAATGATTTTAGACTATAATATTATATAATATAGTATGCCATTTACGGCATGATATAGTAACATGCTTAGCTTGCAGAACAAGCCAGCTGAAGTGGCATTGGGCTGGCCATATTTGCAGTGATGGGGCAAAAGTGAAGATCGCGAATCTGTTGAAAACGGAAGGTGGAACGCCCCCCAGCAAGATGGATGGATGAACTGAAAAAGGTAGCTGGGATATACTGGATTCCATAAACGGAGGATTGGGTGTTATAATTTTCCCTCCATGTAGCATCGTCGTAAAACACCTAGTATACATTTTACCATTTTTTAAAAGTGAGAAATTGTCAGGATACGGTTGTATGAAAGAAAATATTATCAGAAAATTAAATGAAAAACCTCAGCATCCGAGGGACGCTGTATACAAACAGTAAATAAAAAATGTATACACTCTAAACATTCTTATTTAAGTTCTCCGCTTTAGTAAAACTAGACAGTCGAAGTTTAATAGTAGTTTAATAATTTAAGTAAAATTTTACGAAGGCAAACAAACTCCTTGATCTCGAGTATTCCTAAGAAAACTAAAATCGTAACGAGTAACAAAAGTTAAACAGCCACTGAAGTTACTAGAACAAAGTTCCAACTTACAGATCTAGTCAAAATATCTTCATGTAAATGCGAACAAAAATTGAGATAGCGTCTACAATGGTTTGTTTATTAAATTAGGTAGTTTAGCTTTCAACTTCACTCTCAAAATGTAGCGTGTTTAGTGGTTTGACCCCACGAATAATAGAAACCACGGTGTCAATCGCTCCATGTAAAAAAAACAGTTGACACAATAGTACCAATCGCCCAATGAACATTATAGAATGGGGCGATTGATACCGTGCTTTCTATACACGTAACTCCAATGATAAAACTTGATGAAAAATTATCAGGATACGGTTGTATGAAAGAAAATATTATCAGAAAATTAAATGAAAAAAGTCAGCATCCGAGGAACGCTGGATAAAAACAGTAAATCAAAAATCTATAAGCTCTAAACATTCTTGAAAAGTTCTCCACTTCAGTAAAACTAGACAGTCGAAGCTTAGTTTCAAACTATTAATGATGTTTGATCTAGATTAGAAGTATAACATTTTACGAAGGCAAACAAACTCCTTGATCTTGAGTATTCCTAAGAAAACTAAAATCGTAACGAGTACCTAACAAAAGTTAAACAGCCACTGAAGTTACTAGAACAAAGTTCCAACTAGCAGATCTAGTTAAAATATCTTCTTGTAAATGCGAACAAAAATTGAGATAGCGTCCACAATGGTTTGTTTATTAAATTAGGTAGTTTAGCTTTCAACTTCACTCTCAAAATATAGCGTGTTTAGTGGTTTGACCCCACGAATAATAGGAACCACGGTGTCAATCACTCCATGTAAAAAAAAACAGTTGAAACCATGGTATCAATCGCCCAATTAACGTTATAGAGTGGGGCGATTGATACCGTGATTTCTATACAACTCCAATGATTAAACACCACTGCGGCAAAGAACCACGTCGCCAATCATCCCATTCTAAAAGTTTATAGTTGACCCCGTGGTGTCAATTGCCTAATTAACTTTTCAGAATGGGACGATTGAGACCGTGGTTCCTATAGCTCGTGGGGTCAAACGACTAAAAACCCAAAATTCATCAAATTATCACTTTACGATAGGCACAACAAATAGAAAAATATTAGTATTATTTAAAGCAATAGATACAAAGCTTCTATATTTAGAGCAGTTTTACAAAGTACTAGTACTATGAAAGGAACTTATGTTCTGTAGAATGAAGCCAATCAATATTCTAAACATGGAACCGGCGGAGATTAAATTGCAAAACAGAAAAATGAGAAGAAAATTAAAATTAAACGAGCAAAGGAATAGACTATTAAACTTTAGATTAGGTTAAGGTACCTGAATGGAATAATGAGAACCTGGAAATGATTGGGAAACTGGGCAAACTGGAATTAAGATATTGTTTGATGGCTTATACATATGTCAAGCTATATAGCACGCCTTACTAAATGTGACGGGCACTTTTTTCAAAGTGATTTTAGAAACAATGTCACTTACTGGGTTATGATTTGAAGCAGCCGATTGCTAAGTGTCAAATAAAATCTGCTTGTGCGTGCCCATTGAGAGAAAAAAATTATAAGGGCCGTATTTTGACCCTTAGAATGTGTCAACCCTTGTAAAAGTTATGAAACAATTGTAAATTCAACTAATAATTTGTAAAGTTAGCCGCTCAAAAGTTACAAGCGGTTGAAGGTGGTTCCTCAATGCAAACGCTGAGGCATCCAGATTTCATAACATAGATTAAATAAACAAAAAAACAAACAAACACATGACTACGCTTAGTAAAAGATTCACGATGAGATAGTTCACGTTTTCTCACAAGAAAACATCGGCACTACGTCTGTTAACGATGATACCCGTGCTTTATGTATATGTATACCTATTTATTCTAAGCTTAAAGATATTCTACCAGTTAACAGAATTTGCTTAAGACATAACATGCCCGAGAGGTCACATATGAACAGAGCCTAATTACGTATTCGTTTACTTAGTCATAATTTAATCTCTCACGCAACGGTGTGTTATTGGTATGTCAACTAAGGATTTGTGTGTTCTTGCCAAAATATTTCATTTACAAACGCGTTGTTGTAAACAACAATAACAACAACAAAAGTTTATCAACTAAGTTTCATTGGCGACCACATCTTCTCATTCCAGCAGGTGATAGTGGTCACATACTGACTGACAAAATGGATACTAATAATGATGATTTCATGCATTGCCAGTTTGTAGCTTATACGATCGTTGATATTATCAGTAGAGAATTGATTTCACCCCACTGAATACTGAGGGTAGCCAGAGTTGACTGGACTTCTTCTTTTTTTTTACCTTGGACACGTTAATTTGACTACACCTTTTCCGATGGTAAGCTGAAGGTAGTCTCAGGAAAGAGGGTCACCATTACATACATGTACCATGTTAACAATGGTGGCACTCAGCTTGACTATTTAGGGTTTTTCGCAAACGTGCACGGTACCTACCCGGCCGAACTTTGTGACAAATTTCTGCCATCAAATTTCTACCACCAGTTTCTTTTCTTCTCTCCCGCACCCCTTCCTAGCCCCCAACCCACCCTAGACTCAACCCCTTCCTAGCTCCCCCCTTCAGGGTTGGTAGCACGAGTGTGATGCCCCCGGTGTTGCACACGTCCATAGGCTACGGTGATTGCTTTCCATCAGGTGGGCTGTATGTTTGTCTGCTACCTAAGTGGTATAAAAAAGTTAGATAAGGTTTAATCAAAAGAGTTAGCATCCATCATTCCGAATGCTGTCTCTAAAATAATTACTATAACTACGTTTAAAAAACCGACTTCACAAACATAAACAGAATTTTTGCCGTAAGCATCAGATCCTGATACTCTGGATATGGGACCACCTCAAAAGTAGCCTCTTTCAAATAAAAAAAATATTTCAAAATCCATCTATAAATATTGGCGTACGCTATCGCGTAACATACAAACAAAAACAAATCGTACGAATCAGTACGAATTGAGAACCTCCTCCTTTTTTGAAGTCGGTTAATGATGATACCTACTTTGACGGCCTCGTCAGATACTTTTTCACGCCCCTCTTAAAGAGCCCAGGATCGTACGAAGAACTGTAATGCCTTACTCACTTACATAGTCCCATACATGTGTCTGAATTTCAGTTCTTTATCGTACGTCAAAGAAAGGAATTACTAATTACATAATTATATTGTAGACACACATACTAATTTACATTCCTGTTGTATTTTAATCAACCTCTAACGAATACCAATTTGAATTCAAAAATACATTATTCACTGCCAGTACCAAGTATTAGCATCTACTCCGCGCTACTAACTTGAATTGGTAAGTGAAGGAAACCAGATTCGAATAGATATACAAAATTAAAGTATTTCGTCTCTTCATCTCTTAAAAGGTATCTCAGGATTCAGACTCTTTGAACTCGATCTTTCACGAAACCCTACCCTTCTTATATTCGCCTGACTTTCTAAGATTTTAGTTCCAAAATTACTTTTCAAATTGGATTGGACAAATCATTCTTATCAAATAGAAAGCGATGCGCGGATGCGGAAAACAAAGCAATCGGGGAAAATTACGTTTTCGTAAGACAGGGAAGTTTTTATTCAATATCCTTTCGTAAAGTAATGTGCTTCTAGAGCTGTGAGGAACCATAAAATAGGCCATCTGGTCTTATGCAAGGACCATTAATTTCTATTAAAGATTATTGGATAAGGATTGCAAGGTTGGGCTATCAAAATTTTAGACGAAGGGAGATCATTTATCATCATGTGTACAGACTTAAGTTATTTTTTATCTTTTGTTTACTGGATTGACTGTAACCAGCCTGATGGTAAGCTGAGGTAACATTTCCAAGGGTTGCTTCTAGATGGTGGCTTTTACCCAAAGGCCTCGAAAGACTCTTCATGCAGCTAATTGATGTGTAAGTTTGCTTTTAGATAAAATAAAAAATGGAAAGAAAAATCTTGAACATTTTTTAGCAAATTGATTTCAGTTTTTAAGTGAAATTTTAATTAGGCCTTTTGTTTTTACTAGTTAATACACCTGAATTCATTTTAAAAAGAAACAGAAAATGTATTGCAAATTTCTCTGCCTACCATGGATGGAAGAAGATGTGAGTATGCATGTATATTCTATAATTGTACTCGATGCAATCAACATAGACAAAAAAACCGTTTAACAGCTGGCAATTCTAATATTGTTACCAAATCCACTGACAGACGAAAATTCAAAGAAAACTGATCCTCCAATAACTTTGAAAGACATCAGAATTATCTCCTCTAATAAAAGTGAAAGGGTCTATACCTAATCTACGTTAGAACTTCGATTATTCTTTGCAATAACTTTGTAAAAGCTCGAGGTGATAGTCAGGAGTCGAGCCAACTTTGAAAAGATATCGAGCATGATATAATGGGTGCCGCTTGCCGCTGGTCGCAACTTTGTTTTCTCTTGCGGTAAATTAGGCACAATTCGACACGTCATTGTTTTAATGATTTTCGTTAAAGGTTTGAATAGTGACGCATCAGAATACGTACTCGTTATAAGTCCCCTAAGTCTACTGCTAGTGTTACAGTGAAGTTTTTTTAAGCTGACATCTTATTGACTGTAAGTTCTGGCAATTGCACTACATGGATATTTTAAGTTAAGTGATACACGCTGTTTTGGTGACTCCACTCCACTGCGCTCAGCTTCAGTACAGATGGCCGGCACATGACTTGGCCAGGTTTGGCTTAAGATCGCGCATCGTGCACTTTGAGCCAATCAAATGATTTAAAGTACGAACGAACGGAACGTTGATTCGCTACAAGACGTCTCTCGGAGACATCTAATTGGTCCGTCAAGTGACGGACCAATCATATATGTCCGCGACGGCGCAACCGCGTCTCCCGCGACCCGCTCATACTTCAAAGGGGACCTAAAAATCGACCTTTGTGCATATGACGCGTCTGGCCAATTTACGTGCCGGCATATTCTGTACTTTTTATTCCATTCTGTTCTAAATTTGAATAACTTGAATGAGTCTTTTGGACTGACTTTCGAGGGTTCCAGCGACTGGGACCGCAATAGCTGGGACCGCGGTTCCAGTTGCCGGTTCTATTAAATTTAAATATTTTTCTTCCGGCAACTGGGACCACCCATAAAAAAGATCAAATTTTTGATTCATTGGACTGTCGGACTATTTGATTGAGAAATATAAATATTCTACACATCGTTCACTAGACCCAAAGTAAGCATAGTTTAACTAACTTGTGTTATGAATTCTAGAATATAGACAATTTTTTTGTAAATAAGTACATATATAGTTATACTTAGAAACACCCAGACCAATACAAATAGGCATACCTATACATAATGATGTCTTCGATTTCAAATTGAAAACATACGTTAGTTTCGGAAAGTAACAATTATAGAAATAAGGAATCATGGTAAAACTTGTTTTTATTAGGTACATCAATATAACTCCAAAAAAAAACCGCAACATTTTCAACGTAATTTTTTACTCAGTTCCCAGTAAAAGTGTCCCTTCAGCAAAGCTTTTATTAGAATGCATACAAAACGAGCGAACCAAACATTCTTACAGTTATAGCCGAGGAGACAGCGGGCTCTTAAAGTGCACAATCAAAAATAAATTGGATTTCGTGAAGCTGGATCGAATAAGTATTTTATTTTCACACTTATTTTCTTTTATGGCGGGAGTGAAAGGACGCGGAATTGTATTCAATTTATGATCGCGGACCATATCGATTCGTGAGAGATGACTTATAATGTGCTTTACAAGATTTGTGAGTGTTATTTTTTCTTCAGAATGTTCTACTGTCATGCCATATAATGCGATTTTGTTACCATATTTTATGGTTTTCATTTAAAAAATATTATATTGGCAAAGCTCGCCTTATGAGTAACTGAATGTTTATATTGGCATATTCTTACAAAATAAAAATACAATAAGATCGAAAAAATTCAACATCCCAGATGGGTCTTGATACCGTGACCACTGTGACCTGGTTCTCTAGGACAAATAGTCTGATCAACTTAGCTACCTGTACATGTCTTGGTTATTTGTTTTTTTTATACATGCGTTAAGAGGCGACATACTAGGATTTAGAATTTATCTGATCTTAATTTATAGGCAAAGTTTTCACACTCATTCATTTTAAAATACAACTTGTTTATAAATTTTGAGTTGCTTGAAGCAAGACTAAACATTTATACAAAATATATTAACCCATTATTGTTATACCAAGCAATAACAGATACTGTAGCCGTACCCTTCTTATTTGTTTGCACGAACTAATATCTATAACATAACAATTGACATTCCCATTAAGTAATGATATACTCGAAGGATGCAATCTCCTAGGCTATAATCACACATACATTACGTAGTTATAAGGACATGAATACATTTGCAATATAATAAAATGGGCAACGGAGCGATGTGCAATTTTAACTAACACGCGACTATGAATTATTATGATAATTTTGAAAGTGGATTATTGTGTGCTTGTATTTATTATTCAGGAAATGCAAGTTTGTGTAGTACCAAAGCGGTTGGTGGATTATTACTGTACCCGTTTTTGAAATTGTTATTATTTTTTATATAGGTAAATGTTGTTATAATACAGAGATTGAAATAAAGCAAATTTTGACGAGTTCTATCAAAATTTCACTATAATACTTGACACGACGGTATTTCCCGTCCAAATTGAGCAGTCCGTCTGGGGTAGCACCTCCGCCCTACAGAAGACTGCGGCCATAATAACCATCGTGTTGTGTTCCCGACGGTGAGTAGGGTAGTCAGAGCTCACAATCCCCCTTCAACCAACCCCAACTTCACAACCCCCCTCCCCCCTCCCCAGGAACGGCAGCGCGAGTGTGACGCCCCTGATGTTGCACACGTCCATAGGCCACGGAGATCACTGCCCATCAGGCAGACCGTGTGCTTGTCTGCCACCTAAGTATTATTAAAAAATGTTTGAATTTAATACTTTTATTCATCATATAATTTTTTATAGACTATTTTCTTATATACTTATTATTATATTAGATGGTTCTTACTGCAACTGATAAAGTGTGAACTTCGCTTCTATGATCTTTATAGACAACAGTAACGTATTAAGTCTATTTACTACTAAACTAGTCCTTTAAAAGCTATAACCTAGGCAAGCGTGATTCATCGTAAACTACATCGTCACATACCATCAGGTGAGGTAGAGGTGAAAGTCTATTATGAATAAAATAAAAAAACATGAAAAAGCTTGCATCAAAGCCTTGCCGAAAACTAATTTTCTAGTCATTGTTGAGTATTTTGGTCAGGCAGGGTGAAGTCAGTCAGTATCAAACTTATTTTAATGTTCTGAAAACAGTCAACGCCTATTATAACCCTGTACACAAACAAAAGCGAAGTAATCAGATTCTAGGTGCGTACCTTAACACGAGCTCTCTAAAAGAGAATTTACGTTTATGCAATATCATAAAAGATCATAGTGTAGGGATATTTAGTCTCGGTAATAAAAACACTCCGCACGTGACGCCACCATTGCCTATGTATAAAGTTATAAATCCGTGAGGTTAGGGTTGCCACGTAAAAAGGTATGAAAAGATATTCAAAGATGTGTTGCCATACGCCCATTGAGCGCGCACTGATCTATGTTTTATCGTAAAAACCACGCATGCAGCATGAAGGAAGGTGCTATGTATTTAGAGCAATGAAAATTCATACTTTTATGTTTCCTGTACGCATAGAACTAAGCTGGTTCCAGAATAAATGAATATTTAGATTAAATTTAGAATATTTTTATAATCTGGAGATAAGATTATAATATATGATCAACTGGAATAATAAGCAAAGTCACAAAAGCATCTATAGTGCACCGCATCTAACTTGGCAAGATTTTGGAGTAGTGGGGCCCACACTACTCCAAAACCTTGCCAAGTTAGATGCCGTACACTATACTGTCGCATAGAAACAAGTATAGTCTAACTAAATTTCTATTATTATACTATATTACTATACTATACTTATACTATATTATTATACTAACTAAATTTAAAATTGGAACAAAATGTGTGGATTCAGTTTAGTTATACGGATTTTCGCAAATAAAGTCATTTCTAAGAAAGTAGGTATAATTATTTAAACACAATTTAACGTAAGTTTAAGATACTTCACAAATTCGAAATAGAAATCCCTTGATGCCCTACTTATTACAAAGATGAAATTCAAGTATTGTTACAGTCATTTAACTAACTTTGTATGAAATAATTAATGTTGAGCGTTTCTGTAAAGAAAGAGCTCATTAACATAATAACTATACCTCATGGAGTCATTAATTTTGACTGCTTATCTCTGTTTATACTGTTTCACGTTAAATACTATAGAAAAGAAGTTTATCTACAAATTATTAAGGAATATCTGATCAAACGCTAATAATTCCATTTTAATGAATTTTACAGTAAAAACAAAGCACACATATTAGTAGAATTCATAGGACACAGAAAAAACAAAACGCATATTAGTGAGATTAGTAGGACACAGAAAAAGTTGAACACATGTTTAGTACGTCTAGTAGGACATAGAAAAAACAAAGCACATATTAGTAGGATTAGTAAGACACAGAAAGAGTAAAACACATATTCAGTACGATTAGTAAGATAGAAAGTTGGAGCTCACAAAAGTCCAACCAGTCTAACTTGGAACATTGATATCGCCATTGGTCATAATTACCATTGGTTGTGGAGGTCAGATGGCAGTCGCTCCACGCAAAATATCGAAGTTCAGCCGCATCACAGTTAGACTGGAAAGCCGACCCCAACTCAGTTGGGAAAAAGGTTCAGAGAATTATGAGTAGGACACAGAAAAAATTGAACACATATTAGTACATCTAGTAGGACATAGAAAAAACAAAGCACATATTAGTTGTAAGACACAGAAGGAGCAAAACACATATCAGTACGATTAGTAAGACACAGAAAGAGCTAAACACGTCATATTAGTGGGATTAGTAGGACACAGAAAAAGCGAAACACATATAAGTAGGATTAGTAGGACACAAACAGGGCTGGCGAAAATTCTGTGGAGACATAGAATCCTGCCAGCAAGCTAACAGGGTAAGGAAAGTCCTAACGCAGATGAACCTGACGGCACCGACCGCCCTCCGAAAACGAGATAACTCACTTACATCATCACCAGAAGAGTCCAGGCGCGTCCTTATAGAAGCTCACTTTCCAGGATGCGTCTTCTCTACACAGATCAACTGGCAAGATGAAACCACAACACCAACTGACCAAGACTGGCAGTATGCAGACAAAGTGGTTACCCTGGAAAAAGTCCAGTGGGCCCTTAGCTGTTTTCACCCTTTCAAGGCGGCTGGCCCCGACGGGATCATTCCCGCCATGTTACAGTGGGGTCACGCACCAGTTACAAGTAGACTGGTGCGTATATATAAAGCTTGTCTGGCATACAGATATGTGCCGATGGGATGGAGAGAAGTAGGCGTCATCTTCATCCCGAAGCCAGGAAAGGGTGACTATACTAACCCAAAAGCACACCGACCAATCAGTCTGACCTCCTTCATGTTAAAAACCATGGAACGCCTATGTGAGAGGGAGCTGAGAGATGGTCCTTTAAAACGGATACCCCTACACGCAAATCAACATGCATACAGCTCCGGCAAGTCTACGGAATCAGCCCTCCATCTGGTAGTCAGCCGTATAGAAGAGGCGCTGGAACACCAAAGCATTTGCTTAGGCACGTTCATAGACATTGAAGGAGCCTTCGACAAAACCAACTTCACTAGTATCAAAGCTGCCCTAGCAAAACATGGAGCGGAACCAGTACTAGTAGAGTGGATAACAAACATGCTCAGCAAAAGAGTAGTACGCCTTGGGGATAAAAATCAGAGGGCCCTGATAGTCAAGGGCTGCCCCCAGGGGGGAGTTATATCTCCCCTCCTATGGAATCTAGTTATAGATGACCTGATTACAAGGCTGAACAAAAACAGGGACTATACTATAGGGTATGCCGACGACCTAACTATCCTTATCTCAGGAAAGGTGGCGGGAACAGTATGCAACCTTACGCAACAAGCCTTACGCACCGTGGAAAGATGGTGTGGAGAATTTGACCTATCGGTTAATCCGACCAAAACAGAGTTAGTTATGTTTACGAACAAAAGGGTCTTAGGTGAATACCGACTACCCAAACTCTTTAATACTGAACTCCAGCTGTCAAAAGAAGTCAAATACCTTGGTGTTATTCTAGACAGCAAGCTGAAATGGAACAGCCACCTAGACAATAAACTGGAAAAGGCCGCAATAACCTTCTGGCAATGCAGAAGGATGATCGGCAAAAAGTGGGGGCTTACACCAAAAATCATCCTATGGATTTACGAAACAGTGATCCGCCCCATGATAGCGTATGGCGCTATAGTGTGGTGGACAAGAACTGTAAACAGCACAGCATCGGCTAAACTACAGAAAACCCAAAGACTGGCCTGCATGGCAACCACCGGATGCATGAAAACCACCCCTACGGCGGCAATGGAAGCCATGCTTGGGCTCCCACCTTTGGACCTGTTCATCAGACAGGAAGCGACAGCTGCTGCTATACGCCTAAGTGCACTCAACTTGTGGAGCGAAGGGCACACACAACATACACTACTGCTCTCAAACCTCATAAGGGAGGTGCCGATAATAGGAGCAATGAACGATCGAGTACCGAAACAGTACATCTTCGACAAGAAATACAAAATCCAGCTCTATGAAGACTACCGATGCGAGGCATTATGCCTAGCGGAGATGCGTATCTTCACGGACGGATCCAAGACCGACAGAGGTACTGGCGCCGGAGTCTTCTCTGAAGACCTAAATATCGCCATCTCAAGACCATTAGGGACCCACAACACCGTATTCCAAGCAGAATGCATGGGGATTAACCTGGCAGCCTCAGCAGTTACGGCCAGGAAGGTGAAGGGTCACTCAATAAGAATACTCTCGGACAGTATGGCCGTGCTACAAGCATTGAACAGCCATATCATAAACTCAGGGCTGATACTGGAGTGCCACTACAGGCTGAACCAGATAGGCAGCACGAACAACGTAATCTTACAATGGATTAAGGGACACAGCGGCTCGCGAGGCAATGATGCAGCAGACGAACTCGCGAGAAGAGGGTCTGAGATGACCGCAGTGGGACCCGAGCCCATCATACCAATCCCCTTCGCATACCTACGAACCATCGTGGAGAGACGGACAAGGGACCAACACAGCGACTACTGGACTAACCTAAGCGTATGTAGACAGGCCAGGGAAGCCCTCCCAGTGCTCGAGAAGAGACTGACCAGACGTCTCCGGCTCCTGTCTAAGCAACAACTACGCACGGCTACAGCTGCCATCACGGGACATGGCACATTTAATAAACACCTTTTTACTTTAGGCATCACCGACAGCCCTCTATGCAGAGCCTGCATGAGGGAGGAGGAAACGGCAGCACATGTGCTCCTGCACTGCCCTGCAACCGCCACATACAGGGTCAAGTACTTCAGCAATACAGGTACGCTCCGGGAGATCACCAGCAGTATAAAAAGTCTGCTGGCGTTCTTCCAAGAGGTCGGGTGGATCGAATGACGTGCCCACCCACACGCAAAAACCGCGCCAGGACGTGGAGTTGCGGATAACAGCCCGTTAAACCATACCATACCATACCATTAGTAGGACACAGAAAAAGTATGATTATTAGGATATTTGTCTAATTACTACTAGTTTATTTATCATTCACGGAGCATGTTGTGTATATGTTACGGCTAATACCCGAAGTGCGGCTGCACCTAGTTTTAGCCGGTTAGGTTAGGGTGAGTGGTTACACCTAGTTCTAACCGGCTAAAACTAGGTGCATAACCGGCTAAAACTAGGTGCAGCTGCACTTTGGGTATACTAGGTTTAACCAAGAGTAAGTGGCTACACCTAGTTCTAACCGGCTAAAACTAGGTGCAGCCGCACTTCGGGTATTAGCCGTAACATATATAACGCAGAGTATGTGTAGAATAACTGACAGGAATACTCGTAATATTATATACAAAGCACGTTATACAGATTACCTCTAAACTTGGTTCCTCGTTTACTTTTCTCTTTAACAATTTGTTTTGTATGTAATGCGAGATTTTACCTATGTAATAAACGTTGTTGGTAGATCCTTTATCCGTGTTTGGTTTAATGAAAGTCGAAAGTAAAAAAGTCAAGAAATATAAAATAAATACGTGAGGAATACAAGGTAGGACAGGACCCCCCCCCTATTCCGGGGACCCCCCCCCCCTATTCCGGGGACCCCCCCACCTATTCCGGGGGCATGAGGGGAACCGCGCGGTTCCCAAACCCGAGGAGGCCATCTCGAAGCCGGAGATGGCCCGGGTCAAGCCGGGGTGCGAGGGAAATGCTCTTTGGGCCACCACACGGCGTGTGGTTTTAGTCGGTAAAAGTCCGACATAACCTGCCCCGCTGGCCGTGGGGTGGGTATCCATGAGGATTTCCGCACTGAATAATAACAATCGTGTTGTATTCCTGGCGGTGAGTAGGGTAGCCAGAGCTCACTGTTCCCCTCCTCCCCCCACCCCTTCCTAGCCCATCCCCCTTCCCTTCAGGGTAGGCAGCGTGAGTGTGACACACCTGATGTTGCACACGTCTATAGACCACGGTGACCGCTTCCCATCAGGTGGAACGTGTGCTTATCTGCCACCTAAGTGGTATAAAAAAATCAAGAAACATAAAATAGATACATGAGAAACACAAGGTACAGATACCGGCACGTAAATTGGCCGGACGCGTTATATGCGCAAAGGTCGATTTTTAGGTCCCCTTTGAGGTATGAGCGGGTCGCGGGAGACGCGGTTGCGCCGTCGCGGACATATGATTGGTCCATCACTTGACGGACCAATCAGATGTCTCCGAGAGACGTCTTGTAGCGAATCAACGTTCAGTTCGTTCGCACTTTGAATCATTTGATTGGCTCAAAGTGCACGATGCGCGAACTTACCCCAAACCTGGCCAAGTAACATGCCTGTATCTGTAGGTAGGTAGAAATTCTTTGAAGAGTTATGACAAAGGTAGACGTGCCAGCAAACTCCTGTGATGAGGCGTGGAGGACCGCAGTTCAATTGCAGCCATTGTGACCAAAAGCTTTTTATATTAAAACTTTCTTAGTTATCAAACATTCATACTTCACGGCGGCCATTTTTTTTGTTCCGTACGCTTTGTCAACGAATCTTAATTTATTTTTCAGATCGTAAAGCTTGAGGACATCAAAGGTCGGTGATATTTTTTTTTTCTTCCGAGAAATAAGTCTTTGAATACTTCAAGGTGTTTGACCTCTAACGATTGCTTGTTTGCTTTTAATTTGATGTAAATATCGGTTTATATGTTTAATTCATTTGCCGGCAATTTACCAGTAATATCGGTTATTCTTTTTTTTATACCACTTAGGTGGCAGACAAGCACACAGCCCACACTGATGGAAAGCGGTTACCGTGGCCTATGGACGCGTGCAACACCAGGGGCGTCACACTCGCGCTGCCGACCCTGCAAAAACCTTCTAATGCCCTTCGTGAAGAACCTCATATTGTAGCCGCCAGGGAAAACCACTGCAGGGAGATCATTCCACAGCCTAAGCGTGCGCGGAATGAAATTTCTTTCACACACTTTTAAGTTACCTATATAATATTATAATATTATGTCTTAAACTTATGATCCGACATAGATTTCTCCCAAAGTGCGCCATACACCAATTAAAAGAAACTTGGGTTATGTTATATGAACTTCTTGTCTATTTAACTGTTTGTGCGCGATAGACACTAAAACTACTAAACGAATTTTAATGAAATTTCTTTTATTACTGATCTTTGTCTGTCATAATATTTACCATAAATGCTTTTATTTTATTTTTTTCTTTATTTTCAAAATAGTGCAACGTAATTACATCTTTTTGACGTCAAAAACTACTTAATACTAAGTTTACCACTGCTTCCTAGGCACTAGTGGAGAAGAAATGGCGCAACAAACTCCACTGCTGCATTTTCAAACGTCAGCTTATACATAGATAATATCTTAAGACTTACAATTGGATGAGTAGAACCGGAGATACTAAAAGTTGCAATAACCGATATTCATGCAAACATAGGTTAGTTTATATACAAAAGACTGTGATAAACTCACAGTTTAGTTCATATATTTTTTCTATTGGAACATTACTGGTAAGAGATAAGCAATCTCAGAATTCTTGAATCGCATCAGAAGTTGAAGTCATTTAAAGCCATCTAACTTCCATAAAAGTGTGTGGAACTCGTATAATTTAGACCATATTGAAGCAGATAGGGCCTTGCGAGGTGAAAACTTTCCAGGAAACATTCAAAGTTACATCAACAAGGAGATAATGGTAGATATCTGCAGAGAATACCAATACCTGTTTGGAATGGTGAAATTATTGGTTTGTTAGTTTTAGTGAATAGAATTCAATGTTCGATGAAATCACAGTGGTAGGATATTTTTATCAACTATTGGCTTTTTTTATATATATACTACTTAGGTGGCAGATAAGCACAAGGCCCACCTGATAGGAAGTGATCACCGAGTTTATGGACATGTGCAACATCAGGATCGTCATACTCGCTGCCCCTGGTGGGAGGAGGATCGGGAAGTTCAGAGAGGGCGGGTTTATGGGTTATGGAGATAGGGACTAGGAGATGAAGGGGGAATTGTGAGCTCTGGCTAGATAAATATCTGGCATTACAATTTCAATCATTTATCAAAATCGGTAAAAATGATGAGTATTTACAAGTGGTTATTATAAACGGATAGGATGCGTATACAAACAGGCCAACCCCTAAATTTGGATTTCGCCACAGTCGGGTACCAAAGACAACAATAAATATAATTGAAACCATCCTTTTCTAGCTGATATCTTTATACACATATCCCAAGACCACAAATTACACCCAAATTCACAAATTGTGCACAATATTTCTTCGTATTCAATATAAAAATATAAAAAGTTGTCCCCAAGTAAATAAGTAATTACCATTTCCTTTAATATTGGTCAATATTTTTACCTCGGAAACACGTGCCGCGAAATATTGCTGTACCTCCGGCCTCCCCAGCGAGGAATAACGCAATATATACATTTACGGCAAAAGAATAAGAATATATCAACTGCTTATCTGCCTCGTAACTTGTAAGGGTCGACAAAAGAAATTGGGTAATCGTGTCGTAAATAATGGAACTATATTTTTGTGATATATAATATTTAGCTACTTAGATGTCAAGGGCTAAGTTTTAACTGCGTGGAAACAAACTTATGAACCACTAGCAACCCGGGACCCGGCTTCGCCCGCGTGTAAATTCCAGTTTACCTATAAAATATATAGCCCATGACACTCACGAATGATGTGGCTTTCTATTGGTGAAAGAATTTTTAAAATCGGTTCAGTAGATCCCGAGATTACCCCTTACAATTTAACAAACACACAAACTTTACCTCTTTATAATATTAGTATAGATATAGATATAGATATAGAAGTATAGATATAGATTATCACGTTAAATTGAGCTCTTTTTAGTTTCGAGATTGACTTTAAAAATAACGGTTAAAAATAAAACAGCTAACGATGATCTGCTCGTCCAGTAAAAAAACAGCAAAAAAAGAACTTCGAAGGAGTCTTGTAACCAGGAAAATAGATTTCACAGATATTACTGACTCGCCAACGTCATCACATCTGGAAACTAAATCTACTAAAGTCGCTATAATTACTGAGTCTTTAGAAGGAAATAACTCTTCATTGACCTATAAAGAAAGCACAGACAAAGTAAGCAAGCTAAAACACAGTGAGATCGATTCCACTTTATCACAGCAACAAGAACCGTTAAATATAAACAATAAAGAAATTAAGCGTATATTAGTTTTTGGTAGTCAACAGTGCAGGGGTCTTGCCGGGGGTATGATAAAATCGAGAAGATATACAAGCTATGATCAGTATGAGGTAACGGGATTCATCAAGCCGTTTGCAACGACTGAAGAGATACTGATATGCTGCGAAAATCTAAAACTTCTACCACATGATAAAGTGCTTTTATGTATTGCTGAAAATGATAAAAACCCCATGAAAGTCCTAACTGAACTATCAGCTATCATAAAAAAATTGTATAAAAACACTATCATTATTCTGAATGTATGTAGTAATAAGTACCTAAATGTCAAGCTGTTGAACAATATGCTGAAATTGACATGTGGAAACTTCTCTAACTGTCATTTCCTAAGTGCATTCCATTTACACAACAAAAGCTTCCATACTTGTCGTAAGTTAAATGCACTCATAGATTCTATAGACTACAATGCCAGATTTTTGCCTGATTCTAATAATGTCACCAAAAAAACAAGATTACATAACGGGGAGTTGAAACCTACTACTCGCCGGTTCTACCAAAATACCCAAACACAAACAAGTGAACTGGATTTTAACAGGGCTTCCAACTTAATACCTACTTCACATAGGAATACCTTAACACAGACAACTATACTAGATTATTTTAATAAAACACCTAAACATCTAAAGTCCCTGAAACCTGCTGAAATAAATTTCGAGAATGATTTGTCTGATAAATTTTTTCGAGACTAAAAATAAAGATAGTTTTTGTATAGTGCACCAAAACATTGCTGGAGTTTTATCCAAAATGCATAAACTTGAACTGGCGTTAAATGAACTATATGAGGCTAATAAGAGTGTCATCGCTGTATGTTTAAGTGAGCACTTTATTTTAAGGGGTGAGGAGCAATTACTAAATATACATAATATGCACTTGTCCAGTTCATACTGCCGACAGACTAAACGTAGAGGGGGTACTTGCATTCTGTTAAGGAATGATTTACATGGTGTAGAATTAAGAGAAATAAAGGATCTTACTATTGACAATCATTTCGAAATGTGTGGAATAGAAATTGCGCAATTGAAACTTATTATATTATGTTTTTACAGAACTCCAGACTCTGAATTAGATATTTTTTTTGACAAATTTAACTACATTCTAAATAAGCTTGCCCACAAAAGGCACAAAATAGTAATTTGTGGTGATTTCAATATTGACATATTATTAACAAATAAAACCAGTAATCAATTCTTGGAACTTGTTTCAAATTATGGTATGGAGTGCCATATAAGGGAACCAACAAGGCTGCATAAATGCATTGATAACATTATCAGTAACGTCTACTCAGCAAAAGGTAGAACATACGGTTTTTGTCTGTCGGATCACAACACGGCGCAGGCTATTGAATTTGAACATCGCCGGAAGGAGGCTATAGCTAGGCATCACTTTATAACAATAAACGATCTTAGTAGAAGCAACGTTAATAAGTTTATCGAGTGCATCGGTAATCTTACATTTTCTGAAATATACGATGTATCGGACACGGATACTGCTTTCAATATGTTTCACGATAATTTGATGTTGTTCTATGGACTTTGCTTTCCCATTAAAAAACTAAAAATAACTCATGTAGCAGGTAAACCAAAATGGATAACTAAGGGCCTAAAAATTAGTTGTAGGACTAGACGCTCGCTAAGGTATAAGTACTATTTAAAGAAAAATAATGAAAATAAAAGTAAATATGAGATATATTCCAAAGTGTTAAAGAAATGTGTAAATAATATGCAATCCTTGTGTAATCGGACGCATATTTCAAATGCCATTAATAAAGGTAAAGCCACATGGGATATTGTTAAAGGTTGTGTGGGTGGACTTGGACCTAGAAAACACTTTGATGGTGTTGTTGTAAATGGTAGCAAGGTTACATCAGGATCGGAAATCGCCAACTCCTTCAATAATTTCTTTATAAACATAGTGAGGGGATATAGCATTGGCAATGGCTCAGATCGGACAGGTTCCCTTGTCAAGAGTAATAGCTGCAGTGTTTTTCTTGAACCCACAACTCCCAATGAAATTTTTAATATAATAAAATCACTAAAAAACTCCAAATCTTCCGGATATGACAACATCAACACGAGCCTCCTGAAAGATATCTCACAATATATATCAGAACCTCTGGCTTTTATAATAAACCTATCTTTTGAGCAGGGTTGTTTTCCTGATAGACTAAAGTTGTCCATAGTCAAGCCTTTATACAAAAAGGGATCAAAATCAGATTTGAACAATTATAGGCCAATCTCTTTGACACCCGTTCTGTCAAAAATCTTTGAAAAAGCTATGTACAGTAGAATTTTGAGCTTCATAGACAAATATGATATTTTGGCACATGAACAATATGGCTTCAGGAAATTCAAATCGACTCAGTTGACAACTTTCACCTTGGTGAAGTCTTTACTCATCAATATTAATTCTAATATACCTACATCCGCTCTATTGTTGGACCTTAGCAAAGCATTTGATTTTGTGAGGCACTCAATACTTATTACTAAATTAGATCAATATGGAATAAGGGGTCCTGCATTGGTATGGTTTCAATCCTATCTGGATAACAGAAAACAATTTACAAGAATAACTAAATATAACAATACGAACAACAATGTTGATGTTTTCGATTCGGAACCTAAAATCAATGATTTTGGTGTTCCGCAAGGAAGTATCTTGGGACCTCTATTATTTCTCCTATATATAAATGACCTACCATGTGCCATTTCCAAGAAGTGTGTCCTGTTCGCGGATGATACAACTATTATCTTGGACTGTAGGGATATAAAGACTTATGAGATGGAAATAAACAAAACTTTAGACGATGTTATAAAATGGTTGAATATAAATAAATTGCAAATAAACCTAGACAAAACCAAACTTATCCAATTTAAAACTTACCAAAGTAAAAAAATTAACTTAGATGTCAGTCATAATAACACAATAGTCCAAGAGGTATCAAGTGCAAAATTCCTAGGTATAACACTTGACGCACATTTTACTTGGAAGGAACATATTGATAATATATGCACTAAAGTTAACAAATTTGTATTTGCCTTACGAAAGGTTAAAGATGTAACAAGCAGAAAAACTGCCATAATGGTTTACCACTCTTACGTATGCTCCATAATAAGATATGGGATAGTCATCTGGGGTAACTCATCTGAACTTGGCAAACTTTTTATAGCCCAGAAGAAATGTATTCGCGCACTGTTTAACCTAAAATGGTCAGAGTCCTGTAGACCAGTATTTGAGTCGGAGAATTTGTTAACAGTTCCAAGTATTTACATTTACGAAGTCGCTAAATTTGTAAAACTTAATGACCATCTGTTTGAAAATAACGAAAACATAGGGAAGCGACAGATAACGCACCTCTCAAAAAAAATGCCAGTGCCCAGACTTGAAATGTTCAGAAATAATTGTGTTTACATGGCACCACTTATTTTCAACTGCTTGCCCAAGGGAATGACGGAATTACCATACTCTAAATTCTTACCCGCATTAAAGGAGTGGTTAATAAGGGAAAGTTTTTACTCCATTTCTGAATTTCGGAAGAACAGCACTTGCCGTTTCGGTGCCTATTAAATGTGTATCCGCTATATGACGAATTATTATTAATACAATTAATAGAAATTTTAATATTAATTATACTAATTTGACAGCTTAAAAATTCACCATGACATTATGTATTAACTTTGACATTTGTATTTATAATTTTGTAATGATGCACGTAATTGATATATTTTGTATGAATTTATTCTAACTGCAACAAAATATAGAGACTCACCCCTCACAATGTTGCATGCAGAGGTTCTGTGGGACATGCTGTACTAAACTGTTTTACTATGTGATCTTTTACCTACCATGTTTCATGCAATAAATGAATTTATTATTATTATTATTATTATTATATTTGATTCTTATGTGGAACTGTTTACAATTTGCGTGAATATATTTGAAGAGTTAAAATTGAGAGAGACAGTAGATTAGATTACGAAAATTGACTTTTATTCAGCTCACGGGGTCTAATGACTGCTTGTTTTGATTTAAGATAGACAAAAAGATGTCACAGATATCGTCACCTCTACGGTAAACTTACGAATCTGCAAAAAAAAAACACATGTTACAGTAGAGCGTTTCAAAACCTTAAAATAATAATTAAAAGTAATGTAGCGCTACTGAAATCAATACTCTAATATTTTTGATTTACATAATGCTAATACAATTTCGTAAAATTTCCATGGGTGTGTGAACATAAAGAGCATGAAAATATCGGAAAATCTGAACTCTGTAACCATTATAGATAGAAATATGGAAATTTGCCATTGTTAGTACGAGGGTTCCAGCCATAAAGTGACAGTTTTTTTTAGCTAGAAACTCAATTTTAATAAAATTGAAGATATAAACTCATAAACTCACGCCTATATCCCCGAAGGGGACATTTCGCCAGTTTATGTTTAGGTCCCAATGTAATAGGTGGCGAGCCTATTGCCATTAACCGGGCACTTATAAACCCGCGATAAATACACACATAACTTCGAAAACCATCGAAAAGTCATTGGTGTGTGCCATGGTGAACCTGGGATCGAACCCGAGACCTCGTCTCAGCAGTCCATTACCCAGACCACTAGGCTACCGTGGAAAAAATGGAAACCTAGTAAGTTTACCATGAAGGTGATGATATAATGCTTCACCTATTACTAATAACTCTTAAAAATTAATTCTTAACCAAAATTAACTTCCTTTAGAAAGTCTAAGTTTAGTACCCGGTAAAATCGTACGCGTACTAACATGTTGTTTACAGCTGCTAGCCCATATACATTCGTGTAAAACCATTCTAGCAGTATCGTAAAAAGTCTCTCACATGCACTTAGAAGCAGTCGTAAACCCTTAGGAGCAAGTAAAGTGATATTTACGAGGGCACAGATTCGTCCCTGTACTGTTGGAGAGTCTCGGAGACTTCGCGTCATGTTTTCATTATGTTAAAACAAAAGTTACTGTTCTCTAAGGATGAAATAGTCGTTAAGACAGCTAGTCTTAACGACTATTATATTGACAGTAGAAGGTTGCGCTGGAAATTTTACTTTACAAACTATTGGACAAAAATACACTCGAGAGCAATGAATCCGGGTCACTTAAACGAAGAAACTGGTTCTAACCTACGCAGACCAGGAACGGGCAGAACCAGGTGTACCACAGCACGAGAAGACCGATACTTGGTGAACACCATGCTTCGAAATCGCTTTCTCACAGGAACTGAACTCACCAATCAGTTTCGACGCCTCGGAGGAAGTAACCCAAGTGCATGGACAGTAAGACGTCGGCTTGCTGAATCTAACTTAAAACCCCTTAGACCTGCAAACGGCCCTAAACTGGAGCGTGGGCATCGTATTTCGAGACTAAGATATGCCCTGTTTCCTATTTTTGTTTTAAGGAGAGATCAGCAGTTTTTTTCTTTATGTAATTTTGTGTTAATAAAATGTATGGTGACTCATATTTTTTTTACTTTCATTTAAGGAGTATTACATTGTCTATTAAATACAATTTATTGCATTAACCTATCATTTTTAGTTTCCGAGATTTTTAACATTCTTTAAGTGACCCGGATTCATTGCTCTCGAGTGTATTATTTTTTGGGACTACCATTATAGTGGAAGTGGAAGGAAAATTAAACAGACGATTAATTTTTCGTAATAAATAAATTTAAAATTCAGTTTCGATTTCATTTTGATTATAAAAAGTATTCTTGTGATAAAGTTGAAAAAGTGTGTTAACGTGAACGGGAGATACCGTCGTGTCCTACCTCCGTTATGTTAAATAAACTGAAAAGGCTAGTATCAGTGATCTCAATTCCGTTATTCCCTGATTTCTCTTAAAATCAGGGTCGCACTTGTATATAAAATTAGTCTACACAAAATTCGCAGAGAATAATCCAAGGCTTGTTATGAGTTTATATTTCCGTCGCCTGCAGCTCGACATTTCTTTTGAAGTAATACAATAGAAGCACAGCACAATAAAGTTAGCTGACCCGCATTTTGTCACAACAAAAAAGTACACACAGGGTTCCACAATACGTCTGAAATAACAATATCGTGCTTGAGAAGAAGGCATTTTGTCTGCTCTGTGATTTAGGTCTCAAAGTTTATTTAGTTTTGCTGTATATTAAAGGAGATGTTTCACAAATGTATGGACCTTGGGCCCAATAATATTGTACACTACTTATAAAAATAGCTGGGCAATGTAGTTTTCATTTTTCACTAGGTATTCAATTCTTATGAATAGTGAAAAATGTACATTTTCTTGCAACACAACAAATATGGCTGACTAAAACTATAAAAATGTACTCATATTTTTATTAATTTATGCCTTTGAATTTCGGAGGCGAATAAATATAATTGTATTTTTGCTAATAACCGGTATTATTTCTCTTTTTTTCTGTTTTGTGTACAATAATTAGAGGGCCCAAAATAAAACATCTCCTTTCTTTAACTATCTTGTGGGGATAGGAGGTGTATTCAAGGGTAGCGAAAGATTCCAAAATGCATGTTTTAGATGCTACCTGGATAATCCCTGGTGTGATGTTAGACTATTAAGCCTAAAAGTACATCTTAATGGACTTGAAAGACGTCAAAGATTGTTAATACATCTGTCCCATTGAATTTAAAATTCATAGATTTTCCTTTATTTTGTTAGAGAGATTTGATCCTTATGATTGACCCTATCTGTTGATGGCATAAAAATACAGGATGTTATTTTTTTTGGATTTTACTCGGTTTGATTACTATGTGATGCAAGCGAATTTTCTTAAATTTTTGAATGTAATTTCATTTGTTGTAAGTATCTACAGGTAGGTACTTCCACTCCATGTGGTATCGCCATGGGACACCTGATATAAATGACATCTTGTTTTAAATGATATGCAGAAGACTGTGTTTCGTATCCGTCTTCGAAAACCATCCAACGATTACACAGCATTCAATACAATACCAACCAATGATTTAGCGACTAAGCCTTAAATCCGTGCCATCCCTCCATCTCCCGATCGCGCCGATCCCACGAAATATCGTTCAAAAACCGTTATTTATTACCAGATTAACGGAATTACGCTATCTGTTGTATCGTCGACGCTTCGAGTTAACAAATTAAAATATTTTCCTCTTGAGAAATTAAGCCACGTATAATTTACAAAGCATTAAAGTTTGACGGTGGATTTTCTTTATCTATTAGAACTTTTTGAATAATGATAAGTGGATGAGTGGCTGCTGAGTGATGAGTGTTAGATAGTCATGACTCATCGCAGGTCCAATGATAGTTATGCTGGAATATATGCATGTCAATGGTCTCACTTAACTACCATAAATACCCATGGTGAAGTGGAGAAGTAAAATTCGGCAAGCGGATCTCGGACTCTTAAATGACAACTTTAGATATAACCGGACTTAACAATAGGATGATGAGGACAATAAATCCGTTAAAAGGAATCAAATAATGGGTTGGTTTGTTCTTAATTTAGGTAAGTTAGTGTGTAAATAGTGTAGGTAAGTTGTCTTTCCTTTTTTTGACCTTGATTAAAAAAAAATATCCCTCATTGCCACCGTATTGTGGGTGGTAGTATAGTCAAGCTATACTTAATTCTCCCTTTCTCCATTATTTTATTTCAGTCACGTCAATATGATTTCACCTCACCTGATGGTAAGCTAAAGGTAAAATTTTAGGAATAGAGGTCACAATTACATAAACCGATGCTACCTAATTCGAACAGATATTTTCTAACTCCTCGCAGACAATGCTCAATATAGAACTGTTTATAAAATCCAGTAACCGCGGTAGCCTAGTGGTATGGGTAATGGACTGCTAAGACGAGGTCTCGGGTTCGATCCCAGGTTACCATGGCACACACCAATGACTTTTCGATGCTTTTCGAAGTTATGTGTGAATTTATCGCAGGTTTATGAAGTGCTCGGTTAATGGCAATAGGCTCGCCACCTATTACATTGGGACCTAAAACATAAACTGGCGAAATGTGGGTGCTAGCACCTCTACCTACCCCTTCGGGGATATAGGCGTGAGTTTATGTTATAAAATCCAGTTACGAATAAGAGCGGCAACGTCACGTGCGTAACAAAACCATTAGTAAATTAAAACATGTCGGTTCTTCCCACCACTGTGTCGCCAGACTAAATACACAGAGTTTCTTGCAATTTAGATAGAAGTTGTTGCTGTTTCAAAGTGTCAATGGTGAGAGTAGGTACTTGGCAAACATTTGCACCAAATGAGTTGGTTTTAATGCTGATTTGTTTGGGTTGTAAGTCCCGGGTCCTTTAAGTGAATTGTGAAACAGCATTAGATGAGGCCGTCAAGTAGAAGCTGAGGTGTCTATAATGTTGTCAGCCATTTCCGAGACTTTAGGCTAAGCTGAAGAATATTGACGTGACCGATATTAAAAAAAAAAGTGTACAGTGACTAGCCTTCTGGTGTTTTATCAGATGCACTTCGGTGAGTCTGTGCTAGGATTGCATAACTCCTCCAAGCCCTTTCTATTACTACCCAGATGTACGGCGATGCGCTATCTATATTTTGGTGCACATACCGCTCATACGTACGAACCGCTTCAATAATACGTTTATTATGCGTACTACTAAGGGTTGGCACGCCCTCGTTTTAAATTCGATTGTTGATTAACCCTAAATTACTAAACTATCGTGAAAATGACAACGACAAATTTATAAATTCTACTAAACGGAATTACCACAACCTCCGCTTTATACAGTACTCAATAATATGCTATTTCAGAGTGAATAGAATCGTCAGGGTTTCGTTAGAGGTTGCAGTAACTCTGAATAGTGGTACTATAAATCGCAATTGCTATGAAGTTTTGTTAACCAATTTCGCATTGAGCATTAGAAAAGTCTTACAGGGTTGTCGAGTATGACGCTCTTGTTGTTTCACATCCAATAGGCGACTGTAATCACTTACTTTCATGTGGTCTAAATGTGGTCGTATGCAATTTTGATTTTGACATTGATTTTAATTTTTAACTTTGACTTATTTTGATTTTAATTTATTTTATTTTATTTTTCATGCTTATATTTATTATGATTTCAGTTAAACTTTCACATGTAATTTTGTAAAATTATGAATCTGCTGTGCCCTAACAGGGATTCGTGTTAAAACCGTAATTCATTCCAAAACATATATGTGCATACATGAATGCAATAAAGATTTTGAAATATTATAATTTTTGAATAATAAAAATTTTCAAATAGATTATAATTAATACATTTGAAAAGAAAGACTTTGCTTGTCTACCACTTAAGTGATATCAAAAAACCCTTGAACAAATTTCACAATTTCTCAATATTTTCACAAATTTCCTACTTCATCAATAATTCTGTTGAGCGTACCTACTATTATCATTTTTTAATGAGAAATATCTCATTGTACGTCAGTTTAACGTAGATTTATCGTTCGATACGTTTGACAAGATAATCCGGCGAGCACAAACTTAAGATTACAAGGAACACAGACCTCGCAAATATCACAGCGATATGAAATGAATGGTTGCAAGTTTTTTCTGTATTTTATTCTTATTTCTTATCTGGGTTTGACTGCCTCCGGGTAAGAGAGGGTCGTGGCGAGATTTACTTATTTGTGGATAAAATGCAAAACATATTTGGACGTTTATCGCTTTTGCGGCAGAGAGCAAGAGTTTTAGAAGATGTTGTTTTCTTATTTTTTTGGATATCATTTTGGAAGTAGTTTTTAGGTTTTTCTTACATGATTAGGCTGTGTCAATTGAGAAGTACTATACAATCAGATAAAACTGATCTACGTACAGTCAGCGGCAAAAGTTTATGAAGATTGCACAGATTTCAAACTTAATTATTCGAATGAAAATGGTTTAATATGTTGTAATCAAAGTTTAAAGGTAATTCAATAGACCCAACTTAGTAATTAAACATCATTTTCATTAACATCATAATATAAACTCACGCCTATATCGCCGAAGGGGTAGGCAGAGGTGCTAGCACCCACATTTCGCCAGTTTATGTTTAGGTCCCAATGCATTAGGTGGCGAGCCTATTGCCATTAACTGATTTCATTAAGATCATTTACATTAAGAACCATAAGTTACTTTGCTCAAAGCTACTGGGCTTCGATTCTGCTAAAGGCAAACCACCGTCATGTCACTGACATTCTAAAAAATGCCATTCAATTGTAGACTTTATTGTTATCAAGTTAAAGTCAGAAAATAATGATATTTGTAGAGCGAATGAAAAAGTTAAATGAATTTTTTTCATTTGATTTTAGACTTGATTTTTTTTTTATATAGGACACGTCAAAATGACTTTACCTCGCCTGATGGTAAGCTAAAGGCAAAGTCTAAGGACTGGGGTCACCACCACATACACCGGTAGTGCTACAATGGCGGCCCTCAGCTTGACGACCTCATCAAATGCTTTTTCACGCCCCGCTTAAAGGCCCCGGGACTATAGGAGGAAGGAAACACATGCGCTGGTAAAGAATTCCAAGTCTTTATGGTGCGGCAAATAAAAGAAGCAAAAGGGAATAACATTAAAGTCTACAATTAAATGTCATTTTTATAGTGTTTGTGAAATAATAGTGTTCTGCCTTTAGCAGAATCAAAGTCCTGTAAGTCAATATAAACAAGCCTGTGGTACTTCAGTGGTCGAGTTCAACAGTGCGATGTATTTCATAATTGAGGTTAGTCATCACCCGCCCATATTTTTTAATCAAACAGGAAATTTTACCCGCCTATCGAGGGTTAGAGCTCTGTGTGTGAATATTTTCTAATTAAAATAACAAGAAATTTTTTTTGTAATATTTGGGTTGGGTATTCGTTTATTTACTCTTCGTGTAACGTATTATTTGAACGGGAAACTCGGCTTCAATGTATACCCCTATACCCCTACTCAAAAATATTAATTTCAAAACAATAAGAATTCATAGAAAATTACGAATGATAGGAGTGAAATTAAGTTCTTGACATTTTCAAAGGAATAAATTTAATTATATAGGTAATTTTTATTTATTTTTATTTTTTTTTATAAAATATTCTATGATATTCTAGACAATGCTTTCTAAACCTAAAGTAACCATAGTTTAACAATTCTTTCTTTCTTTCAATTAGCTTGAAATATGGGTTCTAGAATACAAATAAGTAAAGATACTATACAATTTGTTTTGTAAATATATGCCTACATACTGTAATTATACATACAAACACGCAAACCAATGCAAATACTTGTGTATATTTGCATTGAGTGGGAACCGAACCCTTTTACTCAGCAATGTCGCCACGTTACAGAAGTCATCAAATATGCAGGTGTGAGTCGGTAAAAATAACAGAATAAATAAAAATATGATACTAAAGACGGTCCCAGACATGTAATGTAGTGAAAGAAACTTGCTACATCCGACAACAGTAAGATTTTATTTTCGCTGTGTGAGCAAGTACACAAAGTTTTAAAAGTTACCAGCTAGAAGCGTTTCCTGCGCCAAATATGGTGTTATATGGAGCGAAGAGATTACGATAATACATTTCTTAGTTTGAATGGTACTAAATCTCGACATGAAATACGTACAGTAAGATAAAATAGCTTTGTAATGATTTTTTTATACTACTTAGGTGGCAGATAAGTGCATTGCCCACCCGATGGAAGGCGGTCATTAAACATTAAAGAGATGTCACATTCGCGCTGCCGATCTTCGAGGAGCAGGGGGGGTTGAGGAGTTTGGGCGGGGTTAGAGGCGATGGTGAGGTCTGGCGGGCTACTTACCGACGGGAACGCAACACGATGGTTATTATGGTCGCGGTCTTCTGTAGGGCGGAGGTACTACCCCAGACGGACTGCTCAGTTCGGACGGGAGATACCGTCGTGTAGTATACAGAAAAAACAATTTTTAAACTTCTGTCTGTCTACGAGTATCATTCTCTCTGTTTGACTTGGTTCTCAAAAACGGTTGGAGGGATTTTGATGGAATTTTCACATGCGGATAGCTTTGTATATAGGTCACGTCAATATGACTGACCTCACCTGATAGAATAGAGATGGGTATTGGGGAATGAGGGGGGATTATGAGCTCTGGCTACCCTACTTACCGCCAAGAACACAACACAATGGTTATTATGGCCGCGATCTTTTAGCGGAGGTACTGCTCTAGACAAACTGGGCTCGTAGACAAGTGTTACAAGCCTTAATCGCTAAGGAATAGAATAGATTAGGTCGACCAATTACACTCCAGCTCGTGATTCCGCCGCATCGTACGCCGGCAACGTGCTTGGATGTGATTGGTCGATCTAATCTATTCGATTCCTTAGCTATTTAGACTTGTGTAACTTGTCTACGGGGGCTGCTCAGTTCAGACGGGAGATATTATCGTATCGTGCCGTAATGTCCTACCTACACTTATATTACAGGAGAAGTGCTGTTATTATTTATTTATACTAAACGAAACAATAATAAATAACTGCTCATTTTCAGCGGCACAACAAAGAAAGAAGTTACACATTTATAATGCAGACAGCACTTGGCTTAATTTTATGACCGTGTTGGATTTTTTTCCCGACATTATGTACGATGGTATAACGTAATTTGGAGGTGGTGCGAATAATTTAGTTCCTCCGGCCCTCTGTGCCCTCCATGTTACTTGTGAGGGCCAATTGATACCTCTATAACTTATCCCGGTTTTGGTTTCAGTGAGTTAATTGGTTGCTGGTGAGTTTCCAGACGGTAATGATTATGTTTTTTTTTTTCAATTTTGTATTATCTTATCTTATCACGATAGGAAAGAAGATAATAGGTACAGTCAGCATCAAAGTTCTATGATCATTTTCAGATTTCGAACTGTAGTTTTGAGTAAAGTAACTTATGGTTCTTTTTTTAATTTTTTTTTAAGTTCTTAATGAAAATGATGTTCAATTATTTAGTTGGGTAAATTGAACTACCTTTAAACTTTGATTATAATAATTGATCCCCATCAGATGGGCCGTGTGCTTGTCTGTCACCTAAGTGGTATAAAAAATTCATTGACTTTTGCCATTCACTGTATAAAATGACATTAGCGACTTCTAGATATAACATAATAATTGTACTTACCACTTTATACAATATACATAGAGTCTGAATTGTTCTTTCAAGAAAATACGCTCGTTGCATTAACTACTCTTGAGAACGCCATATCGTTTTTATCTAGAAGTTCTTTTGAAACAGCATCTAAAATTATAGTGTAAGATTTCTAACAATCAGTTCATTGTATTGTATTCCACAATGGAACAACTTCAACTGTAAAATATCTGTTTGTGAACTTTGTGAGATAAGACATCTTCATTTACCCTTTAAACACATATTGGAAGTTTTAAAATTATGTTATAATTTAACAGCTATGTTTATGTGTTAGGTCCCAAATTAAATTATGATTATTTAGCGTTCCATAACCAAAGGATTACCAACAACAAAAATCGCGGTAGCCTAGTGGTTTGGGTAATGGACTGTTGAGACGAGGTCTTGGGTTCGATCCCAGGTTCACCATGGCACACACCAATGACTTTTCGATGCTTTTCGAAGTTATGTGTGTATTTATCGCAGGTTTATTAGTGCCTCGGAGAGCACGTTAAGCCGTCGGTCCCGGTTGCTATACAAACATCTATGGCAGTCGTTACGGGTAGTTGGAGCCCACAAAAGTTCAACCAGTCTAACTTGGAACTTCGATATCGCCATTGGTCATAATGACCATTGGTTGTGGAGGTCAGATCGCAGTCGCTTCACGGAAAATATCGAAGTTCAGCCGCATCACAGTTAGACTGGAAAGCCGACCCCAACTGAGTTGGGAAAAAGCTTCAGAGAATGATGAACCAAAGGACTACCAACAGAACCCTATCGCTAACTCTATTACTGATTCCCCAGTATATCCTAGATTATCAGTAGCTGTATTTTATAAGCTGCAATAGTTTGGACAGCTGGAAATTTGACAGAATATTTATGACTATTGCCGCATGTCTTGACGAAGCCCCACCGTCGGCGCGCAGACAATTAGCTGGCCCCCCCACTCACTTCCCACTGTGCCCTCTGCTATTCAGAGGGACATGTGGAGAGCCTCGGAGCAGCTCTCTAGAGGGCCACTCCCACCACGGCCGAATTGGCCGCAGGCAGCAGCGTCTCCCGTGGCGAGTGGGAGTTGCTGCTCGCCTCCGTTGCCCGGGTGCACCGCGTGGAGGTTCCGGCCCGCACCCCGATTTTGACGCCTCTGATATTGCACAAGTCCATAGGCCACGGTGACCGCTTCTCATCAGGTAGGTGTGCTTGTCTGCCACCAATATGTAGTAGGTATAAATAAAAAGAATGTCGCAAACATGCAATATGTCGCAAAACATTATTATCATTATCTTGAAAATTACTTCCGTTACTAAACAAATAAAAACACCCAGCTGAATTGTATCAAAGGCGGCTGTTCCGTGAGGAGGCAATGCATAAATATGCATTAGCGTCAAACGAACGACACAAGTGCCGTATCATTAAGGTATTCATAAGCGGAATACGAATATACCTGCACTGAACATTTACGATGCTCCACTGGTATGAAAACCGTTATGTTTCGACATTATGTTTCATATCCACCTACAGTTTTGTTTGTAGTATTATTCATATCATGGAATAGGTAACGGATCTTGAATTTGGCATTTACATTACCGACAATTTCTTCATGACTGTGGATTTTGGATACACAATACCTTGCCGAGATTTGGACGACCAGTTACCTAATAGGTGTATTACTTTTGAATTTCTAATTTAATTTTTAATTTTCCATGTGGCCCCATCTTAATTTAGTGGTTTGAAGTCGGTTTTTTTTTTGTATAAATTATTTTCTTCAACGTTTTGTAAGTTTGGTTTATTACCTATCTCAAATAGTGTATAAATTAATAAACTATTTGAGATATACCTATTATTATAGTGTTTTGACTTTGTTACCTAAAAATAAAAAAAACAGTTCATAGAAAACATCATTTTTTTGTTTATGGTCTACTCAAATGCATATTGATGAGATTTGAGTGTTAAATTTTATTTGTCTCAGCCTATACTTCTTATAGACCAGTGCCGATAGCTATGAAAATGGTAAAAAGTAAAAGAAATTTATAGTAGGATGAAACCTGTTGTAGAAGGAAGAGAATATAATAAAAATGATAGGAAAAATAAATTACGGGCGATCTGAGGTCGGGAAGTGGGGGGGGGGGGGTGAGTTTTAAGGGTAAAAACGGTTTATCTCGATTTCCGGCAAAACTACAAGTCCTATGGAAAAAAGTTAAATGACAAAGTTGTAGGTAATAAAGAGACCTACAACTTTTCATTTACACTTTTTTCACATAACCTCAAAATGTATGTGAAAAATTCAAATAATCAAGTTTTTGGTTTTTTATTTTTATCTTAAGCAAAACAAATTTGTTTTCCACGAAATTTGGTGAAAACTTAGCTTTTTATGTCCCACATACACTGTAATTTTTTTGATTTGAAATACTCTTTTTTTCAGCTTATTTTGACTAAATATCGAAAAACCACCCTAATTTGCAATCGAAAATTCTCACGTCAAAATATCAGCTTTTTAAAAAAAGTCAAAGAGTTTTTTGTTCTTTGAAATCTCTTCTTTCTGATAATGTAAAAATATATATACATTGCTATGGTAAATGTTCTCAGAAAATGCAAAGAAGAAAAACTCGATTTCGAAATTAATATTTTTGTATTTAGTCATTTCCTCGCTGAGGTGGGATGAAAAGTTACATGTTGCACTATAACTTCATGGTTGCACTCGAGTGCAAAGATTTTTCACCTTGTGCACTTTTGATTCCCTCGCTAAAGCTCAGGGTTCTATTTTGTGAATCGCTCGCTGCGCTCGTGATTCAAATTAAGAACCCTTCGCTTGCTCGGTCATCAAAACTGAGCATGCGAAGGGTTCTAAAAATTGAACCCAGATCTTTAGCGAGGGAATCAAAAGTGCGCAAGGTGAAAAATCTTTGCACTCGAGTGTAACTGTGAAGCTATAGTGCAACACGTAACTTTTCATCCCACCTCAGCGAGGAAATGACTAAATACAATAATCACATAATAGAACCCTGAGCTTTAGCGAGGGTATCAAAAGTGCACAAGGTGAAAAATCTTTGCACTCGAGTGCAACCATGAAGTTATAGTGCAACTTGTAACTTCTCATCCCACCTCAGCGAGGAAATGACTAAATACAAAAATATTAATTTCGAATTCGAGTTTTTATTCTTTACATTTTCTGAGAACATTTACCATAGCAATGTATATATATTTTTACATCATCAGAAAGAAGAGATTTCAAAAAACAAAAAACTCTTTGACTTTTTTTAAAAAGCTGATATTTTGACGTGAGAATTTTTGATTGAAAATTAGGGTGGTTTTTCGATATTTAGTCAAAATAAGCTGAAAAAAAGAGTATTTCAAATCAAAAAAATTACAGTGTATGTGGGACATAAAAAGCTAAGTTTTCACCAAATTTCGTGGAAAACAAATTTGTTTTGCTTAAGATAAAAATAAAAAACCAAAAACTTGATTATTTGAATTTTTCACATACATTTTGAGGTTATGTGAAAAAATTGTAAATGAAAAGTTGTAGGTCTCTTTATTACCTACAACTTTGTCATTTAACTTTTTTCCATAGGACTTGTAGTTTTGCCGGAAATCGAGATAAACCATTTTTACCCTTAAAACTCACCCCCCTCCCCACTTCCCGACCTCAGATCGCCCGTAATTTATTTTTCCTATCATTTTTATTATATTCTCTTCCTTTTACAACAGGTTTCATCCTACTATAAATTTATTTTGTCTCAAAGTCTATCTGCACTGGTCTATTAAGAAATGTAGGCATAATTTTATTATTGGAATAATTTCGTGTTAGTTTTTGTGTTTATCTAAACACAAACAGTAACACGAACACGAACACGAACACGAACACGAACAGACTTATTAGTGCTAGGTTCTATAATCTGATAGAACCTAGCACTAATAAGTCTGTTCAGTTACTTAAAAAAATATATAAAGAAGTAAGGTCTAACTTTTGATCGTAGTTTAGTTACCCACGTTCAAGCTTCAAAAACATATCAAACTTTTAACTTAGTTTTGTTTCTTAGACTTTAGTTTTAAAGAACTTGTATTTTATTTACTATACCGAACATTGGGTTAGCGAAATTGATTCTAGGTTCTTGGTGTAATATATTATATACAGTGACAAACATAAGGTGTAAACTAGCTTTATCTACGTGGACTTACACTTATTTAAAAATTACACTCACACATACACACACACACCTACACACACACACACACACACACACACACACACACACACACACACACACACACACACACATACACACACACAAAAAATAAACGAAAATCCAAAAAATACACATTCCAATGCAAAAAGCGTTTGTAATCACCTTTTGTTGTTGACTGTACCATATACCCAAGAATGAAATTCACGACCGTCTGACAGAGTAAGTACCTCTGTTCTACAGAAAACCAACATAGTATTGAAGCAGGAAAGGATTTGGTGAAAGAGATAGGATCAGCAACACTCGAGCGAGTGTACTTTAAGCGAGGCATGTTTTATTGAACGCGTATTCATATTACGTAAATGTACACACGAGCAAAGAAATGAGTGTACATTTTATATTTGAAGTGCATGTAAATGTGTATACAAAGTGTTGTATTGCATTTGCGCATCATTCATAGGGGTATTTTTTGCGCGGATTCCTAATTCTTTTTTTTTTCAGAATTAAAATACCCTATGTTACGTTTTGTAACATATTTACCAGTGAAAATCTAGTTCAAATCGGCCCAGCCATTGCAGAGATTACCTCTTTCAAATAGACAGAAAGATAGACAAAATTAAAAAAAAAATTGTTCCATACACCAAGCATACACCCATATGCATTGATTTACGATAAATATTATTATTATATAAAATTTAAATATAACAAAAATAAACTTCGATTCTAATTATTTATTTGTATAGATTATTGTTACAATAATATTTTTATGCCTTCATTTTTTACCATTTTTTTTTCTAGTAAACTAGCACTAGTTTACTAGCACGAAGCTAGCTTCGTAAATAAAACACAAATGAAAAAAAAAAATACTTTTTGTATCGTGGGTATTTTGATGACATAAGTAACTCAATATCTCCTCTGAATATAATGCGCAAACGCAAATCAACACTTTGTATACACATGCACTTCAAATATCAAATGTACACTTATTTCTTTGCTCGTGTGTACACGTTCAAAAAAAAATACAGATATCGAGCCTTATACCTATTTATTTCCTAAGCCATGTGGACATTATTATAACAACTCGCTTCTATCCCTACATTTAAAGATGAGGTTGCTAGATTATTTTCTCAAGGGATAATATATACATCTAATACCACATAATGACAGTATAACTATCCTATATGAATGTTTCATTTAAAGACATCGAAAGCCCTCTTAAAGCCCTACCCACTATAATGCCCTTAAAGGTAATAAACTTGTAATTCACTAGTACTTACTAGAAACTGTACACAAAGGGCAGCCTAGAAAGCAATTTAGAAGGCTTTATTCACGAAATGGTGTTTTAATGTACACTACTACTGAAAATGTACAGTCAGAGTGAAAAACCATCTATCAAGGCCGTCTGGGTAGAGGTCAGCATTCTAAGGGCATCCCTTGAGAATGATGACCACTACTTTTTGGACTCGCTGATCGCTGAATTGACCGTACCCCGCCTGATGGTAAGCAGCCGACTAAATATAAAAAAGTCTATGATCATTTTCAGACTTTGAGCAGTACCTTGTTTTGGGCAAAGTAACTAATGGTTTTTAATTAGAATGATGTTTAATGACTTAATTGGCTCTATTGAACCACCTGTAAACTTTGATTACAATATAATGAGCCATTTTAATTCGAAATTTTAAGTTTGAAATCTGTTCAATCATCATAGAATTTGACGGCTGACTGTACTTGTATGAAAACCGCTCTTAAACTATTAAATGAAAATCGATATTGAAGTTTTGTCGACTGATCCGCCGTTTAAATAACAATTTCTACATTATTTACCGATTAGAAGGATTAGGGTTAAAAAGTGATATTGCTGAATTTTGTTTAGCTCCTCCTATAGTCCCGGGTTCTTTAAGCGGGACGTGAAAAAGCATTTGATGAGGCCGTCAAGCTGAGAGCCACCACTGTAGCACTACCGGTGTATGTAATAGTGACCCCGGTTCTCAGACTTTACCTTTGGCTTACCATCAGGCGAGGTGAAGTCATTTTAACGTGTCCTATATAAAAAAAAGCTTAAGCGATATTAATCACTTAGAAGCTAGTGTGAGTCTCTAAACAGTGTCTGTACATTGGAAATATAAAAAAATTAACGATTTGATACACAAAAAAATTATTTTGCCTTTCTTGTTCGTTTCACACTCACTTATTGAACGATTTTTTTCATTTGAAACGCCTTCGTTAGACTTAAAATCTTACAGATCACAACCAGTTAAGTAGACCTGGAGATATAGGTTTTTTTATGTCGGTCACGTCAACATGACTTCAACTCACCTGATGGTGAGCAGAGGCAAAGTCTCTGGAATGGGAGTCACCATTGCAAACACCGATATTGCCACAATGGTGGCTCTCAGCTTGACGGCCTCATCAAATGCTTTTTCACGCCCCGCTTAAAGGACCCGGGACTGTATGAGGAAGGAAACACGTGAGCTGGTAAAGAATTCCAGGTTTTGATGGTGCGGCAAAGGAAAGAGGCACCGAACCGCTTGGTTCTTGATGGAATACGTCAAAAACGCGAGAGCGGAGCCGCGAGCATAGGCTAGTTTATTTCTATATACACCCTTTGTTTCAGTTTCACGATATTACGCTACGAAATACCTTTGTTATTTCATTGTAGCCAATATTAGAGCGTATACAGGGTGTTCCGGCCAATACGCTATGATTTATTCACCGTCTCCCTTGACCTTATACTAGCGTCCACAAAATTGACCACCAAATTAAATATTAAATACACATTTCATGTTACATAAATACTGTGTATTTTAGTTGTATTGTTGCTGATTTGCTGGCTGTGTTATAGATTATGATAATAACGTTTAATGGGTTTAATTAAGTTATGTTTGTTTGTGACATATCAATGGACTTTATCGTAATGTACGATAATTAGTTTGATTATTTTTGCATTAGTAAAAGTGTGATCAGATATTTTTATTACTATACCTACTACTCCCTCCAACTTCATGGACGCTGGTTTTCGCGATTTTTGACATTGTTTGTTTTTCTTTTTATACCACTTAGGTGGCAGATAAGCACACGGCCCATACTGATGGAAAGCGGTTACCTTGTCTCTGTTACTTTGTCTCCGGTTCTACGCAACCAACTTGAATCCAGCATTCGTAACAATTTAAGTCTGATCAAGACCTTTCAAGCAAAAAAAAACATCATCAGTTCAGTTCAGTAGTTGTTGCAAACAAATAAATAAATAGATAAAAATTCTAAAAATAAAAAATTGTGTTCAAATTCATTCATATAACATCAGCAAGTTTTTTTTTTAAATATCTCTAGACACAGATTCTTTAAAATTTTATAATAATATAGATTTTTGATAATCATAATAACAAATATATATATATATATATACGAATAATAAAGTACCTAATAATAGTAGGTACTCGTATTTAAAGTATTAACAAATTAGGATCTAAAGTTTCACTCAACGTTGCTGTAATAAAAGAACAAAAAAATTCCAAAAACAAAAAACAATCAAGGCATGACTGTAAAAGCGTATTCAACCATAAAATAAAACGTGAAAATCGTTTCTGACCCGCAGCCACTTAGACGACTAGCAATAGTAGGGCACAAAAGCAAGTCATTACAAGTAATACGCCTAATGCCTAATGCTAAAATATCCTTTTCTCGTTTTTAGCCCTCGCGTATTGAATACGCAACAATACGCGTCTTTCTACTCGCAATAAAAGGTTTAATCCCGCGCGTATGTTTTCGTTAGGACTCTGGTGTACTTATGAGATCAAAAGAGAATTTTTATTTGCGCTTTTTTTTCAAACAGCCTGTATATAAGTGTCACACATTAGCATACAATTATACGTGACTAACTATTGCTCGCGTCTCCACTCACGTGGAATTTAGATCCCATTCCTACAATCCATTTCCACGCCCTATACCTTTTTTTCCGTACGGAAATCCTCATGGATACCCACCCCGCGGCCAGCGGGGCAGGTTATGTCGGACTTTTACCGACTAAAACCGCACGCTGTCTAGGCTGACGCCAGGGTGTAAGGTGGCCCATAGAGCATTTCCCTCGCATCCCGGCTTGACCGGGCCATGGGATAAAACATAGTCCATGTATTCAAGACTAATAATTTTTGTGTGTACTAATTTTCATCCAGATCCATTCTGTCGTTTTGCGTGGAATAGTTAACATTATGCATACGCGATGTACCATGACGGCTTCTATGGCGTAGCGATAGTGCGTACGACTGCTACAACAGAGGGCGCTGCGTTTTTCGCTCCGTGCAAATATTTGTATGCATGAGTATGAATGTCATATTGTGCATTGGTCTGGGTGTTTCTGTTAATAATATTTTTATTTTATTTATTTTTATTACCATATTACAAACATAGTGCATTTAAAAAACCACTGAGGTTTATAAAAAATACAACCGAATCAACATCAAGCAAATTATTTACATCAAGTTCAATAATCTAAGGCAGTTACAAAATATTTTAAGGTAGGTAGACATAACATTTTGTAAATAGACCAAAAAAATAAAACAGCCCGCTGAGTTTCTTGCCGGAGTCTTCTCAGGTCTGGGCCGCGTTTCGAACCGGTGGTCCATTTGCTTCTAGTTTTAAATATTCATAATTTTGACGTTTTGTAAGTGCCGCTTAAAATGGTCTATACAGAATAAATGATTTTTGACTTTGTCTTTGACTAACACATGCTAGTTAAACTATGGTTTATTTGGGTCTAGGGAGCGTTGTTTAGAATGTCGTAGAATATTTATTTATACATCCAAACATCCTTACGTGATACGTTCATACATTCTTTAATCGGATCATACATTTTTAATATTTATAGGATTTTAACTCGATAAACTACATTTCGGTAGCTGTAATGAAAGCAAAAACTTCGATATTATCAACATGAAATCCTTAGGAGCGAAACTATTGGCTTAACATAATAACAATTGACTCCATAATATTGGTGGATAAAGTTACTCAAATGCCTTTTGGAAGTAATATCATGAAACGCTTATTCGATTTCATATTATTGCCTATATAAATACTTATTTGATCGGTAAGTAATACTTTTATAATATTAGTTATAAATGTTAATAGCAACCCGTTTATGTCGCACTGCTGAACACGGGTCTCCTCTCCTCTAACGAGAGAGCTGACCGAGAGCTGGCCTAATGCGGATTGGTGGATCGAACATGTCCTTAGAATTTCTTGATGAAGGTGAAATTGAAGGTTTCCTCACGATATTTTTCCTTCACCGTCAGTAGATGGTAAAGCATGTGATTAGCACATTTGGTATTGTTTGGCCGAACTCGAACTCGATAGGTACCTCTGAATAGAAACCGTGTCCTTGTTCTATACTCAATCTAGAAACCGGCCATAACTTTTTATGGAATTTGAGTAACCCATAAAGTTTTACCTTCATGGTTCACCAATAACCATTAGATTGAGATTATAAGCCTGAAAAGAAATGTACACACAAAGCTTTACAATTATAATATAATAGTTAAGATAATTACGTAACACAGTAACTTACTATCAGTCCCCAAATTACTATCTCGTATCTACAATTTAATCTATGAAACTTTGTAACCAATATCCAATTTTAGCCTAACTTCACAACGTAACACATTACGCAAGAGGCGAAAACCTCCAAACCACATGGGATCGGCCGCAACTCTGCACTTGCCAATTTTATATAATGGCTACACATTTGGCACCCAGCAACATTACCGTTCACCAAAATTGACTGGCTGTTTTGCGCAGTTTTATGAGCAACGGAGTAAGAGAATTGTATCCTACAGTTTTTAGTAAAGAGTTGTATCACCGAGCACTTTACGCCTTAGTTTAATGTGCATTCATGGATACAGGCTTATATTTTATGCTACTAAGAGCCTAATAAAGTGGAATATCTACGTACGTATATCTTTGAAAAAAAAATACGTGTGGCACTCGGAGACTGCCGCGGTAAAGCTATTGCATAACATTTGATTCAATAAACATAGATTAACTATTCAATACCTTAATTTTAAATATGCGAGTACTAACTACCTATTTGTAAAGTTGTATGCGTGCTCGATAGATGGCGTTAACTGATTTTCTACAAGGGATGGTTTGGTTACAACAGAAGGTATATATACCTTGGACATAAGATAACATAAACTCACGCCTATATCCCCGAAGGGGTAGGCAGAGGTACCATGGAGTGTTTTAATAAACTTTCTCAACTCAAGATTATGTTTTATTCCTGCTTGTCGAAGTGAACATGGTCATCCAGCCAGAACCGAAAGAATTTTGGTTGGGTTCTGGAAATCTATACTACTCGCTACATTGCTAGTAGTTGTGGTATGTTTGAGTTTGAGTGACTTTTTAAATGATTTACAGGAATTTTGGCACGTGACACATGTCACATTTCCGTTCTATCATTCAAAAAGTCACTCATTAATTATGATTCTTACCAAACTTGAAATAAGGTTGAAACTTGGGCGACAATGGGAGGTGTTAGGTTTTTTATTTTCGTTACGGAATTTCTTGACTCGGTCCCCTCAAAGCCCACGATAAATGCTATACAATAGCTTAATACGTACAAGAAACAAGATAAGTTTAACAGTTTCCGTTACCGCGGTAGCCTAGTGGTCTGGGTAATGGACTGCTGAGACGAGGTCTCGGGTTAGTCAAAGTCAAGTCAAAAATCATTTATTCTGTATAGACCATTTTAAGCGGCACTTACAAAACGTCAAATTATAAATATTTAAAACTAGAAGTAAATGGACCACCGGTTCGAAACGCGGCCCAGACCTGAGAAGACTCCGGCAAGAAACTCAGCGGGCTGTTTTTTTTTTTTTGGTCTATTTACAACAATTGCCTTAGTCTAGATACAATGTTATTTCGAGTAACATAGTTGAGTGAACAGTTCATTTCCAAGCTTCTTTATCATCTAAATAATCTTGAATTTTATAATAAGCTTTTTGGGAGAGTTTTCTTTTAACAACATTTTTAAATTTACTTACATGTAAATCTCTAATTTCGCTTGGGAGTTTGTTGAAAAAGCGTATACAGTTACCCCGAAAAGAATTACTGATTTTTTGGAGCCTACTATCACAGGCTACAAGATTGTTTTTGTGCCTGGTATTTATATTGTGCCTATCACAAAGTCTTGGAAATTGTGAAATTATTTTTCCGCACATACATGAGATTTTCAAATACATATTGTGAGACTACAGTAAGAATGTCTATTTCTTTGAATTTTTCTCGGAGGGAGACTCTTGGGCCCAAGTTATAAATAGCACGCACAGCCCGCTTTTGCAAAACAAAGATCGTGTTTAAGTCTGCGGAATTACCCCAAAGGAGAATTCCGTAGCTCATGATGCTATGGAAATAGCTGAAATAGACGGTTCTTGCCGTGTCCACGTCTGTTAAAGTCCTAATCTTTTTTACGGCGAAGGAAGCCGAACTTAGCCTACTGGCTATTTTTTCTATGTGTGAACCCCACTGTAGCTTCCTATCAATGCTTAGACCTAAGAACACTGTCGATTCCACAAGGTTTAACACCTGTCCATTGAGTTGTACATTGGTTTCCACCTGTGTAACATTAGGCAGAGTAAATTTTATGCATTTCGTTTTGTCTCCATTGAGACAAAGATTATTTATACTGAACCAATGAACCACCCTTGCGATTGCACCATTCACTTCGTCGTAATTATTTAATTGTCTTTTAATTTTAAATATTAACGAAGTATCGTCAGCAAACAAAACAATACTATTTTTATCTTTTATATAGTACGGCAGATCATTTATATAAATTAAAAATAAAAATGGTCCGAGTATCGAACCCTGTGGAACGCCCACTGAGACCACAGATCCTACTGATCGTGTACCATTAACATCGACCCTCTGAATTCTATTATTCAAATATGAAGTCAGAAGCTCGAGTGCCTTTTTCCTTATTCCGTAGTGTTCCAATTTCCTGACTAATGTGTCATGGTGAACGCAATCGAATGCCTTGGACAGATCGCAAAAGACACCTAATGCATCATGCTTATCTTCCCAGGCCTCGTAAATACAATTCAATAATTCAATACCAGCATCAGCAGTCGAACGTCCCTTGGTAAATCCGAACTGTTTATCGTGAAATAATTTGTTTTTACTAAAATGGGTCAGTAGCTGCCCAAGGATCAGTTTCTCAAATACTTTGCTCAAGGTCGGCAACACAGAAATGGGCCGGAAATTAGAGGGGTCCGTGGAGCAGCCGGCCTTGAACAAAGGTATGATTTTACTATGTTTCATTAAATCAGGAAATACACCACTAATGACACAGTCATTAAACACAGCTGCCAAATGGGGAGCAATGACATCAATAATACTAGATACAGTTTTAACTGATAATCCCCATAGGTCCGTGGTCTTTTTAATATCAATAGATTTAAAGGCTTTTGTGATGTCAGTGCTATTAACAGCTGAGAATAAGAATGCGTCTTCACACTTCATTACTGATTCTATAAGCAATGACTCAGCGGAAGTGGAGGATGACTGGAGAGTCCTAGTTGTGACTACAGGTATATTAGCGAAGAAATGTTCAAGCTCTGTCGCAACCTCCAGATCCGCCGTGACATGGCGATCTTCTATTTTTAAATGGAAATCTCTTACAGCTGATGAAGATTTACCACATTCAGAATTTATTATGTTCCAAGTAGTCTTAATTTTGTTGGTAGAATTCGATATTTTCTTTTTAATATAGTTTGACTTTGCCAAGGAACAGGCTCGCTTGAATATTTTAGAATAATTTTTAACATAATCCTGGAAGGCAGGGTTGAAATTGTATGATTTTTCTGAACACAGATCATACAATCTCCTCCTGCTTTTGTAAATCCCTGATGTTGCCCAGTCACTGAAAACAGGTCGACCGCTAATCGATAATGTTTTCGAGGTAAAAATTCTCCCAAACTCATTATTGATCAGGTTGATTAGATCTGTATAAGACTTTTCTACACTAGTGTACGAGGGCAAGTCAGGTAGTTTATTTACAACACTTTCTTTAAAAGCGTCTAAACGATACTGGTTAATTGGTACAAATTTAATTTCTTTTTTACTAATTTTACAAATAGCTCTTTCAAAGGTTATAAGTTGGCCACGGTGGTCCGAGTGCACAGCATCTACTATACATTTGTTGGTCGGTTTGATATCTGTGAAAATATTATCGATACACGTAGCACTAGTTTTAGTTTTACGAGTAGGTTCTGAAAACATATTAATAAGATTAAAGGACTTGAACAGATTTAACATTCTTTTTCTCTCTACTGGTACTAAGGTGTTTTCTAAAATATTTACATTGAAGTCTCCACAAACTATTAACGCCTTTTTGGAGTAGCGGCATTTAAAAAGCGCTTCTTCCATCCTTTCTTCAAATCTTGCATAGGGCGCGTCCGGGGGACTGTACACGCTTAACACAATGAACTGCTCAAACTCAATACTAGCTATCTCAATAACTCGCTCAATAGAGAGGCATACTAAGTCTTTACGCTCTTTAAATTTTATATTATTATTTATAATGATTAGACTGCCTCCACGAAAGAAATTTTTTCTACTGAACGAGCTTGCAACCTGGTGATTTTTGAAGTTGAACATGACCTCATAGTCTTTCAACCAATGTTCAGTTACACAGAAAATATCAATATTATTCAGGGTCATGTGCAGCTCCAATTCCAGTTCCGTACCATTTGTCAGACCTGCGACATTTTGGTGCACCAGTTTCAATGTTTTATTTTTATGATTTAAGTTACATTTGGGCCTCAGTGAGTTTACATGTACATCAAGTTTGCTAGGAGGCCCAATTGTCTCAAAAGCCGCTTGATCAAATCCGCTACAATCGGATCTGACAAAAATTGCGTTGCTAGATTTTTTATCTGTTGTCAAGTACTGTAGTTTTTTTGGATATTACTATCCAACAAGACTATCTGCCGCACTCAGAAAGGTTCCTTAAATTAGTCCTAAATGATACTTAACAAACTATCATTAAATCTGTTAATTGATGGAACATCCCAGAGTCATAATTTAAGGGTACATTAGTTAATCACAACTTTAAGTTATGTAGAGCGGTGCAGTGACAAAATCACAGTATCGATAGGGCATCGATAAGGCGTCGGTGTAGCCACACCTAAAAAGCGTTAACAGTAAAAAGTAGAAAAATAATATTAAACATATTAAAAACTTTTATTTATAGTAATATAAATTACAATCCGTTCTTTTACTGTTAGTTTTTATATATAGATGAAATTAAATACCTATTTTCATATACTGATAATAAAACATCTGGACTGTTTTATTCTATGGCATCACTGACAACTGCCAATGTCAAAATAGCCAACGTCAAATTATTGTGCATTGTTCAACAGACACAGAAATAAAGGAATTTTAAACGAATTTTAAAATGATATTGTTAGTTGCGATGAAAAATTAATTCTGTTTAATAATCGCAAGCGCTCGGAAAGTTGGTTGGATCCTAGTTCAGCACCTAAACAATGCCCTAAACGAAAACTTACCCCTAGAAAAGTGATGGTGACTGTTTGGTGGTCTAGCGCCCGGTGTGATTCATTACAGCTTCTTACCAAACGGGGTGAGCATTACTGCAGATGTATACTGTGAAGAACTAAACACAATGACGGAGAAACTGGCACATCTGCAACTAGCATTCAATCGCTCGTCTCCGCTGCTCCTACACGACAATGTGCGACCTTATACTGCACAGCAGACGGTCTCCAAGTTGCAAGAACTGGGGTTAGAAGCTCACCGCATCAATAAACTGCCGCTGCGTTGGCAAAGATGCATTGATTGTATGGGTAATTACTACTTCGATTAATACAAATAAAAATACATGAAAATAAAATCGTTTAATTTTTTTCGTACATAACAGCAATTTCATAGGTAAAGACCTAATTGGGGCACGGCTAGCCACGAGGTGGGTATCCATGAGGATTTCCTCACGATAATTCTATTTTTTAGATGTAAAAATCAATCCTTAAAAGTTAAGTAAGGGTTTTGTATCACTTAACTTTAAAGTGTCATTAGGGGTGTTAATGAATCCTTAACTGACTCTGAGTGGTAACTTTTTTCAAATTTTACTAAGGAACAACTTAAGTATCCGTTAAACGTCTCTGAGTGCGGCAGTATGTCATTGTCAACAATATTATTTTGCTCAATAAAAGCATTATTAGCCAGATTGGCTAAAGTCAGCAAAAAGTTACTTAATAATTGAGCAACCTTTCGCTGCAAATATTTTGATAGTGCAAAACTATCCAGTGTCAATTTAAAAAAGTGGGTTTGTAATAGCGAATTACAATCTATTAAATGTGTGTTACTACAATAAGTGGTAACAGTGTGTAACTTTCGGTTTATATTATATCTTATGTTGTTTTCTCTAGTTGAGAAGGATCTACTGTAGGGCAATGCACAGAATATTATTTGTTTGACTTTTAATTTTAACAACTGATCATAAAAATTTAAGAAATTGTTAACATTTGCATTACCCCTTCTGCCAATAAATATCACAAGTGTTGTTTGTGGACAGTGTGTACTAGAGAGTACTCTATTTATTATTTGTGAGTAGGAGGCCCCCGGAAATGAATGGGTTGTGATTGAATTACCCCATTGATTGACTAAATTATAACCTAAACTCTTACCAATTTCATCACAGTATATAACTGTACGCTGTGTGGTTAAGGTTTGTGATGCTGTTTTCACCGGGCAAGCACTGATAGACATGTTTGATTGTTTAGATTTGTCACATGTACTGCCCACAAAGTTAACTGTTAGTGGGGTTAACTCCTCCTGGGATGCTACTGACAAAGTGGAGCACAAGGATTTTTCACTGTCAGATGTTTGTGTACATAATTTCTCCAGTGAGTAAAACCTTTCCTCATTACTACGGCAAGACTCCACCAAGCTACTTAATGCTTTGATATATTCTCCAATTTCCTGCTGTGATAGCTGATATTTATGTGTTAAGATATCCAAGGAGTCATTCAACTGTTTAACTTCCAGCTGCAATTGATATATATCAGACTCATATTGGACGGTTTGGTGTCTCAATTGTATATTTGATTTGGAGGCCCTACGATATTTGTTTAGGCCCATTTTGAGGTACCTGATTTGTTTTTCTGATTTGGAAATAAATTTATTGAGTTTTATGTATTTTTTAAACTTATTTCTGCTAACACTAACTAACCTTGTTGAGGAGTCTAATAATAAATTATTATTATTATTACAGGCCAGATCTATTGGTGTAGTTGGTATATCAGGTGTTGAGATATCTACCAGGTTTGCGGTGATGCATGGGTCAAGACAAATCAGATCAGGCTTCTCAGCCACCAGCTCATTATAGAGACTGTTGGATAAAGCAGCCTCATCCGTCAATCTGATCGATTCCATGTGAGTGATTGAGTTATGTACATCACTCAGTTCACACTCCAGAATGCGAATGCGTTTTAAAGCTTGTTCATGTGTTTTGCTGCATTCTTCTAGGCCAATCAGTGTCGCCTGGAGGTGATCCCGCTGGAGTGTAAGCTCCATGACCTGAGTATGTAGGCCCGCCAACTCTTTTTTAAGTTGGGTATTCTTTTCAACTACCACCAATACTTCCCTCTCACTATCTTCCCGCTCCTCCATCAACTGCTTGTTTAGCTTATTGCAACTTTCAAGCTCCTTAATTGTTAGGTTAAACTTGTGTTGCAAGACAGCGCTGCGGGTCTTCATGGTACTTTTTTCCATATTATTTATTTACTTATGTAAATAAACAAGTTTTAATGTCTTCAGTAGTTTGGTGGCACTGAAATGAAAATTTAAGTGGTAAGTACTGTAAGCAGAAAGTTAAGGGTTCAACAAAGTAAAAATAGTAGTAAAAGTAAAAATTTAGTTTATTAGAATTATTTTTGAGAAGGGAGGGTAAAAATTAAAAAAAAAGATATTATATACAAAGAGAATAGTTTTTCTGTTATAAGTAATTGAAATAGAATTGATAGGTGGTAGGTAACAAGGAACAGGATATAATATGCAAGAATCAATTTAGCTAATATATAATATAGCAGTAGGTGTATTGTGTAAGTGAGTTGATTTGTCTGAGGCTTTAACCCTTTGACCGCCACGCTTATTACGCAAAACTATGTTCCCGACGCCAACCAATAAATTCCTTATATTATACCTACAAAAAAATAGTGATGGAAAAAAGTAAATCGATAAAACATCGATACATTCTGCTTGTGCGTGGTTTACAAATAAAATAATGCTCATACCACTGAAGATTTAGTTGTAATCAAATAATAACATTACTATATCATTATTAAGTCATTATATGCCTCTATAAATATTGATTTTGCAAGAATAAAAAATAACTCATTACCTTATTATCCCGTAACTAGTCGACGCTTTAAAGCGTCAATGGCGTAGGAGAAGGGAAATTTGGTGATAAAAACATAACATAGACAGTGATGTGATGATTGATTTATTAATAATTGTCGATATTTATTATTTAAAATTATGACAATATGTTTGCGCTAGAGCAGTATTATTTTTTCTTCATGATACTCACGGAAACATTTGTAACACAAAGAGGCATTTTACAAATTTCGCTCCAAAATCTCGTATCTCACCTTTTGCGTTTTGAATTACTAGGTACATAATTTACACCGTATTTTTTTGTATCCGGTAAATACGCTGGCATGTGGTGTGCCGCATTTCCTAATAATCGCATTTGTTGATCTATATTTTGTGAAGTCGTCGGTAAGTTGTTGATTTTATTTATTAAAGACGCGTAAGCCAAAAAATGTGCTAGTAAGACATGTATTGAATTATTATAATAATTTATGCCTGGAGGGTATATTCATAAAATAGGTATTTTTTTCTACCGTGAAATCCCAACACTATAACTACCAACGTTCTCGCTTGTGACGTCATAGGCGGACGCTTTAAGTCGTCAACGGCGTTCACGACATAGGAAAGTGCGTGATGAGTAGTAATGTTCGAATAAAGTTGTCGATATTTATTTAAGTAAATGGAAATCTATAATGTGACAAGGAAACCAAGTAGGCACTTGAGTTTTATTTATAGATCAACGTATATAGGTACTGCAAACAAAGATTATACCTATTAGAAGAATATTGTTTATTTTTTAATTGTTCAAACATATCGAAACCTATTATAATGTTTACCTATTGTTTCTCTGTATTTGATAAAGTGAGTGTTAAAGTGAACGAATTCAAGGTTTAATAGTAGTAGTACATGAATTCTTCATTTAGTAATTGACAAAAATTAATTCCTTTTATCATCACTTTGATGTTTATTACATTCCAAACATGGTGTTGTGATAATTTTTTCAACATTAATAGGTATGTTGAGAAGTTGCTGCTGATGTAGTTTTATGTTTGTGTGCAACTTGGGGTAGGATATTCGACGATTGCTCTTTTGGGCGTTCAAATCAAAAAACGAGTCGTTTACACGTCTCGCTTTCGACGGTTAGTGTCTGGTTAGTGTAGACGTGTAGAGTAATCTAGAACTTTATAACAAGTTTACAACTTAACTGTCACCATATTTGAAACTACCTACCTATTATATTTTTTATTTTCCATTTTCCATTCGGAGGTAGTCACATCACTAGTCGACGCTTTAAGGCGTCAATGGCGCTGTGAATGTAACTTTATATGTAAATTTTTAGATGAGTTAATTTTTAATATTACGTGCCCAAATATACTATATCTCAATGTTTGAATGCTTAATTATAGTAGTCGAAGTCAAGATGAAGAGTTTTAAATGTTCCCGATTCAGAAAATTAACAGTTTAAGTTTAGTTTATTCAGTTTTTTATCATTAGTGCGATGGACGCTTAAAGACGTCGCTGGCGTCTCGATCAAGTTATTGAATGACGCTTTAATGCGTCTTTGGCGGTCAAAGGGTTAATGTTTGTCGTCGAGCTGGCTTCCACAATTTGTCAAGGCAACTGAGACTAACAGAGCCAATTGTGTGGATGGACGTGGCTCACAGCAAGTGTGAGCGTTTGTATAGTATTGTAAGATGTTTAAGGAATAAAGTAACACCAAAATACTTCCCGTGATTTCAAACGTTCGCCGCCGGTTCAGTTTTTCTAAGCCTGTGATTTCACTTAGGTACTATGGGTTTTTTTTACAATTAACACAATTATTAGACACTATACTACATTTACTATAATTTAATGCAATGTTATAACTTTTCAATAATTATAAAACAATTTAAATTATAAAAATCTTATTGAGCTACAAAATTCACAGCTGATCGGTTCTGTGTTGCCAGAGCCAGAGGTTCGATCCCAGATTCACCATGGCACACACCAATGACTTTTCGATGCTTTTCGAAGTTATGTGTGTATTTATCGCAGGTTTATAAGTGCCCGGTTAATGGCAATAGGCTCGCAACCTATTACATTGGGACCTATACATAAACTGGCGAAATGTGGGTGCTAACACCTCTACCTACCCATATAGGCGTGAGTTTATGTTATGTAAGTTTAACAAAAGATTGTAACAACTCACATGAGACTCACGAATTCAAAATGTGTTCTCCATTATTTATAGCCAAGCTAAGTTTTTCCCTATCAAACTTTTATTGAAAGACGCGCAGTTGGCAAGCTTGCTAGTCTGAATTTTATAGTATACCCGGTAATATAAAACTGGCATTCAAACTTCATATATTTTTCTTTATTTTAAAACTTCATTACATTATTTGTGGAATTCGGGTCTTCTGTTTAGGAAATGCCAAAGGTCATTAGTATCTTTTATTCTTGGAACGAACTGGGTTGTACGGTTGGTATTGCTTATTTAAAGCTATTCGAAGCAAAGTTGGGAGTTGAGATGCATAAATCAGTAGTTAAATTGAATTTATGTTAAGTTTTCGGCTTCAAGAAGATGGATTGTACCTGGAAGTTGGAGAGCAACAAAATTGATTATGAAGCTTCAATATTTTATTGAAACTATGTAATTTTTTACATTAAAATGGTTCATTGTGTAGGATTATTATTCTATAAGGTTTTCTGGTTCAAGTCACGAGTGAATAGGTTCCTTCTAAGCAAGCGTGATTCATCGAAGGCCACATCGTCACTTACCATCAGGTGAGATAGTGGTCAAACGTTGAATTTGGAATAAAAAAAAACATGTTATAAAAAAACGTCCTACATCAAAATGTTGAAATTATATTCCGCTCCAAAGAGTTCTACAAAATTTAGTACCATCATAAAAGAAATGTGTCTAAGTGACAACTGCCACATTTTTCGAAGTTGGTTAATATAATCATAACAAAGCATTTTCATGTACCATGAATTCAGTATGCGTCGGCTGAAGCAATAGAACAACAAAACTTATCGGTATCTAGGGACCTATGTGACCCGCATTCCTACCCTCTAAAGGTAAGCCTCCATCCACACTCATCCGCGTATTTCTATAACAGGTATATTTTAAGCTGATCGCACATTTGCCAGCACCGTACGCGCCGAACGCGCCGCATTTTAGGATTCGTTGTATGCAATGATGTGAAACCTCGCACACTTCACCCGCACCGTACGCGCCGCATTTCAGAAAATGCAGTAGGCATCTGATTTTGAAGAAAGCATTCTGTTGACGTCATATATGCGGCGCGTACGGTGCGTGCTAGTACTTGGTGTAGGCGCAATCTTGCAACATTTTTTTGCAATACCTGAGATTTGCTTACGGTGCGTTCGGCGCGTACGGCGCGGATATGCTGTGCGAGGCTATCTGGAACTGTGGCGCGTTCAGCGCGTACGGTACTGACATAATGTGCGTTTAGCTTTAATATCATCTCAGATATTACGTATTAAATATTTGACCAAAACGTTAGCTGAACTGAAGTGTGGCTCCATCTTTGGGAGCCCGCACGCCCAAATGTAACTAATCATAATTTTGTTTGTACACCTGTGAATTGAGCGGCTACATTTTCGTATTCGAAGCAACATTTTTCAATTTGGTATTTTATTCATTTGCAATAAAGTTGAGAATCGAGTTTCGGTTTAAAAACATAATATTCATCTGGTTACAAGCTTAATGTTCTGTGCTTAATGAAATTAGTTTTCTGTCAACAGATTAACAATAAATTGAATGGAAACGGTTCGTATCGAAAATAATTGTGCCGTTATTTTCAAATTTATTTTTCTAATTTCATGAAAAATCATGAAATTACAATTAGAAGAGAATGAAGTTTACAAAAAGAAATATATACAGTACTATTGGATCCCACAGAAGTTGTTCTGCCTGACTGCCAGCAGTACCGTCTGGCGAGTTGACTGATTTGTGTATCTAAGCCATCCAGGGCGCCACCCAAACGTATAGAAAAAAAAATCATTGAAATCGGTCCGCCACTTAGGAGGAGTTCACTGTCAATAAAATATTATAGAGTCAAAAAATATAACAAGTCTAAAACTGCGTGGTGTTGCTTGTTTAATAAATATAGGCCTACTTTGGTAAGGTTATTAAGTGGTTTGACGATAACATCAACTCATAAATAGGCCGAAAATAAATAAATCAGATTTATAGCCCTAATTTATAACATGTGAAAGCAGAATAATACCTAACACACATTTTCACACATACACACAAAACATCTGAATTGTTAAAGAAATTGCCCTAGCAATAGCATGATTCATGGATGTCGGGATGTTCAATAGTATTCAAGCTATGGAATGATCTCCTTACTATGGTTTTCCAAGGTGGAAAGATAATTATATATTATGTTTTATGTTACTTCAACGTTTTGAATAATATCCTTTAATATTATTTACCAGCACGATGGACGGACGACCTGAAAAGGGTAGCTGGGATGGACTGGATGCGCAAGGCGGAGGATCGGGTGCTATGGCGTACATTGGGAGAGGCCTATGTCCAGCAGTGGACTGCGATAGGCTAATTGATTGATTGATTGATGAGAATATTATTTATCTGGTATCCTTCAACATTTTATACTCATGAATTCATTAAAATAATCTTGTGAAAATAATACATAATTTTAATACCATTTGAAAGCAATTGAGAAGCTATTATACACAAATATATTTTTTGTCCAAACCATTCCATTTCAACCATTCTGTAGCCAAAAAGATTACTTCTATAGAATCATTGCGGGGTGATTTTTAACGATTTGAACAATTTTCTTTTTCCACAAGATTACACAAAATCATATTTAACAAAACATTTTTAGGCGGGGAACACTTCATTTGAACCAAATTGAAATGGGACCATACGGAAAGCATGATTTTTTTATTTGATAGCTAGATCAAATAAAAAAATCATCATCAGGCGAGGTGAAGTCATGTTGACGTGAGCGACATAAAAAAAAATCATCTGAAAAAATTCTGAGGTACTTAACAAAAAAAAATAGTCGAATTGAGAACCTCTTTCTTTTTTGTGGTAGGTTAATAAAACGTACAAAGTTAAAAAGATAAAACTTTCTCAGTAGATTGCTTAACATTCTTTTAGCAAATCAAAACAAAAATATATTAATAAAACACAAAGATAAACGTATTGAAATATATAAAAACTTTGAAAACAACAGAACAATATCTCCTTCATACATAATAAAAAGTTACCAACTGGTCCGTGAAGTGCTTACTCAACTATGTATGGGAAAGAAAGGGACGCAGCTATAGTAATCGTATTTCCACCTGCTTTACTCGTGCAAAGGAATTCTGATGCCTTTAACACTTCATAGGGGGCGCTTGCGATCGTATCTTGTAAGTTAAGCTCAAAGGGGGAGCATGATAAGTGAATACATAAGTTACAAGTGCGCGAAGTTTTAGAGTGGACCCGATTAAAGATTAACGTTATATGCCAAAGCGGGAGGCCTGGTACAGAGTACGGTATAGGAACTGTGACGTCACTCGCTGTCCTAGCTAGCTACGTACACTGAGTTTTCCTACGATCTACGATAGTACTTTAACTGCTTTGTTGGCGCAGTGGTATAAGTTTGTGCTTATCTTTTCATGCTACCGGGAGGTTATGGGTTCGATTTTTTATACCACTTAGGTGGCAGCCAAGCGCAGAGCCCACCTGAGGGGAAGTGGTCACCGTGGTCTATGGACGTGTGCAACATCAGCGGCATCATGCACTGCCGTCCCTGGAGGTCCCTGGGTTCCTGCGTCCCTAGCTCCCTGGGATATGAAATTGGGGAGGGGGTTAAAGCAGGGGATTTGGAGATAAGGAGGAGGGATTGTGTGCACTGATTACCCTACTTACCGCCGGGAACACAACACTATGGTTATTATGGCCGCGGTCTTCTGTAGGCTGGATTTACTATCCCAGTCGGACAGTTCAGTTCGGACGGGAGATACCGTCGTGTCCGCGGAATCACTGATAGCTATTGAAAAAACTACTTGGAAGGTACATTATCTCCAATGAAACTAGGCTATATATTATAATGTTTAAATCACGATGGTTTTAGTTAAAACAAACACAAATAAAACCAAGCAAAGTGAGGGTTACTAGTTACATAATATGATTATTTGTATTGGCAATCTCCATTTAAAAAGTTAACTAATTCAATGTTACCCATTTCTTATCATAGCCCCATCAAGCATATTCGCATGAGCCCTGACCTCGTATCGACCAGTTTACAACCTTCCATTAAAAATTCACTCAGAGCTTCATAATCCCCTCAAGGCTCTGTTGGGACAAGCTCGTAACTAAATATGTTTATAGCTAGTTGCAAATCGAGGGTAAAGGGCAAACAGTCATAACTCTGCTGAAAGTATTGTATTATGTTGAATGATTGCTGAACAATTGCACGGAATTGCTAAGGGTTAAAACGTAGGCTAACTAACTACACTATATTTATATAAAAAACAGGCAAAAAAAAAAACAAAAAAAAAACAGTCCGCTGAGTTTCTTGCCGGACTCTTCTCAGGTCTGGGCCGCGTTTCGAACCGGTGGTCCATTTGCTTCTAGTTTTAAATAACTTTGATTTTGACGTTTTGTAAGTGCCGCTTAAAATGGTCTATACAGAATAAACGATTTTTGACTTTGACTTTGACTTTGACTATAATATTTTTAGTATCACAAAAAAATAAGCAAAAGAAGGATAGCAACTAAGACTATTCGCTATCAAAATGAGATATTTGTGAATGACTACTCAAAGTTTATTAGAAAGGTCTTGGTCAGACTTAAAACCTGCCGTATGTTTGATTTCAATTGGTTCAAATAAATTATTATTGTCACTTTATCTTACTCGTAAGTGTATTATTTTTTGTTATATTTAAATTTAAATTTAAATATTCTACAACATTCTACACATCCCTAGACCCAAAGTAAGCTTAGTTTAACTGTGTTATGGGTTCTAGAATGCTGATAAACATACTTACATACTTTTTTTTTTGTAAATACATACTTATTATACATAGAAACACCCAGACCTATGCAAATAGACATATTCATGCATACAAATATTTGCACTGAGCGGGAATCAAACCCGCGCCCCCTGCGTAGCAGTCGCATGCACTACCGCTACGCCATAGAGGCTGTCGATTTATATTTTTTTATGTTTATGACGCCGCCGTGTTATGTGTTTGTGTAACTGTATTTTCTTGTGTAACTATGTTTATTTGTATTCGTATGTGCGCTATATTTGTAAAAAAAGCATATTTTCTTAGAACCGTAATGAGGACACTAAAAAATCTACTTTGTTCACCCGGGTGATATCACCTAGGTGAACAAAGTGGAATATACCGTAAATGACCAAAAAGCTTTAAGCGGGGCGTGAAAAAGTATCTATCAAGGCCGTCTGGGTAGAAGTCACCATTCTAGGGGCATCCCTCGGAAATGGTGACCACTACTTGTAGGAATGCACCTCAGCTTACCATCAGGCGGGGTTCAGTCAATTCGGCGGACTAAAGATAAAAAACGATATCCGATCTCTACGCAACTAGAGCCGCAAGACATTATCCAGTTCTTCAGTACAAATGATAGATTTAGAAAAATTTAAATACAACAAATAGCAGGAGGTAGGACACGACGGTATCTCCCGTCCAAAATGAGTTGTCCGACTGGGGTAGTACCTCCGCCCTACAGAACACCGCGGCCATAATAACCATCGTGTTGTGTTCCCGCCGGTAAGTAGGGTAGCCAGAGCTCACTGTTATACCCCTTCTCCTTCCATCCCTTCCTAGCCTCCCCGCCCCTTCCCACCCCTCCCCACTTCCCTTCAGGGTAGGCAGCGCGTGTGTGACACCCTTAATGTCGCACGCGTTCATAGGCCACGGTGACCGCTTCCTATCAGGTGGGCCGTGTGCTTGTCTGCCACCAAAGTAATACAAAAAAAAATTAAGTAAAATAAAATTTTAATAACGTACTAAGAGATATAAATGACGCTAACGATTAAAATAAATAATCTTTAATAACTAATTAACCAGAAAACGGTGAAAGTTACCGTTAAACTGTTGAACGCTAATAAATTACTGTTCATTAATCTGGTGTTGTTTTAGGGGGTGAAAACTTAATTAATTTCACACTGTCACATAGGTAACCTCTAATTTATACTATGGACTATATAGTAAGGTGCTGGGTATGAAAATCTTCATGAGGAAACCTGGACAGCGAAAATGGGAACGATGGTGAAAATGATATCTTTCTGTAAGACCAAAGACGATATAATGATAAATTAAACCCGCGCCCTATGTCGTAACAATCAAATGCACTACCACCACGCTACTGTTACAGAGCTCGTCATGTTGCGGGAATCAAACCCGCAACCTCTGACTTGGCAGTTGAACTTTCTACCGCTGTGTCTAAAGGTCTTTAAGTTTAGGTTTTTAATACTTATATAGAAACTGGACGTTAACTTTGTTACAGAGATTTAACGTACGAAGCGAGTGTGTGTCTTCTTTCTTTCTTTCAAGTGGACAAAAGCTAAGAAATATCTCAGAAAGTTTCTCCTAATACTGTTCAGCGTTCACTAAAGTCGAATTCTTCAAGAAATAAGTGTCGTTCTCAAGTTCGCTTTATACGACGAAATGGGTTTACAGCGAATGTCTTGGAAGTTCAATCAATGGATTGCGATAAAGCTAAGTTTGGATGAACGAGTTCACTAATCACGTAAGCGACACGATCCCATTTAAGTTATATTCTTTGGTCGCTTGTTGGTCTCGTGGGATGAGTTTGCGATGTTCGTGAGGTATTTAGTTCTACGAGTATTTCTATTCTTCAAGAAGGGCATTAGAAGGTTTTTACAGGGTTGGAAGCGCGAGTGTGACGCCCCTGGTGTTGCACATGTCCATAGGCTACGGTGACCGCTTCCCATCGGGTGGGCCGTGCGCTTGTCTGCCACTTAAGTGGTATAAAATAATGTCCTACAAAATGATTTTGAGATTACTTAGAGATAACTGTTTAAAAAATTTCAGTGTAAAATTTGAAAATACGCTCAAAATAGATAGGTAAATAAATATTCAAGGACATTCTACACAACGATTTCTAAGCCCATTTTAAGCATAACTTATCTAACTTGTGTTAAGCATTTTATAGCGCAGATATACACACATAGATACTTTTTATTTTGTAAATACATACATACTTATTATAAAAAGAAACACTCACACCAATGCAAGTATTCATATTTATGCACACAAATATTTGCACTGAACGGAAACTGAACCCACCACCTGGAATAGCAGTCAAACGCTCTACTGCTACGCCACAGAGGTAGTCAAAAGATTGTTTGTAAAGGAGATGTTTCATTTTGGTTCCCCTTATTGTACACAATACAGAAAAAAAGAGAAATAATACCGGTTATTGGCAAAAATACAATTAAATTTATTCGCCTTCGAAATTCAAGGGCATAAATTCATAAAATATGAGTACATTTTTATAGATTTAGTCCGCCATGTTTGTTGCGTTGTAAGAAAATGTTTATTAGTTAGATTCCGCCCATAATACGAGGCAATATTATAAGAATTGAATAGTAAAAATGAAAACTACATTGCCTAGCTATTTTTTCTAAGTAGTGTACAATAATTATCAAGCCCAAACTCCATACATTTGTGAAACATCTCTTTGTTTGTGTTAAGCTACACTGCCGAGGGCGACTATTATGTAACCAGGTAGTTGATCAAACATAAACTCAAATTACAACATAAACATTACCGAACATTATCTACATAAATTAATAAAACAAACACACTAACACAACAAACACACACATACATAATTAATCGCTAATTCTTTGGCTCTTTTACTTTCGCCTGCTAGATTAAGGTTGGCCTTTCACCGTGTATAAATGTCTGTAATAAGACTCATATGGGCACACAAAGCCGGCCCTAAATTGCGCAAAGGCTAGACTGATAGGATGACGAAGCACAAAATATGTTGGATAGCAAATCAATAAAACCATTCCGCAAATATAGGACTTATTACCAACAGAAACCTCATATGATAAGGTTGCTTGAAGATGATATTACGTATATAAAATGCACACAAGATTTTCATATTTCGTACTATTTTTATACTTAGTACTCCTGACAAGGGAAACCAAGTAGATTAACAATTATATTGTAAGTTTAAACAATACTAGCCAAGGGCCTGTATCTGTAAAATTACAGTTTTAAAAAGTGTAATTTGAATACTTATGATATCCTATATCTTTTGCACCGGATTTGGTGAGAGGCGGGTTAATAGTTAGACAAAAAAAAATACAAGAATTAATCTTACTTTTTCAAAATTTAATTAGAAAGCAATCACATCACTGAAAAAGCCAAAATCTCAGCTACTGTGCTATTTAAAGACTAGCACCTGACTTGTTGAAACATAATCTTGGAACATAAAAACATTCGATTATTTCCCTATTATCCGTGTTATGTGTGAAATGTATCCAACTATAGTTAGTTTTGACGTTTTGTAAGTGCCGTTTTAATGGTCTATACAGATTAAATGAACCTAGAGTATTGTAGCCATCTTTCAACAAACACACACACACACACACACACACACACACACACACACACACACACACACCACACGTGCACACACATACACACATTTTAATCATTTTAAGTAATGGCAAAATGGCATTCCAAAAGGTATAACGTCAAATTTGGTAAATGATGAAATAAACTTTTTTTGTAATAACGTTATAAAGTATTTAAAAAGAAGGCAGGTAAAATTAAATCAGGCCGAACTTTGCGGCCAAATTTACAAAATGTCCGGCAAAATTTTGATGTAACCCGGTAAATTTATGTCCGGAAAATATTGAGTTTTATAAAGTTATGAGTCAAAGACACTGACGGGTTAAGATTAAGTTCACGTCAAATAATGTCCAACGACACAGCGTGGCCATCAATCACTTTGGGAACATTTTATTCTCTTTGCCGTAAAATGTCCAGTAAACTAAAATGTTTTTAATCTTTTTGGAGAGAGATTGCAAACTAAAAGTATTACATAATATCTATGGGGTTTTTATTATTGTCAACTTGTGACATTTATAAACTAGTAATTAATTTTATTTATACAGAATTATTATTAAACTATCTTAGAAAATATTAAGAATGTACAATTTTTTTTTAAAAAAAGTTTAGGTGTCGAAGAATTCCTCCCCATCGATGTCGACTGGTAACGTACCCAAAAGGCTGGCGGCATTGCCACGTTGGATGGCAATGCCAATTCTCTGAGCAAGAAAGAAGCCAGCCCTTTGATCACGTGAAGCGTCGACCAGTCGCTTTGCGATTTCTTTATAAAGCGACCGTGCGCTCGGACCCCACGAACCTAATGTTTCGACCCCAAACGGCTCAAAGATATAATTGTCAATTAAATTGCTATATTTGCGCCGTTTGAGGGTCTCCGCTGATGCCGCAGCAGCGCAGGCGCAGCCCGCCGTACTTGGAAGATGAGAAGGCGCGAGGGTGTCGACGCAAGTTGCATCCCACACCAAAGGTCTACCCATCTTCCAAGGCACCAAAGACATACCGTCAGGCCTCTTGCCATCGTCGCGCACCAAACCAGCAGGTTCAAGCGCAGCTGGAACGCCGGCGGTGACAAGAGCCCGACGGATAATATCATTTAGGTGTGCATGACGTGACATGCGTCCTGCGCTCCGGCCGCATGATAGGCCGTGATGTCCAAGGCTGTCAACTGCTTCTCCACAGTGACACCGATGAGGAGAAACACAAGGAGCACCCAAACGAAGACAAGCTGCAATTCTGAATGTCGTGTCGTCCAACATAGTGCCTATGTTGGGCGACGGAAGAGCCTGCAGCCAGACACCAGACTCCCATTCCCCCACAGCCATAAGGCGAGCGCGCTCAGCAACACTACCAGATGTATTGTACAAATACTGTCTGACAGTGCTACAAAGCGGCTCATCCCATTGTCTCTGGGAGAATAGATTGGTGGGCAAATCAGTATTTGGGCAAGTCATTTTCCAAGCATTTATAGCTTCGATCTTGCCTGGCACTTCAGAATTAACCAGTGTAGGTAATAAGATTTTCCTGGTTAATTCTTCTGTGCCATGGATCGAAGATAAAAAGGCTGGTAGACTGACATCAGTGATTTTGCGAACGCCGAGCCCACCAAAGCGAACTGGTAGAGAAGCTTGGAGCCAGGCTCGGTCGTGGCTATGGGGTTGTGTAATAGACTACTAATATCGAGAGATGTGACTTCGATTCCCACTCATTTCAAATATTTCACGTACACTAACACTATTTGCACGTACTTAATTGTGAAGGATCTACATCTGTACATTGGAAATATTTAAAAAAAATGCTGATGTTATATGAATATGGGCATTGGTTAAGTTACCTATATCAACAATTCTGATTGTCGGCATGTCTGTTTGTTAGCAATTGACGCAAAAATTACTCAACTAATTTTATTGCAGTGTTGCTTTATCAGAAAGGTCTTAGTCAGGCTTAAAATCTTTCGTATGTTTGATACCAAAAGTATAACTAGAAATAGTGGAAACCAAACGGTTTCCTATCACATACATACATAAAAATGCCACGTTCGTCTATATTATGTAATTAACAAATAGTCACGTTTGTCTATATTATGTAATTAAACAATTACGTAATATAGACAACCGTGACATTTTTATATTGATTTGGTAATATAAAACTTAGTTTAATACAGAGAAAATTATATGTGAAAGTACAGAAGCAGATAACAAGCTATGGTCTCTGCCTACCCCGGTGGAAGAAAGGTGTAAGTCCATGTTGTGTGTATAGTTTGAATATAAAATTTTGTGGTTCAAATGAAAATTATTTTCTTATAATAACATGCGGGCTTGCATAAAAGGTGCTTCTGTCTTTACATAGTTAACAAGCTCGTGAAGTATAATAAGGAAAGAGGAAAAAGGGGGGTTGTGGTCTCTGCCTACTCCGTAGGGAAAAGCGTGAATATTATGTAATATATCTATGTATGTATAATAACATACTCGTCGTTAAAAACGTTGTTTCAGGGACATTTTTTATTAGTAACCTGTATGTTGTTCCCAACTGCCACCTCCGGGGTCTGTTGGGCAAAACGTAAAATTTTATCCCAACGGCCACGCGAAGTGGCCGTTTCAGCGGTCACCATTGAGAATAAGCCAATATTTATTAAATTATATTCAAATATAGTATAGTACATAAATTCAATTATAATAATAAAGCCTTTATTAATTCCAACGGCAATGGTGTGGGTGAGCTTAGCTAGTGTTTGATTATTCTTCTGGTGAGTATGCCGTTTGGACCCCTGATTGGGTGAAGGCCTCCTCTAAAGACCTTATTCAATTATACATCTAAAATTGATGAAAAAATTATAAGTAAGGATATTCTTCACCACTTAAATTTAAACTACGTATTTTTAAAATCAACAAACTCACCAATCAGCATGCCTATGCATAGCATCAACATTGTTAACATCCTCACTTCACGTTCATCTGTCACATTATTCACTATAATATCTTTCACTTCTTATGTCAAACTTGTTAAATTCGTTTCACAGACGAAGGAACTTAACTCACGCGATGCGTTTAAAACGAGTCGGAGGTCGAACGAACGTGCACTCCGACCGCGCGGCGGGTGTCAACTGACAGATGTTAGATGATAAGATACCGGCGCGGGGTGGCTAAGTGCTAAATTTAATTACCCTATTATTTTATTTTATTTTGTAGTAAAATGAAGTAGACGTATGTTATTTTTTGTGCTAGTAAGGAGGCTCAAAGGCTTGAAATTTTGAAAATATTCATGTTAAATGAAAAATGATTTGATTTTGATAATATTAAGCAGACATGGTCTGATTTTTTTAAAATTAAAGTAGAAGATCAGATATTAAAAGTACTTTCAGAAACTCTTATACGTACTAAATGCTTGCATTAGATTAGGTTGCCTACATGCCGCTAATATACTGAACCAATTTAGAATTCTAAATTACACTCGCGATAAAAAGGGCTTTCAGCTTTTTAAGTAGTGGATCAATATTATAGCATAGTAGTTTGTTTGTGCGTAAAAATAAACACGGAAAATTCTTTATTACTTGAAGTACAATACTGACGATGGGTGATATCTCTACCGATACTTAACTTTCAAGATAATTTGACTATTCTGATTTTATTGCCTTATCTTTCCAAGCAAGTTGAATTTTTTATCTTTGTCTGATGGTTTTAACATCTGCATTGTTTTAAGCGGTTAAATAAACTGGTCATAGATACACATCACGCTCCCTAAATTTTCGGGTAACTTCACCACAACCTGGTAACTCTGGCTAATTGAGAGCCGGCCGGCGAGCGCGCGCCTGCGTGCTAGATTGCTGACATTTTTATGACAACAATATGTTGACACTTTGTTTTTGGAGGGTTGCGTTTTGAAATCAGCTTACCTTTCTAATGTCAGTGAGGTAAGTTGCTGTATAATTTAATATGAAAGCAAATGTTTTAGGTTTTTTTTTTAATTTTCGTGACAGTGTTTTTGTTATAAAGTGAAATGTGTACCTATTTTGCTGACGTTACATTATTCTAAATTTGAAAACATAACACCAAAATAACCCTTTGGAATAATTTCAAATTTTGTTTTGCTTTTTTATAATACTGTTTCTATCAAATTACGAAAGCTATTTTTTCCCACTACATAAATTTTCTAGAATATTCTATACAGCGCTATCTAGACTCGAAGTAATCCTATTTTAACTAGCTCGTGTTATGGGTTCTAGAATGCGGATAAACATACTTATACCAAACGGTTCGGTGCCTCTTTTATTTGCCGCACCATAAAGACTTGGAATTCTTTACCAGCGCATATGTTTTCTTCCTCCTATAGTCCTGCGGCCTTTAAGCGGGGCGTGAAAAATCATTTGATGAGGCCGTCAAGCTGAGCAGAGGGCTGCCACTTTGAGACTTGACCTTTACCTTACTATCAGGCAAGGTGAAGTCATTTTGACGTGTCATATACTTAAACAAACTTTTTTTATAAATACTTACATGCATAATTAGACACAGAATCATTGCATTGAGTGGGAATCGAACCCGCGCCTCCTGTCGTAGCAGTCGAATGCACTACCGCTACACCTCAGAAGCCGTAAAATAGTAAAGATGTACCGAAACTGTAACTGCATACATTAATGATAAAAATATTTCATTAATAGATAATGATATTGACCTGTGGTCGTGATATAAATTTAAATAAGAACGATATTCGCCATTTTTGGGTCAAAGCGTGACTTAATCCAAGGAAATACTCAGATAATTTTCAACAGCCCGTTTTGTTAAGTATTTATGCAATCATTTTTAACGTTAAGCTATTAATTATGAAACGGGAATGAGTAAGCATTACAATTGTGAAATTAATTGAGTTCTTTTGAATTTTTTTTGATCTTGCTGTTTTTTAAGGGTTAAGGTAAAGAAATTATTCGAGTATCAGTGTAATAATATAAATTACGTTACGTTTTCTTTATATAAACTTAAAGTGATCATAAAAAGGGTCAATAAACGTCATTTTAGTTTTTAGTGGAGTTAAATTTAGTACTTTTTTATACGAGTCCGTATACTCGTAAAACATAACATAGAACTTATATAAATGCAATAATATATCAGTATTTTTTTAAAAATTAAGAGGTTTCTCCAAACTATAAGGAATCTTCTTATTATCTTCATCTGCTGAGAAGAAGATAATCAGTTTCTACCCTACACGAGGCATTTTTAATCTTCACTCCACCTTATGGTGAAGTTTCTTTATACTATTTAAATTGTAGACAAGCACACTGATGTGATGGAAAGCGGTCACCGTGGCCTGTAAATGTATGCAAGCATTTGATGATGCCGTCAAGCTGATGGCCACCACTGTAGCACTATAATCGATGTATGAAGTAGGTCCTGAGACTCTATCTTTAGCTTACCATCAGGCGAGGTGAAGTCATGTTGACGTGTCCAATTTAAAAAAATCTATGAAAGCTTTCTAATGCCCTTTTTGAAGAACCCCATATTGTAGACGCTAAAGAAACCACAGCAAGAAGATAATAATTCATGTTTCTTATCCTTTTTCAGGATTTGCTAGCTATTTGATTGTTGTTAACTTTTGTGGTGACTATTTTTTTTATACTATGTAGGTGGCAGACAAGCGCACGGCCCACCTAATGGGAAGGGGTCACCGTAACCTATGGACGTGTGTAATAAACTCTGAAACGGTTTACCAACAGTCGATTGGTCCATGAACCGTTGGTTAACATTATCTTTAAACCTTAAGCTGAGTGCCACCATTGTTAACATAGTACGTGTATATAGTGATGACCCTCTTTCCTGGGACTTTGCCTTCAGCTTACCATCAGACGAGGTGAAGTCGAATTGACGTGTCCTATATATAAAAAAAAAACCATAAACTTTTCGTCCAATGAACTTTTCATCCACGAACCAGGGGCGTCATACCTTAAGGCAATATTTTGTCATTCGAATGTTGCTAAATAATACCCGATCCAATTAGCCACCTATTCCACAAATTTTACAGCTTCTGAACTTAAAGATAAAATAAAATATCGCTCCAACTTCCAACCCAAATCATGTTTTAAGAATGGACATAAATAAAGGGACCTTTGTAACGCTTGTTGGACTGATATGTTGTGACAAGCGTGATCGTTAGCCGTATATTTATTACCACGCCTGGGTTTAGACTTATAGTACCGATATATCTTGGACTAGCGCTATAAGTCTTAAGAAGTTAAATGGATAGGGTATGCAAGATTTGGGTGCGTGGGCCGTAACCTCCGCGCGGTGCACCTCTGGATGTCACCCTGCCGGCTGAACCGGCTCAGTGGATTAATGTTCAAAAGTCAAAAGTCAAGTCAAAAATCATTTATTCTGTATTATAGACCATTTTAAGCGGCACTTACAAAACGTCAAAATTATAAATATTTAAAACTAGAAGCAAATCTGGACCACCGGTTCGAAACGCGGCCCAGACCTGAGAAGACTCCGGCAAAAAACTCAGCGGGCTGTTTTTTTTTGGTCTATTTACAACAATTGCCTTAGTCTAGATACAGTGTTAGTTCGAGTAACATAGTTGAGTGAACAGTTCATTTCCAAGCTTCTTTATCATCAAAATAATCAAACTCACTCCTCCTTTTCCGGGGGCAAAACGGGTACATACTAGTTCTCAAACCCGGAGATGGCTCTGGGATAGCCGAGGTGCGAGAATAATCCTTTTAATAATTTAAAACCGCGGTTTTTGAAGATGCAACGCAGTTTTAGTCAGTTCAAATCTGACACAACTGGAGTTGTGTTTTGCATTAAAAAAAAGGCTATCTGGCAAAAAAAAATAATTAAAATACATTGTTGAAAACATGTACACTGCTCACTTAAAACATGTACACACAATGTAAATGTTTGTACACTAGACCAGCAAGTTTTGCTATCTCAACTTAAGCTAAAGCCGCAACACGTAAAACTGAAATTCGAAGCTCAGCCACTAAGCCACTTTTGTGGACTTTAAGTCTTAAAATGTACTACAAATTGCAGTGGAACAAAGCTGATAAGTTGTACAATATTGCTCGAGTTTGTTTTTAAATAAAGCCTACGTGATTTATGAAAGTATTCGTGTTGGAGCCTTACAGGGATATTGTTTTAGCCTCTGAATAAAATACTTAAGTTATTTTGAAAATACTTAGTACTAATTCAAGTATTCCGAATCGGTTATTATTGCAAAAGTCACGTTCATTCAAAACTCACACAAAGTGCAAGAGGTTCAATCTAATGCTCTTTCTTTTATTTGGCTTTTAGGAGAACGACTGCTGTCTGACCTCAAAACGCCAAGGATAAACCCTGCACCAGAGCCTTCCTTTCAAATAACAGTCGCAACAACAGGAATAGTTGGCTTGGGCTCCGAAGACCTTGATGGCGCTCCATAAGCACCCACATCAATTCATATATAGCTTTCCCCCCGCGGCTTCGCCCGCGTGGAAGTCGATATCGCCACCAATGAAACGATTCTCCACTTCACTCTTCACTCTACTCTCCACTCCATTCGACACTTCACTCGCCACTCCACTCCACTCTCCACTACAATCCACTCTCCACTCCAAAAATAAAAGATAAAAAGTATTCTATGGTTTTAGGCTACCTCCCTACCAATTTTCAGCTAAATCGGTTCAGCCGTTCTTGAGTGATAAATAGTGTAACTAACACGACTTTCTTTTATACTCGTATATATAGATTTCTCACTGATCGGACTTAAGACGTAGCAATCAAACGCTACCAAGAAAATAAGATATTGGTACCTACCCTATCGATCGACACATTTATGCAGCAAAAGCACAGCTCTACCATCTATTATTGCCACTCGGATTCAAAATTGGCAATCTCCATTGATCTTTTCGTTACGAAACCAATTTCTCCAGAAAGCCAATCTGTATATTTTATAAAACGCCGAGTGCTCCCCTTAAATACTGTTCGATAAAACCGTTGACAAAGCCTGCCGTAATTCCCCGCATCAGGCACATCAAAAACGAGTATAAATTATAAAAGAGCTTCCCATTTTTATAGCGGCCTTTAAAATATAACAGTATCTGTAAGCTCCGTTCGTGTGTAGCCTCATACAATAAAGAACGAAATTCCAAATTCACACGCACTCAAATACTATGTATAAAATTTAATTAGCTACAACATGCATGGTATCATGATACAATACATTTACTATTTCCTTCTCATATTATACGTACATTTCACACGCACTCAAAATCTGTGTTTAAAATATAAATAGCTACAACATAAATGATATTTATCATAATACAGTACATTCACAATTTCCTTCTTGTATATCTACATGCATTCACACGCGCTCAAAATCTATTTTAAAATCTAATAAACTACAAAATGAACAGTATTATGATACAGTAAATTCACCATTTTCTTCTCGTGTCTACACACATTCACACGCGCTCAAAATCTCTATTTCATAAATGGTACCTATCATGATATACTCACAATTTCCTTCTCGTATCTACATACCTTCAAACACACTCAAAATCTGTATTTAAAACATAATTAGCTACAACATGAATGGTATCATGATACATTCACAATTTCCTTCTCTGATATAGAAATAATACGGAATCATAAATTTGATTTAGCACAGACCACTTGTGGGAATATCGTCCTCGGCATAATTGGCTTCGGAGTTTGCGCATCTACATGTAAATGGAACTTGTTTACTACTGTATGCAAATCGACTTTTTTGTCTCACTCCTATTTACTCGACTCTTATTATGTAAGTCCCGTTTAACATAAATATCGCAATACGTTTGTAGCTCCCCGAAGGAAATGACTGAGGTTTAAGCGCAAAGAAATATATATCTTACTAGTTTTCTTTTGAGTTTATTTTTATTTAGTTCTGAGTCATGTTTTATTATGTATTCTTCACGCCTTTGAGTCTGACTAAAAAGTTTCTAATAAAAAAATGCATTGAAATATTTGTCAGATATAATACAGAATCGTTCACATAATCAAGTTTTTCTTTTAACTATTTTCAAAGCATAGTCGCAGCTAATTCACAATTTTATATTACAATGAAATTTTAATAATAATATCTTTTAATTTATTTAATTTTAATAATAAGCAAGCTGAAATAGCAATGGCCTGGCCACATCTGTCAAAGGACCGATGGCCATTGGAGCAAAAGAGACCTAAAGTGGAGGCCACGAGTCGGCAAACAGAAGGTGGGACGCCCCAAGCCAGATGGACCGACGACCTGAAAAAGGTAGCTGGGATGGACTGGATGCGGAAGGCGGAGAATCGGGCGGCATGGCGTACATTGGGAGAGGCCTATGTCTAGCAGTGGACGTCGACAGGCTAATTGATTGATGATTCAAATCCCGTCCTGGATGTTCAATTTTTCCGATCTAATATTTTTTTATAGTCGACAGGCCCGCGTTTGACCATTATCTCACCTGATGGTAAGTAACGATGTGGTCGACGATGGAGCACGCTTGCTTAGAAGCAACTCTAGACTTAAAGACTCCCAGGTTATAGCTTTCCGGAAACACACACTCAGGCAGGGCATTCCACTCCTTAGCTGTACGCATAATGAACGTATTGCTGAAGCGATTCGTGCGTATTAGCGGAACGTCCACCACATAACGATAGCACATCGCCGTACGTTTAGTCGTTGGATGACGAAAAGGGATGAGGAAAATTTTATAATAGTACTAACAGATATTTTCTTCAATTCTCACGTACCTACTTACAATTGTGAACTGAAAACAAGTTTCTTCTAACTTCTCCAGTCGCAGCATTTACAAACTTTTTCTGAAAACAATTTGAACGAAGGATACCCTTTCTAAGCTTAGAAAATGGATTACAGCGCAATGTCGCTCCCGTATCGTGTAATGTGAAAAGTTGGACGGAAAATGTTTAAGTCGTGTTTTTTAAAAGCCTCTATAATTTGTACTTACTTGGAATTGTAGATACTTATACATGAACACTATGTACAGAATGATTTTTTTATATTAGGTATTGTTTATTGTATAATATATATTCCACAATATACTATATACTATATATAATATATACTACACAGTGCTCTCTAGACTCAATGTAAGCTTGTGTTATGGGTGCTAGAATGCGGATAAACATACTTAAAATACTAAACGTATATGTACTTTTTTTGTAAATACATACATTGTAACACCCAGACTAACGCAAATATTCATATTCATGCATACTTGATATTTGCACTGAATCAAACGTAGCCCGTTTGTTGTAGCAGTTTGGGGATGACTGCTATCTGACAACCAATCCTAAGAGATAAGCCTGCGCTAGAGTCTCCTTTGTTATTTTTCTGGTGCAGTAACTTGCAGGTGAGGCTGACTTGGTACGAAAGTACGTTGGTAGGGCCCTGCACACTCCAATTTACCATAATGTGTATATGTATAATAATATCCAGCCAGATGTAAATTCTCTACTTCGGTTAGTAACTTTGTAAATTTCACAATGAACCGTTATTGACAAAGAAACTGTTTGATTAATAGCCAGCGCAGACGACGAATTTTTGTCGCGCGAACCGCGTACAAAACGTTCAATTGTAAGCAATCTATTTTAGAGGACAAAAAAGTCCGCGGACGAAAATCCCTCGTCTGCACAGGGCCTTAAAATTAGTGCCGTATTTGAGGCCAAAGCATGCAAAGGCCTTACAACAGTTCTGCAAATCTTAACGTTGGAATAAAAAGAATCGCACAGTGTCTACACACGCGATGCTACCGGTTTGCTATTTATTAAGAAAACTTTTTAAAGGTTTAAAAACATGCATTTCAAAATGTTTATCAATGCGTGGGTTTTTAGACCTTACTCTTAACTGATACTATAAAAATTTCGTTTATATTTATATTTCTTTTACATTTCAATCACATGAGTACATATAGTGGTCAATGTACATATTGCATTTCCTTAATTTTTGAAGGTGTATTGGGTGTCTCTAGTGCAGATTTCCCTCTCGGAATTGGGAGAGCCAAACCTAGAGAAGGATTAGGTAGACCCCAATCTTCGACAACCTATAGCCGATATTGTAGTTCTGTAGTTAGACCAGTGTAGTCGGACTATTTAGGGCTCCAACTACCGGTAACGACTACCATAGATGTTCGTATTGCAACAGGGATCGATGGCTTAACATGCCCACCGTGGTACCGATAAAACTAGACTAATATAGATATTCATGCACATTATAGGAGGTAGGACACGACGGTATCTCCCATCTGAAATGAGCTGTCCGACTGGGGTAGTACCTCCGCCCTATAGGAGACCGCGGCCATAATAACCATCGTTTTGTGTTTCTGGCAGTAAGTAGGGTAGCCAGAGCTCACTGTACTCCTCCCCCCCCACCCCTTCCTAGCCCTCCCCGCTTCCCTTCAGGGTAGGCAGCGCATATGTAACACCTTAGTCTTGCACACGTTAATAGGCCACGGTGACAGCTTCCCATCAGGGCGGCCGTGTGCTTATCTGCCACCTACGTAGTATAAAAACACAAATATTTGTACTGAAAATCAAACCTGTGACCTCCAAAGTAGCAGTTGAACACTCTAACGCCACATTACGAAAGTTATGATGATGTTTGTAATAAAATTTCAATTGAAACTGCAACTACTACAACCAACAAACTTACTATAAGCTGAACACTAGTACAGCTCTCTAGACGGAATCTCCTTTATCGCTGTAAACTAAATACACTACAAAGTAAACAAATTCGTCCGCCGCCTCCTCAACTAGTTTACACTTCCTCAATTTTACTCCTTGCAGTTTCACAGTAACTGAAAGCATTTCATGTGCTTCTGGGTTTCTTCTTGTTCATGCTATGGCTATACAAGGTACAAATCGCGAGAGAAATAAAATTTTGACGGAGGCAGGACATGACGGTATGAGCTGTCCGACTGGGGTAGTACCTCCGTCCTACTGAAGACCGCGGCCATAATAACCATCGCGTTTTATTCCCGGTCCCCCCCCCCTTCCGCCTCCCAATTGCCCAACCTTCCCCCCTTCAGGGTCGGTAGCGCGAGTGTGACACACCTAATGTTGCACACGTCTACAGGCCAGGCCAGGTCTATATCCCATCAGATGGGTAGTGTGCTTGTCTGCCTAAGTAGTATAAAAAGAATTTACTAACAAACAATCAAGTAATATTTTGTTGTATACGGGCACTAAAGACCTCATACACAGCACTTACTACTTCAGCGCTTCTTCTATGATGCCCCTACGACCCCGATATGATACTGCAGCTACGTCGCCACTACGAGATTGCTACGTCACCGCTACACTACAACTGCTACGCTACAGACTGCTACATTACTACTACGCGCCAAATACGAAGCTGCCCTTCGGTTTATTGCGAGCGACTACCATTTGAATAGTGTCCATCAATCAGCAGGTAAAGTGGCTTAAAAGAGGGGTTGGTTAGGGTACCGATTACCCTGATGGGACCCCATTTGTTAGCGTTTTCTTTGCTGTATGGCATTCACCCTAGAAACCCTATTCAAAAAAATTAAAAATTGAAAAAGTCTGGTTAAAAGTTATTCTCAAAATTGTACCTTATTATGTCAGTGATTGTATTATCCTTAGGTCTTTGTTTGCCGTTACTGTGACCCACGGGAATAAAAGTAGCCTATGTATTATTTCAGACTATAAATCTATATAGATCTCTGTACCAAATTTCAGTCAGATCCATTCGACCATTTTTGCGTAAAAGATTAATGAACATACATCTAGCCATGCATACATCCATGCATTCTTAGAAACTTTGGCGTTTATAATATTTATAGGCAAAACCTTTCACACCCATTTAAATATTTGGAATTAACTTTATATTATACTAGCAACCCGGGACCCGGCTTCAAACGGGTGTAAATTCCAGTTTTCCTATAAAATAATAGCCTATGATGATATTAGTACTCGTAGACAAAACCTTTTACACCCATAATACATATTTGGAATTAACTTTATATTATACTAGCAACCCGGGACCCGGCTTCGCCCGGGTGTAAATTCCAGTTTTCCTATAAAATAATACACTCACGAATGATGTGGCTTTCTATTGGTGAAAGAATTTTTAAAATCGGTTCAGTAGATCCCGAGATTACCCCTTACAATTTAACAAACACACAAACTTTACCTCTTTATAATATGAGTATAGAGTATAGATAACTACATTTAATTTACCCTTCAAGCCATATAATGGACTAATAGAAGTCAACGCAAAATATCCTTAATAGTAGGAGTATTTTGTTGAGATTGATAAGATCAATCTCTCTGCTGCTTGGCGACAAATTAATTACCTTATTTGTCTAGTACAAGACGTCTTCAGAGCTTATAAGATTTTTCACATCGAGTATTCATTCGTCTGACCCAAACGAGTCTGTGGTATCTTTGGCTTACGGAGGCCATATAAACGATTTGTCTACCAAATTGAATCAGATAATGGAATGGCTTACGTAACGTTACGGTTTATTGCCACTTAAATTAGCCATTACGAGATAAACAATGTAAGTTAGATTATTTCAGAAAAACAAGGTAGAGTAAATAGTTTCGGTGCTTTGAAGAAATACATACATACCTACATTATACATACAAACATAGTCAAAGTCAAAGTCAAAGTCAAAGTCAAAGTCAAAGTCAAAGTCAAAGTCAAAGTCAAAGTCAAAGTCAAAGTCAAAGTCAAAGTCAAAGTCAAAGTCAAAGTCAAAGTCAAAGTCAAAAATCATTTATTCTGTTTAGACCATTAAACGGCACTTACAAAACGTCAAATTTAAAAATATTTAAGACTAGATTATAAGCAAATGGGCCACCGGTTCCAAATGCAGCCCAGACCTGAAAAGACGCCGGCAAAAAACTCAGGGCTGTTTGTTTGAATTTCATACATATAAATGCATACATACTTATACGTACACATACATGCAAACTCATTGATACATGTAGTGAAGCCGGAGAGGTACTTTGCCTATTTGTGTCTATTCTCTCCCTCTTTGCTAAGGAGGGAAATGGATTTATTATTATTTCTAGCTCCCTCCTCCATTTCACTTCTGATTAAATTTAGATTCGGTTTCCAAGACAGTTTAACTGTCCCTGGGACTAGACAGGTCACAACTGTTGATCCTGTTGTACAGGAGTTACAGCAGTGGGAATGAGGGTGGGATTAAAATACCTATCCTTTTCAATTCTTGAAAATTTTCTTCATAATAACAACTTCAGAATAATGTATTTACGTTGTAGAATGTTAGTCACAAAACGAATTGAACAGCACTCCGTCTTTACCATACATGGCGATCAATCTAAAGTGACATTAATGGCGTAGCCTCGTTGAGGAGAAGCACCCTCGAAATTGATCGGCATAATGAGCATAAATAAGTGGTTTGATATTCGTAAATATATTACGTACTAGTTAATGCCCGCGGCTCCACGTATTATGTCTCCGGTTTTACTATATCAATTATTGCAATGAAACCCACGGCAAATTTTAATAGACAAAATTACAAAACCTCTTTTGATGAGGCCGTCAAGCTGAGTGCCATCATTATTAACATGGTACGTGTATGTAATGGTGACCCTCTTTCCCGAGACTTTACCTTCAGCTTACCATCAGGCGAGGTGAAATCAAATCGACGTGTCCTATATTAAAAAAAACCTTAAATCAGTTCATTAGTTTTTGCAACCTCCGCGAATAATTAGTTAAGGATTCCAAAAAAATAAGCTGACAATCGTTTAAAGTATCGTTCAATGTATCCCTAGTTCTTTTTATAGTCTTATCTCAAATGTTCAGACACAGCTCATTATAATTTTAAAATAGCATAGATAATAATAGAGAAAACGAAACAAGGTCTCGTGGTTGAGTGGTAATCGGGTAGGTTAAAACATTGTTTTGGGTCTTTGTGTCTCAGAGATCACGTATGCCGTCGATCCCAATAACTATACTAGCATCTATACAGTCGTTACGTGTATTATTGGTGCCCTAAAAAATTAGGCACTTGGTCTAACTACATAACTTCGATATCGCCAATGGTTATACAGGTCACATTGCAGTCGTTTTGTAGTTCCGTAGTTAGACAACAAAAGCCATCAGTAAGCATAGTTAAGATTAATTAAATAGGTACCTTAAAAATAAATGATTGAAAAATAAAAAACCAGACTGCTATTATAAAGCCTGAAACAAGTTTGATAGCAGGCGATACCCATTATATTTCTTTCGGTTTATGATTTCCGAATGGGTGCCAGCTATCATAACAGCAGTCGACTTTTTTATTTTTTAATCATTCATTTTATTTTATTTTATACTTTGTAGTTACGATTTATAACAATTATATTTTTTAAATCTCCTTCTAATTTCCTTCATTTTGATACCCTACTCGATAAGTTCGAGAAAAAAAAATTTGGACAACTTACTTTTTAGAACCAGAAATCTAAATTATGGTTTATGTTCACATTTCATGTATCCTATGTCACTCAGGAGATGCATGCCTTTCATTTGACAAAGAAAACTAAATACATACATACATACATACGCGCGACACACATTACACTCGCTGGCGCAGTCGGATAAAAACAAGGTACCTATCTTAACTATTTAATTTAAACCTAAATGCTTTCACTTAATATCCAAACAGTAATTAATTAACTCCACCTCAACCGCAGCAGTGACTTAGGTCTGAGAAGTTTTCCTCAAACACTAAATACGAAGTAACTACTGTACTCGCCTGTCCCACCGCTCGAGGCTAACTTGCCAAAGAGCTGCTTACTTTGACTCGCGTCCCGTATTAAATTAACTACTGTTCTTCAGTGTACTGAGTGCACTGTTACGAAAGTATGTAAGTTTGTTGGTACAACTAACTTTTACATTAAGGATGATAGTATGGTTTTAAAAAACTTGGTGTCGTATAAATTTTAAGTTTGGCAAAGTGGATTTTAGTTTTTTTTTCGATATTGTGATCATAAAAACCGATACCTTTTCAGGACCCTCTTTCCTGAGAATTTAACTTCAGCTTACCATCAGGTGATGTGAAGTCGTTACCTACGACCTCCGTCCTCAATGAGCGCTGGGCTCATGGAGGACGGAGGTTGTTGAGCTACCGCCGGCGTCTAAGTCACTGTGCAGCGAGCAAATTACGGGCTCAGCGGGCCGGGAGAGTTCTAAACCTCTCCCGGACACGCACCGCCTCCTTCTCGAGCAATGCTTACTCGAAACTAAAACAATAACTAATAATAAACACAAATGTGCTTGACATTCAAACTCATTTGGCTCCGTTTCCTACTAAATAACCTTAATATAACCCTCAATTGACTTCTAATATCACTTGAGCGGCTTATAAGACAAATAGAATCTATACAATAAACTTGATTGTCTTACTGTTCGTTGATTCATAGCCAATCTAAGGGTTTGCCGATACTTGCTTATTTATTCTATGAGTGGGCCGGAAGGGCTCTCCAACGGATGTGGTTGTTGGCTATCGATTGGTCCAAGTTACAAGCTACAACGTATGAAAATATATTTTCATTAAGATATTTTTAATACATTATTATTTATTTTAAAAAAATGATGTTCTATCCAATGTTACCTTCTTTCCTCTTAAGTATGTGAACGGTCTAAAAATATTTGAATGTTTGTTACTCAATCCCAGCTCTCAAATGGTCTTGGGTTCCAAACTGCAAGCCACAAAATTAAACGCTACCGGGATTGGCAGTCCGTGGTTTTGGTGATGAATTCCTTTAGTGATGCAATGCCAGTTAAACGAGGTACGACTATTGTGTTACACTGTTTTATGTATAATATTTTTATTACCGTGAAGAATTTTGAGTTTTGACTATTTCGTCAACCCATGGAAACCTATTCAGGAAAATAAGCCTACAGGATTTTTAAATTGTAATCCAATTCCAGTAATCAAACTTCAGCCAGGTCCGATCAACCGTATGAGCGTTATACTTAATCCTTTATTGCCCGTGGTTCACCCGCATTGTCCACCTAGGTGGACTACAGGCAATATTTTTTATTATTCTAATTCCTAGTATGAATTAGAATAATAGGCCAATTCAGATAATTTGAAAAACTGTAAACCGTTTACCTTTTTTTTATACAGGACACGTCAAAATGACGTTACCTCGCCTGATGGTAAGCTAAAGGTAAAGTCTCAGGACTGGGGTCACCATTACATACACTGGTAGTGCTACAATGGCGGCCCTTAGCTTGACGGCCTCATTAAATGCTTTTTCACGGTCCGCTTAAAGGCCCCGGGACTATAGGAGGACCTCTCATAACTTGTACCACAAACTGCGTTGGAAAAATATTTAGGGCGTGCTTCCTGTCGGCAGATATATTGGTTTGTACTGCTCCGTCTATTGGTGGCGTCGTCGTATCCGGCGCGAAATCACTCCGTCGGAACATCTCCACCTGATCGTTCTTTCACATGAACAAGACCAGTGAGTAAGAGGGCAAGGGCTTATAGTATCTTATAGGACTATTCGGTATAAGGCGAGCGTGTTATTTAAAAAGTTAGTACAAAAGTTATGGATAAAGAATTTTTTACATTGGTCACGTCAATATGTCTTCACCTCGTCTGATGGTAAGCTAAAAGTAGTTCAAAATGGAGGAGTAAAAGTAGGTAAGCTGGTAATGATGATGAGTAACGGACAAATTTTATCTTTATTCACTAGTTTTTGCTCGCGTAGAATTGTCTCAGTTCACACTTCCCATGGGAAGGTTATATTCCAGGAATAATGGCCTATCTGTTCTATCTGGCCCCAGACTCCGAGATGAAAGCTTTGGATACTACTGGGATAAACGCTAGGTTGAAGAAGAAGAAGAAGAAGAATGGCCTATCTGTTATTCCATTTGCTTTCCATTGCAGAGATAGAATAAAGTCTATATTCTATCTCTGCACTAAATTCAGCCGTTGAACCTGATTGAGTAGGTAACAAACAAACAATTTTCTTTAAAAGTTTTACATTTATAATATTTGTAGGATTTTATAGATTTTTAAGTTTACAGCATTGCTGCTGATACTAAACATGTGTTTTTTTTTTTCAGATAAATAATCTTAGTCAAACATTAATCACTTCTCAATGATCTGCCTTTTTATATCGGTCAAGTCCATATAACTTCACCTCGCCTGATGTTAAACTAAATGCCTCCATTTTTTATGACTAATAGTTTTAGTAATAGCTCATAACACTTCATAACATCAAAATAGCTTTGTTAGTAAAAAAAAACTTGGGTTGCACACAGCTCCCTTTTCGCCAAAAACCTTGTAACATCTACATACATATAAAGTGGCCAGTAGTGTACTGCTCGGTCGTTTGGTAGATCGCCAACACCAGTAGTGCAGTTTTTTTGCTGTGTAATATTTTATCTGCCAGCTTTGGGTGGTTAGAATTTACATTTTATAATAGGGCTGTACCAAAATAGAATTGTAAGCTGTTAAATTTTAGGCTATATATTATTTGTTTAAAAAGACTTAGAATTGTTAAACACTTCCCATCAGGAGGGCCGTGTGATTGTCTGCCATCTACGTAGTAGTATAAAAAAAAAACAAAATAAACTTCAGTTCAACTTCAAAATGTCTGTACTTTCCTTAAACTATAAAAAGTTTTACCACGAGGAAGAACCATTATCCGTGGTTAAATCAGTTAGACAAAATAGTTTGATCACGTGGACTCAATCCAAGAAGTTTGACCGACAGGAATTTTTTTCCTCGTGGTCAAATCAGTTTGACAAAATAGTTTGTCCACCTGGAAGAACCCAGTAATGCAATGAAAACTATAATGAGTGCGCTCATTATGGTGACGTGATAATACGGTGACAAAATAGTTGCAGCGGCAGGCAACAACGGAGTGACATGACTGTCACTTGTCCTGTACATTACTATGGGAGTCCGCTCACTGGTGACTTTTTGTCACTCAGTCACGTATTTGAAGAGCACAAATCACGGCAACCTCGTTGAAGTCCATTACAAAGTGAACGATATTTGTTACCCAAGAATAGATTCAGTGAGCGCATCGTGTGTGACAGCAGATGACAGTAACAATAAGTCACGGTGACAAAAAATTGCAATCAACGCCGGGCCTTATGAAACAAAACACGAACTTAGGGTCCGTTCACACAGACCTGCTCGGAGAGGAGAGCAGATTCTTATAACGTTGAACACAGAGTTTTTAATATTTGTAGTAAGGTTTAGTTTTGCATCTGCACTGCTTTTGTCATTATGAAAATCATTTTTCAGTGTGAAAAGAAAAATGCGCGCCGATGCAGCCTAGCCGGTCTGTGTGAACGGACCCTTAGAAGTAACTCAAAGTCGAACAATTTTTTATTCTATTACCAAATTCCTTAATCGGTCTGTGGGAGGGTGGAAACTTTAGTTCGGCCCCGTTCGCCCCTTGAGGGGCAATCATCCCCAGTTAAGGCAGTTATCGCTTTCTGCGGCTCTTCTAAGTGCTATTATTACTCGGCTTTTACGCCCTCAATTATTCTTTTCGGTCCAAAGTTTTTACGTCAACAGACGGATTACAGGCGACAATTCCACGGAATTACTTTTGTTGAGAACCGTTTCTATGGTTTGCTCTATGTTGAGATAACGAAGTATTTTATTCTATCACGATATTTTCTATGAGTTTTACTAAGATGGTAGGTCAATAAATATTATATACTATAGTCAATCCACTCCTTTATTTTGCGTTTGACATTTCAATTTTCTGTCAAATAGTTATGTCCAAATGCGTAACCTGACCGATTTCAAACAATAATCGACTTAGTCTCTGAAGAAGTTGCAATCGATTTCAAACTTCAATTTATTTTATTTCTGCTCGATATTCAAATTTTTATACTTCTTTTGCGTGCCAGACGTATAATTGAATAAAATAATTCGCAATAAAATCTGTTAAAAATATTTTTATTTTTATAATAATGATAATATTAAGTGCCTCGGAGAGCACGTTAAGCCGTCGGTCCCGGTTGCCATACAAACATCTATGGCAGTCGTTACGGGTAGTTGGAGCCCTCAAAAGTCCAACCAGTCTAACTTGGAACTTCGATATCGCCATTGGTTGTGGAGGTCAGATGGCAGTCGCTCCACGTAAAATATCGAAGTTCAGCCGCATCACAGTTAGACTGGAAAGCCGACCCCAACTGAGTTGGGAAAAGGTTCAGAGAATGATGAATGATGATGATGATAATATTAAATAATGGCTATTATTGGATCTTCCCTCAAAATTTTATGCTTTGTAATAAACATTCTTTTTTCGTGTACAATGTCAAAGTCAAAATCAAAGTCAAAAATCATTTATATTCTGTACTAGCTGTTGCCCGCGGCTCCGCCCGCGTGGACGTCGATTTGCGCGTTTTTTTACTATATCGCATGTTCTAATGAGCCGATTGTGATCAAATATGCGTAAGATTTTGAGTCTTACCAAGACCTTTCTAATAAAAAAAACCGCATCAAACCCCGTTCAGTTCTTTTTACGTCCATCCTCCTCCTCCTGAATGTATCAATTATTCGGCGACACTTATAGGCTGTTCATACCGATCATCTGTCATGGGTTTACGCCAATAAGATAAGCCTATCGAGTTTAGGCTCCATTGTTTTGTCATGGTAAAAACAATTTGCGGAATTACTGGGTCACCCGCCGTATATTTCCGAAAAAGGAAGAAAATAGCGAGATAAACGTTTTATGGATGCCGAAGAAGCTGTGGCTGCGTTTCAAAAGGCCGTCGAAGACGAGTGGGCTCAGTGCTTTTCGTACCTACGTATAATATTAATGAAAACTATCACCCAACACAACACAACTTAAATATTTTGATGAGATGATTAGCCATTGAAAACACGTACAAGAATCCATAATACACTATAAAAACAAAGCTTACATGTTACAACAACTTTTGTGTTGACGTAAATGTAAGTAAGTTTGAACGATTATTTTAGATTCGTAATTTGCAGCGATTTAATTCGATCCCAACACTAGACATGGTAGAGTGTAGCCGTTTTCATTGAGTGAGCAAATAATCGTAAATTTTAAATCAACCGAAACAATTAAAGCATTTTAATTTTGGTAATGAGTTATAAATAGGGTAGATACATATGATACGCCAGTTTATATAATTTCTTGGTCACGCATTTCCAAGTTTACTTGTAGGATTAATGCAACAGTTACATTCTAAAACTGCTGTCAAACGCAAAAATAAGGAGTGGAATGACTATAGGCGATACCAACAGCTCCGCTCGCATAAATGACAGTAACCACAAATAAACTCTGTAGTCTCACAATATGTATTTGAAAATCTCATGTATGTGCGGAAAAATATTTCACAATTTCCAAGACTTTGTGATAGGCACAATATAAATACCAGGCACAAAAACAATCTTGTAACCTGTGATAGTAGGCTCCAAAAAATCAGTAATTCTTTTCGGGGTAACTGTATACGCTTTTTCAACAAACTCCCAAGCGAAATTAGAGATTTACATGTAAGTAAATTTAAAAATGTTGTTAAAAGAAAACTCTCCCAAAAAGCTTATTATAAAATTCAAGATTATTTAGATGATAAAGAAGCTTGGAAATGAACTGTTCACTCAACTATGTTACTCTAAATAACATTGTATCTAGACTAAGGCAATTGTTGTAAATAGACCAAAAAAAAAACAGCCCGCTGAGTTTCTTGCCGGAGTCTTCTCAGGTCTGGGCCGCGTTTCGAACCGGTGGTCCATTTGCTTCTAGTTTTAAATATTTATAATTTGACGTTTTGTAAGTGCCGCGTAAAATAGTCTATACAGAATAAATGATTTTTGACTTTTGACTTTTGAAAAAACATACGGTTAATTTTAATTCTGACCAAGATCTTTCAAACAAAAAAACACACATCAGTAATTTTTGCGTCTATCGCAAAAAAAGCAGACAAACAGACAAGAATTCCTCGAAAATTATTTTGTTCTAAAAACCAAAGTATTTTTATCTCCTATGTATAGACACAGCTACTTTACAATTTTTAATAGTATAATAGTTTTACCTAAACTATTAAAGTTAAATTCAAAATGCTAATGTCGGAAAGTTAATAACGTTTTAAACGTGTATAAAAACTGTCTGTGGCAGCAATAAAATATTTATACTTTTAATCTAGGCCAAGCATTAAAGCTAGACTTTTTGTTCACTTGCATTATTCTTTTGAAAAATATTTTTCTAAGTTTATAAACCATTTCTATATTAATTAACCATGGTCCGGTTAAGAAAATGTTTTCTTTCATTATAATGGAATTTTATAAAATGAAAATACAAACACTTTTTACTGTTTATCTTTAATTAAGCCTTTGAAACATGATAAAGTACTAGAAGATTATAATTCTCTACATCAAAAATTTAACTTAAAATATTATAAATTACAGTTGAAATTTAATTTTCATAATATATGATATGCTTTTAAGTTAACATTTTGATAGCAACTAATTTCATTTTCCCCGGCGGCCACTGATAAACAAATCAATAAATTGAAATGTTTATAGAGAGATAGGATTAACACAATACCCTTTTTTGGAAATCCCTCCCCCCCAACCACCTGGCCAGCAGGGGCAATTATGCCAGACTCAAACCGACTAATACTTCAGTCTGCAGATACCGGGGTATTCGATAGCCCTAAATCATTTCCCTCGCACCTCAGCTGATTTTTTTTCAGTCCAAATATTCTGAGGGTGACCCCCTCCCCCCGCAGACAGCGGGGTAGGTTATATCAGACTCTTACTGACTAAAACCGTACGCCGTCTGGGGTCTTCGGCCGCCAGGGTGTAATCTACGGTCTGCAGATGGTCCCTTCGTGTCCCCACTGTTTCCTATGATTAACAGTAACGGGATCATAATTCTGCCCAAGCAAAGCCACGAGCAATAACCATTAATAATTATCATTCTCTGAACCTTTTTCCCAACTCAGTTGGGGTCGGCTTTCCAGTCTAACTGTGATGCGGCTGAACTTCGATATTTTCCGTGGAGCGACTGCCATCTGACCTCTACAACCAATGGTCATTAGACCAATGGCAATATCGAAGTTCCAAGTTAGACTAGTCGGATTTTTGTAGGCTCCAACTACCCGTAATGACTGCCATAGATGTTTGTATGGCAACCGGGACCGACGGCTTAACGTGCTCTCCGAGGCACTAATAAACCTGCGATAAATATACACATAACTTCGAAATAACCATTAATAATACAATTAAACAAAACCTGAAACAGCCACTAATAAAACTCAATACGTAATTCTCGTTCTTACCTCTGACTCTCGCTGGGCTTAAATAATTAAGTACGTTAGCAAGCTGCCTTTAGACACACATTAACTTTTCAGAACCCTGTGCGAATGTTTAATGTGATTTTTGTCAATATATAATTCATTGTGATGTTTCGATAAACGAAAATACATTCCGTGGCCAGAATGCCAGGTCAGGCCCAGTTGTCATATAAATAATTATCTATGGCAGTGTTTATACAGGTAGTTGGAGCCCCAAAATAATTCCTACAAAAAAAAACTTAAAGGGACTAAACGCTAGGTTGAAGAAGGAGGCAGATTACCTACAGACTTAACGTATTTACAATTTTATAATAGCTAGCAATATAGCAATAAAACCGCGGTAGCCTAGTGGTTTGGGTAATGGACTGCTGAGACGAGGTCTCGGGTTCGATCCCAGATTCACCATGGCTTACACCAATGACTTTTCGATGCTTTTCGAAGTTATGTGTGTATTTATCGCAGGTTTATTAGTGCCTCGGAGAGCACATTAAGCCGTCGGTACCGGTTGCCATACAAACATCTATGGCAGTCGTTACGGGTAGTTGGAGCCCTCAAAAGTCCAACCAGTCTAACTTGGAACTTCGATATCGTCATTGGTCATAATGACTATTAGTTGTGGAGGTGAGATGGCAGTCGCTCCACGGAAAATATCGAAGTTTAGCCGCATCACAGTTAGACTGGAAAGCCGACCCCAACTGAGTTGGGAAAAAGGTTCAGAGAATGATGATCGCATACTATTTAAGTTGTTGTATTATTTCTTTTCTATAGTCATAACACACCCCACACTTCACCTGTATTTCCACAATTTGTCACTCCCATAACACAATACATATTTTATTATTTTTTCACGTTCCTAAGTGAATACTTTAGCACAATAGTCGCCGAACAATGGTGTAACAAAATAGATAGATGGCCGTCCCCACAAAGGTTGCATTCACCAAGCGCGTTTAACTGAACAGTTTCATTTCGAAACGACGTAAATAGCACAATAAGAAAGCTAGTGGAATATAATTTATTTGATGGTAGAACTTTGTATGGTAATATTTTTATTTTAAAGTATATTTTACGTAGTTCTTTGCCGCACCATAAAGACTTGGAATTCTTTACAAAGGCATGTGTTTCCTTCCGCCTACAGTCCCGGGTCCTATAAAACGGGGCGAGGCTTTAACTTTAACTAACCATCAGGTGAGGTAAAGTCATGTTGACGTGTGTAACTTAAAAAATAAATAATTTCAACTACTTATATTAGGTATACTTAGTTTAGATGTACGTAATCGGTCTCCTCCGGATGGCGATGGGTGGCCATAGCCATGGTCAGCTAAAATACGAGAGAAATTACTTTTGAGCTATCCTATATCCCGGCGCTAGAAGACCAGCCCCCATAGACAAGTGTCATAGCGTAAATCGCTAAGCAAACGAATAGATTAGGTCGACCAATCACATCCAAGCTCGTCGCCGGCGTACGATGCGTGCGCCGCAGCGGAATCACGAGCTGGAGTGTAGAATTGACTTTTGACACTTGTCTACGGGCCCTGAGATCGCGTGCTGTTTCAATCGGTTTGATTCCGACACAATCAGCACTCACTGTAGCCAGAGCTCACTGTACCCCTCTTCCCTCCATCCCTTCCTAGACTCCACACGCCATCCTAGCCCTCCCCCCTACGTGCGAGCGATATGCTCTTTGGGCCACCTTACACCCTGGCGTCAGAAGACCCTAGACGACGTGCGGTTTTAGTCGCTAAAAGTCCGACATAACCTGCCCCGCTGGCCGCGGAGTGGGTATCTATGAGGATTTCCGCACGGGAAAAAAAGGGTAGGCAGCGCGTGTGTGACACCTTTAGTGTTGCACACGTCCATAGGCCACGGTGACCGCTTCCCATCAGGTGGGCCGTGTGCTTGTCTGCCACCTACGAGGTATAAAAAATACATGACAAAGAAATCATGGCGTGGCAAAATCCTTTATATAGCTATCACATAATGTTGCTTAGGTACACAGCAGCTTGGCAAAAGTAACTTCACGGCATAACAGATAATCCATTTACATGTATAAATGCTAAGTACTACTAACTCTAGGGACCCGTGACTTAGGTTTACGTAGGTAACAGAATTTCAGCCGTCTACCCTTTTAGATTTATCAGCTAGGGAGGCTCATAGGTAATAGTCTAAGAGCCCGTGAACCCCAGAACTTCGTTATTTTATAAAAGCTGAAAGTTTATCAGCGCATGCTCCCGACACAGGTAAGAATGTACCATTATGAGGTTCGGGTTACCGTGGGTTTGGCAGATAAACGGTACTGAAGGTGTGTAAAATACCGATCCAAATTCATCAAATAAATAGAACAGAATAGAATAGAATCGCTTTATTTGTCTAAAACTGTCATGTGTGTACATACAATAAGCATGCAATAGGTAGGTAAGTGTAAATATTATAGTCCAGTCATGTTTTGCCTCATATAGTGGCGTACAAATATTAAATATTATGCGTAGTCACATAGTTCTACAGAAAGTGAAACTTGTTGGTATTGCCTTCAGAATATTATTAAGAATCGCATTACCAGATACAAAATCGTGGCAACCCCTTGCCAGCGTCATGAAATTATTACTGTACTTACGTAATAGTATAATAGCTATTTTTTATATATAAAACTTAGTAATAAGTAGATGATGTTTTCTCACTAGCCAGACATTATTGATGTTTAATAGATAAAATAACGAAAGGTCTGGGGTTCACGAGCTCTTGGTTTATAAATGTAGCAAGTTGAACACAATTTATTCAAATTGTACCTAAAAGTTATACCTATGTGAGCTATGATCGTAAATGCTTCTATTTAGATTAGATTAGATTATGAAAAAAATAAACTTGATCCTTTTTAGATCATCTTTTCTCTTTTTTTGAATCTGTTTGCTTTCTCCAAGTCATAAAAATTCAAAAGTTCATCTTGAGTCATTGTGATGCATTGGACAGTGAATTTGTTATTGATTTTTTTAATATCTATAATTATTCTGTTGTAGACAAAGTTATCCTAGCGTTTATAGGCTATATTACCATCAGGTGTAGTAGGTTTACACCCCACCGTCGGCGAAGTGATTTCGGGGGATCGAGAGGGCCATCTTAAAACCGTAGATGGCCCGGGGTCAGCTGGGGTGCGAGGGATAATAATATGCCCATTGGGTAACCTTACACCCCGATTACTAAGGCCCGAGACGGCGTGCGGTTTTAGTCGGTTCGATCCCGACATAACCACCCCCGATGGCCGACGGGGGTGGTATCCATGAGGATTTCCACACGATAAAAAAAAGGTGTAGTAGGTTTAGTACCTGATAGTATTTTCTTTTTTCAAACCGTTAACCATTTTCCCAATCTTTCCTCACTTCTTTAACGTAATTTCCTTCCCACCCCACCGTCCTATTTCTTGGTCGTTATCGATACATGTAAAACAGTCTTCCCCTTCAGTCCTCTCCGACCTGTCACAGCGATCATCAATCTTATCTGTGAATATTTCTTGATTCTACCGAACGGCACCAAAAAATATGCCACAGAACATGGACTTATAAAACTTATGGATGAAACGCGTTGAAGACGAGACTGCGTTTCTTTTTTTATACACACATATTATAATTTATTCTTGCTGTCACTAATGTTTGTTAGCTTGTATCGAGTAAGCTTCAGTAAATAATAATAATACTCTTTGATATTAACTGTCGCATGTGATCGATGGTTTTATTTTTAAATACTTAAAAAAACATATAGTTGACATTGTCGCCGATTCATTGTATTTCAGGACGTCTTTGAGGAAAATACCTAGTATGATTATAATATTTACCAATTCATATAAATAATTTATACTCAATGTAATTGAATATGATATTTTAAGAAAGCCCTCATGGAATTGTCGTGAGCGTGTAAGTAAAGTGTAGCCCATTTTATTGTAAGTAAATTAGGAGGAAAAGGAATTAAAGCATTCATTTGTTTCATGATGAACCAGGTTCTTATTAACTGACCCCTATCCTGTAGTGTAGATAATATGTTTTTACACCGTTTCATTATTAACACACGACATGCTGTATTTTTTTCGCTACTTCAACTGACGTGCGTGTCAACTTGTACGTGCCAACTATAGTGTCATCTATAGTAGTTATATACTTCAAAGCGTTCCGTCTATGGATTTTAAAGGTTCATGCTACAGAAATTTATATTCGCCTCGTAGTATGTAGAATAGGGATGTTGCACAGGTTTATCGGAAACGTTCTGATATTTTAATAACTACCTGAGATTTCTAATATAGCCTCATACGATTTTCCCATGATGGTGGATAGAGGTGGGACTGTTCCATCATTATTCATTCTCACACGTTGTATCCGAGAACGGTGCGTACTGTGAAGTATGAGAGGAATTTTATTCCTCGCACGCTTAGGCTGTGGAATGATCTCCCTGCTGTGGTTTTCCCCAGTGTCTATAATATGGGTGCTTCAAAAGGGCATTAAAGGTTATTATAGGGTGGGCGTCACAGTAGCATCCCTGGTATTGCACACGTCAATAGGACGTAGTGACCGCTTCCTATCAAGTGGACTGAGTACTTGTCTGCTACCTAAGTGGTATAAAAATGAGGCCTTTACTGTTAGTAATCTGCTAATTGAGGTTGGATGATTAAAAAGTCAAAAGTCAATAGTTGCTCCCGTGAAAGATAACATACTTCAATAATAGCGGAGTAGGTTGTATTCAAAGTTTGCACCTAGAAGCCCAGCGTCCACTGGCAAGTGGACGCTGGGCTTGGGAATCAAGAGATAGGCGATCTCTTGATTTAGCTTAATTAAATGGATTTTTTGGGAGCGACTGCTTCCAACCTCAAGAGGAAAGCTGATTTCAGAGCCTCTTACCAATTTGTCAAATCAGGCACAAAAGATCTTGATATGGCTCTATACATTCCAACAACAGTGATAAAAAAGATTCTTCTAAGAGGTCTTCTCAAAACATATTAAATCTAAAATCGCAACCGCAATATACACAGACCACTGGCACATCACTAGCAGTGACGTCACAATGTGTCGGAACGGAGCGACGTGGTTGACAAGCGCTTAATCAAGATCCCGGAAAATCGACGTTTTTTTCGCCATTATCAGCGTTGGAGGGTTGTAGTTCGGGAGCATGTGTAATTATTTATAGATTATTATACCTATATGTATCTATAACATGTATTTTAGGACCAGAAAGCCCTAAGGAATTTTTTTTATACCTACTACGTTGGTGGCAGACAGGCACACGGCCCACCTGATGGGAAGCGGTCACCGTAGCTTATAGACGTGTGCAATACCAGAGGTATCACACTGCCTACCCTGAAGGGAATGGGGGGCTAGGACGGGATGGGGGGAGGGCTACAGTGTGCTCTGGCTAGCATGCTTAGGTACCGGTTTATATGAAACTAGCCGTCTTGGAATTAGCAGACTTGGAATTCTTTACCAGCGCATATTTCCGTTCTTATAGTCCCGGGTCCTTTAAGCGGGGTGTGAAAAAGCATTTGATGAGCCGTCAAGCTGAGGGACACCACTGTAGTACAACTATCGGTGTATGTAGTGGTGACCCCGATCCTGAGACGTTGCCTTTAGCCTTCCATCAGGCAAGTGGAATTCGCCGTGAAATTCTGTGACTATTCCCACTTCCAATGGAAACCAATTCCAAGGATAAAAGTAACATATAATGATTTTCTAGAATATTTATCTATCCCTATACCAGATTACAGCCAGATCCGTTTATCCGTTTTGACAAGTCCAAATTGCTGTACGAGTTATAATAAAAAAAAATAATTTGATGTAAACTTTTTCACTCGTTCGAGTAAAAACTTTATTAGAGCATCGATAAAAATTTACAGCCAATTTTTAATGAATGAATGTGCACTCGCAGGCATATTTCAAGTCATGACATGTCGGTACTGGCATAATTGCGGTCGCCTGGAATGCGTTTTGATTGGTCAGTGGTTGAAATTTTCACAAAAAAAAACATTTTTAGATTCTTAAATTAATGGCTCCTATCGATCCTGTTATAGAATCTGTGTCCAAAATATTTCGGTTCAAAAAGACTATAAAATCAACGTGTACCTATAGGTAAGTACCTATACCTATCTAAATCTCATCTGATCCAAAATGAGCAGTCAATTTATTTTATATCGTACATTTTACAGGATGATCTTTTTCCTTGCTTCTTGATACTGGTTCAAGATTGTCATGTTTATTATTGCAAGTCACTTTATCAGTGTTGACAATGATGAATCACTAACCTTTTTCGATCAACTTCGGTTTATGATAAGGTCGTGTTCAGACTGGTTTAACCTATTTTTAATTCTTCATAATCCTTGTACTTCGCAAAATGTGCTCGAAGGGTTGAAAAGGGCATTATTAAATCAAATAAAGACATAATAGTACAAGATTCGGTATAAGAAATACATACTCTTCTGTCTTATTATGTAAAAAAGACAAAGAAATTATATGGAGTGCTTGATGTATGCTTGTCAAAAGCCATTAGTGCAAAGTGCGTTAATTTAGAAAATGATAATTGTACCACTCCCAGTGGGTGCGTAGGGACCACAGAACAAAGAAAAATCCTTTCTGTGGTAAGTTCGTAGTGTATACACACACACACATATCTGTTAATTCCAATTGTTTATAAAACAAATTTTCCAATTTATTTTTTTATTGGTAATAAGCTCGCGTTTGACCACAATCTCACCTGTTGGGAAGTGATGATGTGGTCGACGGTGGAGCACGCTTGCCTAGAAGTAACCTGTTCACTCAAGACTTGAAGACTCTCAGGTTGTAGCTTTCCGGAAATACAGACTCAGGCAGGGCATTCCAATCTTTAGTAGTACGCACGATGAACGTACTGCCAAAACGTTTTCAAGTAAATAACATCGTAGAAAAGTTTCAAAAATTTTGTTTTGAAACACAGTACCATCAACAAGATGGCGGTACCTCGCGATAGTTGGGTTATCTGAATAACCCGCATCGTCAAGAGCTAGTCTAACAAGATTCTAAACAACCCGCGGTTGCTACAGAATACGAACTTCGCCTCCATCTTTGCTAACTCAACCGCCTTATTTAAACTTCATATTGTATAGTTCAGGAATCATGTTACATTTCGAAGTATTTGAGTGATCTACAAGTGCTTTGATAACTTAGAAGTTGTTTATATCATATTTCACTGACAATTTCTGAATAGTATAGCTGGCACCTTTTTGAAATATCTACTTACATAGACCCGTAATCTATAATGATACTTAGTCATGAATTTTACGGAGGTAGGACATGACGGTATCTCCCGTCCTAACTGAGCAGTCCGTCTGGGGTAATTCCTCCACATTACAGAATACCGCGGCCATGATAATCATCATGTTGTGTTCCTTCCGGTAAGTAGGGTAGCCAGAGCTCACTATATCCTCCTCCCCCTACCCCTTTTTAGCCTTCCACCTTCGTAGTATAAAAAACTAAAATTATACATTATTAAAATAATAATACCTATACCTTGTAAAATTTAGGATGATAATAATGACAGTTCATGTCTATGAAGTATCGTATTTTTTTATACAAAATCATACCCCTAAAATTATGGTAATTCATAGACAAGCCCCGCCCACTTGTCATAGTGAAGCGACTTGCAAGAATAAAGCACAATTGACGTTAGACAAATGAATCGAATAAATCGAACTTATATTAATTTATTAAAATTATTAATTACTTATCTACTACAATTTTTTGTAATACAAAACATAAATATTATACCATAAATAATAATAAATATTATAGGCACAAAAATAAAACTATTACCTACTTTATTAGTTTTATATGTGTGCCGTGCAATCGGAAAAGTTGTAATTTATAACTTTTCCGATTGCACAGCCCTTCGTCAGTTCGCCATTGTTTATTAATTTACTCCATACGAGTTCTGACGCCCGCACTGTTATAAAATTTATACGCTTTTCTTTTATTATCTTTCTGTTATCTTTTGTATTTGTTAAGTTTTTCTTTAAGTTTTTGTTATTTAGGGCTATTATCATGCCGAAAAGAACGAAAAAAACTGTTTTAAATAGTGAATGTCGTGAATTTGTGATTCGTTTGCAGAACTATTTTGAACGAGAGTATCAAAATCGCAAACCGTTGCTGCCTATGTCTCAAGTTGGAAACAGAGTTGCGGACGCTCTTGGCCTCGGACGAGCTACAGTATCCCGAATAATACAAGAAAAGTATGGCGAGTCATCTTCAAGTCAAGCTACGAATGAAGATACAGAAAAAAAATTGACGACTCCAAATAAGAAAAGAAGAAGAGTCTCGACAATCACCAATATTGATGATTTTGATGCTGCCGCAATTCGCAACCATTTATATGCATACTACAGACGTGGTGAATATCCCACTTTAAGAAAATTGGCCGTGTCACTTAAAGACTGCGAATTATTTACAGGTAGTTTGCCATCATTGGCCACTGTACTGCGCAATATTGGATTTGTTTTCAAAAAATGCGACAAAAGGAAGATAATTATGGAGCGTACAGATATTGCCCTGAAACGAATCGAATTTCTAAGGAAAGCGAAAAATATCACAAATTGGGAAATGGTTGTTTTCCTAGATGAAACGTGGCTTAATGCCAATCACACCGTGCCGAAAGCATGGACCGATGACACGGCACAGTCCGTCACAAAAGTACCTGAGGGCAAAGGACAACGTCTTATAATTACGCATGCAGGGTCGGCAAATGGTTTTGTGCCTAATTGTTTGTTAGCCTTCAAGTCCACAAAAACAAATGAATATCATGAAGAAATGAACTTTGAGAAATTCAAAGAGTGGTTTTTGTTGTTATTGGATAACTTGCATGAACCACATGTTATAATCATGGATAACGCGCCGTACCACTCCATGCAAAAGGACAAAGCTCCAACAACAGCTAACAATAAGTTAGAATTAATATCTTGGCTCCAGAGCAAAGGAGTGGAAGCAAACGAAACAATGCTGAAACATGAATTACTCTGTTTAGTGAAAGAAAATAAACCCAGAAAGCCAACATTCCTTTTGGACGAAATTGCTGAGCAACGCGGCCATACAGTTCTCAGATTACCACCGTATCACTGCCAATACAATGCCATGGAACTGATTTGGGCTAACATCAAAGGTTCTTTTTTTGTTATTATACCTAGCACCTAAATTTTTAATAAAATAAATGATTAAAAAATAAAAAAAACTGATTGCTGTTGAAAAGCCTGAAACAATTTCGATAGCAGGCAGTACCCATTAATTTTCCTTTGGTTTATGATTGGAATGGGCACTGCCTGCTATAATTCATTTGTAGTATAACATTTTTTAAATTTACTTTTAAAAAATTGTTTACAACATAATATTTTAGCACCAGAAATCAAATCATGAAACATATTACCCTCGCTGGCGCAGTTTGGTAAAATTAGATAATTTATGTCATTACATAATATATATATTTGTTTTTATGTTTTATAGGTCATGCAGCCAAACACAACACTTCTCCACCATTCACGGCTAAAAAAATGCTAACACTATTAGAAAATGCGTGTGATAATGTTACTACAGAGGACTGGCAGAAAGTCGTGGAACACACCAAAAAAATTATAGAAGAAGACTGGGAGCGCGAGGTTCACTTTGACAACATGTGTGAACAACAAGAATTTATAATTCACCTTGGTGATAGTTCAAGTAGTGATGAAGAGGATGATGATTTAGGTTGTGCACCTTTAAATTAATAAAAATAGTAATTTGGATTTTTTTTGTTTGATTTCACCTATACCTATGAGGTTTTATAACTTGCAACAAATATTTATAAAATTTATATTTCCCCAATTAGGTACCTAGAATTATAAAAAATTATTGTTTTTGTGTTTTTGTAACTATCGATTCTATATTCTACGGCAATGATAATCAAAAATCGAAAGATTCATTTTCGATTATACTATATGGACTACCCTATTTGGAGCTGTCAAAATTATCATCCTAAATTTGACAAAGTATACTTAATGTTTTCATCATCTTGTTAAAACTCTTACTTTTATGGTGTGTTGTGGATATATTTATTTCATTACATTTGTTAGTGGATTTACAAGACACAGAAGACTTATTTAATAACGGACTACGTTTGACCGAGTCCGATTCACACTATGAAAGTTAAGTACCTAATTTTTTTTTTTTTGTTCAGGATAGGCTTACGTTTGACCACTATCTCACCTGATGGTAAGTGACGATGCGTTCTACGATGAATCACGCTTGCCTAGAAGGATCCTATTCACTCGTGATTTGAATATTCCCAGGTTATAGCTTTCCGGAAACACAGACTCGGGCAGGGAATTCCACTCCTTAGCTGTACGCATGATGAATGTATCCGTAAAGCGTTTCGTGCGTATGAGTGGAATATCGACCATAAAACGGTGCCGCGTCGCTGTTCGTCTGGTCGTTCGTTGATGAAAAGGGCTTGGGGGTATCAGGTTGTGCAATTCCAGAGCGCACTCTCCGAAATGTATCCGATAGAACACCGATAAACCAGCAACTTTGCGTCGATGGGTACTCTGAAGCCTTTTCTCGACTAGTGCATCGTCGTTGATGAGCCTCTTGGCTCGTCTTTCAATCGTCTCCAACCTAATAATATTGAAATAATACTGCTTTAAAAGTTTGTGGTAAGGCCCCAGTACTAACAAATTATTCCTTGACTTTTCTCTTCGAATGAACCACATAATTTAATCTCATTGTCAGTGTAATCGAAAATACAATATAATAAATGAAGTAGGGACTAGACGAAATTAAATGAGACTGTTATGAGCAACGACTTTGTCTGCTATTCTTTTAGAAGCATTGACCTCTGAAAACGATAATAATTAATTTTTATACTGTCCCTATTTGCTTTAGCTTACCTTACATTTGGCTTTCCATCAGGCGAAGTGAAGTCATTTTGACGTGTCCTGTATATTAAAAAAAAACACTTTTTTACACTTCTGCCTAGACCTTCCAAAAGACAGACGTGAGTAAATATGAAAAAAAAAACGCGAGTGTGATATCTCTGATGTTGTACACGTTAATAGGCCACGGTGACCGCTTACCATCAGGTGGACCGTGCGTTTGTCTGCCACCTAAGTACCTAGTATAAAAAAATCACATCAAAATCCGTTTAATAGTTTTTGCGTAAATCGCGAACAAACAGATAAGAATTCCAAAAAAAGTATTTATGTGTTTAAAATTCTTTACATTATAATATAACCCATAAATTATTAAACCATTTATTATCCAATGTTAACACAACTAAATTATCAATTTTATAATACTACTAGATGTTGCCCGCGGCTCCGCCCGCGTGGATGTCGAAATCCGTTTCAAAAACTATCCTATCTCTCAAGTTCGGTTAAGTGGTTTAGGAGTCCATTGAGGACAAACATTGTGACACGAGATTTATATATATTAAGATCTGCCTATAGACCGATATAATTTCAATCTAAATCCTCATTCATCAAAAATATGATTCGTGTATCAATTCATTTCACTTACCATGAAAAACAAATAAAATGATATAAATGGCGGTGATACCGTCCGTAAATACACACAAAGGCGTGCTTACATTAATCTCCATCACTCAATACCGGCCCAGATTCGTCTCTCGCTGACAATGCCGCTCTCACAAATCATTAATCCGCGTTTTTTACGTAGCTAACATACAGCTACAGATTTTCGGGTGTGGTGCCAGTGACAGCGATTGGAGTAATTAATTTCCAAGTTCACTTATATAAACTCAAATATTAAGATGTAGAAAAAGTTATGAAGAATTTTATTCAGCTAGATTGCTTTAAATTATGGTGGAAGGTCTTAAGCAAATCGCTTTTTATAGGCTAGACAGATGGAACGCTCAACACGAATAGGTAAATAAATAAAAATAAAGCAAACTATAACAAATGTTTCTGGTACAGTGGGTACAATTAATTAACGTAATATTCGTAAAACATTAAACATTAATATAATTTATAGTACCTACCTACGTGATAACATGAGCATTTGTAAAAGTCTGATGCTTCTAGCATTATGTTTGTATACTTGAACTATTATAATATTATTTATGCAATAGTAGCAAATATAAAAGCTTATAAACACATCTACAAAATAGAAGCATATTGGTGTAAAAAATACCCCAATCGTCACTAAATATATTTTCATAACCTGATAGAATCGTTGTCACTGCCGCCACAATCTCTCCATTTATCGGAAGTTGGATCAGCCGCAAAAAGCCATCGTGCGCTGTACACAGCCACAAAATATGCTTTGATACACAAATCTCTTCGTAAATGTAGTTTATTTTTATAGGTACCAGAGCTTACTGGAGGGATTCGTGCTGTTAGTGGGAGATCAAAGACTTGCGTAGTCAACACAGAAGCTCTTGCAGTCCAGGGATGTCACACCTTCTAATGCCCTTCTTGACGAACTCCATATGGATATAAAAATAATACCTATCCCCTTTGAAATCTAATCAACATGCTATTGTATTTAAATACCATACGAACCTCAAAAGTACTTTAAGTTATACTCACAGATGACGACCTATACCTAACATTAAATTCCCTACAGACTACGTAGGTACTCGTATATAAAAGCAGTAGGGTGAGCACGAAATTTCGTTCGAATAATAAGTGTATCGTATCCGTAACGAGAGACAGTCAAAATATATTCCGATTCGGTTAATAATATTCAAAGTAAGCATAGTTTAACTAGCTTGTGTTATAGGTACTACTCGTAGAATGCAGGTAAACATTTATACACTATTTTTAAACATAGAAACACCCAGACTCAGCCGGTTGAGTACACTACCGCCTACGCCACAGCAGCCATCAAATATTGATGTGCAAACTCTATATTATTCGTGTGCAAACAATCGTGATTCAGTGTCTATATAATAAAATAAATTATGAGACAATCTTTTTTAAGTTAAACAGTTTTAAATAATTGTATTGTCATCAGAACTAAAAACTTCTGCCAACTATCAGACAAATCAGACAACTGAAAGGGGTTCAAATTTCAATTACTAGATTTGACCCAAACAAACAGGGCCTTGATTCTGCTAAAGACAAACCACTGATATACCACTGACACTCTAAAAAATGCCATTTAATTGTAGACTTTATTGATATCAGTTTAAAGTCTAAAATCAAATGATATTTTGTAGAGCGAATGTAAAAGTTAAGTCAATTCTTTTCATTTGATTTTAGACTTCAACTCTATAACAGTAAAGTCTACAATTAAATAGCATTTTTAGAGTGTCAGTGGTATTAGTGGTTTGCCTTTAGCAGAATCGAGGCCCAGGTCGAGTTAAATAAAACTGTTTAAATATTGACTGTGTCCAATCTCTCGTCACGAATACGATACGCTTACTATTCGAAAGAAATTTTATGCTTGGTCTACAGGTCACTTTACTAATCAGGCTTGTGCCGTCGACCTAACATCGTTTCCAATAATGAAATAAGGGAGCCTGTGGTAAACTCGATAACTCGACAAGCTCCTAACAACGTTTACCAGGTCTCTAAGGTCATCTCTTTGATATATCGGTACTTCAATATACATTAAACTAGGTACAAACACTTTTTAAAGTATTTTTTTTGACCTTCGCTAAGATCTCATGAGACTAAAGTAATAGAGTGAATTATTTGAAACGTTAAAACGAAATTGAAACAGGAGTGGTGAGGGATTTTGTTAATTACTTCTGCGAACGAACGACATAGAACGATAGAGACAGCTTTTGATGATTATGATAGTAACTACACTAGTCTGTGAGTAAAATATGTGATGGAACTACTATCATTAGTCAGAAACCGTCATAAATGCAAAAAATCATCGTTCTACCAGTACCATATTTAAAGTATTGCAGAAAGCCAGTACTGAATGAAGGAGGTAGGACACGATGGACTCTCCCGTCCGAAATGAGCTGTCCGACTGGGGTAGTACCTCCACCCTACAGAACACCGCGGCCATAATAACCATCGTGTTGTGTTCCCGCCGGTAAGTAGGGTAGCCAGAGCTCATTGTACCCCTCCTCCCCCCATCCATTCCTAGCCTCCCCGCCCCTTCCTAGCCCTCCCCCCCTTCCCTTCAGCGTAGGCAGCGCGTGTGTGATACCCTTAGTGTTGCACACGTTCATAGGCCATGGTGACCGCTTCCCATCAGGTGGGCTGTATGCTTGTCTGCCACCTACGTAGTATAAAAAAAAAACTGTAAAGAAAAAATTACTTTAAAAATAAATATTCAATTTTAATCTCCTGTAGGCAACTAGGGGTGGCACTACGTATTTGCCAAGACAAAACTCAATGAGCTTAGCTTGTTTAGTTCAAAAGTTTCTATGGACATCATAGTACCATATTATTACTAATTACTATACGCAAGTATATCAAATTACAGCCCAAACTGCCGTAATGAAGTGGTTCTAATTAGGCTTCCAAGATTTGTCCCATATTAGCAAACTAACAAAATAACGTACATACATACATTACATGCATAATATTATACTCACGCCTTTTTCCCGCCGTGGTAGACAGAGACTTCAGACCGCCATCTGCTTCTGTCCTTACATACCTACTTCACGCGCTTCCTCTACTGTCATTAAACCTTGCAAGCTCGTCGGTTTCGAATAACGGAACAAGTTAATAAAATAAAGCTTGTATAGGTAATATACAATTATTTTCCTAACGGTCCACGAAACAGTTTGAGAGGCCAAACTTATATTATTACTAGCTGTTGCCCGCGGCTCCGCCCGCGTGGATGTCGAAATCCGTTTCAAAAACTATCCTATCTCTCAAGTTGGATCGAACTGCACATGGTGTGCGAATTTTATTATAATCGGTTAAGTGGTTTAGGAGTCCATTGAGGGCAAACATTGTGACACGAGATTTATATATATTAGGATTGAAAAATAATGTCTTTAAATTTTCTGTCCTGATTCAAGATGATTCCTTACTTTTTCTTCCAAGCAATTATTCTCAAGACGTTCGCGGGCTAATATAACGCCATATCTAAACAAAAGTTTTTAGACAAAGAACTTGAAGGATCTTTTGACATTCCTTTTTGACAACAAAAACCTTGTACGTGTAGACTCCGGAAATTAATTTTTGCTGTATTGTCCTTAGTTTTCATAAATAATAATCAGAGTTTTGAAAATTTTTACAACTTTAATTGAATTGATTAGGTAATTTTTATTTTACCGATTGAATTTTGCCGTTATTATTATATTTTAATAAATGATAATCTCTCTCTTTTATTTGGCACCAATGGGTTATTATATAGGTACAAATAAAGATTAACTAATTTTTTACTTACAAGAAAATTCCTTACTTACACACTGATTTCCAAACTAAGCTATATAGCCTGTATTTTGGAAGACAGTGGATTCAGTCGTATTTTTTGTACATACAACACTAAGGGTGTCACACACGCGCTGCTTGCCCTGAAGGGAAAGGGAGAGGGCTAGGAATGGATGGAAAGGCTAGGAAGGATACAGTGAGCTTTGGCTACCCTACTTACTTACTAATTAAATACGGTTCTTTTCTGCTTTGATGTAGTTATCTTTACACTAACTGTTACCCGCGGCTTCGCCCACGTAGTGATCATTATAATTATGTCAATAAATCTGGCACATATGGATAGATAGATAGATAAAACTATATTTGTACACCATTTACAATATAATTAGCATATTAATATTAACACGGTTATCGCAATGTATAAATAGCGGCCTTATCGCTAAAAGCGATTTCTTCCAGGCAAGGCTACAACAGGCAGGTAGGACGCGACGGTATCTCCCGTCCAAAATGAGCTGTCCGACTGGGGTAGTACCTCCGCCCTACAGAACACCGCGGTCATAATAACCATCGTGTTGTGTTCCCGCCGGGCAGTAGGGTAGCCAAAGCTCACTGTACCCCTCCTCCCCCCTTCCCTTCCCTAGGGTAGGCAGCGCGTGTGTGATACCATTAGTGTTGCACACGTCCATAGGCCATGGTGACCACTTCCCATCAGGTGGGCCGTGTGCTTGTCTGCCACCTACGTGGTATAAAAAAAGGCTAGTTATTGTCTATTTTAACGATTGCTTAAACGGAAAGTATCTTTCATACTATACTCATAAAGTGGTAAATATTTTTAAGCGCCATTAGTTGAAGGTTTATGTGTGTATCTGTTTTATATTTGTTCCACTCATTTCACATACGCAGAGTTACATGGTCGCAATTTAATCTGCGAACTGTGCTTACAACTTTCCATCCGCTGAGAGTAATTTCCCAAGTGATTTACATTCGGTTTTACTCTTGTGTAAATTTTGGTTAGAAATGTGGGCTAATTGATTTTGCAAGTGTTGAACGGAAAAAGAGAACGCTTATATTATTTTATAGAAATTTTGAAGCCATTAGTGTGCTAAAATGAATGGATTTAGGTTGAAAAATAATGTAATGTTTAAGGGAGGTAGGACACGACAGTATTTCCCGTCCGAAATGAGCTATCGGACTGGGGAAGTACAGAAAACCGCGGCCATAATAACCATCGTGTTGCGTTACCGGCGGTAAGTAGGGTAGCCAGAGCTCACTGTATCCCTCCTCGCCCCACCCCTTCCCAGCCTCCTCACACTTTTCTACTCTTGCCCCTTCCCTTCAGGGTTGGCAGTGCGTGGGGTGACGCCTGTGTGCACACGTCCATAGGCCACGGTGACCGCTTCCCATCAGGTGGGCCGTGTGCTTGTCCGCCACTTACATTGTATAAATAAAAAGAACATTTAGAGGATGAATTCTCGTAATAAAATATGTTTAAAATTCAGTTCCAATCAATCTCTCAAATTTTTTAAAAGTTTTCTTGTAACACAGCATTATTTTGGCAATAAATATTTTTTTATTTATTTTATTTTATAACGTGATTGTCATTAAATCATGAGCGAAAGTTGAAAAAAAGGGTAAGTATTAATGCGAATGAAACGTAATTCTTATTCTCTTTCCTCTTCAGGTATGCGTCAAGCTTGATATTTGAGATAGAGATGAGATCGGAACTGAATTTTGAACATAATATTTTATTACGGGCATTGACCCTCAGGATGAAAATCGAACACACATACCTTACAGGTTCTCTGACGAACTGAGCTATCTGGACACATCCTAGATATTTGAGATCCTCGAATATATAATTATCTTTTGGCGGGTCTTGAGGGGGCACTGGATCCATCCACCAATTATGGAAACATTGTTTTTAGATTACTCCGTCAAATTTCGAAGCAATTAGAAGTAAGACCACTGACCATTATAAGCACATTAATTCCTAATTTGTTTTCGGAATAGTCTTAAGGTAAAAGGTTTGAAATAGAGTCCTTTTGGAATAATTGGAATCTTGGTACAATTTATTCATTAACGCGTTAGGCGTTGCGCAGACGATTCAACAGTTTATTAATTAAAACAGAGTATTATAATTTAATTGTTTGTACTAGATATTGCCTTCTTTCTATATTACTACTAGCTGTTGCCCGCGGCTCCGCCCGCGTGGATGTCGAAATCCGTTTCAAAAACTATCCTATCTCTCAAGTTGGATCGAACTGCACATGGTGTGCGAATTTTATTATAATCGGTTAAGTGGTTTAGGAGTCCATTGAGGACAAACATTGTGACACGAGATTTATATATATTAAGATAAGATTATTAAATTGTAAAGAAGCTGCGACATTGGAGGTATTTTAAAAAACTTTTTTTTTATTGGTTGTTTATTCGTAAATGTGAATTGTTTAAATTATGGAAATCGAACAAAGTGAATTTTTTTTTTTTTATACTACGTAGGTGGCAGACAAGCTCACGGCCCACCTGATGGTAAGCGGTCACCGTGGCCTATGAACGTGTGTAACACTAAGGATGTCACACACGCGCTGCCTACCCTGAAGGGAAAGGGGGAGAGCTAGGAAGGGGTGGGGAGGCTAGGAAGGGGAGGGGGAGGAGGGGTACAGTGAGCTCTGGCTACCCTACTTACCGGCGGGAACACAACACGATGATTATTACGGCCGCGGTCTTCTGTAGGGCGGAGGTACTTCTCGGCTACGACTGGGTGCTTCGCGGTGAGCTCGTGGACGGGGCAGCCGTCACGTGTTACGCGGACGACACGCTAGTGACGGCGTGCGGGGCGTCTCACAGCGAAGCGACCCTGAAGGCCACGACCGCGGTTGCCCAAGTCGTGGGTCGGATCCGGCAGCTGGGTCTCGAGGTGGCTCTGCATAAAACCGAGGCCCTGTTCTTCCATGGGCCTCGGAGCGTGCCACCGGCGGGATCCAGTATCGATGTGGGAGGCATATCCATCGGCATTGAGCCCCAGATGAAATATTTGGGGCTCGTGCTCGACGGCCGATGGGACTTCGGGAAGCATCTCCGAAGGCTGGCCCCCAAATTGAAGGGCACGGCTAACGCTCTGGCGCGGCTGTTGCCCAACATGAGGGGGCCGGATGACTGCTGCAGGAGGCTCTACGCGGGGATCGTGCGGTCCATGGCCCTGTATGGATGCCCGATCTGGGCGGAGGCCCTGAATAGCCGTAACTGGCGTACGCTGCGTGCGCCGCAGCGCGTTATGGCTATCAGGGTCATCAGGAGTTACCGCACGATCTCCTTCGAGGCGGCGAGTCTCCTTGCCGGGACTCCACCGTGGGACCTGGAGGCGAGAGCCCTTTCGCGCCTATACTGGTGGCGAAAGGAGGCGCAGGAGCGGGGACTGGACCCGGAGCCTCGAGTAATCGAGGCCGTCCACGCCCAGCTCCGCCGGGATACCGTGGTGGAGTGGAAGGACCGACTTGGGCAACCAAGCGCGGGGCACGCCGTTATAGCGGCGGTAAGACCCGTCATGGAGGACTGGCTGGAGAGGCCTTATGGGGGCCTCTCGTACCGGCTGACGCAGGTGATCTCTGGTAAGGGGTGCTTCGGGGATCACTTGTGTCTGATTCGGAAGGAGCCAACGCCCGAGTGCCATCACTGCGATGCGGGCGAGGACTCAGGGCTGCACACGCTGGCCGAGTGTCCGGCGTGGGAGGTGCCGAGACAGGCCCTCCTGGCAGCCCTCGGGGTGGGAGTCCTCACACTGCCGGTGCTGATCGCAGCGATGGTGCAGAGTGCGGACGCGTGGTCGGCCGCCGCCTCCTTCTGCGAGCAAGTGATGCTCGAGAAGGAGGCGGCGGAAAGGGTTCGGGAGAGGCTGCACAGAGCTCTCCCGAACGGCGGCCGGCGCGGACGCCTAAGGCGTCGGAGGTCTAACGACCTCCGTCCTCCATGAGCGCTGGCCTGGGGGTGACGGGTGGAGCCGCCTGTCACCCTAGCAGAAGCAGGCCGAGGTGGCGGCGCGCCAAAGCGCGCCCCCCCGCCTATTCCGGGGGTATGACGGGAACCACGCGGTTCCCAAACCCGAGGGGGCCATCTTGAATCCGGAGATGGCCCGGGTCAAGCCGGGGTGCGAGGGAAATGCTCTTCGGGCCACCTTACACCCTGGCGTCAGAAGACCCTAGACGGCGTGCGGTTTTAGTCGGTAAGAGTCCGACATAACCTGCCCCGCTGGCCGCGGGGTGGGTATCCATGAGGATTTCCGCACGAAAAAAAAAAAAAAAAAAAAAAGGTATTTTAAAAAACTTTTTTTTTATTGGTATTAGGCTCGCGTTTGACCACAATCTCACCTGTTGGTAAGTGATGATGTGGTCGACGGTGGAACACGCTTGCCTAGAAGTAACCTATTCACTCTAGACTTGAAAACTCCCAGGTTGTAGCTTTCCGGAAATACAGACTTAGGCAGGGCATTCCACAGTCACTCTTTAGCAGTACGCACGATGAACTTACTGCCAAAACTGGGTTAGGTTAGGTATATGAACGATTCTGTAGAAAAAATACTTTTTTTTGAATTCTTGTCTGTTTGTCTGTTTCTGTGTGATGGACGCCAAAACTGTTTTGTTTGAAAGGATCTTTGGCCACAATCGGTTGGGTAGAACCGGAGATATATTATAGTCGAAAAACGTGAAAACCGACTGCCACGCGGGCAGAGCCGCGGGCATAAGCTAGTAACATTTTATAATCAAATCATCCCGTACATGACATCATTCATTATAATTGATATGTCATTTATAAACCTGAGTTCGCTCTTCGCGTCACTAGATTAAATGATAGAAAAAGTGAAAAATTACAGGACCCAGTGGCACAGATTACTAGCTGGATTACCTGTGCGTCATTTATCAACTTCATCGGAGATGTTCGGGAAGGGTGGAGAAAGTATGGTGTAAGGTACAAGATGCAAAAATTATAAAAATCCACGATAAATATTTTTTTATACTGCTTAGGTGGCAGAGAAGCACACGGTCCACCTGATGAGAAGCGGTCACCGTGGCCTATGAACGTGTGCAACACTAAGGGTTCACACGCGCTGCCTACCCTGAAGGGAAGGGGGGAGGGCTGGGAAGGGGTGGGGAGGCTAGGAAGGGATGGGAGGAGGAGGGGTACAGTGAGCTCTGGCTCCATTGCAAAGAAATTACCAGAACCAATCAGTTCGGTGTCTCTTTTCTCTGTCGCACCATAAGACTTGAAACTATTTACCAGCGCATGTATTTCCTGTCTCCTATAGTCCCGGGTCCTTCAAGCGGGGCGTGAAAAAGCATTTGATGAGACCATCAAGCTGAGGGTCACCATTACAACACTATTGATGTATGTAGTGATGACCCCCGGTCCTGAGACTTTACCTTTAGCTTAGCATCAGGCGAGCTGAAGTCATGTTGACGAGTCTAATATAAAAAAACCTAAGTAAACAAATTTTAACACTTTTGCCACACATCAATATTTCGCGTACGCTTTTAACTTGGACCACCACCTAAAATACGCCTCACTAGAGTGACGTAAGGGTGATTCTATACTCCGATAGATAATACCTCTCTAAGGATCATTGAAATGTGAAAATACTTATTTTATGTGAACCCTTAAATTCTGTAATCTTATTCATCAGTTTTGTTGATAACTTTTTTTTTATACTACTTAGGTGGCAGATAAGCACACGGCCCACCTGATGGGAAGCGGTCACCGTGGCGTATGAACGTGTGCAACACTAAGGGTGTCACACACGCGCTGCCTACCCTGAAGGGAAGCGGGGAGGGCTGGGATGGGGTGGGGAGGCTAGGAAGGGGTGGGAGGAGGAGGGGTACAGTGAGCTCTGGCTACCCTACTTACCGGCGGGAACACAACTCGATGGTTATTATGGCCGCGGTGTTCTGTAGGGCGGAGGTACTAGGTACCCCAGTCGGACAGCTCATTTCGGACGGGAGATTCCGTCGTGTCCTACCTCCTTCAAAACTAAATTAGTCTTAATGATCTGTCTAATAGTAATTAGCTCTATACCTGTCCCACACATCCATAAGCTACGGGATCCACATCCCATTAGGTGAGCCGTATTTGTGTGCCACGTATTAAAAAAAAATCATTAACACAGTAGGTATAACAAAAAAATTATGTAACTGTTTTTTTTATTTAAAAAAAGAGTATTCTTATAATCTGTATTTATATTACCCGTAATATAAATTAAACGTAATTATCATACAATACAGTTACAAAATAACATCAGATTATGACTTTAACACTTTAATTACTGTCTATCCCTAACCCGCAACCAGTTGCCACCCTTGATTCTTAGGTTGAAGGATTCCGGTGACAATGTAGCAGGTATTTGCGTTTTTTCACAGGGCGATAATTCTATATGTTGCAGCAGCTGATAAATCATTACCTTGATTTCACAGAGAGCAAATCTCGAGCCTGAAAGAAAAGAAGAATAATCTTGAAACACATCTTATGTGTTACAATAATAACCGGCGTTACACGGCGTATTTGTTACAATGACCGATAATTATATATTATGGAATATTTGCTACAATGACTGGTGTTACACGGCCCGCGGTAGCCTAGTGGTTTGGGTAATGGACTGCTGAGACGACGTCTCGGGTTCGATCCCAGGTTAACCATGGCACACACCAATGACTTTTCGAAGTTATGTGTGTATTTATCGCAGGTTTATTAGTGCCTCGGAGAGCACGTAAAGCCGTCGGTCCCGGTTGCCATACAAACATCTATGGCAGTCGTTACGGGTAGTTGGAGCCCACAAAAGTCCAACCAGTCTGACTTGGAACTTCGATATCGCCATTGGTCATAATGACCGTTGGTTGTGGAGGTCAGATGGCAGTCGCTCCACGGAAAATATCGAAGTTCAGCCGCATCACAGTTAGACTGGAAAGCCGACCCCAACTGAGTTGGGAAAAAGGTTCAGAGAATGATGATGATGATGACTGGTGTTACACGGCATATTTGTTACAAAGACCAGTGTTATAATATGGTGTACTTATTTATAATGACGAGTGTAAGTTACACGGCATGCTTGTTAAAATGACAAGTGTTATTAATGGCGTACTTGTTAGGTATAATGATCAGCGTTACATGGCGTACTAACATCATCCAAATTCAAAAGTAGAAAAAAAATACGTTATTCAAAATTGGTCCTTACCTATACAATTTCTAGGTCCAAACCCAAAAGGTAGATAGGTAAATGGTTTGATATTCTTCTTGTTTTCTTCAGAAAATCGTTCTGGGTCAAACTTGAAGGGATCCGGGTAGAATGTAGCGTCATGGTGGATACTCCACACCGGTATTATTACTGCTTCACCTTTTCGGATCTACAAAAAAATCATTATTATTTGAATAAGTTTTACCATTTCTTTTATTTTTTGTATACTAAGCTAGTAATTTTTGGTTAGTTCTAAGTCTAAGTTCTTCATTTTTACAGGGTTGGCAGCGCGAGTGTGATGCTCCTGGTGTTGCTCATGTCATAGGTGATGGTGACCGCTTCCCATTAGGTGGGCCATGTGCTTGTCTGTAGTAATATACCTATATTGATTAGATACTACTTACTATATAGTCTTTTTCGTAATTACTGTTAGGTTTCCCCAAATTGTAGTCCTTTGCACAAAGCCTGTCTATTCCAATAGCTGGAGTCCATCTTCTCAACAGTTCTGAAAAAAATTACAAAATTGTTTGAAGAAAATTAAGTCTTTTACGCTTTCACGCCTAAACTACTCAACCGATTTTGATGAAATTTAGTACAGAGATGTAATGGATCTTGAAAAAGCACATAGGGTAGGCTCAGTCACGATAACAGACATTCACACAGGTAGAGCCGGGGCAAAAGCTAGTAAAGAAAACGAATTTACTAATCATAATAACATTAGTACTATAGTTATTAGTAGCACCATAAAGAAAAAAATTTTTACCAGCTCACGAGTGTTGCCTACCTCCTACTACAGTCCTCCAACTCCTTTAAGCGGGGCGTGAAAAAGCATTTGACGAGGTCGTCAAGTTAAGGGCCACCATTATGGCATTGTCGGTGTATAATAATTATAATGGAGACCCTCTTCCTGAGACTTTGCCTTTAGCTTACCATTAGGTCAGGTGAAGTCATATTGACGTGACCAATATAAAAAAATGAAATAAAAAAGTACCTGAAACAACCATATCCATATATGGCATGTTTTGGATAGAGGTGAAGTTAAATTCGTCCCCGTGCTTAGACTTATGTTCCATAATCTCCTGCACCAGCCGTTCCTGTATGTCAGGGTTACACGCCAGTTCATACAAAAGGAACGACATTGCTGTAGATACTGTATCAAATCCAGCTATGAAGAATAACAATGCTTGGGCGACTAAGTCGATATCAGACCATTCTGAAAATGTTTATTAGGTATTTAGATACGAGTACTTTAGGAGCAGAAAGGTTGGGTGCTGCGGGCCGGAACCTCCACGCGGGCAACTGGGCAACGGAGGCGAGCAGCGCCTTCCACTCACCACGGGAGACGATGCTGCCTGCGGCCAATCCGGTCAAGGTAGAAGTGGCTCTCTAAAGGGCTGCTCCGAGGCTCTCCACGTGTCCCTCTGACTAGCAGAGGGCACAGTGGGGAGCGGTCGGGGAGCAAGCTGATTCACCGCGCGCCAACGGTTGGGTGACAGGATATGGCCGCCTGTCACCTTACACTCCACCGTTGGCAAAGTGGCCGATGCTCGCCTTTTAGGGCCGAACCCCTCTTTTAGGGTTTGAGGAGGAAATATCCCTTACTCCCCAGCCATGGTCAGCTGGGGAGTAAGGGATATTTATGCTTATTAGGTAACTAAGACCCAAGACGGCGTGCGGTTTTAGTTGATTCGATCCCGACATAACCATGCCCGATTGGCCGACAGGGGTGGTGTCCATGGGGATTTCCACAGGATAAAAAACTTTCTGCTCCTTTTTTGTGGAAATCCCCATGGATACCACCCCTGGTTAATGGTGCAATTTTATTTTCAAAGCTGGCTTACTAACCTCGGTTTACTTTCGCCTGTCCCACATGAGATTCTTCAACTGTTGCAAATCCAGCGTTAGCTTCTTTCGGTTTCTCATCATAAGTAAGTTTACCTGGAAACCATTTATTATTTTGATACTTAATGAGTTCAACAGAAAATTTTGTTGATTTTATGGTGCTGATAGACTTGAGCATGAGCATTTATTCGTAAGGGTCCCTTCACACAGACCAGCTCGGAGAGAAGAGCAGACTCTTATCACGTTGAAAACAGAGTTTTTAGTATTTGTAGTAAGGTTTAGTTTTGCATCTGTACTGCTTTTGTCATTATGAAAATCATTTATCAGTGTGAAAAGAAAAATGCGCGCCGATGCTCTCCGAGCCGGTTTATGTGAACGGACCCTTATAGAACACCAAGCGTTTGCAGTTTTTAAATTCGGTTTGACAACTGAACAATTAACAGAATCAAGCATAGATCCAAACATCGCTACGAGCATTTTCTTGAACATTCTAGCGAATGCTCTTGTCGATTCTCTACAAGAGAATATTCTTCACGAAGATGTCAGACTTTAGATGATAGATTGCAAAAATCTTGAAGCAAATTTGTTTACGCTTGCTAGAATGCTCGCTAGAACGCTCGATGGAAATCTCACTAGAAGGCTTAATGGAATGCTCGCTAGAACGCTCTCGCTTAACTTTCTGTAATGTAACGGTCACTGAACAGCTTCTCTTCATGTTGTAATGTATGTTGAAAGTAAATTTCATAAATATTTTATTTCTACAGACCTTTCTTCGCTTCCATTAGAAGATGTATCATGTCTGGTCTCAAAATGTTTTTCAACTCTCGTTCTTTCATTGAGTCTAGTATAATTTTGCTGAAGAAATTACTTATTGAATCAGAAAATAACTTCATACCCAGTAGCTGTAAAATAAATTATTCTAAGTAGGTATCATATTGACTTTTGACTTTTTGATCATGAGTTATGCAGCTAGGTGAAATATCATAATCCATTCCATCAAGCACCAAGCGATTTGGTGCCTCTTTTATTTGCCACATCATCAAAACCTGGAATTCTTTATAAGCTCACGTGTTTGCTTCCTCCGACAGTCCCGAGTCCTTTAAGCGGGGCGTGAAAGGGCATTTTAAAAGGCGGTCAAGCTGAGTACCATCATTGTGGCATTATCGGTGTTTGTAATGGTGACTCCCTTTCCAGAGACTTTACATTTAGTATACCACCAGGCGAGGTGAAGTAATATTGACGTGACCGACATAAAAAAAATATGGTTAAGAAGAAAACTCACTTTCATTAACCAAGGAAATGCTGTGTATCCAAGAAACGCTAAAATTCTACGGAACCCGAAGGTACCAGTTTCCTTGCCAATAGCATAGAACTCATTGTCAACGTCTGTATGTGAATCAACCTTCAAACCAAATGCGCAGGAGGCGATGACGTCATTAGCGTGGCGTGTGGTGAGATCCATACAGTCTACGTCAGCATAGTCTACTGCAATACAATGAAAACATTCGAAAAGTTCATTATGCGTACAGCTAAGGAGTGGAATGCCCTGCCTGAGTCTGTGTTTTCGAATAACCTTTTTTTTTTTTTTTTTTTCGTGCGGAAATCCTCATGGATACCCACCCCGCGGCCAGCGGGGCAGGTTATGTCGGACTCTTACCGACTAAAACCGCACGCCGTCTAGGGTCTTCTGACGCCACGAATAACCTGGGAGACTTTAAGTCTAGAATGAACAGGTTACTTCTAAGCAAGCGTGCTCCATCGTCGACCTCATCGTGGTCAAACGCGGGCCTATCAACTATAAAAAAAAAGTTATAAATGTCTCAGGCTAAACGTCGTTTAGAGACACGTTAATCTTAACTCTTAAGACAGATAATGAGAAACAGATTTTTTATTAGATTTTTTTCACAGACAACAGTTTTAAGCCTGTTGTTTCTATAATATACGCTCAGCTATTATATTGGTAATAATTTTTATTAAGTATTGTTTGGCATCCATTATTTGGAGCAGGTTGAGGACACCGTGGTTCCCACACCCGAGGGAGCCATCTGAAACCGTCGTAAGTCTGACATATCCTCCCCCGCTAGCTAGCAGGGGACGGTATCCATGAGGATTTCCGCACGAAAAAAAGATATTTTTTTGCATAATATAACCAAAGCAACACATAACCGCGGTAGCCTAGTGGTATGGGTAATGGACTGCTAAGACGAGGTCTCGGGTTCGATCCCAGGTTACCATAGCAAACATCAATGACTTTTCGATGCTTTTCGAAGTTATGTTGTGTGTATTTTTCGCAGGTTTATAAGTGCTCGGTTAATAGCAATAGGCTCGCCGCCTATTACATTGGGACCTAAACATAAACTGGCGAAATGTGGGTGCTAGCACCTCTGCCTACCCCTTCGGGGATATAGGCGTGAGTTTATGTTATATGTTATGTTAAGTTTGCATAATAATAAGACACTACAAAAGATATAAATGTCTATAACTCACCACCTGACTCCTTTATTTTTTGCTTCAAGAACCGTGTCGTTAAATCACTGACTTCTACCATAAAAGGCACCATCAGTCGCATCTTGGAGCTGGTGAATGCTGGACTCAGTGTTGAGCGCATGTCTTTCCATTCTTGTCCTGTTTAAAAATATTCAAATCATATTAATAGGTGCATTTAAACTTTGATTATGGTCATTGGACCGCAGTCTCAAAAAACGCAGTTAAAATTGGTTTCAATAAAACACACAATCCCACCGAAAATAAATAAAAAATTACTTGAAACGTATAATAACGAAAATACTTTCGAACACTTTTAACACCGCGATTTACAAAATCGATGAATAATATAACGCCATCTAGCGATCGACTAAGAACTAAATAGTCATTGTATATTATACAGCTTAGTATTTCATAGACAATAGCAGAACGATATCGTAACGTGTATCGTATACGTTACGATATAATAATATCGTAAGACAAAAAAAAACAGCCCGCTGAGTTTCTTGCCGGAGTCTTCTCAGGTCTGATCCGCGTTTCGAACCAGTGGTCCATTTGCTTAACTAGTCTTAAATATTTTCAATTCTGACGTTTTGTAAGTGCCGTTTATTGGTTTATACAGACCAGACTAAATGGTTTTTGACTTTGACGTTATTTTTTCTTACGTACTTAACTTCTTTCAACCTACCTTTTAAACTCAATAAGTTCCTCCCGAAAAGTGGATCCATATTCTCATCTACCATTACCCGATGGTCGAGGAAGTGTTCAAAGTCTTTTATTGTAATTTTTTTTATTAGTTCAACATCGCGAAGAAATACGAGAGGTCTCGTGAAATCAAATCGGCCAACGAACCTGTTGAAAGAAATTATATTAGGTTTCAATGAAATTTTATGTTTTTTTTAGACTCTACTATAGAGAAGTTCAAATATCTAGAACCCACAGAACAGAATAATCCACCCGTTTCCCAAGTCCCCCCTAACCTTCCACTCACCAGGTTCAGCAGCGCGAGTGTGATGCCCCTGGTGTTGCACATGTCCATAGACCACGGTGAACGCTTCCCATCAGGTAAGCGGTGTGCTTTTCTGCCACCTAAGATAATATAAAAAAAGAAAAAAAAACGTGTCTAAATAGTTTAGTTGGGCTGGCAGGAACTGGTCGCAGGTTTAATTCCCGTCCTGAATATTCACTTTTTTTCATATTAGACACGTCAACGTCAACAGCGACTTCACCTCGCCTGATGGTAAGCTAAAGGTAAAGTCTTTGGACTGGGGTTTTCCGAACTAAAATCTATAGCTTATCCTACTTCTAAGGGAATACAGAATGTAAATATTATAATTATGTTGTATGTTTGTGATGCACCTACCTTTCTTCTGGAAAGCTGTTATACAAATGATCAAATTGATCACAAATATGATCTTTTCTGAGGAGTACTCGCCCAAGGTTGCCCAGCAATGGGAGAGGTGGTACACACTTCACACCATGTCTGCTGAATCTTGAAAATATTTGGCGATTGTACAATACCAATGCTAGTATGAGTATTACGATCCAAATTAGGAATATCATAATCTGAAAAAGAGAACTATCATTTAGAAAATTTATTTAAGAGCGATGAAGTAATAAAATTATAGCTTATTCGTACTTCACCATTTCTAAAATAAACATTTCTTAAGTTGTCGATTCGCAAATGCCTAATTTATTCACGTGTGTATTACACGTGCCTAAGACACTCACAAATAATGTAGCTTTCTATTGGTAAAAAATATTTCAAAATCGGTTCAGTAGATCCAGATATTACATCTTGAGATATAATATTTTATCGCTCGTCAAACATTTTGTAAGAGACCGTTTACACTGTACTATAATATATATCGACGTCCCCGAGGAATAAACCGGTAATCGCAAAAATCAAATTTTACAGGAGGAAAAGATTAGTGTTTTTCGGTTCTAACTTTTCTATAAAGGATAATTATGACAACATTTTAATACGACGGGAAAGCTAATTTTTGCCCAAACAGATCATAGTTAGCCGTGTGACTATTGATTAAACACAGAATTAGATATTCACCAAAGTTCAAATTACCGAAAATGTTTTCTAACAGTTTTTAGGGTATTGATATATTACCACCATGAACTATCAATAATATTCCAGCAACATCTACTTACAGAATTATTCTTGTAATATAAAAATAATTTCTTAAAAATCATAGACATAACACTACTTTACTGAGTTCTCCAACGATGTATGTTTTCATAAGTAGATAAATGTAATGTTCAGTTACCGACTTATTACGGTAAACATTTTAATAACCTTATAATGGTAAAGTATAGTAACTGGCATATTATAGGTCTTTCTGGTAATCATATTTTAATGTAATCGCTGAAACAGATTATGTAAATAAATTTGCTATCGGTATCTCTAAGGAAAAATTAAAGAAAATTTATAAAATTCATCAGAATATTTTTTTTAATGGGTAAAAAGTCCTTAATGAGATCACAATTGTAATATAAAAAATATAAAGAAATAAAAACATCAAAAGCAGCACTTAATCAAGATTTTCATTGTATCATCATCAATATCTTGTTCACTATTTTCTACAGACACTAAAGCAACATAAAATGGGTGGTAATACTGTGGAATTGCACCACTGTTGCATAAAGATAGTACCTAAATGAATAGGCAATGCCTTGGTTATGGGAAGAGGTTGATGATACGCACATTCCAATACAATATCAGCCTCAACCAATGAAACTGTTTTAGGTTTTCGCCCGCGTCGTTTCGTTTGAAATGAACTCATAAAATCTAATTCAGATTAGAATAAAAAATAAAGAAAGAGAAATATTTAAAGAAAACCTTGTCTTGTTCAGATGATGCCAATTTAAAGGATTAACTATTTTTTTAATATCGAATCGCCCTCGTTTTGGCTATGCCCAGTTTTAAAAAACCTGTATAATATTATGGATGTATTTGAACATAACAGCCATCTGAATAGAGGTAGAATTTACTAATACCTCGTTCATGTTCGGACTTGAGGAATTGTAGCAAACAACTACCAATTTCGGTGCAGCCTCGCCTTGCAATTTGTTAATGCCACACATAATAACCTTTTTACGAAGTGCATCAAAAATGGTGCAGTTGTATACTGGGACTGGGTACTTTCGTTTATAGTAGAAAATACCCACAGAAGATTGCGGTCTAATTGAATATAGCAATAGTGCTGTCATTTATATCAGTGCGCAGGACAAGTTCCAGCAACAGGCCGCGCTATTTACACGAACCGTTTCGACCCACTTTTGACACCCGTGTAGCTCAGTCTCTATTGCAAGTACAGAGAAGAAATTGCAAGTACCTACGTAATCATATACTAGTACTAAAGCAGTAGGTATGCCAAATTTCAGTAGATCCTGAAATATGACCTTGTATTATATAGCTAATTTTGCCACTGACTGACTGACTCACTGATCGGTTAATCAAAACCTTTAGGCTACTTCCAATTGTCCTAGCGTTATGAAATAGGTACTCGATTCTGTGCTGGAGCTCATTTTTCGAGGTCTATTATTGTGCTTACGTCTGTTTTAAATTTTTCTATTGCTGTGTATCTATACCATTTTGTTCTTTAATTTGTAAAATATTTAGGAAAATTTTCTTACAAACCAAAACCTCCACATCTCTTAAAGAAAATAAATACCCATATAACAGTCTGTGTGCGATTATTTTTTCGGTCTAGTCATTCGGTTGATGTTTTCTTTTTAATATAATACATAGGTACTGTATACATATATATACACTATATTAAGCAATGTATAGCCATTGCTGTTCTCGATCAGCTAGTTTATAAAATTTATCTATTGCCTGTCTGAAGAGATAAATTTGCTACCACAGTTCAATTTACGATTACATACAGGTCTGGTCCTATAGACTTTTGGGGATACTTATTTTTATTATGACAGCCCTCGTAAGCCAGACCAAAGTTTACCCAAATGATTACTGTAACAGAGTATTACCGAAAATGTGTATCTCATAAATCACGAGAATAAACCTGTAATCGCTTTAACCAGTATTTAATAGAAAATATTTTGCAGTAATATTACTTTACCGAAATGTAGCCACACAAATGAATTTGTAATAATGTATTATGATATTCTTCTCGTACATAAAAATTAACACTTTTCCGAAGAATAAAGGTGTCATGAGGTAAATAGTTGGCTATTATCGCAGGAAAAATTTGAAAAAAATTACATAGGTGTATTCCGACCCATAGATACCGAAAATGCAATAACAGTAATAACCCAGTAATAGTACAATACAGGTTTATTCCTTGGGGGCGTCGATATTACACTAAATATATGACGAGCGATAAAATATTAGTATTTATTATATCCCATAGTCAAAAGCCGGCTTAAAACTTGACAAACTTTGCCTCTTTATAAGATTAACACAATTATAATTCATCGTCTGAGTAGCACAGGAATATGACACTTATTGCAATAACCAAAATTGCTAAAATTGTATGATAGCGCTCTATTAGTTACGCCTACAAACTATGAATAACGAAGTAAACAGTGGTTCCCATGCTAACATGAAGGACGTTTCCTAATGTTTATGTTATTATTTTGTAGAAATAAAAACACAACGTTACTAAAGGCAACATTTTCGTTCAAGATAAATTGATTTTATATAGGAGTGGTAAGATTAAGACAAATCCTAAAAAAAAAACCTAACTCAAAACTAAAAATGTATAGAATATCGTAGAGTATTGATTGATTCAAAAATACAAACAATACTTACTGCAAAAATAACTCAAACTTCATCAAATTTATAGCATCACAAAATAATATTAAAACAAAAAATACACTCTGTAATAAAACTGGTTGAACGTGCTTTTGTGCGCGAGCGCCGTCACAGACTAGACACAACGACAACAACGATAGATAAAAAAAAAACGGTCAAATGCGAGTCGAACTCGCCCACTAAGGATTCCGTATAAAAGTGCTATACAGCTTCTAGTTTTGACAGACAGATACTATAAATATTTTTGTTGATGTAGGTGACTGCATACTAAACTTACGGTTATCGGAATTAATTTTCTGCGAAATATCATGATTCCTACAGGTTATGATTCCCTAGCGATTTTCTAAATAAAATGCATCGACGGCAATATCTTTTGATTGAGATGACGTAGAAGACCATTGGTTGTGGAGGTCAGATGGCAGTCGCTCCACGGAAAATATCGAAGTTCAGTCGCATCATAGTTGGACTGGAAAGCCGACCCCAACTGAGTTGGGAAAAAGGTTCAGAGAATTTGCCTCAGCTTACCATCAGGCGAGGTGAAGTCATGTTGACGTGACCGACATAAAAAAAAAAAGAATGATGATGTGATGTAACTCATAGAGTTATTAAGTATACGAAAAACGAAATACGAAAAATTTGTACGAAATATTCAAGTTCAAGTTTTGACATGCTGACAAACAGACGGATAACGAAGTGATCCTATGGGTTTCGTTTTTTTCCTTTTGATACGGAACCTTAAAAACACAAACAATCGCGATAAAACATTTTTGTTGTTAACTAATCTTTTTACATAATAGATAATGTATGATAAGTTGTAGGAACAATTCTAATTTGTGTTTTAAAGGCATACATAAATCTATTTGCATAGATCGAACATGATATTATGTAATTAATATGTATTTACGGAAGTACGTATAATTTGTTTCGATGAGAAAAGAGTTCATAGCAATGGAACACCGGATTAATCATAGTTTCTTTTTCTTGACCATCACTTTCAGGCATTATTGTTACCGAAATATCGATTGTTTTTATCTGAAAAAGCTAAACTATCGATAGGCCTATCGATAGTATCGATAGCTCAGAATAAGGTAATATTATTGATTGAGTGCAATAATATCGATGCCTATCAATAGTTGAGTGATTTGTTGGCTATCGATAGACTATCGATTAACTATCGACAGTCGATTATCGATCGGCAACACTATCAGGTATATCTCTCAGATAAGTTTCTCCTTCTCCTCCAAATTGCTCAGAAATAATTATAGTACCTCTTAATTTAACTTCGTAATTTAACGACTTGAATCGCATAAAAAACTATGTATAGCTGTCAATCAAAACTCACGGTCAATACCTAAGTAATATGTTCATATTATATGTATAAAAATGATATCAACACTACATAATATCCGCAATCTGCCCATGCACTCGGCCGTACAATTAGGCGTTCTGCAGACGGTGGGGCAAGCCGGGCAGGGCCCGTAGACAAGTGTCAAAGGTCTAAATCGCTATGGAAACGAATAGATTAGATCACCCAATCACACTCCAGCTCGTGATTCTGCAACCGCGCGCGCATCGTACGCCGGCGACGAGCTTGGATGTGATTGGTCGACCTAATCGTTCGTTTTCTAAGCGATCGTTTGCGATTTAGACTTTTCCATTTGTCTACGGGAGCTGGAGTGTGATTGGCCGACCTAATCTATTCTATTCGATAGCGATTTAGACTTTTGCCACTTGGCTACGGGCCCAGGTTAATTTCACGGCGAACGATAGCGCAAAAGAAATCGGGCACCTGCGACGCGGTCTTTTTGCCCCACATGTGCATGTGCGTTGGTAGTATAGAATTCCTTTACTAATAAAAATAATTCGAAACGTCGACGTTATCCAATAACTCTAGTGATGAGGCAAAAGACCCTCATGGTGTGTTGAGACCCGCGGCAATTGTTTTAATTGGAGCTACTTGAAAATGACCTTGGCCATCGAATAAAACCCAGGCGGTTCATCTATGCGAGTCGTGGCCTCTCGACCTTGCTACTAAATTTACGTTTGTTTAGAATTACTGCCGATTGCCTCGTGTATCCAGTTGCACATGTTTTAATGCGCTTAACCTACTTAAATACAAGATCAATTGAGTTTTAATCCGACTTCTAAAAAGGGGGTTCAATTTTCTAAATGTTTGTTAACATGAACATGTGTGGACCAACTAAGCTACCTGGACCAGTTCTGGGTAATGTAGAGTGCACGGCATGTAACTTGGCAAGATTTTGGAGTAGTGTGGGCCCCACTGCTTCAAAACCTTGCAAAGTTATATGCCGTGCACTATACTTGTTTCTATGCGACGCATATTGCCACGAACAAGTATAGTGCACGGCATCTAACTTGGCAAGATTTTGGAGTAGTGGGGCCCACTCTACTTCAAAAACTTGCCAAGTTATATGCCGTGCACTATACTTGTTTCTATGCGACGCATATTGCCACGAACAAGTATAGTGCACGGCATGTATCTTGGTAAGATTTTGGAGTAGTGTGGGCCCCACTACTCTAAAACCTTGCCAAGTTATATGCCGTGCACTATACTTGTTTCTGTGACCCATATTGCTACGAACAAGTATAGTGCACGGCATCTAACTTGGCAAGATTTTGAAGTAGTGGGGCCCAAAATCTTACCAAGTTAGATGCCTTGCACTATACATCTCCTTATGCTCTGGATATGCCTGGTTGCTTATGGAACACCTGCAGCGGTTAACGACCGAAAACTAATGCCTGTGATTAGATATTAATGTTTTTTTTTAATATTCATTTTCATTCATTAGGTTTCAGCTCGCCTTATGGTAAGCTAGTAAGTATTATGTACAACTGCTCATCCTTATTATGTCGTAGATGGTGAACAATCTAAATATACGTATTTTAAACAGCATTAATTTTGAATCCTATTTCGTAATAGTCTTAAGTCAATAGAGATGAAAATAAAGTCCTATTTAGAATGATAATTGGAATCGTGACGAAATTAATTTTCGATGATATTGTTTTACCCTATTAAAGGGGTGGTTGTTCCAGGACAAATTTGATTTTGGTTTCATAGAAAATAAATTATTGTAATTTTGGTCAAAAAGTATGGACAAGGAATGTTACCATAAATACAAAAATCATAAATAATATTTATGAAACTAAATACTTGCATTTTGGTCCACTATTCACTCTTCCTCATTCTATCTCAATATTCTTTCATTTTATAATTTATGGCTGTGCTCTGCAGTATTGCCTGGGACATACCTTGCTTCGTACAATAGTTTATTAGTTATATAATACGGTATGGAATTTTATCCGATTTATAATTGACACACAATTACTGCTCTGCTTTCCTGGGTAGCTTACTCGTAGCGTGATGATATAAAGTCTTCCTCGATAAATAAACTTCCAACATAAAAACAATATATTTTGTTCACGAATTAGTAGTTCCTAAAATAATACACGTAGTATAAATTTGATGTTGCTTAAAATCCGAGTGCCTGTCATATTTATCATAGCACTTAAAATGTAGTTGCTCAGTTGTTTATACGATCTACAAAGTTCAGTATTTTTTGTATTAAGTAGGTACATAAATACTTAATAGGTACATAAATATTCTACGACATTCTACACAGCGCTCCCTAGACTAGTAAGCTTCCTTTAGCTAGCTTGTGTTATGGGTTCTAGAATGCTGATAAACATACTTATATACTTTCTTTTTTCTTGTAAATACATAATTATTATACATAGAAACACCCAGACCAATGCAAATAGACATATTCAAACACACGTTATGATGATAATTTTATTATTTTTGCATTGTTTTCTGTATCATACTTCATATTTTCATGCTCGATTTATTCAATATAAATAAATGCATATCAGTTCTATTGCTACACTGTCTGGATTGGCATTTTATTTATACATTTCCTGTTATAATTAATTTTTATATTAAATCATACAATTGCCTCTCCTATGGGGCTTAAAAATAAAGCATACATAAGTAACTAAGAAAAGTATTATAAAGAATATAACATGTATAATTTACATTTTTTAGTTCATTATAATAAAAAACTTACTTTACTTCAACAACAGGTCTCCCACCCTCAATAAGCCAAGCTGTCCCACTATCGGCTCTTTGGTAAATCTCTACTGCTGCATTAGCAGCCACATCAACTTTCTGAGACAGTTGCGTCTTTAGAAATTTACTGAACTCTTCATTTTGAGAGGAATCCCATATAACTGGTGGCTCTTCCAGCAAATTCACTTTAGTTGTGGTAAAACCAGGGCACATCGCCACTACTCTAACACCAGTTCTTTCATAGTTAGTAACATGTCCCAAAGATTTTGTGAATCCCATGACAGCGAATTTTGAAGCTGTGTACATGGGAAGATATGGGATAATTCGAAAACCGAATATCGTCAGCGTATTGATAATAGTACCTCCATTTCCACCTTTATCTGTTCTCATATGTTCCCAAAACTTCAAGCTAAACTCAAGAACAGCAGTCACATTGATATCAATAGTCGTTTTTGGATTGGTTTCTTCGAGTATTCCTGCATCATTGAAGAGAATATCAACCTGGTAAGAGCTGAATATTTTCTTTGAAACTTCTTCCACATCTTTAGTTATATCACATTCTATAAAACCTGCTTTGTTACTTCCATATTTTGTATTGAGTTTTTCTACAGCTTCTAATCCAGGTTTATCTTTGCCGTCTAAAAGTATAGCGGTTTTTGCTCCTTGCTGTAGAAATTTATCAGCAACTGCATATCCAAGGCCTTCAGCTCCCCTATTTATAACGACAACTTTGTTAGTAAGATCTCTAGACATGGTTAATGCTCAACAGTTTTGATACACCTAATTGGTTATACGCTAGGGGGCGCATATTTATAGCATTACAATCAGTCATCTGCGGGGATAAAGTTGTTTCATAAATACAACGAACATGATAATAATATGGATAATTATAATACGTCTGAAATTTTAAAATTATGAGCCAAGTTTTGAATCTTGAATCTTGAAGTAATTTGTGAATATTATTCGTCTTCAAAATTTGAAACACTTATTTTAGGTTAAGCTAGGTATTAGATTCATTAGCATTAAATAGATACACACATACGGTTTATAATTAGATACAAATTATAAAATATAACGTCTCCTGGCTGTATAAACATTGTGTTATTTTGTTAATAAATCCAAATAGATAACTGTATAGTTTATTGATCTACTTTGTAACTTCAACAATTGGTTTAGCGGCTTCAATGAGCCAAGCTGTCCCACTATCAGCTCTTTGATAAATCTCTACGGCTGCATCACCAACAGCATGCACACTCTGCGAATGTTGAGTTTTAAGAAATTTACAAAACTCCTTATCTTGAGTTGAATCCCATATCGTTGGTGGATTGGTCAGTTTGTTAACCTTAGTCAAAGTAAAACCATGACATATTGCTACTACCCGAACACCAGATCTTTCAAAATTTGTAATATGTCCTAAAGATTTTGTGAATCCCATGACAGCAAATTTCGAGCTCTGGTATATTGGAAGAAATTGATTAACTCGATATCCAAATATCGTCGGTGTAGTAATAATAGTACCTCCATGTCCACCTTTGTCTGTTCTCATGTGTTCCCAAAATTTCAAACTCCATTCTATAACAGCAGTCACATTCAAATCAATGGTCTTTTTTGGATTCATTTCATCGAGAACTCCTGCATCATTGTGAAGAACATCAACTTTGTAAGAACTGAATATTTTTTTTGTAACTTCTTCCACATCAGTTATTATGTTACATTCTATAAAAACTGCTTTGTTTTTTCCGTGTTTTGTATTGAGTTTGTTTACCGCCTCAACTCCAGGTCTTTCTTTGTTGTCCACTAGAATTGTAATTTTTGCCCCTGCTTCAAGAAATTTATCAGCAATTTCATATCCAATGCCTTCGGCTCCCCTGGTTATAACGACAACTTTATTAGTAAGATTTCTAGACATAGTTTATATTCGACGGTCTTGAATCACATAAGTAATTATATGCTAGGCAGACATTATTTATATATGTTTTTAATCAGTTGCCTCCTTGTATTGAACTATTTAGAGTAAATTATCTCAAATAGTATAATGATATGGATATGCGTAGTATCGGTATTACAATATTTAGAGAATATTAATCAAATACTCCTGTCCTCGTTCCTTATTGCTTTATAATAATAACACATTTTCCCTTAAAAATGATTTGGATTCTGGCATGACGCGTACTCAGCATTTTTAGGATCTACAGAGAATTTGAAATTAAAAATGCTGCATAAAATATTCTAATATTTATCTAAAAATTCTTTCTTAGGAAAAGTGAATTGCTTGTACGGAAAAATTAAATATTTGCATTGTTTTGAAAATGTATACTAACACTGAAATGCCTTGAAGATTTAAGGGACACAATCCTCTTTGAATTTGTAATATTGTTTTTGAACTTGTTGTGTTGATTGTTAATGAACTGTGTCTGTATATTGGCGATAGTTAAAACAAGACGTACCACGGGCTGTATTAAATGAAAAATTCCGAACAATTTTTTGTAATTCTTGTCGGTTTGTCTGTTTGCTCAAGATAGACGCAAAACTACTAAATAGTTTAACGCCTGTTTTACGCCACTTGAAATCGTTGTGGAATATTTTACAACAGTGGCATGTCCATACAAAAATGATCGATCGCTATACTACTATATGTTTTAAACAGTATTTATATACTTTTTATTGTGCGAGTAGAGTTTTAAAGATAACCCTGACCTTCATGCAGACACCAGATAACATAAAATAATCATTCCAACATTATATTTTTGAGGTGAATGAACTGATGACTGACCAATATAAATTTTATCTCTGTTGCATCTTTTTGCGAGGATGTCTTTTCACAGAAGGTGGGTGGATCAGAGTCAGTTATTGGTGAATTTGACGCCCCTGTTATTGCATACGTCTATATACCACAGTGACCGCTTCTCATCAGGTGAATGGCACAGTGGGGAGCGAGCGGGGGGCGAGCTGATTGTCTGCGCACCGACGGTTGGGTGACAGGACGGCCTCCTGTCACCCTACACCCCACCGTCAGCGAAGTGGCGCGATGCTCGCCCCACCCCCCCTTTCGGGGGGTCGAGGGGGCCATCTTAAAACCGTAGATGGCCCGGGGTCAGCTGGGGTGCGAGGGATATGCCCATTGGGTAACCTTACACCCCGGTTACTAAGGCCCGAGACGGCGTGCGGTTTCAGTCGGTTCGATCCCGACATAACCACCCCCGATGGCCGACGGGGGTGGTATCCATGGGGATTTCCGCACGATAAAAAAAAAAAAAAAAAAAGGTGAGCCATAATATTATATGCTTGTCTGCCACCGAAGTGGTATAAAAAATACGTCAACATAATAAATTTCGCATTACGATAAGCTACCCAAATATCTGGTTCATCGTAGTTAACAAGGTCTCAGCTAGCAGACTGATTTGCATGTAAACCGCTTACGCCACGACACGTGTCTGGATTTGAGGCGGGCCCACTGTACTAAAAATATTTTTAGATAAACAGACGGGGCTTTTCATGAACTTGATGTTGTTACATAATTATTACATAGTTTTGGATATCTGATTTTGACAATTTCTTTGAGGCCCAAGCAAACCTCATCTGCTGGTTTATCTTGCCTTTTGCAGGAGTGTCTGTTATCTGACCTCCCAGGATAAATGAAAACCTGCGCCTGGGCAAGTCATGTTGTAAAACTGATTCCAGTAAATTTTATTATCTTAATAATATTTTAATGGGAAAGTTTGTGAAGATGTTTGGTTGTTTGTTAATCAATCACTACGAACGGATGCAGCTGAAATTTGGTAAAGTCAAAGTCAAAATCTTTATTCGTCGAATATGGTACAAAATGGTGTTTAGGTATATAATGTTCAGATCTCATATTCTGCCTGTTCTGGCGTACAAATTTTACATTGATTAATTTCATTAGGTACCTACTTATCATGAAATGTCAACACATCATGCAATTGGTACAATTTACAAATTAAGATGTCAGTGTTTAATTAGATTGTATCATTTAAAAAATCGTCATTATACTCTGGACTAATACATAGGTTAATTTTTATCCCGGGAATAGTAACAGGAACCGGAGCAGAATTTCATGCAGGTAGAACCGGGGGTAATAGCTAGTAAAATATAAATTAAAACAAAATGATGCACCCTTAAAAATATAAGGGCGAAACTTCATTAAAACTCAAAGCACAACTTCAGAACATCTTACAGGAGAAAAAAAATATAATGACAACATTTCTAGACTATTACAAGTGTACACGATCGTTACTGTCAGTTTTAATTGCTACCGTATAGGTGGCATAGCGTTATCTGTACCGTCAACAAAACAACTTTAGTTTTTTAATCAACCATCAGGGCCTTTATTCTGTTTGACAAATCGTACCGTAACCATACGTTCGTATTAGCCAACACATTTAGGTTGGTTTAATTTTACACCGGTTCTTTCCTCTATGTTAACCTATTGAAATCGACTGACTTCTCACGTTTCGACTGTGATTAGAAATCAATGTCAAACAGAATAATACCCCTGATGCTTTTCGTCATTTAAAGCTAATCTCCATTTTTCTTTAGCTTCACAGTATTAAGTATAGATAACTTTTAACTACGACTTCCCATGAATCATTGATGCTGTTCGCGTAATTATTCATATGAACTTATTCCCGAGATAAAAAAATGCAGCTTCTATGTTACTCTGGATTATAACCTATCTCTTTGTCAAATTTCATCTAGATCCACCTATCCACCCAACCAAACCTTTGCATTTAATAGTAAGATTAATATTATTATAATATATATTTTTTGCTAACCGTTACAAATATTGTAAAAAAATAACTAAAAGTAATGAACTCCTCGATACCACTACAGTGCGATGTGAGCCGGTTTGCATTTCCGCATTGGTGAAAAAGAAAAACATCATAATGATAGTAAAAGTAAATATTTATGTATCGTGCATTGCAAAAGATAGTTAAATAGGATAGATAACTCTTAATTATACACCAAAAGTTTACAGGGAATACAATTAAGTAGTATGTAACAGTAGAATGTACAATGGGCGGCCTTATCGCTAAAAGCGATTTCTTCCAGGCAACCTTAGGATGGACAGTAATGTGACGGAAGCAATATTTTGGTGTAGTTAGTAAATAAAATGAAAATAAATAAAAATGAATAATACAATTGAAGTCAGATTCAGATTCAGGATATCATTGAAGGAAAGAAAAGAAGACCAAGAAGAACGTTTATGAAACAAATTGTCTGACTTGACTGTGCCTGGAAGGTCTTCTAATTGAAATTTAATAATACGAACATAAAATATACTGTCATAAAAATTCAAACATGTAAAACTGAAAACAGTGGACAAGAAACGAGTTTCAGAGTTCCCCGACATCAAAAGGTCATTAGTTGCAAGAAAATAAACGAACAAAGAAGTAGCACCGCTGTGAGATTAGCTGTAACAGCCGCTACATCTACATAATACGTTACTAAGTATGACACAGCGCTTTACGTGTACAACTTGAGATAAAAATGACCAGTGGTACAACTGAAGAGAACCGAGTAAAGAAAATCTATAGCTCCTGGACTCAGGCTATATGCCGGCCTATGTAGTGCTAGTCTAAGAGCTATAGATTTTCTCAGAAACACAGATAATGCTGCTAATTCTGTTGTTACATCTCTAAACTAATAAAATTCTCTAATTGCATCTGTTTATTTAATGATCAGATAAAAAAAGGACATTATTATGATTTTATTTAAGTTAAGACCTGTTAAATTAAGACAGCGCCTTGTTGGTGCGTAGTAAGTTAAGTCGCATGTTCGTAGAGATGTCGACTAAAATTGAAGGGTACCGTCGAGGCGCCGCGTCGACTTACTTTTTGAGAGGGTATTCACTAAAATAAATCATCTGTCCTTTTCTATCTGATAATGAAAGAAACAGATGCAAATTAAATAGAAAATTTTAGAGAATTTTAAGTTTAGAGATGTAACAACAGAATTAGCAGCAATGTAATTGCTAGCTTTTTCGTATGACTATTTGTCAATTATCAGGTAAGGGGGTAAAAATATAAATAAATTAGGAATATTGATTTTTGAAAAGTTCTCATTAAAATCGGGCTCGTCAGGAATCAAAGAATGATTTTGAAAAAAAAAACTTTTTATTAGATACTACTTAGGTACATCATTTTGATAGTGCCGCTAAGAAAGAGCAAAGGATACACTTAATTTCGATCCATATAAAATGTGCAAACTTGCAATATTGCCGTCTATCATTGAAATAATCTGAATCAATCACAAGATTTTTCCTAGCGTCTACAATATGGGGTTCTTCAAGAAAGCATTAGAAGGTTTTTACAGCATCGGCAGCGCGAGTGTGATCCACTGGTGTTGCACACGTCCGTAGGCTTGTAACGAATTCTCATCTATCAGGTGGGCCATGTGTTTGTCTGCCTCTTGAGTGGTATAATAATAGTAGTGTCTACTTCATTTTTTTTTTTATACCACTTAGGTGGCAGATAAGCACACGGCCCACCTGATGGAAAGCGGTCACCGTGGCCTAGGGACGCGTGCAACACCAGGGGCATCACACTCGCGCTGCCGATGCTGTAAAAACCTTCTAATGCTTTCTTGAAGAGCCCCATATTGTAGACGCTAGGAAAAATCTTGTGATTGTGTGACTTCATATATATTTATCTAAACTGTCGCCTAGAATTTCACGTCTAACTCATGAAATTATCCAAAACATTGTTAGGAATGCTTAGGTAATGTGTGCAGCCAATTCTACGCTCGCTACGCGCCGCTGACGTTATTGAATTTGCTACAAGCTTTGTGTGACGTCACCCATTCGCGCTACGTCATTATGTACTGTTGCTCTCGTTAAGGTAAGTACTTATTAGGTATCTTGGTATTAAAAATAAATTCAAATTTTGAAATATGGCTGTTTGTAACTCAATCACGCTTGAATAAAACTGAATGAATTAGGGTGACATTTTCGGATTGATTTGTACTCCAGATTAACACAATAATTTATGCTATAGCTACTAGCTAGCGGCTAGGAAGCTAACTAGGTTTTCAACATGTAGGTAAGTTGCGGCAATAGAATGAATTAAGATTCCGCGGGTAGCGTCACGGGTAATAATCAGTCATTCCTATTGCGACATTCTTGTCAAATTTTATTTTTTAACCGACTTCAAAAACGGAGGAGGTTCTCAATTCGTAAGCTATTTTTTTTGTATGTATGTTACGCGATAGCAGCGCCAATTTATGGATGAATATTGAATTTTTTTTTTTAAAGAGGCTAGTTCTGAGGCGGTCCCATATCCAGGGTATCAGTATCTGATGCTGGGATCTTGAGAAAATCATCAAATTTACGGCGAAAATTCTTTTTTGATGCCTTTGTACATAAACCTCATAAATAGGTGCTTTTCTATTTCTGTACACTAAAAGTGAATAATATTAGTTTGTGAAGTCGGTTTTTTAAACGTAGTTATAATTATTATTTATAATATTATAGTCTCTTGACATTGAAAATGAAAAGAGAGCAGTATTTCTACTCTCATAATAGATGAAGATGGGGACTTTAAATGTTGAGGCTTTAAAAAGCCATTAGTCACCTATTTACCTAAATTACGTGATTTTACGAAACAATTTGCTTATTTTTTTTTATTTGATGAAGTTGCGCCATCTACTTTGAACATGAAGCAACCATAGAAGGGACAATTATGGGTCAACAGTCACTTAGTTAGTTCATGACTGATTTGTTAGATGTCACTAAATCCAATTTAGTCTGTATACTGGTTGGGTTAGTTGGTATCTTGTAGGTATAATCCCATAAAGCGAAATTTTTGCAACTTCATAATTTATGTATGAATCGGTTCATAAATATTTTGGACTGGGGTAATTCTTACCATGGCTGCATGGTACGAAACACTGAAGGACTCTTTTCGACGTATTGATTCGAAATTCGAACCATGATCAAACAATAAAATTGTTTTATTTAAGGACTCGTTAGAATAAACGGAATCTTTGAATATCGAGGAGAAAATGGTTATTAAAAAACAAAAGAGTACATATAGGTAAAATTATTTTTTATATATAAGTAGGTAATTTTGTTATCTTAGGCAGGAATTACCTATAATATAGTCATTCTTTGCAGTATCACTTAGGCTGTTTTAGCCTAGTGTCAAATTAGTCTATGTTTTCACCTAAATATTGATTTTTAGTCTTGACCCTGACTGATGCGTAATTCATGGCAAACATAGCCAAGCCCCATCGTTCAGTCGCCCTTGACTGCTGGTGAGAATCATACTCATTTCACATAGTGTATCACTAACAGTGAATAAAAGTGATATTATTTTTATTGATTTCAATGACTGTCTCTAGTCTCTTGTTACGATACGCTTACAATTCGAATGTAATTTTGTGCTGTTAGTGCTGCTGTCTTTTTAAACGACTCCAAAAAAGGAGGAGGTTCTTAATTTCAACTGTTTTTTTTTTATGCTTGTTACCTCAGAACTTTCGACTTGAACCATTTCAATTTGGTGCGTTGAAGTCGTTTTTTTTTTTTTGGAAAGATTTTTACGGGCTTATTTGTAGGTATAAAATATTGAATTTTATGCAAACAACTGACATAATACAGTACAATAATGCAAGCAAATGAATCCTTTGTTAATTCACTCAGATACGTCTGGCGGCTGGTTAGTGGCACACGTTGTTAACAGCTTGTGTATATAGTACTGTTTAGTCGTATTTCGAAAGTGTTCCCTCACAAATTACTGTAGGAATAACTTGTAAAGGTAAGCTATAATATCAACCATAGTTATTGATACTTTGATCTCTGTACCTGTTGCTTGATACCAATAAAATAATTACCTATATTAATGCCTGTTTAACAAATTACACAAAGAATTAACCAATGTAACGTATTGAGAAGTTGCTGTCCACATATAATATATATTTGCTCTGGAATATAAGCTTTATACGCTGGATCTTTATAGATTAAATGGATCATACTGCTTTGTGTAAGCTATTGTAAAATATTGTATATAGAACTACAAGTACCAGGCTGAGGGGTATCACCCTCACACAGTGCAATCAATTTCACGAAGAACCAAGAGATTCGGTGCCTCTTTTATTTGCCGCACCATAAATTTGATTAAACTTGACCTGTTTGTTTAGGTCAAATCTAGTAATTGAAATTTGACCCCCTTTTGTCTGATTGATCTGATATTTGGCAGAAATCTTTAGTTCTGATGACAATACAATTTAAAACCGTATAACTGAACAAAAACATTTTCATAATTTATATTAGCTACCTACTCATCAAATACGTAAACAGTACCAAATCTACAATGGTACAAATTTATGTTTGACATGATGAAACACAAGGTCATAAGTTCAATTACTCTATTATAGAGGGGCCAAGGTTGGGCTAAAAATGTCACCTGTTTATTGTTTAAGCGTTTACTTGAATACTACCAATAATTGAATTTAGAATTTTCTTTACTTTATAGTTTGTTTGTTGAACGCTCCTTGAAATATCAAGGAGGTACTGGTATGAATTAGCAAAATATTTTTGTGTTGGATAGGTACTTACCCTATTTATTGAGAAAGGTTATAGATTAGTATATCATTACGCTACTGCTGAAGAGAATGGTCTAGTAATCATAATATATCAACTAATTTCTCATTATCATAATATAGAACTAATAAATTATGGGATGTGATACATAGGAGCTACAGAAGTGAAGTATGCTATGGAAGAAGCAGCAAGACACAGCCTGCTATGTAATATAAGTATGAAAGAAGAAGGAATAAAGAGACAAGAAAAAAAAATATTGTAAATATTATAGCACCTATATTAGGTCCTTTAATTATGATGATAGGTACCTAAAATTGTTTATCTAGCTATAAAATAATAAATCACCACATAATTCACAAAATCATCTATGGACTCTCAAAGTCTCGTCACGCAGGCCGATGTAACGAGATATCTTGCATTTTTATAGTCATTCCACTCCTTATTTTTGCGTTTGACAGCAGTTTTAGAATGTAACTGTTGCATTAATCCTACAAGTAAACTTGGAAATGCGTGACCAAGAAATTATATAAACTGGCGTATCATATGTATCTACCCTATTTATAACTCATTACCAAAATTAAAATGCTTTAATTGTTTCGGTTGATTTAAAATTTACGATTATTTGCTCACTCAATGAAAACGGCTACACTCTACCATGTCTAGTGTTGGGATCGAATGAAATCGCTGCAAATTACGAATCTAAAATAATCGTTCAAACTTACTTACATTTACGTCAACACAAAAGTTGTTGTAACAAAGCTTTGTTTTTATAGTGTATTATGGATTTATGTACTCGTCTTCGACGGCCTTTTGAAACGCAGCCGAAGAAGCTGTTTCTTCGGCGTCCATAAAACGTTTATCTCGGTATTTTCTTCCTTTTTCGGAAATAAATAAAAATCGCAAGGTGTGAGGTCAGGGCTATTATACGGCGGGTGACCCAGTAATTCCGCAAATTGTTTTTACCATGACAAAACAATGGAGCCTAAACTCGATAGGCTTATCTTATTGGCGTAAACCCATGACAGATGATCGGTATGAATGAGCCTATAAGTGTCGCCGAATAATTGATACATTCAGGAGGAGGAGGATGGACGTAAAAAGTACTGAACGGGGTTTGATGCGGTTTTTTTTATTAGAAAGGTCTTGGTTAGACTCAAAATCTTACGCATATTTGATCACAATCGGCTCATTAGAACATGCGATATAGTAAAAAAACGCGCAAATCGACGTCCACGCGGGCGGAGCCGCGGGCAATAGCTAGTACAGAATATAAATGATTTTTGACTTTGAAATTGTACACGAAAAAAGAATGTTTATTACAAAACATAAAATTTTGTAGGAAGATCTAATAATAGCCATTATTTAATATTATCATTATTATAAAATAAAAATATTTTTAACAGATTTTATTGCGAATTATTTTATTCAATTATACGTCTGGCACGCAAAAGAAGTATAAAAATTTGAATATCGAGCAGAAATAAAATAAATTGAAGTTTGAAATCGATTGCAACTTCTTCAGAGACTAAGTCGATTATTGTTTGAAATCGGTCAGGTTACGCATTTGGACATAACTATTTGACAGAAAATTGAAATGTCAAACGCAAAATAAAGGAGTGGATTGACTATAGTGATTCTAGGTACATCATCATCATATATCTGGTTTTTACCTAGAAGTCCGGAGTCCGCTTACTAGCAAGTGACTTCTATGTACAGTAAGCTGCAGAGAGAACGAACCCCCCTTGAAAATGACATGAAAGCATTAAAGTTTTTTGTAACTTTGTGTAGGTAATATGGCATGTTGGTCTAGTGATTATGACCGATATTTTGTAGAGACGGCAGATGGGGGGTCAAATCCTCGGACACAAAGTTTATTATACGGAAATTATTGTTACAGATCATGATAACTCTATTCATCTGCACTGTGGTACTAGTCGCGGTGATAGTGGCCTACCTTCGCCAGATATACTCCAGGTTCAGTAAATATGGTGTTAAATTCGAAAGACCACTGCCTATATTTGGTAACGCCAGCCGAATTTTACTGCGCCTGGATAGCCTAGCTGACAATATAATTCATGTGTACAATATGTTCCCGGATGAGAGGTAAGATAATAATACGGGTAAAATACGGAGGTAGGACATGACCGTGCCTGATGTACATCGAAAGGTGTGCATTAAAGTCATTATTTTTGAATTTAATCCTCATTTTCTTTAATATTTATGTATTATTTCCGTTTGTCTCCAGGTTTATTGGAAGGTTTGAATTCGGCAATGAACTTGTCATAATCCGTGATCTTGACTTAGTGAAACAGATTACCGTTAAAGATTTTGATTACTTCCTCGACCATCGCTCCATATTCAAAGAAAGTGATTCCTTCTTTGCCAGAAATCTTTTCTCTCTAAAAGGTAATTTAATTATTATTATCGTAACCACGAAACACAAAAATTAAGAACGTAACATTAATAGTGGCACAAACATTATGTACGCAATACCTTTGTTGCCCGTAGTTCTACTGGCAATTTTTACTCTCGATAGTTCTACTAATTCAGCAATGGATACGTATTCATTATATACATAATTCTACGTATAACCGGTGTTTTCTTTTCCATGGTTTTATCAGTAGCATTCTTGACAATTGGTTAGAAATAAAAATTGATAATTTTGGGTAGCAAAATAAAAGTGTCTATTCTAGTATAATTTAGATCTGTGTACGATATCATAATGCCTTGATCGCCTGTTCATTTCATCGTAGAAAGTAGTGACAAATGACAAAAAAATTGTATGCTTAACACAGGTCAAGAATGGAAGGACATGCGATGCACGTTAAGCCCCGCCTTCACTAGTTCCAAAATTCGTGCGATGGTGCCGTTCATGGTGGAAGTTGGTGACCAGATGATTTCAATGCTAAAGAAACGGATGAACGAGTCTAAAAGTAAGTTTTTTTTTGTGAAAATCTACTCACACTACTTTATAAACCAATCGTAATGAACGTTTGCTAATAAATAAGCACATTTTCGTAAATTCGTTTATTACTTCGATGGAGAAGTCTGCTAATAAAGAAATTAACTTAAGCAAGCAAGAAATTAACCAGAAATAAACCATTTCTTTTACGGTTCATTTTGGTGCCATGAATACTCCAGTTTCTACCATATAGGTCACGAGAGATGGTATGATAGAAACTGGATAGAAAAGAAAAACTTTGCTTTAATGAACATGATGAAAAGTCAATCAAATATTTTCTATTTTCTCTTTGCAGTGGGTTATATCAATGTAGACTGCAGAGATCTGACGACCCGCTACGCTAACGACGTCATAGCCTCCTGCGCCTTTGGTCTAAAGGTCAACTCTCACTTGGATCCAGATAATGAATTCTATGCACGGGGCAAGGAATCGTCAACATTTGGTTTCAAACAAATGATAATGATCTTTACGATGCTTAATTTACCTACAATAGCTAAGGTTAGAATTATTTAATGTCTTTCATTTCAATAATTATCTATTTCTAGTTAAAAAGTAAAACACACTTTTAGTCAATGGTTTAAGTAACCAGTCGGTTATATTGATTGATCAAGCATTAATGTGACCATCCAAATCATTCAGTTAAATATAAACTTATGACCATAGCAAGGTGAAAACTGCAATTTTAATAAAAAAAAGTGTGGGGTGCTTACAACAATCATGATAAAGCACGCTACGCCTTTTTATTCACTCTTTTTAAATTAGTGTTCAAAATTGGACGTTATTTTAAATTATGACACGCAAGTACCTATGAGTATTATAAGTTTACTTTAGGATGAGATGAATGGTTGGATGGATGGATCAACAAAGGATAATACAAATAAATGAGGTTACAAATGTTTTCTACCACTTCTAGCTTTTGAAATGGGACTTCCCGCCAGAGCAATCTAAGAAGTTCTTCAGTACTTTGGTGATGGAAACGATGAAAGAGCGCGATTTAAAAAATATACTCAGACCTGATATGATACACTTGCTGATGGAAGCCAAAAAAGGTAAAATTGATTGGTCTTATATTGATCATCTACGGACCCAGTGTCAAAATTATTTAATTGATTTCTGTTATCCAAAAGTTATCGCATGTATTTTAAAATGATGTGTATTGTATTCTGAATTTACAGAACTCCTTTTACTAATATTTTCAGGGAGGTTGACTCATGAACCTGTCATAAAAGGTGAAACGGGTGCTGGTTTTGCAACGGTAGAGGAATCTTCTGTCGGTATAAGGGAAGTAAAGAGAGGTAATTATTTGATCCAGTACCTAATGGTAAAACTTGATGAATAAGTAGTCATAAGAGTAAACAATTTGAAAGGCATAAATTATTAAAAGAATCACTGAAAATTTTTGTCGCACGGTAAAAAACTGGAATGCTCTTCCTGGACCTGCACACTGTTCTTTACAATGCCGCGTTCTTACCGCCTATGTCTGTCTATGTCATCTGTTAAGGCCAACAACCATTTTAAGATTATCAGGACCAACAAGAGATCTTCTGGTTTGGTCTGAGCTTGGGTGAAGTTATTTGACGAAGTGGATAAAATATAATTACAACTTTTAATCATGGCTTGCCATTTGGTTTGCAGTTTGGAGTGACAGAGATTTAACTGCTCAAGCTATGCTATTCTTTGTTGCTGGCTTCGAGACGGTTTCTGCTGGCATGTGTTTATTGCTTTACGAATTAGCTGTGAATCCTGACATTCAAGATAGACTAGCCAAAGAAATCAGAGAGCATGACGCTAAGAACAACGGCAAATTTGACTTCAATTCTATACAGAATATGACCTACCTTGACATGGTTATATCAGGTAATAAGAATAACTAGTGTAGCTATACTCGTCATGAATTTCTATCCCATCACATTTGCCAGCTAAATTCCTTAAATCGACTACTAAGAACACCAGAGCTTTGCCAACTTTAGCTGCAAGCTGGTAAATTTTTTGATGAAAGTTCGGGGCTCTAGTAAAGGTTTTCTTCTCGGGATTAAGAGTGAGATAGCAGTCGCTCCCACAAAAGTTTATAAGCTGTACCAAAAAGAGAAGCGGTGGACCCCAGGCTCCTAGGTAAACATCTAGGATTCAACACGCTAAAATGGAGATGATAATGCCTTGTGTTAACCATAAACACAACAGATTCTTGGAAATCTATTTTCGAAAGTTGTTTTATTCTAAGTAACGTTTCACTTCAATTTTGTATTTTTAGAACAACTGAGACTTTGGCCTACAGGCATCTCCTTGGACAGGGAGTGCATCAAAGACTACAACTTGGGAAAGTCAAACAAGGATGCAAAAGAAGATTTCATTGTAAGTTATTTTCATTTTGATCATAAATCCCTCTAAACAATTAGTTGCTTACAGATTAAAGAGTCGACCTTTCGATTAAGTGGTCTCAGTTTTATCCTGGCCCTTCACTGATCTATATTATCTATAGCACTAATACAGATCAGTGTGGCCCTTACGCAATTCAACTTAGTTAAAAGGGTGAACAGAAATGCTAGTAATACCTATACTTGGGACCTCTCCGTAAGTAGCGGCATTGCCGTGGAACCAATTATACTACACCACGATGAGAACATCGAAACGAAAAAAGAAGAAGATTTTAAATCCACTGTAATTCCATTGGAAATCTGCATTTATGTAGATGTAATACTAATCACAACATTCTATACTAATTAAAAAATAATTTTGCTCTTATGGCCTCTGTTACAGGTACGTAAAGGAACAGGTATTGGGATTCCAGTAATTGCCTTCCACCGCGATCCTAAATACTTTCCAGATCCCATGAAGTTTGACCCTGAGCGTTTTTCTGAGGCAAATAAGCACAAGCTGCATCCATTCGCTTATATGCCTTTTGGGGTGGGACCAAGAAATTGTATAGGTTAGTTGAGAAATTAATTTAATGAATACACCTTGATCTATTTCATATTCTTGCACAATAAGTACCTATAATAATATTATTCATAGTTTGTTTGCCGTTACAAGAATTTTTGTATTGTACTTATTTTCTATGCAAATTTTTTGCACCATATTTCCTTACCTTGATGGTGCAATACCCAGTTTAAATCTCTTGATCGGGCAAAGTATCCTTAGCATTTTTGTAAGAAATTCCTTTCGACACCAAGGGCCTGATTTAGTTTCCTAGTTATTTTACTATTCACAGTTAATGCTCATATTGAATTGGCAGGTTCACGCTTTGCCCTCTGCGAGATGAAAGTAATGACGTATCAAATTCTGCTGCACATGGAGATATCGCCATCGGAGACCACGTGCATACCAGTGAAGCTTTCCACCGAGTCGTTTAATATCAGATTACAAGGCGGCAGCATTTTTAGATTTAGGCTAAGGGAGTAGAAGATACGAAATATTATGGAGTAAAAATGTATGTGTAATTCAAAATCTTCTTCTTCGTCTCGATGGCAATGTTTTAAGAGCATTAGATGTGCCCAACCCAAAACTTGGCGACATTGGTCGCTCATTTGTTCCGTTTAGATATCTGCAGGTGTTGGGGCAAAGTGAGCACGCCACAGAGCGTCTACCATGAGTTTAGCATATTTTAAGCATACTATAATGTTTCTATAACTGTGATAGTCAACTACAGCCTGCTCTACCATATATTTTTTAGAACTAGAAACGAAACAACTGCCGTGTATTAAACTGAATAAAACCGTATGATAAGTGGTAGTTTACTACAATTTGCTACCATAGGTCCACAAATTTGACATTTAATAACGAGATAAACAACAGAATACTCTAAGTGCTCGTATTGCTCTTGCTACGTCTCACTCGCACTCGCTAGGTTCTCTCGCTCGCTCTTTTTACGTATAGTTTACGAAGAGTTTACGCCATAAACTTTAGACTCAAATGTAATATGGCGTCTTTAAGTTCTCTTAAAACAGCTGTTGTGCGAATGCAATTTATAAGCTCTAAGCCGGCTTAAGACTATGGGATTTATTAAACTAAACATTTTATCGCTTCTCATACATTTAGTGTGTGAACGGTCTCGTACAAAATGTATGACGAGCGATAGAATATTATAATAATATCCTCTAGATGTAACCTAGTCAAAGGCCGGCTTTCACATAAATTACTTTGCTATTTATTTGCTTTATGTTCTGTTTCAATGTGATTGGTGATTAGTGACTAGTGACGATGTGAATCCTGTCAATTCTTATCTAATTTATAATATAATCGATAGTAGGTACAATGGGAGCCGCCCATACAAGATTTTATTTGAGAGTGAAATGATGTGTCTATAAATAAAAAAATACAATTTGATACAGCGTGATCACCTGTTTTAGTACGTATATACTAGAATTTCAACCTGAGAATGCCGAGAATAATAGATATTCGGGCTAGAACATTTTGTAGCTAACCTACAAAATGTTCTAGCCCATGTATAGTATGTGTCAATTTCTTTGATGAATGGAATGGTGTAGCTACATAATCTTTTATATAAGTACTAGCTTTTGCCCGCATTGAAGTCGAACGACTCTCCACTTCACTCGCCACTCCAAAAATATAGGATAAAAAGTATCCTATGTCAGTCTCCTGGTTCTCAGCTACCTCTCTACCAATTTTCAGACAAATCGGTTCAGCCGTTCTTGAGTTATAAATAGTGTAACTAACACTTTCTTTTCTATATATAGAAATAGATATGTACGTAGTTATATACACATTATTCATCTATATAATTATTCCCGGTTTATACACCCACATTTCGCTACATAATATAAGTATATAATATCCAATAAGTATATTATATGCTTATATCTGTCGGTAAATCAGTTTTTCTTACTTGCCTATTTTGACATCTGTAATGAATTGTAAATTCTAAACTAGTAAACACATCTAACATCAACCGGTAACGGCCATCCCCCGCGCTACCCGCCGTCACGTCTAGTGTTTAGGTTTCAGAGAGAGAGGCATCGAACAATATTCTTAGGTATCATTGTAGTCTAGGACCTAATAAAAGCATTATATATTTTAGGGTGCAAAAATAAACAAAACAAGATTATTTTATAGGAAATTTATTCATCGTCTTCTCTGACAATAATTGCATCTAGGAATTCTGTCGATTTTGTTGACAACTGGCCCATCCCAAGTACCAGACAAGTGTCATCCATCACAATACATGACCATGATATAATATGGGTCATACGGGCGTACCTCTCTTTGTGTGTGTAACCAACATAGGTGGCACACACAATCAGATGCTGCTATCTGGAAATAAAGAATACTATTTTAATTTCATCAACCCCAAGTATTACAATGATGCCTGCATTTTCCCAACATATATACCTATTTACATTTAAATGCATAACACAGAATGGCTTCTCCATGTACTAAATTATTTTTAAAGATTTTCATGGGATGTCACCATATGCATCTTCTTGTCTTTATTTCACAAGAATAATTCTTATTGTTCGGTAATGTATGTACCAAGATGGGGTTATTAACATGAATAATGGCTTAATGGTATTTCATCCAAGTGCTTCCATGCTTAAGAAGGCATGTAAAAGGCAGTCCTGGCTGTCAACAGTCCTTTAGTCAAGATTAAAGCCAATGTAGGTGATCTGTACCACTGTTAATGTTTGGTCAACGACTGCGACTCAGGCTTGGACATCGGCTGGTTGACAATCCCAACATAGAATAAAAACCAAGCCACATTAAGTATATTTCAAAGAGGACCTCGGACTCTAGCACTATTAGCAGAGGACATAACCGAGACAAAAATGCTAAGATGATGACGATGAATTACCATAATATATTGTTCTTAAAAAATAATATAACCAACCTGTCTTGGTGCTCTTCTGCTTTCATAATATGAATCATAGACTGCTGCAGTTCAGATGGATTGTCCCTCAATATTTTATCACTTTGACGTCGTAACAACCACATAAAAGACACACAGTGGTGTGGCCATGGTGTCTAGGTCCGGCTTGCGGTTCACCACTGTGAGAAGCTGCAAATTAACATTCACTCTGAACATAGCAAGATATGCTTCATATACCTACATAATCTTCATCAGTAATCTGAAAAGCAAAGAATTGTAATGTGAAAACACAGTTCTAAAGGTTTGTATTAATCAAGCAATTTAGTTTAGGTTTACACACATAGAATCATTATACTCGTAACTCATACGAATGTCTTTGAGATCACTCAACTAGTTTCTAATGTAAATGTTATCATTGAAATGAAACCACTTCTACGGATTAAATATTTGTTATTATATACAATTATAACCGATGTTTTGGCTGATTGTCAACAACCATGATCGCGGTTGTTTTCGTCTCAATGAGTAACATTCGTGTAAACTTACGATAGTACGATTCTATAATAAAACCCAATAGGTACTTACGATTAGGGAATACATCCAGCTACAAATTAAATTCGTAACTCATGTATCAAGAGTGTACCTTCCAGGGCTAGATCTCAGCGCAGGTGTATTGACACATATATTGCAATATTGATTGATACATAGAATACGGATTGGTCCACCTCCCATTTTAGCAAACAATAAGTTTCTTTCAGAACAACGAGATCCACAGAATAGGGCAAGATCGGAATCCAATATACAAACAGCACAGTCACTCAGGTAACTATCAGAGGCCTTGGGTTCTCAAGAAACTTAAAAAAAACATTAATGGTGATTGAAAACACTCCCATACCAAAACACAACAACGCAAATGTCATTTGTGTCATGTCTTGTCTATTTTGATTAGAGAGTTGTCAACTCGTCAATGTTGCCATAGTAAGAAATATTTTATTTACTTTGGACATGGGGCTTTTAATCATGTTCACTTGCTAGTATGTTTTTTATTTACTTGCTTAATATTATGCTCTTAAAAATATATCTTTAACTAACAACTTAATTGATTCAGTTTTTACAACTATAAATCTAAAAATAATTACAAAAGCACGATACTTTACCGCACAGTAGTAAATAAGACCATTGTTTTTCTAGGCATTCTTTAACATACGTGAGACGCTGCTGCCTGCGGCGAATCCTGTCGGGAAGGGAGTGGCCCTCTAGAGGGCTGCTCCGAGACTCTCCACGTGTCCTTCTGAATAGTAGAGGGCACAGTGGAGAGCGAGCGGGTTGTCCACGCGCCGACGGTTGGGTGACAGGACGGCCACCTGTCACTCCACCGTCGGCGAAGTTGCGCGATGCTAGGGCTAGGGCACCTCCCCTTTCGCGGGGTCAAGGGGGCCATCTTTAAACCGTCGATGGCCCAGGGTCAGCTAGGGTTCGAGGGATCTACCTGTTAGGTAACCTTATACCTCGGTAATTAAGAACCGAGATGGCGTGCGGTTTTAGTCGGTTCAATCCCGACTCACGATGGTCACCGGGGGTGATATCCATGGGGATTTCCGCACGATAAAAAAGGAGTACTATATTTTTAGAAGTGAAAACAATAAATACTATTTTTTTTAAAAAACAGTGGCAACCCTAAGTGTGATCGATACCGAAGCCTAAAAATGTAGTTTTTAAAATTTTTATCTGTTTGTCTGGATGTATGGATGGCCGGAATAAACTCCATGCACGAATATTATTAAGCATACCAAAAGTTAAACTATTATACCTTGTCTAATTTAGGATGATAATTTTGACAGTTCACGTCTATGAAGTATCATATTTTTATCAACGAGATGATACCTCAAAAATTATCGTAGCACATAGACAGGTACCGCCCATTTGCCGTAGTGAAGCGACTTGCAAGAAATCAGCACAATTGACTGTAGACAAATGAATCGAATGAATCGAAATTAAATTAATTTATTAAAATGATTAAGTACTTATCTACTACATTTTTTTATAATATAATTAACTAAGTTTAATACAAAACATAAGTACTATACTATAAAACTTCTCTTTGGTCATCCTGAAGTAATTTACCCTAAATAATAAAAAAATAAATGCTTTTGTATTTTTGTAAGTATCGATTCCATATTCTATGGGAACGATAATCGAAAATCGAATGATTCATTTTCGATTATACTATATGGGGTACCCTACTTGGAGCTGTCAAAATTATCATCCTAAATTAGACAAGGTATAAGTACATATGAGTATAATATGGTACCTACCTATCTAACAAACTTAGGCCGGGCGTATACATCCATACATCCAACTGTTGCATCGACTAAACTATTTCGTCGAGTTGTGTATTATTCATGATTTCTACTCAACTAGATAGTTTAGTTGATGGAATTGCGCATACAATCGATTTGTATCTCCTCAAATCGATCAGTCTTTATTCAGAAATTTTAATATAGATAAAAAAAAGATACTGTATACATCCTGTACTCAGTGATAGATTACCTAGTGGAATATTTCATACGTTACATTCTAAGCTATAAGAGCACTCAGATAATTAAATAATTTCATTCATTGGTCCTTTTATAAAACGCCAAGATACAAGATAGAGATACCAAAAAATCGGTAGAAATTGGCCAAAAATCGGTAATTCGGTATAAATGCACGTCAAGTCCGGGAGATCTATCCAGGTTTTGCCATGCTACTGGCAGTCGGTGACTCCGACCCCGACTCGGGCTTAGTCACGGATCGACTGTTTAGTCGATGGTCAATACAAAGCAATACGAATTGAGCGCTTGATCGATAGTTTTGTCCAACTAAATCCAAACATAACTACATCCAAACTAAAACCAAATCCAACTAATCGATAGTTGTTAAATCAAAAGTCAGTCGATGAAGCTTTTTGACTTTTTGTCGAACAACTATCGAGTTGACAGTATGCGCCTTTCATTATAATATATCTTTTAAACATATTATGATACACGATGATACACAAAGACTTGTTCAACTAAAAGTTGTACCTATGTATGCGTTAGCCCTTTTTTGTTCTTCGCTTGAGAGTCTTTGAACTAGTGCGTTTAGTGAACATATTTAAAAAATATTAGTTTGGATCACTTCACTGTTGAATTTATGTCATATTCTTAAGAAATTGTAGTAAATTTTATCACAAATTTGAATGAAATTTATTTCTATACCGTTTTAAATTTATTATGTTGTAAAAATAAATAATAGCTTACCTTTTGATTCATAACTCAATGGAAGATCAAAACGTATTCGAAGGCAAACACAAACTTAGCGAAATAATGTAAGATATTATATTAAAGTCATACAAATATAACTCGTAAGTACACGGAATAAAGTCTTCTTTGGCTTAGCAATTCAGCATAGTACTTCGTTTTGTTGTTACGACCTTAGTATCGTGAATTCGATTAGTATACGAGAGTTATAAAGTAGCCTCTATGGTAGAGACAACATTAATCCATTAGCTTAGTCGCTTAATGACGTTACGGCCTTCGAATCTGCGAAACGAATCATGTTTCGTCAAGACATAGTAGGCTTGCAGTACTGTAGATGACGATCGTTTGCTGAGGCACTCCAGTCACAGCCACCGTCCTATGCATCCAGATAGCCCCATTAAATTTGGTACGCCGACCTGGGACCGTAGTCTATTTAATTAATCATGAGTGAAGTTCGTGTAACAGCACAAGTAAAAAAGACTCACTGTTTTCCTCTTCAAGAAATTTGACATTTCTTGAAGATTTTTAGCCTCTGTTAGCATTTACTAGTCTATTATTTTAATAGCCTACAAAAAGCAGTAGGCGTGAAAGTATTTATTCTTATATTGAAAAATTAATTGTATGTCGATTGAGTTTGTTAGAAACATAATAAAATACTATATAAATTAAACTATTTCGAGTTATTTATTTGATGTTATTTTATTAATTACACTGATTCCGACACTTAAGTTACTTTTCAGCAATTATGGACCCAGGGAGGAATTTAAACTAACTGCGACAAGTCCTGGATATTTGCAACCAAAAACGAATGTAACTTTTTGTTCTAATTTTATCAAAAAAAAAGTTGTTTGTGACCTGAAATTCTAAATGGTGATGACAAAATTCATAGTCAAATAACCCAACACACAATAAATTGATATCACCTAGAGTTAAGTACACAGAACAAAGAAAAATCCTTGTTAAGTAGTAAACTTTTAACGAACTTTGTTGAAAGCACTTTACCGTATCTTGTATGCTTATAATGTAAAACATAGCGATGATGTGAATAAATTTACATTTAGGCAACGTCAGTGGTTTAATAATTAAGATGTCGGCTTTACGATCGAGAAATTCTAAGCTCGAATCCTGGCCATTAGGTACATGGCCATGTGAACACACCACACTCCTAACACAGGTATTTCGCTTAACTAGAGGGGTTGACGGGAACACTAAACACTTCAGTTATTAATTATTTAAAAATGATATTCACTTATGGATAGGTTCAAGGTTCAGCGGTCAGTTTGAAACTTAAATGAATTCACTGATTAGATTTTAAACATAATATATTTCATAAAATTACGCAAGATAAACATGTTATTACACCACAATGTGTACATTATTATATGGTGTAATAACATGAAAGCAAATCTTGTGTAGTAACAGGAAGGTCAGATCTTGCACTGACTTTTCCTTGTATCATTATCTAGGTCAGTCAGTCTTGATTCTGATAGAAGCAAACCACTATCATACCACTGACACTTCAAGAAAATACCATAATATTGGACTTTACTATTATCAGGTTAAAGTTTAAAATTAAATGCCATGTTGAAGAGTAAATAAGAGAGCACGTTAAGCCATCGGTCCCGGTTGCCATACAAACATCTATGGCAGTCGTTGGAGTTGGAGCCCTAAAAAGTTCAACAACAACGGTCTAGCTGCAATGATTCGATATCGCCTAATGTCACCATTGGGTTGTGAAGGTCAGATGCTGCCAACTGACCTTCACAACCTCGATATTTTTCACTTCACGGAAAATATCGAGGTTCAGCCAAATCCGCAGTTAAGACTGGTAAAGCGGACCCCAGACTCCGAGGTGAAAGCTTTGGATACGACTGGGATTGACGCTAGGTTGAAGGTTGAAGAGTAAATAAAAAAGTGTAATCGACTCTTTGCATTTAATTGTAGACTTTAACAGCATAGGGGTAAAGTCGACATTTAAATGGCATTTTTTAGAGTGTCAATGGCATGACAGTACCTTGCTTTAACAGAATCGAAGCCCAGGTATGTAGTAAGTTGTTGCACATAATTATCATTGCCTGACCTGAAATCGAACCCAACCTCCATCTTTAATACCCATGACGACTCCATTGACCAGTTTCAGCGGGATCTTGGTTTTCTCACCAGGAGTTACCTTTATATTACGGAGAAGAATGTATAACATCACTTTGACTTCACAGAGAGCGAATCGCGAACCTGTGAATCAAAGAATTAACCTTTTTTTTTTGTACCACTTAAGTGGCAGACAAGCACACGGCCCACCTGATGGGAAGTGGTCACCGTGGCCTATGGACGTGTGTAACACCAGGGGCGGGGCTGGGGAAGGGGGGGGAGGGGGGCTTGAGAGAGTTTTTGGGTTTATCTCCAAGTACTTCATTGAAGACAAGCACACGGCCCACCTGATGGGAAGCGGTCCCCGTGGCCTATGGCCGAATGCAACATCAGGGGCACTTCACGCGGGCAAAGCTCCCACGGTTTCAACAATTTACTTGACACTAATAAAATCAAAAAATAGGAAAAATCATACTAACCTATACAATTCCTGGGACCAGCTCCAAAAGGCATGTAAGAAAATGGTTTGATGTTGTGACTGTTTTCATCGGAGAAACGCTCAGGGTCGAACTTGTAAGGATCAGGGAACAGTTGAGGGTCATGATGAAATATCCATATTGGTAGTTCAATTATATCACCTGTGCGGATCTGTAGTATTAAAAAATGCATGTCATTAATAAAATATGAAGCATAATATATTTATGAAGGTAGGACACGACTGTATCTCCTGTCCGATCTGAGAAGTCCGACTGGGGTAGTACCTCCGCCCTATAGAACACCGCGGCCATAATAACCATCGTGTTGTGTTTCCGATGGTAAGTAGGGTAGCTAGAGCTCACTGGAGGCATTCTGTGTTGTCAGTAGGGAGACCAAAGTCGCCTGCGTTTTCAGCATAGAAACTATCTTAACCTCCCCTCCAAGTCCTATTCCTTCCAGGGTCGTTAGTGTGAATATGACGCCTCTGGCATTGTACCATCCATAGGCAACGTTAACCGCTTCCCATCAGGTGGGCCATGTGCTTCTCTACCACCTAAGTTGTGTAAAAAAAATTACAAAAATAATGCCACAGATAAAAAATAGTAAATCTTGTTTTCAAGTACTATTTTTTAGAACAGAAAACTATACAACATAACTGGTTGTGCTATAGGGAATATGTGATCGGTATTCCCGACCGCAGAACCTGTTTTACATGCTAGTATAAATATTTATGCTCACAATCACGTCTTGAGTAGAAGATTTGTTCACTCTGCCAACATTGTAGTCCTTTACGCATATTCTGTCCATGGCAGCGATAGAAGGATATAGACGTAGACCCTCTGAAAATATTGTAGATAGAAATAAAGTTAGTCAAGTCTCATGTTTAGGATAGCCCACTATGTATATATAGTTTATAGTCTGAAATAATGCATAGGCTACTTGAAACTCCTGGAGTAAATTTCTATGGTTTGTGGGAACGGTAGCAGTTAACTGAGCCACGAGCTGATAGTCACATTAAAAATATAGCAGATCAAGGTCTCGATTCTGCTTAACGTAAAACACTGTCATGCCACTAACACTCTAAAAATTTGTTTAATTGTAGACTTTACCGTTATATAGTTAAAGTCTAAAATCAAATCAAAAGAATTTATTAAACTTTTTCATTCGCTCTACAAAATGTCATTAAATTTTAGATTTAAACTGATAACAGTAAAGTTCAAAATTAAATGATATTTTTTTAAGATTTAGTGGCATGACAGTGGCTTGTTTTGAAAGAATCGAGCGTACTCGTACTCACCTGATACAACCATGTCCAAATATTTCATCCTTTGTATCGAATTAAAATCAAACTGTCCATTGTTCTTCTGATCATTTTCATTAATTTCCTGCACCAGTCTATCTTGTACTTCAGGGTTTGCAGCCAGTTCGTGTATTATAAACGACATAGCTGTTGAGATAGTATCAAAACCAGCAGCGAGAAACAGAATTGCTTGTGCTACTAAGTCTGTATCTGTCCATTCTGTGAAAATAAGGTCAGAAATCGTAGATGTAAGAATCTCTTTTTTGCTGAACATTACCAACAGTGATAACTAATGATCTGCCAAACAAGGAGAGGCTTTGACGCAAGTTGGGAGATTAACTGTCGCATCCGTAATAGCTATTACACCAAATAAAGAGATTAAAAGGCCTAGAAAAGTGAACCCCAGTCGCAAGTTTGTAGCACATGGGAAGGTAATTTCTATTCTTTCTAAACTATGCTTTGTGTCTAAAGAGCGCTGTGTAGAATCTCATTTATTGGAACAACGCTAGACATGTAATGAAGGGATTCAACAGATAAAATGTTTTTCAACAATTTCAATTGAATTCGACTGAACCACGTGTTTTATTATTTTGCATGTATTTGCATCATTCCGATACACATTATTGCTTGTATACCTTGTGTATTGTAGGTACGTTTTTTAAATAAATTTACCTTTGTCATGTACCTTTCTACCAATGCCCGATTCTTCAACTGTAGCAAAACCAGCACTACTGTCACTTGTAGTTTCCTTTTCTTGAATTAGTTTACCTGTAATATTTTTCTAATTTTTTTAAAATGTTTAACCAATATTTATTGGAAAATCTTGGTTCGTCAAGCAAGGTATTGTAAAATTTTTAGTTTTATCTATGTAATTCGATTTATGATAAGCTAATGTTTCAAATCTATCTAGGTAGATATACTGTCATAAAATTGTAAAGTGGTTGTGTCTGTACATTGGAGATATTTGAAAAATTACTAGGGTTGTGTTGTATGAACAATTCTGAACAGAATTTTTTTCGGAATTCAGTAACAGCGATACCAGTACAAATGAATGAAATTTTACCTCTTTTAATTTCATTGAGAATATTGATCATGTCGTATCTAATGATGTTTTTCTTCTCGCGTTCAACCATGGTACCCAACACGACGTCCGCAAAGAAATCAGTGGTTTCTGGTGACGTCAACCGTATTTTTAGGGTCTGCATGATAGAAGTATTGGTCATAAGTAGCCGTCACTTAATAAAAAGAAAGAAAAAGCAAGAAATAAAAGGCATTTAATAAACACACACACTCTCACACACACACACACACGTGCAAGTGCACGTACACGCAGAGTGACGCAAACACACACACACACACACACACACGCGCGCGGGCCCCTCGCACACACACACACACACTCGTCTTTTGTCTGCCCGTCTTACAAAGATAAAAATGATATAACTCACATTCGCAATAAAAGGGAACCACCAATAAAAGAAAATCTTCAGCACTTTGAAGAAACCGAAAGTGGTAACGTCCTTGGCTTTGACGTAGAAATGGCTGTCGGCAGACTGGGACTCCACTTTTAGTCCGAAAGCACAGGACGCGATGACGTCATTGGCGTAGCGGGTAGTGATATCCTTGAGGTTTACGTCAATGTGTTGATCTGAATAAGAAAAATCAATTTACTTCATACGACACGGTTTGTTTAAATAGATTTCTTTAGAAGTGTGTTGCCTAACAAGTACTCAACAGAGAAGGCGAATATTTTAGCTTCCAAATCAGCTTTGCCAGTAATGTTGCAGCAAGATAACATTTTTTGACGATATAGATAATTCTTCTTATACTTACTTCCAGAATCCCTTATTCTCTTTTTTAAAACTTTAATCATTTCTTCTCCAACATCTACCATGAACGGCACCATGAGACGAATTTTAGAGCTGGTGAAAGCTGGACTTAATGTGGAACGCATCGCCTTCCATTCTTCCCCTGTTGATAAATGGAATAATTATAATTTGTAATAAAACGATTATATTTTTGGATATGGCGAAAGTTTAATGAATTTCTATTCATTTTATTTTAGACTTTAACTGTATATCGGTAGGGTCTACAATTAAATAGCATTTTAAGAGTGTCAGTGGCATGACATTGGTTTGCCTTTAGTAGAATCGAGGCCTTGGTCAAGAGTCTTGAGGGCCCTTTGTGTACGAGGGACATCGCATCGTTATACGTTAAGCTATTATTGTCAACTTACGCACCTTTCAGATTCAGTAAACCTCTTCCAAAGGAAGGATCAGATTCGGGAACAAAACCTCTTCTATCCACAAAATGGTCGAAGTCTTTAACTGTTATTCTTTTGATGACGTCTACATCTTGAATGACATATATAGGCTTCAGCATTTCATACATGCCTACCATCCTGAAACACAATGTTAATATTTTATTTTGTTGCAATCGTGAATTTAATGAGACCAACGAAGACGTTACAATTTTGTACTTTATCACTACGAAATTAAAGTATAAAATGAAATGGCACTTTGTTAAGTGAATGAAAAAGTGTAACTAACTCATTTAATTTTAGACCTTAAGTGTATAAGGCTAAAGTCTACTGTAGCACTATCAGCGTATGTAGTGGTGACCCTGATCCTGGGGCCTTACTCTGAAAATCGAACATGAACGTTTCGGATCGAACAAAAACGGACCATTTGTCAAACAACGACAGCGAAAACGTCAAATGTATTTTGGGAGTAGGAGGTGTACTGATAACGATCGACAACCTCAATGTCAAACGATCGAAGACGGGTCCGAAATCCGAAACGAAACACTTTCGGGGTAGCTAAATGGTCAAAACGTCAACGGATACGAATATTTTCGTTTTTCGGAGCAAGGCCCCTGAGACTTGCCTTTAGCTTTCTATCAAGCGAGGTGAAGTCATGTTGACATGTCCAATATAAAAAAAAACATTATTTTTGCATGTCAGTAGCATGACAACAGCTTGCTTTATCAGAATTGAGTCAGGATTGCTGCATAATTATTAACAAAGCTTTAAGCGGGCGTGAAAAGGCATCTGTCTAGGCCGTCAAGGTAGACCGCCGTTTTGGGACGAGTTGATGTCTAGAATGGCGGCTCGTACCCTCTGGACTTTACCCTAGCTTCTTACCATCCAGTGGGGTCATGGGGTTAAGTCAATATTGACGGACTGAGTATAAAAAAAAACAATATTATAAAAACGCTTTGGTACATACTTATCTTCGGGGAAAGCAGCATGTACCCTAGTCAGGGTATGAGCATAGTTTTCAAACTTGAAAAATGACCAGAACATGTCTCCAAACAGTGGGATGGGGGAAAGATGGTTGATTCCCATGGTGAAGAACTTGGAGTAGACCCGTCGGAGGTACATACACAGCAGCACAAGAGCTACTGCAATCCATATTAAAATCGCCATAATAATTGTCCTAAAAAAAGATAATAATTCTTACAAAAAACCCAACTGCTATTTTTTTATACTACGTAGGTGGCAGACATGCACACGGCCCACCTGATGGGAAGCGGTCACCGTGGCCTATGAACGTGTGCAACACTAAGTGTGTCACATACGCGCTGCCTACCCTTGAGGGGTGGGGCGGAGGGGCTAGGAAGGGGTGGGGAGGTTACGAAGGAGCAGGGGAGGAGGGGTACAGTGAGCTCTGGCTACCCTAATTACCAGCGGGAACACAACACGATGGTTATTATGGCCGCGATCTTCTGTAGGGCGAAGGTGCTACCCCAGTCGGACAGCTCATTTCAGACGGGATATACCATCGTGTCCTACCTCCTTAAAAGAGGAGGATACCTCCTGATATGGAACTATATAAAAAGCACCAACTTGCAGAACTTTGATTGGTTTCAAGGATGTTGGCAGTTTAGGTACACGCAATGTTTTTTTTTATTATTCGGCTTTAGTCGGTAGGAGTCCGACATAGCCTGCCCCGCCTAGCCACGGGGGAGTTATCCATGAGGATTTTCGCACGAAAAAAAAACACGCAATGTGAATGTCGTTAGTAAAATTCACTGTGCTCTTTTATAAGGTAAGAAAAATTAAACACAGCATTTATAAATTAAAAATTAAACACACTTCACACTGCTGACTAATTCACCTTTCTAACGAAAACAAAATCACAATCGATTCATCTGCTCATAACTTACGATGCCGCAGACAGGCACACACAAAGACGATAAACTTATAACACTTTGTCGTTTTTACGTCGGGGTTAAAAATAATCTGTAGTGAGTTAGGTACCAGCATTATTATTTGATATAATAAAACAGGCCTAGATAACCTATGATAAGATAATAATAATATGTCAGGTATCTTGGCATTATACGTAATTATGTATTAAGATAAAAAATATATTAAGTTTACTTGGAGATTTGTTGAGGCATAATAAGATGTAAATACTTAATACTTTTATAATATATACCTAGGTACAGTGGATTTTCCAAATATATCTTTTATCTACCTATACTAATATGAAATTGTAAAGTAGCTTTGTCTGTTCATTAAGGATAATTAAAATAAAAAAGTAAGTACTTGGGTTATGTTAAATGAACGATTCTGAACAAAAAATATTTTTTTTTATTTTTTTTCTGTTTTTTTTTTGCAATGGACGCAAAGTACGGTTTTTATTTTAGTTTCTGTCCTTTTCAGTTCAGGAATTCCTATGGACACCTTCGGACTCCATTTTCAGACCAGTTTCACATTACTTTATTATCGCATTGGTACCAATACATAGGAATACTAGATTTGAATTCAATCTAACGTCAGGAAGTGGTTTGACCCATAAAAATATTAATTTTAAAAACTCGTCCGAGAAGTGCGAACATTTAAAGTGAATCGACTGCTAAACCAAGTTATCGTAATAATTAAAATGTTGTATAACAATCTGCATAATTACCTTCTATTTAACAAAATAATTTTAACTTAACATAACAAAATACAACAAGACAAATAAAAAAAAAACAAAACAATAAATACCTATATTTTTTACAGCACTCACCTATTTACACAATATGCAAGATACGAGTAGGCACGTCTTTTGTTTTTCACCGACTTCAAAAAAGGAGGTTCTCAATTTCGTACGCTATTTTTTTTTCGCACAACGCGTCCTGCATGAGTTATTAACAAGAACTAAATTCTAGCTTCGATTTTTAAATTTAGATTATTATATGATGCTGCGTGCGTTTCAATTTGAGTACACTACGGACTGTGTTATCCAAGCTCAAAATACCAGAAAGGCCCATCTTGATTTTGCACTCAAACTAATCTTTATGACTATTGATATAAGGTTGTAAATACCTTGTATTAGTTGCATTAGTGTTTTGTAACTGTCCCCTATATACAGACGAATCCTTCCCACTACTTCCTACTAATATTATAAACGCCAGTTTAAAAGAATGTCTGGATGTATGTTTGTTACTCTTTCACGCAAAAACGGCCGAACGTATGGCTGTTTGGTACAGAGATAACATAAAGGTTACTTTTAATCCCGGGAATAGGTTCCCGTGGGTCACGGTAACGGGAACAGAATTTCACATGAGCGAAGCCGCGAACAATAAATATTTGCACTGAGCGGGAATCGAACCTGCGCCCCCTAATCGTAGCAGCCGAATGCACTACCGCTAAATCAAAGTATTCGGTTTACACTTAACCACTCAGCCTCAGTTTAAAGTTAAGTAATATTATTAAAAATGTCGCAATAATAACTGTCTTGAGACAGTTAACGTAAATAATATTATACATAACACTAGCCTATACTGCGGCTCCGCCTGAGCAGACGACGGATTTTCGCATTTTTGACTATATTATCTCCGGTTCTACTCAACAGATTGTGATCAAACACGCGTAAGATTTTCAGTCTCAGTAAGATCTATCAAACGAAAAAAATCGCACAGGAATCCGTTCAGTAGTTTTTGCGTCTGTCGCGCACAAACAGGCAAACAGACAAACATAGAAGAATTAAAAAAAAAAAATTTTTGTATTTAGAAATTGCTTAAAATAATTACCATTCTAAGGGGGATGCCCTGGGGGATGGGAATGGTGACCACAAATTTTTGGACTCCACTCATCTTACCATCAGGCGGGAAGCAGTCAATCCGGTGCACGGTGGACCGAATATAAAAAAAATATCATAACCCAAGTTTTTTTTTAAATATCTATCTTCTTTTTAATAATGGCTGCAGCAGCATAATCACCGCAAAATATTTATCTTCAATGTACAGACACAGATACTATACAATTTTTTAATAGTATACACATAAATACATCGATAGCACAGAATATAGCAGACGTTTCTGACTCACTGTCACTATATAAAACAAATAAATATAGATCGATTCATGTAGGTTCATAAGTGCGCGTACGCCGCGTAAGTCATTCATTACAAACATAAATTTATTGTACGTGCTGCGTTGTGTAAAGTTAAAATAAATAGGTTAGTGCTAATCTAAAATAATATAAAATTGTAAGTACCTGTCTGTAAATTGGAGATTAAAAAAAAACTTTAGTTATGTTATTTGAGCAATTCTGAACACAATTATTCTTTGAATTCTTGTCAGTTTGTCTGTTTATTAACTACTCTATTGAACCTATAAACTATAAATACATTATAATAAATCATTTTCATTCGAATTTTTAACTTTCAAATCTGTGTAATTATCATAGACCTAATTCTTGTTTCAGACCATGATAATCTTTCTGATATGGATCACAGTATTGGTCAGCGTAGTGGTGACCTACCTGCACCAAATCTACTCCAGTTTCAAAAGAAATGGCGTCAAGTACGACACGCCAATAATCCCCCCGCTTGGTAGCATGGCTAGGGTCGTTTTTAGAAAGGAGAACATAGCGGATAACATATTGAATTTGTATAACAAGTTCCCGAAAGAAAGGTAAGATGATCACAAAGTTATTTTATGAACTGATAGCAACCCTTTTATGTCCCACTGCTGGGCACGGGTCTCTTCTCCTCTAACGAGAGAGCTGAAAGGGTTTAGACCTTAATCCACACACGCTGGCCTAACGCGAGTTAGTGGATCGTACATATCCTTAGAATTTCTTCTATGACATGTGGATTTCTTCACGATGTTTTTACTTCACCGTCAGCAGATGGTAAATCATGTGATTAACACATATAAATTCCACATTGTGAAATTCACATTGGTACCTCCGAGTAGACGCCGCGTCCTTATCCATTCAGCTACCATTGCATTTATTAATAGAGCAAGAGCCCGTGAACCCCAGACCTTCGTTATTTTATAAAAGCTGAAAGTTTGTCAGCGCATGCTTCCAACACAGGTAAGAACGATGGCCCATTATGAAGTTCGGGTCATAGTGGCTTTGGCAGATACACGGTATTAAAGGGTAGCTGTAGGAGCGAGCGCAGGGCAGTGGGTGTGAGTGACATGGCGAGTCAGGTCTATTGCGATCCTTCACAGCCCATGTATTGGAATTATACAATTGGAATTATAATTCCATTTATATAATGCCAATACATGCGCAGTGAGGGATCGCAATAAACCTAAAATTGGAATTAGAATTCCAATTTTATAATTGCATAATATGCGCAGAGAGGGGTCGCAATAGACCTGACTCGCCGTCTCACTCGCACCCACTGCCTTGCGCTTGCTACACTTTAGTACCGTTTATCTGCCAAAGCCACTATGACCCGAACTTCATAATGGGCCATCGTTCTTACCTGTATTGGGAGCATGCGCTGACAAACTTTCAGCTTTTATAAAATAACGAAGGTTTGGGGTTCACGGGCTCTTAGTCCATAATATTAATACCTTACAAATAAAGAAAAAAATTGCAAAAAATTAAAAAGTTGAAAATTAAGGTAAATTTTGTTACTTACAAGTTAACCATCAATAAAAATTATACTAATTTAATTTAGCTGTATAATTAATAAATGAATGAGTCCTTCCAAATTACATGAAGCATTTAGCTATCAAAATAATGATATAGGAGCCATTTTATTTACAGTAATGTTTTGATTTTAATAAGTTGAACGTCCCACAAATTATCTTCAAGCACTATAAGCCTTATCTATATTTATTTGTCAATAATAGTTATCTCATGTTTATTAAACAACTACTGTCTCAATTACCGATATCGACATCTTTTGGAGAGGGCACCATGTTGACGACACGTGTCCTATACAGTATACGGTTGAAAGGCTATAGGGCGTAAGCGACAATAGCAGTTGACAGGAAAATTGCTTTTCAGTAAAGTGTTTATAAGTCGTTTTGGTTGTATTTCCTTTGAACATTCGATGTTGCTTGAACTTATTTCGCCTTTAATAGTTGAACAGGACTAGCCCCACAGTCAGTGTCCACGTTTCGGCACCGTAGGTCATGACTGGTAGGACGCACTGGTCGAAGACCTTCGATTTCAGGCATTGCGGTAAGGGGGGGGAGAAAACCCGACGCAGTTTGCCAAATGCTGCCCAACCTAACTGAATCCTTCGGGCGACTTCTTTCTCGAAGTTGTTTCTACCAAGCTTGATGATCTGCCCAAGGTAGACATATTCCTGAACAACTTCGAGTGTCGACCCTTCGACGTCGATCGGTCCCGGCCTGATATGTTCGTTGAACATAATCTTGGTTTTGTCCAAGTTCATGCCGAGACCGACACGTCGAGAGGCTCCATTTAGGCTGTGCAGCATCTCGCCCAACTGTTCCAGCGACTCCGCAACTAAGACAATGTCGTCGGCGAACCGAAGGAGTGAGATGCGTTCGCCGTTTATGTTAATACCCCGTCCAGTCCAATCCAGTGTCTTGAAGACGTCCTCCAGTGCGTTCGTAAATAGTTTAGGGGATATAACATCCCCCTGTCGTACTCCACGCTGTAGTGTAATGGGGTTCGTCTTCCGGTCTTGGAGCTGGACGGACATGGTGGCAGTGTCATACAGACATCTCATCACCTCGATACACACACCTCGGACACTGACTGTGGGGCTAGTCCACAAATTTAAAGTCGCGCAGCGGGCCATGGAGCGAGCTATGCTTGGAGTTTCTTTGAAGGACAAAATTCGCAACGAGGTCATCCGACAAAGAACCAAAGTTACCGACATAGCTCGCCGAATAAGCAAGCTGAAATGGCAATGGGCTGGCCATATCTGTCGAAGGACCGACGGCTGTTGGAGCAAACGAGTCCTAGAGTGGAGACCACGAGTCGGCAAACGGAAGGTGGGACGCCCCTCAGCCAGATGGACCGATGACCTGAAAAAGGTAGCTGGGATGGACTGGATGCGAAAGGCGGAGAATCGGGTGGTATGGCGTACATTGATACGGTGATACTTTTATGTAATTGACAACATCTTCTATCTACCTGTGACAAACAATAATTAAATGAATTTGAATTTGAATTTGAATGAATGAATGAATGAATTGGGAGAGGCCTATGTCCAGCAGTGGACGTCGACAGGCTAATTGATTGATTGATTGAGTTGTACAGTATTTGATAAGTTACTATAATCTCAGTTCCTAATTTGGTAATGAATATGGTGAAATCTCAATGAATTGTAATACCGTCAAATTTAAGTTTTTCAATCGTTTTATGAAAATTTATGTAACACAACTACTAATAAAAGTTAAAATTTTAATTTATGGAGGTACTACAAAACGGTATACTTCCCATCCGGCGGGCCATTTTGTTTTTATGTCGGTCACATCAACATTACTTCACCTCCCCTGATGGTAAGCTAATGGCAAAGGCCATGTGCTTGTTTACCACCTAAGTGGTATAGAAAAAGCATTTTATTAGAATTTATTAGAATTTATATTTTAAATATAATATTTGGAGTAGTCCACGAAGAGCACCTGGCCGAATAGAAGCTAGCCTAGTCCACGAAGAGCACCCATCAAAATATTTAGCAGGGGCTTTTCGTGGACTAGACTAAGTGCTATTCGCACAGGTGCTCTTCGTGGACTAGTCCTAACATTTAAGTGGGTCACAGTTTTTTTTTCCATTTTAAAAAGCTTTTTTTCCTTAGGTTTGTTGGAAGGTTCGAGTTTGTCAAAGAAATGGTGATAGTCCGTGATTTGGAGCTTATCAAGAAAATAACTGTTAAGGATTTTGAATACTTTCTCGACCACCGCTCTGTTTTTACCGAGACTGACTCCTACTTTGGTAGACACCTTATCTCCTTACAAGGTAAATATAACAAAATTAAAACGTTCAACAATTGATATTCCATTAATTTTATAATCGATTTTTTTATATTGGACACTTAACATGACTTCAGCTAGCCTGATGGTAAGCTAAAGGTAAATTCTCAGGACCTGGGGTTACCACTACATACACCGATAGTGCTACAGTGGAATTCAATGAATCCAAAGCAATATCGAATATTTTTGAGTAGAGCATGCAACTGCTACGACTAGTAGTTCGATTCCCGCTCAGTGTAAATATTTATATTTATGAATATGTATGCATTATAGTTGTCACAAAATAAAAGGCCCACTTTGACAGTTCGCGCCCATGAAGTTCTTAATTTTTTATCAATTAAAATGTTCTAAAGATAATTACATTTTTTATTGACAGGTACCGCCCACTCGGCTAAGTGCTGTGCATAACGATTTTTTCATGTAGTCCACAGACTATTAATAATCAGCTAAGGAAAGAAAATATCGAGTGAGATATTTTTCTTCAAGCCCGACGCGCACTTTTATTTTAATTTATTTTAATACTTGTGTTTAGATTCTGAAGACTGATTTAATTATTCTTGTTGTTTTTGTGATTGAGTGAATGTTATTGTGAAAAAAATATTAAATATAAGTAAATTGACCTTTAATAACATTGTATTGTTTTAAAATACCTAAAAAATCAAAGTTTATGCAAACTTTTCTAATCAGAACTTTAATCCAATGTAGTTTACATACATATTCAAATCGATTGAATCCCCATGCAAACTGGATTCGATTCATCCTGAGTATCGAATACCGAATCCTATAGGTGCATAACTAGTTACGCCACGAGAACAAACGTCAAAACGGGCCTTTTATTTTGTGTTGAGTATAGTCTGGGTGGTTATATATTATGATTATGTATGTATGTATTTACAAAAAAAAATATAAGTATGTCTATCCGCATTCTAGTACCCATAACACAAGCTAGTTAAACTATGCTTACTTTGGGTCAATAGAGCACTGTGTAGAATGTAAAAATATTTCATTTTTAATACTAAATTAGTTCTTTTCACTTAGGGCAAGAATGGAAAGACATGCGTTCTACTCTAAGCCCGGCGTTCACCAGCTCCAAGATACGACTAATGGTGCCATTCATGGTTGAAGTTGGAGACCAGATGATTGCAATGTTGAAAAGAAGAATAAAAGATTCAGAAAGTAAGTTCATAATGGTTTATGACTCGTAATACTGAACTGAAATAACCATTTAAAACGGTTAATATAGGAGTTTAAAGGAGGTAGGACACGACGATATCTCCCTTCTAAAATGAGTAGTCCAACTGGGGTAGTACCTCCGCCCTACAGAAGACCGCGATTATAATAACCATCGTGTTTAGTTCTCAGCGGTAAATAGGGTAGCCGGAGCTCACTTGGAGGGATTTTGTGCTGATAGCAGGGAAACCAAAGTCTCCTCCGTTGTCAGGACGGACACTTTCTCAACACCTCATCTCCAATCCCCCCCATCCCTTCCAACCTCCATGTACCATGGGTAGGCAGCGCGAGTGTAACGCCCATTGTGATGCACACGTCCATATAAGCCACGGTGATCGTTTCCATCAGATGGGCTGTGTGCTTGTCTACCACCTAAGTGGTATAATTTAGAATTATAATTATAAAAGAAAGTCACGGTAGTTACACTATTTATAACTCAAGAACGGCTGAACAGATTTGGCTGAAAATTGGTGGGGAGGTCGCTTAGAACTGGGAGACGGACATAGGGTACTTTTTATCTTGCCACGGGAACGAAGTATGCCACGGGCGAAGCCGCGGGGAACAGCTATTTCAAAATAAATAATTCATTTATTAACTGCATAACTTTACTTTTATTTACAGCTGGTTACATAACGGTTGATTGTAAAGACCTCACGACCCGTTACGCTAATGACGTCATAGCGTCCTGCGCTTTTGGACTAAGAGTCGACTCCCACTCGGATACAGAGAACCAATTCTATGCGCGAGGGAAGGAGTGTTCGGACTTCAGGTTTCGACAATCGTTAATGCTGTCTTTGATTCTAGGCATGCCGAGGGCAGCTAAGGTAAGTTTTTGTTATCTATTAATTTATTGTAGTATAGATTAAGTATTAATTAAGACTATTCTATCTTTAATGGGTGTGCTAAATCTACCTTCCTTTTGACCTATGGTTTTCTATCTCTTTCAGTTCTTCAAATGGGATCTAATGTCAAAAAGTAGCAAAAACTTTTTCAGGAACTTGGTGTTGGACACAATGAAAGATCGAGAACTAAAACATATCATTAGACCTGATATGATTCATTTGTTAATGGAAACTAAAAAAGGTATCTAAAGATACATTTTATATGAGAGTTATGGAGGTGGGACACGACGGTATCTCCCGTCCCAATTGAGCAGTCTGACTGGGGTAGTCGCCGTAAATGTACCAAAGACATTCATAAACTTATCTTGAATACAGGGAAAATAAACCATGATGCAGTCAAATCTGATGACGTCACTGCTGGGTTCGCAACAGTGGAAGAATCTGCCGTCGGCACAAAAGAAGTTAACAGAGGTAACATTTAATCATCAATGTGAATTTATCAAGACTATTAAAAAATAAAAAAGGGATTCTGTGCTGTCGGCGGTGAGAGCTAAGTCTACCGCGTTGTTAGCACAGAATCTCTCTCATCTCTCAACCTCACCAACCTTAGGGGGTAATTAGACGGGGTGCGGGCCGGAACCTCCACGTGGTGCACCTGGGCAACGGAGGCGAGCAGCGCCTCCCACTTGCCACGGGAGACGCTGCTGCCTGCGGCCAATCCGGCCGGGGTGGGAGTGGCCCTCTAGAGGGCTGCTCCGAGGCTCTCCACGTGTCCCTCTGACTAGCAGATGGCACAGTGGGGAGCGAGCGGGAGGCGAGCTGATTGTCTGCGCGCCGACGGTTGGGTGACAGGACGGCCTCCTGTCACCCTACACCCCACCGTCGGCGAAGTTGCGCGATGCTCGCCCCACCCCCTTTCGGGGGGTCAAGGGGGCCATCTTAAAACCGTAGATGGCCCGGGGTCAGCAGGGGTGCGAGGGATATGCCCATTGGGTAAACTTACACCCCAGTTACTAAGGCCCGAGACGGCGTGCGGTTTTAGTCGGTTCGATTCCGACATAACCACCCCCAATGGCCGACGGGGGTGGTATCCATGGGGATTTCCACACGATAAAAAAAAGGGGGGTAATTTGACGGTCTGGCGTTGCGCTAGGACATTCGACTGCAACGACAGGGGGCGTAGGTTCGATACCCGCTCAGTGCAAATATTTGTATGCATTTTTCTTGTAATTTGCATTGGTGTGGGTGATTCTGTGTATAATATGTATATATTTCAACAAAAAAAAAAGTATATAAGTATGTTTATTCGAATTCTAGAATCCATAACCCAAATTAGTTAGAGATCACTGTGTAGAACGTAGTAGAATATTTCATCATCATCATATTATCAGCCGAAAGACATCCACTGCTGGATAAAGGCCTCCCCAAAAGATCTCCACGACGACTGGTTCTGCGCCTCTCGCATCCAGCGGTTTCCCACGACCTTTACCAGATCATCGATTCACCTTGTCGGAGACCTGTCCATACCACGTCTTCTGGTTTGTGGTCGCCACTCGAGAACCTTTTTACCCCATCGGCCGTCTGTTCTACGAAATAACGGCCCCGCCTATTTAAAGTATATAACACAGTAGAATATATATTTATATTCAATTTCTTTGCAGTATGGTCCGATGATGATTTAATTGCTCAAGCGGTATTATTTTTTCTCGCTGGTTTTGAAACTGCATCTATCGATATGTGTTTTATGCTCTACGAGTTGGCTGTTCATCCTGACGCTCAAGATCTTCTAGCGAAAGAAATCAGAGAGAATCATATCCAAAATGGTGGAAAATTTGATTTAAATTCGATACAGAATATGAAATATCTTGACATGGTTACTTCAGGTAAGATGAAAATGCAAGAAATTATAGTCTTTTAAACGCAAATTGTATGTTTCATTATTATTGTTTTTATTTCAGAAGTGCTAAGATTATGGCCACCAGGCCTAGCCCTCGACAGACAATGTGTTAAAGATTACAATATGGGGAAACCAAACCAAACAGCTGGAAAAGATTATATTGTAAGACAATTCATTTATAAGACAATAATAATATCATCTATAAACACAATTTCAAAATTATTAAGGCTAAAATCTAGGGGTATCCTATATTTTCAGTGATGTAATAGTGATTTTTGAAAAACAATTCTCATAATATTATTTAAGTAAACTTTTGGGTGTTGCAAAAGAAGCATAAAAATTATTGAATACTGTGGAAATCAGAAGTCTGAGAAGTATAGCAGGAGTAAAACTGATGGACCAAGTGAGGAACAGTGTGATAAGGGAACGTTGTGGTCTGGTTGATGATGTAGTGACCAAGATAGAGAAAGTGATGCATGATGATGCAGTGATGATGAATGTTTAAAGGGCGAATTTTTAATGAAACGCATTGCACACATACTAAGCGTTAATTAAATTAATAATTTATAGATACGCAAAGGCACAGGAGTTTGGATCCCAGCATTCGCCATCCACCGTGATCCACAATACTTCCCTGATCCTGAAAAATTTGACCCTGAGCGCTTCTCGGAGGAAAACAAACATAAGATTAATCCATTAGCGTATATGCCTTTTGGATTGGGACCAAGGAATTGTATTGGTAAGTTATTTAAACTCGAAAATAGGAAGAGAAAACCAAATGAATGTAATTTTAGTTCATATCTATATCATACAGAAGACCGCACCCATAATAACCATAGTAATGTGTTCTTGACGGTAAGTAGGGTAACCAGAGCTCACTGGATGGATTCTGTGCATTCAGCAGCGAGACCATAGTCATCCTGCATTATCAACACAGAAACTCTCTCACCAATTTCCCTAACCCCCTCCATTTTTCCACCTCCTAATCCACCAACCGCCCAGCATTGGCAGCCCGAGTGTGACGCCCCTGGTTTTGCACACATCCATAGGCCATGCTGACCGCTTTCCATCACTTGAGCCGCGTGCTTGTTATCAGGGATGTCACACTCGCGCTGCCGACCATGCAAAATCTTCTAATACCCTTCTTGAAGAACCCCATATTGTAGTTTTCAGCTATTTTGTATCCAAAGACTGATTTCAAAATAACAATTTCAGGTTCAAGATTCGCTCTCTGCGAGTTGAAGGCTATCATCTACCAAATCGTGCTACATATGGAGATCTCACCATGTGAGACCACGTGTATTCCTCCTGTGCTATCAACTGAGTCTTTCAGTCTAAGGTTAAAGGGTGGACATAACCTTAGATTTAAGCTAAGGTCCTAGACACTAAGTAAATCGGCAGGATGTAGCATTAATATTATTTTTTTATTGTTATTAGTAAAATGATGAAATGTATGAAGGTATTTGTAACTTATGTTTTGTAAATAAAAATCCATTTATTAGTTTTTTTTTGTATTGGTTTCTTAAAGTATACAAATTAGAAGAGTTAGGGATAGTAAACAAACAAAAATGAAATAGGATCCATGAGGAATAAAAACTCATCCCAAATGAGTCAAGAAATTTTGGAATTGGATGTGGTTTTGTGAGAAAATACAGAATTAATGCAGGTAATGTACGGTACTGGGTTGTCTTATCGATTGAAGTGATTTCTTCTAGACAACCTGTATTAAAAATATTATGTAGTTATACTTACAAATACAGACATTTTGTATCGAGTGGAAATAGAAACAGTGACCGCATACATCCTTTCCCACTAAGTGCATTATTTGCAGAATCGTCTATCGAACAAGGTAAACAACATTATTATTACATGCATTTTTATGCTCTTTTTGTAGAAACAGTCTAAGGGAAAACCATTTCGCAATTTAAGCTTCTGGTTTCCTTATTTACCAGTAAAATATGCATTATTGCATCAATTTTTATGTCCTTTTATAGAATAACAAACAGCCTTAATGGGAAACTATTTCGCAATCGGAACTTGGGTTTCCTATTTACCAGTGCAATCTATTTATCGATTCTATAAGTCATTTGAATGAGCCAAATTTCTGAATTCAGTCAAAAATGATCGCCCTCAATTGCATTCAACTCGAGCGCCTTCAATAGAGGAAATGCAATAAAACACCTTCGCAACGCAAATTGCGAATTTTATTTGGAATTGTAAAGTTAACAATTATTTTATTAACTTCATCTAAACAAAGATCAACGATTTAACTTAAAATACAAATCATCCAAGTAGTTTCATATTTCTTTATTTAATTCAGTCAACAGAGAAGTACATCGCCCACCTAATGGGTCATCAGTCTCACAACATTAATCTTGGTTCTGACATTTCTTAAACTACTAAGTTCTGGCCTTGAATCTTAGGAAATGTCCACCTTTCAATTTGATGGAAAAAGATTTAGGGTCCAGCTCAGCGGGAATACAGGTCTTCTCACAAGGTGATACCTCTATGTGTCTTAGGATCTGATAGGTCATGACCTTAACTTCGCAGAGAGCAAATCTTGAACCTGAAAATTTAAAAAATTAAGGACATTATGACCAAAATTAAAGTAGGTAATCCCCCATTTTCACGTAAAGAAATGCCCTCAGATTTTACCTCACCAGAGCTAGCGATAAGGTACATAGACCGCATTTGAACAGTACTATTATTTATTCTGTGCTTGTACTGACTAAAACCGCACCGCATCTCTCGCATCTGTTATGTGGTACGAGGAATCTAGCGTGCCCTATAAAGAAAATAGGTACTCCTTGCTTCTCTAACTAAGCTTGGCCAGGATTTGAATCCAAAAACACTCGATCGTATTGCTAGCTCCTTGACCACTAAGCTATTGATACTATCAATGTTCAATAACTTACCAATACAATTCCTAGGTCCTACACCAAACGGTAAGTAGGTGTTTGGCTGAATTTTCTGCTGGTTCTCAACCGAAAAGCGCTCAGGATCAAACTTGTCAGGATTAGGGAAGTACTCAGGGTTACGGTGGAACGCTTGTGCTGGAATTATCACAGCTGTACCTTTACGTATCTGAAACAGGCAGAAAATAAAAGGTAAAGCAAAATAAAATACCCTAGAATGATGTAAAGGACATAAATTCTTACAATGAAATCTTCAGTGGAGTTCTTACTAGGTTTACCCAAATTGTAGTCTGTATTACACAGCCTTTCCAAAGCGGGCCCTGGAGGCCACATCCTTAAGGTCTCTGAAAAAAAAGGTATAATATCATTTTTTTTCATAAATTGAGTGTTTTAGCATTACTACAACTAAAGTTGACGAGGAATAATCATAATTTTATTATAACAACAGTAAATTAACGATCTTTTTAGATTTCTATTTTTTTTACGTCAGTCACGTCACAATAACTTCACCTCGCCTGATGGTAAGCTAAGGGTAAAGTCTCTGGATTGGTATTCACCATTACAAACACCGATAGCGCTATAATGGTTGCCCTCAGTTTGACGGCCTCAATAAATGCTTTTTCACGTCCCGCTTTATCAAAATTGATAGAGTTCCTGAGTATACACTTATGTGAGTATCGCAAGCATTATGTGTTATAGGCTAAGAGGATTGTATGCTCACCTGATACAACCATGTCTAAATACACCATGCTTTGTATGGATTTGTAGTCAAACTTTCCATTATTCTTGATATCGTTTTCTTTAATCTCTTTCGCTAGTTTCTCTTGGACATCTGGGTTAATAGCTAACTCGTACAAAAGGAACGACATAGTTGTAGATACCGTATCGAAACCAGCTATGAAGAAGAGTACAGCTTGAGCGACGAGATCACTGTCATCCCACTCTGGAAACAAAATGGTATGAAATTGAAAATCGAGTCATAACTTTAACGAAAATCGAGTCAAATTCGTAAAACATCTTAGGTGGCAGACAAGCACACGGCCCACCTGATGGAAAGCGGTCAACGTGACCTTTGAACTTCGAGCCTGTTGCTTGAAGCTTTCCATCAGTCACACTTACAGTGCTGACCCTAGAGGGGTTGAAGGGGTCTGGAAGGGCCAATGCAAGGAAGGGTTGGGGAAGTCGCTGAGAGAGGTTCCGTGAGACTTTGGTCTGAAAGTACAGAATCCCTCCAGTGAGCCCTCATTGAGTCAATTGCTCAATATTTTGACTTTTTGCTAGATTTTTAGAACTTTATTCAAAGTTCACAGTCGCAGCTTTATCCGTTGCTTGTGTTAGTAGTATATTATGTTTAAAAAAACATTGTATCACTACGCTACAAATCGTCCAAAGCTCGATTTGTATACTATCTCGCAGATAATTTGAAATTAAAGATAAAATGTTTGTTTTACAGAATAAAATTGAATATCAAAATAGTTACTTCGATTAACTTTCTTGGTACCAACGGCAGATTCTTCAACGGACGCAAATCCAGTAGTTTTATCTTCGGCTGTCACATTTTCATGTGACAACTTGCCTGAAACATGTTAAATATTGATTAAATCATCATTTACATTATGAACATTATTATTAACTTGTGTGTATAGCCAGTATCATGTAGGTAATTCTATTCATAACAAACATAAAGAATCAAAGAATCAAAGAATCAATTTCATTTATTCAATTTAGGCACACAAGGAGCACATATGAACGTCAAAAATTTACAGTAAGAAAAAAATATGTCAAGAAATATAAATACAATAAATAATAATCATTAGAAAATGATTCTTTCGCTGGTTCAGTATGTTGGTTCTACTGAGAAGATACCAGCAAGAAACTCAGTGAACACGATTATCCATTATTTATTTTTATATTTTTTTTATGTTTTTATTTAATACAATTTTTAAAGTGCGAGCGAGCAAGAGATTAGGATGACCATGCATTTTTATCATCAAAATATTCATTTAATTTATAATAACCTTTTTTCATTAAACAATTTTTTACTTCAATTTTAAACTTATTAAGTGGCATGTCAACCAGATCCTGAGGAATTTTATTGAACATTTTTATCCAGTTACCTACAAACGAATTACCAACCTTATGAAGCCTTAGCATTGGCACTACAAGTTTATTCTTATTTCTCGTATTATAATTGTGAACGTCCGATTTTTTTTGGAAGAGATCTAGATTTTTGCGTACATAAAAAAACTCTAAGCTTCTTAAGAAAAAAAGGATGGTGGCGATACAATATTTACCCACTGCCATCTAGCGACAGTAAGCTAAACTACTACAATACTGCTACACAACTATCGACTAAAAAAACGGTCCAATTTACCAACTTCTTGCGTCATGATAGTTACTGTTGATCTGACTATAGAATGCAGGGGTAATCGTAATCAATCCTCGCTAAAGTGATCAAAAATTTAGTAACCAAAAAGACTTACCATTCTTAGCTTCCATGAGCAGTTGGACCATGTCTGGCCTAACAATATTGCGTAGGGTGCGATCTTCTATCGCGTCCAATATCAATGTTTTGAAGAATTTGATTGACTCTTGTGACATGAAGTCGATCTTGATGAGCTAGAAATTATACTGAAGTTTAAAATATTTTTTGAAAATACAAAGACCAATAACACCTTTTTACGTTGGGATAGGTTGCTATGGGTTATGGGAACGGGAATAGAATTTCACGAGGATGGAGCCGATGGCAATAGCTCGTAATAATAATTAGTTCATCGTAATTATTATTTTATAGTGTACGAGGCCTTCTTGGCATAAGCCAACATCATCCGCAAACTGGTATACTTGCCGATTAGCGAACCAAACTCTGCTGCATCTTTTCCTTCCATTCAGCCTTTCTGATCAAATTACTCTTTTATGAGAATTTTATACTTACTTTTGTAATTATGGGTAAATTAGAGATGACAAGAACCCTTATCAGTTTACTAAAGTTGAACCCTGTGATCTCCTTGCCCATGGTAAAGAATTCATTGTCTTTCTCCGCAAAAGTGTTTACTTTGAACCCAAAAGCACAGGACGCAATCACATCGGTAGCATAACAAGATGCAAGATCTTTGCAGTCTATATCTACGTAACCTGAAACAAGTATTGTAAGGCAAATTAAATTGCCCTTAAAAATACTTGATAGATGCCTTGTACCGCTCTTCTGTCTCAGGTTTTATACATTGTAGTTCACGACAGATGAACTAGATCTCAAAGAATCTCTTTCTTTGAGGCTAAATAAATGCAAAGTGGTTAAGGAGGGATTTCTACGAGACAGTGAAAGCATTTCATTACAAAGAGTACAGTTGACAGCATACTATACTCTTTCTCATTTACATATTATGTAATAAAAAAAGATGTTTGTTTGAAAGTATAAGAGTTGTTATAAGTAAGATTGGATGTTAACATACTATGTTTTCCTCTCGGTGTTGCAATACACATTTATGTAGATACCTAATAATTTCTGCCTTAGTTTATCATAAATTCAAAATACCTATACCTACGTTTGCTTAATAATGTCGTCATATACACGACGATTATTGTGATATTAAAATAGAAACAAACCATTTGCAGCCCCAATTTTCTGCTTTAAGTCTGTAATCATCTGGTCACCAACCTCCACCATGAACGGTACCATCAGACGTATCTTAGAGCTTGTGAACGCTGGACTCAATGTGGAACGCATGTCTTTCCATTCTTGACCTGAAAGGCAATAAATTTATTTTCTTACTTTTCTGTTGAAATCAAATCAAAATCATGTATTTAATTAAAATCCGGGAAAGAAACACAACAAAAAGACAAGAGATACAGTGGACAGAAAAAGAAAAAAATGTAACGCTGATAAAATTAGATGACCGTCTAGATCAACATAACATGAACATTTTTAATTTTGCTTCGAGTTGGTTTTTGAACCGTATGATGTCCGACTAAGAGTTACTTTTGAAACACAACATGATTTGAGTGGAATAGCATTGCCCTTTAACGTGATAATTCTGTCAGCCTTCTGGGATCATCACCAGTCGGTGACGATGCGAAGGTGATCCCAGAAGGATGATGCATGTATGTAAATATAGTTAATTTATTTGTCATGATTGAGATAATTTGAAATGCTATTATTTTAGCGAGACTTTTATTGCCTAATGAACATTTACCTTTCATAAAAATTAGACTCTTAGTCCAAAAAGAGTCACTGCCTTCAAACTTGTTGCGGTGATCCAGGAAAAATTCAAAGTCTTTAACTGCTATCTTCTTTACTAGTTCTATGTCACGGATCAGAACAACTGGACTCATGAATTCATAACTGCCAACGAATCTAAAAAAAATATTTTCGTAGTGGGTATTGAATTTATGTTTAGTTTAGCGGTTTAAATATTTCTTTCGTAGTTCGCAATCAAGAAGTCTCTTTAGGTGACTAGGTGGGTGAGTAGCATACTATTCTGAAAATGAGTTCTACACGGTTGTTACTGTTCCCTTACTGTGTGGTTCCAAAGATAATAATAGATTTACGTTTTTATCTCAGCATTCAAAAATAATATTCTACTTGACGTCAATTAGTTAATCAATTTAATTTTGAGATTAGCAATATTAGTATCTTTGTCCAAAATAGTCGTTTGAATAATATATATGATAGCATTGATGTCTATATTACTAAAACAGACGGTAAAAAGAACTATGATTGAATGAGGTATTTATTCATCTTCATGTCAAAACCTACTACTTAAAAACTAGTTAAAAAGAGGATCTTTTAAAATATGTTGGTCATGTCAATATGACTTCACCTCGCCTGATGGTAAGCTAAAGGTAAAGTCTCAAGAAGGGGGTCCCCATTACATACACCGACAGTGACATAATGGTGGCCCTCAACTTGACGGCCTCATGAAAGAAGAGGTGATATCGCAGCGAAAATAGCTCGTCATTTTAGAAAATCTTACCTGAACCTGATAGCTTCGTATACCTTGAATATAAAAGTACACCAAATGATCATTTACTTACCTCTCTTCAGGGAAAGCTCTGTACAAATTTAATATATCTGTGGTAAAGTGGCGTTTGCGCATCATCAATCCACCCATGTTGCCGAGCAAAGGAAGAGGCTTGAAGTGCTTGACGCCACCCCTTTCAAAGCTGGAGTAAAGTCGACGGAAGTAGATTGTCAATGCGGCGAGCAGGACTCCCACCCATAATAATATAATATACATGATCTGGAAGAAAGAAATGAATATAGAGGACTCTTGAAAATGATAGCATCCAAAAAGTTAATGGTGATGAAAATATACTAGAAATTTAATCCTTTAAAAGTAATACAGAATAACCTGTATAGGCGGTATTTTAGTTATTGATATATACAATGTTCTTTCTTTTCGTAATTTTTTAGTTTGAAATAGGACGCGATGTATTTACGTAATATTAAAACCAAAACGGTCGATTGTACTGTCATTGTTTGGCTTCTGATTTACAAGAGGGTGTTTTAGGTGTCGAATTCGTATTTAGGCTTGAAGGATGACGAGATACTTCTAATAATAGTTATTTTATAATACATTCATAAGTAGGTATTATGCACAGAAATACCCAGGCCATACAAACACGGGTGCGGGCCGGAACCTCCACGTGGTGCACCTGGGCGACGGAGGCGAGCAGCGCCTCCCACTCGCCACGGGAGACGCTGCTGCCTGCGGCCAATCCGGCCGGGGTGGGAGTGGTCCTGTAGAGGGCTGCTCCGACGCTCTCCACGTGTCCCTCTGACTAGCAGATGGCACAGTGGGGAGCGAGCGGGGGGCGAGCTGATTGTCTGCGCGCCGACGGTTGGGTGACAGGACGGCCTCCTGTCACCCTACACCCCACCGTCGGAGAAGTGACGCGATGCTCGCCCCACCCCGCCTTTCGGGGGGTCGAGGGGGCCATCTTAAAACCGTAGATGGCCCGGGGTCAGCTGGGGTGCGAGGGATAACCTTACACCCCGGTTACTAAGCCCGAGACCGCGTGCGGTTTTAGTCGGTTCGATCCCGACATAACCACCCCCTGATGGCCGACGGGGGTGGTATCCATGGGGATTTCCGCACGATAAAAAAAAGGCCATACAAACAATATTTGCACTGGTTGGGAATAGGCTTTCGATGAATTATATTGTGTTCTATTAAAACCTAGCAATCTATTATTAAATAACCTTTTCATCCTGTTATAGACTATTCCTCATATTTCATAATCGTTGTGGTCGATAGCAGTATTTGGTGGTAAATGAAATCAGCGGCCGTTATCATCGCGATACACGAGTATATGCAAGTTATTATCGATTTTTCGATTAGGTTTTGTGTATTTTGTTCATAGCTTATCTATTCCAATAACGTCAATATCTTCGATTCCTAGTATCACCAATTTGAGTATAAGCAAATCGTTTTACATAATTTTCACTATGCCTTTGACTTTATTATTACATAATGCATAAACGGCACTATAAAAATGCACTGTGCCGATCATTTTTAACCTGTACTTTGTTAATAGGTGTTAGAACCTTCATCACCAATCGTAACCTTGATATATGATGATATAAAAATTATTGACTTACCTGAATAAAACCTAATTCGTATTATGTTTTATTCAGGTAAATCGAGGACTAAATAATTTCAGTCTAGTAACATAATTTTTTATGTAATAAATAATCGTATAGAAAAGATTTTTATCTAGAAACCCGTCATTTTTGTTTTTATCATTGTAATTATGTTGATAAAAATAAATAACCATTTCATTTTTATTATTATTTATTTAGTGTCCATTGGTAACAATTTATGTTTTGACATAAATTACTTATTTTACAACAATATAATTTTAACTTACTGTATTTTTTTCGTCACTATTACAAACACTATTACACTGCGTTAAATATAATGATTAAATATCTTCATTGATTTATCACTTAACGTCAAACACCTTTGACGGTGTATCATCAACTTACCGTGCGTTAGATAAAAAACTTGCATATATACGGACTTTTATCTACTTTGCGGCTGTTTGTAAGCTAATGACTCATTTATAATAATTAATAGGTGTTTACCATTACCAAATTTGGCAATATAGTGAAGTTTTAGATGGATGTGGTAGAAAGTCGATGACATCAAATTGATAAGGATAATTTGCTGTCCAAGCTAATAGTGTGTGTGAATAATTGTATTTCTTCTATCAATTGTAATAATATTTTTGCAGTAAATAATGTATACGATGCGTACACATGTAACAAGTTACATTGTTATCTATCTGTTTATATCATTATAAAATTATCAACAGTCAGACATTCTCCAAATTTTACATATTTATACTTTCAATTTCGTGCTTTGAATCTCAACCAGTGTCCACCTTTAAACGTGACAGCGAAAGAACTAGGATCTAGTTCAGCGGGAATACAGGTCTTTTCACATGGTGATATTTCCATATGTCTTAAAAGCTGATAAGTCATGACCTTAACTTCACAGAGGGCAAATCTTGAACCTGGAAAACAAGGATCGTCAATATTATGTCAATATTAAAAATTCTTCATTTGAAATTTCAATTTTTTTTTTCATTTCTTGTGAGTATTTTCCTCTGTCTTACCAATACAATTCCTAGGTCCTACACCAAAAGGCAAATAAGTAAATGGCTGTATCTTATGCTGGTTCTCGGTGGAAAAGCGCTCAGGATCAAACTTCTCAGGGTTGGGGAAATACTGAGGATCCAAGTGAATTGCTTGCACGGGAATCATGACAGCTGTACCTTTACGTATCTAGAAAAAAATCATTGAACAATCACTTGACAATAAATTAATAAGACATTATTTCATCTCAAGTAATTTATAGGTAGGTAGGTACGTACAGTAAAATCCTCGGCAGCTTCCTCATTAGGTTTGCCCAAATTGTAATCTGCGTTACACAGTCTTTCTAATGCAGGTCCTGGAGGCCATAACCTTAATAACTCTAAAATCAGATCATGTCAAGTTACCACTACTATTAGTAATTTAATAGAAATTGACTTAGGACCATTTAGTCTAGATCTCAGTAATTGTTAAAGTAGTTAAGACAAAAATAAATGATGATATTATGACTTTATATTATACACGTTACGAAAGCTCCTTATCAGCTGTTTGGGGTCAAGAGGTCTGTGAGAGACCAATTTATACCCTGCTGTCAAATTCTCCTATTTCTTAATCTAGATGATGGATAGTCATATTATATGATTCACCAGTTTACAGTGCCAGAAACATAAGAATCTAAAAATGCTGACCTGATACAACCATATCTAAATACGTCATATTATGTATAGATTTCAGGTCAAACTTTCCTTCATTTTGGATATCAACTTCTTTAATCTCTTGCGCCAGTTTCTCTTGGACCTCGGGATTTACAGCTAACTCGTATAAAAGAAATGCCATAGTTGTAGATACAGTGTCAAAGCCAGCAATAAAGAATAGTACAGCTTGGGAGATGAGATCATTGTCACTCCATTCTGGAAACAAAGAAATATATTCAGAAGTATTATTAGTATTATTTTTATCATAATTATTAGCAGCTTTACTTAAGTTTAGGTAAATGCACAGTTTTCTCTTATATTAAGTTCTTTTTCTTCTCTCGTGTACTACACAACGATGTTACCATCGTGGTACGGAGAGGGCCTGAGCATAGGTATCGCTCTTCGAGAAGTTTTACTACATCCTCCTCTTTATTTTGTACAATTTTATTACAGATATATAATAATACATGGTTCAGTATACGTTTTAGCGTATGTTTTTGTTAAGATTAAAATAATCTGGGTCATAATTTTTATTACCTCGATTAACTTTCTTGGTGCCCACAGAAGATTCTTCAACGGACGCATAACCAGTAGTTTTATCATCCGAATTTACGCTTTCATGTGATAGCTTGCCTAAAACATAATATTGTATTGTTTAAAACTTATCAATTCGTATAGTAAGTTTACAACTTACTACACACATAAGTAAGTTTACAACTTACTATACGAACTTAAGTTACACAGCTAAGGTGGGTATGTGAAATTAAATAATATTAAGTGACTATTGCATACAAGCAAAAGATGAATAAATAAATGTTAAGTAAATAAAATAAAAAATGATGATAGTATACCATTAATCTCTAAATAAAATTGTGAATTGAAAATAAGCTCAAAATTTACCGCTCCTGGCTTCATTGAGCAGATGGATCATATCGGGTCGGGTAATATTTCTTAACTTACGATCTTTTATCGCATCCATCACCAAATCTTTGAAAAATTCCATAGATTTTTTCGACATTATGTCTATGTTGAGACGCTAGAAATTAAACTAAAATTAAATAAGAGCACATTCATACTCGTAAACATAATTTGATCCAAGGTACAAAATATATGCAAAAAAGCACCCTTTCTTAAGGTTTAGTTTTAAATTTGAATGTTTAAAGGGTTGCCCACGAAGATATTCTAATATTTTGATGTCAATTTAAGTACAATTCTTTAGTAAGAGGATCCTATTAGCTAAATGTAGTAGCCATATTAACAATGTCAATAATTCAATAAATAAAATATTGAAAGGGGTAAAATTTGGGCCGTGTACGTGTCTGCCAAATAAGTGATATAAAAAATAGATTTTTAATTTATTTCATGTGACTTTGTACAATTAAATTTTCAACTTACTTTCGCAAATTTAGGAAAATTAGCAACTAGAAAGAATCTCATCATCTTATTGAAACTAAAACCTGTAGTTTCTTTGCCCATTGTGTAAAATTCATTGCTTTTATCTGTAAAAGAGTTCACTTTGAAACCGAAGGCACAGGAAGCAATCACGTCGGTTGCATAACGAGAAGCAAGGTCCTTGCAATCTACGTCTATGTTACCTGAAAAGAAAAAATAAAAATTAGACATGAAGGAGCACACAAAAAGTATATTTAATTTATATTGTTTTTTTATACTACGTAGGTGGCAGACAAGCACACGGCCCACCTGATGGAAAGCGATCACCGTGGCCTATGAACGTGTGCAACACTAAGGGTGTCACACACGCGCTGCCTACCCTGAAGGGAAAGGGAGAGAGCTGGGAATGGGTGGGGAGGCTAGGAAGGGGAGGGGGAGGAATGGTACAGTGAGCTCTGGCTACCCTACTTACCGGCGGGAACACAACACGATAGTTATTATGGCCGCGGTCTTCTGTAGGGCCAATTGATCCAATTGATCTACCAAGAGTGGTAATGTTAAAAAAATCAACCAACCATCTAACTTGATTTTCTCCTTCAAATCCGCAATCATCTGGTCACCAACCTCGACCATGAATGGCACCATCAGACGTATCTTCGAGCTGGTGAACGCCGGACTTAAAGTAGAACGCATATCTTTCCATTCTTGACCTGAAAGCCAATGGTTACTCATGCTTATGCCAAAGTTATAACAAGTCGGTGACAACGATGGTTATTCAAAGATTCCAATGTTTAAGAATCAACCATTATTGACAAAACACAACTCAAGGAAATATGAAGCTATAACAGTAATCTGTTACTGACCATTGACTAAAAATTTTAATTGAAAATATAGGGTGACCAAAAATTTTCAAACTTTCGAATGGAATTTGAAGCTAAAACAATAATCATTTTGGTCATGTTGACAGGATTACTTCTATGGCCTTGTAACTTACACTACATACCTTTTAAAAAGATTAAACTTCGGGCCAAATAGGAGTCACTCCCTTCAAACTTGTTGCGATGATCGAGGAAGGATTCGAAGTCTTTAACAGCTATCTTCTTTATCAGTTCTAAGTCACGGGGGACAACCAGGGGACTTGTGAGTTCGTAACTCCCTACAAATCTGAAAAAAAAAAAACTTTAACGATCCTTTGATGTGAACGTAATAATATCCAATCTTCTGTTGTTTAACAGAACATAAATGTATCCATCACTCACACGGTTTTGCCCAAAACTGCCATGGTGAACCAGTCACCATGGTGTCATCACTTGGGTGAAATGGTGTCAAAGTCAAGTACAGACACGTAATTTTTTTTTGTTTACTCTGATGAACAAGGTAAAAGAAATCAACGACTTGATCCTCCTAATTACTTTTGGATACATTAATCATATTTAGAAACTAAACGAGATCGCAATATGCGATCGAGCTTTTTATGAGTGCTTGTTTAAAAACAGTATAACACTCATCACCCTATAGTAGAAGATACAAAGTCTAATAAAGGAGACAATACAAGAAGTTATTTTTAGAAAAATGTTTTACATACCTGTCTTCAGGAAAAGCGCGGTACAAGTTTAATAATTCTGTGGTAAAGTGACGCTTGCGTAGTAACAATCCGCCCATGTTGCCTATCAGGGGAAGGGGTTTGAAGTGTTTGACTCCATATTTTTGAAACTGGGTGTAGACCCGACGACAATATATTTTCAAAGCAACGAGTAGGACTCCAAGCCATATTAGTAGAATTATCATAATCTGAATGATAAACACAAATAGTAACTACATACACATAAACAATACGAATGTAATAAAATAATAAATAACCAGCTACAGATACGGGTAGGCAGCGGGTGTGTGACACTTTAGTGTTACACACGTTCATAGGCCACGGTGACCGCTTTCCATCAGGTGGGCCGTGTGCTTGTCTTGTCTTGCCACCTACGTAGTATAAAAAAAAAAAACGGAACGCAAACTTACTAGCTACTAGAGTAATTGCTCACACTTCCACACATTGGATCCTCTATTCCAGAATTCCCCTATTCTCCCCTATTCAACTGTAATGATGTAGGGGATCCTACAATTTAGTTAAACAATACATGCTTGCCCCTTTTCAGCCGTGGGACTATAAATATAGTCGCCAATATATTGGCAAACTATTTGCCTCCGACTGGCTCCCTTGAAAATAATTTTCAAGTAACAGCAAACTCTTTGATAACTGCATATGCTTCAAATACAGTAACAGTAGCTGTCTCATGGCCGCAATTGCTCAGCAGCAGCATTAACTATTAGAATAATGAAACAAATGTCAAAAGGTCGAAATGAAAACCAAAGGAAACTTACGTGGATATCAATTTATTCGTACTCCTGTAAGAGCAATAGCCTGTTATCTGAAAGAATGATATTGGACTACTAAGACAATTCCTCAAGCACTTACGACTAAATTTATCATATTTGACGTGTTTTTATCATGTATTTATCTTTATTATGAAGTGCTTGTTCTATTGAGAGTTGAAAGACAATCGATAATTTAACAATAATGGATGCTTATTTTGAATTTGGTTATCACACAAGCCTATAAGGTATAAGTTGATTGGGTGGTATTCTTTGGATATGCAAGGCTCTATTAACATGGTTGAGGCACAAACCAACCTCACCAGTACTTTGGTATACCTGCTAAACAACGACGAATGAGCCTCTGGTGTAGGCTTTCCTCTCCAGACGCAGCCAGCAAGCCAGACGGCAGTCGCTTCCTGATTAGCTGACATACTAATCAAAAATAACAAACGTACCGGACCTTTTTTTATCGTGCGGAAATCCCCATGGATACCACCTCCGTCGGCCATTGGGGGTGGCTATATCGGGATCGAACGACTAAAACCGCAGACCGTCTCAGGTATTAATTACCGAGGTGTAAGGTTACGTAATAGATAATCCCTCGCACCCCAGCTGATATTCAGAGGGACACGTGGGCAGCCTCGGAGCAGTCCTCTAGAGGGCCACTCTCACCTCGGTTATATTGGCCGCAGGCAGCAGCGTCTCCCATGGCGAGTGGGAGGCGCTGCTTGCCTCCGTTGCCCGGGTGCACCACGTGGAGGTTCCGGCCCGCACTCATGTTCTAGACCGGATCTCAGGTTTCAAAGTGTAAATTATACCAGTTCATTGTGCTTTGAACATTTTTTATTTAAAGTAAAGTTGTAGAACTAAGTTGCTTGGTAATTTGGAATGTGTTAAACTAATACCGATGACGACTATATAATCAATCCAACGTCTCTTAATAATAATCAGTCTTCAAAATTTTATTGTGTTCGTTTTTTTGTTCTTTATATGACTAGATGACTAAGCTAAACCTAAAGCTAGCAAAAACACAGTCTTAGGTGTTGGTAATGGTGTAGGTCCAATGTCCGGTCACATACCTCTGACTTCTTGAAGGTCATCTAAGTATGAGTAAGTAGTTATTTACTTTAAGAAAAGACCGTGAAGACACGTCAGAGTTTTCAACCAAGTTTTCAAAATTCATGACGATCGACTGTCTATTATTATTAGTAGCCGTAATATGCTGCAAGAGTAGGATGAGCTTTCGCCAACTTTGCTTTTGTGCGAATTATTATTTCATTTACTGCATTTAATTACAATTCTGAAGATAGTAGAGTCCTTTTGCTGATCTTCTCATTATTCTTTCCTATTCTTTGCACTCGACATATTAGCGATTTCTTATGCGTTCGTAGCCAAGTTACCTGGACACTACTATCAATAGCACGGCAGGTGATATACCTATATATGTATTTGTTTAAGATGTTGTGGAGGTCAAATGTCAGTCGTTTCACGTAAAATATCCAACTTAGGCTATTTCATAATTAGACTGAAAGCCAGCCAAATGAGTTGAGAATAAATTTGGAAGAACGAATGGTATAAAAAATAAACTCAACTACATTATACAGTTTCTTGCAATATTATGTAATTAAAAAATACATTTGTAAATATTATTGTTGTAGTACAGAATCTCCAAGTAACAAATTCATCAGTCTCAAATATAAAATAAGTTTTTCCATTACATATACTTTTAATTCCTGGGCTTGAACCTTAGCCAATGTCCACCTTTCAAGGCAAAAGCAAATGATTTAGGGTCCAGTTCAGCAGGGATGCATGTCTTTTCACATGGTGATATCTCTAAATGTCTCAAAATCTGATATGTCATCACTTTAACTTCGCAGAGAGCAAATCTAGATCCTAAAAATAAAACGTAATTCATATATTAAAAATTTGAAGATAAAAAAATCGGTGACTCTGGTGAAGGATTTGTTTTTCTTTTAAATGTTTCCAACTTACCAATACAATTTCTAGGTCCCACACCAAAAGGCAAATAAGTGCCTGGTTGAATTTTATGCAGGTTTTCGCTTGCAAACCGCTCAGGATCAAATTTTTCAGGATTGGGGAAGAATTGAGGGTCCCGGTGGAATGCTATCACAGGAATCATAATAGCCGTACCTTTACGTATCTGAAAGAGTATGATGACATGTTATAGATAATTTCATATCGTAAGTGTGAGTCTAGGTATCAGCAGAATTTTTAACCAATTCCAAATGAGTCTTACTTACAATGTAATCTTCCTTAGCATTCTTACTAGGTTTACCCAGATTATAATCTGAGATACACAGCCTTTCCAAAGCAGGTCCTGGAGGCCAAAGCCTCAATACCTCTGAAATAGAATGTTTACATAGCTGTATTGTTATAAGTCATTTTTATTTCACCAATAAGGCTTATTTATAAGCATCGTTATCTAACTATTGTATTTACACGCATTGATCTGTCCGACCAACTATAAACTTTTGCTTTGGTGTTCTTGCGTTTTGTGTTCTGTTGTAGCTGTGTTTATAGTAATACTAATTTTGAGAATACTCTAAATAAATTACTTTTTGAACTTGTTTGAAATTGAAATTTACGACAGGATGGGGTTCAAATATTAGGCCATCTCTATCATTAGCACTTTCAATCTCTTCAGTATTACTTTAGTGAATTCATAGTTTTAATTTAGTTAAAGACAAAGATTAAGCAAATATAAATTTAATACCGGTATTCATTAGATGCGGTCATATGAGTATAAGTACATTATACTTATTCTCACGACTCCTGCTAGAAAAATAAACGCTCACCTGATACAACCATGTCTAAATAAGTCATGGCATGTATGGATTGGAGGTCAAATTTCCCTCCATTCTTTATATCGTTCTCTTTAATCTCTTGCGCCAGTCTCTCCTGGATATCAGGGTTCACTGCTAACTCGTACAGTAGGAAAGACATAGCTGTAGATATCGTGTCAAAGCCGGCCAAAAAGAACAGTACTGCTTGAGCTACGAGGTCATCATCACTCCATTCTATTGACAGACAGATAATATGATATTTAGTTTTAGTTCAGATTTAAGTAATATGAGTTAATAATATCGACTTTTCGTTTAATTGATGGAATTCTGTACTCTATTTGAAATCTCTTTTAGCATAAGGTAATTGTGCGATTTTGAAATCATTTTTAAATAATGAACAATATAGTTAGTTTATTTCTACTGTTTTCTTATGGCTGTTATTAAAATAGTACTAGTTAATTGCTTTGTATGCTAGTTTTAGTACGTAGCAATATTTTGTATTAATATTGTAATGAAGTCTACCCTTATAATAGTTTAGGTCTACATTAAAAAATGGTGACTTAAATTTTTAAAAATTATGTGATTATAACCTGTATGGTACCTATTAAATACAACGCTACTTGTATTCTCTGTAATTTTTTTTTATGTTAGATCTTTAGTGGAATATAATGCCATTTTTACCTCGATTGACTTTCTTGATACCGACAGCGGACTCTTCAACGGACGCAAATCCAGTAGTCTTGTCTTCTGCATTTGCATTTTCATGTGATAATTTGCCTAAAATATACAATCATTCATTTTCATATAGTTATCAATAACAAACAATTGCTAAATTAAAGATTAAAATGATAAAATGAAATTTCCATAAACCACTTTGCAATACGTTCATTATGCTCACAACCATAGAGTGTCTGTATTTCCAGAAAACTATAACCTGGAAGTCTTCAAGTCTAAAGTGAATAAACTACTTCTAGGCAAGCGTGCTCCACCGTCAACCACATCATCACTTACCAACAGGTGAGCTAATACTAATAAACGTAAGTCAATTGACTATAAAAAATAATAGATAGTATTGCCATACTCTTATACTACAGGTAATAAGACTTACCATTCTTGGCTTCCATGAGGAGGTGGATCATGTCGGGTCTAATGATGTGGCGTAGGTTGCGATCTTTTATCGCACCCAACACTAAGTCTTTAAAAAAGTCCATGTACTGTATTGGCATCAAGTCTACGTTGAGACGCTAAAAATAATATTTAATTCAACAAAAGCACGACTGGACTACGAATAATAAATTGATAACAACTAGTTACAAGGATAAGAAATGAAAACGGCTTTTCAATCGCAATTAAGTGTCCAATATCCGATACATTGATGTCAAAAATACATTGTTATATTATAGATGTCATCAATGCTTTATTTATATATATTTTTTTTTTTTATGTCGGTCACGTCAACATGACTTCACCTCGCCTGATGGTAAGCTGAGGCAAAGTCTCTAGAATGGGAGTCACCATTGCAAACACCGATAGTGCCAAAATGGTGGCTCTCAGCTTGATGGCCTCATCAAATGCTTTTACACGCCCCGCTTAAAGGACCCGGGACTGTATGAGGAAGGAAACACTTGAGCTGGTAAAGAATCCCAGGTCTTGATGGTGCGGCATATTATAAAATTTAGTACTAAAAATTAAATATATCACGAGAAAAACACCAAAATTTGTGGTACGAAAAAAAACTACTATACACATCATATACATGCTAATAGCAGATTTTGCTTAGTAATTTAAATCAATATTTTACTGTACCTCATTAAACTGTAGTTTTACTTAATAAATTAAAGTCTATTAATGAACTTACTCTTAAAAAATCACTTCAGGACAATTTTGTGGGTACTTACTTTTGCAAGCTTGGGAAAGTTTGCCATGAAAAGGAATCTTATCATTTTAATAACGCTAACACCTGTAGTCTCCTTGCCGATGGTATAAAACTCATTGTTTTTATCAGTGAAAGAGTTCACTTTAATTCCGAAGGCACAGGAAGCAATCACGTCGGTAGCGTATCGAGAAGCCAGATCTTTGCACTCTACATCTATGTAACCTGGAAAGGTGAATATTGCTTCAGTAAAATTGACAGATTCTGATACATTACACTCTAAAGTTAAAATTACATAAATTTTTATTTACAAAACAAGCATCATCATTCTCTGAACCTTTTTCCCAACTCATTTGGGGTCGGCTTTCCAGTCTAACTGTGATGCGGCTGAACTTCGATATTTTTCGTGGAGCGACTGCCATCAAATCTGACCTCCACAACCATTGTCATTATGACCAATGGCGATATCGAAGTTCCAAGTTAGACTGGTTGGACTATTTACAAAACAAGCATTTGATCAAAAATAAAAGTGTCACCTGAGTTAACTATAAACTAAGACAACAGTTTTGTATTAACTCAGATTGTACGGCACACTTGGGCAGATGTAATTTTTAAATTTTAATTTCGAATTTTCTTATATCGGTCATGAATATGACTTCACCTCGCTTGATGGTAAGCTAAAGGTAAAGTTTCAGGAAGGGGGTTCCTATTTAATACACTAATAGTGGCATGGCCCTCAACTTAACGGCCTCATCAAAATGCTTTTTCACGCCCCGCTTAAAGGACCCAGGGCTGTAGGAGGAAAGAAACACGTGAGCGGGTTGTAATTTATTAAAGGGTTTATGATTGTAAGCTAAAAATATCAGGTACTGTGGCCCACATTAGAAGAGACCTATCTATTAATTTGACCTGATGAAAGTTTCCTTGAACCCATAAAGTGTTACAGGTATACCCTATAAATCAATTTATAGTTGCATCTTGTAGAGTTATATTCTTAAAGAACTCACCATTGCCTGATTCAATTTTTTGTTTGAAATCCGCAATCATTTGTCCACCAACTTCCACCATGAACGGTACCATCAGACGTATCTTAGAGCTTGTGAACGCTGGACTCAATGTGGAACGCATGTCTTTCCATTCTTGACCTGAAAGAAAACTTACGTCACTTTCTATAACTTTCTATAGCAATTATATTTTATTATATTTCTTTGTAACGTACCTCAAGTATTTAATCCAAGTGAATAGAAATGTCATTAAATGTTTCATTTGAGGTGATTATGATGTTCCGAATGAGCAAACTCACCTTTTAAAAAGATCAAACTCCTAACCCAAAAAGAGTCAGTCTTTTCAAATTTGTTGCGATGATCGAGGAAGAATTCAAAGTCTTTAACTGCTATCTTCTTCACCAGTTCTATATCACGGGCCATCAGTACAGGGCTCATGAATTCAAAGCTTCCTACAAATCTGAAAAATATATAATCTTGTAAAATGGAAGAGAAGGGAGGATAATAGGAAAGGAGATAGGGAGAGAGTGTATGAGCACACAAAGAGATTATAAAAGGCCTTTTGTTCTCTAAGAGCATGAAGCGTGACAGCCCGGCATTCTATCAGGGCCTCAATTCTGTTTTCGTGTATTAAATCAAGCCACTATCATTCCACTGTAACTCTGAAAAAATGCCACTTAATTTTGGACTTTCTGTTCATACTTTTAAAGTCTAAAATTCAATAAAGAGAGTTCAATACACATTTTATTTTCAGTTTTATTTTGACTTTATTTTCATCTAGTTAAGTACAAAATCAAAGGCAATTTTTGGGTTTCAGTGGGACGATAGTGGCTTAATTTTGGATTTTAATTGCATGAAAATAAAACTTTCTACGGAGTCTAGTTCTATACTTAACTTGCATAAAACAAACCAGTAAAGTATGTACACATAAATAAATAAAAGAGTGCTAAATATTACTTACTTTTCTTCTGGAAATTCATTATACAAATTTGATAAAGCCTTGGTAAAGTGAATTTTCCGTAGCATCAATGGACCCATGTTGCCTAGCAAAGGAAGAGGCCTGAAGTACTTGACTCCACTTTTATCAAATTCAGAGTAGACCCGACGGAAATATACCGTCAATGCGGCGAGCAGAATACCTGCCCATATCAGTAGAATTATCATGATCTGGAAAAGAAAGATACATTGCTATTGGTGTCAGCATATTCCAACTTACATGGCCATTAAAATTATAAAATTGTTAATTTTATAATGTATGGATTGCGTCAGCTTGCAAATTGTTGATTTCCTAAGAATCTAAATATAGGTAGATAAATATAATTAGGTAGTATTAAACATTGTAATAAATCATGTAATTTTTTTTATAAGTTAATCGGTTTTTAAAATTGTATTGTCATCAGAACTAAATATTTCTGCCGAATATTAGATCAATCCAACAACTGAAAGAAGATCAATATTTAATTACTAGATTTGACCCAAACAGACAGGTCAAGTTAAATAAAACCGTTTAAAATACCTAGTAACTATATTCTTTTGAATCTTTGGCAACGACTTAGGTACCAGAAGTAGATAGTACTATCAACAAATAGGTATGAATAATAAGTTCTGGTGTAACATTCAACCCCAACTATTGCATGCTTTCTACTTTTAACTATCTGCCTCTATTGCATCATTTGTTAAACACACCTTAAATGGGCATCCACACGATACAATTCTGCCCGATCAGATTGGCCAAATAAGTTGGTAAAATCACCCACGGTATAATATAATTTCCCAATGAAATATTGATCATTTTGATTTATATTTTAGTTGCCAACTAGCTTCTACATCACTATAAATTTCATCCAATTTGTCACAATCGTATCGACGAATCCGAAAAACCGACTTGATTTGGTTGTTTAATTTAGTCAAATTTGACGAAAATTGGTCATGAAATTTGTAGATGCCCTTTAATTTATAGAAATTGCCATATTCTATGGGAAGGAGATACTTTGTATTCATTACTAATACTCTCGCTTTTATTGCTTTAAACAAGTGACACTGGGTATTTGTTTTGTGCATTCGGACCAACAACGTACCTACTTACGAGTATTACAGTGTATTATAAGACTTTGAAATTCTTCTTCAATCTTTTTATTTAAAACTTACCATTGTTTATTTCGCTTATCTTTGTTAGGTATATCATATATTTATTCACGGTTCGAAGTTGTGCTATCAATATTGATAAAGCAAAACGCGAAAGCCGGTTTTATTCTCTGTGTTTCGTTGTCACTGATCACAATTTTGCACATATTAAATACTTAAATTAAATATCACTTGTTTTGTTTAGATTATAATATTAACTTACTGTTTTGATGCACCGCTATTACAACTACTATCCAAAACGTTGTTATTAAGCCTGTTATTCCACCTAACGTCCTTCACCTTGGGCGATACATCCACAACTCAGTCACAACGTGTTAGAGCAGATACTATTTATAGAACATTATCTGTTTCGGCTCAGAGCAATGCCTTATGAGTCATTTATTATACAACCAATAGATATTATACAATTATGTAAAATAACAATAAATTGAGTAAATTTCTTTACGAAGTTTCGAGAACAAATATATACCGGAGCATTAAATTTCAAACTTTCGTAGTAAATAATACTAACCAACATTATAATTTAGTTTGCAAATAGATTAAATTCGTAAAAGGAAATCAAAAGGAAAGACGTAACTGTGGAAATGATGTAAGGAATGCATGGATAAAAGTTTCATTCATTTAGTGATCAAAACAAGTTTAAACTCTATTGACCTAAACGACGGGACGGGAGTGCTTAAATAGATTACGCCTGATAAAAAGGAAAGAGCAACTACTTGCTTCAGGAGTTTTGTAGGATACCGTGAATCTACAAAGTAAATTACCACCGTTAATTTGATGCGCTCGGTTACTACAACAATTTTTAGAAAAAATGTTAGTAAAAAGATGAAACCTTTATAGATACATCGGGCAGTTATTAAAAATGCTGGATCTACAAATGGATCTGAGAAGGGTTCAGGTTGACGGAGAATAATAAACAAAGTTCGCGTATTGTAAGCATTTTAAAACCACCAAAACAGCTTTCCATTAAATGAGAGGAGAGATAAAATGTCATTTAACAGGATCTTGTCTGTCAAAACTTGCGTCTCTAGCAATAAAATTACATCATTATTAGTTTGAGTGTTCGATTTTTGCTATCAACGTTCTTTTTGTTCTAGATAATTAGGTATAATCTTTTTAATCTAGACAGGTGGTGGTCTGTTTACAGTACCTAAATGTACTCATGTTTAAATAACATGTAGCCAAAATATATCACTCCAAATCTGGTTATGGTTGTGTAAATGGTAAAATCATACTTCGAAGGAGGTAGGACACGACGCGATCTCCCGTCCGAAATAAGCTGTCCGACTGGGGTAGTACCCCCGCCCTACAGAACACCGCGGCCATAATAACCATCAAGTTGTGTTCCCGCCGGTAAGTAGGGTAGCCAGAGCTCACTGTACCCCTCCTCCTCCCATCCCTTCCTAGCCTCCCCACCCCATCCCAGCCCTCCCCCCTTCCCTTCAGGGTAGGCAGCGCGTGTATGACACCCTTAGTGTTGCACACGTTCATAGGTCACGGTGACCGCTTCCCATTAGGTGGGCCGTGTGCTTGTCTGCCACCTAAGTAGTATAAAAAAAATGAGTTGACCTATTCAGTCTGTAGAACCAGGTAGTAGCACCAATCTATTTGACATCGACTTTAAAAGTACCTAAACTGCATTTTATACGGTCTATGTCCGGAGGGTTTACCCCCTTTCATTTTCATTATAGTTCTATTTGCCATCCTCAAGTTTGTACAGATATTAACGCAATAATAGCTGCAAGTCTCGTATTGCCAGCAAGTAAGCTACTATAACCACATGTATCCAGAATATTGCTTAGAAAACTGTGAATTTTAACAGACATGACATAGACTAACATTCAAAGGCCTTCAAATCGTTGACTAATCTATGGGTCAGGTTAGTAATAAACCACGTATTTTACTAAATCCTCTACGAACAAATTACTCCGTTTTAGTGGTTTATACCTCGCTGTTTCGGTCGCAGATTATTATCTCTTGTCCGTGTCGTCTGCACAGGCCTTAATCATGGCGACCTTGGGGAATGATTATTCTGTCAACTATTAATGTCAGACAGGACAGACAGCAATATACTTTGTTATCATTTGCAATTACGGACGTACATTTCGGCTAGGTTTCGGCATTTTGACCGTTATTTTCATTTGAACGATCTTTGTATAGTACAATCTACCTATGTCGATGCTATTTTTTGTTATTTTGTTTGTGTAAAATTTCATCATCTGGAGCATAAGAAATGAAATGGACTTAAAAAATAGAATAATTATTATGTGTTGTTGTCGAAAAATGTGATGCGTATTAAAAAAATATATTATATGTTTAACGACCGATTCTGTACAAAAATTTTTTTTTTTAAATCCTTGTCTATTATGTCTGTTTTGCGATGAATGAAATAATGCAATAATGAAAATCGAGATGAATGCTAAGAGTACTTTGATGCAGTTTTTGGCATTAGAATGGAAAAGGAAATTGAAGGATTATTCAACCTAAGTATTCGTTATCAATAAATATGTGAAACAGCAACTCAACAGCGCGTGCCATTCGTTTATTACATACCACTTGTATCGACATTATCTCTGTTAATATCCTATCTTTGACATGTGTATCGCATCGTTACGTCATAATTCTCACTTTAATCCCTTATTGAAATTGAATACCTAACATTATTTATATCTTTCTACTGGTCCGAATCATGGGTCTAGTTAAGAACGTTTTAGATTCCAGATATATAACCCTCATTTTGCCAGATATAACCCTCTTCCAATGTGCGTCATATCACCTGATCATTTGCATCTGTCTATTCTAGATATCTTTTAAGACCATCATTTGGCTAGAACTCGTATCAACTTACTGCTGTTTGTAACTCGTCAGTCTTGACTCTCGCAGCACTGAGGAAAATCTTAACTCTGTTTTCCAACTACAAAATTTGTTGTACAATCCAATTTTCCGTGCTAATACTGTACGCGTTTGACTCGCACTTGATCCCTTTTAGACATGACATTTTAATTTAAGATTTTCTTTGTTTTATGTCATGTTAATCTTAGCGCTGTTTCTGGTTGCACTTGAGGACTTTCACCTGGAAGCCTAGGGCCGCTTACTCCTTATAGGGCTTTTACGTTAAGAAGCTAGAGAGGATAACCTCCATCTGAGTATTATTAGTAGATTAGTAATGTCGTCGGTTTAAAGCTTGTTTTGCGTTGCGTTGCTAGCTTGTAGCGCACTTTTATCGTACTTACACGGTACTCTTACGTACAACGGTGACTTGCACTAGTCTTGGTCGTTGAGTTACAATGATAATCACTATCGATGTTTTTTTGTTTAGTTTGATATTAAATGTAAGTAAATATTTTTTTATCCATTATAAAAATGTATAGTAGGTGTGTCTATACATACATACATAAAGTCACGCCTATATCCCCGAAGGGGTAGGCAGAGGTGCTAGCACCCACATTTCGCCAGTTTATGTTTTGATCCCAATAGGTGGTGAGTCTATTGCCATTAACCGGACACTTATAAACCTGCGATAAATACACAACTTCGAAAAGCATCAAAAAGTCATTGGGGTGTGCCATGGTGAACCTGGGATCGAACCCGAGACCTCGTCTCAGCAGTCCATTACCCAGACCCCTAGGCTACCGCGGTCTATACATTGAAGATATTAAAAAAAACGCGTGGCACTCAGGGACTGCCGCGGTACAGCTATTGCATAGCTTTTTTCATCAACATCATGCACTTTTAATTAACTTCATTAGTTCCATTTAACACTACAGATGGCGTTGTTCTACATTTTTGTGAATCGCGTTATGGTTTCGTCTCACAGGAACATAATTATGAATAGTTCAGCCACATTAACAATAACAACAACCTTTCTAGTAGTTCACGAGCAAGCAGTAATTTGATTCTTATCTGTTTGTCTGTTTGTGCACGATGGACGCAAAAACTACTGAACGGATTATGATGCGGTTTTTTGTTTGGGGGGTCTCTTCTTGGTCAGACTATTTTTGTCTAAGATCAAGTTTAGTTTCCATATCCTATTATTTCTATGTTTACCTAAATAGCTCCTACAAATTTACCGATTTGCTAAAAAGGCAAGGACATTTCGAAGTAGTTATGACATAACGAAATCATCTAGTACTACCTATAATACATTTCCGACGTCAACGTAGGTACTTTTAAACACTCTCCAATCCCCCATCAAATATTTATCGTGTCGTTATTATCGCTAGTGATAGTTGCTGCCCCTTGTCGTTTCAGATTATGAAATTTTAAGAAAGAAAATTTGTCCGATTCATCACTCTGGATTATTAATTTCTCTATTGCAGTTTCTACCAATCGGAAGAATACAGAAATAGAATAGCACAGAAAGTGAGTCAATTCATTAGCGATAGAAAATTAGCCGTAAATAGCAACACCTGCTTCAAAGATAAGAAGAGACCTTGGCGAATTGGACAAGATTATAAAAGAATATGTTAAGCTTTGGTCATTTCAGTCGCAAGTGCATGGAGCACGCGTGTGTTCGTGCTTCATTCATTATAATTTATATTATTAAGCCGTAGTGTGTATTACTAGTAAACAGGTTAGTGCTATTTGATATGAAGTGTTAGTGATAAACTCTACCAATTCTTGTTTTATAACTTCTTTTGACTTCAGAAATCTTTCCATTTCATATTGACGGGAAAAAATTGATTTGATTTGTCAAAATATAAATAACAAGGCATATTATTATATCGACATTGAATACATTTTCAGGTTGAAAGGAAGCTTCAAGAGAGACCTTAATAATATAGGATTTTAGATAGAAATGGTCATTTAAGTTACTATTATAATAGTAGATGGAATATTTACCTACCATTTTTTATTTGTTATATTGAGTATCCAATACTTTGGCTCTATTGCAAGTGCCATAATTATACGTTCGTAAACATGGCATATCCCGTCAACTATTATAACAGTGACCTCACTAACGTTGTTTACTCTTCACTAACATTCCTATGAAGCATTTTTTCTTACACCTACCTACATAAAGTTAGGTTTATGATAATTGGTGCTTGTCGTAAGTTATAAATTGCTTACGTTATTGAATACCAAGTTTTAACTTTAACACTACATTATAACATGCTCAATACTAACTGGATTTAGCATAACAACTTATATGATTTTAAAATATCATCTAATTATTGCCAAATTATTAATAAGTGCGACGATTGAGTTATTATTCTTGTGCTGACGTAAGGGTTGTTAATAATATTGATAAGACAACAATATCATAATAATATGCGATTACATAGCACACCCATTACTTTGGTCTTAACTAGACCAACTAGACAATAACCACAATTTAAAATTTGAAGAAAACTTGAGACAAGATGAAGTAAAAAATCACGAAAAAAATCAACCTTAACAAACAAGGATAACAAAAACTTGCCTAAGCTTAGTGTATAAATACAATAGATGTAGCGTAATTTGATTCTAGTTCGATGATTATTATTAAACTAAGATAAAAAGAACTAAGACTAAGAATATAATAAGTACAATTTTTAAATCAATCACTTCAGCAGTTGGTAAGAGGAAGCTCCAGATAAACTAGGGCAACAAAAAAGAGAACAATATCTAAAAACTGATGCACAATTCATTGACTAGTTAAGATCTTCATGAGCTTCTTGGTCTCAGAATGTTAGGTGATAGTCATCTAGATCTTCTACTAGAAGAAGACTTGCCACGGCGAGGTTATCAGTGTTATGGTATAGGTGGTAAAGTCTGTTGGAGTTTCCATTAGGAATCGCCAACAAACAAATTAATATAAATCTTGTCCAACATTGTATTGCTTTACAGATTTTATAAAATGCGTGCAAAAGTAGTATAATTAAAAAAATATATTATTTACATATACGAATGTTAGAACATTATATGCCGGAGTTGTGGTTGACGGTGATAATTTTGATTCTATTTCTAAAATTCATAAAAAATCATTGCAATAATTTCACTTGCAAAATATTTGTAAACAATTTTAACTATCAATTTTAATTGTGATAACATAGAATAATTAAGATATGAATTGGACAAGATAAGCGGCACGGACGCAGAAACAAAATCATTTACTTTACTACTTATCTTTGCAGATCTATAGGCATATAAAAAATAACTCCATATATAGACATGTTTACTCTACTTGATATGACTGATAATGAGCGTTGGTTCAAAATCTTGTATTTTTCACAATTTATTTCCTTTATGATTTTGATGTGACTTAAACAGTTTAAAATCTTAAGCTGTTTGTGTGCATAGGTTACTTACATTCTTTTTTTTTAAGTTGTAGCTTTTTTCTTCATGCACACGGGGACTTAGATTTAGAAAAATTACCGATTGAATATAAAAGGAGAAGTAGCCATTAATTTTGTTACGAAGTGAACCAGAAACACAAAAATATCCTGTTTCTTAAATTATTACAGTATATCCATGTTATTTTGCATGTTTTCACTATGCCTAATTGAAACATAAACTTAAAGTATTTTTTTATGGTAACTATTTTTATTTTTTCTAGGACCACAATGATAGTCCTAACTTGGATCGTGGTAGCCATTGCGGCGCTGGTGCTGTACCTCTACCAGACATATACTAAGTTATCCAAAAAGGGGGTCAACCATCTGCCTATTGTCCCTTTCTTCGGCAATGCATTAAGACCATTCTTAAATCTAGAAAATATATCTGTGTCTATGGATAGGGCCACTGCTGCATTCCCTGAAGATAAGTATGTATATAATTCTCGTAACTATTAGTTCCTATTAGTAACATATTGCTGGAATCTAGCTAAAGCTTGTTTTTTTATTTCAGGGTACTGGGCATGTATGAAATGACAAATCCTATTTATATGATTCATGATATAGAGACCCTCAAAAAAGTCGTTATTAAAGACTTTGATCATTTCGTGAACAGGAGAAGTTTTACCAATGAACTTGATCCAACTTTCGGCAGAGTATTGTTCAGTCTTAAAGGTCAGTAATTCTATAAAAATATTAATAAGTTAAATTCTTCTTCTTCTTGGGATATGGGTGCTGGAATTGAGACATGGTATGAGCTTATATTCAATTCAAAGATTGACCACCGCATTTGTGACAAAAGTGGTGAATCTCGCTCCAGTTCGTTCCTGTTACAAAGGATGGCCTTCGCAATCCAAGTAGACAACGACGCTGCCAACATTATAGACACCTTTGCCGGGAATACACCGGGAATGATGCGGGGCGGTTTATTCGATGTGACGTGACGGGTGCAACATACTTCATCTATGTAATTTGACATGTTTGTTATAATTTATTGTAAAATAAACTTACGAATTTATAAAATTAATAATTACAGATGAAGAATGGAAGGCGATGCGTCCAACTTTAAGTCCAGCTTTCACCAGCTCGAAGATACGTCTGATGGTGCCGTTGATGGTAGAGGTCGGGGAAGAACTGGTCAAAGTTTTAAGTAAAAAGATAAAGGATTCTGGAAGTAAGTATCTGAAGGGTTACTTACTTTAATTAGAAATGAAAAAAAATACTAGTCCCGAGTTTAGTCAATTTATATACAACAACTAGCTGTTGCCCGCGGCTCCGCCCGCGTGGATGTCGAAATCCGTTTCAAAAACTATCATATCTCTCAAGTTGGATCGAACTGCACATGGTGTGCGAATTTTATTATAATCGGTTAAGTGGTTTAGGAGTCCATTGAGGACAAACATTGTGACACGAGATTTATATATATTAAAATGAACGTATAAAACCAATCCACAGAACGCGCTTAAGACGAGACTCTGTCACAATCATGGCTAACTATATATAAGGGAATTTTGGATTACCAGTTGCAACGTGTTATCTAAATTTTACTCTTATTGTGACTAACTGCGGTTTAATATCATTTCACTACATAAGGCTCATCACTTACTCTTTAATACCTTTTTATATTCCAGATCAACACATTGACGTTAATCTCAAAGAGCTTACTACCCGTTTCGCCAATGACGTAATAGCTTCATGTGCCTTTGGATTAAAAGTGGAGTCCCAGTCGGCCGACAGCACTTTCTACCAAAAAGCCAAGGATATGACCAACTTCGATTTACTCCGAATTAGTAAAATTTTCTTCTTCAGATTGTTTCCTTATATAGCGGGTGTAAGTCTTATGTTTGTATTTTTCATAGTTATATTTCAATAAGCAAGTAGATAATCATTTAAAGTCGCCTTAGCACCAATGGAATATTATTATATTTCATTTCTTTTATTGCATGCAATTCCATTCAATTCTTATAATAATGTCAGTATAATTACTTACGTATGCCTGTATGTATTTCTTACTTAACGGAAGCCATGCAAATAGTACACTTTGGTGTCCTCACAATAATTTTGCTCTGAATTTCTTTATATCAATTATCTGTTGATCCCATGTTTACATCGGCATACAGAAGATAAATCTACGTTTGGTGGCGCCGGAAACCTGCAACTTCTTCTCAGACGTAGTACTGGCCACAATGATTGAACGTGACAGGAAAAACATCATCAGACCCGACATGATCAACATCCTCAATGAAATTAAAAAAGGTAACTCCAATTTTATATTCAGTTTATAAAGTTATACTCACTACACTAATTTTTGGATCGATAGTAATGGGTATCATACTTTATGTTCCAATTTTCGTACTCGTGCTTAAACCTAATAAAAAAATTATTACAGGTAAATTATCACATGAAAAGGAAACAGATGCCAGCGCTGGTTTTGCTACAGTTGAAGAGTCAGGCCTCGGCAAAAAACAGCTTAGTAAAGGTAAATTCAATAGTAAAGCATTGTAAAAGAACAAAAATACATATTAGATAAAAGATATAACAAAATATAGATGACAATTTTTTGTACCGTTCTGAAGTTTAGACAACACATCCAGAAATACAAAGATTTAAACAAAGGGCACAATTAAATTTAATATAATGTGTCTAGATAGATATGGAAATTACCATTATCTTGTACACCCCTATATATTTCCAAAATTGTTGAATTCTCAAAACGATATCAATAATTTTGAAATAAAATATGTATGTCTTCTATTAACTTACACCAGTTTTCTATTTTATTCCCACAGAATGGTCCGACTCTGATTTAGTAGCCCAAGCTATTCAGTTTCTCTTTGCTGGTTTCGATACCGTCTCAACAGCAATGTCGTTCATTTTGCACGAGTTGGCTACAAACCCAGATATACAAGAAAGACTAGTTCGTGAAATCGAGGAAAATGACAAGAAAAATAATGGCAAATTTGATTTCAACTCGATACAAAGTATGAAGTATATGGACATGGTTGTTTCGGGTAAGTGTTATATTACCGCTTTGATCTCGACATTGTAAAAACTAATCTTGATTTAATTTTAAATTTATTTACAAGTCTTGGATATTTTCAGAGAGTCTACGCTTGTATCCACCTGCTCCGTTTATGGATAGAACATGCGTGAAAGATTATAATTTTGGCAGAGTGAACAAAACTGCAACTAAGGATTTAATTGTAAGCATTACATGAATCATTATCAATAATCAAGAATTGGCTATGGAAAGAAGGATGTAAATTACCTAGATTCCTTTTGACCAATATTAAAATTTATTAGAAAGATCATTGGTAGCCCCATTATGGGCACTCTGTAGCTAGAATATTATTGACATCCACCTTATAAGCGTTCATTATTTCAATCATCATAGATTATTTTTATCTGCATCCTAACACTATGGGCTATGGTGGATTATAATTTTGCTCCATTATATTCAAACTTGAAATATTTTTTGTACTATAAAAATGTACTGATTTACCAATAATGTGTCATTAACAGGTTCGCAAAGGTGAAATTATCGGATATCCAATTTGGAGGTTCCACCGTGACCCTCAACTGTTCCCTAACCCTGAAAAGTTCGACCCTGAGCGTTTCTCTGATGAAAACAGTCACAACATCAAACCATTTTCGTACATGCCTTTTGGACTTGGACCCAGGAATTGTATCGGTTGGTACTAGATTTTATTCCTACTAAACTTGCAAAGAAATTTTAGGACCAAAAATGTACAAAGGAATATCCCAGTGATTTTTGGGTAAATTGCAAGAATCAACCCTAATATTTGTTAAATTGACTTATCTTCTTCGAGTCTTGGTACTTGTAAAATAAATTATACAATTGCATTCCACGAAAACCTTAAGATGCTTTCGTTGTACAAATTTTTCGTATTACTTATGTAATAACAATAGTGAATTTATTTATTTTCAGGTTCCCGTTTTGCGCTTTGTGAAATCAAAGTGATGCTGTACATTCTTCTTCGTAACATGAAGGTGACTCCTGGTGAGAAGACTAAGATCCCTCTTGAACTGGTGGACGGATTCCTCATGTACATTAAAGATGGTGGCTGGGTCCGACTTCAACATAGGCAGACTGCGTTTTGAAAACTCTTCTGTTCTATAACTTATTACTCGTAGAGTGTTTAATTCACAATATTTTATAATGCAATGATTAAGAACCTGCAGGCATTTAAAGCAATAGTATCTACTTGACGAGAAGTGGTTAACAGTTATCATTCATGAGAGTAGTACTTAAAACCGTATTGCGTACTTTGGGTACATGTAATACCATAGTATTGTTTTTAAGTGTAGTTATCAGTTAATTGCTTGGCAATAAATTCCTATTGCATTGAAATAAATCAAAATCCTCTATTATTGTTGTACATTTTTATGTAAACTTACCAGAAATAATCAATTTGAGTTTAACTAGTCAATCCATGTTTGTTTATCACGTCGATTTTTAAATAAAATTTATCGTCAAAACGGCTGGACTTCTGATTTTAATTATCATTAATGGGGGAAACTAGACTCGGGTTTACCGCAGGTATATACAGAAAACGCATGATATTGGCTTTAGTTGAACTGTATGCTTATTTGTTACCTGAATCTATACTAATATTATAAAGAAGTAAAGTTTGTATGTTTTTATATTTGTTAAATTGTAAGGGGTAAATCTCGGAATCTACAGAACCGATTTTTAAAATTCTTTCACCAATAGAAAGCCACATTATCCGTGAATGTCATAGGCTGAATATCATCACGCTTCTGCTCAAGGTAGCGGAGCAATAATCATAAATGTGAACATTCCGGTAGATTCCCATACATTTTAGGAAAACTGATAAATTATGAGCATATTATGTGAGTTAAAAAGGGTGCATCGGGGTTCAAAATACGCTACGGGCGAAGCCGGGGTAGATCAGCTAGTATTATATAAACGTAATTTTTGTGCCGACACCCAAGGCATGATGGATGATGTCAGACCCTTTTGTCTGTTCATAAACGTCCAACCACAATTACATCAGTTGTCCTTGAACATACCACTTATAATAGAGTCGCAATATCGGATAATCTATACCAAATATGAAACATAATACGTACGTAAATATCAAAAGCAGTATACGAAAATATGCTGGTTAATACCCATACAGTGGAATATGCTATATCCTTCCACAGATTTTAGCCACCATAACTGGTAATTTTTTCCTAGTAGTCCTGAATTCGAAATAGTCCCAGTTCATCAAACCAGATGTAGTCCCCCTAGAGCACCCCGCTGAATAGTGCCTAGCCTAGTCCACGAAACACGACGCCAGCGCGGGTGGTTGACCAATTTAACCATTTGCTTTGCAACCTGGGATCATTACAACACATTACAGAAGTCAGAATGCTGCTGGGTTGTTAACTCGTAGGCGCTCTACATTTATATTTCAGTCCACAAAGAGCACTTGCCTGTACTAGGCTTGGTGCTTTTCAAACGGGTGCTCTAAATGGACTAACTCGAGATTGGTTAACCCATCTCGTAGCTGCTTCTACGGTGTGCTTCCTGATAAGCAAAGAAGAAGAATGGTGAAGCTCAAAACGTGGTACCCTAAATCCGCAGGTACCTAATACTTATCAGAACGCTATGCTTCACTCAACGATAAACAAAACTGACCTTGAAGAATTACAAAAGGGAGACAAGACAAGATTATAAAACGAATAATTTGGGCCTAAGGCATTTCAGTCGTATGTGTATGGAGTGTGGATGTGTACGTGTTTATAATATTCATTGTACTCGTAATAATGTATCGTATTGTATAAAACATAACTAGTGAATAGGTAAGTGTTATTCACAAAAATATATCTAGAGTAAAATCCACTAATAATCGGGAAATTTATTTATGTAGTGAAAGTATTTTTGGACATCTTCTGAATAAATGATACAGAAGGTCAGAATAAAGAAATCATTTTGTAGTTTTTTTGGCAAATCTAGTTCAATATTGCCTTAATTAGCAAATATCAAAATTATCAATGCAAGTGAAAAAAGTTAGGGATTGAAATGCATAAATATTTCATTGCCATCGATATCATTCATTATATCGCACATTATTGAAAAATATTCTGTAGTATGTAATACTTAACTTGATTGTGATTAGTTTATGTGTTTCCAATAATCGTTTGAAAAAAATCTTGATTTACATTTCAATCTATCGATAGACGTAAATAATCTATTAACGTCATAATGATAGTAAAATTTTGTAAAATACTATGACAAATTAATTATGTGATAAATCATACTTCAAGGTAAGCGAGTACAGAGTGGACACGAATAAAAAATGATTAGGTACTCAGTGACTCCATTGTACATAACTTCATTCAACCGCGCCGTAAAAAACAAACGTACTGTACTTAAACGCCTTAAAATAAATAAGAGTACCTATCAACCAGCAGTTTATATCAATAAGTAGATACAACAGACATATTACGATGGAAGCACACAAGTAAAGAGTGTGAATGCTGCGCCTGAGGTGCCAGGTTCGATTCACACGTTGGGAAAGAGTGCCCCTCACTAAAAAACTCCCTTGAAAGCCTACTTAGGACCACTTCCTGAGGTTAGAAGCTGTTCTGATGAATTGAGTTTGGACTCATTTGTTTTATTGTGGCATATACACAATACTCTAATACCACATCATAAGGGTTTCAAAATGGAAACTATTATTGGTCATAGGAACATCAGAATCTGAACTACTCATTCGGTCTTATTACAAAACACGGACTAAAGTCAGGTTTAAACCCAGACTATGAAGTCCAGGCTTAATCTTAAGACCAAGGTTTAAACTTCTTCTTATTACAAAAACAGAATAATCCGTGGACTACTTAGGCCATGGTTTAAATCTTGGCCTAATAACAACCACAGATTACTCTAAACTTTTGTTCGTTCATTGTGATATCATTCGGTCGCAACGTTCCGTTTTCTCCGAAAGCAAAAATTTTCTGAAATCGTTAATAAATATTATTTACTAAAAAATGGTGAAAAAAATATTTACAACATTATAATTATTAAATTTAAAGTCATGAACGATAGTTGGACTTTATTTTATAGTAAAATATCATTATCATGCCTTTATTTAGCAATCATTGTTATAATATTGGAAGATCTATGATGAACGTTAAATGGAGCGTAGTTTTTCGGAGCCCGCGCGTTGTTCAAATTTTTTTTTAATTTTTATACCCACTTTTGAATCATTTCAATATCCGTACTAACTTTTACGTTTCCAGTGGTTTAAACTTTTAAATTTGAATTAAATAATGGAAGGAGAAAAGAAAAAGAGGGGCGAAAATTGGACTGCCGAGGAAAAAGTAAGCCAAAATATGATGTATTTTGGTATTTTCCACAAATCAAATCAAAATGACAAGTTTGACGTTTTATTTTCGTGGTTTAGACACTTAGACCAACGTTAAACTAGGTGTCACGCAGGTTTATCTTTAGACCAGAGATAGTCCTTGGTTTAGTACTAAAACGCGTTTTGTAATAACATTTTCGTTAAACCATGGTCTAAAGACGATTTAAACCTGGGTTTAAAGTTAGTCCTTGTTTTGTAATAAGACCGATTATGTTTGGGCTCATTTGCGTCGCGTAATTAGAAACTTATTAGAAAGCTTGTTTCATAAAGTCTTTTTAAAATTAATAATTTATTTTAATGTAAAAGTAAACTATTTATTAAGATAACTTTATCTTTTATAGAGATACAATGATAACCATAACTTGGGTCGTCGTGGCCGTTGTGGCGTTGGTACTGTTCCTCCGCCAGACGTACTCCAAATTTGCAAATAAGGGTGTCAACCATCTCCCTGCAGTCCCTTTCTTCGGCAACGTGTTCAGAGCCTTTTTAAATCTCGAAAATATTACTGTAACCTTGAGCAAGATAAGCAATACCTTTCCTGAAGATAAGTACGTACCATATAAATCAGTTCTATTTTTTTAGTATTTAGTCAAACACATTGACTGTACAGCCCCCGTAGACAAGTGTCACAGCGTAAATCGCTAAGGAAACGAATAGATTAGATCGACCGATCACATCCAAGCACGTCGCCGGCGTACGATATGCGCGCTGCGGTGGAATCACGAGCTGGAGTGTGATTAGTCGACCTAATCTATTCTATTCCTTAGCGATTTAGACTTTTTACACTTGTCTACGGGCCCTGTACTGTATTGGTGGTAAGCTGAGGTGAAGTCCAAAAAGTACTGGCCACTATTACCATATAAGTTATGCCTGGAATGGTGGTTCCTACCCAGGCGGCCTCGATAGATGATATTTCACGCTCAACTTAAAGAACCCGGGATTGTAACACAATTGGGAATACGTGTGTAAATTAAGCATTTCAGTTCTTTATCAAGCCAAAAAGAAAAGAATCACCAAACCGTTCACGTACTTTATTCCCGTGACACCCTTTTATCCCACCCGTAATTAGTTTTACAATAATGTATGGAAATTCACCCGATTTTTTGACATTTATATTATTAAGTACTGCTCCGTTCTTCTGAGTGGTAGCGTGATGGGCTATTCAAAACAAAAATAATATTTCAATTCCTTAGATTAGCGCTTCCAAATGAACAAATTCTTAAGCTTTATAATACCTATTAAGAAAATTGTTTTTGTTATTGCTGAATTATAAACCACGGTTTATTACTATTTTCAGGGTTGTGGGAATGTACGAAATGACAAATGCTATATATATGGTACAGGATATAGACACCATCAAAAGTGTCGCCATAAAGGACTTCGACCATTTCGTGAACAGAAGGAGTTTCACCAATGACCTTGACCCTACCTTTGGCAGAGTACTGTTCAGTCTTAAAGGTCAGTAATTCTATAAAACATTGATATGAAAATCAAATATTTTTGCTTACAGTAATGCTTTTTAATAAATTGTTGATAAGAGCAGGTTATAATGAACTACTTATGAAACAAACAAGACATTTTATTTTAATGAAAATAAATGCAAAACAGTTTGTTTACCGATTTCGGATAAAAACAATAAATCAACCATTCTAATTGGATCTATTCAAAATAGATCATTTCGGAATAAAACAAAAATGAATAACGTAATATTTAAAACCTGGAGAAAAGTTGTCCAATTTGTTCAACCAGTTGAACAGATAGTTGAACATACTGGAGTAAAGGTAAAGTTACCATTCTAAGATCATAATTAATATCTATCAATAAAAAAACTTATGATTGTACATAAAAAGTAATTATTTGATTACAGATGAAGAATGGAAGCAGATGCGTCCCACATTAAGTCCAGCTTTCACCAGCTCCAAAATACGTCTGATGGTGCCGTTAATGGTAGAGGTCGGAGAAGAAATGATTAAAGTTTTAAGTAAAAAGATAAAGGATTCTGGAAGTGAGTATTAGAAGAACGATTTTTGTTTTTTATTATAATGTAAGACATGTTATCGACAGTGTATTATCAAAACCAAGTAGCTACATAAAACTAAATTTTACAGGAGAGCTTAGAAAATTTTTCGTATTTGTTTTCTCGTAGTTGGACATGAGTGTTTTTTAAAAAGGCACACTTTTAAAAAAATATTAATCGTAAAGTCTTGAAAATACTGCAGGGATATTTTTTAGGGATATTTTTGATAGATTGGTACGTGGAGGGTGGTCTACAAGTTTGAAAAATGTAAATAGACTTGTTTTTTCAAATATATCAGAGATTAGGTTTAATTAAACAGCTGCTATCTTCTGCTAACTCTATTTAGAAATCTGAATTACATGTCTGTCTGTCTGTCTGTCTGTCTCACTGAGAACTTCAAAGCTTTGAATGGGTAATATCAGCCTAATAGCAGCAGTTGAAGACTTAGTTAATTTATTCTATTTTCATCACGTTTCCAAATATTAATTTGGCTATTTCTTTCAGGTGAACACATAGACGTGAACCTAAGAGATCTAACTACCCGCTACGCCAATGACGTGATAGCTTCGTGTGCCTTCGGCCTAAAAGTGGAGTCCCAGTCTGGGGATAGTCATTTCTACCAAAAAGCTAAGGATATTACCTCCTTCGACTTAATCAGAATACTCAAAATATTTTTCTTTAGGCTATTTCCCTATATTGCCGGTGTAAGTCATAATGATAATGATGTATACTGTTGATTAATGGTGATAAAATGTTTTAGTAATTATGCTTCGTAACTGTTATCCAGAACCTTTGAAAATTCCGTGAGGTGAAACCGGTCAGGTTTAATTTTATTAGTATTGTGGAAAAGTGCGACTGATTTTATTCAAAACAACATATTTTTTTATGTTTTATAGCTATGTGTCAATTAGTACATACTCTCTATGTAAAATAAGACAAAAATGTAGTCTTAAGAGGGGCTGGCCTAACAAAATGTGCTAGCGATATTCTTATTTTTGATATTGCCACTCAACTAAAAAATATTTTAGGCAATGTAAATTCTTATGCTTGTACTGTAATAATCACAATTATATACGAACCGATATCCTAGCAATGATAAGTACAAGTAAAAGTTACATAATGAAAATTCTTTGTACGAGTATAATTAATATAGTGTTATTTTTGTTTTATATACAGAAGCTGAGATTACGTTTAGTGTCAGCGAAAACAAGTAACTTCTTCACAGATGTGGTGCTAGGTACCATGATTGAACGAGAGAAGAAAAACATTGTCAGACCCGATATGATTAACATCCTCAATGAAATTAAAAAAGGTAACTCCAAATCACATTGTAATATTAGATACGTTCAAATCTATTATGATCATCCAATAAAACAATGATAACTGTTGTCTCTAATTTAAATGTTTTCTCGTAGTTTATGGCTAGCAATGTAATTGTAAATTTTTTGTCGTAGCTTACATTTTATTAATAAAATAAAATTACAGGTAAATTATCACATGAAAAAGAAACGGAAAGTGATACTAGCGCCGGCTTTGCTACAGTTGAAGAGTCAGGCATTGGTAAAAAGCAGCATAACAAAGGTAAATTAAATTCACAATTGCATGTAATGTTGAAGCAATCAGTATGCTGACTTTTTCCCATTAGACCGAATTTTAAGAGTCAGTACGAGATTTTAAATCTTTCTAAATTATATTATCATTACTAAAATATTTTTTATGAGTGACTTACATAAGATTAAATTTAATTCCCACAGAATGGTCCGATACTGATTTAGTAGCCCAAGCTATTCAGTTCCTGTTTGCTGGTTTCGATACCGTCTCAACAGCAATGTCGTTCACTGTATATGAGATAGCTACAAACCCAGATATACAAGAAAGATTAGTGCAAGAAATTGAAGAAAATGACAAAAGAAACAATGGCAAATTCGATTTCAACTCGATACAGAATATGAAATACATGGACATGGTTGTGTCGGGTAAGTACTACCGAGTTAAAAAATTGATAGAATTCTTTTCTAAGATGAATTATCTGGGCTTGAGAAATATTCCTCAATTGCGTTAACTTTTATACTTTCAGAGAGTCTACGCTTGTATCCTCCTGCACCATTTTTGGATAGAACATGTGTGAAAGACTATAATTTTGGCAGAGTAAACCAAACATCGACCCAGGATTTAATTGTAAGTACTTACACAACATTTTGAGCACTTAGTTTGCCTACATAAAATTTTCCTCTGAATTACAGCCAGGTCACAAAAACGTATCAGGGGCCTTACTCCGAAAAACGAAAATATTCGTATCCGTTGACGTTTCGACCATTTAGCTGCCCCGAAAGTGTTTCGTTTCTGATTTCGGATCCGTCTTCGATCGTTTGACATTGAGGTTGTCGATCGTTATTAGTACACCTCCTACTCCCAAAATACATTTGACGTTTTTGCTGTCGTTGTTTAACAAATGGTCCGTTTTCGTTCGATCCGAAACGTTCATGTTCGATTTTCAGAGTAAGGCCCCAGGTGATGAGCAAAAGTATTCTCTGAACAATTAATAATACATTTTTGTCCATAAGAAATAAAATTGAATATCTTTCATAATAATTGCAATATTCCAATAATATATTCATTATTGACAGGTTCGCAAAGGAGATATTATTGGATACCCGATTTGGAAGTTTCACCGTGACCCTCAACTGTTCCCTAATCCCGAAAAATTCGATCCTGAGCGTTTCTCCGATGAAAACAGTCACAACATCAAACCATTTTCTTACATGCCTTTTGGACTTGGACCTAGGAATTGTATAGGTTATTATTTCACTTCATTTTTACATAACAACTACAAAGAAATTTTGTCTCAGTAATCAGATTCTTTTTTTTTGTATCAGATTAAGTTACTTTTCAGCTAGTTGTTAAAAGCAAATTTTGAGCTATTACAAAAGTGTCACATTACATCTCACTTAAAAATATCAATAGATGATAGTGAAATCTAACAGATAAGTTTAATGTGAATAAATATTTAGGCTGAGCGCTCATTCTAGACAAGACAGTCTAACGACAGACTATTGCTTTACAGAAATATGAAAAGCGCACAGCTAGAACAAAACAAAGCTGTCTAATTACCTACAAGTCCAGTGAAGACATAACCAGAGAATATCTATTACTACATAATATATTTACATGACATACCTAACTGTCTGTAGGTGTAGGCTGCCCTTATAGCCCTCCTAATGAAACAAAAGTAAAACGCAACGATGTTTCTTTAATGTATTCTAATAACAATGATTTTTTTTCTGCAGGTTCCCGCTTTGCTCTCTGTGAAGTCAAAGTGATGTTGTACATACTTCTTCGTAAGATGAAAGTGACTCCTTGTGAGAAAACTAAGATTCCACTAGAATTGGTGGATGGATTCCTCATGTATATTAAAGATGGTGGTTATGTTCGATTTCAACTTAGACATTGAGATTGATAACAACATTTGTAACAGGATTTTTAAAATTTTATAATGCCTTATGAAGTTTGATAGCTTTATGTACTGACTTATCATGTTTATTGTAGACTGTTCAATGTTTACTTGTGAGTTTGTTTCAATAGCGTGTATCGAGTTTGCAGTGATAACTAATTAATCTATCACTTGACTTTGTATTCCTTTAATTTTATACTGTACAGGATTGTATAGTTGAATGTTGAACAACTAAGACAGTGACTTGACAGTGATTATAATGTCGCTCATCGTAATTTTGGTGATTATCTCGTTTGCATTCAACGCGTTCATCACAAGTCTTCGGTCTGTTTCCTAATTTATGTATTGTTTGATTTATTTTAGTTGTGATTATTTTAGACGAATTAGAGAATACTAAATTTCATGTTTTTCTGTTTTTACATATTCTATTTTTAAATCAAATTTTAGTCCAATGACAGTCAATTATAAAGTGTCCAGTCAATGGAACGAAAAACATAGTTCGTATCATATGGTTGGCAGTACACTTACGACAATTATGTTTTGTGTAAAATTGTTTGATTCATGTCTAGTAGTTTCCATGTAGGTATATAATTGTTTATTTCATGAACTGACTAACAATAATGAACTATTTTACAACTGCCATATAAATACACGATAACTTCTATTTGTCTTCCGTCAGACAACTTATTTTTTGTATTAGTAAATTAGACTTTATTCAGACCACAAGAAGTGTGATAAAAAATTTGCCTTACAATCTCATTAAGTTTGATTTTCCTTATATTAAATATCTGCGGGATTCTTTAATAATATTATAAGAGGTTGATGCTTTGGCACTGCTGTTTGACTACGATATCACCTGTTGCTTAATTATCCTGCGGTCGACGATGGAGCACGCTTGCCTCGAAGCAACCTATTTATTCTCTCTAGATTTTAAGACTCTCAGATTTAAAGCTTGCCAAAAACAGACTCAGGCCCACTCACTCCATAGCAATCCGCATAATGAATGTATTGCTAAAGCGATTCGAACGTATGACCGGGATATCCACCTTATCGTTGGTACATCGCTGTACGTCTGATCGTTCGGTGATGGAAAGGGCTTGGAGGAATCAGGTTATGCAACCCTAGCGCACACTCTCTGAAGTGAATCCGATAAAACACCGCTGGCAACTCTGCCCCGACGCTCCAGGCCCTGAAGCCAGTGCGAGGGAAATGCTCTATGGGCCACCTTACACCCTGGCGTCAGAAGACCCTAGATGGCGTGTGGTTTTAGTCAGTAAGAGTCGGACATAACCTGCCCCGCTGGGCGCGGGGTGGGTATTCATGAGGATTTCCGCACGGAAAAAGGCCCTGAAGCCATACCTCAACTAGCTCCTCATTGTTGATAAGCCTTTTGGCTCGTCTATCAAGCACCTTAAAATGGTGTATTTTATATTAATATAACTTTAACATCAATTAACCTGTCGACGTCCACTGCTGAAGGGGGCCTCTTCAATATGCGCCATGCCACCCGATTCTCCGCCTTCCGCATCCAGTCCATCCCAGCTACCTTTTTCAGGTAACTTCAAAATAACTGCATCAATTCAGTACTTTCGGTACAAGTTATATAATGTACGATTTATTAGATAGTATTTAATAAATGATAACGAAGGTCTATAACCTCATAAATTACGCAAAACAATTAGCCCTATTTGATTAGAGTACAAGAGAACAATAAAAATTGAGAATAACAGAGCCTAGGACAAAGGAAACATCGGTAGCTTCGTGATTAAAAAGTCGGCTTTACAATGAAGAGATCCTGGGTTCGAATCCTGGACATTATACTTGTGTTGTAAACCCATTCCTAAAGCGAGTAAGTTAGCTTAACTAAAGGAGTTTATGGGCCTACTAAATTCCGGTACATTGTAAGTGTGCAAGCAAGCCGGGGTCGACCTCGCAGAGTATAGACTGACCAAATTGATGAGTTATTGCAAAAAGGGCAGGTCAAAAGCACTTGAAACCGGTGGGCTTGCATGAAAAACTTAATGATAGTGTAGAGGAAGCGCGTGAAGTACGAGTATGTAAGGACAAAAGCAGTTGGTGTTCTGTTGTCTCTGCCTACCCCGAAGGGAGAAAGGCGTGAGCATAATGTATGTATGTATGTATGTAGAATTCTTCAAAAACAACGTGCGGTCAACTAGGTACTGCGTGTGTTTCGAATCACAGAATAAAATGATGCGCATGCAATGAGATTATATAAACAAATTGCTTGCTTACTTAGTTTGTTTCCAACACTTGGACAATACGAGCGTGTGTACGTGTTAAAATTAAAAATTGTATTTGTTACAAATAGTGGCGTATAGCGTAAAGGATAACACAGGTTAGTGGATAAAAACGTAACATAAATTAAGAATGATAATTATAAACTGAACGACTAAGGCTTTTGATTTGATTTTATTTCCTTGGGAGAAAAGGATGTTCACTTGCATGTTTTTTTTCTTTTTCCTTTTATTTAATGTACACAAATTTGTGTGACACCAGGGGCCCTTACTCTGAAAATCGAACATGAACGTTTCGGATCGAACGAAAACGGACAATTTGTCAAACAACGACAGCGAAAACGTCAAATGTATTTTGGGAGTAGGAGGTGTACTGATAACGGTCGACAACCTCAATGTCAAACGATCGAAGACGGATCCGAAATCCAAAACGAAACACTTTCGGGGTAGCTAAATGGTCAAAACGTCAACGGATACGAATATTTTCGTTTTTCGGAGTAAGGCCCCAGGGGTGTCACACACGCTATTGCTTGGAAAGTAGAGACTACCAAATATCAATTGTTTGCGTCGCCACGATTTAGCGACCGAATTAGGTAGCTAAGGCGTTGCGATAAATATCGAGACTGCCGCCCCAGGTGATTTACGCAAAAGCGTCCAAGAAATTCATAAGACTTAGATAACGTGCGGGCGCACACATGTGTGAAACGAAACCCTTATTTTTGCTTCGTTAAAAAACTCGAACAAACCAGTTTTGACGTAAGTGTTGTTTATAATTATGTTTATTTTTGTTATTAATGATAAAAGAGTTCTTTAACCTCGCTGAGTTATACTGAGAAATAATAACCGTGTTTGTCCTCAATATGCATCGGAAATATATTATACTGTTTTAAGATGCCTCCCTCGAACCTCCGAATGGGGGTGGGGCGTGCATCGCTCCACCTCGTCGACGGAAGAGTGTAGGATGACAGGCGGTCGTCCTGTCACCCAACCGTCCGTGTGCGGAGTATCAACCCAACCCCCGAATGCTCCCCACTGTATCCTCTGCTAGTCAGAGGGACACGTGGAGAGCTTCGGAGCAGTTCTCTAGAGGGCCACACTCACCCCGGCCGGATTTGCTGCAGGCAGCAGCGTCTTCCGTGGCGAGTGGGAGGCGCTGCTGACCTACGTTGTCCGGGTGCACCACGTGGAGGTTCCGGCCCGCTCGCGGTCACTTGGGTTATGAAAAATCTCAGTCACATGAGTGTTGAGTGTACGTGCGATAATGCAACAATACAATACGTGATGAGTAACGTATAGTAAAACTAAACTAAACTATAGCTATTTTAGTCACGTGAAATACATACCTATCCATTACTCCCGCTAAATATTGAACTTTTTTTTTATACCACTTATGTGGCAGACAAGCACACGGTCCACCTGATGGGAAGCGATCACCGTGGCCTATGGACGTGCGCAACACCAGGGGCGTCACACTCGCGCTGCCAACCCTGCAAAAATCAATGCCCTTCTTGAAGAACCTCATATTGTAGCCGAACTTATCCGAACTTGCTGAACTTAACCTTCAAATCAATAGTTCAATACTGTTTTGAATGTCAACAAATCTAATCACTTAATAACCTTTATACTTTATTGCTGATTATATTTATTACCATTCAAAACAATTGTGGTCAATATCTCGAATTATTAAAACATTGTTTACATTGTCCAATCTGGATAATTATAGCTACAACTATTGAATCTGTAGTGTAAATATTTTTAAGAAAGCATGATTAATTTGTCGACTTCGATGAAATAAAGCTAGAATACTTACTCGAAATGTAGAGTGTGAGATTTTACCTTTAGCTTACCATCAGGCGAGGTGAAGTCATTTTGACGTGTCCTATATTAAAAAAAAGATAAACTAAAATAAAATGTGTGTTTTTCAATTCCCATGACAGGTCTTGCTCCTATAAGACACTGGCCACAAATATGAAATTTAAAAGACCGGCAAATTGACTTCTCGCAATCTTGCAAAGAACCCTCGCTGAGGGTTTAACAAGATTCTCGGGGGTATAGGGGTGAAAGGCGACCGCCTTATGACCCCCACATCGGGTGTTCAATGGGGCTATCTCAGAACGATAGATAACCCAAGGCCCGCCGGGGTGGAGCGAATTGGCCTAATAGGTATAGGGGTAACCGTGGGGATTTCCATATGAAAAAAAGGGTGTAATGCACATCTTAACTACCCAGCCTGCTAATAGCAAACATTTAAAACCCGTTATTAATTATTTACCACATCATTCTGGTCAATCATTAGTCAACTTGTGGGCGTTTGACGCAAAGCCTGGATAACGGTCACTGGCCTTTCTCTAAATTAGCTTCCTTTGTTCAAGGCATTCATTAAAAAAAGAATAATTACATTAAACAAAAATATTGCTAGCTTATAAATAATTATTACAAATTGTTATAAAAACTTGCTGTACTAATTATACCTATGCTCTTTGCAAAAAAAAAAAAACTAATTCGCTGCAGGTAACAGGCGTGATTTGATTACCTACGTATTTTATTTTATATGAATCTCGTCAATATGACTTCACCTCGCCTGATGGTAAGCTAAGGTTAAAGTTTCAGGAATGGGGGTCACCATTACACTTGTCCAATGCCTGGGACACGGTTATATACCGAGGGTCAATTCTCTTAATAATATACTCATGTTCAAAATTCAGTTTCTAGTCTAGCTTACAAATTTAAATAAAAAAGTATTTCTTTTCTATATTCTGAGGGATAAGGACGCGGCCTCTACTCAGAGGTACCGAGTTCGAATCCGGCCGGACAGCACCAATGTGAATTCCACTTTGTGGAATTTATATGTGCTAATCACAACATGATTTACTATCTGCTGACGGTGAAAGAAAACATCGTGAGAAAACCCACATGTCCTAGAAGAAATTCTAAGGACATGTCCGATACACGAACCCGCATTAGGCCAGCGTGTATGGATTAAGGCCTAAACCCTCTCAGGTCTCTCGTTAGTGGAGAGGAGACCCGTGCCCAGCAGTGGGACATAAATGGGTTGCTTTTATTATATTCTGAGTTCTGATTTTCGTCCAGACATATGTTTTTTATACGACTTAGTAGCCAGACAAGCACCTTGTGTGATAATGTTCCAATGATGTGAACGAAATAATATCTTGATAACTTATTTTATATACTAGTTTTAGCCCGCGGATTCGTCCCCGAACCCATTCCAGTGATAAAAGTAACCTAGGTATAGACTAGACTTTCATATTCTCTTCTGTACTAACTTACAGTGCAAGATCTATAAATTTATACTCACAAACTTAATTTATGTATCTAAAAACATTATAATCTAACATAACAACCGATTAGATGACTGATTATACATAATTTTGTTACGTCGGAGTGGTCATCATAATAATATTAATATATTATGTATTCATGTATAGAGCGTTTGCGCCGCTTGATACTTGACAGTGTCGTTGCGGCTGCGCAGGTTTGAACACACAGCGCACATTGAGTTATACGACTCAAGGTGCGTGTGCGCACTATTTGGTGTTGTCAGTGTCAATTGTTATACGTATTTATTTTTTAATTTATACATTGATATTTTGAGTTAAAGTTTTCTAAAAAGTGATAGTGTTTTTGTTAGGGCGATATTCAGTTCTGTGTTCGTGAACTGTTCAAAATAAATAAGTACGTGAAAACAAATCTCTTTTTATTATATAATATAATATACTGATTATGGTATTAATTTTACTAAGTACACAGTGGTATAATGAAATAGTGCATAAATTTTGGACTGGGTAAAAATTAGTCCTTCAGATTCTTCTGTGATGAGATACGCATAAAAACAACCATGTTAATCATTTTATTATTATTACTTACCTACCTAAATACTAACAGTCATACTCACAATGAAATAAAAATAACATCACCTTTTTACAATTGAACAAAGTCGAAAAAAATTAACAAAAATAAAAGTTTACTATTTAGATACTAATTTTGCAACTATATTCAAATTGCAATGTAATTATACATTTTGGTAGTATAGACCACATACTATTGCCTATCCTGCGATGTGACTAAAGCGACCAGGTGGACATAGTGAGGTTTAGTGGTATGCCCTTTAGGGAGAGTCCCACATAGGTCTAGGGATTTTCCCCAAACTCGGAGGCATCATGCATAAGCACGCATTCCTCACTTAAAAAAACCCTGAAATTTATCAAATCATATTATTATAGCAGATGTGATGAGCACTAAACAAAATTGTCCGTTATTAAAATGAGTTAGTTTTTACATTATTAAATGAACATGCACTCAAATTTATGCATTGATTTAAAACATGATTAATTTGATATTGCAAACAGACACTGGTTACCAATTTATTTAACTTGCTAATAACGACGTAACTTTTATAATATATTTTTTTTTTTTTTTTCATATTCTAATTTACATGTCTGATATATTTGCGTAATCTTGCTAATAACCACGTAACATTTTTTTCTTTTTTTTTCTTATTAATGATATTTCTGTTACAGATCATGATAATCTTACTAATATGGATCGCGGTATTGATAGCCGTAGTGATCATCTACCTGCGCCAAATCTACACCAGGTTCAATAAATATGGCGTCAAGTACGTCCCTCCGGTCCCTCTCTTGGGAAACATGACCAGGATTTTGCTGCGGTTGGACCACATGGCTTATGATGTACAGAATTTGTATAACAAGTTTCCTGAAGAAAGGTAAGTTTTTTGAAAATAATTTGGAAGTTAAGAAGCTAAACTAAAATAACTAAAATGTTTTTTGGTTCTAAGGAGAAAAAAAAGCATCACTGGAACCAAAATGGATCTAGACTATGGTTCCAAGTGGAATGATCCCTTTAAATTTAAACTCAGACAAAAAAAAAACACAAAACATGAAAGTAATTGCTTATTATCTGTAATAAATTTCTTTCAACAGACTGACGATTTTATAAAAGCACCATGGGTAGCTTTCATCCGACCAAATTTCATCAAAATCCGTTCAGTGAATTAGGCGTGAAAGCAATAACAGATAGATACATAGTTAGGCACATTCGCATTTCCAATAAAATACTAAAATCTCTAAATATTATGTTAACTTTAAAACCAAGTTGAACGCTGTTTTGTTTCTAAAATTGGCAAAAAAGTCAGATGCAGGCCGTGGTAATGTTGAATGGTTTAAAAAAGTTCTGAAATAAGTAAATCGAGATAAAATCGAAATTTAAATTTAGTAACTTTAGTTAAGTTTAGTGAAATTGCACGTCAGAATCGACACCTATAATATAATCGTATGTTATGTATCTTTCTTTCCTTCCTCTGAATCTGACTTAATTTGTATTATTCATATATTATTTTTTATTTTATTTACTAACTACACCAAAATATTGCTTTCATCACGTTGCTGTCCAGCTTAAGGTTGCCTGGAAGAAATCGCTTTTAGCGATAAGGCCGCCCATTGTACATCTTCCTGTTACATAGTACCATTTGTTTTCCCTGTAGTGTACAATAAAGAGTTATCTATCTATCTATCTATATGATTTTAGTGTATAAACTACAATAATTAAGTACTCTTAGCTTTAAAACGTGACATTAATTAGCTTTGTCAATATATTTATCTTTGTGTTGTTGAAGGACTAATTTATCGTCCTTTGATAGCAAACAGCCTTCACAAAGGGCATGTGTTACAGACACGTGACGAAGTCGAACAGGTTTCATTAATCAAACAATTGTCGGTCAATAAATTATCATTGTTGTAGCAGTATAGTATCTTGATGCAAAAGATGTTTTAAGTTAGTATTGTTCTAAAGATATGGGATATTACGAGTATTTTGTTGCTTTTTAATATAGGAAATGTTTTAAAGAATGGGTGTAGCTAATAGTATAGTGAATCTACCAACCTTGTATGACTTCCAACCATTTCTCTGCCTCTACCTCACTCGGGTCGACTTCATTATTTTGGTCTCTATTACGGACAAATCACTAGCACAGCACTAGTTTCTGTAATGCACTCTCAGAAGCCACAGATGATTATTATTATTTATTCATTTATTTATGTTTTTGCTACTCACATCAGCTCTACTAGTCTCGGCGCGGCAAGGACTCAAGGTGACCAACTCGTTTTTTGGCTCTCCTTCAAAATTTGTCTCGAGTCCCTTACTAGGTTTTGAAATTGTGCAGCCGATCTACTTTGCGACAATCACTTACACCATTACATGCACTAAACAACAAGACCATGGTCACTCTCATACCGTGCAAAAAATTCCACCAAGAACTAAGCGATTCGGTGCCTATTTTCTTTGCCGCACCATAAAGACCACCATTATGGCACTGTCGGTCTATGTAATGGGGACCCCCTTCGTGAGACTTTACCTTTAGCTTCAGGCGAAGTGAAGTCATAATATATTGACGTGATCGATACAAAAAAGAGACCAATTTAAAATGATATTCCCCTAGAAATGGTGCAATTCTTGAATTGTTAGTATTACGTATTATGCTGTTGTCAATTTAATCTTTAGCACTTCACTATTGTTAGCTGTTATTGTTTGAGATATGATAACGTTATGAATAGTAATCGAACCTTGATTGTATCGGAATTATATCTGTGTAGGTCATTGCACTGCATCCGCATGTTTATACATTGAAGAACAAAAGGGCTGCATCAGTGCTAACTATTATGATTTTTGTTTCAAATTATACTACACTTTTGAAAAATAACGTCTACAAAAATGACAGTGTATCACACACCTCATTAACACAAGAAAATAATAAAATATAACTTAGTAAAAATTCAGACATTATAATTATTATGCCACAAAGAAATATCTACATCTGTTGCCCCGTGACCATGGCTGCTGAAAAGCAACCAAAACTTCGGATTCAATGTAAATAATTAAATAACACAAAATAAATCGCGATAGAATCTATTATAACACATTTATTTCAAATTATATGTCAATTTAAAGAAACGCTCATGTTATTTTTTTAGATTTATCGGAAGGTTTGAGTTTATTAACGAGATGGTGATGATCCGTGACTTGGATCTGGTCAAACAGATAGGTGTCAAAGACTTCGAGTACTTCCTCGACCATCGCTCCATATTTAGCGAGAGTAGCTCCTTCTTCGCTAGAAACCTTTTCTCCTTAAAAGGTAAGATTCATGAAATGAAATTTGAAAATGATGATGAGCCAAATTAAAAAAAATACAATTAATGTAATTGAGTAATCTATGACGACAATTTCGATGAATTGAAAATCCTTCTCCATTTTTGGAAGTCGATTGAAGAGTGAATTAATTAAAACATAATTGTGTTTCTTAATAAAATAGCATCTAATATTGACATTTCAAATAAAGGTCAAGAATGGAAAGACATGCGTTCCACACTAAGTCCCGCATTCACCAGCTCCAAGATACGTGTGATGGTCCCGTTTATGGTTGAAGTTGGAGACCAGATGATTTCAATTATGAAGAAGCAGTTAAAGGAATCAAAAAGTAAGTTTGTATCGGCACCAGACCTGTTGTATAAAAATGTTTTACACTTCTGGTGAAATTACATTCCGTATGAGACTTTACAGAATGTAATTTCTCCAGTAGTGTTATTGTCTTTATTGTTGATATTGTAACTTCTTATATAAAATTTGCCCAGTTTTATCTGTTTCACTATATAAATAATACTGTTACTAATATGATGATATTAGTAACAGTATTATTTATATATTATAGTGTGTGAGTAAGTGAAGTAGTTTTATTCACATGGGATGCCATGTGAATATCATACACCTAGCTAAAAGTTTAAAATGATTTAAGTCTTTCCAATAAAGATTTCACCCTACATTATCTTCTTTTTAGCGGGCTATATTACAGTAGACTGTAAAGACCTAACCACTCGTTATGCCAACGATGTCATAGCTTCTTGCGCTTTTGGTCTGAAAGTTAACTCCCATGTGGATACTGAAAATCAATTCTATGCACGAGGGAAGGAATCCTCAACCTTTGGTTTCCGTCAAATGATAATGTTTTTCGTGATGATGAATATGCCAAGGTTAACAAAAGTAAGTTCATTCGTAACTTATTACTCTTTAGTTATAGTATTAATATTATTGTTCCTATTTAGTTTATTTCAAATAGTTTATTCGTTTACGATATATGATAAAATGTATACTCGTATTCTTACGAATATTATTTAATTCAGTATCTGATACATAATACGCAAAGAATGACTTAATAGAAAATAATAATATATTCATTATACAGCAATTAAAGTGTGACCACGTTCCTAAGTCATAAAGAATACACAATACCTACATTATAATTATAGTAATTTTTAAATAAAATTGAATTCTGAAAAAGAAATAGAGAAATATGAAAAAATGGACAAAGGAAAATAAGGCCCTTAGCACTCTTAAAAAGCATACAAATGCAGCATGCTGCTATTCAAGGTCAATGTCAAGTAAGAACGGTATACTTTTTTGGACGAGCTGCAAGAAACATGGCTGAATCACAAAAAGTGAATAAAATAATTTTAAACTAGCTCTCTGAACTAACACAATGACCAAATGAATAATAATTCACATAAAACAATTTTTAACAGCTTCTATGTTTAATGAGTCCAAAAAGCGCTGTGTAAAATGTCATAGAATACTTATTATTATGGCAATTTATTTTATGTGATCTTCGTTTTTAACTATTTACAATATTTTAAAGATTTTTACGTTTAATCTCTTTTAGCTCTTCAAATGGGATTTCATGAGCGAAAGATCCAAGGACTTCTTCAGGGATTTGGTGATAAATACGATGAAGGACCGTGAATTAAAACATATAATTAGACCTGATATGATCCATTTGCTTATGGAAGCTAAAAAAGGTATTGAAAGGGTTAAAATAATGATATTCCATAGACTTGAATTATGTTAGATTCAATTCTTACGGTGTTATGACCTAATTTGTTCATTACGATGTTTTTAAATTAAATTAACCTTCGCATGTCTACGCATTGGCCTGGTAGCCCAACGATATACGTCTGCTTAGTTTTTAATACATACTTTCGTTTTGTACTCCTTGACCTTGACTTTGTCGTTGTTGTGTGATTTTTTTGATAATCTTTTTCATTTCACTAATATTTTAATCGTAATTTGTTAACAACTCCAGTTAAGTTAATTGCTTGTCTTAGAATTTTTTCGAATGGTGAAACATCTCCCTTATAAGCAGCTTCGGTCTCACTTACCATGTATTGTGCAGGCAATTACGTATTCCACAATTTGATGCGGGAATAAAAAGGGTGATAATCCTTTGAATCAAATTTATAACATTTCTGTAATTTGTTTTTAGTTTTCATACAGTAGTGACACTGGAAGTTTAGATAATATGATTAATGAGACTTTAAAACTTTAGTAATATTACATTTTCAGGAAGATTAACACACGAAACCGCCAAATCAGACGATGTCGCTGCTGGATTTGCTACAGTGGAAGAATCTGCAGTTGGTGCAAAGGAAATTAATCGAGGTATTTAAAGAAAACTGTTCATACAAATTTAAGTTATAAAAAAGAGAATTTATTTCAAGCAGAATTTATTCGTGTTGTGTAAATAAAAAACGAATCTAGACGTAGATGTGTGAACCATTGTTTAAAAAATTATCATAATTTTAATAATGATAGTATATTAATGTAAAACGGATACATTTGAGGATCTTAGGAGATTTTGACAAGATTTGGTTATTAAATAATGAGTAATCACAATCCTAAACAAATCGCGGAAGCCTTTGCGTCGTAGTTTAAAACTGGTTATAGTGTAGTGGAAGCTAGGCCGTCAAACACTGACATTTGTCGACAAGTTAAGTGACGCAATAATATTACGCCAGCGACTATACGACATAACATTTAACTAGTTACATCAATGTTACTTAATGAAATAGACCATTTACTTGATTTAAGGTTTGACAATAAACTAAAATAGTATAGTCGAACCCTATTTTCATCCTTTGTTAACACTAATGATATAACTCCTGTTTACCATAATTAAGGTTTGACAATAAACTAAAATAGTATAGTCGAACCCTATTTCATCCGTTATTGACACTAATATAACTTCTGTTTACCATAATCAGTAGCAGTACCTCACTTAAACCAGTCTCTAGGCTGTAAAACTCTCTCCTGGGAAGGTCTGTTCTGGGACCCGTGGTATATTAAATTAAAATTACACTGTTTTATTTAAACCTCTATATTCCTCGGTGAGAACCAGAAGCAATATTTTCTGCATTTTAACTGGATGTAAGACTTACTCAATGACAAAGAATTGATAATATGTTAATGATATTGATATAATTGTCAAATGGACAGTCATTTTGCATTGCATTTTTGATTTCAGTATGGACAGATGAGGATTTAATTGCTCAAGCAGTGTTATTTTTTATCGCTGGCTTCGAGACCGCTTCTTCTGGAATGTGCTTCCTTCTTTACGAGTTGGCTGTTAATCCCGATGTTCAAGATCGATTGGCCAAAGAGATCAAAGAGACTCATGCTAAAAATGGAGGCAAATTTGACTTAAATTCGATACAAAGTATGACATATCTTGACATGGTTACTTCAGGTAAGAAAGACTATGTAATTTTTTTTTTAATGTTATTAATTATAGGTTTTCGTTTGACCTCTATCTCACCTAGTGGTAGGTGACAATGTGGTCTACAATGAAATAAATTTGTCAATTTTTATAATTTTTATATTATTGTAACCTTATGATAACTATATTGTTTTTATTCCAGAACTTCTAAGATTATGGCCCCCAGGCATAGCCCTTGACAGAGTGTGCACCAAAGATTACAACTTGGGCAGACCTAATAAAGATGCTGATAAAGATTTCATAGTAAGTAACATACAAGCTGTCAATACAGTTATTTTATATAACTAACTATAAGTTGCTTAAAATTATAAGGCACGCATACATTTTGCACGTTAAATGTGCTGCAATTAAATGCCTATTTTAAAATTATAGGTTTTTGCATACTTGTAATTTTGTATTGATTTTTTTGTTAAATGACTAAGTAATTTATTCGCATAAAATGCACATAAATATAAATCAATAAAATGGTTGTTGTTCAGCTTATACTATTGGATGACTTTCAAGACTAACACTACTTCTAACATACCTAAAACCTACAATATACGCTTTTGCAGGTACGAAAAGGAACTGGAATTACGATCCCAGCATTCGCATTCCACCGTGATCCAAACTATTTCCCTAATCCTGAAAAGTTTGATCCTGAACGCTTCTCTGAGGAGAATAAGCATAACTTCAATCTATTTGCTTACATGCCATTCGGCATTGGGCCAAGGAATTGTATTGGTACGTAACTATGGATATAACAATAAAGATTGAGTTTAAAACAAACGTGGTGACTATATCAGATCTTCGCATCGTGATCCCTAAATTGACGTATCTTGTTAGCCATAAAGGGGACCTCCTCAATCCGCAATTGCTTGAGCAAATTCATACAATTGGTTTACCACCTATTAAATCATTGAGCAAGATACATGTGAGATCATTGTATCATAGTTGACCATGTCAAAATGATTTATTTACCTTTGAGTATTTTAATAAAATTTTGATTGTGTTTTGTTTATTCACTATTTCTATTGTAGGAGTAGTTTGTTCACAAAATGTTTTGAAGGTTAAAATTTTCTTTAGTACTCCAAAAAATATGATCGAGTTGTCATTCGATTTGGAATAGGATGTAGATTTCACTTGCAAAAATTGCAAAATTTATAAACAATTAAGTGAAAATAAAAAATAGTGTGCAGTATTTGACATCTATGGCAATCGTTGCGGGTACTTGGAGCATTAGAAAGTCAGACAACTGGTCTGACTAACAGAATTTCGATATCGCCAATGGGTTGTTAGAGGTCAGATTTGATGATAGTCGTTTCACAGAAAATAAGACTCGGAGGATGATGATGTTTTCAAAAATACCGCAAAATCCATTACATATTCATATTACATTACAGATTACGTATTGGATTATAATTTATATTATAAAAATGATTACAGGTTCAAGATTCGCTCTCTGTGAGATGAAAGCTATCACATACCAAATCCTGCTGCACATGGAGGTTTCGCCAAGTGAAAAGACATGCATCCCGGCTAAGCTTTCAACTGAATCCTTCAATATAAGGCTGAAAGGTGGTCATTATCTTAGATTTAAGCCAAGGGCCTAAGCACGTTAAGGAAAATACAAAACAAAAATGAAAATTAGCAAGGGTTGTTTAATATTCTAATGGATTCTTGGAATAAAATGGACAATTATAGTCGAATTCAGAGGAAGTGTATGGAAAAGAAGATAAAAACTTTCTACATTAGCGATAGAAAATAATATAATTATGTTTCCTTTGTGTTAATAAAAATGGCATAGTCTTCTGTGTTATTTAGCATTAAGAAAATTTGTTTTGTTGTTTTTCCTGGTTGTTTCAGTTTCTTTAACTAAAAACCATATCCAATATTTGTGCCATAACCATTGAATATTTAGTTACATCATACATTGTTTTTCCCTTTCTTGGTCGATTTGAAGTAAGAAATATGTAATAATATATATCTTCTCATCAAGTTGTAAGTACATTACTCCCAATTCTGTTGTTACATCTCTAAACTTAAATTTCTCTAAAAAAATCTAATTGCATCTGTTTCTTTCATAATCAGATAAAAAAGGACAGATGATTTTATTTAAGTTAAGACCTGTCAAATTAAGAGAGCGCCTTGTTGGTGCGTAGTAAGATAAGTCGCATGTTCGTAGATGTCGACTAGAATTGAAGGGTACCGTCAAGGCGCCGACTTAATTTGACAGGTGTTCACTAAAATAAATCATCTGTCCTTTTCTATCTGATAATGAAGGAAACAGATGCAATTACAAAATTATTAGAGAATTTTAAGTTTAGAGATGTAACAACAGAATTAGCAGCATAATCTGTAATACCTTACAAACACAAATAAATTTAAATTGTAGTTAATCTGCTGTTTCATGACTTTTATGTTGTATTTTTTTCTCTTTGGCTATTTTGAACAGGATCATTTTTTTTTTAATTTTGATATTTATGAATATTACTGTGTGATCTAAATACATAAATAATTAATGAATTCATAATGTATTGTTTTATTGATTGTATCCAGTTAGTACTTAACTTTTCCGTTATTTTATTATTAAAATATTACATAACGGAACCTAGACCCAAACAACCGAGCGTGTCATATGGGTTCTCGAATGTGGATAATCAGACGTAGAAATACCCAAACCAATGCAAATACTCATTTTTGCAATGAGCAGAAATCGAACCCGCTTCTAACTTAGCAATCGAACGCCTTGCCGCTGCGTTACGCTAGAAGTTGTCACCTCATAATAATACAATACATAAATAAGTAATTATTATAAATAAACATAATCTATAGGATCACCACAGGCATAAGCGCTATAAGGTGACCGAAAACAATATAAATACAAATAAGAGTATTATGACCCAGAGCAAGTCGCCCAGTAATGCCCTTGAAAATTGTATACATTACCATAATAGTGCGAAGAAGCTCATAATAATATTAGTTACTAGCTGTTGCCCGCGGCTCTGCCCGCGTGGACATCGATTTTCGCGTTTTTTTACTATATCACCGGTTCTAATCAGCCGATTGTGATCAAATATGCGTAAGATTTTGAGTCCAACCAAGACCTTTCTAATAAAAAATGCCGCATTGAAACCCGTTCAGTACTTTTTGACGTAAAAATACCGAACGGATTTTGATGCAGCTTTTTTTATTAGAAAGGTCTTGCTTAGACTAAAAATTTACCGTATGTTTGGTTGTAATTGGTTAAGCATAATCGGAAATATGACCAAAAAGACCTAAAAACGAAGCACGGGCCAAACCACCTTGTATAAAAAGTAGCCTATATTATGTTGCCCAGAACTATGAACTATAATCATACCAAGTTTGATCAAAATCCCGCCGGTAGTTTTTGATTTTAGACAAACAGAGGCACAGAGACACAGGCAAACAGACAAACAGACAAAAATTCTAAAAATCATTGTTTTGGCATCTATTATATTCATAAAGTCCCCTTTTATTTATTTTTTCTTTTATATCTTCCATGTACAGACGTCGATCAGTTACAGATTTATTATATGTATAGATTTATTGAACGAATGAATGAATGAGTGAATGATTATATTTATTAGCACGAAATATGGGCCAAAGAAATCCTCCATAGTATAGAAGCATTTTTCTTTTAACCATGTTGTGAGCTCTAATGGGAAGTTCTCTTAGTACTTGTAATATTCTTTAGACAGTGCACTTTGAAATATCTGTGCCACAAAGTTTAGTTGGGTTTCTTTGATTACATGGATTTCTATTACCAATCCTCTCAAAGAATTCTGGGCTTATTATTTCATTCACTTGATTATATTTAATCAAACCTTTATCATTCTACAAACATAATTTTATCACTTCCTAGGGGTCATTGTCCATCGTACGTATGATGTACGTTTGTTATCAATATTTACGTTTAGCTCCATCTAGTTTAACTATATTAAAAGAAGTCTATTAGTTGTCTAGTAGTGTTGAATGTCTCAGTGGAGCTACACAAGTTACAGAGTTATTATAGTATAGTTGGAGCAAAGAAGAATCTAGTATCAAGAATTGTTTTGTACGAGTATTGTAAGTATTCACAAAATTGTACTCGTAAATAGTGAATTAAAAGGCATTTTAGATAAACATGACAGTGATTGTGTAAATTATAAACGTAATCTATTCTATTTACAGTAAATAGTAAAGTCGAAATAGTGAAAAATTATCGATGTAGGATTTAAGTGTGAAACTAAATGTATAATAAATGATATTCAGTTTTATAATATACCTAATAAATAAATAAATATTCCACGACATCCTACACAACGCTCCCTAGACCCAAAGTAAGCATAGTTTCAACTAGCTTGTGTTATGGGTTTTTTAGAATGCTGATTAAACGTACTTTTATACTTTTTTTGAAAATACCTACTACACGTGCGCTATAAGTTGAGACCTGACCGCTTCATGTCAACGGCTCGTGTTTGTACAGCGCACAAAAAAATATCGTAAACAAGCTTTCGCCCGAGACGTTACCTACCTGTCTACCTATTTTTTTGCGAACAGTACGTCACGGGTACTGAGGGGCAGTGCAGGGGGAGATGGGCGGAGAGCCCAAGTCTCAACTTATAGCGCACGAGTTATACATACTTATTATACATAGAAACATAAGTGATTTAAACATGATTTAAAAGTAATCTAAAAACGTAAAAATAACTGCTTTCTAATTTTTCATTTCATTTTTAAAAAAATACTTGTTAATGTTAGATATTATAAGTAATATAAGAATAATTATGATATGGAGGATGTTCATAATTCTATAATAACATGTTGATGTTCTACAATAACATTCGTGTTACAGATCATGATAATATTCCTCATATGGGTTGCTGTGTTGATCGCAGTATTAGCCAGCTATGCGCGCCACATTTACACAAAGTTCAATAAATATGGAGTCAAATACATAACTCCGGTCCCACTGTTGGGTAACATGACAAGAACTTTGCTGCGTTTAAACCACTTTGCGTACGATGCAATGAATGCGTATAACAAGTTCCCGGAGGAAAGGTTCGTATGTTCACTCACAGGTTAAAAAGACTAGCTTAGTGATACGATTGATTTTTAAAATACTGAACCCATCTATATAATTACTTCTTCATTCTAAATTCTACATTCTACATTGATTGTGAGCCATTGAAGCATCGCACCGTTGTAAATTTGCCAACCTACCCGCACATTTTCCTTTCCTACACAGAACTACACATGCCAGACTGAGGTATCACCCGCACACGGTGGCATCAATTCCATCAAGAACCAAGCGGTTCGGTGCCTCTTTTAATTGCCGCACCATAAAGGCTTGGAATTTTTTACCAGCGCATGTGTTTCCTTCCTCCTATAGTCCCGGGGCCTTTAAGCGGGGCGTGAAAAAGCATTTGATGAGGCCGTCAAGCTGAGGGCCGCCACTGTAGCACTACCGGTGTATGTGGTGGTGGCCCCAGTCCTGAGACTTTGCCTTTCGCTTACCATCAGGCGAGGTGGAGTCATTTTGACGTGTCCTATATAAAAAAAAAAAAACAAAGAATCAAAGAATCAATCAAAGAATCAATTTCATTTATTCAATTTAGGCACACAAGGAGCACATATGAACGTCAAAAATTTACAGTAAGAAAAAAATATGTCAAGAAATATAAATACAATAAATAATAATCATTAGAAAATGATTCTTTCGCTGGTTCAGTATGTTGGTTCTACTGAGAAGATACCAGCAAGAAACTCAGTGAACACGATTATCCATTATTTATTTTTATATTTTTTTTATGTTTTTATTTAATACAATTTTTAAAGTGCGAGCGAGCAAGAGATTAGGATGACCATGCATTTTTATCATCAAAATATTCATTTAATTTATAATAACCTTTTTTCATTAAACAATTTTTTACTTCAATTTTAAACTTATTAAGTGGCATGTCAACCAGATCCTGAGGAATTTTATTGAACATTTTTATCCAGTTACCTACAAACGAATTACCAACCTTATGAAGCCTTAGCATTGGCACTACAAGTTTATTCTTATTTCTCGTATTATAATTGTGAACGTCCGATTTTTTTTGGAAGAGATCTAGATTTTTGCGTACATATAAGATATTATCGTAAATGTATTGAGAAGCAACTGTTAAAATATTAATTTCTTTAAATAGTTCTCTCAGCGAGTCAAGGGGTCTGAGGCCATAGATAGCTCGTATCGCTCGTTTTTATTAAACGGTTTTATTTAACTCAGGGTGTTTGTTTGGGTCAAATCTAGTAATTGAAAATAGACCCCCTTCCTGCGGACGGATTGTTCTGAAATTTGGCACATATGTTTGGGTTAGGTGACAATACATGATATTGTATTTTGTATTATTGTAAATCCAAGATGGCCGCCGCTACAAAATGGCGGCTTACGTATTTTTCCACAACTACCGCAATATGGATATCAAATGAAAGGGCTTGACTAGCAGAAAATAGTTCACTGTGAAAAAAAAAGAAAATCCAATATGGCTGCCAGCAAAAGGGCAAGTTACATATTTTTTCACAACTCTTTCGATATAGGTATCAAGTAAAAGATCTGGTCTGATATAACTTTCGTTTTATGAAATCCAAAATGGCTGCCACTACAAAATGGCGGCTTACGTATATTTCCACAACTACTGCAATATGGATATCAAATGAAAGGACTTGACTAGTAGAATATAGTTCACTGTGAAAAAAAAAGAAAATCCAATATGGCTGCCAGCAAAAGGGCAAGTTACATATTTTTTCACAACTCTTTCGATATAGGTATCAAGTAAAAGATCTGGTCTGATATAACTTTCGTTTTATGAAATCCAAAATGGCTGCCACTACAAAATGGCGGCTTACGTATATTTCCACAACTACTGCAATATGGATATCAAATGAAAGGACTTGACTAGTAGAATATAGTTCACTGTGAAAAAAAAAGAAAATACAATATGGCCGCCAGCAAAAGGGCAAGTTACATATTTTTCACAACCCTTTCGATATGGGTATCAAATAAAAGATCTGGTCTGTTAGAACTTTAGTTTTATGAAATCCAAGATGGCCACCACTACAAAATGGTGGCTCACTATTTTTTTACAACTACCGCAATATGGATATCAAATGAAAGGGCTTGACTAGCAGAAAATAGTTCACTGCGAAAAAAAAAAGAAAATCCAATATGGCTGCCAGCAAAAGGGCAAGTTACATATTTTTTCACAACTCTTTCGATATAGGTATCAAGTAAAAGATCTGGTCTGATATAACTTTCGTTTTATGAAATCCAAGATGGCCGCCGCTACAAAATGGCGGCTTACGTATATTTCCACAACTACCGCAATATGGATATCAAATGAAAGGACTTGACTAGTAGAATATAGTTCACTGTGAAAAAAAAGAAAATCCAATATGGCTGCCAGCAAAAGGGCAAGTTTCATATTTTTTTCAAAACCCTTTCGGTATACCTAGGTATTAAGTAAAAGATCTGGTCTAATAGAACTTTCGTTTTATGAAATCCAAAATGGCCGCCATTGCAAAATGGCGGCTTACGTAGGTATATTTCCACAACTACCGCAATATGCATATCTAATGAAAGGGCTTGACTAGTAGAAATTAGTTCACTGTAAAAAAAAGAAAATCCAATACGGCCGCCAGCAAAAGGGCAAGTTACATATTTTTTCACAACCCTTTCGATATGGGTATGAAATAAGAGATCTAGTCTGGTAGATCTGTAGTTTTAGTAAAACCAAGATGGCCGATGCTACAAAATGGCAGCTTACGTATTTTTCAAAACTACCGCAATATGGATATCACATGAAACGACTTTCTTAGTAGAATAGAGCTTATTAAAAAAAATCAATATGGCTGCCAACATGGCAATATGGGGTTCTTCAAGAAGAGCATTAGAAGGTTTTCACAGGGTCGGCAGCGCGAGTGTGACGCCCCTGGTGTTGCACACGTCCATAAGCCACGGTGACAACTTCCCATCGGGTGGGCGGTGCGCTTCTCTGTCACCTAATTGGTATAAAAAAGTAAAACTTTTTTCACAAACCTTTGGAAATAGGTGTCAAATAAAAGATCTAGATTAGAAGTGTTACCCAGCAGAAAGAGAGATAAATACCATGTTTACTTCAAAATATTTAATGGTTTTCATGTACTTGGGTACGTCTTATTTGACATCTAGCATACCAGGACAAACTAACAACTGAAACAGCAACACAAAAAAGAAGGCTAGAAAAGGCAAAAGAAAAGTACATAGTGAAGCGAGCAAAGGAAAGTGATACTGCCAGCAACTCAGAATCGCTTATGTAAACGAAGAGCTGCTGTTACCATCAGAGCAAGTCAACCTGAGCAACGTGTGGCTAGATTAACTGCACAATCCAGATGACCAAGTCCGCTAATATCAATCGAAACACCTAGTGCCGCAAAATCAGATTTTATAATCAATGCGAGCGCACTCAGCAGTGCAGAACTGGAAATAATCTACAAGCATTTGAAAATTCGATTTATATATTGTGCATACACATCTGTGAAATTTGCACTAAGCGTTGCTATCCTAATCAAGTACATACCGTACGTAACAACACTGCCACGTTAATTCTCAAGTAAAATAAAAAAAAAACTAAAAACTTGAAAATAAATTAAATAAAAAAAGTTTTTAAGTTAAACGGTTTTATTTAAAACAATGTACTAAACGCTAAAAAATAATTTGGTAGGTCTTAACCACCAGTCATCACACCACTCTTCATTATTCTAGGGCATTAATCAGACAAAAATAAAATCGTTGGGCGTAGCGTAACTTGGGTATAATATAATGTAGGTATAACACGCCCAACGATTTTATTTTTGTCTGATTAATGCCCTAGAATAATGAAGAGAGTGGTGTGATGACTGGTGGTTAAGACCTACCAAATTATTTTTTAGCGTTTAGTACATTGTTTTAAATAAAACCGTTTAACTTAAAAACTTTTTTTATTTAATTTATTGTAATATGAAAATGGTCTCAATATCTGCAGCTGAGCCCCACAGCATCAGACCATACGACATTACGCTATGAAAGTAGCTAAAATAAACTAATCGTGCCGTTTCCTCATCAGTTAGTGATCTTATTTTTCTAACCGCATAGGCTGCTGAGCTGAGTCTTCCTGCTAAGGCTGTGATATGAGAACCCCATTGCAGTTTACTATCTAGAGTGATTCCAAGAAAAACTGTGGTATCGACTATTTGAACAGTTTCATCGTTCATTACAATATGAGTATCTACCTGTTTTACATTAGGCATCGTAAACTTTACACATTTTGTTTTCTTAGCATTGAGTAGCAGGTTATTACTTGTGAACCAATACAATATTTCAGAGAGAATATTATTTACATCGTCAAATACTAGCTTTTGCCTGTTAGTTTTAAAAATTAATGATGTGTCATCAGCAAATAATACTATTTCACAAAGATTTTCAGTGAAGTAAGGAAGATCATTTACATATATCAAGAATAAAAGGGGTCCTAGTATCGAGCCCTGGGGTACTCCCATGACTAATGGGGCACCAGATGAATTGGTGCCATTAATGTTGACTTTTTGTACTCTGCCAGTGAGGTAAGACTCAAGCAAGCTAAGTGAACCGTTCGAAACACCATAGTGACCTAATTTTAATAACAAAGTCTCGTGATCAACACAATCAAAAGCTTTCGAAAGATCACAGAAGATACCGATGGCATCCTGCTTCTCCTCCCAAGCATCAAATATATGTTTAATGAGTGCAACGCCTGCATCCGTTGTGTTTCTACCTTTAGTGAAACCAAATTGTTTATCATGAAGTAACTTATTGCACGTAAAATGTGAAAGCAGTTGGTTAAATATTATTTTTTCAAAAATTTTACTGAACTGGGAGTATGGAGATAGGCCGAAAATTTGATGGATCACTTTTTTCCCCTGCTTTGAATAACGGAATGATTTTACTGTACTTCATGAGAGTAGGAAACTGTTTATCATCTATACTGCCCCACTAATCACAAAAGCGGTATCTCAGTGAAAGCTAGTTTCGAGATAATTGATGTTTTGTAAAATTAGGTTTTTTGTTAATTTATCGATTGTTATTTTTGGTTATTATATGTAGTGTATGTATAATATTAGGTATATTTTCGATTCCAATAGTTAAAATATGTAAAATATACATGGAAATGCCATAATCGTGAGTTATTGCTACACCGCTTAGTAATTACAAACTTAAAATTTGAGTTGCCGCCTTTTGGTTAGCATTCCGCCTAACATTCTTCTATACAAAAATATATTGATTTTCAGTCAAATAAAATACGTATTTTTATATACAAAAAAACAAATCAAAGTGCACTTACAAAGTCTTTTATTATTGAAATTTATAATCATAAAAAAAATATTAAAAAAAAAGACGTGTTCTATGAATTCTAATCAGTTAAAAGTGGGGAGTTCTCTCCAAAAGAACATTCCATTTTGTGGTATAATATTTTCGAAAGATTTCAAAATATTATCTATTTTGTTTGTAGAAATACCTAAGACGGATTCTCTCGGGTTTTTAATGTCAGACGGCAGTCACTCCCATAAAAGTCATAAAAGCCAAAGACGAGAATTATGCGGACGAAAGCAACCAGGAACAAATTTGAGATTATGATGTTTTGTACGCCTCTGGATTGCAGAATATTTGAACAGAAAATAAATTATAATATCACAAATTTGAAAGTAATCCTGGCAATATTTACCTAGGTAAAAAAACCTAAAGATGCTTAGAAGCTTCAAATTCCATTTGAAGCTAGCTAACTGTTACTATCGCTGTATTTCTAATAAATAAGGTTGCCATTTGCCGAGTATCTTTGTATACCTACTCTTTGACTACTGAAGATATAACTCGTGGGACCTTACTCATCTTTAAAAACGCATTACTTAGCAAACAGTGCAGTTCAGTCAAGATTTTTTTTCATCCATGATAGGCCTACGTTTAACCTCAATATCACCTGGTGGTAAGTGACGACGTGGTCTACGAGGAATCAAATTGCCTAGAAGGATACTAATCACTCGTGACTTGAAGACTTCGAAATCAAGTAGTCAAGAAATCACAGTATTTTCAATTATGTAAAACAGTAATTATAACATTTCCACTTGTTTACAACAACAAATTTACCTATAAACAAGTAATGACACGAATATTAGCCAAGGTAGGGAAAAATCATAGCAAAATGTATTACAAATTCGACCATATGGGACCTTAAAGACCAATTTGACTAGCGGCTGCAGTCGTATCTCATAATTTATGAATCAAGTCAGTATTAAATAACTAAGCGTTGTAGCGGTAAGTCATTACACCGCTTATTGGCTTAGAACACGACGCTTCTGTTTTTTGAAAGATTTGGCTGTATTTCAATATACGGCGAGTTGCCTACGTATTATTGATATACCTCTAATAGCCCTAGAAATTTAAGGTAAAACTGAGATAGAGAAATATTTCAAAACGATTTTTTTATACCTTTTAAGTGACATATCGCTATGAGGCTTAGTTCAGTAGATGCGTATTTTTCTAAGCTATCCGATGCCATAAAAATCAGATTTTCGACTTTTTTTGAGATAACGCTTTTGTGCTTAGTAGGGCAGTATACATTGATTAAATATAAATGCAAGATAAGGCGCAATAGTGGGCATTACTGGTTTTATTATATTGGTTGAAATGCCCCAAAGATCTTCAGTTTTTTTAATATTTAGTTCTTTAAAAGTTTTAAGAATGGTTACAGGGTCAATGTACTGAAAATCAAAATTAACATTACATTTTTCAACACTAGTTTCAAGAAGAGACGCGGCTACATTTTTTGAAGAATTCAATTTACTTGTAGTGGTAATAGGAATATTTGTGAAAAAGGATTCAAAGGCATTGGCCACTGCGGCATCAGTATTAATGTGTTTATCATCTATTTTTAATTCGAAGGATCGATCACGTGACCTTGCTTTACAGGTTTCTTTGTTAATAACATTCCAGGTTGCCTTAATTTTATTACCAGACTAGCTTTCGCCCGCGGCTTCGCCCGCGTGGAGGTCGGTATCGCCACCAAATCTATTTTAATAAAACAACTCTCCACGCCATTCACTTCTCCACTCTCCACTCTACTCTTCACTGCACTCGACTAACCAATACCTTCCTATTAAAAAGAACCCATCAAAAGCCGATAATCGCGATGGACGTAAAAACTACTAAATGTATTTTGATGAGGTTTTTTTTATAAGAAAGTTCTTGCTTAGACTTAAAATTTACCCTATGTTTGGTTGTAATCGGCTAAGTAGAACTGGAGATATAACCAAAAAATGATGACCTACCTTAAACCTTGACGCGCGGGCGGAGTCACGGGTATCAGCTTATATAAAAAATAGCCTTTTTTTCCGTGCGGAAATCCTTATGGATACCTACCCTGCGGCCAGCGAGGCAGGTTATGTCGGACTCTACTGACTAAAACCGCACGCCGTCTAGGGTTTTCTGAAGCCAGGATGTAAGGGGGCCAACGTTCTGGCAAGGCTGTTGCCCAACATAAGGGGACCGGATGACTCCCGTAGGAGGCTCTATACGGGGATCGTGCGGTCCATGGCCCTTTACGGCGGCGTGCCCGATCTGGGCGGAGGCCCTGAATAGCCGTAACAGGTGTATGTATATACATTGGAAGCGCTGCAGCGCGTTATGCCTATATTGGTGGTGAAAGGAGGCGCGGGAGCGGGGACTGGACCCGGAGCTTCGAGTAACCGAGGCCACCACGCCCAGCTCCACCAGGATACCGTGGTGGAGTGGAAGGACCGACTTGGGCAAACGCGAGCCTATCGACTATAAAAAAAAAAACCAAGCGTGGGGCACGCTGTTATAGCGGCGGTAAGACCCGTCATGGAGGCCTCACGGGGGCCCCTCGTACCGGCTGACGCAGGTGATCTCTGGTAAGTGCTTCGGGGATCACTTGTGTCTGATTCGGAATGAGTCGACGCTCAGGGCTGCACACGCTGGTCAAGTGTCCGGCGTGGGAGGTGCCGAGACAGGCCCTCCTGGCAGCCCTCGGGGTGGGAGTCCTCACACTGCCGGTGTTGGAAAGGGTTCGGGAGAGGCTGCACAGAGCTCTCCCGGGCGGCGGCGACGAAGGCGTCGGAGGTCTAACGACCTCCGTCGGAGCCGCCTGTCACCCTAACAGAAGCAGGCCGAGGCGGCGGCGCGTAAAAGCGCCCCCCCCCCCCCCCTATTCCGGGGGCATGACGGGAACACTGTGGATGCCAAGCCCGAGGGGGTCATCTCGAATCCGGAGATGGCCCGGGTCAAGTCGGGGTGCGAGGGAAATGCTCTATGGGCCATCTTAAACCCTGGCGTCAGAAGACCCTAGATGGCGTGCGGTTTTAGTCGGTAAAAGTCCGACATAACCTGCCCCGCTGGCTGAGGGGTGGGTATCCATGAGGATTTCCGCACGGAAAAAAAGGGGGCCTATTAGGGCATTTCCCTCGCACCCCGGCTTTGTATAAAAAGTAGCCTATATGTTGTCCTGTAAGTGATGGTAGCTGAATGGATAAGGACGCGGCCTCTGCTCAGAGGTATCGAGTTCGAATCCGGCCGGATAGTACCAATATGAATTTCACTTTGTGGAATTTATATGTGCTAATCACATGATTTACCATCTGCTGACGGTGAAGGAAAAACATCGTGAGGAAACCCACATGTCCTAGAAGACATTCTAAGGAAATGTTCGATCCACCAAACCCCATTAGGCCAGCGTATGTGAATTAAGGTCTAAACCCTCTCAGCTCTGACGTTATAGGAGACTGAGGAGACCCGTGCTCAGCAGTGGGACATAAATGGGTTGATATTATTATGTTGTTCAGAAGTATGAACTATAATAAATCGTACCAAGTTTGATCAAAATCCTTCTAGTAGTTTTTTATCCATGCGTGCACAGATAGACAGACAGACAGAAAGACAAAAAAATTACTGATTGCATTTTTACCATTGGTATTGATCACCAATCATCCCCGAATAGTTATTTTGTAAATATTTCAATGCACAGAATTTACCTCTCTACAGTTTTATTGACGTAACCTACGACAAACTTATTATTTGCGGTTGGTGCAGTAATCGGGTCTACGGATTGAACCGCAAAATTAAGTTTGTTTTTTATTGTATAATTTATGGGTCAAGTTACTTATAGTGTGAAGCTAGCTTATAGCATGTTTAACATAGTAACACTATTCAAATATGCGTATTTAGATTACACGTTGTTACAGAATGCGTTGAAGATATAAACGTTCACTGCTCGTTCCCCGTAGGTGAGAGCGTGATAATAAGTAGCCTATGTGTTGACCCGACTTCCTAATAATATTCTTGCCAAATTTGAAGTAAATCCATGCAGTACTTTTTGAGTTTATCCCGGACATACATACAGACAAACAGACAAACAGACAAACAGACAAACAGACAAACAGACAAACAGACAAAAATTCTAAAAACTATATTTTTGGCTTCGGTATCGATTGTAGATCACACCCCAAGTATTCTTTTAAAAAAATATTCAATGTACAGTTTTGACTTTTCTACCATTTTATTATATGTATAGATTTTTGTATTTTGGCTCGAATATAGTTAGATTTGGCTATTGAACAGACTTTTTTGAACATTTTTGAGTACTTTTTAGTATGTTCAATAACTTGTGGATTGCTTGTACATGCCTTTGTTTCGTATAACTCATACAATTTCTTTCTACTTTTATGGATTCCAGGCGTAGCCCAATCACTAAATTTAATTTTGAATGGGTTAATATTTATTGTTTTTTTAGTGAAAATATTATCAAATTCGTATTGGATCACTCCGAACAGATCTTTGTAAAGATCATTCGGGTTCACATCATTACGCGGCTCCAAAAGAGGCACTTTATTGTCAATATTTTCTTTAAATTTTTCTAATCGATAATTTGTGATTGGTCTACATACAATATTTTTGGATAATGGAGCATGTTGGTGCTCAAATCTAGCTAACTGACCTTCATGATCTGATTTTATGAAGTTTATTTTAGACTTCTCACTTACATTGCCGTCAGTAAAAATATTGTCCAAGCAGGTAGCTGTTGTGGATGTAGTGCGAGTTGGTTCACAAAAGAGATTTTGTAAGTTAAAGGATTTAAAAAGATTGAGGAACCTTACCGCGTTCTGAGTGTTTTCTAAAATATCAATATTAAAATCGCCACATACAACTACCGACTTCTTACATTTACATATTTTTTTTAAGATATCTTCCATAATAGATAAGAACAGGTGGCAATCTCCAGAGGGAGGTCTATAGACGCTAACAATAATGAATTGCTCGAGCTCTGCATTGTTGATCTTATTGTAAACTTATTTTTATTTTTATTTTTCTTTCTTTTTGTTCTGCAAATTGAATTCTATTATTATTATACCTAGATTAAGTACCTACCTAATATTAATATTAAGTTATTCAGTGCGAGTACAACGACTCGACGGAGAAAATAGTGTACAGACAAACCTTTTTGGTTTTTGATACACTACCAAGGAATTTTAAACCAATGTATAATTTTACTGTTTAATAAATAAATAAAAAAAAAAGTAGAAAATATTTAGGGAGAACTAAAATATTATCTCCTGTATGAGAAAAGTTAACTGCAGTTTTATTTGGTATCAAAATTGTTGAAACTGTCCTGCGATAAAAGTTGCTTGCATGCACTCACGAGATTGAAATCTTAAGACTTCATCTTTTCAGTTAGAATATTAACTTCAGAGGTATCCAATCAACATGTTTATTGTGTTTTACTTAATCCATCATTATTATTTAACCTTGTGACAACTTATTACTGTTACTTGTTATCTTTATTGGATAGGAACAACAATATTTGAATATATAAATTTTTATCAGTCTCATTGTACATTGTAACCATAAATTGTATTATGATGTCAATCCATAATGCTACATCCAAATTCTTCCAAATTGTACCTGTGTTATAATAGTTGACGGGACATTTACGATGTTTGTTTGTTTTATTGAGTATGTCAATCGATAATTCTGTACCTGTGTTACCTATTCCTCTTAGTACATAACTATTAAGATTATCCTGCTCAATATAAACAGGTAATCTCGATTATTTTTCAGGTTCATCGGGAGATTTGAGTTTACGAATGAGTTGGTGATGATCCGTGACTTAGATCTAATTAAACAGATAGCCGTCAAAGATTTCGAGCACTTTCTCGATCATCGTTCCGTTTTCAGTAAAAGCAAGTCCTACTTCGCTAGAAACATAATTTCCTTAAAAGGTAAGTTCGATTATGTATTTTTTTTTAATTCCAAGAAATTGGAAATACACTAAAGTAAATAACTAAACCAATGAAATAAGTAATTGATCAAGATTTATAATAGTTGTTATTAGTAGATCATAATTATACTGTAAGGTCAGGCAATAAATCAATACGCATAATTATTATTATGAACCCAAATATCCTGGGCCCTTCAAGTGGAACATGAAAGAACATCTCACGAGGCCTATTAACATGTCTTACTCTTAAGAATGTGCAATTTTGTGTAATAGGTCAAGAATGGAAAGACATGCGTTCTACACTGAGTCCGGCTTTTACCAGCTCCAAGATACGACTGATGGTGCCATTCATGGTTGAAGTTGGAGACCAGATGATTGCAATGCTTAAGAAAAAGATGGCAGCTTCAAAAAGTAAGTGATATAGATACTGTTGTTAATGCCAAATTTTAAATTTTTTAATAGTTTAACAACTATTGCCCAAGTGTTGTTATTTAAGATAGTGTAACGAAGGCATAGATAGGAAATATTTTTAAGAAGCATCTAGAGCATGAAGCATGAATACATACCTAATATTTTAATTGTTACTTGTATTTTACTTTTTTCGAAATATCGAAGTTCAGCCGCATCACAGTCACTGGAAAGCCGACCCAAACTGAGATGGGAAAAAGGTTCAGAGAATGATGATTGTATTTTACTTTTTTCGTTAAGGTTAAGGTTTATTTATCTCAAATCTAAACTATGTGGCATGTATTGGGAGAATAATAATTGTAATCAAAATAATTGAAGGTTCCACGCTTGATACTTTTATGCAAACGTTTGGCAGATTTCCAAATTGCACGATGTGTTATTCGTTGGTTGTTTCTTTTGACCTAATAGCTTCTCAAGTAAATTATTTCAATACTAATACCAAACTTGTCTACTTTCGTTGCTTACACCTATTCTAAGATTTTATTTCTATCCCATAAGTCTTATACAGATTCAGCTTAAATAATATGTCTTATTTTTTATTTACAGCGGGCTACATAACAGTTGACTGTAAAGATCTAACGACTCGCTACGCCAATGACGTCATAGCCTCCTGTGCCTTTGGTCTGAAAGTCGACTCTCACACAAATACAGAAAACGAGTTCTACGCTCTAGGGAAGGAGTCCTCAACGTTTGGTTTCCGTCAAATGATAATGTTTTTTATGATGTCGAATATACCAGTAATAGGCAGGGTAAGTTCATTTTGCCTGAGACTGTTCAGCTAGTATTAGTTTTTTGTTAAACTTTAAATTGGTTTTGAAATATATAAAATAGACCTCTTGCAATATTTCAGTAATGGATTGCTGTGAAGTATAATGCAATAATAAGTATTCCCATAATTAAAAAATATATGACAGAGAAATGAAATGCATTTGATAAATTCTTCTAAATGGTCCTTAACTGTTATTAAGCATTTAGGTTCAATTTCCTTTCTTGTATTTTATTTATAAACAGTTTTTTTAAACATGTAGCCAATAACACACAGTTGGTATAAAAAGTATCAACAAATCAAACTATTTTAAAACGTGCTAATACTATTGTTTTTTTAAGATCTTAAAATTGGATTTTATGACCGAGCGATCCAAGGTATTTTTCAAGAATTTGGTACTGGACACTATGAAAGATCGTGAATTAAAACATATCTTCAGACCTGATATGATCCATTTGCTCATGGAAGCTAAAAAGGGTAATACATTGACAACATTATTTTCGTTATCTAATAATAAGACTATTTTAACAATGATTCTTGTTTATATAAACCGGAATAATATGCTTAACACAAAGCATTTTTAACATTATTAAAAATACTTAAATAGAAAGGTTATTAGTCGCACATTCACTGAGAGTTTTGTCTCGAATAAAACAAAAATTATACGGCCTCTTTAACCCTGAAAATAACTTAACTGATTTATTTTTATTTCATGCCTCAAGCTTCAAATTTTAATAGGTGGACGCAAAATGTCCACTTCTCAAAATGCGCAAAAAACTCTTTCGCAGAATGTCTCTTTCGCAAAATGTTCTTTTCTCAGGATATTGTTTTAGTAAGATAGTGGTGCAGTACTAAGACTTCCTGTTTTGTTTGATATTTTCAGGTAGACTAACACATGAGGCAGTTAAACCAGACGATGCTGACACTGGATTTGCTACAGTAAAAGAATCTGCAGTGGGTGTAAAGGCAATTAATAGAGGTAGTACTTCATCCAATTATTTTATTAAACTGCTCAAAATATTTTTTTCTGTTAACAATGCTTTTTTTCCTTACAGTATGGACAGATGACGACTTAATAGCTCAAGCGGTCCTGTTTTTTATAGCGGGTTTTGAAACTGCATCTGCTGCAATGTGCTTTCTTTTTTACGAGTTAGCTGTCAATCCAGATATACAAGATCGATTAGCCAAGGAGATTAAAGACACTGATGCCAAAAATGGTGGCAAATTTGACTTGAGTTCGATACAAAATATGACGTATCTTGACATGGTTACTTCAGGTAATTTAAGAAAGAATTTAATTTAATTTTTATTAAATTTATTTCTTTACAACACATTGTGTTGAAAATTATGCTTAAAGCTAGTTTACATGAAATATGAAAATTTTTAAGGTTTCTTGTCATGGAAATTATTTGATTATAGGTAAAGTTTGGAACTCACTTGTAGTTTTTATTTCAGAACTGCTAAGGTTATGGCCTCCAACCATACTCCTCGACAGAGTGTGCACCAAAGATTACAATTTGGGAAGGCCTAACAAAAATGCTACAAAAGATTTTATAGTAAGTTAATTATAGTATTCTGCCAGCCGATAGTATTATTTTATATAAAAATTTATTATTTTTATAAAATCATTTGAAGCAGGTAATTCTTACATAGAGGTTGCGGCATTTTCTTGAGTCATACATAATACAGTTCAAATTAATAATTAGTGATCTGTGCCTCATATTTAACGTGCTCGTTTGAGTATTTATTAGTGATAGTACCTAAATACAATTGAATTCTTTAACTGTAACCATCAATTTTGTCCTGTCCACAAGCATAAAGTAACATTCTTACTCCCCGCCACAAAGCGACTATTCCTGTCCATTGCGTCCAAAAGATTTACGGAAATCCCACCCAATCCAAAAGCAACCCGCAACACGACCAAGTGGTCAGTAATAAGTTTAAAAAAATGTTCTTACAGGTACGCAAAGGTACAGGAATTTCGATCCCAATATTTGCCATTCACCGTGACCCAAAGTACTTCCCTGATCCTGAAAAATTCGACCCCGAACGCTTCTCAGAGATGAACAAACATAAAATTCATCCATTTGCCTACATACCTTTTGGGTCTGGGCCAAGGAATTGTATTGGTAAGTTTATGAGATAAAAATAATAGAATATACAAAAACAAAGTTATTTACTTATCTTGGCATGTCAATATTTTCAATGATGTCATCAGTTGACAGCGTAAGTGTGAGGCCCAGAGTGTTGCACACGACCGCTAATTTTTTTATTTGTTTACTATCCTACTAATATTATAAACGCGAAAGTTTGTAAGAATGTATGTCGGGATGTCTGGATGTATATTTGTTACTCTTTCACGCAAAAATATCTGAATGTCTTTTTTTATAATATAACTTAGAGGGCAGACAAGCACGTGGCTCACCTGATGGGAAGCGGTCACCATGGCCTATGGACATGTAATTGTGTGCAACACTAAAGGCGTCACACTCGCGCTGTCGACTCTGGGGCAGGGCTTCTTTGACTGAAATTTGTTACAGGGATAGATTATAGTCTGGAATAATATATAGGCTGCTTTTATCCCGGGACAGGTTCCGGGGGGTCACCTGCGGAACTGCGGGCAATAGCTAGTTTTTTAAATAAATTTATCGTAATCACGATTATCAGGTTTTTGTTATCACTAGATCAAAGAATAATAAAATAAATAATGGTTTCAGGTTCAAGATTCGCTCTCTGTGAGTTGAAGGCCATCACATATCAAATCCTGCTGCACATGGAGATTTCACCGTGTGAGACCACAAGCATCCCGGCTAAGCTTTCAACGGAGTCCTTTAATATAAGAATGAAGGGTGGGCATAATCTTCGATTTAAGCCACGATGAATACAGAACATAGCATAATATTTCAAAAGTTGTTAATTATATCCAAGTTATAAAGTCAATGTTAATAAATACTTTGTAGTGTTATTTTCATTTCAATCCTGTAAAATGTAAGATATTTTGTAGAACGAATGAAAAAGTTTAATGAATTATTTTCATTTGATTTTAGACTTTAACTGTATAACAGTAAAGTCTACAATTAAATAACTTTTTTAGAGTATCAGTGGCATGACAGTGGTTTGCGTTTAGCAGAATCGAGGCCCTGTAATGGCAACTACGGTGTTACAAAAATGTCTAATGACAATCATTAAAATATTTTGTATGTATTGTATACATTCTTTAACTGAAACTAGTAATACGAAATACAATGTTTTGTATTGTTAATAAAAAATATATTTTAATCAAATTTCTTTATGTTTTGTTAGAGCTACAACGCGTGTGGCTAGCCACAAGCCGGCTGGCATCGGCATATTTATATTTTGTATAAAATTACCCGAACGCAACCCACATGCGACTGACCGCATATGCACCAACCATTTATCATTTATAATAATACTCCCGCGGTTGCATAATTGCAGTCATACGGTTGTTGAAACCAACACGAGTCTCAAACGGAGTTCTTAGAGCGAATGTTTGCCTGAAGTTGTGATTTTGAAAATGACACTTCCACAACACATGATTTTGGTAGAATTGTTGGATTGGAACAGGCATGTAGTTATTTTTATTTCATGTTAATACATGTATGTTGTATTATCATCATTATGATTCAACAAGCGTTTATCTTTCCTGAAGCGTAATTATCATGTCATTTTGCTCATCGTTCACCGTGCGCTATTGATATTTACACTAGCTTCTTGTAGCTTAACCGCATTAAAGAAAGTCATATCGCTTGAATGTCTCGGTGTGACTGCACAAGTCGCGAAACTGCTCTAATTTGTCAATATTCACACTCGTATATAACTACTTAGCTTAAGTTTATTTTAGACATTTAGACATAAATTACTGTGTTTGTGAAAACTTCAACTGTGACAAACTATTTCGTACTGACTATCATATAGACTCCTCTTCAGATCATGATTGTTTTTCTCGCATTGGTTGCGATATTGATCGCAGTGATTGCGGGATTCCTGGGACATAATTACTCAAGGTTCAATAAACATGGCGTCAAATACATTGTTCCAGTCCCACTGTTGGGGAACATGACAAAGATTTTGCTGGGCTTAGAACACTTTGCTTACGATATGTTGAATGCGTACAACAAATTCCCGGAAGAAAGGTATGAAAGTCTATATACACCTTAATAAAATGAACTTAGTGCTATGATTGGCGCCCAAGCCATAGAAGTTTTATTCCATCTAAGAATAACCAAAAGTTATCTACTGAACGAGAAGTGACTTTTTATTAAATAAGGTGAAAAGTGGTGGTATTTTGTGTCACGATTATTGGGAGTAGTCTTTTATTATTGTTTAATATTATACACTCTTGAACATATTGCTATTGTTAAAGTTGGTATACGGTAAGAAGCTTCATAATTCTTTACATATTTAGTATCAACTTCACTTTTATTTTATTTAGCTGTTACTACTTGACCTTATGACCAATTATTATGATAACCAGTAAAAATTATTACATGTTATCTGATACTGTGTAGATTGATTGAGAGATTGGTACATATATTAAAAAATTATGTCATTTATATAAGGATTTATATTTGCAAATTTGTTATCTCCTCGAATTAAATTTTGAATTAAAATTGAATTAAGCAACAGTGGGCTAACCATAATGTGCTTTAAGCAATTTAGTTCAATTCAGTGGCACTGAGTTGCATCATAATATAAACAAGATTCCATAAATCTGATTAATAAATAATAACAAATACAGGGCCCCAATATACTACCTTGGGGAACACCTAATACTATATTTTCAAATTTGGATTACTTTTTTTTCTTTAGTCCTGTTGCATCCTGCTTCTTTGTTTATATCCTTCAGTTAAAGGTACAACAAAAAGTCGTAAATAAATTTTAAGGATCATCCCTAGTTAGTAATCTTTATTTCTTAGGTTCATCGGAAGGTTTGAGTTTACTACTGAGACAGTGATGATCCGTGACTTAGATCTGGTCAAGCAAATAACTGTCAAAGACTTTGAACACTTCCTCGATCACCGTTCAGTTTTCAGTGAGAGTAATTCCTTCTTTTCAAGGAACATTTTCTCCTTAAAAGGTAAGCTTGATAGTACTTAATAGAAACTAAAGAAAAAAAAAACAAACTAATCAAATAAGCCAGTGATTAGCCAAGATTTAAGAAAGTTTTTAGTAATAGATCGTAAACTTCAAACTTTGTAAACTTAAGAATTTGGATTTTGCCAATACACATCTTTCTCCCATTCTCTTTGGATATGAAAGAGCATGTAACGATACAACTATTACAACATGACTGATATCTGTCATGCTGACCTCCATTCTTCAGACTTCACCTACGGCACATCACTGATAGGGCCTAATTTATATCAATGTATTTCACATTCAAAATATGTGTCATAATAATTTATGTGGTAATTAATTCGAATATTATGGACTGTATAGGTCAAGAATGGAAGGACATGCGTTCCACACTAAGTCCGGCGTTCACCAGCTCCAAGGTGCGTGTGATGGTGCCATTTATGGTTGAAGTTGGAGACCAGATGATTGCAATGCTTAAGAAAAAGATGGCAGAATCAAGAAGTAAGTGTCTTGCAAAATGCAAAAGCTTGTAATAACTTAGCCAATATGATACCAAAAATAGAAATTAAAGAATAGGTAATTTTCGTTGCATGCATTTCATAATACTTATTTTCATTTACAGCGGGCTATATTACAGTTGACTGTAAAGATCTAGCGACTCGCTACGCCAATGACGTCATAGCCTCCTGTGCTTTTGGACTGAAAGTCAACTCTCACACAGATACAGAAAACGAATTCTACAAACTAGCGAAGGAGTCCTCAACCTTTGGTTTCCGGCAAATGATAATATTTTTTTTGATGACGAGCTTGCCAAGTGTAGGCAGAGTGAGTTTATTTACATACGACCTTTTTGTAATTAGCACTAGTTATGGAGTATAATTAATCTTGTTCAGTGTACGATATCTCTAAATTTTTTTGTAAGATTTTTGAAATATTGTTGAATTGATAGAAATATTTTTTTTTATCCGATTTCAATTTCAAGTCAAAATGAGATTATATCACAATAATTTAAACAAATGATTATTATAGAAAAGTTGTGTGATTTTGTTTTGTGTTGAGAGTTGAAGTACTGATACAACTCTAAGTAACATTTTTAATCATACGCGTTTCATCTCCATTTCAGATTTTTGAAATGGATTTTATGTCAGAGAGATCCAAGGTGTTCTTCAAAAGTTTAGTATTGGACACTATGAAAGAACGTGACACAAAAAATATATTTAGACCTGACATGATCCATTTGCTCATGGAAGCTAAAAAAGGTAAGCACAATTTTAAAGATTACTAACCAGACTTAGAAAGAGATGAAACATCTGATGTTACCACAAATATCGCATCACTCAGTACCTAATAAATTACGTTATAACAGTTACGTAGTAGTACTGAAACTTCCGCTAAATACAAATTAAACTGTGAAACTTTAGTAAATTTGATGTTTTCAGGGAGACTAACACAGGAAACTGTTAAATCAGATGAAGCCGACACCGGATTTGCTACAGTAGAAGAATCTGACGTTGGCGTAAAAGATATTAATAGAGGTAGTTATACATTCAACTTCCTTTTCTGGGGTAACTGTATAATACGCTTTTTTAACCAACTCCCAAGCGAAATTAGAGATTTAGATGTATTTAAAAATGTTGTTAAAAAAACTCTCCCAAAAAGCGTACTATAAAATTCAAGATTATTTGGATGATAAAGAAGCTTGGAAATGAACTGTTCATTCAAATATGTTACTCGAACTAACATTGTATCTAGACTAAGGCAATTGTTGTAAATAGACCAAAAAAAACAGCCCGCTGAGTTTCTTGCCGGAGTCTTCTCAGGTTTGGGCCGCGTTTCGAACCGATTGAGTGGTCCATTTGCTTCTAGTTTTAAATATTTATAATTTTGACGTGTTGTAAGTGCTGCTTAAAATGGTCTATACAGAATAAATGATTTTTGACTTTGACTTTGACTAATTAACTACTTATTCATCTACTCAAAATGATTTTTCATTTATTCCTATTATTTCTTTACAGTATGGACAGATGACGACTTAATTGCTCAAGCGGTTCTGTTTTTCGTAGCTGGTTTTGAAACTGCATCATCTGGAATGTGCTTTCTCTTCTATGAGCTGGCTATTAATCCAGATATACAAGATCGATTGGCAAAAGAAATCAAAGACACTGATGCCAAAAATGGTGGCAAATTTGACTTAAATTCGATACAAAATATGACGTATCTTGATATGGTAACTTCAGGTAAGATATAAGAAATTTTACTGGTAGTAGATTGTAAGAAGGATTTTTGCAAATTATATGGGTTAATGCGATATTTTATTTCAGAAATGCTAAGATTATGGCCTCCATCCATACTCCTCGACAGAGTATGCACCAAAGATTACAATTTGGGAAGACCTAATAAAAATGCTACAAAAGATTTTGTTGTAAGTTACATGAGCTGACAATTTTTACATAAAAATTATTAGTTTTTGACAAAATTGATGAATTTCATCTTTCAGTAGTGAGATAGAAGTCAATAAGTAATATTTTTAAAAGGAGTTTTACATATAGGTACAATTACAAATACAAATATAAATACAAATACAAAACAAAAAAATACAAATACAAAAAAATACTAGTATATTGATACAAATTATGTTTTATAGGTACACAAAGGAACAGGTGTTTCGATACCAATATACGCCATTCATCATGATCCAAAGTATTTCCCGGATCCTGAAAAATTCGACCCCGAACGCTTTTCTGAGGTGAACAAACATAAAATTCATCCATTTTCGTATATGCCTTTTGGATCTGGGCCAAGGAATTGTATTGGTAAGTTATTGAGACAAAAAGTAAGAAGTATATAAACAAAAAATAATGTCAACAATACACGACATTATGGTCCCCTAAACGATACAATTGTCCGCCTTAATGGTCCTGTGATCACATATCCTCAATATCTATTTGGTGCGATTAAGCCATTGAAATAAATAGATGAGAGGTTATTGAAACGGAAGCAGTTAGTAGTTGGCAGTTAGTAAAAAACTCTATTGGTACGTTTTTTATCCTGTATTTTGTTCAATTCGTGTAGTTAATATTTTTCTTTCTATTTCTTCTACTATACTTTCGCTATTGGGATCATGGTTCCACTTTTTTACGAGACTACACTGATATGTCCGTATTATGGCATAAATTATTGAGGTATCTATCGATGCCTTATTATGCTCTAAGTGCAACAGGCCAAATTTTAAATTATTAATATCAACATAATGGATGTCAGATTCAAAATTGTAGGGACTCGAATTTTTTTATGGAGTTTACTGCCAAAATGATATTATGGAATAGCTTTACATAGAGACAAAGCTATGAGTTTATAGTATACTAGCTGTTGCCCGCGGCTCCGCCCGCGTGGATTTCGAATTCTGTTTCAAATTCCTTTTTTCGTGCGGAAGTTCCATCATATATCATCCCCGTCAGCCAGCAGGCGCGGTTAAGTCTCACTCAGACCTGATAAAAACCGCACGCTGCTGTTTCAAGTCTTCAGTTGCCGGGGTGTAAGATTACTTAGAGCATATCCCGCGCTCCCCAGTTGACCCTTTTTTTTTATCGCGCGGAAATCCCCATGGATACCACCCCCGTCGACCATCGAGGGTGGTTATGTCGGGATCAAACCGACTAAAACCGCACGCGGTCTCGGGCCTTAGTAACCGGGGTGTAAGGTTACCCAATGGGCATATCCCTGGCACCCCAGCTGACCCCGGGCCATCTACGGTTTTAAGATGGCCCCCTCGACCTCCCGAAACGGGGGGTGGGGCGAGCATCGCATCACTTCTCCGACGGTGGGGTGTAGGGTGACAGGAGGCCGTCCTGTCACCCAACCGTCGGCGCGCAGACAATCAGCTCGCCCCCCGCTCGCTCCCCACTGTGCCATCTGCTAGTCAGAGGGACACGTAGAGAGCCTCCGAGCAGCCCTCTAGAGGGCCACTCCCACCCCGGCCGGATTGGCCACAGGCAGCAGCGTCTCCCGTGGCGAGTGGGAGGCGCTGCTCGCCTCCGTTGCCCAGGTGCACTACGTGGAGGTTCCGGCCCGCACCTCCCCAGTTGACCCTGGGATGGGAATTGTTTGATATTATCATAATATCAAACAATTCCCATCCCAGCATGGCATCAGCCTATAGCTACTTTCTATCATCGCACCGCTCGCCACAGACAGGGAATTCATCCCCACACGTTGCATCCGCCTGCAGTGCTTACTGTAAGGTTTGAAAGAAATTTCATTCCGCGCACGCTTAGGCTGTGGAACGATCTCTCTGCAGTGGTTTTCCCTGGCGGCTAAATATGGGGTTCTTCATGAAGGGCATTAGAAGCATTTTGCAGGGTCGGCAGCGCGAGTGTGACGCCCCTGGTGTTGCGCACGTCCATAGGTGCATAGGTGACATAGGTGGGCCGTGTGCTCGTCTGCCACCTAAGTGGTATAAAAAAAAGCATGATGTCCGTACCGAACCCCGGAAAAGAGGGGATGGGGTGACAGGGGGTACAGAAGACCGCAGCCATAATAGACATTGTGTTGTGTTCCCGCTGCCGGTAAGAAGGGTAGCCAGGGCTCACAACCCCCCACCCCATCTCTCCAATCCCCTCCTCTGAAGTCTGATTTCAATAACTCAAACAGTTTTTAAATAATTTTTACACAATTGATAGTCTTGATTAAGATATAATTTATTTGGATGGGAATACAAAGATATACCTCAGGAAACATAATCTTAGATAGGTATAATTCGCGAGACAAACGACGTCCTGGCGCGAATGGATTGTTGCCCATGATTGGTGAATTTGAGCTCGTCCAGTGCTGTAGCACCCCGTGCTATCCTCAAAGGCACCCAAGAAAACTGTACTGCGTGTATAGAGCATAATTATTTTGAGCACAGTTTAGAGACCTACCTACGTACCTATGATGTCCCGAAGTAATATTGGTCTGATTTATGTCCGCATTTCAACTTGCATTTATTTCGCCGCGCATTATTTTTCATATTGCGATAACTCTTAAACTATTTATGATAATTATATAGCGTGAATGGCAATTTTGATCTACATTAAACGTACAACGTATCTAACGTATTTAATTGGATAAGAAATAATACTGTATTGATAAAATTAGTTTTGAAAATGACATATGATTTTTTTGTAATTTGTAAAGATAAAAATGGTTACTGTGGGCTACCCTTATTAGGTAGACATATGCTATCGCGGACTTTTTTGTAGACCTTTTTATGTTATACATTTCCACAGTACATTATTTTGTTCTATCTTCAATAGTTTTCGCAGCGCACGCGATGTAAGTAATTTGTTTAGGTCATTTTTTTACACCTTGGGTGACATTATTGAAGTTTTAGTAAGGATCCCTAAATTTTTTGGAGATAAATTATAGCCTATGTTACTCACAGATAATGTAGCTTTCTATTGGTGAAAGAATTATTGAAATCGGTCCAGTAGTTTCGGAGCCTATTCGTTACAAACAAAAAAACAAAAAAACAAAAAAACAAAAAAACAAAAAAACAAAAAACAAATCTTTCCTCTTTATAATATTAGTATAGATGAGTATTTTGGTAATTTTAAATAATACTAGCGCCATCTATAGCTAAACAGTTGGGACTACATTTTACTATATGAAATACTCATTCACTCCCATTTTTAACCCGTCCGTAGTCTGGTTTTAATTTTTAAACTTTATTATTTAGAAGTTTAAGGTTCATACAAAACATATTTCAGGTTCAAGATTTGCTCTCTGTGAGTTAAAAGCTATCACATATCAAATCCTGCTGCACATGGAGATTTCGCCGTGCGAGACTACAAGCATCCCGGCTAAGCTTTCAACTGACTCCTTCAACATAACAATGAAGGGAGGACATAATCTTCGATTCAAGCCTAGAGTTTAGAGACAAATATAGAATATGGCGAATTTCAGCAAATCAACATGGTGATAATAAAAACTTGTTAGTGTTTATTACTTATGGCTTTCATTCAACCCCATAAAAATTGAGACAAGAAGTAATATTTATAGCGCTCCTGATCATGATTGCCGCTTACTATCTGGTAGGTCATTTTATGTGTTTGCTACCCTAGTAGCATGACAAAATTATCCAAAACAGGTACCTAATCATATTGACGTACTCAATAGAAAACGGGATCCAACACGTGAATTTCACTTTCATGATTCAGGATTAATTAATAGTTCTATAGTAGTATCAGCTTACTGCCACTAGATGGCGTTGGGTAGGATATAGTATCACAGGCACCATTCCATTTTTGGTGGCAACCAACTGGTATGGTGTGTAAAAGATGGGCAATTTTGGAAGTTATGAAATGCAAAATATTTTTTTCAAATTGTACAGGTTATAAGCACAGATCACAGATCAGACATAATTAATTTATATCAAGCATTTGATTTTTGAAAATGTCAACATTTACTTACCTAAAGAAATGCATTATTCTGTTGTACGTACAACGTAAATAACCTTCGGAAGATAAGTCAAACGATTATGTATTATCAATGATTGTCAATTATCAAAAAATGATTTATCAATGAGTAGGTAGGTAAAGATGTTCTATTTCACGAAGGCGGTTTAGCTGTCATTGTAGTAAAACATTATTATACAGATTGCTTTTAAAAATGAATTACTTACAATGCAATTATTGTTCTACTAACTGCTACATGAATTTCTTTTGCCGTGACATAAACTTTCGCACACACATGCACGTGTATTTACAAGACACAGGTTCTACTATTAGATGGCATCAATTCCATCAAGAACCAAGCGGTTCGGTGCCTCTTTTATTTGCCGCACCATAAAGGCTTGGAATTCTTTACCAGCGCATGTGTTTCCTTCCTCCTATAGTCCCGGGGCCTTAAAGCGGGGCGTGAAAAATTTGTAAAATTTGTACGCCAGAACCGGCAGAATATGTGGTCCTACCCTATAATGTAAACATCACTTTTGTACCATGTTCAACAAATAAAGAACTTCGACTTTGAAAAAAAAAAAAAAAAAAAAAAAAGCATTTGATGAGGCCGTCAAGCTGAGGGCCGCCACTGTAGCACTACCGGTGTATGTGGTGGTGGCCTCAGTCCTGAGACTTTGCCTTTCGCTTACCATCAGGCGAGGTGGAGCCATTTTGACGTGTGCTATATAAAAAAAAAAAAAAAATGTTCAGCCGCCTTCGTGACATAGAATATCTATATCTATTTGAGTCTTACAATAAGTTCATGCACTTACTCGTACATTCGTATATGTAGGTATATGTAACGTTTTAAACAACTGCTCTTCAATGAATGTAACTTTAGTCTGTATTTCAGTCTATTTCAATTATACTGTACGCATTACTAACATTTATTCTGTAGTAGTCCGTTTTTCTTATCATTTAGGAATATTCCTAATGCATTCTTTATGACGACAAGATTTCACAGCGAAGTGCTATCGTAGTGATACTCTTCGCATATCTGCGTAGTTTGCTGAATCACAATGATTCTACACTATTAGAATCTGTGTTATGATAATATACTCGTAGGACACAATGGACACCTAGTGTATAGAAAGTGTTTCAATCGTATTCAATACTAGCTGTTACCCGCAGCTCCGCCCGCGTGGACGTCGATTTTCGCGTTTTTTTACTATTATATCGCATGTTCTAATGAGCCAATTGTGATCAAAATATACGTAAGATTTTGAGTCTAACCAAGACTTTTCTAATAAAAAAACCGCATCAAACCCCGTTCAGTACTTTTTACGTCCATCGCTGTGGCGATGGACGTAAAAAATACCGAGCGGATTTTGATGCAGTTTTTTTAATTAGAAAGGTCTTGCTTAGACTAAAAATTTACCGTATGTTTGGTTGCAATTGGTTAAGTAGAACCGGAGATATGACCAAAAACGACCTAAAAACGAAGCGCGGGCGAAGCCGCGGGTATCAGCTTGTACCTATAAAAAGTAGCTTATAATATGTTGCCCAGCACTATGAATTATAATCGTACCAAGTTTGATCAAAATCCCTCCAGTAGTTTTTGATTTTAGCGCGCACAAAGATTTGCGGACTAACAGACAAACAGACAAACAGACAAACCGACAAACAGACAAACAGACAAAAATTCTAAAAATCATTGTTTTGGCATCTATTACATTCATAAAGTCCCCTAATAATTTTTTTTCTCATATATCTTCCATGTACAGACACCGATCAGTTACAGATTTATTATTATAATTATGTATAGATTAGGTGTAGGTGCAAAACCAAATTTCATATCGTGACTTTCAGAAAATCATAATATGATAAGATTGAAACTAATTGATATTGATCTGCAATAGCACAGAATATTTGTATTGAAAATATTTTTAAAACTACTATTTTAAACAGTTGGTCGCCAAAAAACTAGTTGGCGAATTGGGGTGCAGGTTGAGGGAAAAAACGGGTGACTCCCGCTCCGGCTCGTACCTGGGGCAACGGTTGGCCATAGCAATTCAACGGGGCAATGCCGCCAGCGTTATGGGCACCTTTGCACCAGGTACGATGCGGGGCGGGTTAATAGATTAGACTTTTTTTTTTGGACTGTAAAAACTATAATTTTGAGAAATAAAGAAAAAGTGACATTATTGTTTGATGAAATACTGTCTAGAAGTAAAGGTTTATTTATCAAGAAAATGATGGCAAATAATATCAATTATAAAAATAACGTCATAGAAATCTTTGAAGAGCTTGCTTATAGATATTGCTTTAATATCTGTTGATCTTATTGTGAAATCTTCGTTTTGTATAATTATAATTAAAATAAAAAACTTTTAAACAGAACTGATAACCCAAAAGAAGTACCTAATAGAGACAACATCGACTGAATCTAACAATGAAGCCTTTTTGGCAGAACTTATTTTTGATAAGACCTTAATTTATTAAAAGGTATGTATGTTGTATGTAATAAAATGTAAATAAAGGTACATTTATGGAAGTTGAAGAAGTGAAAGGCGTATTTCAAGATCGTAGTAAATGGAAAGATGTAGTCTCTGCCTACCACTATAGGAAAAAGGCGTGATTTGTATGTATTTATGTATGTAAATTTATTAAGAGAGATGGTTGCAGAAGGGAACACAGTTACTCTAAATTGGTAAGTAGTTATATGGAGTTAATAATTGTTATTGATCAATCAATTAGGTCAAAGGTCAAATACCAGTCGGACTCGCGCACGAAAGGTTTCGTGCCGGTTGCTAGACAAATGCAGAGAGTTACACAGTACATTAACATACCCATCAACCTGACAAGCTTCTGATGCATAATATACCTATTTCATAACACCGAATAGTTTATCCGCTCGGCAACTTCTGCGTCGTAGTACTCACGGTCCCCTCCTTAAAATTTGATTGTAATATAAAAACAAGTTTTGATGACTTCAGTCACTCACACGTTGGAAACGTGCGTGTACGTATTGATAAATAAATCTCGTGTCATTATTCATACGAATTCGTGGTGTATAGTGTCAAAAAGAATTTGTGAAACGGTTAGTAAATAGATCATTATTGGCTATAGTTTCTTTAACCGTACCAATTTTATTTCTCATTAAAACTCAAAAATAATATTGAGTGCCATAAAACATTTTGTGGATCGTTAGTGCCTGTGATAGGTGTAAAATTACCTGTGTTGCTGGTCACCAGGATTCCATTTCGATAAAGTGGTTATAAATCGCCCAAAAAGAATTTAAAGCATAACGGTTTGGTTTCAAAATAATAAGTACAATTATTATTCATCGTCGTAAAAGTTTAAAAAAAATACTAATAAAAAAATGTAGTGGTAAATATTATTATAATTTTAGAACCGCTCTTTGTACACAAAGGATGACATGGATGTGACTGATTGATAGTTCACTAGTGAATTTTGACTCCATAAGATTAGTAATTCATTTAGGTAGGTACATTAATTTAGAAGTCATATCAAAACTAAGCTTTGTCAGAAAGACGATTGTGAACTTCTAGAACATTTAGACGTAAAAATTAAGCTTGAAATTTTAACTGTTAGGTCTCTCACTGTATTGAGAAAAATGTTTGTAACTACACCAAAAATTAACCTGCTGAGTTTCTTGCCGAAGTCAGCCCAGGATACCGCATCAAGCAAACATTAGTCTAAAGCTTTTTTAAAACGTTTTGGTATGTTTAATGGTTTTTTTATACTACGTAGGTAGCAGACAAACACACGGCCCACCTGATGGGAAGCGGTTACCGTGGCCACTACAACACTAAGGGTATCACACACGCGCTGCCTACCCTGAAGGGAAGGGAGGAGGGCTGGGAAGGGGCGGGGAGACTAGGAGGGGATGGGGTAGGAGGGGTACAGTGAGCTCTGGCTACCCTACTTACCGGCGGGAACACAACACGATGGTTATTATGACCGCGGTGTTCTGAAGGGCGGAGGTACTACCCCAGTCGGACAGGAGATACCGTCGTGTCCTACCTCCTTGAATGTTCTATACTCTATAGTATTTATATTATGTATTGTGACCTGTGACACTACATTTTGACCATAAATTGTTTTCTGTTCCAGTATCAAAATGATTATCGTAATATGGGTGGTTGTGGCTCTTGTGGCGCTGGGTTTCTACGTCAACCAGGCCTATTCTAAATTTTCCAAGTTGGGGGTGAACCATCTTCCGGTGGTTCCCTTCTTTGGAAATTTGTTCGGGTCGCTTCTCAAGATTGAGAATATCTGTGAATACATGACCAGGCTTAACAGTGCCTTTCCTGAGGATAAGTACGTATCACAGTGAATTTATTTATATTATTACTAGCTGTCTCGGCGAACTTCGTACCGCCATATTTTCCACCCGCGTGCAATTCCGTTCCCATTCCTGTTCCCGTTCCCATTCCCATTACTATTCCCATTCCTATTCCTATTCTCATTCCTATTCCCATTCCTACTACTACCTACTACTACTAAATACTAATCCCGTAACGTAAACATAAACTTCTCTCACATAATAAAAAAAGTTTGTATGAGAAAAAGAAAAGTTACTTTCTGAAATTTTCTGTACAACTGTTTTATTTTTTTTTTTCGTAAGAACCTTCTCCCGATAATAACAAACACAACAAAAAAAGAATTAGTGAAATCGGTAGAGCCGTTGGTGAGTTATGCGCTTACCAACACATTTTGCGATTCATTTTTATATTATAGATAACTGAAGCAGTAGCAAACTGTCCATTTGTTGACAAGCTTTTCAGTATATTATACACCGAGCCTTTCCCCAACTCAGTTAGGGTTACCTTTTAACAGTCTAACTATGAAGCAGCGTGACCTCCGCAACACATTGGTGATATCGAAATTCTCTATGAGTACTTAACATTTACCATGTTTATTATTTGGTTTTGAGTATTCAATATTGCCAGTGAATAATAGAAATTTAAATGACCGTATCAATCTTATACCTATCATAGATAAGTTGTAAGATAAAAAAATTAAACTACTTAAAACAGTGGACATGAAAATTCTGTAATTGCATTAATTTTTGTGCTGTTTCAAAATGTCCCTGTTGAAATAAGTAGTGTTTATTGTAACATAATGCCCACATCATGATTTTAATTTTACACGCCTGAAACTACAATCTGAAACTACTCTCTAAGCTTTTTATTTTATTTTTATTTTTCTTTATTTTCAAAATAGTGCAACATAATTACATCTTTTTGACGTCAAAAACAAAATTGATAAAGCTGACTTTACTGACTTAAGCTGGCTTTACTTGATGAAGCTGAATAAAGTGTAACCATTGTAACTTCTAGGGTAGTGGGAATGTATGAAATGATGAATCCTATATTTATGGTGCAGGACGTAGACGCCATCAAAAATATCACCATTAAGGATTTTGATCACTTCGTGGATAGAAGGCTTTTTACCTCTGAGTACGACCCCAACTTCGGCAAAAGCCTGCTCAATCTCAAAGGTCAGTAGTTTTGTTCTTTACTATATAATCATCAAAACTTTCATTCGAGATTTTCCTAATAAAAAACCGCACTGTAGTCTGTATTGCCTGTGGACTGTAGCCTTCTGCACTTATTTGTGACATTAAAAATTAATTTATTGTCACAAATAAAATGCAGAAGGCTTATAGGTATACTAAAGCAGCTAGTCTCATCATGCGTTGATAATATGAGATAAGAAGGTGGATTATATTATGTAGATTATATAGATATTAATATAAATAAAGTTATAAATCTATGTAAATAATCAAAATTGAATTGTATGTTTGTAAATTTTTTTTAAGTGTTTGTTAATTGAATTAAAAAATTGTTAATTGACTTAAAAATTGAATTTGGTAAGCTTTGGGACGGATGGTTGCAATTTCAACAGGAATTTCACTAGTAGAGACGCAAAATTATTAGGCGTAACATCGCTACTTTAATTTCAGAAATATAATTACGGTTCCACGCATGAGAAATAAAATCTTACGAATCTACAATCACGCAAAATTGCAGAAACAATAAGACTAAAGTACTGTAGTATACGAATATGTTGTATGTTTTTATTGAAAGTCTTTTTACTGAAAGTTTCGGTTTCACAAGAAAGATAACAATAAAGCAATGCTCATATTATATAATTACAGGCGATGACTGGAAAGAGATGCGTTCCACTTTAAGTCCAGCTTTCACCAGTTCCAAGATCCGTCTGATGGTGCCGTTTATGGTAGAAGTTGGAGAAGAGATGATTGATGTTTTACATAAGAGAATAAAGGATTCTGGAAGTAAGTATAAAAAGACTATAATATTAGTGACATAAAATTACTTCATTAAATTGGAGATTCTAGAGGGAGAGAGAGAGAGAGAGAGAGAGAGAGAGAGAGAGAGAAGAATGCAGTGATTTAACCTCACACGTGATCGCTTCCTATTACAATTCCGGGTTCTTTAAGCAGGGCATGAAAAACCATCTGTCGAAGCGTCTAGCGAGCAATGTCTAGAACAGGGGTCGGTAAGTAATTTTAAATGAAAAAAAGTACTATTTTTTATTGTTTTTAAATTAATTTGTTGAAACAATGACGTAAAATTAAAACACAGAAACTCTCAATATTTACTACAAAATTCATCAACAGAAGAAGAAAATCGTCTAAAATTTATTAAAATATTATATGTTATATATCATGTATAATATGAAGTATCCCCATATTTATTTGACAGTCCGAGATTAGACCTCGAACCAGTTTGCCGACCCTTGGTCTAGAAGAACCACCATTCTAGAGGAATTCTCTAGAATTGGGACCGCTACTTTTGGACTCCACCTCAACACACCCGGCGGACTAAATATACAAAAAAATCGATGATTGATAGCAAGAAATTACTTTTTTCTTCAGATCAACATATTGATGTAAACCTGAGGGATCTCACTACCCGGTATGCCAATGACGTCATCGCCTCCTGTGCTTTCGGACTAAAAGTAGAGTCCCAGTCTACCGACAGCCATTTCTACGTCAAAGCTAAGGATCTCACCACTTTCACATTCTTCCGAGTATTAAAAGTTATTTTTCATAGGTCCTTACCAGCTATTGCGGATGTAAGTATTTTGATTGTTTTTATGTTTCAAAGTAAACTACAGTTTTTCTGTGACAATTCGTAATTTAGAATAAAAGCATTTAAAAATGGATATAAATGTGATACTCTACTTATTATTCATCATTCTCAGTTTACATGACAGATTAATAAGTGATAAAATAAAAGTCAAAATAGGTATAATATCTTTTGTATTGTTTGCATTTAACATTAAACTATTAATATGCTACCAATTTGCGTATAAATAGTATCAAAACATAAGGTAATTTAATGAAGTGATCACACATTTTTTTTGCCTCACTGAATACCCAATAAAGTTTCCATACAAATGAATTAGGAGTCTCAGAAAAAATCATGTACCTATACTCACTACTAGTTCAAGGACAACCTCTATTATTTATTTGTACTAAGTACGTAATAAGAATTATTAGGCAGTAGTTGATATGCATTGTTTAAACTAAACACAACAAATATGGACTGGTTACTGCTGCAGTTATGTACATTGCTCCCAATTATAGTACATTGCTCCCAATTATAGTGGAGTCAATTTTATAGGTCACATTTGACAATTCATCAAAATTCAACAACGCAACCTTGTAACGGCGGCCGCGGTGGGCATCAAATTATATATTTTTCGTTTTGTTAGAACTGCACAATTGCTTAACTTTTTTCAATTATTATTACACGTTTTGCTTTCACTAATAAACCATAATAAACAATTTCTGATCTAAAGAACTGAACGTCATTACAATGTTGTGTCAGTTAATCCTGTTTCTTTTTAAACACTAGGCATGTTACTCTAAAAATCGAAAGCTGATAAGTAGAATCGAATGCAATGATTACTTGTGAAGAAATAGCACCATAACATTAATAACCACGTTGTGATTATAATGAAACATATTATATTTATTATTCTTTTAATGCATCCGTGCACATACAGACAGACAGAAAGACTGATTGCATTTTTTGCATTAGTATCGATCACCAATCATCCCCCAATAGTTATTTTGTAAATATATTCAACTAACTTCCGCCCGCGGCTTCGCCCGCGTGGATGTCGGTTATCGTGACCAAACCTTTTTTTTATCGTACGGAAATCGCCATGGATACCACCCCCGTCAGCCATTGGGGGTGGTTATGTTGGGATCGAACCGACTAAAACCGCACGCCGTCTCGGGCCTTAGTTACCGGGGTGTAAGGTTACCCAATGGGCATATCCCTTGCACCCCAGCTGACCCCGGGCCATCTGCTAGTCAGAGGGACACGTGGAGAGCCTCGGAGTAGCCCTCTAGAGGACCACTCCCACCCTGGCCGGATTGGCCGCAGGCAGCAGCGTCTCCCGTGGCGAGTGGGAGGCGCTACTCGCCTCCGTTGCCCAGGTGCACCACGTGGAGGTTCCGGCCCGCACCCTATCGCGACCAAACCTAGCCTTTGTTCATTCTCAAGGTCTAATCTACTCCTATACCAAATTTCATTAAAATCGGTTCAGCGGTTCAGGCGTGAAAGCGTAACAGACAGACAGACAGAGTTACTTTCGCATTTATAATATTAGTATGGATTAGTATGGATGAACAGAATTGACCTCTCTACAGTTTTATTATAAGTATAGATCGTGTACTTGTCTTATTTTGCTCCTTAAATTAACGAAAGAAAAAATTATAATGAGACAGGGATTCACCTGAGGATTTTTAAAATTCATATTATCTTTCAAGTCCGTATCGATTGATTCGTTTTATCGACCTTTTTTTAACAGATCACCTCATTATGAATATAAAACTGACAAACGTCAAATGTTACCTATTAAATTGACTCCACTATAATAATGTTGTTACATCTCTAACTTAAATTTCTCTGAAAAAATCTAATTGCATCTGTTTCTTTCATGATCAGAAAAATGGACAGATGATTTTATTTAAGTTATGACCTGTCAAATTAACACAGCGCCTTGTTGGTGCGTAATAAGTTAATTCGCATGTTCGTAGATGTCGACTAAAATTGAAGGGTACCGTCAAGGCGCAGACTTCATTTGACAGGTGTTTACTAAAATAAATCATCTGTCCTTTTCTATCTGATAATGAAAGAAACAGGTGCTATTAGAAAATTTTAGAGAATTTTAAGTTTAGAGATGTAACAACAGAATTAGCAGCATTGTCAAGTGATTATTAAAGTTGTTATTTACGTATGCAGATGCTGAAAGTAGAGATGACGTCATCAGATACCACCGATTTCTTCAGGAATGTAGTATTGGGAACAATGTCTGAACGAGATAAAAAGAATATCACTAGACATGATATGATCCACATACTGAATGAAATTAAGAAAGGTGATATAATTTTTTGCAATAGACAACTTCACATTATTACTATTTCAATAAGCTTAAGTTACAAAATTAACTGTACAGTTTTTTAGAAGAAATTAAATGAGAAGAAAAAGAAAGTTAAATAATAACATGAGCATATTAAATTCTAATAAAAAAGAAATTGTGTTACAGTGAAAAGGTCAATGCAGCATTTGTGAGCTTGCTTAGTTTAAAAAAATGAGTAGACCTTAAATTGAGCTTCACAGATTACGAGGTTATATCAAATATTATTTTTTATATTGTACAGGTAAACTAATACAAGAAAAAGAAACAACACATGATACTAGCGCTGGTTTCGCTACAGTTGAAGAATCAAATGTCGGCAAAAAGGTGCATAATAGAGGTAATTCATTTCATGTCAAAACTTGAACATGCTTAAACCAGTTTTGTATCATTATTAAAATTGAGATAATTGCAATATAAATTTGACAGTCTCACCGCAACCAATACAAATGTTAGAAATTTTAATTACAATAAACATTCAAACAAAAATAAACTAAAATTTGATTTTATTACGGATACATTATATACAAAAAATTAAGAAGAATAAAAAAAACTAATTAAAAATATTAATAAATTGAAAATGATTATCATGTGGAACTCAACAAAATGTCAAAAGAGATAATAAAATTAGTAGGTTAAAACATTCAAGCTATAACTAATATTAATAAAAATGTAGTACTTATATTAACAACGTTTCTAAATTTTTGTAGAATTTTGTTTTACACATTTTAATTTACAATCTTATTCTTTCAGTATGGACAGATACCGAATTAGTGGCCCAAGCAATTCTGTTTCTCCTTGCTGGTTTTGACACCGTCTCAGCAGCAATGTCTTTTATTTTACACGAATTAGCTGTAAATCCTGAGGTACAGGAAAAATTGGTGAAAGAAATAAACGAGCATCATCAGAAAAATAATGGCGAATTCGATTACAGCTCAATACAAGGAATGAAATATTTAGACATGGTGGTGTCGGGTGAGTATTTATTTAATCGTATCCTCTTTAACATTGTATACTAACACAAAATGCTCAAGACTGAATAATTTGAATTTGAAAACAATCCTGAATTTATACACAGAACTACACGTGCCAGACTGAGGTATCACCCGCACACGGTGGCATCAATTCCATCAAGAACCAAGCGGTTCGGTGCCGCACCATAAAGGCTTGGAATTCTTTACCAGCGCATGTGTTTCCTTCCTCCAATAGTCCCGGGGCCTTTAAGCGGGGCGTGAAAAAGCATTTGATGAGGCCGTCAAGCTGAGGGCCGCCACTGTAGCACTACCGGTGTATGTGGTGGTGGCCCCAGTCCTGAGACTTTGCCTTTCGCTTACCATCAGGCGAGGTGGAGTCATTTTGACGTGTCCTATATACAAAAAAAAACAAGTAAATAAATAAAGTACTCGTTATCAGCCTCATCAATTATCGTATAGCAACCTACTGCTAAACATAGGTCTTTCTGAATGTGTGTTTACTCATTACTAAAGGGAAAAAGTATTGTGTGAATACCGTAACTAGAATATTTTATCAAGTGAGATTCACTCAAGTGGTAGGTATCTTCAGCACTTTTATATGTCTATAATTTAGTTGGTAGTAACATAATTGGCGTATAGGTAGGGTTAGTTACAATTTAAAACACAATTTTGATCTCAACTTTTGAATTTTAAGTGCAGCTGTGTAGTTAGCTAGTCAAATTTAATTGTATACTATACAATACTATATAAATACTATTAAGCATTTCGATGCTTTTTTAATATTTTCAGAGGGTCTACGCTTGTACCCGCCCGCTCAACTTTTGGATCGAATTTGTATAAAAGACTACAACATTGGCAAAGTGAACAAATCTTCGACTCGTGACTTAATTGTAAGCTTTTTGGTGGTTAATTATACTGCACTGGTATACAATTATATTGACTAATGGAGATCCTATTGGAATAACAGAATTTTCATTAAATGAAATTAATAGTAAAAATATACTGAGATACAATAATTGCCTATTTTTTTTCCATGTCTAAGACATAATGTCGGCAATTTCATCAATCCGGATTAGAATTTAAATTGTTACTTCTTTCAATCATTATTTTATATAATTTTCCTTATAGACTGTTGACTTCAAATTATTTATAATTATTTTCTGTATTTGCTGACAAATTAACGGTGTTTTTGATTCTAATCATTTTTCTATAAATTTTACAGATCCGTAAAGGTGATATTATTGGATATCCAATTTGGATCTTCCACCGCAACCCTGAACTGTTCCCTGAGCCTCACAAGTTCGACCCTGAGCGTTTCTCTGAAGAGAATAAACATAACATCAAACCATTCTCTTACATGCCTTTTGGACTTGGACCCAGGAATTGTATTGGTTAGTATCAAGCCTTCTTTATCTCGAACGATCAGTGTGTACCCTAGAGGTTAGAATAAAAATGCCAAGTGTATGAGAGGTCACTGTGAACTTGTGTTTATAAATATAATATGTATCTGGTATTATCTGGTATTAGGATAGGTAACTTGGAAAGATAAGTCTGACAAATATCGATTTCTTAATAAAATTATATGATTGAATTTAGTGAAAGCTATGCAGATATGAAGTAATTCTTTATAATTGAAGAATATAAAAATATAACGCTTTCCTTGCATCATCGTCAGGCTCAAATGAAAGTTAAAGAATAATTTTAAACCAAAATCAATGAAATTATGTATGCTAAGTTGGACATGGGTGAATTGATGGTAATGATTTTGTTTGTACCACAGGTTCACGCTTTGCTCTCTGTGAAGTAAAAGTGATGCTGTATGTGTTACTTCGTAAAATAAAAGTGACCCCTAGCGAGAAAACTGAAATCCCGCTGAAATTGGAAAACGGGGTCCTCATAAAGATTAATAAAGGTGGCTGGCTTCGATTTCATGTTAGATCATAAGACAGAGAATATTATATTGGATAATTTATGATATTGTTAGGTTCTATGTTAAATATGTTTATTTTTTAATAAAATGATTTTAAGTTACAAAATGGTACCATGCAAATGGTCCAACAATAATTTTTTATTTCCTATTCCTTTTTTTATTAATGGTGAAATTGCAAAATTAAATTTTTATTTTTTTTATTTAAATAGGTATTTAATTAAATTAAATCTAAAACAGTTTAAAAGGTAATAAAATCTATGTAAAAAGGAGGTAAATAAAAGAGATCAAATAATTTATCAAATCTCTTCTAATATCATTTGGCAGAAATATCATATGAAAAAAAAAACAAAGGAATTATGCTAGAAGAAACAGAGTACACCGTTTTTACGGTACTGAAAGACCGTAAAAACGTTTAACCATGACGGCTTTGCTAAAATGAAGACTTCTAAGAAACCCGATTAAGATTTAAGAAGTAAAATATAACCCTTTAGATGCGATAGAATTAGAAGAAATTAGCAAACGCTGTGACACCCTTTCTAAGGTTATCATGGATACATCAGTTTCACAGAAGGTTATACTAATAACTACTTTTCAAGACAACAATAATATATGTAGTGTTCCAAGAATAATAACGCGAAAACTGTGAAAAGTTATGTTATTAAAAATAATAACAGTTGTACGATGTAGCGAAAAGTAATGCATATAATAGCTACTATATAATAGCTATTTAAATAATACACAGTAAGTATGTCGATAGGAACAATACTAAAAAAATGATGACTTGTATAATAATTTTATTACTTAATACATTAACACTTATTAGCCTATTGTGTAAACAGTATGTTTTAACAACATTATTATTATGTCAAAAATTGAGATTATCTTATCATATTCAAAATAAAATAATTTCTCATCATATAAATCATTATTGTCTATTAGTTCTTTCCTTAGTAGGTTAATACAATTCTTTATTTTTATTTTGTAATAATGTTGTCTTTACAATTCTTCATAGCTTCGTACTATTTTCTTAATTCAGAATAAATAGCTCATCAATTATCGCTGTTAGGTACACGTTCGTCATAGTGCTAGTTGACGGTTTAGAACAAGCTTCTTCTATAAGGTAAGTTTCGTCTTTAATATTGGTATTATTGTCTTCGTTGAAGTCTCACCCAGGCGCCATTTCTAATGTTCAAGACAAACCCTTTGGTGTACTCGATTGGGATTGAGGTTCTCTCACAAGGTGTCACCTTTAGTTCGCGAAGAAGTTGATACAGCATTACTTTGACTTCACAAAGAGCGAACCGGGAACCTGCATAAGAAAACGTTAAATAAATAAATGTATTTTTAATTATTAGAAAAAAATATTTTTTGGTTAGCACTAACCTATGCAATTTCTAGGTCCAAGTCCAAAAGGCAAGTACGAGAACGGTTTAATATTGTGCCTATTCTCCTCGGAGAAGCGCTCAGGATCGAACTTGTCAGGGTTGGGGAAGAGTGTAGGGTTCCGGTGGAAGACCCAAATGGGGAAGCCAATATCAGCCCCTTTACGGATCTAGTAGGGAATAATAATAATTATGTTAGTAAACCTGTTTCAACTGTCAGACAAGCCACAATAAAGAGTGGTAGGGTACCGACACTAGTAGTCAGCCCCGCACCAGTACTCAGCCTTTTTTGGTTCAAAACCAATAGAAATAGCATTCTAATAGAAACTAACCTATAGAATTACTTTAAATTGGTTCTGTGACTCTTCATTAGTTGATTCAATTCCAAAATTATTAGCTAAGTGGCTGCGAAGTATTTTAAATATTAGTCTTTTTCGACGTCGTCTGCTGACGAGGCGATACGCGGCGCGCGCGCCATTTTTTTGTTAGTGGAAGCGTTCACAAAGAAGTTATTATTTCTCATTTTTTTATCAGTTTTAAGTCACTTTGTATTAATATTCCCATTAATTAAAAGTTTTGGCATCATAATCAATGAAAAAGTATCGTGTTCTTCTTAAGAATTAGTAATAATGAGGCGGCCGAATACTGGGTACCATTTGTATATGCATTATCTAGTACCCAGCCACCCCTGGCTGAGTACTGGTTTTAACGCTGTTTTTTTATTTACAGTTATATTAGTATCATTTTAAAGTTCAGAGTCCATCCTTTAATCTGGTATACCCATACCATATACGGTTTTGTCAAAAACCCAATAGTCGGCCACTTAAACAGTTGAAGTTGGTTGCATGGCTGAGTACTGGAGAAAGTTTACCCAGTGCTCAGTCGTCTATATTTAAATTGTTTCTTTATACAGTTTCTTTCTTGTAGGCTATTTTAAACATACCTACATACATACATACAAATCACGCCTTTTTCCCAGTGGATAATCTGGTCTGGGAAACCATTGGACCAGACAAAATCTGTCCACTTGCTACGATCTTGGCATACTCCTTTCGCTTCTTCAACTTTCATAATTGTTTTCATACACGCACGCCGGTTGCTGGTACTCTTGACCTGATCTTTTTCCAAAACGTCCTAGATCTGATTAGAATATGTACGCCTAGGTCGGCCTTTACCTGGTTGCCCATTCACCCTCGCCTCATATATCTGTATCGTCAATCTTCTTTCAATCCTTCCTTTCTCTATCTAGGGAACGCTGCGATGTGGTTCAAGATGTAGTTACATCTTGAACCACATCGCAGCGTTCCCTTATCACACTGTTACACATTCGGTCCATCAACTTTACTCCAATTATGCTTCTTAGACTTCTTATTTCCACAGCATTTAATCTACTTTCATGCTTCTTCTGCCACACCAAACATTCACTACCTTATATACCTAAGTGTGGGAACGAGAACTCTTGTACAGTGAGACGTGCCTTTTTAGACACGATCTGACTGCTCATAAATTTATGCAGCGCCCCATTCACTTGATTAACTGCTATTCAGGAAAGAAAGTTACAGAGGCAAAAATTAAAGAAGATAAATAAAAAAGAAAATAAAACAGCTCTAAATTCTAAACTAGTAAAGTGAAGGAGACTACACAGAAGGAAAATGATGATTCTAATCAGAAAGTGAGAGTAAAATGTACAAGGAAAAGGAAATTGGAAGATTTAAATGACATAACTGAAGAAGCAGATAGAACTGGCCGTGATTTTGTGGAAATATAATAAAATAAAATTAAAATTCTCAGTAACATACTTAATCATCTGAATCTCCTGAAGCAGAAACCTGTAAGTAATTATTTTCCTTACAGGTGTCTGTTTCAGGAGCTCCTGCATACATACATACTCAAGCTTCTGCAAAAAATTGTTAATCGCCGAAAACTTTTAGAAGTGAAAAAAAAACTTGAAAACTATGTAAATACTGAAACTTTTCAATTACTGAATAATTTTCAGATTGATTTAAGTAGGTATAAGTTATATATTTGATTGATTTCAAGAGAGGCTGACCACTGGTGGCAGTATGGCTGATTACTGGATTTTGGCGGCTGAGCACTGGTGAAAATTGCCTTATTTTGTTAAAACGTATTTTTCATATTATTAAAGGATAATTTTGTAATTTATGTTAATTTTGTAACAAAGTTTAATAAATGTGTAACGCAATTTATATAAAAGATTTTCAATTTAATCTTTCTAATATTTTTTTATACGAGTTTGAAGTCAGACTTTCCACTAAAAGGCTGACTACTGGTGCCAGTACCCTATCTGTATATATGCAAACAAACATACAAAATACTGATGAAAATAGTTCAAAAATATCATTCAATAAACTGAATAATTTTTTTTCTTCTTGTACTTAAATTCCCTGATATTATAAAGCGAGAGAAATCTGACCGATATGGACTGATTAGTAGTTAGCGTTTAACATGAGATATCATAGTGTTTAGTCGTAGTATCAAAAAAATAAATCATGCTCACAATTAGATCTTTCGTAGCCGTTTTGTTAACTCTGCCAAAATTGTAGTCTCTTACACACTTTCTGTCTATGAACGGAGCGGGTGGATGCAAGCGTAGACCCTCTAAAAATTAAAAATAAACAGGTTTTAACTACACTACAGAAGCAAGTTTTCTTTATAAAAATATTTAATAGTGCAAGCCATTGGTATTTTGGGAATACCTAAGTTTAATAGATTGTCGTCTCATCAATTTTAGTATAACAGCTTACCTGAAACAACCATATCCATATACTTCATACTCTGAATTGAGTTGAAATCGAACTTGCCACCGTTTTGTTGGTCATTTTCTTTTATCTCCTGCACCAATTTCTCCTGTGCTTCAGGGTTTACAGCCAGTTCATGAAGAATGAATGTCATCGCTCTTGAAACAGTATCAAATCCAGCAAAAAGGAACAAAATTGCTTGAGCCACTAAATCGGTATCGGTCCATTCTGTAAGTTTAAAATTATTACAATTCATCGACTATCGCATTTAAATAATTGGTCAAATGGCTCAATAGACAAATTATTCGATAAAATAAATGACTGATTATTAATTTTATTTGTCTAACTTGAATCAAAATTTCAACTAAGGCTTATTATCATGTAACTTACCTTTATTAAGTTGCTTTTTGCCGACGCTTGATTCTTCAACTGTAGCAAACCCAGCATCGGTATCTGCTTCTTTTTCATGTGTAAGTTTGCCTGAAGTCAAATAAGTATTGAATAATAAGCATCAGGAAGGAATAAGGATCTGATTAGGAAATCAAAACGTCAATCCTAGTCTCATCTAAAGCTCGCTCCAGGAGGTGTACCAACTTGCAGATGAGGTTGGCTTGGACCCCAAAGTTCTTGGTTATAGGTCCCAATCTTCACCCAATTTGTATAAATTATTTCGGTTACCTACCAAGATTGTTTCAAAAAACTTACCTCGTTTAATTTCATTGAGTATGTTGATCATGTCGTGCCTGATAACATTATTTTTTTCACGATCCTCCATAGTGGAGAGCACCACGTCGGTGAAGAAGCCGGAGGTCTCAGGTGCAGACATCGACACATTCAGCATCTATAATATTATTTTGTTTTTCATTCGTCATTTACCCGTAAATAGTATTGAAACAATTGATTTCATAAAAATGTAGTAAGTTAGAGAAGACAACAGCATAATTTTTTTTGCAAATTGCACCAAAATTCCTGAAATTAACTGGAGCTATGATAAAAATCATTATAACTGTATTTGAACCAAATATAATATATCACCGTAGATAAGCATTATGAGAGTATCTTAAATATTGGGATCTAAATTCAGATTATTTAGCAGTCATGTAACTCACATTAGCGATTGAAGGCAGCCACCTGTACAAAAATATTTTCACCACTCTAACAAAGCCAAAGTTTGAAATATCCTTGGCTTTGAGGTAGAAGGCACTATCAACAGACTGCGAGTCTACTTTCAGACCGAAGGCACAGGTGGCTATGACGTCATTTGCATAGCGGCTAGTGAGATCCTTGAGTTCTACATCAATGTATTGATCTGAATAAAAAAAATAAAAATGCATGTAAGCAGAGAATTTTTGACACAGTCTTCTAAGAATATTTGTTGTTTATGTCTTAAGCTAGAATTATGAACTATACCCCACATACAATATTAAGCAACTTATTAACATTGTCAATCAATCGAGTCACGTTTATGATTCATATCAGTATATTTGCTAACTAGTTTCAATTTTTATGCTCACTTTTAGAATCCTTTATTTTTGCGTTAAGTACTTTATTCATTTCTTTTCCCACGTCCACCATAAATGGTACCATCAGACGAATCTTGGAGCTGGTGAAAGCTGGACTTAGTGTAGAACGCATTTCTTTCCATTCTTCCCCTGTAAGCAAATTGAGTCAAATAAGCGAAATTGATCCCTTTTCACTGGAAGAGGTGTATGTATAACGGTCAAAGAGTTAAGTGAATGACAACCTACGTGGCGTAACTGTAGAGCATTTGACTACTACATCGGAGATCGTTAATTCAATTCTCGTTCAGTGCAATGCCAATAGACATATTCGTGTACACAAATGTTTGTACTGGGAATCCAACTCACAACCTCAGAATTAGCAGAAAAATTCTCTACCACTACGCCACAGATGAGTAATATCGAAGTATCGCCTAAATAAGTTACAGTATTGGTAACTTCGCTGTAGGTCATAATAACATTAGTAATAATGGGATAATAACTACTTAACTGACCTTTAAGGTTTAGCAAGCCTCTACCGAACGTTGGGTCATCATCAGTGGAGAAACTCCTTCTATCCGTAAAGTGGTCGAAGTCTTTAATGGCGATGTTTTTAAGTGTATCTATATCCTGCACCAAATATACTGGGTGCAACATTTCATACATTCCCACCACTCTGAAAATTTTAATATCAAAATTATAACTTGTATCTAACAATAGTTCTTGAAAATTTTGTTATCTATTTTAATACGTACTTATCATTGGGGAATAAATGATACAACTTTGCCATAGCATCAGTGACATTTTCAAAGTTAAACATTGCCCAGAATAAGTTCCCGAAAACTGGGACCACTGGGTAGTGATTCACTCCCTCATTTGATAGCCTGGAGTAGACCTGGCGGAGGTACAGGTACAACGCCACTATAGCCACCAGAAGCCATACAATGGTGATCATTCTGGTCCTAAAAAAGAAGAGAAATTGGCGTAATCACACTTGTTCATTTCATTTGAAAAAGAATTGAAGTGATTCGTCAAAGTCAATGTATTTTCATCTCTTTGGAACAATTTCTCATAGATTGTAATAAATACTTGGTACCGTCTTTGCTTAGAGACAAAAATCAAGGCTTTATTTATTTTCACATGTAAATGATGAAAATTTAGCGTTCGTGTGATTTTGCCAATAATTTTTTACTAGACTCTACACTAACGAAAATTTTGCATGGACACGTCAATGTGACTTCATCTCTTCAGATGGTAAGCTGAAGATTAGGGGTAACCATTACAGACATCGATAAAGTTACTATGGTCACCCTCAACTTGACGGCCTCATGCGCTGGTTTAAGTCTTTATGGTGTGGCAAAGTGAACTTACGTTACTGTTCATTGATCTATAGTCGTAGTTGATTTTACTATGGCCTTGGACTACTCATTATGCTTAGTTTGAATGCAAACATAATAATAAAGCGTACGGATAAATTCTAGATACCTACTAAAGAAATAATTTCAACTCATGTGCAAATTGAGTTCACAAAACTCAATTCCACGGCCACCAAAAAATGTAATGCCGATAAATACATAGATAAATCATTACGCAATACTTGCAATCTTTGTCCCCCTGCTATAGACATAGTGTTTGTCAAGATCAACTTAACCCATGATAGCAGCTGGAATAACATTAGCTCTAAGCCTATATACTAATCTGTAGCCCACATGTTTGAATATGTTAATGTTATGTTAATCTAATTCCTTATGATTATTCGCAAGATGGCTAGGTATAGAAAAAAAAATATCACAGTCCAACAATGAAATGAATTAACCGGTAAAAACGATAAAAGTAAGGTTAGCAAAGCCTATAATATACTGCAAATTATGGTAGTCAGAGTTCGTTAACAAATATTAGGTATTTATTTATAAGTTGTACATTATAAATAAATAATATTTGTTAACGAACTCTAACTACCATAATTTGCAGTAAGTATATTATAGGCTTTGCTAACCTTACTTTTATCGTTTTTACCGGTTGTACATAAACTTAAAAAAGCCATTTAGAGAGAGATGTGTATTTAAAAATTGTATTATCATAATATCAAGCCGTCTTGGATATAAAAACATAATCAAATCAAAAGATAGAGGATAAGAATAAAATAGTGACGCAAGACCAATATAATGATAAAAAATATCGGAGGTCCTGTTTAGTGCTGATTTTTAATCAACTGGTCATTCAAAGATATGAAAAGATTGATGTGCATTATAATAATTCTTTTACAGACATTGTATATTTCTTGTGTACATAATTATACTGAGAAACGGTAGCAAAAACTTAATAATAGTATCATAAAAACTAAAAAGAACTTTAGTAACATGATTTTTAAGATCATATTTTTATACTGAAATGATTATCACTTACCTGCGTGCTAATTGCACACCGTCAACCTTTAATACAATGTATTCACTGTCAACATGTCTATTCACTTACTAAACCACCACACGTCTGAAGTCTGAAGCGAAATGCAACAACGTTGTCCCTATTTCTTTTTTGAGTATCTTTAAGTTTATCTTCTACTGCACTGTGTTGTATATCACGACTAAAATTGAAATTATGACCTTTGTTAGTTCCTTCACTACTAATATTATTAATATTAGTAATATTAATATTATACGCCTATAGTCCCGGGGCCTTTAAGCGGGGTGTGAAAAAGCATTTGATGAGGCCGTCAAGCTGAGGGCCGCCACTGTAGCACTACCGGTGTATGTAGTGGTGACCCCAGTCCTGAGACTGTACCTTAATCTTACCATCAGGCAAGGTAAAGTCATTTTAACGTAGCCTATATAAAAAAAACATTAATAACCATTTCACTAGTAGAAAAGATAGAAGAAGAAACTAAGATTTACTTATTGGTATAACGTAGTGGATCATTGTTTTCAAAAAAAAGCTTTATTTTTTATATTTAAGACACGATTTTAAAGATTCCTTCACGTGATGGTAATTTAAAAGGGAAGTCCCAGGAATGAGGGTAAGCTGCAATAGTGGCCTTCAGTTTAATAGCATGATCCTGATGAGGCCTAAGCCTTCTTTACTAACCGAAAAAAGATTAAAATAGCATCAGAACCAACTGTTCGGATGCTGTTTCAAACTTTTTGTTGTCTTTTTGTACAAATTTCAACCAAATGATAACTGTTAACATACTAAGGATTGTGACCATCTGAATTTGATTCAGCATCATCATCTAACCGTTATTCCTGATTGCTTCAACGGCTTTTATCTCGAAGCCCGGGGTCCGCTTGAAATAATGTCCTTATGGTATGTATGATACAGATGCAATTCACCAATTATGGTAATAATTGTTGAATTTTGGACTTTACGATACCAACGAGAAGAGATGGTGTAGCAATTGTCTTCTATATTACAGCATCACTTAACGTTTATATTAAGTCACCGACTAGACCAGTAAGTAAAAGATATGGCAAATATCATAATATTACATCTTTGCTCATGAAAATATTGTTTATCATTCTAATGAAAATTATATTATCACTGTCATCTTAAATTTGAGAGATCGTGACAATTGATTTAATTTGTTTATTTAATACTAGCTCATCGTGCTCGGCGTCATTCGGTAGTGAACTTTCCTGAAAAATTTCTTAACATTTTCTTCCGGCCCTACTCTCACCTTTTCACTTCTTCTTTTCTTATATTTTAGCTCCACATCACCACGAACCATTTTGAGTCACGGAAGATTCCCAAACAAGCCTGGTTTTGATAAATTATGAACAAAAAGAGAAATTAACTATCTAAATCGGTCGAATAATTCATAAAAGTGTTTCTCTGTCAATTTTGTTATTCATGATAAATAGATTCTTTAGTTCAGTTTCTTGATGAATAGATGATGGTTTTTCAAAAAAACCGGCCGGTTTCAGTCTATGAAAAAAATTGGGTTTTGCTAGAGGAATTAAAACACTGTTATTAGTTAAGTTTCTTGATTGTAGTCTTTATTGTCCATAATATTTTCTTATTCCTATGACAAGGTATAAAAAAAACGAATGACTCCTAACACAGGCTTCTTGCAGTTGTTTGAAAGGAATTTTAAAGATTTTAGGCAAAGCTTTGACACATAATTTTCATACATAATAATGAAGGTATGTATTTAATGTTGAACTGCCTGATGTATCAACCAGGTTACACTGGCCATCATCATAAACTAGTCAGTACTAGGCGCGACATATTGAACGCATTCTGTTAACAAATTACTTAAGAAAGTAATGACATCGCTGGGGAGGAAATTAGCTCTGGCTACTACTTACCAGCGGGCACACAACATGATGGTTATTATGGCCGCGGTGTTCTGTAGAGCGGATGTACTACCCCAGTCGAACAGCTCATTTCGGACGGGAGATACCGTCGTGTCCTACCTCCTCCATTTGTAATACTACTTCCTCCTTTTTTATCATGTAAATACTTTTATACATTGTTTTGTTAATAACTGGAGAAATAAACCTTTTAACTAGGTGTAAGTAATATTGTATAGTTTTATTTTCAGTCTTATTCTCTTAGTTGAAGTCGAACCCAGGCTCCGTTCTTGATGTTCATAAGTACACCTTTTTCGTACTGTATTGGTATTGAAGTCTTTTCGCAAGGCGACACCTTTAATTCACGAAGAATCTGGTACAGCATTACTTTGATCTCACAAAGAGCGAACCGGGAACCTGCAAGGAATGAAATTGGTTTGTAAACTTCGTTTATTATTTAAAATTCTGATAAGAACGTAAACTATAGTTCAGTTTATGTCCCAAGAACATATCACTGTTATTTACCAAATCTATATTAAGGTTGTCTTGAAATTGCGTTAAGTGACAAGACTACTCACTGGACTTTATACAATAGCTTAGTTAAGTATTTGTTAAATTTTTGTGATGGTATACAATAATAAGTATAAATTATCTGGTCCATCAGAAGTCTAATGCTATACACTATAATGTTTACTTCCATAGTCGATTTTATATTATTAATAATGCATACATACACACATATTGCTTACGCCTTTTTTTCTTCAGGTGGGCAGAGACAAAAGACCATCTGCCTCTGTCCTGACCAAGGATATTCAAGGAAATTTCTAATGTTCTTGGTCCTGACATACTTCACGCGCTTCCTCTACTGTCATTAAGCTTTTCATGCAAGCCCGCCGGTTTCGAGTGTTTTTGACCTGCCCTTTTTGCAATAAATCTATAATTTGGTCAGTGTATATTCTGCTTCGAGTTCGATCCCAGCTTGCCTGTCCACTTACATGTGCCTTACATATTTGGTGTATCATTCGCTCAGTATTCATTCGTCCTACATGTCCAAACCACCTTAGAACATTCTCTTTCAAACCGCACCATTCATATTAATAATGAATTCTTATTTATTGACTCATCTAGACTTTACATCTTATCATCATTCTGGCCTTAATAAGATTAATTTGAAATTGTAGGTACTATGTCACCTTAACAACTCATTAGTATAGAGAGATTAGTATAAATTTATCTTCTAACATTCCACTTTGACGTAAATTGATGACTATATAAATAACTAGCTGTTGCCCGCGGCTCCGCCCGCGTGGATTGCGAATTCTGTTTCAAATGCCTTTTTGCCAAAAAACCGCACGCCGCCGTCTCAAGTCTTCAGTTGCCGGGGTGTAAGATTACTTAGAGCATATCCCGCGCTACCCAGTTGACCCTGGGATGGGAATTGTTTGATTTATGATGCCTACAGCCACTTTCTATCATCGCACTGCTTGCCACAGGCAGGGAATTCATCCCCACACGTTGCATCCGTCTGCAGTGCGTACTGTAAGGTATGAAAAAAATTTTATTTCACGCACGCTTAGGCTGTGGAACGATCTCCCTGCAGTGGTTTTCCCTGGCGGCTATAATATGGGGTTCTTCAAGAAGGGCATTAGAAGGATTTTGCAGGGTCGGCAGCGCGAGTGTGACGCCCCTGATGTTGTGCACGTCCATAGGTGCATAGGTCACATAGGTGGGCCGTGAGCTCGTCTGCCACTTAAATGGTATAAAAAAAGCATGATGTCCTTACCTCTTTTCTGAACCCCGGAAAAGAGGAGATGGAGTGACAGGGGGTACAGAAGACCGCAGCCATAATAGACATTGTGTTGTGTTACCGCCGCCGGTAAGAAGGGTAGCCAGAGCTCACAACCCCCCTCCCTATCTCCCCAATCCCCTCCTCTGACGTCCGATTTCAATAACTCAAACAGTCTTTAAATAATTTTTACACAATATTATTGAAAGTCTTGATTAAGATATAATTTATTTGGATGGGAATACAAAGATATACCTTTTTTTTTCCGTGCGGAAATCCTCATAGAAACCCACCCCGCGGCCAGCGGGGCAGGCTATGTCGGACTCTTACCGACTAAAACCGCACGCCATCTAGGGTCTTCAGACGCCAGGGTGTAAGGTGGCCCAAAGAGCATATCCCTCGCACCCCGGCTTGACCCGGGCCATCTCCGGATTCGAGATGGCCCCCTCGGGTTTGAGAACCACGTGGTTCCCGTCATGACCCGGAATAGGAGGGGGGGGGGGGGCGCCTTCGCGCGCCGCCGCCGCCTCGGCCTGCTTCTGCTAGGGTGACGGGCGGCTCCACCTGTCACCCCCAGGCCAGCGCTCATGGAGGACGGAGGTCGTCGGACCCCCGACGCGATAGGCGTCCGCGCCCGCCTCCGTCCGGGAGAGCTCTGTGCAGCCCCTCCCGAACCTTTTCCGCCGCCTCTTTCTCGAGTATCACTTGCTCGCAGAAGGAGGCGGCGGCCAACCACGCGTCCGCACTCTGCACCATCGCCGCGATCAGCACCGGCAGTGTGAGGACTCCCACCCCGAGGGCTGCCGAGAGGGCCTGTCTCGGCACCTCCCACGCCGGACACTCTGCCAACGTGTGCAGCCCTGAGTCCTCGCCCGCATCGCAGTGATAATACAATGATATACATAAGGAAACATAATCTTAGATAGGTATAATTCTGAGACAAACGACGTCCTGGCGCGAGCGGATTGTTTTGCAATAATCCATGATTGGTGAATTTGAGCTCGTCCAGTGCTGTAGCACCCTTGCTATCCTCAAAGGCACCCAAGAAAACTGTACTGCGTGTATAGAGCATAATACTTTGAGCACAGTTTAGATACCTATCTACGTACCTATAATGTCCCGAAGTATATTGGTTTGATTTACGTCCGCATTTCAACTTGCATTTATTTCGCCGCGCATTATTTTTCATATTGCGATAGCTCTTAAACTATTTATGGTAATTATATAGTGTAAATGGCAATTTTGATCTACATTAAACGTACAACGTATCTAACGTATTTAATTGGATAAGAAATAATACTGTATTGTTAAAATTAGCTTCGAAAATGACACATTAATTTTTTTGTAATTTGTAAAGATAAAAATGGTTACTGTGGGCTACCCTTATTAGGTAGACATATGCTATCGCGGACTTTTATGTAGACCTTTTTAAGTTGTACATTTCCACAGTACATTATTTTGTTCTATCTTCAACAGTTTTCGCAGCGCACGCGATGTAAGTAATTTGTTTAGGTCATTTTTTTACACCTTGGGTTACATTATTGAAGTTTTAGTAAGGATCCCTAAATTTCTCGGGGATAAATTATAGCCTATGTTACTCACAGATAATGTGGCTTTCTATTGGTGAAAGAATTATTGAAATCGGTCCAGTAGTTTCGGAGCCTATTCGTTACAAACAAAAAAACAAAAAAACAAAAAAACAAATCTTTCCTCTTTATAATATTAGTATAGATAATGCAAGTCATTGAAAGTGAAAAAACGTAGTAATACTATTTGTTCATACATACATTATATATATATTATATAGTATGTATGTATGTGCAGTATACATATATGTACATATATAATAGTGCATACTAACCGATACAATTTCTAGGTCCAAGTCCAAAAGGCATATAAGAGAAAGGTTTGATTTTGTGCCTGTTCTCCTCGGAGAAGCGCTCAGGGTCAAACTTTTCAGGGTTTGGGAAGAATTCAGGACTGCGGTGAAGAATCCAAATTGGCAATCCAATGCCTGCACCTTTGTGGACCTGATTGATAATTATGATTACACCATTAAGATAATTTTATTAATCATGAAAAAAATACTTCTACAGAAAAACTACTCCCGAAACGGGGCGTGAAAAAGCATTTGATGAGGCCGTCAAGCTGAGGGCCACCATTATAGCACTATCTATGTATGTAATAGTGACTCCCATTCAAGAGACTTTACCTTCAGCTTACCATCAGGTGAGGTGAAGTCATATTGACGTGACCGATGTAAAAAAAATCGTAATTTTCCCGTAAAGAAAGTCAAAGTATAACTCATACTTACTATAAGATCTTTTGTAGCAGCTTTATTAACTTTGCCAAAATTGTAGTCCTTCACGCACACTCTGTCTAGGAACGGTGCTGGAGGATGCAAGCGAAGACCCTCTGAAAAAAGTTAACATTTAATTTTGAAAGCAAGTCTTATTTAATTACTTTGGCCTGAATATTATAAATAGCAATTTGTCTTTTATCATAAATCTACTCTTCAATTAGGGATGACGACATGGTCGTCAGATTATTACCAATACTGCTAAATGTCTCAGTTTTTTTAGGAAAAAAAATAGATTTTAAAATTAGATATTGCCCAACTAATCTGAAATCTGAAATCGAAAAACAAAACAATCAAATTAAATCGAAGACATAACCTATTAGATTCCTTTTAAATTGTAAATGAATTCTATTACACACTGTACACATGAAAACGCAATGTAGACTGAAATAAATGTGGATATTCTTTTGCACTTCATACATTTTCACTACACGCTACCTTGCTGTGACGTCACTACTAGGCACGATTTTGTACGGTTCGAGAATTTGAATGTTCAACATTTTTGAAACCATTTATGTCATAACAAAATATTACTTTCGCAGTTCATTATTAAGTTTTAATTTTTTAACACTTAACAAAAAGTCGTGAGGAAACTGTTCTAGAAGAAATTCTGAGGACATTAGGCCGCATTAGGCCAGCGTGTGTGGATTAAGGCCTAAACCCTCTCAGCTCTCTCATTAGAGGAGAGGAAACCCATGCCCAGCAGTGGAACATAATGGGTTGCTATTATAACAAAAAGTCGCCATCCCAATTGATTATATCCTTATAGTATTTAATGCTTACCTGAAACAACCATATCCATATACTTCATTTCCTGAATTGATTGAAAATCGAATTTGCCATCGTTCTTCTTATCATTTTCCTTGATCTCCTGCACCAATCTGTCCTGTATGTCAGGATTTACAGCTAATTCGTGAATGATGAAAGTGGAAGCTCTTGACACAGTATCAAATCCAGCAAAAAGAAACAGAATTGCTTGGGCCACTAAATCTGTGTCTGACCAATCTGTAAGTATAAAATTTCATGATTGTTGTACTACAATTAAATAGCATTTTTTAGAGTGTCAGTGGCATGGCAGTGCCCTTAGCAGAATCGAGGCCCAGACATACTAGTAGAATCTACCTCAACTGGTTTTTATGTAATTATTTTGGTATCTCTACCAGAAATGAGTTTTTACTAGGTAAACCTACCCTAACAGAAAGTAGGCCGAAGTGTCATATGGTATGGCCACAAATTGACCATACCTTACATGAGAAGATACCCGCACCTTGGAAAAAAATACCCGTAATGTAGTGTTGCTATTGTTTATAGGCTATTGTAACTCCATTCCGTCAGATAGGCCATTATCTCAGTTACCAATATTTTGTTTTCGCTCTACTCTATATTTAAAAAAAGATATGATTCATTCAGCATGACATCAGCTATAATATTTTTGTTATCTTTTGTTGTGTAAGTTTTTGTGTATTGATTAATACAATATAGTAAATCTCAAATAAAACGAAGTTCATATTTTTTACCTTGTTAATTAGTCAAGTGTACTTACACTTTGTATTGACCTCTAAGTGCGCGGTCAATACAAAGAGGTCAATACAAAACTAAATTGAGACCTGCCTTTTATGACTGAGTGATTTGGACACTGGCGGTGCGACAGATCACAAATTATCCAACTTTTGGATCCATGTTTGGAGTTTCTTTTATTTGAATCTTCATGGAGGTAGGACACGATGATATGTCCCGTCCGAAATGAGCTGTCCGACTGGGGAAGTACCTCCGCCCTACAGAAGACCGCGGCCATAATAACCATCGTGTTGTGTTCCCGGCGGTAAGTTGGGTAGCTAGAGCTCACTGTACCCCTCCTCTTCCCCACCCCTTTCTAGTCTCCCCACCCTTTCCTACCCCCGCCCTTTCCCATCAGGGTTGGCAGCGCGTGGGTAATGCCCTTGGTGTTGTACACGTCCATAGGCCACGGTGACCACTTCCCATCAGGTGGGCCGTGTGCTTGTCTGCCACCTAAGTGGTATAAAAAAAATATTACCTTTAGTGAGCTGCTTTTTGCCGACACTTGATTCTTCAACGGTAGCAAACCCAGCATCAGTGTCTGCTTCTTTTGCATGTGTAAGTTTGCCTGCAATAATGTGTTGATAAAATGTTATTCAAAAGTTATCAATTTATTATTCAAAATACACAAAGTTTGTAGATCCAAATTTTATATCGAAAAAATAATCAAATTTACAAAAAATTGTATACCACTTATATAACTTCCAACTTCCAAGATCTTTTTTATATAGGACACGTCAAAATGACTTCACCTTGCCTGATGGTAAGCTAAAGGTAAAGTCTCAGGACTGGGGTCACCACTACATACACCGATAGTGCTACAGTGGCGGCCCTCAGCTTGACGGCCTCATCAAATGCTTTTTCACGCCCCACTTAAAGGCCCCGGGACTATAGGAGGACTTACCCCTCTTTATTTCGTTGAGAATGTTAATCATGTCGTGTCTGAGGATATTCTTCTTTTCACGTTCTGCCATAGTGGAGAGTACCACATCCGTGAAGAAACCGGAGGTCTCAGGCGAAGACATGGATAGATTCAGCATCTATGATAATGATGACATAATTAGTTAATTTATTACTAGTAATTAGTAACTAGTAAGTAGTAAAAAAGTAGTAATAAAAGTAAGCCAAATCCGCAGTTAAGACTGGCAAAGCGGACCTCAGACTCTGAGGTACGCTTTGGATACGACTGGGATTAACGCTAAGTTGAAGAAGAAGATTACTAGTTAACTTAAATAAGAGTTAGATGATAAACATACTAAAAAAATTGGTCGAACAGGTCCTTAGGTTACAAAATAAGGGAATTCTAAATTACTTCTTACAACATCAGCTATCAGGTAAGATAGAGGTCAAACGTAAGGCTATCATGAATAAAAAAATACCCAGAACAAACAGATAGGAAGGCAGACAGACAAAATTTGAAAAAAAAATCATTATAGATATTATTATTATTATTTAATGTGGGGACGCCGGTTATCGGATGGGTCATCAGCCTCACCTTTGCAGACCATTTCACCCATTTCCCTTGGGGTGTGGGATTGTCGGACAAAATCTTACGATCTGATGGATTTATATCCTCATGCAATAATAATTCATGATCAAAAATAGATACAGAGCTGATTTTTATGTATTGACAAATTTATAATATAAGGTTAATTATGACTTACATTGGCAACTGATGGCAGCCATCTGAACAAAAAGACCTTCAAAACTCTGCCAAGACCAAAGGTAGTAATTTCTTTGGCTTTCAAGTAGAAATGGCTGTCGAGAGATTGGGAATCCACTTTTAGGCCAAATGCACAGGTGGCGATGACGTCATTTGCGTAGCGGGTAGTCAGGTCTTTGAGTTCCATATCAATGTGTTGTTCTAAATGAAGAATAGTAAATTGTTGTAGATTAATATTTCTTTTTATATCACTTAATTTTCTCTACCTATATAAAAGATCCAAAGATGAAATATTTTTGCGAATGAGATGTCACCTAAATCAACTTTACATATAAAGTACTAAAATGTCACTATGAAATATTTAATTAAATATGCTAAAATTTAAGTAGGTAAATATGTTATCATTACAGGTAAAAAAAATGCTAAGATAAACTAAGCAAACGAGTCCAGACTGGGGACCGCGAGTCGGCAAACGGCAGGTGGGACGCCCCCCAGCCAGATGGACTGACGACCTGATAGGTGGGATGGACTGGATGCGGAAGGTGTAGAATCGGATGGTATAGCGCACATCGGGAGAGGCCTATGTCCAGCAGAGGACGTCGACAGGCCAATTGATTGATTGATTGAAGCTAAAAGTGTCGACAACTAAATATATTTTGACGGTATTAAAACGTAATTTGTCTAATTCTGTATTTACCAGTTTTAGTTCTAAAAATTCATGAACACATTCCTAATAATGTATTATAATATCGAAATATACACATCTTTTCGTAAATCAAAATCTATAACAGTAATGATTAATAAACTTAATAAGTTTGATTTCGATTATATATATACGAGATAAAAATTATATTAAAACTTACTTTCTGATTCCATGATTTTTTCTCTTAGAACCTTAATCATTTCTTTGCCAACATCTACCATAAATGGCACCATCAGACGAATCTTGGAACTGGTGAATGCTGGACTTAATGTGGAACGCATCTCTTTCCATTCCTCTCCTGTAATTATATGCAACTAATACAACAATAGCATAGTATGTTGTGGTGAACTCCGACCTTGAGACTTTCCCTTTAGTTTACCATCAGGCTAGGTAAAGTCATATTGTGTTGTCAGAATAAAAACAGTTATTATATAAGGCGAAATTTTTACAAGCAAGGCTGCGATAGTTGTCTTCGTAGCGCAACTTTTTAATAGGAAAAAGTTATTACTGACCTTTAAGGCTGAGCAGGCCTCTGCCAAACGTGGGGTCCTCCTCAGTCACAAAAGTCCTTCTATCCGTGAAGTGGTCAAAATCCCTAGTAGTGATGTTTTTAATGGTATCTATATCCTGCACCAAATATACAGGATGCATCATTTCATACCATCCCACCACTCTATAAATAAAAGTATTAAGTTAGATGCTTTAGGGAGGAACTGTAGGAGGTAGGATACGACGGTTTCGCCCTCCCGAATTGAGCAGTCCCACTGGGGTATTACCTCCAAGCACTACTACAGTAGACCGGGGCCATAATAACTATCGTGTTGTGATCCCAGCGGGAAGGGTCAATTTATACTAGCGCAGAGTCGAAACGCATCGAAGCGTCTATCCAAAACTGAATATTATAAATTCAACCTTAACTCCACAGTGTAACGCTCACATGTCATTACTTCTGCGATTATATCATGCTTCATGTTATCATCAGACGCGCGAATTTCGAAGAATGCGCGCGTCTTTTTAAAATCTCAAAAGTAAATTGTGTGCGTTACGCTGTGGAGTTAAGGTTGAATTTGTTATGTTCAGGGGCCTTACTCCGAAAAACGAAAATATTCGTATCCGTTGACGTTTTGACCATTTAGCTACCCCGAAAGTGTTTCGTTTCGGATTTCGGATCCGTCTTCGATCGTTTGACATTGAGGTTGTCGATCGTTATCAGTACACCTCCTACTCCCAAAATACATTTGACATTTTCGCTGTCGTTGTTTGACAAATAGTCCGTTTTCGTTCGATCCGAAACGTTCATGTTCGATTTTCAGAGTAAGGCCCCAGTTTTGGATAGACGTTTCGATGCGCTTCGACTCTGCGCTAGTATAAATTGACCCTTAGTAGGGTAGCCAGAACTCACTGCAGGGATTCTGTGCTGTTAGTGGGGAGACCAAAGTCTCCTGCGTTATCAGCATAGAAACTCTCTCAGCTTCTCCCCCAAACTTTGATACGTACTTATCTTCAGGGTATGCAGTATGCACGCTCGTCATGGCGTCAGTCATATTTTCTAAGCCAATGATAGTCCAGAATGTGTTTCCAAAGAGCGGCACCACGGGCATGTGGTTCACTCCATTATTCGACAGTTTGGAGTAGGCCCGACGGAAGTAAATAGTCAAGGCCGCTATTATCACCACAATCCATATTAGCGTTATCATTTTGATTCTAGAAACAGAGAGAAGACAAATTAATGGAAGATTTCAGTGAAATAATTGTTTGATGGGTAACGCCCATTAAATAATCTATACAATACATAGTAATATAATACTCGTAATAAAATGGTAGGAAAGGCAAAACTGTACATTGATTTTTTTTTAAAGAATACCTACCTACTTGGGGTGTGATCTACGATGGATACCGAAGCCAAAAATTTATAGTTTTTAGAATTTTTGTCTGTTTGTCTGTATATATTATGTCCGGGAGAAACTCAAAAAGTAATGAATGGATTTACTTCAAATTTGGTACGAAAATTATTAAGAGGTCAACACATAGGCTACATATTGTCACGCTATCACCTACGGGGAGCGAGCAGTGAGCTTTTTTTTCTTCAAAGCATTCTGTAACAACATGTAATCTAACGACGCATATTATTTGAATGTTGTTATTATGTTAATCAACCAGCTCCAAAATCGACATCCACGCGGGCGGAGCCGCTGGCAACAGCTAGTTGAGAATAAAAATATTTCCAATAGATCACTGTTGACAACGCTATTATCAAGTGATTTTTTAAAGAATGTTAGCAGCCAAAATTACTGTAACCCTTCTAGTTATGCTAAATTACTTGTGTTAGGAGTCGGTTCACTTCGGTAGTGTAATAATAAATACATAAGAAGACAGTAATTTTTAAGGTCAGATAATGGTTTTTTGGATATTGTCCTTAAACAGTCTGAGACTTAAACTTTATAAGTAGCACGGTTTTAACTCAAAACCAACAAGTCATTAAAAGAGAAGACATGCGAAGACGATAAACGGTAAAAAATATATTATGCAATTCACGAAATAATAATAACATATCAATGATCTGAAACACAAACGTATTAATTCCAAAATTCTGCACTTAGCAAATTTGTCTTTTAGACCATAGATTCAAGGTTCATTATTCTAACGCAAATTTTTGCACCTAACATGTTTGTGTTCCATTGCTCTATATACACTCCAACGAAAAGAGAACTTCAAGTACATACAATTACGACTGTTATTTGTTTACAATAATATTTGAGGCTCGCTAACCTGTTTACACACGATGAGTCAGAACGTATGGCAGGCACGTCTATTCACTAGCTCAACTAACACACGTCTGAAGCGAGACGACCTTGACGGTTCTGTCTGTGTTTATTTTTTTGAATAGGTACAATCGAGCTCATAAGTAGTTTAACATATTTTAAGTACTACTCACTATTTATGTAACGTTGTGAATTCAAAGCTTCTTAATTTGTTCTTAGTTACTTGATTGAATTTAATTGTTTGTCCATGGGTTTATAGTGTAGTAGGTATAGGTAAATGTAACTAGATTATAAGTATCAGGTATCAGCTTGTGGGTACCATATTAGGAGAGTACCCCAAATACGGGATAAGGTCTCATATGTACATCAATAACAACCATCTCCTATAACAGGTCGTCATAAGACACCTTACACGTGTGGTCCTCCCCACCTAGGCTCATTATAGTTAAGACTATATATTACCCATGTATTAACCAACAATATATTATTCTTATTTAACAGTCAGATAGCGTGTTTCACTTTACCCGTCTCTCCTCCAACATCGCATGGCGACCCTGCCAGCGGCATATATGGCGTCGGTACCGATACCGCCCATATAGGGTATCAACCTGAGATCCCGATCTCATGTTATTAGATAAACAAAGGCGAATACTTTGTATAAAATTCATAAAATTCGACATGGGACACCAAGTCAGTACGACACAGGCGCCACCGGGAATCAAACGCGAAGAAATTTATACGCAAATTGGAAAGACTAACCAGATTGAACAGCATACTATTATCGCGCAGGGTATTTCAAACATTAACCTGTATTTTAGCATTTTCGTCGTAGTCGGACTATTGATAATAGCCGTGTTAGCCCTACGATATTTGAACATCTGTCTGAATAAAAAGATCGAACGACGAGCCCAAGGCGAGGTCATCAAAACCAGGGGAGTGCAAGTATAAAAGGCGTACTTATTTAGAAACTGTGAGGCAGAGGATGTCGATTTTCTGTGAAGCGAACTCCGTTACATGTCAATCAACTAGGATATATAGAATACAAGGGAGAACCGGCATTGTTTCATTTGTAGAAGGACCGAAAGGACACCCACTTTCTCCAGAGAGGATCACTAACACAAAGCGTTGCATGTTGGAGAATACGCTTGATGTTGACTTCAGGGATGGAACAGTTGGAGTAGCGAAAATACTGCTGATATACAAAGGACTCACCTGTTGGATATGGAGCATCGTATGGGAACGTGACACCACTTATCCAGAGTGGTAGGAATGCAGTCTAAAAAGAGACACAGTGCAGTGTAGTGTAGTGCAAGTGATATCATCGTACGAGGCAAACGGGACAAACCAAGCGGGTGAATATTATAATTATAAGGTTTTTATTAATATGTAATAAGTTTATCGGTTTAAAACATTATAATCATAGTTAATAGCTAGACAAACGCAAATAATAAATGACAGATATAATAGAAAATTTAAATAAATCCCTTACAGAAATAAGAACATATTTAATAAAACTAGGCCCAAGTAGACGAAAAGGGGAAATATTAAAAAAAAAATTAGATGAAGCTAAGGCTATACAAGTAGATTTTCAAAAAACGATACAAATTGTCAGTGACCAAGTAGTAAAAGGGAACTTGCAAGAAGAAGCAACGACAATTAGTACATTGAGCATAAAGTTTACAGAGTTGTTTGGGGAAATTGAAGTATTGTGTAAAGAACAAAAGCCAAGTGAAACAAAAAACATGGGTTCTTTTGATTTAAAAACGGCTTTACACCTGTTACCGGTGATGACCGATGGTGGAAATGTAACACAACAGTTAATAGACAATATAGAATATTATAGTTCGACATTACAATCTAGTAGCTGCAAGGAGCAGTTAATTCAGTTCATTTTAAAGAGTAGACTGTCACAAACAGCAAAATTAAGGTTAAATGAAAAATATGACAATATACAAGATTTAATAAGCGACATGAGATGTAAATTACTGGCACAGGAAGCTGCTACAACCATACAAACTAAATTACAGCAGATTCGCCAGAATGATACTTCTATAGAGGAATACGGCCAAGAATTAACGAAACTATTCGTTAACCTAACTATAGCACAAGCCAAGGGTGACACCAATAGTTACACAGTACTCAAACCTTTAAATGAAAAGATGGCGATAAAACGGTTTGCTGATGGTCTGCGAAATCGTAGATTAAGTACAATCGTGGCAGCAAGGAACTTCGATTCTTTAAAAGATGCAGTGCAAGCGGCGTTAGATGAGCAGCCCACAAGCACAACACCAGGATCAGAAGTTATAGGTATGTATAGCAACGTCAACAGAGGAAAATATAGTACACACGGAGGACATCAACAGAGACGAGGGTACAGAAGAGGATACAAGAGTACCGCATACGCGACTAACCGACCAAATAGTAGTCGACAAAATTACTACGAGGTACGTAACTCTCAAAGAGGACACCAGTCAGAAAACAGGTCTCCGAGAGGAAGAGGACACTACCGCGGAAGACAAACAGGTAGATTTCAAAATAACAACCAAAGATACAAAAGACGGCAGGAACAACCAAATGTCCATGTATTAACTGAACAAACCGAAGATAATAGCAACGAGTTTTTTCGTGACTAACCACAATTTATTTTCTAGTGGAAATTCAATAACTATTCAAATAAAGTCTGACAAATGGATGTGTTCATGGTTAATCGACTCAGGTGCTACAATATCAGCGATAAAAAATGAATATATTAAACAACAGGGAATAGAAATAATAAAAAAAAAAATAATGATAAATGGTATTGGAGGTAGTATCGAAGCTATGGGATACGTCAAGTTAAATTTAGAAATAGGGAGTGACCCTATAACACATACGTTTTTCGTATTTAACAAATTACCTTGTTCAACAACTGGAATTTTGGGAGACGATTTTCTTAATAAATATAAAGCTATATTGAATTATAATAACAAGACCGTATCGTTTTCAACGGAGAGATGCAAAGTAACAACTATAAAATATAAGGACAGTAGGCATAAATCGTGTATCACTTTGTCACCACGAACTGAGTCAATACATTATGTAGAAACGAGTCAAACCGGGGAAGGAATAATTCATGCGCAAGAAATTTGTGAAGGAGTTTTAATCGCAGGGACTTTAGTACAACCAATTAATGGTAAAATACCACTACTTATTCTTAATACAACTAATACAGAAATACAACTGAAGGAATTTGAACCCGAAATACATAAATTAGAAGACTACAACTGTTGTAACATCGAAAAAACAACTAAGGATGCCAGTAGAGTAAAACGTGTGTTCTCGCAATTAAACTTAAACCATCTAAATCAAGAAGAAAAAATAGAAATTGAAAAGATATGTGCTAGATATGCTGATGTTTTCCAATTACCAGAAGATAGATTAACTGTAACGAATCTATACAAACAAACTATCCACTTAAAACCCAATGCAGATCCATGTTTTGTAAAAAACTATAGAATACCCCATGCACAAAAGGAAGAAATGAATAACCAAATAGATAAAATGTTACAAGACGGAATAATAGAACCAACACGAAGCGAGTGGTCTAGTCCAATATTACTAGTTCCAAAGAAAGCTGATTCGTCAGGTAATAAAAAATGGAGACTTGTAATTGATTATAGAAAATTGAATGACAGAATACAAGACGACAAGTTTCCACTCCCAAATATAACAGAAATACTAGACTCGTTATCAGGATCCATCTATTTTACACACTTAGATTTGTTTTCTGGATACTACCAGCAAGAGCTAGAAGAAGAATCAAGGAAATATACAGCGTTCTGCTCTGGACAATATCGGATGACGCGACTACCCATGGGATTGAAAATTAGCCCGAGTGCGTTTAGTAGAATGATAACATTAGCTATGTCCGGGTTAAGTTACGAAAAGTGTTTTGTCTATTTAGATGACATTGTTGTTTTCGGTAGAAACTTACAAGTCCATAACAAAAATCTTATAGATGTACTACAAAGACTCCAACAAGTAAACCTCAAGTTAAACCCACAAAAATGCAATTTCTTAAAGAAAGAAGTATTATATCTAGGCCATGTAGTGTCCAAAGAGGGTATCTCACCGGATCCAGAAAAAATTAAATCTATTAAAAATTATCCAACCCCAAGTAATGAAAAAGAGGTAAAAAGTTTCGTAGCTATGGCAAACTATTACAGAAAATTTATTCCAAACTTTGCAGATAAAGCATATTATTTAAATAAACTAAGTAAAAAGAATACCAAATTCCATTGGGACAGTAACTGTCAGAAGTCGTTTGAGGATTTAAAAAACGCCATGATATCACCACCAGTTTTACAATACCCAAATTTTAACCCAGACAACGAGTTTGTGCTGCATACAGATGCATCAGGATACGGTTTGGGTGCCGTATTATCGAACGGTGATGGTAGACCAGTAGCATATACCAGTAGGAGTTTAAATAAAGCTGAAAGTAATTACGCAACAATTGAGAAAGAATTGCTGGCTATTGTATGGGCCACAAAATATTTCAGGCCGTACCTTTATGGTAGACATTTTAAAATAAAAACAGACCATAGGCCATTAGTTTATTTATTCAGCATGAAAGACCCATCAAGCAGGTTAACTAAATTTAGACTCGCGTTAGAAGAGTATAACTTTACTGTCGAGTACGTAAAAGGAGTAGAAAACACAGCTGCAGATGTGTTATCTAGAATAAAAATAACATCAGAAGAATTTAAGGAACTAAGCGAATGTATACGCGTGACGACAAGAGGAATGAAAGGGAGACAAATAAATAAAGACAGTAAAACTGATGATAAAAATAATACTATTAACCACAGTCGGTCTGATCAACCGCAGGTTGTAGAGATAAATACAAGGACGAAGGAATCTGTAGAACTTACATTTATAGGAGAGTGCGAGCTCAATAAAATAAAGAGAGATAATAAAATATATTATAAAGAATCTAAGACAATGATATACGTAAAGGAACGAAGAACGATATATATTAAACTCTTTTCTCCATCGCAAATGACGCGACGCGCCTTTGTGCGAGAACTAGGAGTAAAATGTAAAGAGTGGGAAATAAATGAAGTTATTATAATAAAGAATATAAATAATAACATATTTGTAGAAAAGCTAGCGAGTGAAATAAAGAATACTGACGGGTGGACCGGTCCACGATTATGCATACTGAATGACGTCATGAGAATTAACGATAAAGACGAGCAAAAAGTTATTTTAAACGATTTTCATATCTTACCCACGAGTGGCCATGCAGGCATAAAGAAAATGTATCATAATATTAAAAGAAGATACTTTTGGATAGGTTTAGAAGAAGACATAAAAAAGTACGTAAATAGGTGCACTAAATGTCAGAAAGAGAAACACTCTTCCCAAACCATAGAACCAATGACGATAACTACAACCGCTGAAACAGCATTTCAAAAAATATATATGGATATTGTAGGACCTATAGACAGGGATGACGATGACTTTTCATACATACTAACTTTACAATGTGAACTCACTAAATACGTAGAGGCTTACCCACTGAGAAAAAAAACTTCTAATGAAGTTGCGGAGGCATTTGTAAGTAATTTTGTACTGCGCTACGGGTTACCCAACGTTATCGCTACGGACAGGGGAGCGGAATTCATTTCAACAACTTTCGAAGAGGTATGTAAGTTACTTCATATAGAAAAACTCACATCAACAGCTTACCACCATCAGAGTATTGGCGCTTTGGAGAATGCTCACAAAGTTTTGGGAGTATTCCTACGTATACAGACAGATAACAATGCGGAACATTGGAGTAAATGGCTTCCATATTGGTGTTTTGCTTATAACACATCAGTTCACACAAGTACGAAATACACACCCTTTGAGTTAGTTTTTGGGAAAAAATGCAACCTTCCCAGTAATTTGTCATCTTATGTCGAACCACTGTACAATCATGACAGTTATCCACTACAATTAAAGTATAGGCTTCAGACTTCGCAAAAAAGAAGCGAGAGAAAATTTGTTAAAAACTAAGCATGACAGAAAAATAACGTACGATTTAAAAAATAGACAAGTAGTATATAAACCTAATGATAAAATATTGGTTAAAAATGAAGACAGGAAAAAGTTGACCAGTGTATTTTCAGGTCCATTTGTAGTATTAAGAGATTTAAGTCCGAATGTTGAGATACTGAAAAATGGGAAAGCAAAGCTTATTCATAAGAATAGGACGAAATTATATATTGAATAGATAACTTAAGTTTTGTTAAAGAAAAAACAAATATGTATAACACATATTTATTTTTTCTCCCTGGGATGGAGATGTAGTAGGTATAGGTAAATGTAACTAGATTATAAGTATCAGGTATCAGCTTGTGGGTACCATATTAGGAGAGTACCCCAAATACGGGATAAGGTCTCATATGTACATCAATAACAACCATCTCCTATAACAGGTCGTCATAAGACACCTTACACGTGTGGTCCTCCCCACCTAGGCTCATTATAGTTAAGACTATATATTACCCATGTATTAACCAACAATATATTATTCTTATTTAACAGTCAGATAGCGTGTTTCACTTTACCCGTCTCTCCTCCAACATCGCAATAGTAACTTCAGTAGCAATAAAATTCTGAAATCAAGGGGCCATAATTCCTCTGGTATTCTCAAATCTGTCCCTTTATTGAAAACGTTTGAGGATTCTTACGTATCCTAGGCCCTAGGATTTGGTTTCGCTCCACTTGGAATATTTTTGTCCAAACTGTCCGATGATCGAACTGTTAGTAGGACTAGTTGGAATAAACCAATTATTCATATGAGGCACTATAGTTGATACCTGGACATGGATAATGCTTCGGCATGTGATACCAAAGCTGAGTGTGCTTTAAGTTCTTAGCACCCAGGACAATTCAACTCCTCAGTAGAATTTTACAAACTCAAATTCCATAGATTCTTGTCTAGCTCTTTTTATACATTTTTAAACTCAATAACAATAAATAAATATTCTACGACATTCTGCACATCGCTCCCTAGATACAAAGTAAGCTTAGTTTAACTAGCTTGTGTTATAGGTTCTAGAACGCTGATAAACATACTTATATACTTTTTTTGTAAATACATACTTATTATACATAGAAACACCCAGACCGATGCAAATAGACATATTCATGCATACAAATATTTGCACTGAGCGGGAATCGAACCTGCACCCCCTGCGTAGCAGTCGCATGCACTACCGCTACGCCACAGAGGCCGTCAATACATTATTAAAATTTGATTTAATACCATCATGTTTTTCTAGACAAAACTATATTAATGTTACAGTATCGTTATAGGTAACATCCATACCGACTTGTTTAAATTCACATTAACTGTTACTCTTAATAAAATTACAATTGTTATTTTATTGTGTACCTACTTTATTGTAAACATAGTTTAAAAAAATTTTTGTGTACTACTTTTGCAGTTTGTAGCTACTTTTGTAGTTCACTGTACGTAAGCTTGTTTAAAGTTTATCAACCAGATACGAGTATAAGATATACCTACATAATATTTACATTGCTTAGTTTTGATTTGTCTATTTTTATCCTACTTTTGAGGAGGTAACGGCTATCCGATTCCGAACACATGTATTAGTACTAATCGCCATTAGGGACTCAAGAATATTATTAATATTGACTTTTGACGTTTGACTTTTGACTTTGATTTTGAATTAGGGGTTTTCGGTGAGTTTGCAGTATGACAAGAAATGACAGATTGCAGCGACGTGCAGTCCGCATTATTTGGAGTCCAGAAATCACGAACACCCTCGAGCCTCTACAGCTACGTAGAGATATTGCGTGTTTGGCAGTTATTTACCGTCTCTACCATGGCGAGTGTTCCGATAAGCTCTTCCAATTAATCCCACCCTCTCCTTTCCTACACAGAACTACACCTGCCAGACTGAGGTATCACCCGCACACGGTGGCACCAATTCCATCAAGAACCAAGCGGTTCGGTGCCTCTTTTATTTGCCGCACCATAAAGACTTGGAATTCTTTACCAGCGCATGTGTTTCCTTTCTCCTATAGTCCCGGGGCCTTTAAGCGGGGCGTGAAAAAGCATTTGATGAGGCCGTCAAGCTGAGGGCCGCTACTTTAGCACTACTGGTGTATGTGGTAGTGACCCCAGTCCTGAGACTTTGCCTTTCGCTTACACTATATTGGTCTTGTTATTTTTTAATATTTATACTGTTGATTGATGGCTCTTAGTGCAGTTTGCTACAGATGAATAAAATCACTTGTTGTTTTTCCCAATTTTGTGTTGTTTGTGGAAAAGTACAAGTGATTTCATTCAACATAATATATTGATATTATTACTGGAGTGAGTACCTATTTATGTTTAAAAATTAAGCAGTTGGAGTAAGAAATATTCCAAACTCGTTTGAATTAAAGGTGTTTGATCATACCTTTGTTCTGACATTTGACCCCTTAATTTATCATCAAATGAACTCCTGAGGACCTTGCACATTGGCATTGATATACGATAATAAATAATTGTATGGATTTTATTATGAACTAGGTACTAGTATGGTAAAAGTATGATGTATATAATGTTGTCTACTCTAAGACCGGCTACTCACACACCTGCAGCAGAGGCAATCTAGGGTTTAAAGGTGGGCGTGGTGATGCCCTTAATAGCCACATAATGTGTTTCGGCAAGAAGGGACAATATAGATAGGTGGCAAAATTAGGGTCATCCCCACTTTTACACCCTAGATTGCATCTGGGACAGGTGTATGAGTAGCCGTTTTAAGATTTTTCTTATTTGACCATGTGGTACAAACGTGATAAATTAATGTTTCCTTATCAAATATATCAAATCCTAATAATATTGATTGGTTCTTAATGATGATAAGGATAGAAATCTAATTACTTAATTCTAATCAAAATTATTTAGCGTTTGGAACACAAAATAACCTTTCATGATGATATAGCTATGCCTTTTTTATCGTGTGGAAATCCCCATGGATACCCCCCTGCTATGAAGGGGGGTGGTTATGTTGGACTCGAACCGAATAAACCACATGTCTCGTAACTTCGGCCTGCGGGGCGGGAAGCTGGTGCGCCCTAGAAAGGATCCCAGGGTTACGATGTTGCGGGGTGTGGGCCGAATCCTACACGCGGTGCACTCGGGCAACGGAGTCAAGCAGCGCCTCCCACTCGCCACGGGAGACGCTGCTGCCTAAATCCGGACGGGGCGGGAGTTGCTCTCTAGAGGGCTGCTCCAAGGCTCTCCACGTGTCCCTCGGACTAGAAGAGGGCACAGTGGGAAGCAGGCTAGAAGAATGCTGGTTCTCCGAGCACAGACGGGGAATGAACAGGGGGTGATAGGACGGCTGCCTGTTACCTCACCGTCAGCGAGGTGACGCGTCATCTTTGCAATATAATATACGTAAATAATACAATCTTTTCCGTGACTTGCTGTACCTTATCTTACACATGTATTAGCTATAGATAAAGGTTAGTGCTCGTAGCTCAAATAAACTCACGTATATTATAATAATTAAGTATTATAATTCAGATATAAAACATATGATAACATTACAATAAAACTGTAGAAAACATTTAACAGAGCTATCGATTTTGTTTTCCTTGCTTATTGTCTGACTTGAAGTTGGAGCCAGCCGCCATCTTGGATGCCCATAACAAGACCACCAGCCAGTTTAAGAGGGATCTTTGTTTTCTCTGAAGGGGCTACCTTGATTTTACGAAGAAGAATATACAACATCACTTTGACTTCGCAGAGAGCGAACCGGGAACCTGCAGATAAACACATTGACTATCAGCGAACTATTAGGTAATCGGTGCTATTAGTTTTATGAACGACATCGGTTATAATACGACAGTTAATAAATAAAGTCAAAATAAATGAAACTGAAAAATGATCTCCAGAATTCCCGATAATATAATATTCAAATTAGGTAGGCAACGACGGTATCTACCGTCCGAAATGAGCTGTCCAACTTGGGTAGTACCTCCGCTCTACAGAAGACCGTGGCCGTACCTAATAACCATCGTATAGTGTTTCCGGCGGTAAGTAGGGTCAGGGTAGCCAAAGCTCATTGTATCCCTCCCCCCAGCCCTACCTATCCTCCCCAACCCTTCCTATCCTCCCCCGCCCCTTTCCTTCAGGGTCGACAGCGCATGGGTGACGCCCTTGGTGTTGCACACGTCCAAAGGCCACGGTGACCACGCTTCCCATTTGGTGGGCCGTGTGCTTGTCTGCCACCTACGTGTTATAAAAAAAAGAACGACATCGTTTATGAATTCATAAGGTTTGCACAATATGCACCATGCGGCGAGATTTAGAGAAATCAACGGATGTTTTTTGTCAAATCATTTATCAACCCATATCTAATCAAAAATTTGTCACTCAGAGTGTAATCAGCTCGTGCTATAAATATTTTTATTTTTAGTACCTACTTCTATGACAAATTATAGGCATCATCAAAGAGATGCTGTAAAAGTGTACCAAGTATTTCTGAAGAAAAAAAAATCCAAGGATTCAACCTGATGTGAATATATATCTTTCAATATTGCATATTATTTATGGATTTGTGGTGTGACAATAATTGGACAGAATAAGGAATGCGTACATTAGAGGAAGTTTGAAAGTCGCACTAATTAATGAAAAATTGAGAAGCGAGCGACTGTCGTGGTATGGACCTGTTATGAGAAGGGATGAAAGCAATATTGTTTAAAAGGTTCTAAGTATGAATGTGAAGGGCTTTAGGGGTAGAGGTAGGCCTAAGAAAAGATGGATGGAGTGCGTGAAAGAGGATATGGCAAGGAAGAGATGACATCTGACAGGAATTATGTATGGAGGAAAAATACATGTTGCGCCGACCCCAAATAATTGGGACAAGGGCAGGTAGATGATGATTGCATATTATTTTTGTTGTCAACTCACGCGCACTTTAATTGTCAGTCATAATGAGCTTGATCACTGATTGAAGCTTGATGCTGTCAATAAGTGGTACAAGGATACTAACCTATACAATTCCTGGGTCCAAGTCCAAAAGGCATGTACGAAAAAGGTTTGATTTTGTGACTGTTTTCTTCAGAGAAACGCTCAGGGTCGAACTTGAGAGGTTCAGGGAACAGTTCAGGGTCACGATGGAAGGTCCAAATTGGGAATCCAACAATTTCACCTTTACGAACCTGTCGTATAGACAAACACATAATTACTTAAATATCAATTTTATTAATCTTTTTCTTTATCTCGGCGTTAGTCCCGGTTATCGGTAACACTCCCCCCCCCCCCACAACTCCTCAACCACCACTTTCCCACGAGGATTCCAGCGACTGGGACCGCAAAAGCTGGGACCGCGGTTCCAGTTGCCGGTTTTATTAAATTTAAATATTTTTCTTCCGTCGACTGGGACCACCTATAATTTTATGAAAAATCTATAGTTTAAGCCAAAAGAGTACAGTCGAACGAAAAATTGTTAGCAGCACAATTGTAACCCCCCTGGCGTTGCACGGCCGTTGGCCACGGTGACCGCTTCCCATCAGGTGCACCATGTGCTTGTCTACCACCTAAGTAGTATAAAAAGGACCCTGGACCCTCTCAAGATCATCACTTCTTAAAATAAAGAGGTACAGTGCTTACAATTAAATCTTGAGTAGAGGTTTTGTTCACTCTGCCGAAATTATAGTCCTTCACACATTTTCGATCCAAAAACGGACCGGGAGGATATAAACGAAGGCCCTCTGAAAATACAAAAAAAACCCATTGATTTATTATAATATTAAATGTTGCCCGCGGCTCCGCCCGCATGGATTTCGAATTCCTTAATTTTTTGAAAACAAATTATAGCCTATATTATGTTACTCCCAGATATTGTAGCTTTCTAAAGGTGAAAGATTTATTGAAATTTGTCCAGTAGTTTCGGAGCCTGTTCGAGACAAATAAACAATCAAACCTTTCCTCTTTATAATATTAATATATTATTATACTTAGTATAGATTACTAGATAAGGCAATAGTTCACAGATATGCTAGGATGATACTTTAGTCAAGATATAAACAGATTCTTCACTCTTTGATTAAAATAAGTCATTAGTCAACTATTATGTTATCAGTATCAAAGTTTTAATTATCATAATCTGAGCTTATTTGTAGTTTTATTGGTAGTGTGATCAAATTATTGATTAATAAGTATTTCCAACGTGGTTTTAGAAGATACGCGAAGAGTTATTCAGGGTTCAGCAAGTGCAAATCGGAGCTTGAGGTGGTAGTTGTCGCAGTACTTGTGGGACCAGTGGGTATTGCCGTAGTTTAAACCAATGTCTGCGCTTTGTCACGCAGTGCTGCGACGACAATCACCTCTTCTTTCGCGAGGCCGTCAAATGGCCCCCAAGGCCACCATTATGTCACTGTCGGTGTATGTAATGTGAAACTTGGAAATGAACTGTTCACTCAACTATGTTACTCAAACTAATACTGTATCTAGACTAAGGCAATTTTTGTAAATAGACCAAAAAAAAAACAGCCCGCTGAGTTTCTTGCCGGAGTCTTCTCAGGTCTGGGCCGCGTTTCGAACCGGTGGTACATTATTACTTCTAGAAATAATTTTAATTTTGACGTTTTGTAAGTGCCACTTAAAATAGTCTTTACAGAATAAATGATTTTTGACTTTGAAAGTCAAAGTCAAAAATCATTATACTTTAACTTTGAACCCTCTTCCTGAGACTTTACCTTTAGCTTACCATCAGTTGAGGTGAAGTCATACTGATGTAACCGATGTATATACAAAAAAAAAATAGTTATAAAACACTTACCCGAGACAACCATGTCCAAATATTTCATATCTTGTATTGAGTTGAAATCGAACTTGCCATTGTTCTTTCGATCATATTCATTTATTTCTTGTACTAGTCTCTCCTGTACTTCATGGTTCAGGGCCAATTCGTGTAGAATGAATGACATTGCTGTTGAAACGGTATCAAAACCAGCAAAGAGGAACAGAATCGCTTGAGCTACTAAGTCGTTGTCTGTCCATTCTGCAACGATAAGACAAATCTCAATCAGTAATCAATGATACGTTTTCATAATCAAAAGGCCCGTAGACAAGTGTAAAAAGTCTAAATCGCAAACGATCGCTAAGGAAACGAATAGTCTAGGTTGACCAATCACACTCCAGGGCCCGTAGACCAGTGTCAAAAGTCTAAATCGCAAACGATCGCTAAGGAAACGAATAGTCTAGGTTGACCAATCACACTCCAGGGCCCGTAGACCAGTGTCAAAAGTCTAAATCGCAAACGATCGCTAAGGAAACGAATAGTCTAGGTTGACCAATCACACTCCAGGGCCCGTAGACCAGTGTCAAAAGTCTAAATCGCAAACGATCGCTAAGGAAACGAATAGTCTAGGTTGACCAATCACACTCCAGGGCCCGTAGACCAGTGTCAAAAGTCTAAATCGCAAACGATCGCTAAGGAAACGAATAGTCTAGGTTGACCAATCACACTCCAGGGCCCGTAGACCAGTGTCAAAAGTCTAAATCGCAAACGATCGCTAAGGAAACGAATAGTCTAGGTTGACCAATCACACTCCAGGGCCCGTAGACCAGTGTCAAAAGTCTAAATCGCAAACGATCGCTAAGGAAACGAATAGTCTAGGTTGACCAATCACACTCCAGGGCCCGTAGACCAGTGTCAAAAGTCTAAATCGCAAACGATCGCTAAGGAAACGAATAGATTAGGTCAACCAATCACACTCCAGGGCCCGTAGACCAGTGTCAAAAGTCTAAATCGCAAACGATCGCTAAGGAAACGAATAGATTAGGTCAACCAATCACACTCCAGGGCCCGTAGACCAGTGTCAAAAGTCTAAATCGCAAACGATCGCTAAGGAAACGAATAGATTAGGTCAACCAATCACACTCCAGCTCGTGATTTCGCCGCGGCGCGCGCATCGTACGCCGGTAACGAGCTTGGATCTGATTGGTCGACCTAATCTATTCGTTTCCTAAGCGATCGTTTGCGAAGACTGGTAAAGCGGACCCCAGACTCTCGAGCTTTGGATGCGACTGAGATTAACGCTAGATTGTAGAAGAAGAATAGTGTACCTTTGTTATGCTGTTTTTTACCGACGCCTGACTCCTCAACGGTAGCAAAACCAGCGCTGGTGTCCTTTTCCACTTGTTTCTCATGTGACAGTTTTCCTTAAATAAAAGATGTAAATTTAGCACTGTTAACTATTCACGCACTGTAACTGGAAATCTTCTATTATCTTTTTTTTTTTTTTTCTTTATTCATGATAGGCTTCCGTTTGACCTCAATCTCACCTGATGGTAAGTGACGATGTGGTCTACGATGAATCACGCTTGCCTAGAAGGAACCTATTCACTCGTGACTTGAAAACTCCTAGGTTATAGCTTTCCGGAAACACAGACTCAGGCAAGGAATTCCACTCCTTAGCTGTGCGCACGATGAACGTGTCAGCAAAGCGCTTTGTGCGTATGAGTGGAATATCGACCATATAGCGGTGGCGTGACGCTGTTCGTCTGGTCGTTCGTTGATGGAAAGGACTCTTCAATACAAATAAATAAAATTGGAGTGTCTGTTTGTAATATTAAAATAACCGCTTTCTACTAAACGCATATGAATGTATATACGGTACACATACCAAAATATATATTTCTAAAATTTTTGTCTGTATGTCGGTCTATCTGGGCCAATTTGGACGGGACTTTCACTGGCAGGTAGCTTATGTAATAAGAAGTAACTTAGGCTACCTTTTTTTTTCATTACATTTCACGCGGAAGAAGTCGCGGGCATAGCTAGTAAATTATAAAAGTCAAATGCCTCTGTGGCGTAGCGGTAGTGAACGCGGCCGCTGCGCAGGAGGCACGGGTATTTGCATTGGTCTGGTCGTGCCGAGTTAAGCCGTCGGTCCCGGTTGCCATACAAACGTCTATAGCAGTCGGTACGGGTAGTTCGAGCCCTAAAAAGTCCAACGACAACGGTCTAGCTGCAATGCTTCGATATCGCCTAATGTCACGATAGGATTGTGAAGGTCAGATGGCAGTCGCTTCACGGAAAATATTGAGGTCCAGCCAAATCCGCAGTTAAGACTGGTAAAGCGGACCCCAGACTCCGAGGTGAAAGCTTTGGATGCGACTGGGAATTACAGCAGGGTGGAGAAAATTATAAAAGTCAAGTAACCTTTTTTAATTTCATTGAGAATGTTGATCATGTCGTGTCTGATAATGTTTTTCTTGTCACGTTCAACCATCGTAGCCAGCACCACGTCCTTGAAGAAGCCGGTAGTCTCTGATGATGTCAATGGAATGTTCAGCATCTAAATAACACAAAATAACATGAAGGAATATCAGATAGATTATAAATAGTTTTTTTTTTTATATCGGTTAAGTCAATATGACTTCACCTCGCCTGATGGTAAGCTCTCAGGACTGAGGTCACCACTACATACACCGACAGTGTCATTTTTTTTTAATACTACGTAGATGGCAGACAAGCACACGGCCCACCTGATGGGAAGCAGTCACCGTGGCCTATGGACGTGTGCAACATTAAGGGTATCACACACGCGCTGTCTACCCTGAAGGGAAGGGGGGAGGGCTTGGAAGGGGTGGGGGGTCTAGGAAGGGGTGGGGGAGGAGGGGCACAGTGAGCTCTGGCTACCGTACTTACCGGCGGGAACACAACACAATGGTTATTATGGCCGCGGTGTTCTGTAGAGCGGAGGTGCTACCCCAGTCGGACAGCTCATTTCGGACGGGAGATACCATCATTTCCTACCTCCTAAAAGTCCAACTCTTGTTGTGGCCCTCAACTTGACGGCCTCATCAAATGCTTTTTCACATCCTGCTTAAAGTACCTGGGAATATAGGAGGAAGAAAACACATGCGCTGGTAAAGAATTCCAAGTCTTGATGGTGCGGCAAAGACAAGAGGCACCGATCCGCTTAGTTCTTGATGGAATTGTTTGCACGGTATGAGGGTGATACCTTAGCCTTGCACGTAGAATTTAACTTTCCACTGTAAGTATTGAGTGGTCATATCGGGTCCTTCGGCGATTCGCACCACAACGGATTCATACCGCGATGCGAAATGCCCCAGAGCTCTTTATGAAGGTGGCATTTCACACCGCGGTGGTTGGAGTGGTGCGAAAAGCCGAAGTATTTTTAGAAGGTGGCGATTCGCACCGCTCATGAAGGTACTTACTACATTTAAATTTTTAAATGTGCCAATTGTGCGCATTGTGCCATTGGATGAGTTAGTTTTATTAAGTGTAAACTTATGAGGAGACCGATCCCTTTAATAAGTTTCAGATGTAACGTATACCAATCTATCTGCAATCTTATTTTTTTTATTATTAAGAGCCGCCAAATAGGCATAGGTACTTATACTACGGTAGCATCCACATATCACTGTTGACTGAAGTCTTGTCAGGGCAACAGGAAAACATTCTTGATGGGTAAGATAAGATAAGATAATTATTTATTTTGAAAATATGGGTGCAAGAGGTTCAGCCATATTTTACCATTAAGCATGCAAATATTATAAATCATACACAAAAACCATCCATCCAACCATCACCTATCAAACGAGCCAAAGGCTTACTTAGCAAGCAATGGAAATAATTTAACTTACAATAATAATGTAAACGGGAATTAACGCGATCATGGTATAGGTAGGTATATAATACCTTTGGAATACCTAACGTTTCGACCAGGTTACACCGGCCGTGGTCACAGGCTGACTGTCTCAGCCGCGCACGCCCTCCGTCGTCGAGTCCGTGAGGTAGTCGGTTGTTCATCTACTCGCACATTTTCGACATTTTTCATATTATTGTTTCTCCATGTACCGTCACATACCGTTAATTCCAGTTTACATATTATTATAATCATGGAACGCGAAAGTTTAAAAGTTAGTAATTTGACTTACGCTCGCTAATGCAGGACAACTCCTATAGAAAAAAATCTTGAGCACTCGCAGTAAGCCGAAAGAGGTAATGTCCTTCGCTTTGACGTAGAAAGGGCTGTCGGCTGACTGCGATTCCATTTTTAAACCAAAAGCGCAGGTAGCGATGACGTCATTGGCGTAGCGACTGGTGAAATCTTTCATGTTTACCTCGATGTGTTGATCTGATTACAGAAAGACTCAAATAGGAAGAAAAATAGACCTCTTTTCATTATGGTTTATTGAATTAATTATTCTAAACTAGCTTAACAACTGAAGGTTAATCATCAAAAAATAAAATCGTAAATTGGCCAGACGCGTCATATGCGCAAAGGTCGATTTTTAGGTCCCCTTTGAGGTATGAGCGGGTCGCGGGAGACGCGGTTGCGCCGTGCGTCGTCGCGGACATAAATTATGATGGGTCCGTTACTTGACGGACCAATCATATGTCTCCGAGAGACGTCTTGTACCGAATCAACGTTCCGTTCGTTCGTACTTTGAATGGCTTAAAGTGCACGATGCGCGAACTTATCCCCCCCCTACTTCAAAACCTGGCCAAGTTACGTGCCCGGCATCTGTACATGAAATCATTTACTTCTTATTATATTTGTGTAAAGTGCTGAGTTATAAATTTTGCCAATGTAAATAACTGCTTTATAGCCCTATATACAATTCTTTTTATCATTCACACCCACAACGAGGACGGATATCGTTTTTTGGTCATTATCTCCGGTTCAAGTTAATCAATTGCAACCAGCATAATAATATGGCAGATTTTATTTAGCCTGATCAAGACCTTCTTAGTAGAAAAAACCGGATCAAAATCCGTTCAGTAGTTTTTGTATCCATTGCGAATGAACAGACAAACAGACAAGTAGTCCAAATTGTGTGTTCAAAATCGGTTATTTAATATAAGCCAAGTTATTTTTAATATCTCTAATCTACAGACAGTTAATTTACAATTTTATAATAGCATTTTTTTTCTTTATAGATATAATTAACTATAAGCAACCTAGATTGTAAACTTTTAACAGTTCTTTAACTTACTGCCCGACGCCTTTATCCTTTGATTGAAAATTTTTATCATTTCTTCTCCGACATCTACCATAAATGGCACCATCAGACGGATCTTGGAGCTGGTGAACGCTGGACTCAATGTGGAACGCATCTCCTTCCATTCGTCACCTGTGATCATCATAAAAAAATCCTGATAATTTTCTATTGAGTTTTACATGAAAAGTAATTTTGAAAGTCAACAAAACATCTATTTATGATTTGTTTGAAGTTTTTATAAAAGCCTTCTCAACTGGGATTCGAGGGATGTGTCTATTAGGTAACCTTACACCCTGGTTATTAAGACCCAAGAAAGCGTGCGGTTTTAGTCGGTTCGATCCCGATATAACCACCCCCGATGGCTGACGGAGGTGGCATCTAGGAGATTTCCGCACGATAAAAAAGGAGTATTTTCTGTACAGAACATAATTATACTCCGCCTTATTTTATTTCGTATTATTGACACGTGATCAGCTCTGCTAGACTGCTTGATGATACGGTTATCTTATCTTTAGTTTTTTGTTTTCATGGATAAAAGGTTATTATGTTCAATTAGTTTATCAATAATTATAATGTTTTTTTAATGTACCTATTGACTTTGAATCGAGCGGGATAGGTAGAGGTAGATTAATACCGATTTTCCCTTTCCTCCTGTAAAAGTTACATTTATCATGTTCTGATGTTATTTTTATATTTAGTCCATACTTCCGTTACATATTTATGGAGGTAGGAAACAGTGGTATTTATTTTCCATCCGAGTGACCGGTCCGTCTGGTACCTCCGCCCTACAGAAGACTGCGGCCATAATAACCATCGTCTTGTGTTCCCGTAGGATAAGCAGAGTTCACAAACTCCCTTAATCCCCCTTCAAACCCCCTAATCCCTTTTCCCCCTTCAGGGTCGGCAGCACAAGTGTGACGCCCCTGGTGTTGCACACGTCCATAGGCCACGGTGACCACTTCCCATCAGGTAGGCCGTGTGCTTGTCTGCCACCTAAGTAGTATAAAAAAGACGAGGTCATCAGATTCACTTACCTTTAAGATTGATCAGACCTCTGCCAAAGGTGAGGTCCAATTCGGACACAAGATCCCTCCTGTCTACGAAGTGGTCGAAGTCTTTGATGGTGACATTTTTAATGGTGTCTACATCTTGCACCACAAATATTGGATTTGTCATTTCATACAGCCCAACTACTCTAAAAATCATTATTCTATTGTTAGTAAAAACATAAGAATACCAAAACATACTTATGATTCAACCTAGCGTTAATCCCAGTCGTATCCAAAGCTTTCACCTCAGAGTCTGGGGTCCGCTTTACCAGTCTTAACTGCGGATTTGGCTGGACCTCCATATTTTCCGTGAACTGCCATCTGACCTTCACAACACAATGGTGACATTAGGCGATATCGAAACATTGCAGCTAGACCGTTGTTGTTGGACTTTTTAGGGCTCCAACTACCCGTAACGACTGCCATTAGATGTTTGTATGGCAACTGGGAACGACGGCTTCACGTGCTCTCCGAGGCAAAAATAAGCCGACCCCAACTGAGTTGGGAAAAAAGGTTCAGAGAATGATGAGTACCTACTAAAGTAAGTTCGTGTACAAGCTGGCTGAAACAATTATACTTCACTATATACTCACTTATCTTCAGGAAAAGCATTTTTTATCCTTTGTAAAGCATCAGTCATGTTTTCTAATTTGAAGAATGTCCAGAACAAATTTCCAAAGATGGGAATCGCGGGGACATGGTTGACTTGTATCCTTGAAAATTTGGAGTACGTCTGGCGGAGGTACAGCACCAGCGCCACGATGGCCACCACAATCCAAGTTATGGTTATCATATTGGTTCTAGAAGAAATATAAAAATAGTTTAGGATGCAGCGTTCGATAAGGCCTAAACCATATTTATATTATTATAGTGAAGTTTATCCATATGAAAAGAACACATGCGTGGACCCTCCACATTTCAGATGATGGTTGATGATGGCGTTAAATGTAGTATGTGAACAAGGAGGGCTGACCCCAAATAATGGGACAGGGTTTAGTCAGAGGGGTGACAGGACCGCTGCCTGTCACCCTACACCCCAAAACGTCCGCGAGACGGCGCAATACTGTCCCCATCATCCACTTTCGAGGGTCAAAGGGGCCATCTTGAAACCGTAGATGGCCCGAGGTCAGCTGGGTGCGAGGGATATGCCTATTGGGTAACCTTATACCCTAATTAAGATCCGAGACGGCTACGGTTTAAGTTGGTTGGATTTCGACATAACCACCCCCCAAGGCCAACGGGGGTGGTATCTGCGGAGATTTGTGCACGATAAAAAAGTACAGTACGGAGGGTCAATGTACAGTAAAAATATTTTTTTTTCGCGTCTAAGATGCCTAAACGAAATTATTATATTTCAATTACGTCTAGCTTAGAATTATCTCAATTACCTTAAGCTACCCCAAGTATTGATAAATCTGAGATTATTGTTTACGAATAATCTAATCAATAATACGAAACTTGCAACAAAAGATATAAAACTAAAATTATAATTATGATTAGCTATTAGCTAACACCTAAACTAGGAAGGACTGTTTTAGCTTCATGCTTCCATATCAAAACATTCACGCCTCGTTCCTAATAAGGTAAACAGAACTATTACGGAGGTAGGACACGACGGTATCTCCCGTCCGAACCGAGCAGTCCGTAGTACCGACCGTCTTAAAGAAGGCCATAATAACCATAGGGTTATGTTCCCGGCGGTAAGTAGAGTAGCCAGAGCTCACAATCCCCTCCGCATCCCCCAATCCCCTACTTTTTTTGTATGTCGGACACGTTAACATGACTTCCCCTCACCTGATGGTAAGCTAAAGGCAAAATTTCTGGAACTGGAGTCACCATTGCAAACACCGATAGTGCCACAATGGTGACTCTCAGCTTGACGGCCTCATCAAATGCTTTTTCACGCCCCGCTTAAAGGACCTACTACATATTTCCACTTGCTACGATTCTACGATACAATACGACGATACGAGATCGAGATGAGATCGAAATTGAATTTTGAACATATTTTATTGCGAGAATTGACCCTCAGGACAGATAATGAGATGACAAATCAATTGCAATTTAGTTACAGAAAAAGAATAATATAAGCTTTTATTTTCTCACAGCTCTACAACTGGTATTACAAACCAGCCACTGTAATACCACCGACACTCCAAAAATGCTATTTAATTGTAGACTTTACCGCTATACAGTTAAAGTCTAAAATCAAATGAAAAGAATTCATTTCACTTTTTCATTCGCTCTACAAAATATCATTTGACTTTAGACTTTAACACGATAACAATAAAGTCTACAATTAAATGGCATTTTTTAGAGTGTCAGTGGTTTGTCTTTAGCAGAATCGAGGCCCAGGCAATTGTATACCGAGTACGCAAGATGAAAGATCGGGTGCTGTGAAAATGGCGTACAAGATAGACCTATGTCCTGCAGTGAACTGCAATAGGCTAATTGATTGAATGATTGATACCGACTCAATCAATCAATTAGCCTGTCGACGTCCACTGCTGGACATAGGCCTCTCCCAATGTGCGCCATACCATCCGATTCTCCGCCTTCCACATCCAGTCCATCCCAGCTACCTTTTTCAGATCGTCGGTCCATCTGGCTGGGGGGCGTCTCACCTTACGTTTATCGACTCGCGTCCGATACCTATTATATGATCGTTTCATGTTTTATTTCTGTTATTTTGGACCAGTTTTTATTTTGAACCGAGGAAGTCTTCAATTATTTACATATTAAGTTTTTAGCTAACAAATGTTTCAAATTGCCATTTTTTATCGATGTGTACTCAGTAACCTTCCTACTCATTTACACAAAAAGTTTTTCATTGCACTAAAGGTCAAACGAACAAAGAAATGATTATTTTGTTACATTAACACTAATTTATTACGATTAGGAATTTGAACAAATTATCTTGATTGTTTTACTATAGCATTGATTAGATTAAGTTTCCAGGGACTATACGTTATTTAATTTCTTTCTCTTCATTTCTGCGTTCTGTCTATTATTTATTAGGTCTATTGCGTTTAACTTACACCTCGGAGCCCGGAGTCCGGATTCCTGCTTTTCCTTCTTCACTTCCCACGATATTGAGCAATCATGGTAGTGAAACGCACTTCGCATGCATATCATACATGACAATATCAAACCAGTAATTCTTGGATATACCTCTCCTATTTTTCGTGCGGAAATTACCTTAATTACCCCCCTCCCTCCACGCGGCCAGCGGGGCAGGTTATGTCAGACTCTTACCGACTAAAACCGCACGCCGCCGTCTAGGGTCTTCTGACGCTAGGGTGTAAGGTGGTCCATAGAGCACGCCATGACGTTACCTAGTACTTAATTTTTCATGGGTGAAAAATATGGAATGGAGTACCTACCTAATATTTATTTACCCTCAGAACGTATGCATACCTCATGCATACCCACTAAACTCTTTTTTTTTCATAGACAATTATTTTTACAGTTACTTTTGGCAGCGGTGTAACTGCTGTCTAATTATAAAGTATCTAATCTACCCTATTAATTTATAAGTCATTCTAATACTTTAAATATTACCGTTAAATTAAAATGCAAGATAATTTTAACTTCCTCGACAAAAACATTTACAAAATGCATTTTTAGACAAAAAAAATTACCGTGAGTATTAGCGCGAAGGCATTAAACATGCGAAGAGTGAAACATTCGAAACATAAATAATAATAAAAGGAATAATTAACTTACAAGCAACCACCATGTCAATCCAAAAAAAATTAAAAGCACGAATATGTATCTTAGGCATAATAATAAAGTATAACTGACCTTTGTAACCCTAAAAATCGGCACTAACCTGTTTTTATCTCGTTTTTCACAATCCACGCAATATTTTATTTAATGTTTTACGTTTTTAATAAAGCACAAACCTCCGCGTGACTAGTATGTAAATGACTGAGACGGCCCAAGTTTATCTTTTGGTAATTCGTACTCGTAATAGCGGACAGTGACGTAGCAGTGTCCGTATGTATCGAGCGATTAACATCGTCATATTGCTAAGGGCTGCCGCACACGGGCCACCAGCCACAACCACAAAACGCCGCCACTGGCATATTTCTTATAATTTTCATACTCGCCGCAAACGGTTGGCGCCGGTGGCCACCACAAGCTACAAAACGTCGTTGCTCGCTTCTTGTGGCTCGCACCGGCCACCAAGAGTAAACACAAAACGCCGCCACACGCCACTCGCGCGAATCTCCACCTCTCTCTCCCTTACTCAAGTTAATCTGTTCAATTCGAAGGCAACGCACGCAGGTAGTCTGTTATTCATTGAAATAAATATGTATATAGAATCATCTATATCAGAGATTCAATCCCGCTTCTAGCTTCTAGAGGCAGCGTTTGTAGCTTTAGCGTGTGGCCCGTGTGCGGCGACCCTAAAGGCTGGTTTTAAATATTTTTTGTGGCTGGTAGTGGCTGATAATTATGTAAGTGTTCACGTACTTAGAGCTTGCTACCTCGATTAGGGAGTTTAAATACCAGCTTGAGAGTGTAGCCGGCAGGACACGAAGGTATCTCCCGTCCAAAATGAGCTGTCCGACTGGGGTAGTACCTTCACCCTACACAAGACCGCGGCCATAATAACCATCGTGTTGTATTCCCGCCGGTAAATAGGTTAGCCAGAGCTCACTGTACCCCTCCTCCACCCCCCTTCCTAGCCCTCCCACTTTCAAAAGAAGGAAGGAAGGGGTGGAGAGTGGAGTGGAGAGTGGAGTGGAGGGTGGAGTGGAGAGTGGAGTGGAGAGTGGAGTGGATTGTAAAGTATAGTGGAGAGTGGAGTAGAGAGTCGAGTGGACAGTGATTCAATTGGTGACGATACCGACATCCACGCGGGCGAAGTCGCGGGTGAAAGCTAGTAAGTCTATAAAGTATTGATAATATGATAATATTTAAAATTACATAACTAACATAATCTTTATAAACAATGTTTATAATACATGTCATGTATTATCAATAAAATTGCACGATAGTTATGTTTAACTTATGGCTAGCTTGATCGGTTGAGGTCATATTCAAGAATATTTATTTTGTTTTTTTAAACTTTACTTTGTAATCAATAGCCAAAACCTTGTCCATTTTTCTTAAAATCCTGGCAGGGAATATAAGTGTTGATTCAGATCCCGTTCCCGCTTCCCATAGAAACCTATTCCAGGAGGCAGAAGAATCGACTGCGGAACGGTTAAAGGACCATAAACTTAATACTTCCGGAAAATCTTTGCGTGATCTACAATATCGATGAATTATACAACGCCATCTAGTGAACAACTTAGAACTAAACAGAAGATGATAAGAAAAACACTATTTGGTCAAGTGCTTATGATGTCGATTAGAATCTGTTTTATTTGATTTTTCAATGTCACTTGCATCCTGTTGCCGTTCAACCGATTATAACTAAATCTATTTTTGAATTTTAATCATTTTAGATAAATGTTGTAGGTATAAAGTCCCTACCACGTAGTGCATTGACCTCTTTCTTATCTAATACTCTGAAGATTATGACTAAACAAAATTGTCGTAACAACTCAATAAATTCAACAAACATGAATGATGAAGCATTTATTTAATCAAACTACATAATTATCAACACAAAGTTACATAATATTGGTATCACCATAATAATGATAAACAAAATACAACACTATCAATAAAAATGTTAAACAATAGAAATACAAATTAAACAATGACTTCGTGCCGGTGGCGGTGGGGACTTTGGGGAGCTGGGGCAAAGAGGCCAAAAGCCTTATAAGGGCGATTGGGCAAAGGCTCATAGAGGCCACGGGTGACTCTCGCTCCGGGTCGTTCCTGGTGCAGAGGATGGCCGTCGCAATCCAACGTGGAAATGCGGCGAGTGTGATGGGCACCTTTGCACCGAGTGCGATCAGGGGCGGGTTATTTGATTGACATATGACATTTTGTTTATTATTAAGGTGACATATTTATTATATAATTTTTGTGAAAAAAATTAAACAATGTAAAATTAAACTATTCTCCTTTACAAATTTGGTTACTTTCGCTATTAAAAACTATTCATAGGTGCATTACACTTTAAATTACTCTAGAACTCCCAGAAGGGTCGTTATTTTTGATTTTCTATCCTTTCTCTAACCTTAATACTTACTTTGCAGATACTTATAATTTTATTGTATTTCCTACTACAAGGAGAGTATCAAAACCCTCCTCATTAATTTCAATGTAGCTTGCAAGTCAGTTTATTTTGCCTGGTATTTTATTTACAAGTATCATTACTTAGTATTTTCATGGGAAACTGCAGTTGATCCTGGAATTATAGTAGTAGGTGTGTGGGTGGGATTGGTTGTTTAAAAAACACAAGGGAAATTCTTATTCAAAGTAAATAAAAGATGTTATCTCAGACAGAGGCCATTTATTAAAAGAAATAATTTGACACAAAACTTAACAACATTATCCGTCAGTAATTTTTGGATAGGTACAAATCTTCTAACAATTTTTATTTTGTCTTGTTACCTAATCTGGAATCGAACCCAGCCACCATCTTGAATAAGCATGCGAAATCCACCATCCAGCTTGAGCGGGATTTTTGTTTTCTCGCCAGGAGTCACCTTTATCTTACGAAGTAGAATGTACAACATCACTTTGACTTCACAGAGAGCGAACCGTGAACCTGTGTAGGAGAATAAGTGGTTTTAAAATAAAAAATACTACAATAAAACAAAATGATTTAATTTTTAATCTCTTGCATATCTTTTTCATTCTAGTACAAAAATTATACATAAATACATATATATGCTCACGCTTTTTTCCCTCCGGGGTAGGCAGAGACAACAGACCGCCATCTGCCTCTGTCCTGACATACTTCACGCGCTTCCTCTACTGTCATTAACCCTTTCATGAAAGCGCGCCGATTTCGAGTGCTTTTGACCTGCCCTTTTTTCAACAACTACCCACAATTTCGTCAGTGTATTGTATACTCTGCGAGGTCGACCATGGCCTATCTCTGTTAAGTGGACATGTGCCTTACATATTACCAACTCGGTTTTGAAATTTTTAACGTAACCTACTAAACCATCAAGTTCAAATTTCAATACACTCTTCATATTGTTATTTTGTTCATCAACATCCAGCTTGATTAAGGATTAGGCCCGTATGGGACATATTGCACTTGTAACTCCAGTACTTACAAGTGCTATGGAGATTATAATATGGGATGGATATTATTATTAGCATCTACACCCCAAAATATTAGTCAATTATTTTCACTAACCAATACAATTCCTGGGTCCTGCTCCAAAAGGCATATAAGAAAATGGTTTGATGTTGCGACTATTCTCCTCATTGAAACGCTCAGGGTCGAACTTTTTAGGGTTAGGGAACAGATGAGGATCATAATGGAACGCCCAAATTGGAATTTCAATAGTATCATCTTTACGAATCTGCAATATACAATAAACACATACATTTTAAAATAAGGGAAACCTTAGTCGTACTAATAACCGAAAATGTGGTAAACTTCAATCTGTTGTCTACTTCTCAAGAACAAATTTTAGGTACAGATTTCGTTTATCATTATCAGAAGTAAAGGGTTTTTACATAAAGTGATTCCGATCAAATGCGATGCAAAGAACTGAAAGATTATACAAATTATCATGACTGATGCTGATTCGTACGTCGATAGCACAATCACTGTATTAAAGGTATGAAACAAATTTCATTTCGCGTACGCTTAGGCTGTGGAACGATCTCCCTGCAGGTGGTTTTCCCTGGCGGCTACAATATGGGGTCCTTCAAGAAGGGCATTAGAAGGTTTTTGCACGGTCGGCAGCGCGAGTGTGACGCCCCTGGTGCTGCACGCGTCCATAGGCCACTGTAACCGCTTTCCATCAGTGTGGGCCGTGTGCTTGTTTGCCACCTAAGTGGTATAAAAAATATTAAAATAGCGCTGTTCACTTGCTTACCATGCAAAGTGCAATTACTGTGTTGCTGTTTAAGACGCATATATTTGACTAACACAAATAACATGCTTAACTACACGGATGGTGTATTGATTTAATAGATCACTTAGCTCTAACTGCGCATTGTCATAACGATATTTTATGTCAGTGAAGTTCTGCGTCAGTTTTATGTATAAAAAAAATTATAATACTCACAATCAAATCTTGGGTAGAGGATTTATTAACTCTGCCAATATTATAGTCCTTAAGACATACTCTATTCGAAAATGAAGCGGGAGGATACATACGGAGACCCTCTGGAAATGTTTAAATAAATACATCAAGGTTATTAATATAAATAAAAAAAACCATCAGCCCCCGTAGACAAGTTGCACAGCGTAAACCGCTAAGGAATAGAATAGAATAGGTCGACCAATGACAACCAAGCTCGTCGCCGGTGTACAATGCGCGCGCCACGGCGGGATCACGAGATTGGGTGTGATTGGTCGATCTATTCCATTCTATTCCTTAGCGATTTAGGCTTGTGCCACTTGTCTATGGGCCCAGGGAGATAGCGGTCAAACGCAGGCCTATCGACTATAAAAAAAATCAGATTGACTGTATGTAAGATGCACAAACCATAAGTGTTTACCTGAGACAACCATGTCCATATATTTCATGTTTTGTATGGAGTTAAAATCAAACGTGCCGTTATTTTTCTTGTCATTGTCAATAATTTCTTGCACAAGTTTTTCCTGTATATCATCGTTTATAGCCAGTTCATATAAAATAAATGATATCGCTGTTGAAACAGTATCAAAACCACCGGCAAGGAAGAGTACCGCTTGAGCTACTAGGTCAGTGTCACTCCATTCTGAAAAAAAACGATTTTAATTTCAAAACTGAAAGTCATGTTTAAAAATATTTTGTTTTTACTTCTATAACATTGTAATAATAGTTGAAGAGTCATAATACAAATAACCCCAATATTACAGCAAAAGAAGAATAACGATAGTTATACCGCCAACTACTATTATTTTATAATCATTATTATTTAGTAGATCTGTTATAGAGTTAGAATTATTTTTAGATATATATTGCTTAAGTTTATACTTAGATGAAATTATTTACCTTTATTATGCACCTTTTTACCAACATCTGATTCTTCAACTGCAGCAAAACCAGCACTGCTGTCAGTTGCTGCCTCATTTTCTTGTATCAATTGCCCTGTAATGATTAATTGTTTTAAGTAATAGCTAATCTATATTTACTGGGCTATTCCTTTAAATGTAATGGAACTCTGTGGCATTATTGTGTATATCCTCAAAACAATTTCTGAGTCGGCGATAAAGCCAGTTTAAAATAAGAACAAATTCACCAAATACATAATAAATACCTATTGATTATTATATACCCAGTATCTAGTAGGTAAAGTAGTAGTAAAAAAAGTAGTGGGAAAAAATATAGCAGGAAGAGAAAGTTTGTTAGCCATTGACTCGAAGAAGAAGAAGAAGCAAAATATAACAAAACGAATGAAAATTGTCTTGCATTCATATAGGAAACTCTTGTAACCGTTACCTTTTTTGATTTCATTGAGGATGTTAATCATGTCGTGTCTGATGATTTTATTTTTTTCTCGCTCTCTCATCGTATTCAGTACCACGTTCGTAAAGTAGTTAGTGGTCTCTGGGGCTGCAAATTGTACATTCAGCATCTGTGTGCAAATGGCATGACTTAATAAATATAATCAACTAGCTGTTGCCCGCGGCTCCACCCGCGTGGATGTCGAAATCCGTTTCAAAAACTATCCTATCTCTCAAGTTGGATCAAACTGCACATGGTGTGCGAATTTTATTATAATCGGTTAAGTGATTTAGGAGTCCATTGAAGACAAACATTGTGACACGAGATTTATATATATTAAAAGATAGAACATTTTCTTAACCTAAAAGTTACTACTATTCTCATGTAGAGATGTTATTGAAACTTCTGAAGATACAATAATTTTATACAGTTAGGACGATGAAACAAACTATGGGTTCTTTAAAAGTAAGCTACATTTATGATCATATCATAACAATAACTTTATCATTTTATTTGATTAATTATGGACAATTCTTTTGGAAAGGGCTTCAAATTTCAGGTTCGTGGTATGTTATATCCTTATAGAACTTTAAAACTGTACTCATTGAGAGCATTTTCGTGATATTTATTATTATGTGCCACTGGGATACATAGGTTTTCTTTGTGGTTTAAATTTTTAAGATGATACTTGGATTTAGACAATTTATTCTCTGCCTTTGTTACTTTACACGTACGTAATTTAACAATTAATAAAATAGTTACTTACTTTAAAAATTGAAGGAAAGCACCAATAAAAAAATATCTTCAGCACTCGGAAGAAGTCTATATTAGTAATGTCCTTGGCTTTAAGATAGAATTCATTGTCTGTAGTCTGGGAGTCCACCTTTAAGCCAAAAGCGCAGGTAGCGATGACATCGTTAGTGTAACGGGTAATAACATCTTTGAGGTTCACATCAATATATTGCTCTGAATAAAAAAATACAGTCATAATAGAAAAAATGCAGGCCTGAAAAACGATGGATGGAATGCGTGAAAGAAGATATGGCAAGGAAGCGTGTAACTGAAGAGATGACATTTGACAGAAATGTATGGAGGAGAAAGACATGCTGCGCCGACCCCAAATAATTGGGACAAGGACAGCTAGATGATGATGTTCTAAGTATTTTGGCTCCAGATAACGATTCAAACGACGACAAATTTTCGTAATTAAAAAAAATATTACATTAATAGATGAGCGTGTGTTAAAAATATAAACCAACTGTTACTTTTTTGAGCAAGATTACAAACCATTTTCAAAAAAATCAATCCTAAGTATCTTAGTATCACAAGGTAGGATAATAAATACGTATGTAGGTAGTAAATTTTACACTTACTTCCAGAATCCTTTATTCTTTTAGTTAAAACTTGATTCATTTCCTCGCCAACCTCTACCATGAATGGGACCATCAGACGTATTTTGGAACTGGTGAACGCTGGACTTAATGTAGAACGCATCTGCTTCCATTCTTCTCCTGTTGAAGTATAAGCAAGAAGAGATTATTAGAATTCCTATTTTTTTTTATATTATCGTTCACGTCAATATGACTTCATCTCGGCCTCTTAAAGAAGAGGTGATTATCGTCGCAGCCCTGCGTGATAAAGCGCAGATATTGGTTCAGACTACGCCAATACCCACTGGTCCTACAAGTCCTGCGACAATCATCACCTCAAGCCCCGGCTATGCACCTGCTGAACCCTGAACGCAATCCAACCAGGGCTGGATTACTATGCAGAGTTTTTCGCAAAAGTGCACGGTGTTACCGGCCTAATTTGCCTCAAATTGGGAATACCTACACCAGCCCAATTTGAGCCATTAAATTTGAATTAAATTACAAGTATTGTCTTCGAAATCAGCAAACCGCGCCGCAAATATATTTGTCTCATTCCTCCCTGCTTCATTAAAGTAGATAATAATATATTCTATTTCAAAAGTAATAATTTTAAGTAACAAGTTTACTGACCTCTGAGATTAATCAGGCTCCTTCCAACACTAGGGTCTAACTCAGATGTAAAGCTTCTTCTATCTAAAAAGTAGTCAAAGTCTTTGATAGTTATTCTTTTAACGACATCACTGTCGTTAATCACATACACTGGATTCATCATTTGATATGTTCCCACTACCCTAGAAAATATAATATTTTCGTTCATTTTTATTCCTCAATTTTTGTTTAACTGAAGTGATTTCCACAAATGTATTAATAAAAAAATTAACGATAAGTCGAAGCAGTAGCTCGCATTATTTTTTTCAGTCAGAATTTTTTGTCGTCTATTTAATTTTTGTGCTATGTTCTTTTTCTTCTTCTGTTATATTTCGCTTCTGCTTCTATTCTGCTATATACGCTATGTCTTTAGGATTTGTGTTACTTTTTTAAATAAATCCCCAATTATATTATAGTGTTTTCATATGTTAGGGTTATATCCAATTACCATTGAGCTGATCATCTAAAAAAGCAGCGTCAGTTACAAAAAATCCTAAAAATAAATTCACTTTAATACGTACTTATCGTCAGGGAAAGTAGCTTTCAACCTTTCCATGGAAACAGTAAAATTTTCAATTTTGAACAGTGGCCGGAAAATGTTACCAAAAAACGGGATCACAGGAAGATGATTGACTCCGATCTTCGAAAATTTGGAGTAGATCTGACGTAGGAATAGAGCCAACGCCACGATCGCTACCACAATCCATGTTATGGCTATCATGATGGTTCTAGAAAATATATTTTAGGCTCAGATCCTGTATACACGTACTAAAATTAATAGTAAATGAATGCTTTCAAAATGTAGTAGCAGTTGAAAACTTTATAAATATACCATTTCAAAATATATGACTTAACAAAAACCTGATAATAGGTGTGATCTTTTGACTACATAAAATATGAACGGTCTTCATTATTATAAGAAGTGCATTGTCAATAAAATTATCACGAGTTATTAAAAACTGCATTTACTGTTGCGAACCCTATTTATTATTAATTTTCTCTGCACTATTTTTTAAATATTATTAATAGGCTCACATTTAAGATCTGTCTCACTATTTACAAGTTCTTTACACTACACACCGGTTATCATAACAAATATATTTCAAGTACTTACACTCACAGTTAACCACTTCCAAATCAAACCAAATCAAATAGCGCGTGCGCGGGCTTATATAATATGCGTCGGCGCAACAGGGGTTCAGTTAAAGATAATAGAAACGCTTATCTTGAATTCACAACATAAATATATTCGTATCATTTGGTAAGTAGTTGATTATTTGGTGTACGGGATTACTGCTTTTTTTAAAAACTACTCACCCTCTCTTTTTCTCACCCTCTCCGCTTCACTTCGTTTATTTTGAAGACCGCGGCCATAATAACCATCGCGTTGTGTTCCCGCTGGTAAGTAGGGTACCCCTCCTCCCCCACCCCCTCCTAGCCCTCCCCCTTTCCTTCAGGGTACGCAGCGCGTATGACACACCCTTAGTGTTGCACATGTCCATAGGCCACGGAGACCGCTTCCCATTAAGTGGGCCGTGTGCTTGTCTGCCACCTACGTAGAATAAAAAAATAATAATAACATAGCCTATGGATATCGATATTAGGAATAATGTGCCGTTCAAATGGTGAATGAATTTTTCCAATTTAAGTGCAGTGCTTACTCCAGACATAGAAAAAATAGCTGGTTTATGTATACCTTTTTTTTAACCCTACATTGCGCGTTACCGGCACGCACTTCGCTCGTTTTTGATCATCAAGTTACTTAATCGTCGTGATGAAAAACGACTCGTTTAGAAAAATGACAAATTAGTACCTAACTGAATCTATACTAACTTACCTGTTACTATCTCACCTGTTGGTAAGTGATGATGTGGTGTGTAAAGTAGCGGTGTGGGCCTAGAAGCTTGCCTTGCTCTTCTAATATTGAATTTTGTGAGCTTATAATAATTAACAACAAACTCTCAAAATTCAATCTCGGACTATTTATGTATATGTATGCCAAATTTCAGCTTTCTAGATCTCTCAGAAGAAGTCCAGAAGTCTCAGAGCTAATTAGTGGACAGACGGACAAATATACTGAAGCTTTAAGTATTTCGTGTTAACTTTGAAACGAAAAAAATAATTTCTATGGAATATCCTGCTAAATTCCCGAAATTCCAACATACCAAAGGAGTTTTGTTGTATTGCCAAGTAAATGAAGCAACAAAAGTGATCAACTTCAAAATAAATTTCAACACAGTTGAACTTTCGCGAAACCTCTCGAATATGTTGGTGTTTCCAAGGGTTACTTTTGATCCTGGAGTACAGAGGTTTCAGTAGTAGGCTTTTGGGTCAAATCCTGTAGCAAATAAGAATTAGCGAAGAATCTCGAAGGTGATCGTAGTTTTTATACTAATAAAATATTACATACACTTCAAATTATAATACTTTTATTATAATACATCTGGCAATAATTTTTTACTAATATCTTATGAAAAATTCTACTCTGTCTTAATGTCGAATCTGGAAGCGAACCCAGCCACCATCTTCAATATTCATATTGTATCCACCCTCCAGTTTGAGAGGAATCTTAGTTTTCTCGCAAGGTATCACCTTTATCTTACGAAGTAGAATGTACAACATCACTTTGAGTTCACAGAGAGCGAACCGGGAGGCTGGAAGAGAAACACCATTAAACCTTTTGTAGAATAATTAGTAATAACAATTATAGAAACAGTGGTGTATGGAGCTCCACCAAAGTCCTGAGGCCCTAGCCCAGGGTAGGCGAACCTTTATGCATCAACGTGCCATTTTTTTCTAAAACATGTTTTATTGGGTCACTGGTGTGCCATCAAAACTCTTTATGAAATAATGTAAACAAAAGAGGTATATTTTTGAAATGTTATTATTACACGTATAACATTATGATACAAGGGAGGTAAGTTGAAAATTACGGCAGAGGCGATATTGCTAGCCCGAGCCTAGGCGAGGGTTATAAGAAGCCGAGGATAAGTAATTTTCATACCTGACGAGTGTCATACGACGTTTTATAACATATTTGCGAGGAAATAAACAAAACTCTGACTTCATAGGATCATTCTCGTTAGATCGTCATAAAATACCTAAATACATTTTTTACACAAGTTTTATAATCGGCGACGTGCCCAAAATATTGTGCCGCGTGCCATTGGTTCGCCTACCCTGCCCTAGCCAATGCACCTTAAGTTGATTCACCTTTACATGGACGAGGTGGTTTACAAGTTTCTTCTTAGGGTTGTAAGATACACCCCACCGGTGGCGAAGTAGTGCGATGCTCGCCCCCCCCCCCCCCCCATTCGGGGGGTCGAGGGGGCCATCTTAAAACCGTAGATAGCCCGGGGTCAGCTCGGGTGCGAGGGATATGCCCATTGGGTAACCTTACACCCCAGTAACTAAGGCCCGAGACGGCGTGCGGTTTTAGTCGGTTCGATCACGACATAACCACCCCCGATGGCCGACGGGGGTGGTATCCATGGGCATTTCCGCACGATAGAAAAAGGGTTGTGAGATACAAAATATATTATATGATTTTAGGCCTCAGCAACCATTCAACGACACCCTACTGCAGCTAGCACTTAATCATTGAGTTATATGCAGAATGAAAGTTCCTTATTACACTTTCTCTTATTCTCTAATCGCACTATTGCTGACAAGACTTTTATTCAGACTAAGACAGATTTGTCATGACGTTACTTGTAGGTATCAGACAGCTTGGTTTTGTTCCAAGTATGCCCACTTTCATAATAATTATATGTTTCTGTACGTATAGAAATAGTTTGTCTTAAGACTGGCTTCTCTGTAATAAGCGCTCAGCCTTTGAAATCCGAATATTCCTCGGACAAGAGAGGCACCCCTACTCCTTCATATCAGTCAATACTCTCACTAACCAATACAATTCCTAGGTCCCACTCCAAAAGGCATGTAAGAAAAGGGTTTGATGCAGTGGCTGTTTTGTTCGGAGAAACGCTCAGGATCGAATTTCTTAGGGTTAGGAAACAGTTGAGGGTCATGATGAAACGTCCAAATTGGAATTTGTATGACTTCGCCTTTACGGACCTGCAATGTAAAATACACATACATTTAAGAAATACATATAGTACATATTACTGTTCTATATCTCCACCATAACATACAAATAATTAATTTCTAGGTATTCTATAAAAATATTGCTATTAAAGATAATTATGAAAAAATCTTTTTTAAGTTAAACAGTTTTAAATTGTATTGTCATCAGTACTAAAGACTTCTGCCAAATATCAGACAAATCAGACAACTAAAAGGGGTTCAAATTTCAATTACTAGATTTGACCCAAACAAACAGGTCGAGTTAAATAAAACTGTTTAATAAAAAACATCGTGGATTTCGAACACCACCATCAATGTCAATACAGTGTTACATAATATCGACCATTCTCCTGGGTACAAAAGCAAACATCCTTAGTCCATTATTTTCTATCTTTTTCGATAAGTCTATTAAAAATCATTTTTTGACCTATAAAATGTTTATAATGCCGCTGCTATAAGTGCCTCAACTTATAGAATCCTTACAATATCGAATATCACATAAAGGCTCTTTATTCCCATCTGTATAGTGTACCTAATCACGTGAATTCTCACTTGTTTCACGGTTAGTGGTTAGTGGTTTAAAGATCGAAATTAAGTCGATTTTATAAAAATTTAGAGGATTTTGTAAAGATGCTCACAATCAAGTCTTTCCTAGAGGATGTGTTCACTCTGCCAAAATTATAGTCCTTCATACATACTCGGTCCGTAAATTGAGCAGGAGGATACATTCGTAAAGCCTCTAGAAACATTAAAATAAATAAACATAATGCAAATGAATAAAGACACTCATTTAGTATCAAGTTACACAAAAATTAAAATTTCAGGTTGTTACCTGATACAACCATATCCATATATTTCATAGTTTGTATCGAGGTAAAATCGAATTTGCCGTTATTTTTCTTATCATTTGCGTTTATTTCTTGTACAAGCTTTTCCTGCACCTCAAAATTTACAGCCATTTCATATAAAATAAATGACATTGCTGTTGAAACAGTGTCAAAACCCCCGACAAGAAATAGTATTGCTTGTGCAACTAAATCAGTGTCTGTCCATTCTGTAGGAAAAAAATTTGTAAATTAAAAATAATTAATTGAAATAGAAGTGAAAGATCACAATATAATAACATCACAGTATAAACATGAAACAATCATCATTCTCTGAACCTTTTTCCCAACTCAGTTGTGGTCGGCTTTCCAGTCTAACTGTGATGCGGCTGAACTTCGATATTTTCCGTGGAGCGACTGCCATCTGACCTCCACAACCAATGGTCATTATGACGATTGCGATGGCGATTTCGAAGTTCCAAGTTAGACTGGTTGGACTTTTGTGGGCTCCAACTACCCATAACGACTGCCATAGATGTTTGTATTGGCAACCGGGACCGACGGCTTAACGTGTTCTAAATATTGGATTGATACATCCAAATAAACATGAAACAATATTGTGTCTGAATTAAATGAAATAAGTTTACCTTTATTATGAACCTTTTTACCAAAATCGGATTCTTCAACTGTAGCAAAACCGGCACTACTGTCAGCTGCTGCCTCATTTACTTGTGTTAATTTACCTGTATCAATAAATTAATTAACAGTAAAATATATATAACTATTTAGAGACGGACTACTCCATTCTTCTGACTACAATGAAACTTTGCCAAGTTCTTGTGTGAAAATAACCGCGGTAGCCTAGTGGTCTGGGTAACGGACTGCTGAGACGAGGTCTCGGGTTCGATCCCAGGTTCACCATGGCACACACCAATGACTTTTCGATGCTTTTCGAAGTTATGTGTGTATTTATCGCGGGTTTATAAGTGCTTGGTTAATGGCAATAGGCTCGCCAGCTATTACATTGGGACCTAAACATAAACTGGCGAAATGAGGGTGCTAGCACCTCTGCCTACCCCTTCGGGGATATAGGCGTGAGTTTATGTTATGTTATGTTATTGTGTCCAATAATTTTTTGGTCGGTTATAAAAATCACTTTGTGGCCAGGTTTTCAACAATTATAAACAAAAATGATTTCACTAAAATGACATCTAGCTTAACAGTAAGTTACTTGTAAAAGAAAAAAAAATCAATGTGAAATTTTTCGCCATGTACTTGTCTGCCACCTAAGTCGTATATCGTCGTAATAACTTGGTTACCTCTTTTGATTTCATTGAGGATGTGAATCATGTCGTGCCTGATGATGTTCTTTTCTTCACGCTCGCTCATCGTACCGAGTACTACGTTGGTGAAGTAGTCAGTGGTCCCCGGTGTTATTATCGGTATATTCAGTATCTGTGTAAAAATAACAACACTAGTTAATATATCGTCTTTAGAAAAATTTAAACCCAAAAAACCACACTCACTGTGTGTGTAATAAAAGTTATAAAATTGAAGCACAGTACTATAGGTTGTTATTGCAGTGTGTTATTGTAGCTTGGTCACCAACTTGCTCGAACTACAATAACTGCGTAGAGATGATGCCTCTTTGGCTCATTTTGCCGTATTTACCATGGCAAGGTTCCTGATAAACTCTTTCAGATACTCTTACCCTTTCGCTTTCAAAGTATCTCATGCAGGGCTTAATTGTCACTTTCATTTGACGCAAAAAAATTACAACAAGAATGAAGATAAATCAATGCCTCCTTTCTTTACCCTTACCGCAACATTAAGACTTGGAATTATTTTTCTGAAAATGTATTTATCGTCCAATTGAGAACCATCACTGCAGCATTTGTAATTATTTAGCCTTAATTTTCGGTACTACAACATTAGCTGTCCATAAAACGAGTTAAGGTAAATAAAAATGGTTACGTTTTACGTTTACGTTTTACCTCTGTAAGTCATAACTAATTTGAAAATAATTATGACAAAATATTTACTATAGAATCATATTACTTACAGTAAAAATTGAAGGGAAGCACCAATAAAGAAAAATCTTCAGCACTCGGAAGAAGTTTATATTGCTAGTGTCCTTGGCTTTAAGGTAAAATTCGCTGTCTGAAGACTGCGACTCTACTTTTAGGCCAAAAGCACAGGTAGCGATGACGTCATTAGCGTAGCGCGAAGTGATATCCTTAAGGTTTACATCAATGCGTTCATCTAAATAAGATAATCCAATTTTAATGGCAAAATTAAAGATTTATGTCGACACCACTTTTTATATAATTCTGCTAACAGCTTGGGTACCGGCTTCGGCGATACAATTTGATTACCCAATCGGGTTGGCCAATTTCTATCCACGCGCACATGAAAGATCAATACACGAGGTAGTCAAATTAGGCACTAAATTGTATTATGTGGGTGGCTTTTAACCTGATTACTATGTCATAATCTAATATGGTAAGTGCTAATTTTTACACTTACTTCCAGAATCCTTTATTCTTTTATTCAAAACTTTAATCATTTCTTCTCCAACATCTACCATGAATGGCACCATCAGACGAATTTTGGAGCTGGTGAAGGCTGGACTTAAAGTCGAACGCATCGCCTTCCATTCTTCCGCTGTTGAGGTTTACGTAATGAAAGTTATTCCAATATTTTTTTCATTTTGCTTTCAAATTTGAATAATAATGTAATTAATTAACTACTGACCTCTGAGATTAACAAGACTCCTTCCAAAATTAGGGTCAGACTCAGAGGCAAAGCGTCTTCTATCTTCAAAGTGGTCAAAGTCTTTGATGGTTACTTTTTTAATGATATCAACATCCTGGATCACATATACTGGATTCATCATTTGATACTCTCCCACTACCCTAGAAAGCATTAAACAGCACCATTTTTTGTAGTATACTAAAGCATATTAATAGTCAAGATATAAATTCCCTTTAGTACATACTCATCCTCGGGGAAGGTACTTTTTATCCTTTCCATGGTCATAGCAATATTTTCAAACTTGAATATTGGCCAAAAGCTATTTCCAAAAAATGGAATCACGGGAAGATGGTTGACACCGCTCTTCGAAAATTTCGAATAGATCTGGCGAAGGAACAAAACCAGTGCACCGATAGCCACCGCAATCCATATTTTGATGATCATAATGCTTCTAAAAAAGAATAGGAGGTAGTTAACATCCGGTGTGAGCTCATTATTTTATGATTTGTAGTTAAAGAATCCAATCAAATTTTGAATTATTGAAAAGGTTCGATGCCAATAATGTTAAATTGAGAATAATTACTTTAACGTAATGTGTTAATATTTTAACGCCCATTTTTAGAGAGTATAATATCATTCATGTTTCTCTTTTATTCATTCTTTACCTATTCATATTGTAATGAGGTCATTATACGGGTTGTTTCAATTTCCCGTTTTGTATAACAAAATGAAGTTTTCGTTGTAAAGGAAACGTAAAAACCTGTGCAGTAACTATCGGCTGGCTGGAGGCTAAGGAATTCAATAGATCAACAATTTTATACTATACTTTGACATTTGTTTACAAAGGTGAAGGTCGATCTTGTCAAACACTGGCAAATGTTTTTGTGTATTTGTTTTCAAGCATCAAAAGATGTAGGTACAAATACGAACCCTATTGAATAAATATCACCACTATTCACTAATCCTTGTACTACACACCATGTATCATAAAAAGTACAATTTCAGTTTAAAATTAATGCACTATCACAAATGTTACTTATTCACATTTAGACCTGACCAAATCAAAATGGCGTCAGCGTTGGCTTCAGTTAGTATGTGTATGCGTCATTATACTAAACAGAACACCGATGTCGAAGTTAGGCATGCTTATCTCATTATACATACAAATAGTAGGTGTATACCTCCCAGGTATTATGTAATTTGGTAACATTTACACGTCAATTATTTGATCCATGCAACATTTTATTACTAGCTCGGGACGTCATTTCTGTACCATACCATAAAAACTTTGAATTCATTAGTAATATACGTGTTTCCGTCTTCCTACAGTCCTGGGTCCTTTAGGCGAATCCTTCAATGATACTAATAACTCTTATCTCGCATATATTTTACTTGTCATTGTGTATATTTTGGCCACATAGGTACTAATTTATTGAATTAGTCGTTTTATGATGAAAATTCATTAAAAAATATTGAGTAGTGGAACTCACCATATGCCCTCAGTTTATCAGTCGCCACAATCATCATTATCTTAGCATTGATGAAAATAATACGGATGATGCAGGAATAGTATTTGCTTGTGCTAACACTCTCCTTAATTAGCTAATATTAATCTGGGTATAGCAGAAGTAGGGGTTAAAATAAAACAAGAAACCATAATATTGATAAATTGAATTGCTTTATTTTTGTGAACTGTGCATTGAATATTTTGAATATTTAGGTCACAATTTCTCGTATTCTTTTTAGCATCAAATAAGATAATACTAACTATCAAATGTTGCTTAGAATTTCTATTTTGAGTAGAATTTGAATGTTTTACAATCGGACCAATTTAATAAGGACGGAATCGTTATGAATTGGTGACCAAAATGGATTCATGGGTCAGATGTAATAGGTTTAAGTATTTCACAAATAATATACAAAAAACAATAAATAATGGATGTATTAACAATTAATTTTATTCTTAATGTTATTGTCTCGTCTCAAATCGAACCCAACCACCTTCTTCGATATCCATAAGGAGTCCACCGGCAAGTTTAATAGGGTACTCTGTTTTCTCGCCAGGAGTCACTTTTATCTTACGAAGTAGAATGTACAACATCACTTTGACTTCACAGAGAGCGAACCGGGAACCTGTAGAACAATGAATAGACTGTTATACGAATAAGATTAGATAAATGAGATATTTTTTTAAAAGTACAGTGTGGCATATTATAATGCAACACATTGTGTGATAATAAAGAGCATGACGCAATTTATAGTTGTAACAATAGTTTTTTTTATTATATTGGACATGTCAACATGACTTCAACCTGCCTGATGGTAAATTAAAGGCAAAGTCTTAGGATAAGAGTCACTAGATACTATAGTGACATCTAGAATCTAGACTGTAATAATTACATAATAGCAATCTATTTATGTCCCACTGCTGGGCACGGGTCTCCTCTCCTCTAACGAGAGAGCTGAGAGGGATTAGACCCGCTGGCCTAATGCAGGTTGGTGGATTTCTTCTAGGGTATGTGTTTTTTTCACAATGTTTTTCCTTCACCGTCAGCAGATGGTAAATCATGTGATTAGCACATTTAAATTCTACTAAGTGAAATTCACATTGGTACTGTCTGGCCGGATTCGAACTCGATACCTCGGAGAAGAGGCTGCGTCCTTATCCATTCAGCTACCATCGCATACAGACTTAATTAATACAGATAAATTACATACAGACAAATCTGAAAGAGTTATACTAACCTATACAATTCCTGGGTCCAAGTCCAAAAGGCATATACGAAAACGGTTTGATGTTGTGACTGTTTTCTTCGGAGAAGCGCTCAGGGTCGAACTTGTCAGGATTAGGGTATAATTTAGGATCATGGTGAAACGTCCAAATCGGAAATTCAATACACTCGCCTTTGCGGATCTGCCATATTAAAAACACATCATGATAAAGTTTTTTTGCAAAGAAAAGCATATTCAGTCTACTAAAATAAAGTGTGTTTATATAATGCAGCAAACACTAATTAAAGTTATCACTAATGTCAGGAGTAGAGAAAAGTGGCTAGCAGATAAGTACTGTGGGTAAAATCCACGTGAGGCATTTGGATAATGCTTATGACCATTAAATTAAAGATTTGTAATTAAACAGTAATTTCACGCAACACTAGGATCTCAATACAAGGCGAAGTAGTTTTTATAAGAAGTATAATAATACTCACAATTAAGTCTTGTGTAGAAGATTTGTTCACTTTACCAACATTGTAGTCCTTTACACATACTCTGTCCATAGCTGGAGCTGGCGGATATAATCGTAAACTCTCTGAAAACATTGAAGTATATGCAAGTGATGAAATGAATCAAGTTAATTATAAAGAAGTTTTTATCAAAGCGAGTTTCTTAAATGAATTGACTTACCTGATACAACCATATCCATATACTTCATTTTTTGTATCGTATTAAAATCAAATTGTCCATTATTCTTCTGATCAAACTCATTGATTTCCTTCACCAGTTTTTCTTGTACCTCAGGATTGACAGCCAGTTCATATATAAGGAATGTCAATGTTTTTGAAACCGTATCGTAGCCAGCGAGGAGAAACAGAATTGCTTGCGCTACTAAGTCTGTATCCGTCCATTCTGTGTATAACATAACAATTACATGTAAAATCAAAGTTCTGTTAAATTATATGTACTGTTTCAGTTAGTTGATAATATTTTTATGAAAGTTATTTATTTGCAATGGTAGAACAATTTAAGTTTTATTCAAATCTTTTATCAACCAAATATACAGCTTTTTCATCATTATCCTTAAGATTTTTTGCTAAAATTTACCTTTATTGTATACCTTTCTACCAATGCTTGATTCTTCAACTGTTGCAAAACCAGTGCTGGCGTCATTTTCTATTTCTTTTTCTTGTCTTAATTTACCTGTAAGTTTATGGCATAAATTAGAATAAAATGATTGATGAAATAAACAAATAGTAAATTGTATTTTATAAAATCAACTCACCTTTTTTAATTTCATTGAGAATGTTGATCATGTCGTTTCTGACAATATTCTTCTTTTCACGTTCGACTATAGTGCCTAGTACCACATTCGTGAAGAAATCGGTGGTTTCCGGTGACGTCAGTACTATGTTTAGCTTCTGCATGACAATGTTAAAAAAAATGTGAATACCAAACAATGTAAGGCAAATGATAGAATAGTTATTGATGGTTAATCTGGCGAAAATTTCAAAAGAATACAATTAGTTTCCTGCACTGGCAACAAAAGATGAAGGTGGTAATTTCTTCTGTAGAATTATACAGGATTATTTTAAAGGTGCTAGGGAATACTAATCTAGATCTAGAATCTAAGTTGGGTTCAATTTAAACTTAGATCTATATAACTTAGAATTACGAGTTTTTATGTATTTCGTCAACTATTATGGTACTTATCAACTATCAAAATGTAATAACAATCATGATATCACTTACATTTGAAATATAGGGAAACCAAATATGAGTGAAAATCTTCAGTATTCGAAAGAAACCAAAAGTAGTAAGGTCCTTAGCTTTTTCATAGAAATGACTGTCCGCAGACTGCGACTCTACTTTTAACCCAAATGCGCAGGAGGCGATGACGTCGTTAGCGAAGCGGGAAGTGACATCCCTGAGATTCACATCGATGTATTTCTTACTACGACCTAGGCCAGAGGTCGGCGTCACTGCCTAAAACTTGGACGATAGTTATTTTGTTGATCATTATGTCAATTTTTGAGAAAGATGATTCGTATATAATGGTCGGATTCATAGCTAATTTCTAGTATCTTTCACACTTTCCTGAAAGATGTTTACTTGAAAATTCATTAATAGAAGAAGAAAATAAGTTTGCCGACCCCTGCCTTAGGCTGATAGTCTTCGATTAGTAAACAAACAAATATTCGTATTGTACATCAGGTTAATAAAGGATTCCGTTGTTATATTCTTGCTGTAAGCGTCGCACAAAAGGGGATACAATTTGGACGGGAGATGCCATCGTGTCCTACTTTAATAAAGCATTCTTCTTTTTCTCTCTTCTCTTTCACCATTAAAAAATCTTCTTCTTCTTTATGATGATCATTTTCAAAATAACTCGTTTTCTAAAGCATAACTCCAATTGTTTTACCTAAATAAATGGTAACTTTTACACTTACTTCCTGAATCCTTTATTCTTTCATTTAAATTTTTGATCATTTCTTCTCCGACATCAACCATGAACGGCACCATGAGACGAATTTTGGAGCTGGTGAATGCTGGACTTAATGTGGAACGCATCGCTTTCCATTCTTCCCCTGGTGATGTATAAGAATTATGTTAAATAATTTCGTTAGCATAGTTAGCAATGAAAGGATTGGAACAAAAATCACTGACCTTTAAGATTGAGTAAGCCTCTTCCAAACGAAGGGTCTTTTTCTGAAGCAAAAGTTCTTCTGTCCACAAAGTGATCAAAGTCCTTAATGGTTATTTTTTTAATGATGTCTACATCCTTAACGACATAAATTGGCTTCAACATTTCATACATTCCTACTACCCTGGAAAATACAATATTTGTGATTTATTCAGTTCCTCGAAATCATACTGATGATACAATTTATTAGCTACTAGCGACCCGCCCCGGCTTCGCACGGGTGCAATGCTGATACTAAATTAAATACACTACAAAAAAACTATGAACGTTGTATATAAAAACATAGCGGCCTCCCCGCACTCCCCCGTCCGACCGGTACCGCCCGCCGCAAACGCAAATTTTAAATTTGTAATATCTCCGAAAATATTTGTTTAATTTACATGCTGTAAGGAACCATATTGATCTATATTAATTGCACACTGTATTTAAGGTACTTAATTCGATAAGGATTAATGCCGTATTGCTTAAAATAGCTTCCTAAATAAGCCATTTTTTCACGTAAAAAGTAAACAATAAAAATGGTTAATGTGGGTTATCCCTAAAAGATAAACATATACCATCGCGGACTTTTTTGTAGACCTATTTATGGTGTACAATACTGTAGTACATTAATTTGATCTAACTCGTAGGGTTTAGGCAGCGTTTTTGCTAAATTGCTAAATAAGCCCAAAAAAATAGGTTAATTTACGACATCAAGTTAGAAACCTCTAAAATTAGCAATGTTGCCTTAGTATATGATGCATGTATTATACATATAAACCTTCCTCTTGAATCACTCTATCTATTGGAAAAAACCGCATCAAAATCCGTTGCGTAGTTTTAAAGATTTAAGCGCACATAGGGATATAGGGAAAGAAAAGGCGACTTTGTTTTATACTATGTAGTGATGATTATAATTTTGACAGAGACGACAAAATTAAAATAATAAATTGTATAGATCTTATACCATTGAAGGATTTTGTGGTGAAGGAAGATTTGTGTTACATTAGCTAATATCAATCATTCAAGGCAAAAAAGGAAAAATTAACCTACAAATAAATTCTAAAAAAGCTATCAATACTGGTTTAGGGGTATATCAAAAGTTATTCGGCCAAAACCAAATAAAAATTATCAGGTTATTAATTTTCAGATATTTTTTTATTAAATCTAATGCCCAGGGAATTAAATTCTTTTGAATGCTTTTGAAATACTGAAATAATTTGTATGTCTTGTATGTAGGTATGGCAAAAAATCATTATGATACGTACTTATCTTCAGGGAAGGCATTGTTTAATTTCCTCATGGAGGCGGCGTAACTTTCATAATTGATGAATGACCAAAACATGTTTCCAAAGAACGGAATCACGGGAAGATGGTTGATGCCCTGTCCTGATAATTTCGAGTAGACCTGGCGAAGGTAGACGCCAAGCGCCACAACAGCTACCGCTATCCATGCTATAGTTATCATCATTGTTCTAGAAAAGACGGAAACAGATCAGATTAAATTTTATAGAATCTGGTTCGACGCTGGCGGCTACAATTTAAAGTGTCTACAACTAAATAGGAAAGTGTAATAGGAAATCAATTGAAGAACTATGAGGGGATTCCCCTCCAAGTGCCAATTACGGTTGCATGCATCCAAAGTTCAGAGGTTAGCTCGGGCCTCGAAGTTCTTAATATGATCCCTTGTATTTCTTATTGAAAGAATGATGGCAATTTAGGAGGTCTATTTATTATGGAATACTTAAATTATAATTTTATCTTACTACAAAATATAAATGCGAAAGTTTGAATAAATGGATGTTTGCTACTCAATAACGCCAGAGAAGCTGAATAAACCTAGATCAAATTTGGCCCAAATATAAATTATCGTCTGGAATATAGCACACAGGCTGTCCCTGGAATAGTTTCCTGTAGGATCAGGATATCACGTGGTTGGAGCCACGAATAGTAGGTAGGTAGGTAATTAGACAAATTTGTCAAATGTGATTTTTTGTAATTTGTGGATACTTATTATTATCCCGAAAATTCATAATAGCTTTAAAATACCGACGTTCATAACATCGAAAATTAAAATACGTAATATACGAAATAATATATCTGTACCCAAATATACTGAAGCTCGAATGTCTATTTTCTAAATCTCGAAAGGTGATTTCTTTTTTAATTATTCAGGAAACAAACAGTTTTACCCTTTTATTGCTAAATAACAACCTTATGACTGTGTATAAAGTACAGATACAGGCGCGTAACTTGGCCAGGTTTGGGGTAAGTTCGCGCATCGTGCACTTTGAGCCAATCAAATGATTCAAAGTATGAACGAACGGAACGTTGATTCGCTACAAGACGTCTCTCGGAGACGTCTGATTGGTCCGTCAAGTGACGGACCAATCATATGTCCGCGACGGCGCAACCGCGTCTCCCGCGACCCGCTCATACCTCAAAGGGGACCTAAAAATCGACCTTTGCGCATATGACGCGTTTGGCCAATTTACGTGCCGGTATCTGTACCTGTTGTTTTTATCGCAACAGAAAAACAAATCATGCACAGTCAACAAATTGATGTACCTATCTAAATAATGCCAAATACGATTAGATAACCGTTGATAACATTATTTTGCATGGTCATGAACATTGAAATTACTCCGAGTTTTTAATCCTTACTAATGATAACTAAAGATAAAATATCATGAAAATTTCAACCAACTCAAATGTTGATCGTTTACATACTGTGGAAAAAAAGCCTGATGTTACTGGAGTATCTGATTTTACAGCTTATGAATATAATATTAACCAGTATTTTAATAGCTGGTACCAAGAATGTATTGGTGGTTGATCTACCACCAATGATCATGATAATTATAAGTATACAACTGCTAGAATTTTAGGATAAGTGAATTAAAAAATGTGCCAAGCATCACCGAATAACACTACAATAGTCACATCAATTGCTTACAATTGACATAAATTATTACTAGACCTAGCAGTGTTATTAGTGGCTCAGTTTTAAATGCGATTTGATAATTTATTGGCATAGTACTTTAAAATTTAATATAATTTATACCTGAATATTTTACGCTTTTTAAGAACGAAGTATTAATTGAGTTTGCAAACATTCTTTGTAACTGTTTCATTTCACTAACTAATATCATAAACCAGGCAATAGTATCTATAAATAGCCTTACATCTCACATCTTAATATATATAAATCTCGTGTCACAATGTTTGTCCTCAATGGACTCCTAAACCACTTAACCGATTATAATAAAATTCGCACACCATGTGCAGTTCGATCCAACTTGAGAGATAAGATAGTTTTTGAAACGGATTTCGACATCCACGCGGGCGGAGCCGCGGGCAACAGCTAGTATAAAGTAAAGTTCTTATAAATCAATTTACGATTATTTAAAATCAATAAGAGTAGGTACAATTTTATTTTAGTACAGAACAAATAATAGTACTGGCTTTTAGTTTCTCTATTGATACAAAATGAGACTTCATAGTATGAGTACAATTGATTTACCATTATTGAATGATATTATTAATATTTATTTTTTCGGAGAGCACGTTAAGCCATCGGTCCCGGTTGCCATACAAACGTCTATGGCAGTCGCTACAGATAGCTGGAGCCCTAAAAAGTCCAACAACAACGGTCTAGCTGCAATGCTTCGATATCGCCTAATGTCACCATTAGGTTGTAAAGGTCAGATGGCAGTCGCTTCACGGAAAATATCGAGGTTCAGCCAAATCCGCAGTTAAGACTGGTAAAGCGGACCCCAGACTCCGAGGTGAAAGCTTTGGATACGACTGGGATAAACGCTAGGTTGAAGGAAAATGAATATTTATCCAGATTTTAAGAATACATGACTTGGAAGTTTGCAATAGAACATTAAAACATATAAATACTTCTAAATTGCACTATTAAGATTGTAAAATACCACAACAAGAATTCAACACTTACCTATTTACACTTTTTGACCATTTAATACTCCACGCTGAAGCAATGGAGATAAACCAAGTTTTGCACTTCAATCCACTATTCAACTCTTGGATTGTTTAGTAGCGAGCGATGGTTTAGATACGTTGTTCAATGAGCACGGCACCGACGTTAGTGAAAAAGTACTGGTAGCATTTATCGTAAATTAGCGTATAAATAGTTGTTTGAACAAAGATACGATCATACTCGTAATCCTAATCCCGAATTATATATTTTTGAAACCGGTAGGTGACGCTGCAATAATTGTCGTGAAGGTAGTTGGAACTAATACAATGAAAGTTTATTGTTCGAGAACAAGGCGCCGTCCCCGGGGAATAAAATTATAACCGCTACTATCTTGATTTTAATGTTAAGTCATTTTTGAGATCTTTGAGTGTTACTACATCCGGCGACGTACCTGTAAGACCTCCAAGTTTCGACCCCATCTAAAAATAGGACCCGTACGACCCTATTTCAAAAACCGGGCCCGTACGACCTCATTTTTAAATCTTCGAATATAAAACAGTATTTAACTTTTTTTGTAATTTTTTTACATTTACAGAGTTACAAAAAATAACAATAGTATTCGAAGATTTTATCCTCATTTTGTAGCCAAATAGTAATATAATTATATTCTCGTAAAAAACATTCGACATGATAAATGCATGTTATCATTTTATTCTCGTTCAAAACCGGCTACTCGTTTAGTATAAAGACGTTAAGTCAAACGACTTAAGAAGTTCGGATCGAATATCCTTTGTAGAAAAAAAGTTTTGCAGCATTTATGAGAATAAGATTATATTAAAGTATTATTATCATCACTCCCATCCCAAAAACTCGTAGAAGAAAATGATAAGTAACGAATATCATATTTTTTTTCTGAACGGAGAATAAAATGATAATTAACGTTATACAACTTTGATGATGATTCATTTACACTATCTTTTTATTCTTTAAATATCTAAAATTTTAATCTGAATTTATAAAAAGATTTAAATGAAGAAAAAATACGTTTTTAAAAACCTAACAATCACACATCCATGTCTAGTATTTCCGGGGTACCGTTGAAAACATGTTTTTTTATTTTTCCTGAAATATTATGTTTTTGCAGTTATCATTTTATTCTCCGGGGACGGCGAAGGGGTTGTGGATGTCTGGGAATAAGCCATTTTTTACTAATTTATGTCTGTATGAAATTCGAACTTTGGTCTCTAGTAATGCATATCGACCATTCCTTTCTAATTCCTGTGATCTAGTGCAAAATCAGGTCAATTTCATAGTAATAAAATATTGTAACTCAGATATAAACATTTTATTCTGTGTAAAAAGTTATTTATTTAATACAAATCAAATAAAACTTAAAAGGTACCGAAAGCTATACAAAAATATTTATTCAAAAAATATTTTATTCCCTGCCTTACTGTCTAACTTGAAACCTAACCCAGCCGCCATCTTCAATAGCCATGAGGAGCCCATTGCTTATTTTAAGCGGGATTTTAGTTTTCTCGAAAGGTGTCACCTTCATTTTTCGAAGAAGAATGTACAGCATCACTTTTACTTCACAGAGAGCAAATCTGGAACCTGCAAAATAATGAATTAGCTTTAGTTATTTTGTTAAGAATAAATAAATACTCTCAAAATAAAACAAAGGGATTTTTTATATAGGACACGTCTGAATGACTTCACCTCGCCTGATGGTAAGCTAAAGTCTCTGGACCGGGGTCACCACTACATAAACCGGTAGTGCTACAGTGGTGTCCCTTAGTTTGACGGCCTCATCAAATGCGTTAAAACGCCTCGCTTAAAGTACCCGGGGCTGTACAGTAGGAGGAAGGAAACACATGCGCTGGTAAAGAATTCCAAGTCTTTATGGTGCGGCAAAGAAAAGAGGCACCGAACCGCTTGGTTCTTGATGAAATTGATTGGTTTATTTTATTTTTCTTATTGATTTAGATTGAAAAAAAATTTCTTCAAAATTAGATTTAACTTATTTTTCTTATTGATCTTACTAGTGAATATTATATCAAATAAGGTATAATGTTTGGAAAATTAATCCTATAATGATATACCTACATCTCAATAAATTGGTGAATAGTAACACAATTGCGCTAGACTTGCATCTTTACTATTAGTTTCACAATGTTGCATTTCAAAAAGGGTTCAAAATAGTTAATTGAAAACCTTCAAGTTGATGATTTTTTTTTACTTTTAACTCCTAATCTATCACATTATCTAATAGGTACCTATATCGGATTATGCAAATGACCTTTTGTGCAATCTTTATCTTACGTGCTCTGTATTTGGCATATTATTATTACGTTCGTTGGCCAAAACTTCCATGAGGGTAATGAGTGTAGTTATAAGGGTAGGCCAGATTTAAGCCTTTGTAGGCTAAGTACAACTACGCAAATTAAATTTAAACTATATAATAACTTCATAGAAAAATTCAACGCTCATACCAACCTATACAATTTCTGGGACCTCCTCCAAAAGGCATGTAAGAAAATGGTTTGATGTTATGGCGATTTTCCTCGGAGAAGCGCTCAGGGTCGAACTTGTCTGGATCAGGGAATAGTAGAGGGTTACGGTGGAACGTCCAAATTGGGAATGCAACAGTATCACCCACGCGTACCTGTCATATCAAGAGACATATATATTTAACTCACAAAGCATATTATAATAGTTACTTGATCACAGAATGATACTATACATCAACATCAACATCAACAACACATAATGAAAAATGATGTTTTCTTAGATTTTCCATATTTAAATGATGATGATTTTTTGAAATGACCGCGGTAGTTCGATCCCAGGTTCACCATGGCACAGACCAATGACTTTTCGATGCTTTTCGAAATTATGTGTGTATTTATAGCAGGTTTATAAGTGCCCGGTTAATGGCAATAGGCTCGCCACCTTTTACCTTGGGACCTAAACATAACTGGCGAAATGTGGGTGCTAGCACCTCTGCCTACCCCTTCGGGGATATAGGCGTGAGTTTATGTTATGTTATGTTATGATTTTTTGAGTTTGAAAGAAAATTTCCACCCTCTGAATGATTTCCGAAATTTAGTGTAAAATAAGGAGAATGATGCTCACAATCAAATCCTTATTAGAAGATTTATTCACTCTGCCAAAATTGTAGTCCTTCACACATTTTCTATCCATAAGTGGTGCAGGAGGATAGAGCCGTAAACCCTCTGAAATCAGAAATATATACATATTACTGATGAGAATATTAACTTATAATATACGATTACTTATCAAATTGTAGTTTAATATACTAAGACAATGAAAATAATTAGAAAGTTAACTTCAAGATTCAATTCACACTGAATAAAAGTCCAGCTTAGCATTTGTTAACACTTACCTGACACAACCATATCCAAATATTTCATTTTCTGTATCGAGTCGAAATCAAATTGGCCATTATTCTTTTTATCATTGTCATTGATTTCCTGCACCAACTTATCTTGTACATCGGGGTTCACAGCAAGTTCGTGTATAAGAAATGTCATTGCTGTTGAGACAGTATCGAAGCCAGCAAGGAGAAACAAAATTGCTTGAGCTACTAAATCAGCATCTGTCCATTCTGAAATCCATGGTACATTGATATTATTGATTTATTGCGAATTATACTGAACTTAATCAAAACATCAACATCCAAATTTTTTCAAGCTTTAGTAACGTATTCATCACGATATTTTATACATTATGAAACAGCAAAAGGTCCTCTTTTAAGTTTTATACTTATAAACTTATTGTTCTTTAAGTTCTTTTATTGTTTATTGTTCTATGCGTACAAGAAATTAACTTACCTCTATTATGTACTTTTTTACCGAAACCTGATTCTTCAACTGTAGCAAAACCAGCACTACTGTCAGTAGCCGTTTCTTTATCTTGTGTCAGTCTACCTGTAAGAATATATATGACGATCTTAATGTCAAACAGTATTTATTATTTCGTCATTACTAAATTTATATTTTATTAATTAATCAGGTTTGATTAAACCTAGTTAAATCACCTCTTTTAATTTCATTGAGGATGTTGATCATGTCATGTCTGATGATATTCTTTCTTTCACGTTCTGCCATCGTACCTAGAACCACGTCCGAGAAGAAGTCAGTGGTCTCTGGGGCCGTCAGCGGTATCTTCAGCATCTGCATAAGGATTAAATGATAAAGATGAGATGAAGAGAATTTTAGAGGGCTGTTCCTATGGGTGTTACGTGGGAGTATCACATTAAAAGATAGCGTACACATTTACGTTTATTGGTATTTACACTGGTGTTATGTCTCTTAGTTATTAGAACACTTGATATTAACTAGGAACATCTATAAGTGAGCGAGTCATATGCGGCTGACTGTAGCAAGCTCGCTATATGAACTGGTGTATAGAGCGCGGGCGCCCTGTCGCCGCTCCAGTCTGGAATTTGCTGACATCGCGTCTGCGACGCGGTGCCGCTACAAGAATTATAAAAGTTCTATTAAACCGTCTCTTACAGTTACTGTAACATTATCAAGATCTGTCATTATAATTCGGGATTCAATATAATTATAATCGTAAATACTTACCTATTTTGGTCGTATATTTACCGGCGTGAAAGTAAGTGAGTTCAATGTTGATTTAACTCTGGTACTACAAATTATGACTTTGTAATCTGTGTGCTGTGTAATATGAATATGTAAACTGTGTCCAATCAAAATATAGTAACTAAAATATAAATACAATAATTCCAACATGACTTACATTTGCAATTGATGGGAAGCACCAGTAAAGAAAAATCTTTAGCACTCTGACGATGCTAAAAGTGGTTATATCCTTAGCTTTGAGATAGAATTGACTATCAATAGATTGAGACTCAACTTTTAAGCCAAACGCACAGGTAGCTATTACATCATTAGCGTAGCGGGTAGTGAGGTCCTTAAGATTTACATCAATGTGTTGATCTGAATAAGAAAAGTTAATAAAATTGCATTGTTATGATGAAAGAAGGAGTAAAATATAATTTAAAATATTTCTGAGTTACAATATAAATAGTCTTACTTTTCAATAAGAATGCACTTACTACCAGAATCCTTTATCTTTTTATTTAAAACTTTAATCATTTCTTCTCCGACGTCTACCATGAACGGCACCATCAGACGAATTTTGGAGCTGGTGAAAGCTGGACTTAATGTGGAACGCATCGCCTTCCATTCGTCACCTGTTATTGTCGAGATGATTGTTAATTTAATACGTCCTTTTTTGCACTGCTGCTGCTTTTACTTTTACATGGAAATAAATTACTAACCTTTTAGATTAAGGAGGCCTCGCCCGAATGTGGCGTCTGACTCTGAGGCAAAACTCCGTCTGTCCACAAAATGTTCGAAGTCTTTGATGGTAACTTTTTTGACGATTTCTTCATCCTGAACTAAATATATTGGACTCATCATTTCATATAATCCAACTATTCTAAAATCACAATGTTGGTGTTTACTTTTGCCAAAAATTAAGGAAACAGCCTCTCGATTAGGTGAATAAGAACAATCACCCACTCATTCATTTAGTTAAAATTTAATGGACAACAGCAATACGTACTTATCTTCAGGGAAGGTGGTATTAATCTTCATCAAAGTCTCAACAATGTTTGCCCGATTGAAAAAGGTCTTGAATAAGTTCCCAAACAATGGTATCACAGGAAGGTGGTTAACTCCTTCCATCGAAAACTTTGAGTAGACCCGGCGAAGGTATAATGCCAGCGCCACGAGAGCTACCACAACCCATGTTATGGTAATCATATTTGTTCTAGAAATGATAAATGCAGTTGACATTCTGTTAAATGTAATTATTAAGTGGTTACATTTATAGAATCTGTGTATGCGATGGTGGTATTGAGGTATCACTGAGTTAGAAAACGTAGAGATAAAACGATTGGATGATGTGATATGGAAGATAGATATGAATATTGTCTACAAAATCAATTGAGTTTAAATGCACGGGTAGATTTTCTTTTAAACAAATATTATGTATAAGTTTAATATTTATCTATTGTATAATTTTTCGAAGTAAACGTATTAACTACAACGATTTGAAAACTCATGAGTCTGATGAATTCGTAAGTAATCTAGTTTAATGAAAACGTATTCTTCTTAAGTGCATTTAAACTCAATCCGATTGTTGAAAACTGAATTATTGCTTGTTTAGCCAGCAAACTTCTAAAACATATTCTTTTACTGATGATTATCACTTAGAACTCAAGTAAACTTTATTTCTTTTTATGGTAAAGCGAACCCTAGACTACGAGGTGAAAGATTTGGATGCGACTGGGATTAACGTTAGGTTGAAGATTTAATGAAGCATTACAATATTTTTATATCTTGATTCAAGGATTATTATATCTAAAATATACTTTATTATAAAAGTTTTTAACTTACAAAAAATAATGTTTCTATAATAAAATAATTTTCTCTTTACACACTGCCACTGTGCACGTTAGCTCGTGAACATCGCAGACTGTGAGCGACACCTATTTATTGATACTGAAAACGCTTATCTCAAATTTGCACACAAATATATTTACGTGTCACGTGTCTGTTGATGTCGATTATATAATACTAGCTGTTGCCCGCGGCTTCGCCCGCATGGATTTCGAATTCTGTTTAAAATTCCTTTTATCGTGCGGAAGTTCCTTCGGATACCATCTCTGTCAGCCATCAGGAGTGGTGTTGACTGTCTGGCTTGTCTGGCTTGGACCTGATTAAAACCAGACGCCGCGCCGTCTCAAGTCTTCAATTGCCGGGGTGTAAAATTACTTAGAGCTAATCCCGCGCTCCCCAGCTGACCCTGGACCATTTATGGTTTTAAGATGCCCCCCTCAGGAGTTTTAAGCACGATGTCCCCACTAAACCATGGAAAGGACGGGATGGGGTGACGAGATAATAGTTGGACGCACCTGTAACCCCTATGCCTGCGCTCGGCAACCAGCCCGCCCCTTGCCTGCACTCCACTGTATTATCTGGTACTCACAAGGTGCATGTAAGCCCAATAAGGCTGTCCCTCGTACCCAGACTAACCCTGGACCAAGTAGGGTTTTGAAATTGCCCCCTTGGACGTGGAAAGTAATAAAAATTCACAATCTATTATACATATAATAAAATGGTAGGAAAGTCAAAACTGTACATTGAATATTTTTTTAAAAGAATACTTGGGGTGTGATCTACAATCGATACCGAAGCCAAAAATATAGTTTTTAGAATTTTTGTCTGTTTGTCTGTTTGTCTGTATGTATGTCCGGGATAAACTCAAAAAGTACTGCATGGATTTACTTCAAATTCGGCAAGAATATTATATAGAGGTCGGGTCAACACATAGGCTACTTATTATCACGCTATTACCTACGGGGAACGAGCAGTGAACCTTTATATCTTCAACGCATTCTGTAACAACGTGTATTCTAAAGACGCATATTTGAATGTTGTTATTATGTTCACTATGCTATAAGCTAGCTTCACAATATAAGTAACTTGACCGATAATATATACAATAAAAAACAAACTTAATTTTGCGGTTCGATCCCTAGACCCGATTACTGTACCAACCGCAAATAATAAGTTTGTCGTAGGTTACGTCAATAAAACTGTTGAGAAGTAAATTCTGTACATTGAAATATTTACAAAATAACTATTCGGGGATGATTGGTGATCAATACCAATGGTAAAAATGCAATCAGTAATTTTTTGTCTTTCTGTCTGTCTGTCTATCTGTATGTGCATGCATGGAAAAAAACTACTGGTGGGATTTTGATCAAACTTGGTACGATTTATAGTTCATACTTCTGGACAAAATAATAAAATCAACCCATTTATGTCCCACTGCTGGGCACAGGTCTCCTCTCCTCTAACGAGAGAGCTGAGAGGGTTTAGACCTTAATTTTTCGTTTTTTTTTAATCGTTTAACCTTACCACACACGCTGGCCTAATGGGGTTTGGTGGATCGAACATGTCCTTAATATTTCTTCTAGGACATGTGGGTTTCCTCACGATGTTTTTCCTTCACCGTCAGCAGATGGTAAATCATGTGATTAGCACATATAAATTCCACAAAGTGAAATTCACCGTACTGTCCGGCCCGATTCGAACTGAGTAGAGTCCTTATCCATTCGGCTACCATCGCTTACAGGACAACATAATATATAGGCTACTTTTTATACAAAGCCGGGGTGCGAGGGAAATGCTCTAATAGGCCCCCTTTTTTCCGTACGGAAATCCTCATGGATACCCACCCCGCGGCCAGCGGGGCAGGTTATGTCGGACTTTTACCGACTCAAACCGCACGCCGTGTAGGGTCTTCTGACGCATGGGTGTAAGATGGCCCATAGAGCATTTTCCTCGCACCCCGACTTGACCCGGGCCATCTCCGGATTCGAGATGGCTCCCTCGGGTTTGGCAACCACGGTGTTCCCGTCGTGCTCCCGGAATAGGAGAGGCGCGCTATCGCACGCCGCCGCCTCGGCCTGCTTCAATCTGCTAGGGTAACAGGCGGCTCCGACGGAGCTCTTCAGACCTGCGACGCCTTCGTCGCCGACGCCCGGGAGAGCTTTGTGCAGCCTCTCCCGAACCCTCTCCGCCTCCTTCTCGAGCATCACTTGCTCGCAGAAGGAGGCGGTGGCCGACCACGCGTCCGCACTCTGCACCATCGCAGCGATCAACACCACCCGTACAGGCCCATGGAACGCACGATCTCCGCGTAGAGCCTCCTACAGGAGTCTTCGGCCCCCTCATGTTGAGCAACAGCCGCACCAGAGCGTTGGCCCCCCTACACCCTGGCGTCAGAAGACCCTAGACGGCGTGCGGTTTTAGTCAGTAAGAGTCCGACATAACCTGCCCCGCTGGCCGCAGGGTAGGTATCCATAAGGATTTCCGCACGGAAAAAAGGCTATTTTTTATAGGTACAAGCTGATACACGCGACTCCACCCGCGCGTCGTTTTAATCTAGGTCATCATTTTTTGGTTATATCTCCAGTTCTACTTAGCCAATTACAACCAAACATAGGGTAAATTTTAAGTCTAAGCAGGACCTTTCTAATAAAAAAACCACATCAAAATACGTTAAGTAGTTTTTATTATCGCGATTTTGGCTTTTGATGGTTTTTTTTATTAGAAAGGTTTTGGTTTGACGAGTGGAGACCAGTGGAGTGAAGAGTAGAGTGGAGAGTGTAGTGGAGAGTTGTTTTATTAAAATAGACTTGGCGATACCAACCTCCACGCGGGCGAAGCCGCGGGCGGAAGCTAGTATTCTCTATTTATAAAATCATTTATTCTTTACTTATTTATTTATAATAATGCATTATTGTATACCAATTACAAAGTTATGGCACAGAAATTTAAAAGACAGAGCAGCCCAATGGGCGGCCTTATCACTTAATGCCATTTCTGCCAGGCAGCTCTTATTGCCTAGGTTCAAATTGAACCCAGCCGCCATCTTCAATTGACAAGAGGAGTCCAGTAGACAGTTTAAGCGGCACCACGGTCCTCTTGCAAGGTGATACTTTCATTTTGCGAAGAAGAATATACAACATCACTTTGACTTCACAGAGAGCGAACCGGGAACCTGTAGAAGAATGAATTAAATTTAATCATTGTAATTCTAAATGCAAATAAACAATGTTAATCACAACATTCAATTAAAGTAGGTACTCTGTCTACATAAATTAGTTAAAAACAGAAATTGAAGAAACCAAAGTGGTTTGTTGAATTTGGTATTTTATAAATCTTTGGTGATAAAAGAACTTAACTAAACAACTAATACTAACACTCCATCCATCCTTGGATGGAGGATAAATGGATGTTTGTTTCTCTTTCACGCAACAACTACTGAACAAATCAAGATGAAATTTGCAATAGAGATTCTAGTGTGAATCAGCACATAGGCTACTTTTTAAAAGAATCCTGTGGATCAGAACGGGATCAATATTTCTCAAGGGTGATACCACGGGTTACAGCTAATGCAAAATAAATGATTTATAGATCATTTGTAAAAATTTTATTAATAGAAAGAAAGAAAGAAAGATTTTTTTATTGCGGATGACACAACATGCACACGTATAAATAAAGGAAATCCAAAACAACACACAAAATAAAATAAAAAAATATATAACAATAACAGCAGCACTGATGTACGTGAAGTTTTACGCGACCACAGATAAGACAAGACAAACAAACATCTATGCCGCATATAGATACGTATAGTCTACGGTTCCGTCCCATCTGATCTGTGGTCGCCGCCTGAGCAGATTTACGGCGTGTGATAAAATTGACAATCACCTGTTTACTAAATAAATTTATTGTAGACAAATGATACAAATATTAATAGTGATGATAGTAAAAATTTGATTCTAATACCAACCAATACAATTCCTAGGTCCAAGTCCAAAAGGCATGTAAGAAAAAGGTTTGATGTTACGGCTGTTCTCGTCAGAGAAGCGCTCAGGGTCGAACTTGCTAGGCTCAGGAAACAGTTCAGGGTTACGGTGAAACGTCCAAATTGGGAATCCAACAATATCACCCTTGCGGATCTGTAAGAATAACAAATGAAATGAATTTTTAGGTCACCGTGTAGAATACAAATCATCAATCATTTGTCTAGTGCAGAAAATTATTTTCGCCGCAACAATTCCGAATACAATCCTGTTTAAATAATGCGGATAATAATAAAGAATGATTTTATCTTTTACAAGATATAATTATTATATGAGTCACATGACAATTGTTAGAGTAGTTAATTATTAGATAAAGAAGTAAGTATTTACAGTATTTCATTGACAACAATGACTGGCTTGTTGAATAATACTTCATCAACTTCTACCACGTAGACTATAATATATGGATAATATAATTTTCTATGCGATGTAAAGAGAAGTTGTTAGAATAGATTTCATATAAAAAAGTATTGTAATGCTCACTATCAAGTCCTCAGTAGCAGATTTGTTTACTCTGCCGATGTTGTAGTCCTTCACACATTTTCTATTCATGAGTGGGGCAGAAGGATCAATCCCTCTAAAACATTGAAATGTGTACAAGTGATGAAGTGAATCATATCATTTATTTAGAAGTATATTCGAATAAATATGAAATTATGAGTGAATTTTCAATGAAATAAGTCAACAATAACAACAACGAAAAAAAAAGTAAAGAAAGAAAATAAACAAATAAAATAGTTGTGAATTCTATTCAAATCAAGGGACATTATAATTTAGTATTTTATAATTTTCATTTTAATAAATTATGACATTCTGTGGCAGCTAAATGGATATACATTACCTGACACAACCATGTCTAGATATTTCATTTTTTGTATTGAGTTAAAATCAAATTGACCATTATTTTTCTGATCATGGTCTTTTATTTCCTGCACTAGTTTTTCCTGTACATCTGGATTTGTGGCTAGTTCATGTAGAACAAACGACATTGTGGTTGAGACAGTATCGAAGCCAGCAAGGAGAAATAGATTTGCTTGAGCTACTAAATCACTATCTGACCATGCTGAAAAAAAATTAGATTGTGAGTCAAAAAATCAAAATTTCGCAATAAAAAATAGTTATTTTTGTACCAGTTGATAGTTCGTTCATCAATCTGTCAATGGATTGGATCGTAGTGAATCAATATCCTAAATTATCATAAATTAGTTACAAACATTATTCATCAGTATAAATTGTTTAACGTTGTATTTAAGTCAATATTTTAAGACCACGCTTTGTGGTTCATATATAAGACTTGTTCGTTGTTATTACCTTTGTTGGCCACCCTTTTGCCTACACTTGATTCTTCAACAGTAGCAAAACCAGCGCTATTATCAGTTTCTTTCTCTTGTGTCAATTTACCTGTAATAAGTAAAATACAAATATAAATGAAAAGTGAGACCGCAAGTGGTACAAGTGCTATTTTCACAATGCACTTCATATAAGCACTATGACACCACTCTTAGGAGCTTGATCTTGTTTATTTATAATCAAAAAGTAATTTCAACAAAAAAACTAATTGATAATTGGTGATAAAACACAGGATGCAGGAAAATCGCCTGCGCTGGTTTGGCCAAATAATGCGACATGGGCAAAATCGTATGACCTACCGGTCTTGGCCATTGGGGAGGGCAAGAGAGGCAAAGGTCACCGACTACCTGGACCAGAACGGTCAACAATGACTTTCTGACGATAGGCGTAACACCTGAAATGACCCAGGATTGCCAAGAGTGGTGTGAATGTATCTGACCCCGAATAAGAAAAAAGCCAAGGGATTGATGATGATGATTGATGATAATGATCTTCTTAGTGATATCATTAAAAGACAACATATCAAACACAACACACCTCTTTTAATTTCGTTGAGGATGTTTATCATATCGTGTCGGACGATATTCTTTTTTTCACGTTCTTCCATCGTGCCCAGCACCACGTCCGAGAGAAATTTAGAAGTCTCTGGAGGTATCAGTGGTATCTGCAGCGTCTGCATCATATCATGTTATACTATTAGTGATACATGTCCTGAAAGAAGCTCCAACCTTCTTTAACACATTATCTGTCCAGTGTACCGAATCTGGTGCATGCTACGCGTTCTCATCACATCTGTGTACAATTTGATGGTACACGGTCCCTTGTGCAACATGATTAATGGACATAAAAGGGGTTGTTGATGGGGACAGTTAACGTGTTATTCTCCTCGTAGATTTTTTTTATTTTGGTACTTTTATACATTAGTTTATTCAACATACTCGCAACTGTTAGTAGCCACTGAAACTCCCTTAGATTCCCTTCCAAATAATTTAATATGTACAACAAATAGTTTTAACTGGTTAAATACTTAACCAGTTCGTTAGTACTGATTTGAATTTAACCATCTAAAGAAAAAAGTACCTACTAATTTACATACATTATCACCGTTTTGTTATTTAATTAAATTATATGACTCACTTTTACAAGCGTTGGAAAACTCCAATAAAGTAAAACTTTCAATATCCTGAAGAAGCTGAAATCGGTAATGTCCTTGGCTTTGAGATAAAATTGGCTATCGCTAGATTGAGACTCCACTTTTAAGCCAAAAGCACAAGAAGCAATTACATCATTGGCGTAGCGGGTAGTGAGGTCCTTGAGGTTTACATCAATTTGTTGCTCTGTATCAGAAATTAAAATTCTATTTATTAAAAGGGAATAAAACAATAAAATTAGTACTTCAGTCATGGTTCTTGTTGCTTTCAAGTACTTCCATCAGCTGTAACTGTATTAGTGTGTTGTTTATTATGAGAACTCATCACTTATCCGCCTATCTTTGTTCCAATTATTTGGGTTCAGTACAATAAATCATTATCTTCCAACAGTACTATTAAATTTCATCTCCACAGTCACTTATTTCCTTGCCATATATTATATCGTACTTAAAATTACATTTGTGAATAGTTCTGTTTATCTATCCAAGTTTAGTATTAAGTACGATACACTTACTTCCAGAATCCTTTATTCGTTTATTTAAAACTTTAATCATTTCTTCTCCAACATCTACCATGAATGGCACCATCAAGCGAATTTTGGAGCTGGTGAAGGCCGGACTTAATGTGGAACGCATTTCTTTCCAATCTTCACCTGTTATTGACATAATAATTATTTAAGCAATGGGTAATATTTGTTGAAAATATTTTCTGATAGGTTGTCCCTAACAATATTAATAACCTTTGTATCATAACAATTGGAATCGTTTATGCAATGACACATGATATTTAAATTACGCATTATAAATTATTTATTAATTCACTTTGCTTTGATTTCTGATTTAATTGCACTATAATTTTATAATATAATTATAGACTATCTTAGAAGAATCATTCATTTTTTCATTTAATGTTGTATTGTGGCCAAGCTTATTATATTCATCGTCATCTTTGTGTTAGTGCCGGTCACATCCAAAGTCTTTACTCTCGGAATGCGGAGTCCACTTTCAATCTTATTGTATCATTGATCTTAATAAAAAATTATATTAGATTTGTAAAATAACATTGGCAAAAATACTTCAAAGAGGGTTCCAAATATTTGTGTGAAATTTTGAAATTAAATAAAATTACTAACCTCTAAGGTTAAGCAAACCTCTCCCGAAAGTGGCATCGGTCTCTGGAACAAAACCGCTTCTATCCACGAAATGGTCAAAGTCCTTAATAGTGACTTTTTTGATGGTATCTACATCTTGAACTACATATACTGCATTCATCATTTCGTACAATCCCACTACCCTGGAAATTATAAAATATGTATTTACTTCAACTTATTAGGTTGATGGGAACACATTATGCAAAATTTGCTAAGTATCTCTATTATTAATTTCAAAACTATTTTCAGTTTAAAATAATATATATTTTAATTGCATAAAATATTATGGTACAAAAATATAAAAAATTTAATATCCCTTTCCGTGTAAATTATTTTCATTGTGTTCAAAAACGTACCTAGTCTAATAAATTTCGTTGAGCAAAAAAAATATCGCTGATGAAATAAAAAAGAAGAATAAATACAATAAAACCTAGATTTACTTTGATACTTACTTATCATCAGGGAAGGTATGGTATAACCTTGACAATGTCGCAGCAATATTTTCAAATCTGATAGATGGCCAAAACAAGTTTCCAAAGAAGGGGATCGCAGGAAGGTGGTTGACCTTTGCTTTCGATAACTTTGAGTAGACTTGACGGAGGTAGAAGACCAGCGCCACGAGCGCTACCGCAATCCATGTTATGGTAATCATTATTGGATCTAAAAAAGATAAGTACGGTCCACATTTAGTATCTGATACTTATTAAATGGTTTTATTTTATAATATCTAGTAACATATACACGGTAAAACGTTAAGTTATTGCAATTTTTAAAGACAATATTGCAAACCTGATAATAAATCTGTATAAGACATTATAATACAATGACATTAAAAAATATTCAATTTTGTTATTCACATATTTACAATTTGTACTTTTATGCTATGGCATAGTATGTTCAGCACCTGGTTATTATATACACCACAGCAAATAGATATCTCATATTGTCATTATAATCTACCTACCCTTGACCTAATTATTTGGGGTCGGCGCAACATGTCTTTCTCCTCCATACGTTCCTCTCAAATGTCATCTCATCAGTTTCTCCTTTCCTTACCGTATCCACTTTCACGCATTCTATCTATCTTCTCTTTGGTCTACCTCTACCCTTAAAACCTTCCACATTCATACTTAGAACCTTTTTAACAACATTGCTCTCGTCTTCTCATAACATGTCTATACTACGACAGTCACTCGCTTCTCAATTTTACATTCGTTCATTCCTTATTCCGTTCATTTTCTTCATACTACACATCCATCTTATGCTGGTTACACACAGCAACGAGATATTTCACACTGTATTAAAAAAAATACAAAATACTGTTTCTGAAATATAAAGTAGATAATTACCCCAAGATAAGTACAGGATAGATATTTCACTTGCGGCTCTATGAAGGTGTGGTTGATGACTGTGATATTTTAATTGAATACTTAGATTATCTTTGAATTTATTGAATATGGTTCTGAAACGATTAACAAAGATAAGGGAAGATAATAATGCAATATTAATATTACGTTGGCAAATTTTAAATTGGTTTAAATGATAAGTTCTTCGTTCTCGTTCTTACTGTTAGTAGTACTGTCGCACTAGTTAGTGCTTCCGTTAATTTATCGTCTAGTCATTAAGAAGCTATGCCTTTGAGCTCTTGGGTAAATATGTCCAAAATATAGTGACTGTTATCTCTGCTTACCGAGGTGAGAAAGATTTCAGAATTCGAATTTAAAGTTGTTTTAGCCGTATTGTTTGAAATATCAATCTGAGTCATCTTTGTTATTGTTTTTCTTAAATAAATTCTAAATAAAATTTTCACACCGACACATAATCATTCTTCAGTTATAATTTATTCCAAGGTTTTATTATTTACTCAACTCAATCACGTATTATTTAAAGCACACATTTGGTCCTTTACATTTTTCTTGCTCAGAAATTAGCATGTTGCTATCAAATAGAAACCAAACTTAATCACCTTATAATACTCACGATGAATAAACAATATTCTATTATAATCGTTTTGCACTTATTCAAGACTATTATTATTATTACTTTGATTTCTTTATATATCTGATACAACAACGCACTTGTGCCCACGAGCTGAGTCGAGGATACTAGTTCATCTTGAATTAGCACAAAGACTGCACAGACATGTAATTTGGCAATACTGTTAAAGCATTACATCATTATCAATCATTTTTTATACATTATTATGTAAATTGTAGTTATCTTACTTGTTATTTTTAGTTGTCACATATCTATAGATGTCAGTTTTAGATTTGTATTCTCCAGTGCACATGACCTCTGCTCCAGGATGCAAGATAGAGTCCAGCCTTCTGGTCACCTGTGGCGTCGATCAGCCACTTCGCCAAATCCTCGTAGACAAGGCGGGCACTTGGACCCCATGACCCCAGCGTCTCAACCCCAAACGGCTCAAAAATATAATCATCAACTAAGTTGGAGTATTTACGCCGTTAGAGGCTTTCTGCAGACGCAGAAAATTAGTTCTTCGGTTATAGTTATAAGAAGATTTTTATATTTACTTTACTATTTAACTCACAAATTTTACCCATTACATTTTTTTGTTAGGAAATTAGCATGTTTGATATCAAACAGAGACTAAAGTTAATCACCTTATATGACGCTCACGATAAATAAACAATATTCTACTGTAAACGTTTTGCGCTCATTCAAAACTAGCTGTGCCCGCGACTTCGTCCGCGTGGAATGTAATTTTAAAAAAATTAGCCTAAGTTACTCCTTATTACATAAGCTATCTGCCAGTGAAAGTCCCGTCCAAATCGGTCCAGCCGTTGCAGAGATTAGCCGGAACAAACAGACAGTAAGACAAAAATTTTAAAAATATATATTTTGGTATTTGTACCGTATATACATTTATATTATGCATGTAGTAGAAAGCGGTAATTTTAATATTACAAACAGAAACTCTGAATTTATTTATTTGTATGTAAGTAGTATGTATGTACTTATAGAAGATTTCTCTCAAAACTATATCTGATGCAATAACGCACTGTCTGCGATACCTGAGTCTAGGATGCTAGCTCATCATGAATTCGCACAAAGACTGCACAGTCATGTAATTTGACAATATTGAAACAGCATTACATTATACACAAGTAAATTGTAGAAGTTAAACGTGCTAAGTGCAAATTCTGCGCTTAGCCCATTTATATTTTAGGCCATTGATATAAGAAAGAGACTTATATGCATTAGAGTGTTGCAGAGTAGTGTAAAATCTAAATGAAACGGACTATGATTCATGTGATTGGATTACGTTTTTGCAAGCTGAGCATACCTACTTTCGAGCTATGGAGCGCGAACCTTGAGTATAAGTTTTCGAAGGAATATAGCCGGTGCGAAAAATAAAGAAATAATTTGTGATACTGGACAAATCGAAGGACACCATTGTGAAGTTATCGAATTTGAATTCAAATGTCAAAGGTATGAATTTTTCTCCAACACTCAAGCGAATACCGTTTGAGATTATAATCAGTAGTGTAGCCGAATCGATCATACGTAATAAAGTACCACTTGGCGATGCCGATACGCTCAGACAGGACGTCGCGGTTATATTACGGTGATTGAAGCTTCCGACTAGCAACATCACTGTGGAAGAGCGTCAAGCATTAAAAAACGTTAGGGACAACCCGGATATTTTAGTGCTCAAGGTTGATAAGAAAAACGCTACCGTAGTGATGAATACAAGCGATTACCAAAATGAAATTCTTGAACTGTTAAGGGATAACAAGGTTACTGATGATCTGCCATTCTTGATTTCTTATTTCCTTTGATGCCATTAGTTTTCCGCGGGATGTGGAAGCACTGGAGAGTTGGAGATGGGAATTGGGGGAAGGGGATTCTAGTTAACCTGCTAATGGAGCAATTAGAATACAAAATTAATTACAAAAAAATATTACTATAGTAGGTACGAGTATAAATACGTTATTAGGTTAACGAGAATATAAGATTACTCTTAGCTATTCTTTTTTGTCAGTTCTAGAGTAATAAATAATACAACTACCTTTTTATTACTTAACTAGCTGTTGCCCGCGGCTCCGCCCGCGTGGATTGCGAATTCTGTTTCAAATGCCTTTTTGCCAAAAAACCGCACGCCGCCGTCTCAAGTCTTCAGTTGCCGGGGTGTAAGATTACTTAGAGCATATCCCGCGCTACCCAGTTGACCCTGGGATGGGAATTGTTTGATTTATGATGCCTACAGCCACTTTCTATCATCGCACTGCTTGCCACAGGCAGGGAATTCATCCCCACACGTTGCATCCGTCTGCAGTGCGTACTGTAAGGTATGAAAAAAATTTCATTTCACGCACGCTTAGGCTGTGGAACGATCTCCCTGCAGTGGTTTTCCCTGGCGGCTATAATATGGAGTTCTTCAAGAAGGGCATTAGAAGGATTTTGCAGGGTCGGCAGCGCGAGTGTGACGCCCCTGATGTTGTGCACGTCCATAGGTGCATAGGTCACATAGGTGGGCCGTGAGCTCGTCTGCCACTTAAATGGTATAAAAAAAGCATGATGTCCTTCCCTCTTTTCCGAACCCCGGAAAAGAGGAGATGGGGTGACAGGGGGTACAGAAGACCGCAGCCATAATAGACATTGTGTTGTGTTACCGCCGCCGGTAAGAAGGGTAGCCAGAGCTCACAACCCCCCTCCCTATCTCCCCAATCCCCTCCTCTGACGTCCGATTTCAATAACTCAAACAGTCTTTAAATAATTTTTACACAATATTATTGAAAGTCTTGATTAAGATATAATTTATTTGGATGGGAATACAAAGATATACCTTTTTTTTTCCGTGCGGAAATCCTCATAGAAACCCACCCCGCGGCCAGCGGGGCAGGCTATGTCGGACTCTTACCGACTAAAACCGCACGCCATCTAGGGTCTTCAGACGCCAGGGTGTAAGGTGGCCCAAAGAGCATATCCCTCGCACCCCGGCTTGACCCGGGCCATCTCCGGATTCGAGATGGCCCCCTCGGGTTTGAGAACCACGTGGTTCCCGTCATGACCCGGAATAGGAGGGGGGGGGGGGGGCGCCTTCGCGCGCCGCCGCCTCGGCCTGCTTCTGCTAGGGTGACGGGCGGCTCCACCTGTCACCCCCAGGCCAGCGCTCATGGAGGACGGAGGTCGTCGGACCCCCGACGCGATAGGCGTCCGCGCCCGCCTCCGTCCGGGAGAGCTCTGTGCAGCCCCTCCCGAACCTTTTCCGCCGCCTCTTTCTAGAGTATCACTTGCTCGCAGAAGGAGGCGGCGGCCAACCACGCGTCCGCACTCTGCACCATCGCCGCGATCAGCACCGGCAGTGTGAGGACTCCCACCCCGAGGGCTGCCGAGAGGGCCTGTCTCGGCACCTCCCACGCCGGACACTCTGCCAACGTGTGCAGCCCTGAGTCCTCGCCCGCATCGCAGTGATAATACAATGATATACATAAGGAAACATAATCTTAGATAGGTATAATTCGTGAGACAAACGACGTCCTGGCGCGAGCGGATTGTTTTGCAATAATCCATGATTGGTGAATTTGAGCTCGTCCAGTGCAGTAGCACCCGTGCTATCCTCAAAGGCACCCAAGAAAACTGTACTGCGTGTATAGAGCATAATACTTTGAGCACAGTTTAGATACCTATCTACGTACCTATAATGTCCCGAAGTATATTGGTTTGATTTACGTCCGCATTTCAACTTGCATTTATTTCGCCGCGCATTATTTTTCATATTGCGATAGCTCTTAAACTATTTATGGTAATTATATAGTGTAAATGGCAATTTTGATCTACATTAAACGTACAACGTATCTAACGTATTTAATTGGATAAGAAATAATACTGTATTGTTAAAATTAGCTTCGAAAATGACACATTAATTTTTTTGTAATTTGTAAAGATAAAAATGGTTACTGTGGGCTACCCTTATTAGGTAGACATATGCTATCGCGGACTTTTATGTAGACCTTTTTAAGTTGTACATTTCCACAGTACATTATTTTGTTCTATCTTCAATAGTTTTCGCAGCGCACGCGATGTAAGTAATTTGTTTAGGTCATTTTTTTACACCTTGGGTTACATTATTGAAGTTTTAGTAAGGATCCCTAAATTTTTCGGGGATAAATTATAGCCTATGTTACTCACAGATAATGTGGCTTTCTATTGGTGAAAGAATTATTGAAATTGGTCCAGTAGTTTCGGAGCCTATTCGTTACAAACAAAAAAACAAAAAAACAAATCTTTCCTCTTTATAATATTAGTATAGATAAAACATATAATATATTAAACAACACTTAATACAGAACTTGTCAAAACTCATAAAGTGCCGAATATGATCTTCTTTGCTTTATTGTCTTACTTGAAGTCGAATCCAGCCGCCTTCTTGGATATTCATCAGAAGCCCATTGTCCAGTTTCAGTGGAATCTTAGTTCTCTCGCAAGGTGTTACTTTTATTTTACGAAGAAGAATGTACAACATCACTTTGACTTCACAGAGAGCGAACCGGGAACCTGCAGATCGAAAAATGTATCGTTATTATATTAAAGTAACGGGTAAAGACAAATTCTTGTCAGCCTCACTCATATCGGGTTCAGTCACTCATTAATTAAGTGATCAAAATACATGATCCAAAATAGATGAGGCCGTCAAGCTGAGGGCCACCATTGTGGCACTATCGGTGTTTGCAATAGTGACTCCCATTCCAGAGACTTTACCTTTAGCTTACCATCAGGCGAGGCGAAGTCATATTGACGTAACCAACATTTAAAAAAATGTATTTCACTAGCACAGATTTGTGTAGACTTTTTCATATAATTTTACGGTATATTAAAACCTTAAAATTTAAACTATAAATCAGAACTGAACAAGAAACAAATTAATGTCACGAGTTAGTAGCTTGATATATATAAAAGGCTTGATACTAACCAATACAATTTCTGGGTCCAAGTCCAAAAGGCATGTAAGAAAATGGTTTAATGTTGTGGCTGTTTTCTTCAGAGAAGCGCTCAGGGTCAAACTTGAGAGGGTCAGGAAACAGTTCAGGGTTGCGGTGAAAGATCCAAATTGGGAATCCAATAATATCTCCTTTGCGGATCTGTAAGATGGTTAGAATCAAAAGTACAGAACAGACAATAATAACTTTATCTTGTGGTGTTAGAGATCATCACGACGGATAATTACTCAGTTAATACTCAGTAAGACATTCAGTACTAACAAAATGACAGACTGACAATCCAAATACCATCAATTTTATAGCAATTTGCGCACCTAATACGTGATCTGGTTTGTTGAAAAGTCAGAGATGAAAAAATGAGTAGCAATTATGCCACTGAATTATTCTCTCAGTATTTTGGAACAATTATTCTATTTGATGATAATATCATCAAAAACCGTGGTAGCCTAGTGGTTTGAGTAATGGACTGCTGAGATGAGGTCTCGGGTTCGATCCCAAGTTCACCATGGCACACACCAATGACTTCGATGCTTTTTGAAGTTAGGTGTGTATTTATCGCAGGTTCATTAGTGCCACGGAGAGCACGTTAAGCCGTCGGTCCCAGTTGATATACAAACATCTATGGCAGTCATTACGGGTAGTTGGAGCCCACAAAAGTCCAACCAGTCTAACTTGGAACTTCGATATCGCCATTGGTCATAATGACCATTGGTTGTGGAGGTCAGATGGTAGTCGCTCAACGGAAAATATCGAATTTCAGCCGCATCACAGTTAGACTGGAAAGCCGACCCCAACTGAGTTGGGAAAAAGGGTTCAGAGAATGATGATGATAATATCATCAATGTTGTTATTCTAACATGGATCTACATCAGTAGAATCCGAATTCAAAAACTTACTATCAAATCTTCAGTGGAAGATTTGTTCACTTTGCCGAAGTTGTAGTCCTTTATACATTTTCTATCCAACAGTTGGGCGGGGGGATACAAGCGTAGACCCTCTGAAAAAGTTAAAGTAGGTATGATTGATACATCATGGAAACAGCGAATAGCTTATTTATTTACTAAATACTAGGAAACACTTACCGGATACAACCATGTCCAAATATTTCATCGCTTGTATCGAGTTGTAATCGAATTTGCCATTATTTTTTTGATCATTGTCGTTTATTTCTTGCACTAATTTATCCTGTACATCAGGGTTCACAGCTAATTCGTGTAGAATAAATGACATTCCTGCTGAGACAGTATCAAAACCAGCGAGAAGAAACAGAATTGCTTGGGCTACTAAGTCTGTATCAGTCCATTCTGTAAAAATATATTTGTGAATTAGAACATCGAAATGTTATAGAATGTTGTGCTATTTGCTAAACTGAAATAACTAAAAATAAGGGTCTAAAATTAGGAAGGTTTCCTAACATACTAGGATTATTACACAGTCAATAAAGTAAGTAGTTTTTTAACAAATTTTCTTGTATTGCTTACTGTATTTCTTGATTGTTAGTCAATAAATTAAGTAATTTCTTGCGTATATTTTTTGCATTATCTGTATATTTATTTTATTTTACTCTCTCCACATTTTTTTTGATTAATTCAATCTAATGTTCAAGTTTGTACATGAAATTGAATTACCTCTATTATGCGCCTTCTTACCGACGCCTGATTCTTCAACTGTAGCAAAACCAGCGCTTGCGTCAGTGGTTGTCTCCTTTTCTTGTATCAATTTACCTGAAACGTCACGTTTATCAAATTTTACAATAAAAAATATTATACATTTACAAATTAATAGGGAAATTGCTATCAATAAAACCAAGTTACCTTTTTTAATATCATTCAGAATGTTGATCATGTCGTGTCTAATGATATTCTTTTTTTCACGCTCAGCCATTGTACCCAATACTACATTCCTGAAGAAGTCAGTAGTATCTGCTGATGTCATCTCTATGTTCAGCATCTGCAGGAGTAAGTCACGATATTGGTAATCACTAAACAATATACGTTGAAATTACAAAATTTAGAGGTTAGAGGTTCGCGGGTTCGATTTATGCGCAAATATTTTTTTAAACTGGTTTGGATGATTCTATATTATATTTTTTTCTGTAAAATTGTGTGGATAGGGATGAATTTGTAACGAAACTAATTCAAATTACTTACATCCATAATAGTCGGGAAGCATCTATAAAAAATAACCTTCATCACTCGGAAAAATGTGAAAGTGGTAACGTCCTTGGCTTTGACGTAGAAATGGCTGTCGGCAGACTGGGACTCCACTTTTAGTCCAAAAGCACAGGACGCGATGACGTCATTAGCGTAGCGAGTAGTTATATCCTTGAGGTTTACATCAATGTATTTCTCTGAAAAAAATTAACAATTTAACAAACTTAGTGTAAATTTTTCTGACAATAGGAGCTGAGATCAAAATATCATTACGTAAAATATGAAAAACATATTGACATGAATAAGTTATCACTAGTAAAATCCAGCTTTAGATGCCGCATAAGGACATAGGACCGGATCATAGGACGAAACAGCCATTATTTTGTCATCCTCTAGAGAGTCAATTAATTTTTCAAATTTATAGTTACATTGTAGTATTTCAAAAATAAATCTTGCTAAAAAATTTGAGTCTTTCAAAATCCTTGGGTACAAACTTTGCAAGCTTAAAACCTTTGCTAAAAGCTTTTCCTATTATTTATAAAATCGGGTATTAACAAAATTTACTAATTTATAATTATTATTTTATTTTTAATTATTATTTTAGCATTATTTAGTACTTTTGATCCAAAAATATCAATCAATATTCATTCATCAATTTCATAATGTAAAGTCTATTTCTATATTATTTATATAGATCTTGTACTCACTTCCAGAATCCTTAATTTTCTTATTAAAAACATTTATCATTTCTTCTCCAACTTCTACCATGAACGGCACCATCAGACGGATCTTGGAACTGGTGAACGCTGGACTCAACGTGGAACGCATCTCTTTCCATTCGTCACCTGTAAATATACAAAAATTGTCATGTTGTCATTTTTTTGTTTTAGGACAGTATACTGAAACAATCGTGTGTGGTTTGAACATAAATCTTCTGGTATTTACACCAATTATTTGATGTTAGTATTTTTGAGTACCTACTAACATCTTATCTTCAAATCTAAATATCTGCAGAATCGTCTATCAAACTAGGTAAAAAAACATTATTATTGCATTCATTTTTATGCTCTTTTTGTAGAAATAGTCTACAGGGAGAGCCATTTCGCAATTTGAGCTTGTGGTTTCTTTATTTACCAGTAAAATATAAAAAACGTTATATTTAAGTCACTTAGGTAAGGTGCATGCGCTTAGCATGTATAGTAAAATAACAAAATTACCTAAATAAAAACTAACAAACTACCTATTTCACATTTAGAGTTTGGGCTTCCTATTTACCAGTAAAATCAATTTATTGTTGTATGTTATTTTTTTTTAATTATGTGTTTGTGTAAACGTATTTAACACATGTCTTTTCAATTGTTAAAAATCTTCAATGTAGCAGGCACTAAAGCAAAATTTATACAGAATACGCAATTACTGACCTTTGAGATTGAGCAGGCCTCTGCCAAAGTTGGGGTCATACTCAGAGGTAAAACTCCTTCTATCCACGAAGTGATCGAAATCTTTAATGGTGACATTTTTAATGGTGTCTACGTCCTGCACCATGAATAAAGGATTCATCATTTCATACATTCCCACTACCCTAGAAATCACAATGGTTACACAGTATTCAGTTGCCAGTAACTATGATAATAGTAGCAGATATTTCTCTTTTATTTAATCAAGTAACAAGTAAAGCTCAAATAATAGAATCAGTTCAGTACTTTGATGCGGACGGATTTTGATGCGGTTTGTTTTATTAGAAAGGTCTTGCTTAGAATTAAAATTTGAGATATGTTTGGTTGCATTTGGTTGAGTAGAACCGGAGATATGACCAAAAAACGATAACCTACTTAAAAACGACGCGCAGGCGGAGCCGCGGGTATCAGCTTGTATAAAAAGTAGCCTATATGTTGCCCAGAAGTATGAACTATAATCCTACCAAGTTTCATCAAAATCCCTCCAGTAGTTTTTGATCCATGCGTGCACATACAGACAGACAGACAGACAAACAGACAGACAGAAAGACAAAAAATTTACTGATTGCATTTTTTGCATTAGTATCGATCACCAATCATCCCCCAATAGTTATTTTGTAAATATATTCAATGTACAGAATTGACCTCTCTACAGTTTTATTATAAGTATAGATTATTATATTTGGAATTTGGAACTCTATTTTATCGTTAGTCTATAACTACAGTTTTCCATTTCATTATTAGTACAGATTTATCCAGGTTTTCCACTTATTATATTTTCTGATTTAAGCTATTACGAAAGTTACTGCCGCTTCCCTCCCAAGTCGAGAGGGAAGCCTGCATCAGAATCTCGACGTACTGGTTGTTGATGAGATCGACTTGTTCTTTTTTTATATAGGAAACGTCAAAATGACTTTACCTCGCCTGATGGTAAGCTAAAGGTAAAGTCTCAGGACTGGGGTCACTTCCACATACACCGGTAGTGCGGTAGGCAGATGATGGTCAGTTGTCTCTGCCTACCCCAGAGGGAAAAAGCGTGAGCATTTGTAAGTTATGTAATATCACTTTGATACGTACTTGTCATCAGGAAAGGTAACATTCAGCTTCGTCATAGTTTCACAGATATTCTCAAGCTTGAAGAACGGCCTGAACATGTTGCCGAAGAAGGGGACCACGGGGAGATGGTTGACTCCAACTTTTGAAAATTTCGAGTAGACCTGGTTGAGGTAGAAACCCAGTGCCACAAGGGCGACCACAACCCATATCACGATAATCATGATGATACTAGAAAAAATAATAGTTCATTGATTAATCAATTAATTAAATTCATTTATTAACAAGAACGTAGATGTCTCATGTGAATTTATAATAATTAATTTTACATTATTCTTCATACATCCCAGTCAATAAAAGATTTCATGTAACAAAATGTAGATTACATTATTTAAACTATTACATAGGTAGGTACTACATAAACGATACAGTGATAGGTATGAGCCGATAAATAGTATAGATATCAATCACGACTATTATTATGAATAAATAATACCGCCATTGATCTACCACTATTGTACAGGAAAAGATTATGAAATCAAAATCTGTTTTCCTGTAAATATATCAAGCAATAAAGTAGCTCTAATGCTAAGGAGTATTATTAGATTAGATTACTATTACACTAGCGTTAAGTTTTTGAAACAACGTAGTCACGAAATCTCTTGCTTTATTAGCTTGCCTGTTTTTTCTTGATTTCCTACATTTTTAATCTCAGAATAGTTAGTATGATTTGAGTTAAATTTCTGCATTATCTGGTTATTTTGATTTTTATATTCTTTACTTTTATTACATTTGTCTTTATAATTATTTACTTTTGCCGTTAGACAAACAATATTTAAGTAAGTAACATCAATTAATTAAAAACGTAAGAGGTTCAAAATGTTCCAAATATTTTCTCCTATAAATCCAACGAAATCATAGGACTATGTAAAGGATTTCGTTTATATTTGGCTAATTTGCTATTATGCTATTGTTCACTGTATCAATCCATATAAGTAGTGTAATTATGTCTACTACTCGTTCGCGCTAAGTTTGCCGCTGTCAACTATCACGCGTGTAGTGTTGTTTCACTCACTCAGTTCTAGTTCCAGTGAGAAAACGCTATACTGACTTCATTTGACAGTGGCAAAGTTAGCGCGAACGGGTAGTACTAACTACAGTTACCAAATGTATCATTGACGTCATAAAGTGGACACGTTATTTGTTGAGCGTATCTCAATTCTAACGATATCTGTCATCCATATTATTCCAAACAGCATGAGCACCACTAGAGTGGCAAATCAATATAAGTGGCTAGAACTTACACATCCTTTAAACATTATACCTAAAATGTAGCTAGGACAAAAATGTAAAAAAGAGTGAAAAGTAAACCGATTATTTCGAATTTAATCACATTGTATTTAACAAAAAATAATCAAAAAAATACTTCCAAAACGCTTAATTAGCGATATTATTTTACTTATTTTTAAAAAAAAATCATAAATTAATTCATCGCACTTTACGATACACTTTTTACATCATTTTTCACTTTTTCATTCAAACATGTATTTTGAAAATAAAGGATAATTGTAATTTTTTCACTACACCTACCTACCAAATTAACTAACTATTTATAAGCAGTACACAAATTTTTGCAAATATCAAACTTACACTAACCTTTTCACAAATCCTTATATACGCAACACAAAACGAATTTAATATGATATTTAAATTCAATACACACACGCACGTATTCGGCGCGTGAGTGCGTGACTGAAGTAGTCATAACTTGTTTACTTCTATTATAATCACATACTGTTGGATTTATTGTCATTGACTGGGGGGGACCGACGCAGGAGTTGCCGAGCGGATGAACTGTTCAGTTTTAAGATTAGATATAATATGCCTATAGGAGGTAGGACACGACGGTATCTCCCGTCCGAACTGAGCAGGCCGTCTTGGGTAGTACCTCCGCCCTACTGTACAGTAGACCGCGCACATAATAACCATCGTGTTGTATTCCCGCTGGTAAGTAGGGTATCCAACCCTACTTACCGGCCTCTAACCAACCTCCCAACCCACCCCCCTCCAGGGTTGGCAGCGCGAATGTGCCATCTCTGATGTTGCACACGTCCATAGGCCACGGTGACCGCGCTTTTATGCACTAAAAGCTACAAAATAATTTGGTAGGTCCTAAGTACCGGTCATCCCACCACTCTATTCATCAATCTAGGGCATTAATCAGATAAAAAAAAAAAAACGTTGGATGTAGCGTAACTTGGGTAGAATTATGCAAAACACAAAAATTAGTGTGATTGGTATTATAAAATATCAAAATAAATTTTTTAATGTCAATTTTATCAAAACTCCTTCAACCAAGCGTTAATCCCAGTCGCATCCAAAGCTTTCACCTCGGAGTCTGTGGTCCACTTTACCAGTCTTAACTGCGGATTTGGCTGGACCTCGATATTTTCCGTGAAGCGACTGCCATCTGACCTTCACAACCCAATTAGGCGATATCGAAGCATTGCAGCTAGACCGTTGTTGTTGAACATTTTAGGGCTCCAACTACCCGTAACGACTGCCATAGATGTTTGTATAGCAACCGGGACCGATGGCATAACGTGCTCTCCGAGGCAATTTTATCAATACATTGCTCAAAAATAAAACCAGATAAGTTTTTTAAATAACACTTCAGCTCTGACGCGCGATACATGCGGTTCAGATGTATTTTTATAAACACGAAATAATATTAGTAGGTGTCTAGGTGCATGACAGGACGGTTCTAAGTGAGTTCAATTTTATTTTTAAGGTAAATAGTAATTACTGCAAACCAATATTATAATTTATACATTAGAAACTACGTGAGTGTGTTCGTGAAATTATGCGAGAAATTATTTTTCATCTGAAAATAAAAAAAGAAAATAATTTGATAAATAATGATCAGTGTCCATAAAATACATGCATTACGAAAACAACTGTGATATTAATTTTTATCAATACAGATAACAAGGTTTATCAAAATTATAAATAACAAAGGTATGTATGAAAATGATTGTGTTGTAAGGTCAATTATAATTTATCGATATCAGTTTTGGTAACCGGGTAAATTAATGTGAGGCAAGCAGAAACATTATTTGTTTTATTAGCATCGCGACACTTTTTAATTGGAGATACTAAATTGACATTACCATGTGTTGCCGGTTTTTTGCAATTAAAAAATAGTCATGTGCTACCAGTATCGAAAGTTATCGAATGTTATCGATAAATTAAATATAGTACAGATATTTATGGTCGAATAATTTGAAGAAGCGAATCGTTGACACGAAAGAAGAAGAAGTACAGATATTTGTAGGTTATACACTTAGGTGGCAGACAAGCCAATTGTACGCCCTTGAGCTCTCATTTGAAAAAACTTCCTTGTCACTACACAGACAATGTTATATAATTTTGTGTATCATTTGTTTAGTGCTCGATAGAGATAAAAACTTACATGATAAAAAGTCGCCCAACTAGATAACATTGCAACCTTGGCCTGAGCGAAACAAAATATTTAGATACAATTTTTATGCTACTAAGGTAGTAAACAAATAAAAAAATATTGACTACTTTAAAAAAAACTTTTTTTGACTTCTTTAAAAAAAACTTGTTTATATACGACATAAGTGGCAGACAAGCACACGGCGGGAAGCGGTTACCGTGGCCTATGGACGTGTGCAACCTCAAAGATGTCACACTCGCGCTGCCGACCCTGGTTAGGGTAGGTTGGGAGTAGGGGGGGTGGGAGTAGAGGGGGTGAGGATCGGAGGAAGGATTGGGGAGATGTGTGGGGCTCTGGCTGGTGGGGAGAATACGATATCAACCTGTCTCCGCACTGAGCAACAAAAAACTAATACTGAAAACTGTCTGATAATATAATTATCTAATAAATTATTTTGTTCTTTTTCTTCCAGATCATGCTATTTCTACTAATTTGGCTAGGAGTCCTGTTCGTCGCTTTGAGAGTATATCTCCGCCAGGTGTACTCCAAATTCGAGGACCATGGAGTCAAGCAGTTTAAGCCACTACCCGTAATTGGCAACATGGGCCACGTGATGTTACGCAAGCACCACATGGCCACTGAAATGCTACAGTTGTACAGAGCTTTTCCTGAAGAAAGGTATTTCCATGGAAAGAAAGTAAAATTAAACACACACTTTGTGTGTGTGTGTGTGTGTGTGTATGTGTGTTTTGTGTGTGTGCGCGTGCGTGCGTGTGTTTGTGTGAGTATGTGTGTCTGTGTGAGTGTGTGTGTGTGTGTGTATATTTTGTGTGTGTGCGCGTGCGTGCGTGTGTTTGTCTGAGTATGTGTGTCTGTGTGAGTGTGTGTGTATGTGTGTACGTGCGTGCGTGTGTTTGTGTGAGTATGTGTGTCTGTGTGAGTGTGTGTGTGTGTGTGTGTATGTGTATTTTGTGTGTGTGCGAGTATGTGTGTCTGTGTGAGTGTATGTGTGTGTATTTTGTGTGTGTGCGTGCGTGCGTATGTTTGTGTGAGTATGTGTGTCTGTGTGAGTGTGTTTGTGTGTGTGCGTGCGTGCGTGTGTTTGTGTGAGTGTGTGTGTGTCTGTGTGAGTGTGTGTATGTTTAAATGGTGCAACGATGGTTTTCAACTTTAACTTTCAACACGTTACCTAGACTATAAGACATAAGTAAACTACACAATATTTCCTGCGTACTTTGAAGTGTCCGGCAAAAAAATCTGCCAAAGAAAACTGCATGTCAAAATTGATAAATTATTTTTAATGTTACTTTGTATAACTTACATACAAAATTGCCTTTAGACTTTTTTATGTAGGTAGGTACTTGTCAGCTATAATTGGGTGACGGTACAAGTAAGCACATAGTTTCGATAAATTTTTATTCTTAGAATACAATAACATAATACCTATCTTCTAGGATCTTGGACTATGATGTTTATTAAATTATAATAGTGTTAATAATGATTGATTAATTTTATCGTGAGACAGATATACTAAGTACTTAAATAATGTAATATCATTATGACTCGGAAAACTTTGTATAGGGCGTGAAGTAGGGAGAGAAGAAGGAGGTAGGACACGACGGTATCTCCCGTCCGAAATGAGCTGTCCGACTGGGGTAGTACCTCCGCCCTACAGAACACCGCGGCCATAATAACCATCGTGTTCTGTTCCCGCCGGTAAGTAGGGTAGCCAGAGCTCACTGTACCTCTCCTCACCCCACCCCTTCCTAGCCTCCCCACCCATTCCCAGACCTACCCCTTTCCCTTCAGGGTAGGCAGCGCGTGTGTGACACCCTTGGTGCTGCACACGTTCATAGGCCGCGGTGACCGCTTCCCATCAGGTGGGCCTTGTGCTTGTCTGCCACCTACGTAGTATAAAAAAGTACGATAACACTCTACGACGGACTGTGTAACTTTTTTTTTCAGATTTGTTGGTAGATTTGAATTTTTGACCCCCATGATAATGGCCCGTGATCTGGATCTGGTGAAGAAGATAGGTGTCAAAGACTTTGAGTTCTTCCTCGATCACCGAAGCATGTTCAAAGATAGTGATTCCTATTTTTCTAGGAGTCTTATATTTTTAAAAGGCAAGTTCAAAGTTTGTAATGTAATGAAAACAATAACTGTTCTATGATGGTGAAATGACTTCACATCGCCTGATGGTAAGTTAAAGATAAAGTCTCAGGACCGGGGTCAGGGTAGTGCCACAGTGGTGGCCCTCAGCTTGACGGCCTCATAAAAAGCTTTTTCACGCTCCGCTTAAAGGACCCGAGACTATAGGAGGAAGGAAACACATGCGCTGGTAAAGAATTCCAAGTCTTTATGGCGCAGCAAATAAAAGAAGCACCAAACCGCTTGGTTCTTGGTGAAATTTATTGCACTGTGTGGGGGTGATACCTCAGCCTGGCACGTGCAGTTGTGTATAAGAAAGGAGAGGGTGGAATTAATTAGAAGAGCTCATTGGAACACTCGCCATGGTAGAGGCGGTAAAAAACTGCCAAAGAAGCAATATCTCAACGTAGCTGTATAGATCATACGCGGGAATCGCTTCAGCAATACGTTCATTCATTATGCGTAGGCGTACTGCTAAGGAGTAGAATGTCCTGCCTGAGTCTGTATTTCCGGAAAGCTATAACCTGGGAGTCTTTAAGTCTAGAGTGAATAGGTTGGTTCTTGGCAAGAGTGCTCCATCATCGTCAAAAGCGAGCCTATCGAGTATAAAAAGGCACCAGTGTAATATTGTTATCTTTCAGGTCAAGAATGGAAAGACATGCGTTCCACATTGAGCCCAGCGTTCACAAGCTCCAAGATACGTCTGATGGTACCGTTCATGGTGGAGGTTGGCGACCAGATGATCACAGATTTAAAACAGAAGATTGGGTCCGCAGATGGTTAGTTTTTTTTTATCTTTTCGGAAAGTCAATCACTTTTGATATTCCTGCTTCAGAAAATTGTAGTAATTGTTTTTAATTTTTGATTATTTTATTCTACGTAAGTGGCAGACGAGCACACGGCCCACTTGATGGAAATCAGTCAGTTCTATCTAGGGGCATTATTCTGTTTGACATCGAGTTCTAATCAGTCGGAACGTGAGAAGTCGGTCGATTTCTAACGTTCTAAACCAACTTAAATGTGTCGGCTAATACGAACGTGGGTGATTACACGGCCCACCTGATGGGAAGTGGTCACCATGGCCTATGGACGTGTGCAACACGAGGGGTGGGAGGGAGAAGGGGTACAGTGAGCCCTGCCTACCCCACTTACCGGAAGGAACATGCGACGGTCATGTGCTTGTCTGCTACCTAAGTAGTATAAAAAAACATGTTTTATAATTTTCCGTTTATAAGGTAGCATGGCATATAAATCTAACAAGTTTTAGTAGCATTAATACTCTACACTCTACTATCTACACTGGTCAGAGCATTCCGCCTGTAAGGGATTGGTCACAGGTTCAAGTCCCGTCCTGGATGATCATTTTTTCCGATCAGAAAATCATTGGAAATAGCATGCAATTGCTTTAAAATTTCATTCAACACTTTTCAACACTTTTTAAAATAGTAAAGATTAGAATCTATACTATTTTAAAAAGTTTTTGAATAACAATTTTCTATCCAATAAATTTATCTTCTTCCAGGTTACGTAGATATAGAATGTAAAGACCTTGCTTCTCGCTACGCGGCCGATGTGATTGGCTCTTGTGCATTCGGTTTCAAAGTAAACTCTTTTACCGATAAAAACAATAAATTCTATACAACTGGCAAGGAGACGACAGGCTTCGATTTCGGCAAAATGATGAGGGTGTTTATGATCACAAATTTCCCCACGTTTGCGAAAGTAAGTTCAAAATGACGTTAAATAGGTGTTTTATCGGCGGTGGTAATTGCTGTACTACATGAGTTCCTGGGTGCTATGCCCGAATTAGGCAAGCTATTAACAAAATTATCAAAGTTAAGATATATGTTTTTTAAGGAGGTAGGACACGACGGTATCTCCCGTCCGAAATGAGCTGTCCGACTGGGGTAGTACCTCCGCCCTACAGAACACCGCAGCCATAATAACCATCGAGTTGTGTTCCCCAAGGTAAGTAGGGTAGCCAGAGCTCACTGTACCCCTCCTCCTCCCATACCTTCCTAGCCTCCCCACCCCTTCCCAGCCCTCCCCCCTTCCCTTTAGGGTAGGCAGCGCGTGTGTGACACCCTTAGTGTTGCACACGTTCATTGGCCACGGTAACCGCTTCCCATCAGGTGGGCCGTGTGCTTGTCTGCCACCTAAGTAGTATGAAAAAAAAGATGTCATTGCTGAAAACAATGAACTCGTATAGAATTACTCGTACGTTAGGTTTTTGTTTTTCAATGACCAAGCGTGCATGTAGTCGTAATATCTTTCGCTTTGTGGATAATATAATACAACTAGCTGTGCCCCGCGGCTTCACCCGTAGCATACTTTGTCCCCGTGGCAGGATAAAAGTATCCTATGTCCGTCTCTTACTTCTAAGCTACCTCCCCATCAATTTTCAGCCGAATCGGTCCAGCCGTTCACGTGTAATGCCGTGACCAAGGGAAATAGGGATTAATTTATATATATACTAGCTGTTGCCCGCGGCTCCGCCCGCGTGGATGTCGAAATCCGTTTCAAAAACTATCCCATCTCTCAAGTTGGATCGAACTGCACATGGTGTGCGAATTTTATTATAATCGGTTAAGTGGTTTAGGAGTCCATTGAGGACAAACATTGTGACACGAGATTTATATATATTAAGATAGATAGTGGTGGTATATACACTTACGTGACAGTAAGTGTATATACCCTATTGCACTATTGTAGTAACTGCTTTTCTATCTAGAATAGATTATCACTATGAATGAAGCCGATTTTTCACTCACTATTTGGAGCAGACAGAGACAATATCCCGTTTTTTTTTAAATATTTTACAAACTTTTTCTGTACATAATATTATTATCTTTGACCTATAGTATAGCCGTAGTGATACACTTGTTTTAAAAAAAAAGAAAAGATCATAATTTGATTGGTAATTGTTCATAGCTTATCAATTTAGACTTGATGACATCAGATGCGAAGGATTTTTTCAAGAATTTGGTTTTGGGTACGATAAAAGAACGCAACCTACGAGGTATCATCAGACCCGACATGATACACCTGCTCATGGAAGCTACAAAAGGTAACCTTTATTTTTGTTTTAACCTATTAACCCTGCACTGTTAACCTCCTGTAGAATACATAGGGAATAAACTCTAATCAGAAGGGCAAATTGACGAAAACGCAAACTATAATTTATGAAGATAAACTATATAAATGATATTTTTTTTATTTCCATCACGCCAATACTGATGACTTCACCTCGCCTGATGGTAAGCTAAAGGTAAAGCCTCAGGAAGGGGGTCTCCATTACGTACACCGACAGTGACATGATGGTGGCCCTCAACTTGACGGCCTCATGAAAGATGAGGTGATTATCATCGCAGCACTGCGTGACAAAGCGCAGATATTGGTTTAGACTACGCCAATACACACTGGTCCCACAAGTGCTTTAAAAACCATAACCTCAAGTTGGATTGTATTCAGGCTTCAGCAGGTGCATAACCAGGGATGCACCTGCTGAACCCTGAACGCAATCCAACCGAGATTGGATTATAATTTTTAAAAATATGAATATTTTAGGCAAGCTGACACATGAAAACGTGCATTCTGATGATAAAACTACTGGATTTGCGTCCGTTGAAGAATCTGCTGTCGGCACCAAGAAAGTAAATCGAGGTTGGTAATGTTTCATTATTTTGACACTATTTCACATCATGAGGTCCAATGGCCTATATTTATCTTCACCTTTTGGTACTTCAAAAAGGGCATTAAAAGGTATTATAGGGTCGGCAGCGCGAGTGTCTAAGGAAATGTCCGATCCACCAACCCGCATTAGGCCAGCATGTGTAGATTGAGGTCTAAACCCTCTCAGTTCTCTCGTTAGAGGAGAGGAGACCCGTGTCCAGCAGTGGGATATAAATGGGTTGCTATTATAAATTCTGAATTCGTTCACAGAGTGGAGTGAAAACGACTTTATCTCCCAAGCTGTGCTGTTCTTTATAGCTGGTTTTGATACGGTATCGACAGCTATGTCATTCCTTATGTATGAGTTGGCTGTAAACCCTGAGGTTCAAGAGAAACTGGCGCAAGAAATTAAGGAATACGATATCAAGAATGAAGGAAAGTTTGACCTCAAATCTATTCAGAGTATGATTTACTTGGACATGGTCGTATCGGGTAAGCTTCTGATTATTTAGAATTGGTACTTAGAACTATGCCAGCCTCTGTGGCGTAGCGGTAGTGAAGCGGGTTCGATCTCCGCTCAATGCAAACATTTGTATGCATGAATATGGGTATTTGCATTGGTCTGGTCGTGCCTCGGAGAGCACGTTAAGCCGTCGATCCCGGTTGCCATACGAACATCTATGGTAGTCCTTACGGGTATTTGGAGACCTAAAAAGTCCAACAACAACGGTCTAGCTGCAATGCTTCGATATCGCCTAATGTCACCATTGGGTTGTGAAGGTCAGATGGCAGTCGCTTCACGGAAAATATCTGGATTCAGCCAAATCCGCAGTTAAGACTGGTAAAGCGGACCCCAGACTCCGAGGTGAAAGCTTTGGATACGACTGGGATAAACAATATCATGCATCTTAAAGTCGATAGATAGTAAGTGACACTTAAAATCGCTCACAGATAATAAAAAAAAGAAAGAAAGAAAACACTTTTTATTCTGCGTATTTAAAAATATAAGTACAAATGGCAGGTACCACTTACACAAGGGAAAAAAAAAGTTAGTTTTAAAAAATACTATGGTTTAGAAAATATTGCAGTTCTCAAGTATTATAGTAATTATAGTATGTTTCAGATATTTCAGAATCATAATAATAAATTGAAATAAATTTCTTTTTTAGAGCTGTTAAGGATGTGGCCACCAGGTCTGGCATTAGATAGATTATGTAACAAAGATTACAATTTAGGCAGACCTAACAAGACCGCCACTAAGGATTATATTGTAAGTAGGAATCATTTTCTTTGAATGTAACAGTTTTGTTTGTTGGTTGTCGCAGCACTTGTGGGACCAGTGGGTATTGGTGTAGTCTAAACCAATACCTGCGCTTTGTCACGCAGTACTGCGATGACAATCATCTCTTCTCTCATGAGGCCGTCAAGTTGAAGGCCACTATTATGTCACTGTCAGTGTATGTAATGGTGACCCCGAGACTTTACCTTTAGCTTACCATCAGGCGAGGTGAAGTCATATTAACGTGACTGATATATAAAAATACCTATTTCAAATTTACATAGGTCTGATTGGTTTTCCTTACATGTTTGGATTTTAGGTACCAAAGGGAACAGTTGTGATGATTCCAGTGCAAGCGTTCCACCGCGATCCTCAATATTTCCCTAACCCTGACAAGTTTGATCCTGAGCGATTCTCCGCTGAAAACCTGCATAAAATTAATCCATTCGCTTACATGCCTTTTGGTGTAGGACCTAGAAATTGCATAGGTAAGTTTAAAAATGGTGACTGCTTAAAGAAAGCTATATTTATATAGATAATCTTTTATAATTATTCGACATGGCTGTTAAGTTCTTAATTATAAAACCTCCTCACATGGTGCAAACAATTCCATCAAGAAACAAGCGGTTCGGTGCCTCTTTTCTTTGCTGCACCATAAAGACTTGGAATTCTTTACCAGCGCATTGTTTCCTTCCTCCTATAGTCCCGGGGCCTTTAAGCGGGCGTGAAAAAGCATTTGATGAATCGCCAGCAAGCTAAGGGCCACTACTGTAGTAGGTACTATCGGTGTATGTAGTGGTGGCCCCCGATCCTGAGATTTTGCCTTTAGCTTTCCTTCAGGTGAGGTGACGTCATGTTGACGTGTCCAATATAAAAAAAAGTTAAGTTTCGTTGATTTTGTTAAACTTTGGGTGGATTTTAATATGACATATTCACTCATTTTATTCACAGACAATACTCAGCCACGTAAAAATGATTTGAAATATATAGAATACAAATTGACGGTCTAATATTGCAGAATTTGAAAATTAATGAGTGTTTATAAATTTACTACAATTAATTTGACAATAAGTTATAATTCTTTGCTTTCCAGGTTCAAGGTTTGCTCTATGCGAAGTCAAGGTAATGATATATCAGATTCTGAAACATATAGAGTTATCGCCGTGTGAGAAGACTTGCATTCCTGCTGAACTAGATCCTAGCTCTTTTACTGCTTCATTGAAAGGAGGACATTGGCTTAGATTCAAAGCAAGGACATAAAGACCGGCAGAACAAGATTCTGTTCGAGACTGATAGAAATTTTATTATATTTGAATGTTTTTTAACAAGAAATTGTCTTTTAATCACTTACCCTGGAATTCTTTACCAGCTCACGTGTTTCCTTTCTCATACAGTACCGGGTCCTTTAAGCGGGGCGTGAAAAAGCATTTGATGAGGCCGTCAAGCTGAGAGCCACCATTGTGGCACTATCGGTGTTTGTAATGGTGACTCCCATTCCAGAGATTTTGCCTTTAGCTTACCATCAGGCGAGGTGAAGTCATGATGACGTGTCCGACTTAAAAAAACCGTAAAGTACGAATGGTGTCCGAATATAGACACAAAATGTATCCATAAGTTTCTATGGCTATAGCATCCATTAATGACTTGAAAGTAAAGATTTTTTTATTTATTCAGGTTTACTTACAGATCAAAGTAGCAATTTCTTAAAAGTAAATAACTTTGTATATAAAGCAATACCAACAACAGCATTATTATTATTGTTGTTCAGTTAATAAGAAATGTTAAGTACCCACAAAACAGATTTTTTTTTATTCAGACCTAAATTTAAAATTACGATGTTTAATTAAAGTACATATTTTCACGTAGGTACTAAAATGGTTACCTATTTAAAATCTGGCAAAGTATTTATTTTAGATTTCACTCTCTCTACCGTGAGAGTCAGAATGCAATGATCTACAGATCCTGGCGTAAGGGCAATTATTAACACCGTCTTCTTAGTGGTGGACAAAGTGATGTGATTGGGTTGCGTGGGAGTCTTGACGGTTCACGAAATTTTAATAGTGACAGCACGGGTGGGCTATTAATCTTATTTTACTATTTTTCTATAAAATACAAAAATAAATAACTCAGTAGAGGAGGAACTAATTAAAATCGTAGTTTCTACTTCCGTATATATATAACACTAGCTGTTGCCCGCGGCTCCGCCCGCATGGATTTCGAATTCTGTTTCAAATTCCTTTTTTCGTGCGGAAGTTCCTTCATATATCATTCCCGTCAGCCAGCAGGAGTAGTTAAGTCTCACTCAGACCTGATAAAAACCGCACGCCGCCGTCTCAAGTCTTCAGTTGCCGGGGTGTAAGATTACTTTGAGTATATCCCGCTATCTATATACACTCGAGAGCAATGAATCCGGGTCACTTAAAGAATGTTAAAAATCTCGGAAACTAAAAATGATAGGTTAATGCAATAAATTGTATTTAATAGACAATGTAATACTCCTTAAATGAAAGTAAAAAAAATATGAGTCACCATACATTTTATTAACACAAAATTACATAAAGAAAAAAACTGCTGATCTCTCCTTAAAACAAAAATAGGAAACATGAAATTTTTGAACTTTATTACGATTTTCTTGAATTTTAATACTTCGTATTGCCTCCTCGTGCTTCCATTACTGCGTTTACGCGGTTTGGCATGCTGTACACCAAGTTCCTTATACGATTTTGGGGAATATTCTCCCATTCCTCTGTGAGAGCAATTTTGAGCTCACGAAGCGTGATTGGGGGAGGGTTTCGTTGTTTTACGCATCTGCCTAGCTCGTCCCAAGCATGCTCGATCGGGTTGATATCCGGGCTGCGCGCTGGCCACTCCATACGAGTAATGTTCATCTCTTGAAGGTAGTCATTCACAATCCTACCTGTATGAGGTCGGGCATTGTCATGCATAAATATAGCATCCTCACCTAAATTGACCATAAATGGACCAACGTGATCATTGAGGATTTCTTCCACATATCTTACGCTAGTTAAAGAGCCGTTTTCTATGATCACCAGCTCTGTGCGACTTTCAGAAGAAATTCCGGCCCACACAAGTACAGACCCACCACCGTAGGCTACTTTTTCTTCGATGCATGCTTGCTTGAATCTTTCCCCTGGTCTTCGATACACTCTGTGTCTTCCATCGTGCTTGTAGAGCATAAATTTTGATTCGTCGGAGAACATAACTTTTGACCAATCTTCAATACTCCAATTTACGTGGCTCTGGGCATATCTTAGTCTCGAAATACGATGCCCACGCTCCAGTTTAGGGCCGTTTGCAGGTCTAAGGGGTTTTAAGTTAGATTCAGCAAGCCGACGTCTTACTGTCCATGCACTTGGGTTACTTCCTCCGAGGCGTCGAAACTGATTGGTGAGTTCAGTTCCTGTGAGAAAGCGATTTCGAAGCATGGTGTTCACCAAGTATCGGTCTTCTCGTGCTGTGGTACACCTGGTTCTGCCCGTTCCTGGTCTGCGTAGGTTAGAACCAGTTTCTTCGTAACGTCGGAGAACTCTTTGTACTGTTGACAGCGACACACCGACAGTCCTGGCTGTATCGCGCTGACTCCGGCCGGTTTCCAGCATTGTAAGTATTCTGGTGCATTCTTCAGGCGTAAGCGACATAATTTCAGCTTGAATAATGAATATAGAGCACTATCAACATGGTTTATGTACCCACATAAATGACAGATTACAAACAAAAGCAAAACCAAATGCTGTAATTTCGTAGTTCCATCTTCGAAAGTGGCCCTTTTTCAAATTTGATTTTTTTATGATATAACTTTACAATAACTAAGAAGTTTTAATACCTTCATTTAAGGAGTATTACATTGTCTATTAAATACAATTTATTGCATTAACCTAGCATTTTTAGTTTCCGAGATTTTTAAGATTCTTTAAGTGACCCGGATTCATTGCTCTCGAGTGTATATAATTAGAGATTAAAGTTAATGAGACTCTTTTGGAATTTGAGCATTGGTTTAAGGTCAATAATCTAAAACTCAATGTTAAAAAGACGAAGTGTATGCTGTTTAAGGGAACTGCAAAAAACAAAGAAAATATAGAAGTATTCTCATCATGTGAAAAGATTGACATTGTAGGTGAAACAAAGTTGTTGGGTGTACACTTAGACTGTTTACTAAATTGGAAACCAGAATTAAAAGCAGTGAATGGTGCTCTGAGTTCTGCATGCTATGCCATCAGAAGTGTAAGGGATGATCTCACGTTAAAACAACTAAGGACTGTATACTTTGCATTAGTTGAATCGAGACTTAGATACAGCATCTTGCTCTGGGGTAACGGTTATAGATATAACGTCAATTCAGCTTTTGTAATGCAAAAAAGGGCGTTAAGAACGATGTTAGGAATCAGTCAGACTGAATCATGTAGAAATCATTTTTTTGACCTACAAATTTTGACCGTCCCATGTCTCTACATCTTAGTACTGCTTACTGATTTGATGAAAAACTTAGAAAAGTTCGAGTCCAAGACTGAAAGGGAGCTGAGGTTGAGCACACGTAGGAAAGACCTGAAAAGTATAGTTCACCCCACTTTGAATGTAGTGCGACATAGTGACAAGGTGCAGGCGGTAAATCTATATAATAAACTGCCCCTGGAGTTCAAAAGCATTGTTAGCGTTACTGCTTTTAAAAATAAATTAAAGTCACGCTTGCTGGAAAGATGTTATTATAGTATCGAAGAATTTATAGAGGACAGATAATTTGTTTTATATTTTTAGATGTAAGCGTAACATTTTCAACACAATTGTATATTGTTTATGAAATAAATGACTTATGACTTATGACTTATCCCCAGTTGACCCTGGGATGGGAATTGTTTGATTTATGATGTTGCATCCGCCTGCAGTGCGTGCAGGTTTGAAAGAAATTTCATTCCGCGCACGCTTAGGCTGTGGAACGATCTTCCTGCAGTGGTTTTCCCTGGCGGCTATGATATGGGGTTCTACAAGAAGGGCATTAGAAGGACTTTGCAGGGTCGGCAGCGCGAGTGTGACGCCCCCTTTTTTTATCGTGTGGAAATCCCCATGGATACCACCCCCGTCGGCCATCGCAGGTGGTTATGTCGGGATCGAACCAACTAAAACAGCACGCCATCTCGGGCCTTAATTACCGGGGTGTAAGGTTACCCAATATCCCTCGCACCCCAGTTGACCCCGGACCATCTACGGTTTTAAGATAGCCCCCTTGACCCCCCGAAAGGGGGGGGGTGGGCGAGCACCGCGCCACTTCGCCGACGGTGGGGTGTAGGGTGACAGGTGGCCGTCCTGTCACCCAACTGTCGGTGCGCAGACAATCAGCTCGCCCCCCGCTCGCTCCCCACTGTGCCATCTGCTAGTCAGAGGGACACGTGGAGAGCCTCGGAGCAGCCCTCTAGAGGGCCAGTCCCACCCCGGCCGGATAGACCGCAGGCAGCAGCGTCTCCGGTGGCGAATGGGAGGCGCTGCTCGCCTCCGGCCCGCACCCCGAGTGTGACGCCCCTGGTGCTGCGCACGTCCATAGGTGCATGGGTCACATAGGTGGGCCGTATGCTCGTCTGCCACCTATGTGGTATAAAAAAAAGCATGATGTCCCTACCGAACCCCGGAAAGAGGGGATGGGGTGACAGGGGGTACAGAAGACCGCAGCCATAATAGACATTGTGTTGTGTTCCTGCCGGTAAGAAGGGCAGCCAGAGCTCACAACTCCCCTCCCCATCTCCCTAATCCCCTCATCTGACGACCGATTTCAATAACTCAAACAGTCTTTAAATAATTTTTACACAATTTAAGATATAATTTATCTGGATGGGAATACAAAGATATACCTCAGGAAACATAATCTTTGATAGGTATAATTCGCGAGACAAACGACGTCCTGGTGCGAGTGGATTGTTTTGCAATAATCCATGATTGGTGAATTCGAGCTCGTCTAGTGCTGTAGCACCCCGTGCTATCCTCAAAGGCACCCAAGAAAACTGTACCAACTGTACTGCGTGTATAGAGCATAATATTTTGAGCAAAGTTTAGATACCTACCTACGTAGGTACCTATAATGTCCCGAAGTATATTGGTCTGATTTACGTCCGCATTTCAACTTGCATTTATTTCGATAACATTATGTAGTATATGATAAACTCAAAGATACTAAAAATTACAACAAAAAATAGGTAAGGATAAGGATAACGCTGTCTCGTTTCACGTCAGACGCGTGGTCATTCAGCAAGTGAATAGATGTGTTTACAGTGAATATAATATATTTTTAGTTGACAGTGTGCAATTGGCACACAGGTAAGTGATAATCATTCATATAGCATACAAATTTGAGCTTAAAAATCATGTTACTAAAGTTCTTTTTAGTTTTGATGATAGGTATTATCATTAAGTTTTTGCTACCGTTTTTTAGTACAATTATGTACACAAGAATTATTACACAATTTATGTAGCGGTTGTGTTATAAAGTACATCATTCATTTCATATCTTTGAATGACCGGTTGATTAAAAAACAGCTCTAAACAGGATCTCCGATTATTCTTATCATATTATCTTGGTCTTGCGTCACTATTTTTTTTTTCTTATCCTATCTTTTTACTATTATATCATTTATTATGTTTTTATACCCAAGAAAGCGTGATTACGATAATTTAAACTTATCTTAATATAGGTATATTATGGTGTACCCCCAATCTTGAAACTTTATCTTCAGCTTACCATCTGACAAGTTGAAGTCACATTGACATGATCGTTAGTGTAGAGTCTAGTACAAATTAGTTGGCAAAATCAATGAATTTTTATCATACACAACATTATAAAAATATACAAAGCCTTGCTTTTTGTCTCTGAAGAAAGACTGTACTTATAGCATTTTTTGCAAAATATCAGAAATTGTTCCAGAGAAATCTAATCATCTTAGATATATTACTACTATCGTAATACTTGTGAAAATAATCTTGACATTAACCTTGACAAAAATCACTTCACTACATGATTTAGTGTGATTAAATGAATCTCTCTTCTTTTCTAGGACCAGAATGATCACCTTTGTATGGATCCTGGTGGCTATAGCGGCACTGGTGCTGTACCTCCGCCAGGTCTACTCCAAGCTTTCAAATGAGGGAGTGAACCACTACCCAGTGGTCCCAGTTTTCGGGAACTTATTCTGGGCAATGTTTAACTTTGAAAATATCATTGATTCATTGGCGAAGTTGTATCATTCATTTCCCAATGATAAGTACGTATAACTTTTTTGAGATACAAGTTATATTCTTAAATATTAAAATTTCCAGAGTGATAGCAGTGTATGAAATGTTGAAACGTGTTGACGGCCATGTTGCCAAGTCTATTTGATTGGAAATCCTTTATTTTCAATTCATCAGTAACAACAGAATTAGGCTAGTCAAAAAAAAAAGATACTTACAGAGCTAGCTCACAGTCAAAATATCCCGGGACTGTTATGAAATTGATTCCTTTCTTGAGCATTTCTTTGGTTAACTATATTCAGAAAAAAAACACCTCAAAATACATTTAATGATTATCCTAGTGTCTATATCAATAGTTATAAGATTAACATCTAAATACAAACAAATCATCTTCATGGTTTTTATTTATAGAGTGGTGGGATGGTATGAAATGTTGCACCCAGCGTATTTGGTGCTGGATATAGATACACTTAAAAACATCGCCATTAAAGACTTCGACCACTTTACGGATAGAAGGAGTTTCTCCACTGATGATGACCCAACGTTTGGTAGAGGCTTGCTCAACCTTAAAGGTCAGTTAAGTAGTTCTGTTTTATAATATCCATATCCCATTGCTACTAATTTTATTATGATCTTCAACGAAGTTACTAATACCGTTGATTTTTTAAAGAATACTTCGATCTCATCTGTTGCGTAGCATTATAGAATTCCACTCCTAAGTCAGAGATGGTGGTTTGTTTCCGCTCAGTAGAAATATTTGTATGCATAAATATATCTATTGACACTGCACTGAACGAGAATTGAATCCACGACCTCCGACGCAGCAGTCGAATACTCCGCAGCTACGATACGTACGTCATCATACTCTTCCAAAGAAAAGGGACCAATTCCGCTTATTTTACTAAATTTGCTTACAGGGGAAGAATGGAAAGAAATGCGTTCCACACTAAGTCCAGCTTTCACCAGCTCCAAGATTCGTCTGATGGTACCATTTATGGTGGATGTGGGTAAAGAAATGAATAAAGTACTTAACGCAAAAATAAAGGATTCTAAAAGTAAGTATAAAAATTGAAACTAGTAAGCAAATACTGATACGAATCATAAACGTGACTTGATTGATTGACAAATGTTAAAAAAAGCGTTGTGCTGTTAATAAGAGCGTTAAAGGTCCTCTGCATAAATACATTATTATTTTTTATTCAGATCAATACATTGATGTGGAACTCAAGGATCTCACTAGCCGCTATGCAAATGACGTCATTGCCACCTGTGCCTTTGGCCTGAAAGTAGACTCGCAGTCTGTCGATAGTGCCTTCTACCTCAAAGCCAAGGATATTTCAAACTTTGGCTTTGTTAGAGTAATGAAAGTATTTTTGTATCGGTGGCTGCCTTCAATCGCTAATGTAAGTCACATGCCTATCTAATAATCTGAATTCACATCATAATAATTATTTAAAGATACTCTCTTAATGCTTACTTATGGCGATATATTCGGTTTTATTTTAACCTGAGAACCTTATTTTAAATTGAATTATTTGATTTTTATCGTAGCTCCACTTTAATTTCAGAAATTTTGGTGCAATTTACTAAAAAAATTGTGCTGTTTTCTCTTCTCTAACTTACTGATTTTTTTTTATGAAATCAATCGTTTTCTCACTATTTACATGGGTAAATGACGAATGAAAAATAAAATATTATATTATAGATGCTGAATGTGTCAATGTCTGCATCTGAGACCTCCGGTTTCTTCACCGATGTGGTGCTCTCCACTATGGAGGATCGTGAAAAAAAGAATGTTATCAGGCACGACATGATCAACATACTCAATGAAATTAAACGAGGTAAGTTTTTGAAAAAATTTTTGGTAACCGAAATAATTTATACATATTGGGTTAGTTAGTGGGACCTACAACCAAGATCTTTGGGATCCAAGCCAACCTCACCTGCAAGTTGGTACTCCTCCTGGAGGAGTTCAGGATCTTAGGCTCTAAATGGCGAGCTTTAGATGAGACTAGGATTGACGTCTTGATTTCCTAATCAGATCCTTATTCCTTCCTGATGCTTATTATTCAACTCTTATTTTACTTCAGGTAAACTTACACATGAAAAAGAAGCAGATACTGATGCTGGGTTTGCTACAGTTGAAGAATCAAGTGTTGGCAAAAAGCAACTTAATAAAGGTAAGTTACATAATAAACCTTAGCTGAAAGTTTGATTCAAGTTAGACAAATTATTTGATAAAATAAATAACTGATTATTAACCGAGCCATTTGACTAATTATTTCAATACGATAGTCGATGAAATTGTAATAATTTCAAACTTACAGAATGGACCGATACCGATCTAGTAGCCCAAGCTATTCTGTTCCTTTTTGCTGGATTTGATACTGTTTCAAGAGGGATGACATTCATTCTTCATGAACTGGCTGTAAACCCTGAAGCACAGGAGAAGTTGGTGCAGGAGATAAAAGAAAATGACCAACAAAACGGTGGCAATTTCGATTTCAACTCAATTCAGAGTATGAAGTATATGGATATGGTTGTTTCAGGTAAGTTGTTATACTAAAATTGATGAGAAGACAATCTATTAATTTAGTTATGCCAAAAGGCCAATTGCTTGCACTACTGAATATTTTTATAAAGAAAACTTGCTTATTTAGTTAAAACCTGTTTATTTTTACTTCTCAGAGGGTCTACGCTTGCATCCACCCGGTCCGTTCATAGACAGGAAGTGTGTGAAGGACTACAATTTTGGCAGAGTTAACAAAACCGCTACGAAAGATCTAATTGTGAGCATGATTTATCTTTTGATACTACGACTGAACACTATGATCTCTTAAAAATAAACACGGTTGAAGACGACTGGGCCACCTGTCAGAGTCACCGAATTTTGGGCAGCATACATATAATTAGACAACCAGCATAATTATTGCCATCGATTCGAAGAAGATCAGTCAAACATTATCAAGCCTAAAAATATTATTATTGTTATTACAGTTATGAATATTTTTGTTTAATAATCTATGTGCACAAAGGAACAGAAACAAAATACCTTTCTTTACATCACAGATTTTTATGCATAGCGGAAAAAAAAACAGGATTAAATTGATTTATTTTTATTTGAGCTGAACTCTTCTCCTATGAGTACAGTACTTTTCTATATATACAGATATAACTCTTATTATGCCTTTTCCAACGGTGTATGGAGTTTAAACATAATCATTATTCTTGATCAGGTTCGCAAGGGCGCAGATATTGGATTCCCCATTTGGATCTTCCACCACAATCCTACACTCTTCCCCAACCCTGACAAATTCGATCCTGAGCGCTTCTCCGAGGAAAACAGGCACAATATCAAACCGTTCTCGTACTTGCCTTTTGGACTTGGACCTAGAAATTGCATTGGTTAGTAAATAACTTGTATTTTTTTCCATTTTTCATAGTGATATTAAGGATTTGCAGAGCAGACAAAAAACCCAACTTGATTACTTAAGAAAAAAAAATATTATGCAATTGTTTATAAGGTGAACAATATTTGAAAAGATGATTTCATAAAATGATATCACAAATTAATCATTTACCTAATTGTGATCCTTTGGTTATATGCAATAAATTATTTCATGCATATTTTTCTTACTTGTAAGTTTTATTTCGGTGACTGTACTTTTATTTTTTTATTCTTTAAAATGAAAATGTGTGCCAATAGCCTACTACATATTTTTGAAGGAGGCGATTCGCACACCAATAAAATTACTTCGTGCGAATCGCCTACGGAAAATAAATAAATATTTAAAGGAGTCGACTCGCACGTTTCGTGCGAGTTCAATTCGTGCGAATCGTCCAATAAGCCTTTAACACAATACAACATTAATTTAACGTTTTTTCACAGGATCCCGTTTCGCTCTTTGTGAGATCAAAGTAATGCTGTATCAACTTCTTCGCGAACTAAAGGTGACACCTTGTGAGAAAACCTCAATCCCAATCGAGTACACTAAAGGGTTTGTCTTGAACATTAAAAATGGTGCCTGGGTAAGACTTCAACGAAGACAATAATACCAATATTAAAGACAAAACTTACCTTAAAGAAGAAGCTTGTTTTGAACCGTCAACTAGCACTATGACGAACGTGTACCTAACAGTGATAATTGATGAGCTATTTATTCTGAATTAAGAAATTAGTACGAAACTATGAAGAATTGTAAAAAGAACATTATTATAAATATAATAGCAAAGAAGTGAATAAACCTACGAAAGACAGAACTAATAGAAAGTAATGATTTATATGATGACAAATTATCATATTTTGAGTATGATGAGCTCAATGTTTGACATAATAATAATGTTCTTAAAACAAACTTTTATATAGGTAGAATAGACTTATAAATGTTAATGTATTAAGTAATAAAATATACAAGTCACAATTTTTTTTACTATTATTCCTATCAAAATACTTAGGAACTAAATATTATTTTATTAGCTATATGTATTGCTATTGGTATTTCTATAATCAGTTTCTCAAGCGTTAATTGAAGCCATGTAACTGTAAATATTTTTAACAACATACCTTTTTCTTCGTTATACTTCCAACGATACTACCCTAATATTATTATTTTTTATTAGTTTACATACAGTTATTTAACTGGCATCTTCGGAATATCTTTTGTTTTCATGATAAAATTGTATTCACTTGAATAATGTGTATTCTTATAGCAGCAGTTATTAAAAATTAGTTAACGTTTATTTCGATGATATACACTCTTATTTACAAATTAAATGCAGGCTGAATTTATTTTCAATCGTTTATATATTATTGTGAAGCAAAACCATAAACAAAGCGACACTACCATCTTTTAAAGCGTACTCGTACTAAGAAATAAGTACACGAGTATGAAGTGTTCCTTTGGCAACAGAGATGGCGCTATAACAATTAAATGAACATACAAAGAGCTAGGAGTAGTTATATCGAAATCCACGAGATGGCAATTTTATTATTGTGCTCTAATTTTAGTTTCGCACATAATATTTTATTTTTTCTGAACTGTATTTTTTTATATTGTCACACAGACAGATTACTGATTATCATTTTTTTTTTGTTTCTGTAACTATATTCTAAATTCTAGACAAGTTTTTATTGATGTAATGAATATTATTTTGATTAACCTCTATTTAATCTTTTATATTAATATCATGACCGCTGTGTGTTGCTATTTGACTAAGCAATAATGTTATCACTTTCTCTTAAGTGTGTATTCTTTCTATTATTTTTTCAATGAAAGCAGAATGCACGAAAAATTTTGCTTAACGTAAAACTGTCGGATACTTCAAAGACATTTTTATCATAAAATAAATACAGAAAGTTAAATAAAATGTCAAGAAAAGAGATAAAAACATTAATTTATTAGCTCGTTTTATCACGCCAAGTACTACTCAGCCAAGATTGTTTCTATTAATTTGCAAGCAGATCGCATACTTGGCGTCCAAGTGAGTGTAGAACGCTGAGACTGTGTTAGTCAGGTGATTGATCTCGGGTGATGCTGGGGTATCGAGGTATTGCAAACAATCTACATGGGACGTCTTTTCTACTTATACTTCAAGGGTATGTAACTATTTTTATCAAAGATCTTGCTCACGGTTATCATCCTCAGAGAGTTCTACAAGAAGCCACTGTCATGCGACTGACTCTTCAAAAAAATGCCATTTAATTTCAAACTTTACTCTTATTTGTTTAAAGTCTATTTGAATGAAAAATTTTAATATTTTTTTTTCATTTGATTATAGACTTAACTGTGCAACGGTAAAGTCTACAATTAAATAGCATTTTTTAGAGTGACAGCGGCATGTCAGTGGTTTGCTTTTAGCAGATTCGAGGCCTAGAATTATTTGAGTAACAGAAAACTTTAGTAGTGTATAAAATAAATATCCAAGAAAGACTATTTTTGTTTCTGAAGCCGTTACGTTAAGCATCGTTTAAAAAAATAAACTTTTTTTTTTATTTGGTCCAAAAACTGAACAGTTGTAGGTACATCTGATATGCGTGTAAACAGTGGTTTCTCAAAAAGCAATATAAAATCCTTCTAAACTCTAAACTAAACTTACTTGTAATGTGTATAATATATTCTGGGACATTGTCGCAACGAATAGTCTAAATACGTCCACATTTTGAACACGAAAAACACATACCTACGTAGTTTTTTCTATAATATACATGCGCATTATGCATTTCTACATAAAAAATCTAAATCATCGCAAAAGATAGGAATGCTGCACGATTTCACTGCATAGCTGCCTGAAATTCTTTGATTTTTTTTTTTTTTTTTTTATATAGGACACGTCAAAATGACTCCACCTCGCCTGATGATAAGCGAAAGGCAAAGTCTCAGGACTGGGGCCACCATCACATACACCGGTAGTGCTACAGTGGCGGCCCTCAGCTTGACGGCCTCATCAAATGCTTTTTCACGCCCCGCTTAAAGGCCCCGGGACTATAGGAGGAAGGGAACACATGCGCTGGTAAAGAATTCCAAGCCTTTATGGTGCGGCAAATAAAAGAGGCACCGAACCGCTTGGTTCTTGATGGAATTGATGCCACCGTGTGCGGGTGATACCTCAGTCTGGCACGTGTATTGATGCAATTTGTACGAATATTTATGTGGGGAGTTATAATAGACTTGAAATATAAAAGTACTAAATATTGTCAGATTAGTAGTAGCTACGCTCGTGGCACACTTTGCCCCCGTAGCATCCATTTTGCCCGATTTGATTTCTAAATGTTGTTAATTTGTTGATTTGTAAATGTTTATAATTACTGCTCAGCTCTCCTGGGGAGTAGCGTGATGATATATCTCCTATAACCTTCCTCAATAAATGTGCTATCAAACATAACATAATCTCACGCCTATATCCCCGAAGGGGGTAGGCAGAGGTGCTAGCACTCACATTTCACCAGTTTATGTTTAGGTCCCAATATAATATCAAACAAAAATATTTTTTCAATTCGCATCTGTAGTTCGTGAGAATAGCGCGTTCAACTGAATAAACTAACTTTTCAGCATTAAGTATAATATTATAAGTATGGATGATAACGCATGACTTGGCCGTTAGCCAAACCTGTGACACAATTCCATGGAAGTACCTTTACGAGAGTCTTGGAACGGCCAAGCCTTATTTTGGTCATGATAATTATGTAGAGGTTCGTAGAGTTAGGTCGTGTAGAGTTAGGGGCTTGGCTCTACATTAGCAGCATTGAAAACCCTTTAAGCTTGTGAGAGCTGGTTATTACAATTTTAGATGAAAAAATATTTGTGTGAGATTACTTACATTTTTTGTGAGAGATTTTTGTTTTAATAAAATAGTTTTTTGTGTACCATCTAATAAATTATCCACATAGTTTGTCCACCTGGAAGAACCCTGTATTTTTTTGTTTGTTTTACCTGTTGACTGGTTTTGATAATTATTTTTTTATTTGATAGCTGACGCTTCCCGTGTGGTCTCAAAAGTGAAAAATTTTGATTTGTGTATATATCGATCAGATTCAATCGATAAACCTGTCGACGTCCACTGCTGGACAGAGGCCTCTTCCAATGTGCACCATACCACCCTATTCTCTGCCTTCCGCATCCAGTCTATCCCAACTACCTTTTTCAGGTCGTCGGTCAAGATTCAAAATGTTTCAAAAATAACAACTAGATAAAAAGCCGTACAAATGAACAGATTTTAATATATTCTAAGTTTTCTTTTTCAATATTTTCCATGTACAGCTAATTTACAATTATATATTAATAGGTATCTTCCTCTATAACTCAAAGGTTTGCTGGGAGAGAACTCATTTTGAGTTAAGCTCGTCTTGGTACATCATTTTGTAATAATTTACTGTATTTCTGTAAGTTTGTGTAGGTACAATAAATAATTAAATAAATAAATAAATGATATAGATGTATGCTTTAATGGTGCTAATGTGTTATACTAGCACGAAGCAAGTCTGACTACCTACACATTTCATCGATATGCTTCATACAATGTGGTATTGTATGTGACGTTAATTGTGGTTAGAATTTCCGAAAAGGCAATTAAATGTAGGTACTATTTTAATTAAACGGGTTTTTACATTTTAACAAAATATTAATACAATTTCAACTATTAATAATTTTGACGAAACATAAGTTCTGTTATTGTTATATGTAGTTATATGATAAGTTTCAATAATATAAGTATATTAATTGTAATATTACGTAGGTTAATAAATGTTCAATGGATTAGGTAGGTATATGAAAGAATGGGAAATAATGTTCTGAAATAGCAGAATAAGACAAGTAGAAAATATTTTAAATGGTCTAGTTGGTTGCTCATAGTGTAAAGGGTCATCAAGTTCTTTCTTTTGTTTTGTGAAAGAAAATTTAGACTCAAAGTAAGCATAGTTTAACTAGCTTGTAATATGGGTTCTAGGATAAACATACTTATATACTTTTTTGTAAATATATACATATTATAGATAGAAACACCCAGACCAATGCAAATAGATATATTCATGCATATAATATACGAGAGAGCTGAGAGGGTTTAGACCTTAATCCACACACGCTGGCCTAATGCGGGTTAGTGTATGGGACATGTCCTTAGAAATTCTTCTAGGACATGTGTGGGTTTCCTCACGATGTTTTTCCTTCTTCATCATCAGATGGTAAATCATGTGATTAGCACATAATAAATTCCACAAAGTGAAATTCATATTGGTACTGTCTGGCCGGATTTGAACTCGATACCTCTAAGAGGAGGCGGTGTCTTTATCCATAAAAATGTACACATTGTACCTACACACCGGTGCAAAATTATTGTAGGTTAGTTTTTTTTTTTATGTCGGACGCGTCCATGTAGCTATAGATAAACATGGAGGCCAAACCGGGAAGAACAGCTTGATCCAAATACCTACATGTCTGTATCTCACTCTCTGTGGGCCGACTTCTCTTTCGTGTATTTGTACAATGTTGCTATCTTCTTATTAGTATCTCCTAGTAAATTATAGAAATAGACCATACTAACCAAAAATGCAAGTAAAATGATTTATAAATAACTCTATAGTTCGACTACGATTATTAATGTGGAAATTGAAAAATTATATGCCATTTATTATGCATGATTGGGTTGTTGAATCAGGAAATCAGTGAATTAAATTCCCATTGTCTATGGATTCAGTACGTAATGTGGCAACATTAGTACTACATGTCAACTATCAATAAACAATATGGCGGTTGTTTATTATTGTTTTGGTTTTTAACATATTTAAAGTTAATTATAAGTATAAACTCAAAAAATGGTGCAAAATTGTATAGTGCGTGGTTGCGGTAGTACGTGGCGTCAAGGATGTGATATAAAATTCAACGCGTAAGTGTTTAAACTTGTTTAAATGGTGATTTCTTGCTTAGAAGGTTATCATACTTAGAAAGAGAAGTCGGCCCACAGAGAGCAAGATAGTAAATACAGACTGAGCATCAAGTAGGTATTGGAAGTGAGGCCTCCATGTTTATCTATAGCTTCATGGACGCGTCAACATGACTTCACCTCGCCTGATGATACATTCGAGCAAAGACTCGAGAATGGGAGTCACCATTGCAAACCCCGATAGTGTCACAATGGTGGCACTCAGTTTGAAGGCCTCATCAAATGCTTTTTCACGCCGTATAAGGAAGGAAACACGTGAGCTGGTAAAGAATTCCAGGTTTTGATGGTGCGGCAAAGTAAAGAGGAACTGAACCGCTTGGTTCTTGATGGAATTGTTTGCACCATTATGAGGGTGATATCTCAGCCTTGCACGTGTTGTTCTGTATAGGAAAGGAGAGGTGGGATTAGTTGGTAGAGCTCTTCGGAACACTCCCCATGGTAGATGCGATAAAAAACTGCCAAAGTGCATATTATTATGTTAGTTATTATTTATCTTGCGGCTTCTGTACGACTGGATTGAGCAGTATGTACCTCACTTAAGTCAATCAGAAACATGCAATATATTTTCTTTGTCTAAATGATTGTTCGTGCTTAGTAAAAAAAGAGTTCGTTAACCTTACCGTGGATGGTGAACCTTACCAAGGAGGTAGGACACGACGACGGTATCTCCCGTCAGAAATGAGCTGTCTGACTGGGGTAGTACCTCCACCCTACAGAACACCGCGGCCATAATAACCATCGTGTTGTGTTCCCGCTGGTAAGTAGGGTAGCCATAGCTCACTGTACCTCTCCTCCCCTACCCCTTCCTAACCCACCCCCTTCCCGTCAGGGTAGGCAGCACGTATGTGACACCCTTAGTGTTGTTCATAGGCCACGGTGACCGCTTCCCATCAGGCGGGCCGTGTGCTTGTCTGCCACCTACGTAGTATAAAAAATGGAAAAAGCCTGGTCAGTGTTTTTATTTGATTTATTATTAGACTACACGAACTGATCTTGGTCAGATGATCATCTCTCTTACCAATGTTAAAGCAACTATAAAATCCTCAATAGTAAGATTTTTTCCAGAATAGTTTGTCCAATCACTTTTATTATTAGATGCTCTCGACAGGCGGCAGCGATGTGTAGTCCGTATTATTAGGGGTCCTGAGGTTACGAACACCCTCGAGCTACTACAGCTACGTAGAGATATTGCATCTTTAACAGTTTTTTACCGGCTCTACCATGGCGAGGGTTCCGATGAGCTCTTCCAATTAATCCCACCCTCTCCTTTCCTACACAGAACTACACGTACCAGACTGAGGTATCGCCCTCACACGGTGGAATCAATTTCATCAAGAACCAAGCGGTTCGGTGCCTTTTTTATTTGCCGCACCATAAAGACTTGAAATGCTTTACCAGCGCATGTGTTTCCTTCCTCCTATAGTCCGTGAAAAAGCATTTGATGAGGCCGTCAAGCTGAGGGCCGCCATTGTAGCACTACCGGTGTATGTGGTGGTGACCCCAGTCCTTAGACTTTGCCTTCAGCTTACCATCAGGTGAAGTAAAGTCATTTTGACGTGTCCTATGTATAAAAAAAAATAACTGAAGAAACTTTTTATATTTTTCAGAAGATATGAAAGAAAGGAATACTTATTATGTTATATCAACATAAAGTTAAGCTGATGGACCACGCCCAACAGATCACTACCAGAGTCAGACTAGCGATCTACCTTTTCAGATATACTGAGATTTACTGAGTTTTTTTTGCAGTCGATAGGCCCGCGTTTGACCACTATTGCACCTGATGGTAAGTGTATTCAATGTACAGTTTTGACTTGTCTATCACTTCATTATATATGTATAGATCATAGAAACGATGATGAATAGCCATCATCCTCTTTTAAAAGGTGAGGTTGACTTTGGCTTCCAAAGGCTTGTTAGAGACCTGTATATTACCCCGTTTAGTGTGACGAGGTATGTGATACTTATTAATTCATAATAATCTGTACCCAAATCACATGATTAGCTATGGTACTGTTCCAAATGGTTCAATTAAAACAATTTTGTAATTCACATTCATAAATCGTATAATTCTTTTCTTATTTGCACATAGTTACTATCAAATAAAACATAAAATCTGTCTTTTTATCAAATTGCACGTTAATTTTACAACATATATCTTCCTTATAACTAAAGAGAAAATAAATCTTAAAATACATGAACATAATACGAAACAAAGTTATGTAAAATACGTAACACCTATAAATACGTAAAAAAATGGAATTATGCACCTTGTAATTCACATTGTACTTCAACAGAATAATATAGAAATATACTCCATAGAAATAAGATATAAGGCTGCGTCTATACTAAATAAACCGAGCACGAGCGAGCGGAGCTCTATGCATCAACTATGGACGTACATCGAATCCACAGTCTTAGAACGTAATTTTCTGCAGTGAGCTTCCCTTTATGGTTCTCAAAAAACCGTAAATTGGTAAAGAACAGTCAAACACAAGCCTTACGCTCGAGGCGTAACTATTCATGGCTCGTAATACGACACTACACGAATTCGTACTTAGCTTGTGCGCCGCTCATGCTCGGTTCGGCAAGTGTAGACGCAGCTTAACATTAAGTATATTCGGTATGAGAAATTAGATGTCGCGTCTAGCGGAAATCAAGTGCATGATACTAAAATTTACAAGAAGAAATCAGTTTATGAAAGAGATAATAAATTTTCAAGAATTTACATTAATAACAACAAAACAGTAACCGGCACTGATGAGATAACTCATGATTATGTTAAACGTATACATTAAATAATTGACATTCATCTTGACCTGCATAGATGTATCGAAAGTGATGAGACGCTTTCAGGAGAATAGGTGAGGAAGTATTTGAAAGACGTCTGTAGAGAAATACACAACAATTCGACATTTATTTCACACTTATATTGGATAAAAATAATTCTCATCTTTAGACTAGTTAAAACCTATTTTGTTTTGAATTCAAAATATTTGTCCTATTTACTGCATGAGAGTTATAATCGTTGTTTATAAGACACAGGGTTTGTACTATCGCTTCCAAGTGATAAATTGTTAATAGTATAATAACATCTATATTTATGTATTTTTTTCAATAAATACATTAATTTTTATAGAGTAATTATTCAAAGCTTATTATTATGTCTGGTTACTGTATGTATAATATATATTATTATTCAAAGTACGTTATCATTATGTAAATTATAAGAATGGACACACAGAACTGTTAGTGATGTTTGAAAGGAACTATTTACAGAAATAAAGGTTTAATTTATCTTACATCACAGCTTATGCCTGAGAGACGTGAACTTAAACATTTAAATATAATTAAAATTAAATTGTCAAATTATGCGTCAGAACAAAACTTAAATTAAGAAATAATTTTCATCAAACTAGTCTTTGGCCTGCAGATCTTTTTGTCATCATAGTTTTAAATATTGCACAAATGCGCATTTTTAATCTTAACTTTTTAAAATTTAAACTAACACTGAGACGGAAATTTTACATAAAATATATCAGTATAAAATTTAATTACATTTTAAGATGAATCTTATTATAAAATATTAGAGTTTGTGAAATGACTGAAATTTAAATAATAAATGAAAATTAAGTACATTTATCTTTTATGTATAATACATTATGGCAACTCGAAATACACTTAAAACTATTAAAATATAGGTATCTGGCCACTAAACAACTTAGAACTATTATTTTATAAATAAATTGGAATGTTTGTAACAACACACTAAGTATTACACTCACGTTTTATACGGTAACAACGATTAAAATACTTTATCAAAATTCGTAATGTTTCCTAAGTAAACAACCATCAAAATTTTTGTTCGATAGTACAACCGTAAAATGCTAATAAAATTACTTAAAAAAATAATATGGACATACCGACGCACAGTACAGCGCGGTTAATTGACTGGACAATCCAACCGATCGGTATCCAACAAATATGATTTCCAACAATTAATTGATCCAACATCCACAAGTACAACCATTGAAACTATTTCGATTCGAACACTGAGCTTATCTTAGTTAATTACATTCATATAACTTTTCAAAAAACACTAACTCTGAGACCACCTCCAGCGCAAGAGCAGTACTTACACGATGTTGCCCGTGGTCCGATCGCAGAGTTCTACTGGTCGATCCAAGGGCAATTTTTTTTAAATGGTTCTCAACTATCAACATACTGTCAATGACAAAAGTAGATTAACAAATTTTGTCGTTGATTGTATTCATTTTAAAACAGGAAACGTGTAACACGCGTTTTAGTAAAACCATAAGATCTTTAAGTTTAAAAGTACTCAATGACGTTTGTATAAGAAAGTATCTTAATCTGAATTCATCTAGCGATCTAACCTAGGCTGTTACCGCGTTATAAATATAAGTAACTCTTAACTATGACCACATGGAGGTGATCCCTTCCGTTAACCATTTAAGATAATCATATTATAACTATTCGTTTTTCACAACGACCTTGGACAACATTGATTTTTTGAAAAAATCATTTGACATTTTCTACTAGATAACTCTCCAAATCGCTTATTGACATCTATTTCAATTGTGGTCAAACATTAACAATCGCCCTCTTCAGATCTCAGATATTGTATTCAACTCCTAAATTAGCGACTTCGTCCAATTGCCTTACTTATCAACTATTACTGTATCTCTGAATTTCTTCCTAACGTCATTTCCAAGGACAAGATAGTATATCCGTAGCCATTGACATATCACTCTTATCTTACTGTGAGCATCGACTTTCAAAATATTGTATACCTAATATTTCACATATTTAAACTAAGGGTATGCCATTTCTTTCATATCCATCAATTCTGATTTTACTTTGACGAAATTTGGGTTGTCGGTCTTAAAGTCAGGTCCTTTGTGGCCGAACTGGTAGACAAGGCGCGCAGTAGGCACGGAGACCAGAACCGACTGCCGGTAGTGATACCTCATGGCCCTGCTGAACTTTTCGAAGGTCATGTTATCATTTTGTTTCATCTTGCCCCATAGTTTCGCCACCTCATCTGGCTTCACAAACCTGGAAATAAAGAGTCTTTGTTAATATTACTTGTAACGGTTCGATTGTGCATTTCATTGTCACCAAACACGTGTTGACATTATTATTTTTAGATCTCGAAGTGACTGGTAGCAAACAATAAAATATAGATGTTTATCTATGTTCTAAGTCTCGCTCTGAAGGTTTATTGTATGATGACGGTCGGTTTTTCTTTTTTCATTTCCATCTATTAGATCATTAGGTTACAGGACTGCGTCAATGGATTTCATGGCTATGCAATTATAATAAATGAACATTATCTATAATTTTAATTACTGCGACTCACTACAATACTAGGAAATAGTTATTTTTTTAATTATTTAGTAACTGAATGCGGGTCCATAATAGGATTTTTTAACCAACGAGAAACCATAAACTTGAGATTTTACAGAAAGGTCAAAACTACAACCGTAACTACATCGAAGTTAACTCTATGCTACTTCAGTTTCACAGTTTTTGAGTGAATTTAAATTCACACGATTTGATATTGAAATAAATCGAATTTTAAAAGATACCTTCGTGATTTATGTTTTATTTTATTCTTTATCGTTCCTAACGTTGTTGCTTTTCAGAACCCATGCAATAAATGACAACGTCAGCTATATAAATATAGCTCTGTTTTCTCGTTAAGCGATTGTCTAGTACTTACATAACACATCGATAGATAGACAATAATAATCAAGTCAAGTTGAACTGGAAACGATAATTACATAGCTCGTCATATAATTCAATGCTCATTAAATGAATTCTTAGTCTTTATTGGTTAGACTTATATAGTTGTTGTGGCATAAAAGTATGCGTATGAGCAAGCGTGTCAAGTTCTGATGCAAAGTGTCCAGATAATTGTGTGCAGAGTCAAGGATATCATGTTACAGTCATTATCAGCATAGTTAGCAAACGTGACGAGGAGATCGACAAGTGAGCGGACAATACAGACGCCCATGTGAGATCTAATATAAACTTGACGAATGATCTATTGATGCGTTGCATTTTGCATCGCAACGCGCGTGTCAGTCTGTTGCACACCGACTGCATTGCGTCGTCACAAATGATTAACTATTGAATGCGACTTGCTATTGTTTGTTCAACCTTAAACAATCTAACAAGTTTACTTTAACAACAGTTTTAGTATTGTTAGTTTACATCACACTAATGTAAGGGATATTCGTATCAGTATTGTGTAAATTATATTTATATGTTGTTATGGTTAGGTATTCAGTGTATATAAATAAATAAATCGTTTTATCTAATGTTGGTAAACATTATGTTTCAGTAGGTCATCGACTCCATTGTAAACAATCATTGAGTATTCTATTTATAACTTTCCTTCTAAGTAATACAGTATATCATTGACAGTCTAGGTCGAATGCAAATAATCGAATGATTTGCACAGCAAAAGAAATTACATCTATTTTATAGTTTACCATAAAACTATTGTAATTCAGTGCCATTGCCGTGGCGTGTTCAGAGAGGCTTTGTTTTCTAAGATTCAACTGGTTTAATTGTTTTTTTTTTACTCTTGAACAGTGGTTGGCACCGGGGCTCAATGCCACATCCTGATCGATTGCTACATTAAACCTTAGCTGTTGATAATAGCCTATCAATTATTGTTATTGCTCTTCCGACATTTATTAAAGTTTATTAGTCAACTTATTTATTTATGTATCTAATTGTATCATAACCTTGCTCATCATTATTGCTTGATCTATATTTTGTTTTGTTATCTCAGAAATAATATTAGAAAAAGTTTTATTTTGTAAGTTAAGCAGCAAACAATGCGTCTTAACAGTTAAGTTAATGCTTTCATTAAAGTTTTTTTTGTTTACACAATTAGGATTTTTTTCAAGTTTATTCATATATGGATGACTTTTATGCTCTTTATACAATATTACAACCTATATCTTATCATTTTGGAAAACCAACATGTGTATTATGTCATTAACCTTGCGTGTACGTTGTATGAACTATAAAAATTGTGATTCATACGAATTTGGATGCTCGTTGCGTACGAACGAGGCCGGCTGACGGCCTTGTGTTGTATCGCTGCATCAGTTGGGCCAAGGATCGACTGTGACCCTACGTGACACGCATGGATACCAAACTACGAACCGTACGGTAAAAATACTCAAGTGCTAATCCGAATGGTGTTGTCCTGGCCTGGTTTTAAAAAAAAGTTTTTGGACAACCTATTCGTAATATTTACCAATTTAGGTGATAATTTGAGTCATTATATCAATAACTAAGGTGCGGACAATTATATCAAAATTGACCACAGATCCTTCTGAGAAGTAATTGAAGGCCCAAACAGGGTTTAAAATTTGGTCAATTTACAAGTGATTTGGGCTTGAGTGATGCATGATATTGCACAAATATAGTATACACAGTATATGCATGAGCACAATAACCTGTTTAAACCCCCCTCGCAATGATCCTCCCCCCCCCCCCTCAAGGCAACTCGCTAAACGTGACTGTGACTTTCGTAAACAAGTTTTGGCAAGAGCTCCTTTGGATTTTTGTATTTTTTACCGAAAGATATCTGATGGAGCTTGTTCTTTGTTGTTGTATATGCAAAACAGGGTTTTTTTTATAAAATCATGTTCACGCATGTTGTAGGTAGATCATTATTATTACATTCATCAATTAAGTTTCAAAAAGTTACTATATTTTTACTAGTTATATTATTATATAGACTTTGAAAAGATGCTTCCGAATTGTTTATGAAACGATAAAACTAAATACATCGATTATTTGCTAGAAATTACTTGTAACAATCTGCTTCAGAGAGTATTTAGAATTAAACTTTAATTTTAAATTTAATAGTCTGGTAATTCTGGCATCTAGTCTAATAGCCTAATTTTGTGTAGCTCTCCGGTTCAGATTGATAAGTCATTCGTATTAACTCATTCATAATGTTGATACTCGATTCAATTTCATACGAGAAAAGGTTTGCTGCAAGTGCATTGATAAAAGATTAGCCTCGACAGATTATTCTGCGTCATGATTTAATAAGTAGCCTTTAGTTTTATTGTGTTTATGTAAATATCTAACGTTATGTGAATTACCTATGATAATTATGTTGATTTGGGAAGAAGGACTTTACCGCGGGGATGCACCGCCATAAATATAGTTGCCTTTTGAAGATATTTTGTAGCCTTACACAAATTTTAGCAGCTAAGCCGTGACAACGAATATACAGATAAATATAATATTTTACATTGATCTGATCTATATACCTATTTGATTTTAACAATGATGATCTTTGGATGAAATCTGGATGGATTTCATTTCTATGAATTAAATATTTTTATTATCTCACCACACAGGGGTATTTCCCTGGTACATGAGTTGTTTTATTTATTTTAAAAGATAACCTTTGCACTAACTAGGGAATGAACCTCGGGTCGTGAGATACACGCAAAATATAGAAGATAAAAGTTTTATAACACACAATATAAAAACTTGGTCACAAATATCTAAGCATGAGATACTTTTCACAGTAGATAATGATAGTTTATTAGTATGCTTATCTCGTTAAGATTATAACTGTTTATAAGTGTGCACCCAACGGGTTGAATCAATTGGGCTGTCGATTAATGCAGTAATGATGTTCAAATAAATTAAGATTGCTGGATATAATAATATTATGTTAATAAAATGTAGGTATCAAAACGGTTACCATGAGATATTATTGTTTATTATATAAGCCAAGGTATGGCAAGGGACAACCCTGTGGCTGCTTTGAGCTGACAAGAGGAGACAGAGAAGAGAGATTTTTTAGCCACTGAGTTGATAAAAAAAATGTCTTAATAGATCGCGCAATTTTTTAAGTTATATTAAACATGTAAGCATAAAATTAATAAAAATAATATCATTCATACTTTTACACGTGAAGTCAAAATGATATCACATTATGACTAACATACCAATATATTTACTTCTCCTTGGAGTTTATTGTAAGCCATATCTTATAAAGCTCAGCAAAAATTACCTACTTTATGAAATTGACCTTTTAAAATTGCCATATATGTGGATAGGTACACAAATATGTATTCATTTTTTGGATAGAAATGATTAACGATGGCTAAAATAGTTGGACTTTTTGCAATAGTTACACAAAATATAATTATTATGAGATTTGTAAAAGACTTTTGGTCGTAAAGCGTAGATTTTAGGACATATTTACTAAACCATTGTCCATATTCTAACAAAACTTTTTGGAAATCAATTAACTGTTACATAATAATAATAATTGTATTACCTATAATGCAATAGATAAACTGAAACATATTCATGAACAGTTAGTGGTAACTGATAATATTATGATTTTAGATTAGTCAGGCAGTAAGCTCGGAAAAGCACACAAATATGGTGGTTGTCCCGTTTGTACCAATGATTGATTATAATATTAAATGAAAATTAATGAAATTTAAACTGATGATTCAAAATGAAATGAAAAAAGAACATGCAAAGAAGTAGATAATAATAATAATTGTGACAAAGAAAAAAGAGAAGACAATAAATTATCAACAAAATCCTAATGAATTAACATAATTATAGGGACGACGTAATATCCAGAATTGAATTTATTTCATCAGTTTCAATGTAGGTATTATTCTTAGTGGAAATTTTTGGCAAGGAGCTTCACTCTTATGCACCGTTTAACTAACTATCTACTGAATTTCTTTAAACTTAGAGTTGTATTTAGCTTGTGCCGAATTGTAGGATTGTTTTAACATTCACATCATGTCAGGTTTAATGCGTTCCAGGTATTCTGCGAAACTTGCGCACGTAAACAAACGTTTGCGCCGTTCATGTTGATTTCTTTTTAAGTTTTCTTTTGCAAGCTTTGTCTTGACATCAATTGCGAAATATCGATAACTTGTAGATATGTTGTTTTCATAACCAACACACAGTTTTCCATTTTGTCACATTGTATTAGTTTGATTAAGTGCAACATTTTAGTTCGATTTCTTCTACTACTTTCACTTGCTTAAAATTGCCTTTTACTTTAAGTCTAGGTTTCCTTCAAAGATACATTCGTAACATACCTGCGTTTCTTAATGAATTGTGATACCATAATTGGTTATTAATATTATTGTTAATCTTCATGATAATACTACTAATATTACTAATATACTTGCATACAGTCAGGTATCAGGGTTAAAGTTGTAGCTTAACTACAAAATTGTCTTTACGAAAAACATCAGAAAAAAAGCAGGTGGTAGTTGCCCACACAAATGGGCAAAATTGTTTTGCAGCAAGATGCCTGGTATTTGAAAGTGTAATGACCCTACGAAGCGTGACATTCTTTAAAAACAAAAACAACAGTTTTAGATCAGGTTAGACAGACAAACAACGAATAAAACTATTACTTAATACATTCACTCAACACTGAAAGAATTTCTTTGCGTCATTCTTTTTGTTTTGTAAACGTATCTAGGTTACAATACTAATTCTATTAGTCACCTGCTCAAGGCTGACATTGGGATCAAACTAATTGTATTGATGGCAAAAAGCATTTTGGCACTATCGGTGTTTGCAATGGTGACTCCCATTCTGGAGACTTTGCCTCAGCTTACCATCAGGCGAGGTGAAGTCCTCCTATAGTCCCGGGGCCTTTAAGCGGGGCGTGAAAAAGCATTTGATGAGGCCGTCAAGCTGAGGGCCGCCACTGTAGCACTACCGGTGCATGTGATGGTGGCCCCAGTCCTGAGACTTTGCCTTTCGCTTATCATCAGGCGAGGTGGAGTCATTTTGACGTGTCCTATATAAAAAAAAAAAAAAAAAAAGTCATGTTGACGTGACCGACATAAAAAAAAATGGTTCAAAACTTCATCACTAATCAAACCGGTCGAATTTGACGTGACGTTAGTATCATATATTTACGATCAGTTGATCGCCTGATTTCAAAGTATTCTGATAGCATTGATACCGATATCGGTGTGTTTACTATTTTATTTCACGTTTTCCTCAATGCGTCTCGCTCACTCGCACCAAGAGACAGCTACTAACACTTTAATTGCTATAGTGAACGGTATTTATATCGTGGCCCGCATTTTTGCAACAAAGTCGTGTTATACTGACTTTTTTTAAACGCATTTTTTTATTTTATGCCTACTCGTCAACAACTTTAGTGATAATTGTAACTTTTTTTATATAGGACACGGTAATATGACTACACTTCGCCTTATGGTAAGCTAAAGGTAAAGTCTCACCACTAGGTACATACGCCGGTAGTGCTACAGTGGTGGCCCTCAGCTTGACGGCCTCATCAAATGCTTATTCAAGACCCGTTTAAAGGCGGGACTATAAGATGTATATTCATCGAATGCTGAATATAATATAGTCGTTCATTTCACCTGAATATTTTAACTCAACATATTACTCACAATAAATTGCAATTCTTCAAAGAACAATATACATATTAATCACGTGTATTCTGTATTTACACTTAAAAGTCCTTTGGCGTTTTACTGCGTATTGTTTTAAACTGCTTCTAAAACTCGTTAGACCGGCAATTTTTGTTATGATGGATTAAGATATTTTGTATTCTCCAAACAATTTTTTTGCGCTCCGTACGGCATCAGCTTACTTCACATCAAAATTATTCATAATACTTATTGACACTTGATAAGATTAGAGAAACGTGTCTAGATGTACCTAATATAACTCTGCCTACCCCTTATTGTATGTATTGATAATAAGAGAATTAGTAATGGAACATTATAAGCTTACCATGCACTGCCTTTTTGAAATGCAAATTATATTTCATGTGTACGCAACTTTAGTTATGGTGATGCCAACGCGTGCGCCGCTCACGCTTTTTCTTGTCGCAGTTAAAGTATGAACTACGATATCCGGGATAGATAGGATACTACCCACCATATTGCCTTTACAAAATAGTGTCGTAAAAATCAATGAAGCCTGATACAACATAGTATGAGCAAAATATGCGTTCCGCAAGATTCAACAGCCAAAACTATATTAAGAGTTGATAGATGATGCATACAAAATATTTTTGAATACACACAGCTGTGAAAATTTAAACGTAAGGCGGTTCGTTTATATTTATATTAATTTGTTTATTAATAATCATTACTACTGGATGTTGATATATAAAAATGATTAAAAATTGTTGATAATAATTAACATTATTAGGTGTTTCTCGATATAAGCCAATTACTACAAGTACTGAATGACTATCATATTTGTATCATGTTATTAGCTTACTATACATTTTTGTACAGTGTATCGTAAAATAGTGAGAAATAGTGGTTATTATGTATTTATTATTATTAATACATACAAAATTAATGATGGTAGATACAATAACTACACACAACTACACATTAAATTGAGATTGCATCTATAAGTTCCTCATTCAAAGACCATGAATCATTACATTCTTATATTTTTTATAGTTTTTTTAGTAGGTACTAGTTATTTGTATCATTACTTAACTAATTTACGTAATAAAACAAACTCTTTACTAGTTACGTAATTAAACCGTTATAAAAAACTAGACATTTTTAATTAAGCTGATTAGCATAGCTGCCGGTGACACGCGTCACAGCTGCTGTGTTGCTACACGAGTGGACGCGAATGATGTGTGCGTACTAGTTACATATGTGTGCGTGTATTGGCCGCGGGGGAATCCCAACGTGCAAAAGATAATCGCTGATAAATATGTTTTAAGAAAACGTGGGTGATTATTAAACTTCTATAATATTTTTGTTTATGTATTACATATAACGATAACGTTTACTATGTTGTTACTGGGTTATCGTGTTGTAATCATTATTTATAATTGATAGTGTTATACTATAACTGGTCACTACTTTATAATATTCGCATCACGTTTGCGATGATCTGTAGTGTTGGCTAATAAATTAAAGACTTGCGGGTGTTTATGCTATAGAATATTTTGTTTACTTCACTTTTGACATAAAGTCGGTATACCTACCTACGTAAGATAGAATCGGTTTGACGTCAACTAATAAATAAATAGTTTTTTTGGAATTTCAATTTTATTTTTAGGAATTACAATTTTATTTTTATGAATTTAATTTTTATGAATTTCAATTTTATTTTCTTTTTTATCTAGATTATAGTTAATAATATGATAAAATACCTTCACTAAATTATATTCATCATTGCTAAAGATCTATGATTGAACTAAAGTATGTATTTCGGGAAAGCTAAATTATTACAAATCATTTATTTTACAAAAAACATTTTCTTTGAACTACAGCTTATTACGATAGCAAGGCGTGGGCTGCGTTTATTTTTAACCACGGTATTTTCAGCTGAAGATATTGATATAAAATGATTGGCTGATAAATTAACAGGTTCCTATTAAAATCTGTATGACTTATCTTTCCTAGACGAACACTCATTTTCAGAGAAATGTTTTTCAGTAATAACACCTATTACGATAACATTTCCTACATTTAAAATTTCACCCTCATCGTTAAAGCCGTTTCCGAAGCTGGAATACAATCAATGTATGGAAGAATTACTCGTATAAAGGTATCGGTAAATAAACTGCTATTCTGTTCAAAATTTCTCACGAGGATAGAGAAAAATCTTTGAACATCTAACGGTTTTCAGCCACAATTCATACTTTTCATAACAACATTTTGAGATCCTATTGTAAACGTGGCCTCTAAGAACATTAAGAAGCAACTTTGAAGACTTACTTTCGAATCGAATTCAAAGATTGAGGGTGTATAGTATATGCAAGATAGAGATAAGTATAGACAGGGAGAAAGTAACTGATGGATACCTAGATACGTATAATGTTTGCTATACTTCGGTTAATTAGTACTGAATCTAAAATAAATTTATAAATCATCACATCATCACTTACCATCAGGTGAGATTGTGGTTAAACATGAGCCTATCGACTATAAAAAAGTAGGTTACGAAGAACAAAAACCTTTAGCTCTGTTTTAAAATAGACTTAATGCTATCAAATAAAAACTAAATTTCTTCTCATTAGCTCTTCTACTAATTATCTTAAAAGCCACAGCAACCCTTTCTTTTATACTCATTTATTCCCAAAATACTCGCGTAAAACAAAGACGAAGCTAAAGAAAAAAATCTTGCAAAAGACACTGGGCCCACCCGGAAGAAGGGAGACTTACTAATCAATATAATAGAGCCACTATGAAAAAAATACATATATATGTACCCAACTGCTGGCGCACGCAAAATGCCACCCTATGTATTTAATATTAAGGTATATAATTCTGGGAGTACGGAGTACGAGGCTGCCCTAGTTATAAATAGATTTTCACGAAAAAGAAATGTTACAGGGAATTTGGTGCAAACCGTGACGCAGAGTAATGAACGAGAAAGAGGCGGCCTTACTACTGCATCAATGTATTAGAAAAATATAATAAAATCCTTTGTTTTGTTTTAGATAAATATTTGAAATGTGTAATATAATATGTTAAGACTGCACATGGCACAAGGTTATTGAAGTTTAATTTGAAATTAGTTTGACTAACAAATAGACTACTTCTGATCTATGTACATTTCAGAAAATAAAAATATATTCTAGATGCTTTCCACACTTGTTAGACTGTGAATAAAATATCTTAAGCTATTAGGTGACATCTTAAAAGGAGAGAGAGACCTACTAACTAACAAAAGAGTAACAATAGTTGTTATTTTTTGAAAACCGAGCTACTGCAACTAAAGAATTGCAATAGTTCGGTCAACCGAACTACCAACTGGACTACTGCTACAAGAGTGGTAGCAATTAGTTCAGTGTTTTTTATTCACCGAACTATTGCAACTAAAGAGTTGCAGTGTTTTGTTCAACCAAACTACTGCTACTAGAGAGGTATCAAATAGTTCGGTGTTTTTTTAATAACCGAACCACTGCAACTATTAAGTTTTAGTAGTTCGATCAAACAGATACCAACAGAATTATTACCAGGCCAAAAATCTATAAATACGCTTACTTAGTAAAAACGTAAGGAGAACTTATCTCCTTTGCTGATGAGGCAAATGAAAATGATAATTTAAAAAAATTCTCGCTATAACGGTTTTACTCAAATTATTACTGGGCGTAGGTACGTCAGTCTGTAGTGATAAACTATTTATGAGTTCTAACTTTTTGTAATTATAATATCATGTTATTTATCATGCATTATCCTGAAATTTTATCAGTTAATATTTCAGGACAATGCATGATGTGATACCTATTAATATTAAAATAATCATGTGGAATGTGGATGGGTTTATTTTAAGGATAATATCAGATTATTAAATTTTAAATAAGGGTTAGTGTTATCAGCAGCTATAAATATTATGGACACTATAAATATTCCAGTCAACATGTATACCACATAACCAGTTTTGGTTTAATTATTATATTTTGTCACTAATTGCTTACATCATTTATTTACAATTATATAAATATATATATATATATTTATTGTTTTCTTCATATAGTCGTATAATTATTAGTGGTATATGTGGGTAATATATGTCAATATGGATAGATACGTATATAATTTTAATTAATGCTGCAACGACAATAACACAGCACTAATTGGCTAACTTGGACGTGTAAACATGAGTACAACATTATAACAAGGTCATAAGATTAGGCTTATCTTAATACTCGTATGGGTCGCAGCCTTTGCCACCTCATTTTATATTTTTTTATTGTTAAAATAAAAATTAAGTTTCGTTCTCGATAAGAACCTATAATGTATATGTTTCTTTAGTTCGTGATAAAGGACGTGAAACAGTTAATTAAATTAACCTTATCGGTCAACGTCAAATTATATTTTAATGATTGAATTGTTATAAAAAAAGCGATACGGGGTCGGGAATGGTTTTAATTTTATTGTAACTGTTGGCTGTGATAAGACTGATAAGCGTTAAAGTAAGTTCATTTATTTAGCTTTTTATTTTTACTATAACAAGGGTTACTAATATTGTGTCACTCTTAAACTAGTTACTAAGTATTAAGATGTATAAGACGTTATTATGGATATCATTTCCATACAGCGCAACTACACGTTTCATCAGAAATTCGAATCACCTTGCAAGTTTATGTTTTGTATGGATTATCATATATGTATAGGTATTTAGGAATATATTATGTCAAACAATTTCAAATGAAGTTCAATAGTGAATTATATATGAGGTTTTCAAATTCTTATGCTAATGTTCTAAATTCAAATATCATAACATAAATAAATTTGTGTATTGTTTTCAGATGTCATAAAAACTAAAGTGTTCCAATTTTTCTGATAAGAAGTATATTTCCCTTATACCTGCAATGCTATCAATGCCAGAAACACAGAATTGAAATATAGAAAATAATATTGTTTACTTTCAAAACCCAAAAAGTCTCTGAATCTGTTCACTACACGCGCTCTAATTTCTCTGGACCACACTCACAGACGCAATTAAGTCGCGTACACGAGCTGTCGGGGGTAGCGGGGGGGCTTGCACGAGTAAACCTCCCCTGAGAGGGGGGGTTGGGAGAAAAAATGCGCGTGGAACGAGAGAAAAAGAAAAACGCGAAAAGCGGAAACAAGTTCCCGTGACACGTGACTCGGAGCTTCCCGGGACCGTTGCTGCCGTTGCCATGGCGACGAGCAGGGCTGCCGAGTAAATACCGCCCGCTCTCGTATACTGCAATAGTTTTTCTATTTAATCGTCTTTCTTACTAGCTTCTTTATTATCGTGGACTTATAGCGCGTTGTGTTTGTACGTCCGTATAAATACAACAAGAGTGGTGACAAGATATACAAGTATAATTGCATCAACACAAAATGTTCTTTGATAGCTTTTTATAAGGTGTATATTGGATTGTACAGCAACAATGATATAATTTCATGTATGGCATTACTAGTAACGCGTTAAGTGAATTTAAATAGTTGTGGTTGCAAGACCTAGATTGGTAGTGACTGTCTTAAGACGTATAACCCTTTACTTATAGCTGAAAATATGTTTGCTTCTATTTTAAAAAACTGTTTTAGTATAAGCGTCGAATTTGGGATTATGTGGTTGTAGATTTCAACCCTAACTAGAGAGTTAGCTAATTATTATTTTTTTTAGTTTAGTTAACAGTGTTACGTTAATCAACTTTTCTACTTCTACTAATCAACCTATGTTACATAGGTAAACCTTATAAAGAAATATACTATTTTGGAAGTATTTTATATAATTATCCACGAAACCTTTTGTTCTAATGAAATTCCTTAAAACCGAAACAACAGTTGCTAAAAGAATACATTTGAACTTTGTTATTGATGTTGAGTCACAAGCAATTGAAATATTATACCTACGTGTAATAAAAACTAATGACGAACCACTAAGCGATTAAACCACAAATCCATACAAAAAAAATATTTAAACATTATCAGACATCAAAGTAAAGTTAAATACAGAAATTACAAAACACCCACCGCCGCGGGCCACCTCTAAATTAATCACTACTCTGGAAAAATTGAAACATAACATTTTTCTCTGGGATATTTTATCGATAAAAATAGGCGTACGTCCACGTGTATCCCGGCAAAGTAACCGGAAGCTCGTGCCGTCCTTGGCGGTGCGTAGCAACCCCCGGAAGAAAAAGAAAAAATCTATAATAGTACTACGGTGCAGGCGGGGGACGCCCTAGTTGGGCTCGGCTCCCTACCAACCAACTTGTATGTACCAAACGAGATCAAACTCACAGTTAATGTGCCAAGGCAATGTTTTCAAGCACTTACGGTCTTAAGTGCAAGTTCGACTAAAACATAGACATCATAATCTTTTTTTGACAGATGTGGCCACTACTTTTATTCCATAGACTTTAGTTAAATGTAGTGTATCAATGTTACTCTTTCCTTTGTTTAATTACTACAGATACAATCTTGTTTCTATTTCCAAAAGGTAGAGTAAATATAATCTTCAAAGTGTGTAGGAATACGTTATTCAAGAAATGGTTTCATTGAAAACGGGTATGTATTGTAGCACTTTCTGCTATGTATGTGTGAATAGGTACTATCACTACATTGTTGTTTATTACTGGCTGAGCAGCAATTTTACAATAGCTACTGTAGGTACTTGTTGTTTTACTTTGTTAAAACGTTTAGTACTAATAGATCAATATGGCATATAATTATATATTTTTATGACTATTATCATTAAGAATACTTTGTTTAAAATATTTGTTCTCTATGGCTTATCGTACCTTTGTTCTGGTAGAGATAATTTAAGTGATGTAATGTGTATTGTAGTTTTGTATGTATAAAAAAAGTATGCGACACCATAAAGCATACAATTACTTCATAGAAATATAGTAAAATACATTAAAAATTATCTTTACATCTGGTCCATAATCTGATCCAATAAATTCAAATCAAGACGAAAATACTGTCAGTTTTCAATTTAAAGAAGTATCCAATAACCACCACATAAGCAATAAACCATATTTTTTCATTAAGCATTAGCTTCAGCCACTTCATTTCCTACTAAGTCCGACAAACAAAAACACTAATTCAAAACCGTTCACAAAAAACTCAAAAAGTAAAAAACCACAGACTGAAGAAACAATTCTTCTAACAATTGATGGGAATATTGTGAGAAACATACAATGTTATAAAATATATGAACCGGTATGTTAAGATAATATGAAAAAACTGTTTAATAAACAAATATTTGGGTGGGTACAGTAACTAATATATACTAATATATAACTATACCTAGTAGTATAAATACTACATTAAAAGAACTAAAAAGTTACTAATCTCTTATTAGCCAAAACAAAATGTATTCGACACTTAAACATGTATTTCTCTCAAATGATATCATTGCAAATATTATGCAAAATAAATTCATATTCGAAGCCTAAGACCAGTTAAAACTTACAAGAAACCGGTTGGAGATTCAATCCAGTCAGACGATAAAAACTACATGCATTCATAGCAATACCACTGCGTATTGCCGAGGTGACCTTTGAGAACATAATATAATGAGCTAGTTTAAACATATAGCTAGTTTATAAAATTGCTATAGTAAGTCAAAAACTACTAGATTATTTAAAGTACAATTTTGGAAATCATATAGCATTTTACTAAATTGGCCTTATAAGGCTCGAACTTAAACTAACATTAAAGTTTAATTCGTCAAATGACATAATGAGCACAAAAAATAATACGCAAACTACACATAATGTTACAGCTCTATGCAAATACTGTTAACATAAGAAATCAGAGTATATTTAACAAGACTGTAAAATAAAACGTTCCCACTGTGAAACAATTGCAAATTGCAATAGATGAGCAATGAAAAATCATCCTTAAAACGCTTCCATAAGCTAGACAGTTGAATAAACAATCATCTTGATATTAATAAAATGAAGTTGTTTCACTTTGGATGAGCTGAGATAGCAAATTTCGACCTAAAGAGATAATGAATAAGAATGAAATTAAAACAGTTAGTTGAAAAGTAACATCAACATGTGAACCATTGCGCGAGGCCTTCGCAAACCGGCACGACAAGGTTGAGGTGGCAGATAAAACAACAAACAAAACTAAAGAGTAACTTATTGTTGGGACTCGAGCATATTTGCTAAACCAATGATTTATTGCGTTGATCCTTGGCGATGGGTCATTGAAGATGACAGTCAATGAACTTCAAATTCAAGATGACTGTCAATTATTGAGTACCAAATCGTCGAGGTAAGAATTTTTAAAACGACTTTGAACTTCCATAAAAATATAGTATTGTTTATTTAAGTTTCATCTTCTTGAATTTAGAACTCAAACTCCTAAATTGGCAATTTATTCACTAAATACTACTGAGTAAATAAGTATATACTGAAAAACGTAGCAGCTATTCATTTAAAATATTCATCCAATGTGCAAAGCCTCTGATCTTGATAATCAAGAACGAGTTTTATACTTGTACTAGACGTACTAGTACTAATTACTGATAATGCCGTTTTATGCTACCACGGTGGCAAATAAGCATGCGATTCGTTTGATGAACAGTAGAAACCAGTTCTTTTAACAATACCGGAGGCATCAATGATACATCATTAGGTAGGTTAGACGAAGGATAAGTATTGTTTGTTCTAATATTCTGAAAAATAATATCATCGTTTGCTCTAGTTTCTAGGCTAGTCATTAATTATGAACTAATTATTACAGATCGCGTGTCAAATGATTCTTAATAATGACCTTTGTAAAGATAGGCGCAAGGCCGCATACTTGTCATGTTGCTCCTTCATTACTCGCGGTAAGGGCAGATAAGCAATCAACAATTTTACAGCTGTTGTTGTCATTACAAGTTTATCTTCTACATTTGATTAAAATTATGACCCACATGTGTCCATTGGAATGATAAATCCAGAATAAAATTTTATAAGATTTCTGCGAAGAGTAATTCGCAGAATTCTGATATGAGAGCAAAGATAGCTGATGTTATTGTTTTTATGCATAATATAATCGATATGAACCAAAATAATAAATTAATACCATTTTTGTTATTTCTTTAGAACATTATACAACGTTTATAACATACTAGCTGTGCTCCGAGGTTTCGCCTGTGGTAGGATAAAAAGTATCTTATGTCTCTCTCCTAGTTCTAAGCTACTTCTCCATAAATTTTCAGCCAAATCGGTCCAGCCGTTCACGCGTGATGCCGTGACCAAGGGAAATAGGGATTCATTTTTTATATATAGATAGATATTGATATGATTGATACAATTGATAATACTGATTATCTATCTTGACGAAATTAAATTATAATTATGTAAGATCTGTTTTGTTATTTTTTTTTATTACAGTGCATTGGTTATATTTTTTAGATTATCTCATGACATTTGAGCGGCAACTCTAGTGTTGCCAGCAAAGTAAACGCTGGTAAGCTTTGATAATAAATGGTACGCTTCTCTTGATGAATTAATAGTATGAAAAAAAAACGAAGTCTGGATATTTACTATTTTTTTTACTTTATAGATTTATGGTGTTATATATAATAGAAACTATGCAGGAGACAAAATATCCAAACATTAGGTTAGGTAAAGGGAAATGTTTAATTAGGAATATTCTCTACATACTCTATATAATCACCTGCATGTGCATAAGACCCTGTACAGCTAATAATCGCCATCAATACCAGTGAATAATAACATGTTTACAATATAATACCTCTTTGGAATCAAGGCGTTCTAGCTACTAATTTAGTGTAATATCTAAGAATGAATACTTTTCGCGGTAAAACTGCATCTGATTTTTCATAGCATCCTGGTACCAATTCACATAATATTGTACAGACAATTCATCGCAATTCGTGCAAATAGTATATAACTGGAGTTAATGATCAATAAGCATTGACTAGACACATTGCAACATCTATGGTTTAGCTGTAAAGCAGTTTATTGTTGACCAGCGCTTCGCCACGTGCCTCAGGCGTGATAAATAATGTATGAACAAAACAATAAGATGTCACTAAACAAATCTCCAAGTCACGACCGCCGCCTTTTTTGCACCAAATCTTAATCCATAACTTGTATAAAAACAAAACAGTTTAATAACTCACCTAAACTTTCCTAGAGAATGATCCTCCCATTTAATAATCGAGGGGCAGTATTGTGAGTCCAACAGCAAATTTCTCAAGAACTCTGGCACCGAAACACTCCTGGGACGCTTGAAAGTTTTCCGACCGCTTCCCTTTGGTCTTCCCGGCGGTCTTTTGAAGATTTTCCTTTTGTCATCTTCGTCCCCAGACTTACTACCATCACTACCGTATGAGCAGTCAGGAGACGCAGTCTCTGATGAGCGAAATACATCCTCCGTCTCGTCACTCGAATCTGCATGATGTAAGAGAGTAGCATCATTTGGAGTGTAGTCGGAATGGTACAATCTTGGTACGTTCTTGTGATCCACAGAGTCCAGATCAAGTACTGTCGGTTCGTGGTGGCCGTAGTGATCACCCTCAGCATATCTAAATATTGTAGATTGACGCAGTTCCTCATTCAAACGGCCATGTAACTTTTCAAACACACTATCGGCTATTCGCCTTGATGTGGACGGGTCTATGCTCGGGTGGGCCATTCTCTGCAACACATCCTCTCGCTTCATGTTTCTGAGTTCCAAACCACTTACGTGGAAATTTTGAAATGGTACATCGTACTCAGATAATCCCATGCACTGAGCAGCGTCCACAAGCCAGGACACTGTATCGTTTTCATTCCAGTCAATGACGACTTTGTATTTCCAGTCATCGCGGGGGTGATACTCGCGACAGCTGACGAGATTGTGGTAAATATTCACAGTGTTGTCCAGCTCCGGTTCTCCATACGCGTCGTATGTTGGGTTTGAGTAATAGTTTCCGTAAATGTGTGATGCAGTTCCCTTCTTGAAGACTTGGAAGTCGTCAAGCCGCGCGGGTGCGGGCGACGTAGGCGGGTAATACAGATCGCACATGTTCGGTGTTTCGTAGGGGCGCGCGTAATCGATCATCGTGACGGGTACGTGCGGCGCGTTCCACGATTCGCGGCGGAATGAGCTGCGGGCTTCGAGCACGCCTTATGACTATCCACTCCACGATTTCTGTTTTGTTTACTATAAGATGCGCTCGCTCGCCCGCGGTTGGCGACTGCGTGGGCAGTGCCACTAATCAAGATCACTTTGATAGCGAGTTGCAATTTTTGCAAGTTATTAGGCCACGCGTAAACAAAACGTTTATTACTCGTATCGCTAACGTCAAAAGTGGATGTCCCCGCAACGCGAGCCGTAGATGACTAAATAGGTTAATGCTGACTTTATCTTGAGACGTTTTGTATGCAGTTCTAAAGTGTGGTCGACGAGATAACTAAATACATAATGCTTTACTTAATGACTTATGACACGTCTACTACGCTATATTATACCTACACTATTTAATTCTTCATTTTGTTGTATTCATTTATATTGTTAAATTTTAGTCATTTGAGTAATCAAACCTAAATATTGTGTTTTTAGAACTAACACTTGGTAATTTTTTTTAGCACACGGCCCACTTGATGGGGAGTGGTCACCGTGGCCTATAGACGTGTGCAACATCAGGGGGGGTTGGGAGATTTGGGGGGGGGGAGGTTGAAGATGAGGATTAGGGGATGAGGGGGGGATTGTGAGCTTTGGCTACCCTACTTATCACCGGGAACATAACACTGTGGTTATTATGGCCGCGGTGTTCTGTAGGGCGGAGGTACTACCCCAGGCGGACTGCTCAGTTCGGACGAGAGATACCATCGTATCCTACCTCCGTAGCGGTGCGTAGCGGCTTACTGGTTTCCGTAGCACAAGAACTTTTCTTTTTGGGTAGTCGTTAATATTACGTAGCAATATCAACATGACTTAGGCAGTAATGAAGCTATTGTTAAAAATTGCTATACAAGAGATGCTAGGTTCGATACCCGAGTCGGGTAGTGTTCTAAGTTTCATAGGCTACATCACTAGGCTCACGTTTTCTTTATCGCGTGGTAATCCCTGAAACCTTGGATGCGTAGGCTTATCTTTTTTAATTAGAGGCCAAAAATATTATATTTAAATATATTTTATGTAAGCGGGGCGTATAAAAGCATTTGACGATGCCTTCAAGCTGAGGGCCACCACTAAACCGGTGTATGTAGTGGTGACCCCGGTCCTGAGACTTCACCTTTGGCTTACCATCAGGCTAGGTTAAGTCAAATTGACGTGTGCTAAGTGTATGAAAAAAATACTAGCAGCGCGAGTGTGACGCCCCTGGTGTTGCACGCGTCCATAGGCCACGGTAACCGCTTTCCATCACTGGGGGCCGTGTGCTTGTCTGCCACCTAAGTGGTATAAAAAAAACAATTAGTATTGATTATTAACTTTTAATTTAAATGCGTTATTACTAATTCATAATTGATTTCTACCTGCGGGTTCTCACGTACGTAGGTAGTAAATATGATTCACCAATTAAGGTCATTCCGTTCAATAAATTGTGAAATGACTTTACATTTTTTAGGCCGTTGGTCCCGGTTGACATACAAACTTCTATGGGAGTTATTACGGGTAGTTGGAGCCCTAAAAAGGTCGTCAACTAACTTATCGCCAATGGATTATAGAGGTCAGGGGCCACAGTCTCGATATTAATCGGTACGACTTTGCTACCGAAATTGCAAGCTAAGATAGCGACAAACATCGGTTGCAGGTTTCTTCTAGGCAAGTGTGATTCATCGTAGACCACATCGTCACTTACCATCAGGTGGGACTGAGGTCAAACGTAAGCCTATCATCGATAGATCGTTAAGTTTGCGATGATATTCGTTGAGATACCGACAGAAATCGTTAGTTTGGAAAGTAGAGACTACCAAAATATCGTTACGTTTGCGTCGCTACGAGTTAGCAACCGAATTTGGTAGCTAAGGCGTTGCGATAAATGTCGAGACTGCGACCCCAGATGGGAGTCACTTCAGGAAAATATCAAAGTACGTCACTTCGTAGTTAGATCGAGAAGCCCACTTCAACAATTTGTGAAAAGTCTCGGAGAATGATGATGATGACATACCTGGGAAATTTCCCTGACCTTACTTGACCCATGACGTAGATATTTGCGTACAATAAAATAACGGTGGAGCTTACTAATTTTCCTGTTAAATACCTCATAGTGCTTACCACAAACGTTGGTCAGCACATAACTTCAAGTATTAAGGTGCAAATCTATTAACTAATAACAAGCTGTTGTTTAAAAAAAAACCTTTTTAAAAACAAGCTTCTATTATTTAGACCGTCAAGCTGAGGCAAACAGACTCTCATTTCAGAGACTTTGCTTTAGCTTACCATCAGGCGAGGTGAAGTCATGTTAACGTGAACGACATAAAAAAAAATTACAATATTGCGTTGCCATATGACTTACATAAGTATGCCAAATTTCGAGTGGTCGAAAAATGGCTTGCGAGATTTGATTACAGACAACGTTGATTATAGACAAGGGGATAGGTGAAACTAAATAAAAGCTTGTAAAAAAGAGAATATGAACTATTTCACGTTTTTTTAGTCGATAGGCCCACGTTTGACCACTATCTCACCTGATGGTGAGTAATGAGGTAGTCGATCATGGAGCACGCTTGCCTAGAAGCAACCTATTCACTCTTGACTGAAAGACCTTGGAGGTTATAGGTTTCGGGCTACACAGACTCAAGCAAACTAAATTTAAGTCCACGAATAGCACCTACCAAAAATGTTGACAGGTCTGGTGCTCTTTGTGGACTAGGCTAGGTGCTCTTCGCGCAGGTGCTCTTCCTGGACTACCCGTTCACGTCAGTAGTGTAATAACCAAGATCCGAACCCGATACCTCTCGATCATAAAGCCGGCTCAATAACTACAAAACTATTGACGCTTAATTAATTAATATGTGGGATATTTTATCGATTATCACACTAACTAATTAAAATTCCCATGTTCGAACTAGCTTCGCAAATGGCTTAAAAATAATTAAGCCCTGTTTGGGTATTTTAATATCGATATTACAGTTTCCTTCTTTAAATTAACGCGATAAGCATATAAAGAAACGTGGCTTTGCCTACGTGACGTTTAGTTATATGCGTATGATTACACATTTGATAAAGAATATAATAGGCATAATATGTTAAAAGCTAATATATAATATTATGGGAGTATTCAAGTCACAAGTGAATAGGTTCCTTCTAGGCAAGCGTGATTCATCGTAGACCACATCGTCACTTACCATCAGGTGGGATTGAGGTCAAACGCGAGCCCATTACCAAAAAAAACAAAGTTTAAAATCATCATTCTCACTTGTTAGTACAAGTTACAACCTAAACCCTTCCATTTGGGCCCCCCAAATGGAAGGGTTTAGGTTTAGGTTTTAGAAGATTTTTTCAGGGTCGGCAAGCCATGAGCAGCAGCTACTAATTAAATGCAAAGCTATTTTGTCAATCACGCAATAAGGGCTGGATGTTTTCTGCAAAACTAGTTTGAATAAAACATAGCAATTTGCTAGAACGACCAAGACACACAGACTGACCGCAGCAATCTGGACCTCGATTCTGCTAAAGGCAAACCACTGTTATACCACTGAAACTCTAAAGATTGCTATTAATTGTAGACTTTATTGTTATCAGGTTAAAGTCTAAAATCAAATGATATTTTATAGAGCGAATGAAAAAGTTAAATGAATTCTTTTCATTTGATTTTAGGCTTTAACACTGTATAACTGTAAAGTCTACAATTAAATAGCATTTTTAGAGTGTCAGTGGTATTACAGTAGTTTGCCTTTAGCAGAATCGAGGCCCTGGTGACTATTACCACAATACTTGGAGTGAATCATTTGATCATGACTATATAAAATAATATAGCTGGACTGTACGGCTACAAGCCCGTGACGTCACAAATTGAACAATACCAGGGTTTTCCGTTTAGTCTGATCATCATCAACGTAGCTTTAATCACAGCTGTAGAGCTAGCATAAAATTACATTCGAATAGTTAACATTAATATTCGTAACTAGAGACTGGAAACATTATATTCTGTTTGATTATTTTTGACAACATTGAGCATTCAGATATAAAGCAATAGAATAATAAATGTTTTTTTTTTAATTTTTATATCAAACTCAATATTTATTACCTAATGCAGGATAACATCTGTCAGGTCAGATAGTCTGTTATATAAATAAATAAATTCATTTTTAAGTCAAATTTAATTTTAGAGGTTGCATGAATTGCACCTACCGAAATCCACGAAGAGCGCCTGTCAATATTTCTGGCAGGTGCTCTTCGTGGACTAGATTAAGTGCTATTTACGCAGGTGCTATTTAGACGGGTTCTCTAAGTGCACTATTTTATTTATTAAGGTAGTGCACTTAGATGACTTATTTGCTCACAATATCTATCTAGAGATTTGGCTCCAAAATCGATTTGAAAAGTTATGAATGAATTTAAATGGATTGTATATACGAATTTGTTAAACTGTTGTACCATGATAGCGTAACAATTTGCAATTATAATAGTATTAAGATGTATTCAGTAGAAGGAAAAGTTTTACAATTATGTAATTGTTATTGTTGGTGAGTGCAGCACCAACCATACTCAATAGATAATATGTGACCATGGTGCGACCGCATTGACGACATTGAAAGAAATGTACTTTATTATTGTAAACAACAACTTAAAGTATCATCTTCTTCAACCTAGCGTTAATCCCAGTCACATCCAAAGCTTCCCCTCGGAGTCTGGGGTCCGCTTTACCAGTCTTTACTGCGGATTTGGCTTGACCTCGATATTTTCCGTGAAGCGACTACCATCTGACCTTCACAACCCAATGGTGACATTGGGCGATATCGAAGCACTGCAGTTAGACCGTTGTTGTTGGACTTTTTAGGGCTCCAACTACCTGTAACGACTGCCATAGATGTTTGTATGGCAACCGGCTTACCGGCTTAACGTGCTCACCTAGGCACAACCAGACCAATGCAAATACCCATATTCATGCATACAAATATTTGCACTGAGCGGAGATCGAACCCGCGCCTCCTGAAAGCGCGCCAGTTGTAAACCAGCGTCAGGTACTTGTGCCTGACACCATGCTGAACTGCTCCTTTTTTGGTTCAACGCAATAAACAATGCGCATGATAAATTTGGTTGCGTGTGCTAGTGCACAACTATTTCTGTGAAATGTCTTTGTGTTGTACTGAAATAAATGGTTTCTTTCTTTCTTTCTTTCCTGTGCAGCGGCCGCGTTAACTACCGCTACGACATAGAGGCTGTCAGTTTTCTATAGGACCTATCACTTCTTATTGTTTGCAGACATCTTCCTTTAACACAGTGACCTACATAAAGAATATCCAGGAAGGAAATTTTGTGAGGATGTTGACCTATCCTCAAGGAAAACGTAACCCTTTCCGTGAAAATACTACTGCACTAGTCGTAGGTGAGTCTCTTTAAAGCACCATTTTCCCTCCACATGAATTCATTGTTAACTATAGTGCGCGGCATCTAACTTGGCAAGATTTTGGAGTAGTTTGGGCCCCACTACTCGAAAACCTTGCGAAGTTAGATATATTACCCCAGATGGACTGCTCAGTTCGGACGGGAGATGCCGTCGTGTCCTACCTCCGTGAAAATATTCATTTATATATATAAGTACAATATTCTGAAAACTTTGATATCGCCTAATGTCACCATTGGGTTGTGAAGGTCAGATGGCAGTCGCTTCACGGAAAATATCGAGGTTCAGCCAAATCCGCAATTAAGACTGGTAAAGCGGACCCCAGAATCCGAGGCGAAAGCTTTGGATACGACTGGGATTAACGCTAGGTTGAAGAAGAAGAAGAAGAATATTCTGAAAACTTATAACGTCTCTAGTACATCAGTAAGTATGCGCGGGCGCAGTGTCACTAGTACCTATGTAATATCAGTATATTACATACTAGTGACACTGCGCCCGCGCCTATATCTGAAAACGTACTAATAAGGAAAATAGATCTATGTGACTCAGATAGATCTACACGTAAGAGGAAAAAGTAAGATTATGTAAATTGCTTATATATTAATAGATTTATTAACACGTTTCCCACGGTTTCATGAATGAATATTATAGCATAAGGCCCACCTGATGGGGGAGGGTTAGGAGGTTTGGGGGGGGGGGGTTGGAGACGGGTATTGGGGGATGAGGGGAAGATTCTAAGCTCTGGTACCCTACTTACCGCCAAGAACACAACAAAGGTTATTACCGCCGTGGTCTTCTATATGGGTTCTTCAAGAAGGATATTAGAAGGTTTTTGCAGGGTCGGCAGCGAGTGTGACGCTCCTAGTGTTGCACACGTCCATAGGCCAAGGTGACCGCTTTCCATCAGGTGGGCCGTGCGCTTGTCTGCCACCTAAGAGGTATAATGTTAATTGGCCGAACGTAAAAAGTATCTCAGAGCGATTTCACCGCGGTTCTGAATAACTCGTGATATGAAATGACAAAACGCCCGCAGTAGCCGAGTCTGGACGCAGATACATTTTAATGCGGTGATAACAAGTGCGTCATCTGTCTCTGTATGACGTCATAAGTTAGATCTTGATTTCTTTAATTAATGTGAGGTTTGCGTTTAAAAGACATCACATGCTACAGAGCTGTTTTTACTGCCGTGATTCATGTTGAAAATTAAAGTTTAATTGGGGTCGAAATAACAATAAAATATTCATAAATTTTTTAATTTTTTTTTATACCACTTAGGTGGCAGACAAGCACACGGCCCACACTGATGGAAAGCGGTTACCGTGGCCTATGGACGCGTGCAACACCAGGGGCATCATCGGTAAGAGTCCGTCATAAACTGCCCCGCTGGCCGCGGGGTGGGTATCCATGAGGATTTCCGCACGAAAAAAAAAAAAAAAAAAAAGGGGGCATCACACTCGCGTTGCCGACCCTGCAAAAACCTTCTAATGCCCTTCGTGAAGAACCCCATATTGTAGTTCAAATGGTTTTTTTATATCAGTCACATCAATATCAATTCACCTCGCCTGATGGTAAGCTAAAGATAAACTCTCAGGACTGAGGGTCACCATTAAATACTGATAGAGCTATAAGGGTGCCCCTCAGCTTGACGGCCTCATCAAAATGCTTTTTCACGCCCCGCTTGAAGGACCCGGTACTGTATGAGGAAGGAAACACGTGAGCTGGTAAAGAATTCCAAGTCTTGATGGTGCGGCAAAGAAAAGACGCACCAAACCGCGTGGTTCTTGATGAAACTTGATAGTTGGAAGTGATACAAACCTTTTAAAGCACAACACTAATTACTGGCGATACCAAGATATATTGCAGTATATATTGTAAGTAACTATTCATCATTTATCGTTTCTTAAAGTCACTGGTGTTATATATATCCATAAGCCATGGTAACTGTTTCCTATCAGGTTAACATTCCATCAGGTCTTTATGCTTGTTTGCCACCTGACTGATGTATTTTTTTAAGATAATAAACAATTACTAACAATTTGTGAATTTGAAGATTGCATATTGAATCAAATAAGCGATGGTAGCTGAATGGATAAGAACGCAACCTCTACTCAGAAGTATCGAGTTCGGATCCGACCGGACAGTACCAATTTAAATTTCTCTTTGTGGAATTCATTTGTGCTAATCCCATGATTTACCATCTGCTGACGGTGAAGGAAATACATCGTGAGGCAACCCACATATCCTAGAAGAAATTCTAAGGATATGTCCGATCCACCAACCCTCATTAGGCCAGCGTGTGTGATTAAGGTCTAAACCCTCTCAGTTTTCTCGTTAGAGGAGAGGAGACTCGTGCCCAGCAGTGGGACATTATTGAGTTGCTATTATACTGAATCAACCTTCAACAATCGAATCATACCAGATCATTCCATATTCATTCCAAATTAAAAAAGTAGGTACTGTCTATACCAGTACTTTTTTTAATTTTACTTTCACGAGAGAAGCACCGAAGCCTTAGGTATTAACGAGATGTTGGAACTTTTACAGAAACCAATCAAAGTGAATCAATTCATTCAAGTTTCTTAGACTGTCGTACTATAAAACGGATTAATAAACATTTGTAAAGATAAAAAGGTGAAATTTGAAATTTGGCGTATTTCACTTTCTCCTCTTTGTTTGGTTCCTGGAAATCCCCATGGAAACCCCTCCCCCCCCAACTCCAAGGGAGTAGGGTGGTTATGTCGAAGTCGAACCGACTAAAATCGCACGGTGTCTCATCACATCATCGGCCGGGGAATCTGGTGCACCGTAAAAGGATATCCCTAATAAAAGTGGCGTCCACTGTTTTAAAGATTTTTAACAAATAAGAATAAATGTAAGTAAGTATTAGATATATAGACACATAAATTAACACAACAGTATCAATTAACAAACAACAGTAATCACGGTAGCCTAGTGGTTTGGGTAATGGACTGCTGAGACGAGGTCTCGGGTTCGATCCCAGGTTCACCATGGCACACACCAATGACTTTTCGATGCTTTTCGAAGTTATGTGTGTATTTATCGCAGGTTTATAAGTGCCCAGTTAATGGCAATTGGCTCGCCACCTATTACATTGGGATCTAAACATAAACTGGCGAAATGTGGGTGCCAGCACCTCTGCCTACCCCTTCGGGGATACAGGCGTGAGTTTATGTTATGTTATGTTAGTTAAAAATCTTCAAAATAATAGGTGCAAGATGAATCAACTGTACGCCAAATTTCAAATTTCACCCATAAATTATTTCACGCTTCGTGATTATAACTATAATATTCTGACACTTAATTTTATTACTTTTTTGGCGCACGGCAGGTTTTTTTAATATGATTGAAACCTGCGTGATGTTTCAAATATACAAAAAAGTGGTAATCCCTAAGTCATAGCGTAGATTCCGAATAGCTAGCTTAAAAAAGATGTTGTCTATTACGTAAGGCACCCACATTTCTCCATTCTCTGTATTCGGAATAGTTATGTGGGTGTTGTATCCCTTGACTATATTTGAGTATGTCGTGAACCTAAAATACCTATGGATGGACCTTTGCCGCACCATCAAAACCTGGAATTCTTTACCAGCTCACGTGTTTCCTTCCTCATACAGTCCCGGGTCCTTTAAGCGGGGCGTGAAAAAGCATTTGATGAGGCCGTCAAGCTGAGAGCCACCATTTTGGCACTATCGGTGTTTGCAATGGTGACTCCCATTCTAGAGACTTTGCCTCAGCTTACCATCAGGCGAGGTGAAGTCATGTTGACGTGACCGACATAAAAAAAAAAATGGAACTGCGCCAGCGAGGGTAATGTGTTTCGCGCGTATGTATGTATGTATGTATGTATGTAGTTTTCTTTGTTCCCTTCTCAAATGAAAGACTACTACGAAGATCTTCAATTTTTTTACTTCATGCCATTTTTTTTATTTTGTGGCGTAGCGGCAAAGCGTTCGACTGCAATTACTGCACATTTGCTTTGGTTAGGTGTTTCTAAGTATAATATGTATTTGTTTACAAAACAAATTTAATAAGGTATGATTATCCGCATTCTAGAATCACCTTTAAGCGGTCCTTTAAGCGGGGCGTGAAAAAGCATTTGATGAGGCCGTCAAGTTGAGAGCCACCATTATGGCACTATCGGTGTATGTAATGAGAACCCCCTTCCTGAGACTTTGCCTTTAGCTTACCGAGGCCTCAGGCGAGGTAAAATCATTAACTTTTAAACTTTCGCGTTCCATAACTTATTATACGTAAACGGGACTTAACGCGATACACGTTAAAGGTATATACATACCTTTGGATGCCTGACGTTTCGACCAGGTTACACCGGCCGTGGTCACAGGCTGACTGTTTCAGCCGTGCACGCCCTCCGTCGCCGAGTCCGTGAGGTAGACGGTTCTTCTTCTACCCGCACATTTTCGACATTTTTTATATTTTCTTGTCTCCAGGTACCGTCACATACCACACTCACAGTGTCCCTATTATCTGTGCAAACGCCTTGGTGTCTATCCGACCGCGCAGAAAAGCGAGGTAGCAAGTTTTTAATCACTGGATTCCATGTCGCAGATAACTTGAAACCGTCTTCCCGATTGAAATTTTTGTACTTCTTGATTTCAATCGCTTCACGTACAGCTCTTGAATAGAAGTGACGTTCGGTGGAGAGGACTTGCGTATTGTGGAATTCAATCCAGTGATTCGTGCCCGCTTCTAAAAGATGTTCTGCAATCGCTGATTTGCTCGTCCGGCGGTTCTTTACAGCTGCAATGTGTTCTTTGACCCTATCAGCAATGGTCCGCTTTGTTTGGCCTATATACGAACTACCGCAGCAGTGTCGCAATGGGAAGTCCTGTAGCCCCGGTACTTGCCAACATCTGGATGGAACATTTTGAAGAGAAGGCTCTGAGTCTCGGCCCCAAGACCATCAGACTTTGGAAGCGATACGTCGACGATATCTTCAGTATCGTGAAAGGAAGTGTACAGGAAGTAGATCAGTATATACAACATCTCAACTCCATTCACCCCAAGATGAGGTTTACGTATGAAATGGAGAAGGATAGGTCGCTGTCTTTCTTGGATGTAAAAGTAGCCGTGAGATCAGATGGGTCCTTGTCACACTGTGTGTACCGGAAACCTACTCACACGGACAGGTACCTACACGCCACGTCTCATCACCACCCCCGACACTTACAATCCGTTATGACCTCACTCAAGAATAGAGCGTATGATCTCTGTGACCCTGAACATCTGGAGCGAGAGCTGGATCATGTTCAGGAGGTACTTAAAAATAACGGATATGCTGTTGTGAACGGAAGACGGAAGCAGCAAACATTGGGGCGGGGGCATCCAAAGGTAAGCAGACAGCCAGCGTATATGCCTTATGTCAGGGGAATAACGGATAAGATCGGCACCGTGCTAAAAAAGTACTCCATCCCGACAGTTTACACACCAGGCATTAAAGTAAACAACATCGTGGGCACACCGAAGGATGTCTTACCGCTTCAGACGCCAGGGGTCTACAAGGTGGATTGCAGCTGCGGTAGTTCGTATATAGGCCAAACAAAGCGGACCATTGCTGATAGGGTCAAAGAACACATTGCAGCTGTAAAGAACCGCCGGACGAGCAAATCAGCGATTGCAGAACATCTTTTAGAAGCGGGCACGAATCACTGGATTGAATTCCACAATACGCAAGTCCTCTCCACCGAACGTCACTTCTATTCAAGAGCTGTACGTGAAGCGATTGAAATCAAGAAGTACAAAAATTTCAATCGGGAAGACGGTTTCAAGTTATCTGCGACATGGAATCCAGTGATTAAAAACTTGCTACCTCGCTTTTCTGCGCGGTCGGATAGACACCAAGGCGTTTGCACAGATAATAGGGACACTGTGAGTGTGGTATGTGACGGTACCTGGAGACAAGAAAATATAAAAAATGTCGAAAATGTGCGGGTAGAAGAAGAACCGTCTACCTCACGGACTCGGCGACGGAGGGCGTGCACGGCTGAAACAGTCAGCCTGTGACCACGGCCGGTGTAACCTGGTCGAAACGTCAGGCATCCAAAGGTATGTATATACCTTTAACGTGTATCGCGTTAAGTCCCGTTTACGTATAATGAGGTAAAATCATATTGACAGGGACAGTTATAAAAAAAAAACTGTCTGGTTTTGTTTAGGTCTGGCACTGTGCAACATGCCCTAAAATATGCATTTATAAAAAAAGGTAAAAACGAAAAAATCGCATAATTATCACTTGATCCAAACTCGGTTGAGAACGTGGAAATTCCCAAAGTCATCACAAATAAAACCACTTTCAAATTTATGGGCGACACTGATTTCGAAATTAAGATACTATTGCTGTAACCAAACATGATCATTGTCACCATACGTCACAGTTGATCGACATCACAATACAATACTTAATTTGAGAAGCATCGGTGGCTTAGTGGGTAAGGAATCGGCTTTACGATTGGTCGCGAGTTCGAATCCTGGTCATTAGACCACCGACACGAACCCACTTGTAACTTAACTTGAGGGATTATATTAATTACTAGCTTCCGCCCGCGGCTTCGCCCGCGTGGAGGTCGGTATCGCCACCAAGTCTATTTTATAAAACAAATTGCCACTCCACTCACTACTCCACTCTCCACTCTAACTCTTCACTCCACTGGTCTCCACTCTTCTAACAAAAACCTTTCTAATAAAAAAACCCCATCAAAAACCAATAATCGCAATGGACGTAAAAAACTACTTAACGTATTTTGATGAGGTATTTTTATTAGAAAGGTCTTGCTTAGACTTAAAATTTACCCTATGTTTGGTTGTAATTGGCTAAGTAGAACTGGAGATATAACCAAAAAATGATGACCTACCTTAAAACGACGCACGGGCGGAGTCGCGGGTATCAGCTTGTATAAAAAATAGCCTTTTTTCCGTGCGGAAATCCTTATGGATACCTACCCTACGGCTAGCGGGGCCGGTTATGTCGGACTCTTACTGACTAAAACCGCACGCCGTCTAGGGTCTTCTGACGCCAGGATGTAAGGCGGCCAACGCTCTGGAGCAGCTGTTACCCAAAATGAGGGGGCCAGATGACTCCTGCAGGAGGCTCTACGCGGGGATCATGCGGTCCATGGCCCTGTACGGGTACCCGATCTGGGCGGAGGCCTTGAATAGCCGTAACAGGTGTACAGTACACTGGGAGCGCCGTAGCGCGTTATGCCTATACTGGTGGCGAAAGGAGGCGCGGGAGCGGGGACCCGGAGTAATCGAGACCGTCCACGCCCAGCTTCGCCAGGATACCGTGCTGAGGTGGCAGGACCGACTTGGGCAAACGCGAGCCTATCGACTATAAAAAAAACCAAGCGCGGGGCACGCCATTATAGCGGCAGTAAGACTCATAATGGAGGACTGGCTGGAGAGGCCTCATGGGGGCCTTTCGTGCCGGCTGATGCAGGTGATCTCGGTAAGGGGTGCTTCGGGAATCACTTGTGTCTGATTCGGAAGGAGCCGACGCCCGAGTGCCATCGCTGCGATGCGGGCGACGACTCAGGATTGCACACGCTGGCCGAGTGTCCGGCGTGGAAGGTGCCGAGACAGGCCCTCCTGGCAGCCCTCGGGGTGGGAGTCCTCACATTGCGTTCGGGAGAGGCTTCACAGAGTTCTCCCGGACGGCGGCGACGGGCGACGAAGGCGTCGGAGGTCTAACGACCTCCGTCGGTGCCGCCTGTCACCCTAGCAGAAGCAGGCCAAAGCGGCGGCGCGTGAACGGGAACACCGTGGTTGCCAAACCCGAGGGGGCCATCTCAAATCCGGAGATGGCCCGGGTCAAGTCAGGGTGCGAGGGAAATGCTCTATGGGCCATCTTACACCCTGGCGTCAGAAGACCCTAGACGGCGTGCGGTTTTAGTCGGTAAGAGTTCGACATAACCTGTTCCGCTGGCCACGGGGTGGGTATCCATGAGGATTTCTGCACGGAAAAAAGGGTGTAAGGGGGTCTATAGAGCATTTCCGTCGCACCCCGGCTTTGTATAAAAAGTAGCCTATTATGTTGTCCTGTAAGCGATGGTAGCTGAATGGATAAGGACGCGGCCTCTACTCAGAGGTATCGAGTTCGAATCCGGCCGGACAGTACCAATGTGAATTTCACTTTGTGGAATTGATATGTGCTAATCAAATGATTTACCATCTGCTGACGGTGAAAGAAAAACATCGTGAAGAAACCCACAATTATTGTCCTAGAAGAAATTCTAAGGACATGTTCGATCCACCAAACCCCATTAGGCCAGCGTGTGTGGATTAAGGTCTAAACCCTCTCAGCTCTGTCGTTATAGGAGAGAAGACCCGTGCCCAGCAGTGGGACACAAATGGGTTGATATTATTATGTTATTCAGAAGTATGAACTATAATAAATCGTACCATGTTTGATCAAAATCCCTCCAGTAGTTTTTTACCTATGCGTGCACAGATAGACAGACAGACAGAAAGACAAAAAATTACTGATTGCATTTTTACCATTGGTATTGATCACCAATCATCCCCGAATAGTTATTTTGTAAATATTTCAATGTACAGAATTTACCTCTCTACAGAGATATGACGTAACCTACGACAAACTTATCATTTGCGGTTGGTGCAGTAATCAGGTCTACGGATTGAACCGCAAAATTAAGTTTGTTTTTTATTGTATAATTTATCGGTCAAGTTACTTATAGTGTGAAGCTAGCTTATAGCATGGTTAACATAATAACACCATTCAAATATGCGTGTTTAGATTACACGTTGTTACAGAATGCGTTGAAGATATAAACGTTCACTGCTCGTTCCCCGTAGGTGAGAGCGTGATAATAAGTAGCCTATGTGTTGACCCGACTTCCTAATAATATTCTTGCCAAATTTGAAGTAAATCCATGCTGTACTTTTTGAGTTTATCCCGGACATACATACAGACAAACAGACAAACAGACAAAAATTTTAAAAACTATATTTTTGGCTTCGGTATCGATTATAGATCACACTCCAAGTATTCTTTTAAAAAAATATTCAATGTACAGTTTTGACTTTTCTACCATTTTATTATATGTATAGATTAACAAACTTGACGCGCTGGAGACGATCGAGAGACGAGCCAAGAGGCTCATCAACAACGATGCACTAGTCGAGAAAAGGCTTCAAAGCCTCGCCCATCGACGCAAAGTTGCAGGTCTCTCGGTGTTCTATCGGATGCATTTTGGGGAGTGCGCTCTGGAATTGCACAACCTGATACCTCCAAGTCCTTTCCATCAACGAACGACCAGACGAACAGCGTCACGCCACCACTATATTTATGGTCGATATGGTCCACTCATACGCACAAAGCGCTTTGCTGACACGTTCATCGTGCGTACAGCTAAGGAGTAGAATTCCTTGCCTGAGTCTGTGTTTCCGGAAAGCTATAACCTGGGAGTTTTCAAGTCACGAGTGAATAGGTTCCTTCTAGGCAAGCGTGATTCATCGTAGACCACATCGTCACTTACCATCAGGTGAGATTGAGGTCAAACGTAAGCCTATCATGAATAAAAAAAAAATTGTGATTATAACTAGGTAGCTTCGCTTACTAATATTCCAATTTGAATGTTGAAGAAAATGAAAAGCATTCAGGTCAGGGATCCAGTTAGGTATATCAAGTAGCCATATTTTCCAAGATGGATGACCCTAATTTACTGGCAAAATACTTGAAAATTTTAAACTTTACTGTAATCTTATCAGGTTTAAGTCTAAAATAAATGATATTTTGTAGAGCGAATGAAAAAGCTTAATGAATTCTTTTTATTTGATTTCAGACTTTAACTGTATGATGGTAAAGTCTACAATTAAATAGCATTTTTTAGAGTGTCAGTGGTATGACAGTGGTATGCCTTTAGCAGAATCGAGGCCCTGTTTCTCATTTCCCTTCTCTGCCTCCAGCCTCTGCAATATGGAGTTCTTTAAGTAGAGCGTTAGATGGTTTTTATACCACTTAGGTAGCAGACAAGCACACGGCCCACCTGATTGAAAGCAATTACTGTGGCCTATGGAAGTGTGCAACACAAGGAGCTTCACACTCGCGCTGCTGACCCTGTAAAAACTTTCTAATGCCCTTCTTGAAGAACCCTTTAGTATACTTAAATGCTAATGGGAATTTAAAACCTCAAGTTTCGACCAGGTTAAACCGGCCGTGGTCACAGGCCATATTATAGTCACTTGTGTAATCACATAGACTAAGGCAATATTTTCAAAACAAAACTTCAAAGTCAAAGTCAAAGTCAAAAATCATTTATTCTGTATAGACCATTTTAAGCGGCACTTACAAAACGTCAAAATTATAAATATTTAAAACTAGAAGCAAATGGACCACCGGTTCGAAACGCGGCCCAGACCTGAGAAGACTCCGGCAAGAAACTCAGCGGGCTGTTTTTTTTTGGTCTATTTACAACAATTGCCTTAGTCTAGATACAATGTTATTTCGAGTAACATAGTTGAGTGAACAGTTCATTTCCAAGCTTCTTTATCATCCAAATAATCTTGAATTTTATAATAAGTATATAATAATAATATATAATAAATAACTTGTAATTTCAAGTCATAAACTTTGAGAAATTAAGTCATACTGATGACTGTAAGTCGTAACCAAGACAATTATTCATTGTTTACAAGGAAAACACGTACTTGTATAAAGGAGCATAGTCACAGACTATCAAACTACCATATTATACTAAACCATATCAGATAATACAAATAGTCATGTTAAGTTGTTGGCACGGTTATGGCAATATCACTGCACTATCTCGGGTCATCGACCGGTTTGCATCACTTAGTTGCAGATCTGCGCCGGCGCATGCTATGTGTTGCGGGGAACACCGCGGGAAAACCAACCTGTAATGTCGTGGGTATTACCGCGTGCCGTAAGGTGAGGCTTGGAGGTGTGTCAGTTTTGTTTTTTGTTGGACAATGTTTGTTGTGGGTTCAAATTACAGGTGGATTTTAGAAGTGTTATAATACACACATCAAAAAAGTCTAAGCAACATGCTTAATGTCACATAATTCTGCAAATTATATTGGACAATTATTCTACTTTTTACCCGACTGCCGAAGAAAGGAGGGTAATGTTTTTCGAGACTATGTATGTATGTATGTATGTATGTCCATTTCTTTGGCACGGCCTACAGCCTAAACGGCTTGACGGATTTTGACGTGCGAGGTATCATTCGATTCGTCGTGATTGTGTGAGTGACACTGGGTATATTAAAATTTCTAGAAAATCAAAATGGCGGATATTTGGCGGCAAAATGAAAATCTTGAAAATTTGTCTTGCACGCTCTACAGCCTAAACTGTTTGACGGATTTTGACAAACAAGGTGTTGTTTGATTCATCATGATTGTGTGAATTACACCAGGTATGTTAAAATTTATAGAAAATCAAAATGGCGGATTTTTGGCGCTACAAACATTTGACTGCAATGGACGCAAAAACTGCAGAACGAATTTCGATGCGGTTTTATTTGTTTAAAAGGTCTTGGTCAGACTTAAAATCTTACGTTTGTTTGATTACAATCGGTTTAGTAGAACCGGAGATATGAGCAAAAATATAATAATTAATGTTGAATTTCGGTGATGTCCCTTAACTACACGAAACATAAAAGATAGATTTTATACTTCATTATTATCCGGGCAGCTATGTAAATAACTAAAAAGTATAAAAAAAAAAAAAATTAAAATATTCAAAAACCCGACTGCCTAAAAACTGAAAAGAAAAAAACAAGCACTTAGATTGATGTCCGGTGGTCTAGAAACATAACAACTGAACAGTCGGGATCCATTGAAATATTAGATTGGCTGTCGAATAATGGATCCCGACTGTTCAGTTGTTATGTTTCTAGACCACCGGACATCAATCTAAGTGCTTGTTTTTTTCTTTTCAGTTTTTAGGCAGTCGGGTTTTTGAATATTTTAATTTATTTTTTTTATCATAGGTGAGCAGGTATGTAACCTTTTTGGTTCCAGATTACCTACGGGCTGTTGAAAAAAAAAACAACTTGATTGTGTTTTGTTTTTATTACTTCCAATTTAAATGTGTTTTTATAGTTTTAACCAAGTTTTAATAGATTTTTAATTTAGGTATACTTTTAATAAAAGAAACAGAACCAAATCGAGTTTTTTTTTTCTAATCAAACAGGTTAAATACTTGCCCACCTATGGTAAAAAAGTAAAACAAATGATTTTTGAATTTTTTTTATTGGACACGTCCTACATGATTTCACCTCGCCTGATGGTAAGCTAAAGGTAAAGTGTAAGGACTAAGGGTCCCTATTATACACACCGATGGTGCTACAGCGGCGGCCCTGACGGCCTCATGATATGTTCTTTCACACCCCGCTTAAAGGACCCTTGACTGTAGGAGGATTTTGTTCCCATTATTTTTGTTTCCATCGGGCACAAACAGACAAGAATTCCACGTTCAAATAACATAACCCAAGTATTTCCTTTTAATATCTCCAATGTACAGACATTATATTAAATCCGCCAGATTGACTGCACCCCGCCTGATGGTAAGCTGAAGTGGAGTCCAAAAAGTATTAATCACCATTCCCAATGACCTCTAACTAGACGGCCTTGACATTGATGAAAGCACCGAACGGAGTGATGCTTGTTTACCAGCAGTGTCTTAAAAAAAAACTTGTATTTTGCATCGAAAAACATGTCTGTGGTAGCAAATTAAAATAATAGAGCTCCTCACTTGAATAAAATTAGCATTTTAACAACAGTTAATGGAGGTAGGACACGACGGTATCTCCCGTCCGAAATGAGCTGTCCGACTGGGTAGTACCTTCGCCCTACAGAACACCGCGGCCATAATAACCATCGTGTTGTGTTCCCGCTGGTAAGTAGGGTGGCCAGAGCACACTGTACTCCTCCCCCCACCCCATCCTAGCCCTCCCCCTTTCCCTTCAGGATAGACAGCGCGTGTGTGACACCCTTAGTGTTGCACACGTCCATAGGCCACGGTGACCGCTTCCCATCAGGTGGGCCGTGTGCTTGTCTGCCACCTACGTGGTATAAAAAAACAGAGTCATACTTTATTATGTTTGGGTAAGGTACAATAAATATGTTATTATTGTACCTAACCCAAACATTTAGTACATACACACAAACATCCACTTATAATATTTTTTTCCTTCCGTGCTATGCAGTACAGAAGTAACTACGCGTATTTTGCTTTAGTGTTGTAGTCGTTAGTCGTTTAGTGTAGTAGTGTAGTCTATTCGTTATTAAACATTCACACAAACCAGCTGATTTATATTATGTTATTGTAGCTCATTGTAAACAAATACGTCTTTTTTATATTATTTTAGTCATGTCACCTTACCCAATGGTAAGCAAAAGGTAAGTTAAGGATTGAGGGTTACCAAGGGTTACCATTTCAGATAATACCACAGTCCTCTCCTCAGTTTGACGGCCTCATCAGATGCTTTTTCAGACCCGCTTAAAGAACTCCGATGGTTCGGACATGCAGAGAGGATGGATGAAAGAAGATTGACGAAACAGATATAACCTATATGAGGCAAGGGTGAATGGGCAACCCGGTAAAGGCCGACCTAGGCTTACATATTTTAATCAGATCCAGGACGTTTTGGAGAAGAGCCAGGTCAAGAGTACCTGCAACAGGCGTGCGTGTATGAAAACAATTATGAAAGTTGAAGAAGCGAAAGGAGTATGCCAAGATCGTAGCAAGTGGAAAGATATTGTCTCTGCCTACCCCAATGGGATAAAGGCGTGATCTGTATGTATGTATGTAAGACTTGATCCCGACACCTCTCGATCTAACTACTAATCACTAAGCTGCTGATGCTGATGCTACGGTGTATGTAGTGGTGACCCCGGGTCATGTTGACGTGTCCTATACAGAAAAAAATTGCTACTGATTCTACACGTGCGAATACATGCCGCAGACTAGCTGTATCACTATTATGTCAACTAACATGTAATCGCGCGTTATCACAAACACAGACTGATACGCCATAATGATTTAATAGCATAACATAACATAACATAAACTCACGCCTATATCCCCGAAGGGGTAGGCAGAGGTGCTGGCACCCACATTTCGCCAGTTTATGTTTAGGCCCCAATGTAATAGGTGGCGAGCCTATTGCCATTAACCGGGCACTTATAAACCTGCAATAAATACACACATAACTTCGAAAAACATCGAAAAGTCATTGGTGTGTGCCATGGTTGAGATACCACCCTCATATGGTGCAAACAATTCCATCAAGAACCAAGCGGTTCGGTGCCTCTTTCCTTTGCCGCACCATCAAAACCTGGAATTCTTTACCAGCTCACGTGTTTCCTTCCTCATACAGTCCCGGGTCCTTTAAGCGGGGCGTGAAAAAGCATTTGATGAGGCCGTCAAGCTGAGAGCCACCATTTTGGCACTATCGGTGTTTGCAATGGTGACTCCCATTCTAGAGACTTTGCCTCAGCTTACCATCAGGCGAGGTGAAGTCATGTTGACGTGACCGACATAAAAAAAAAAAAAAATGGTGAACCTGGGATCGAACCCGTGATCTCGTCTCAGTAGTCCATTACCCAGACCACTAGGCTACCGCGGTTATTTAATAGCAACGTTACAAAAACTACCAAAACCGGTTACCAAACTCGTTTTTGAGTTCAAACTCAAAAACGTGATCTAATGTATTCAAAAAACAATAAAATTAATAATAATAAACATAACGAAACCAGTTTTGTTTTATCGTGAACATCTTTATCATGTAAATATTTCTGATTGTAAAGCGCCATCTACCGCAACTCTCAGGAAGTACAGAACAATGTGGGTGGCTAAGTTCGTTCATGGTATGGTGGTAAGTTCAGTATAAAATTATTTTACCGTAACAATTTCTGTCCGATTGAGATTCAAGTGAAAGGCTACAGAGGGATGTACCAGATGTACCTACTTTAACTTGAAACAATGCACGTTAAACCACGTTAGCTAACTCAAAATGGTCCTGAAATTCGGGTTCTTCCAGGTGGACAAACTATTTTGTTTCTTCTTGAAAACATTGTGAGAACACAGTTTGTTTCTTAAGAATATTTTTTTATAATACGTAGGTAGGTAGGCAGACAACCACACCGCCCACCTGATGGGAAGCGGTCACCGTGGCCTATAGTCGTAAGGGTATCACACACGCTGTATACCCTGAAGGGAAAGGGGGGCTAGGAAGGGGTGGGGAGGCTAGGTAGGGGTGGAAGGAGGAGGGGTACACTGAGCTCTGGCTACCCTACTTACCGGGGCGGCGGGAACACAACACAATGGTTATTATGGCCGCGGTGTTCTGTAGGGCGGAGGTACTACCCCAGTCGTACAACTCATTTCGGACGGGAGATACTGTCGTGTCTTACCTCCTAAAATAGTGTAATTTCCGCGCAAATCTTGAGAAATTCATACATACATACATGCTCACGCTTTTTTCCCTCCGGGGTAGGTAGAGACAACAGCCTGCCTGAACGTATGGAAGTTTTAAAAATTGGCATCAAGTATGAGATCCAGCCGTTATAGCCGTATATTTAAACAATTGCAATTAAATATAATTTACGATGCTGACTGTACAACAGTTATTAATTCTAGTGTGTACTCTACTTGAGAACCACAAGTGCTTGTATTTCCATATAAATGTGTTGATTATATAATATTAATAGTCGTTAACACAATATATTGCTGTGACATTATAGATGTGTTTAAAATATTAAGTAGGTAGTTAATCATTACTTCTGTATGAAGACATACCTACTTTTATATATTACTAGCTGACCCGGCAAACGTTGATTTGCCTTATAAATTATTTCTAAATAAAAAAAAATCGTCCAAAAATTAAAAAAAAATTAAGGGTGAACAACCCTTATCACTTAGGGGAATGGAAAATAGATAGTAGCCGATTCTCAGACCATATAGAAATACACATATAAATAGAATACGCATATAAAATTTGGTAAAATTTGGTGTAGCCGTTTCGGAGGAGTACAGTAAGCAGTAACTAACATTGTGACATGGAAATTTTATATAATAACTAGCTGTTGCCCGCGGCTCCGCCCGCGTGGATGTCGAAATCCGTTTCAAAAACTATCCTATCTCTCAAGTTGGATCGAACTGCACATGGTGTGCGAATTTTATTATAATCGGTTAAGTGGTTTAGGAGTCCATTGAGGACAAACATTGTGACACGAGATTTACCTATATATATTAAGATAGATCTTCTACTTATACAAAACTACTCATACGCACAAAACGTTTTGGCAGTACGTTCATCGTGCGTACTGCTAAAGAGTGGAATGCCCTGCCTGAGTCTGTATTTCTGGAAAGCTACAACCTGGGAGTCTTCAAGTCTAGAGTGAACAGGTTACGCGTGCTCCACCATCATCACTTACCAACAGGTAAGATTTTGGTCAAACGCGAGCCTATTACAAATTAAAAAAAAATAATTGTGATTCTGTTTGTAATATCAAAACAACCGCTTTTTACTCAGTGTATTTGGATTGGATTGTATTTTAAAATATTGTCTGTCTGTATGTCTGTTTGTTTCGGCTAAACTCCGAAATGGCTGGACCGATTTTGACAGGACTTTCACTGGCAGATAGCTGATGGACCAATCCCGATTTATTATGAAACTTGAATAATGACCTCACTTAAATCTTACCTGAATCATGAAATCACTCCGTCAAAAATGGCTACAACACGCAAATCACGTCCGCTACGAATCACTACACCACAAAATCACTCCACCTTTGAATCACTCCACTACGAACTACTACAAAACTAAATCACCCATCACGTAATCACTTTATTACCAATCACGTAGCAATATAAGTGGGATTGTAGCTGAATGGATAAGGACGCGTCCTCTACTCAGAGGTATCGAGTTCGAATCCAGCCGGACAGGTTATGTCGGGATCGAACCAACCAAAGCTGCACGCCGTCTCGGGTGATCAAGGGTCGTCGGGGTTACCATGTAGGTATATCCCTCGACCCCGGGCATTCTACAGTTTTAAGATGGCCCTTTCAACCACCCGGGCCAGCATTATTCCACCTCGCTGACGGTGGGGTGTAGGGTGACAGGCGGCCGACCTGTCATCCAACCGTCTGCGCTCGGAAAATCAGCTCACCTTCACCTGCTCCCTACTATGCCCTCTGCTAGTCAGAGGGATACGTGGCGAGCCTTGGATAAGCCCTCTAGTAGTAGAGGCCTGCAAGTGTGGCCCTTGGAGTTACACACGTCCATAAACCACGCTTATATAACGCTTCCCATTAGGCATACCATGTGCTTATCGGCCGTCTAGTGTTATAAAAAAACTAATAAATCAAATTTAAAATAGATAATAACTCAGTCTGGTACGGCAAGAGCCATGACATTCGCACTAACCCGCCAGAACTGGTATTACTCGATAGTCTAGTTTTTATGGTGCAAATCACGTTGGTACCAATACATAGGTACATTACATCCAACCTGTTTAGTTAACTCAGAATAGTTACTGTACGGAGACCTTGATACTTCACTAGTTGCTAGTACCCATCGGTAGTTTATTTTATTTTTTGCCTCACGCTAAGGACGGATATATTATAATGGTATGTGTTCAGGTGAATTGTTCGACATGATGCCCACGGCCACTTTTTATCATCGCACCGCTCGCCACAGGCAGGGAATTCATCCTCACACATTGCATCCGCCTGCAGTGCGCACTGTAAGGTTTGAAAGAAATTTTATTCCGCGCACGCTTAGGCTGTGGAACGATCTCCCTGCCGTGGTTTTCCCTAGCGACTACAATATGGGGTTCTTCAAGAAGGGCATTAGAAGGTTTTTGCGAGGTCGGCAGCGCGAGTGTGATGCCCCTGGTGTTGCACGCGTCCCTAGGCCACGGTGACCGCTTCCCATCAGGTGGGCCGTGTGCTTGTCTGCCACCTAAGTGGTATAAAAAAAAAAAAGAGTTGGAAAGCTGGCGGAGCCGATGAAGTTCCCATCGAGGCCTGGAAACCGTGATGTGGGCATCCTTACCTCTTCAACCGCTTACTTCTCACTAGGAAGGTCCCAAGAAAATGGAGGCTAAATATTCTTACGTGTGCAACGTGTGAACTAAGGCGCTTGAACGGTGAGCTCAAGCTAAATTTGACGAAGGCTGAGTACCTATTTGGTGATGAACTCAACAGCGAGTGGCGAGTGTGAAGACCAAGTTAACCCTTAAATTGATTCTGTCCGTTTAAAAGGACGTAGTGCTTATACGCACACAGATATAAAATATTACACGATACCACATCGCGCGCGCATTTCATTGTGTTTAATAGACTATCTCTTTCGCATTAACGCATTTTGTGCGTGCGAAACGGTCAAAGGTCGCTCATAAAACCGATTTGAAAAAGTGCAACAGGAGGATGTTGTTGCGCTCCAGACAAAAGATTTTGAAAAGGTGATTTTTTTCTTTATTTTGTGCATTCTTTTGTTACATACAATTAAAATACGGTATAATGTATTAGATGACATAATTTGTTTCGACAAAATCAAAGTTTTTTATCACTAATTACATCGAAATAAAGTATGTCATTTAAAACGGACTATGCCAATTAGAACTATGGACTAGTGTATTTTTTGTTTGTCCCATATAACGGACCTTGCCAATGAGAACTACGAACTAGTCTGTTTTTGTTTGTCCCATATAACGGACCTTGCCATTAAGTACTACTTACAAATAGTTCATAGATCCAGCATACTCACCATTAAAATAATATTTTTTTGAACCATAAGCTCCTGGCATACCTGGAAACGAACGTCCTCCTCAGTAATCGGCAATATGGGGTCCGCCAGAACCGTTCTACTGGGGATCTTCTTGTGTATGCCACACACATTTGGAGAGAGGCCATCGAGAAATACGAAGAGGCACAGACTCAGTCTCTTCAAGAGACTATGGTTGAGCGTGTGGACTTGTCCTTGAAGGCTATCTCCGATTGGTGAGACGCTGACTTGGTCAACTTCAACGCAAATAAGACCCAGGCGTGTCTATTATCAGCTAAGCGGAGCCAATTCCAGCCAAACCCTACTTTCCGAGGTGTACCAGTGCCGATAACCGACCACCTTGAGCTTCTTGGCGTGACTCTCACTCCTACCATCAACTTTGGTCCATACATTGAGGCAAGGGCTCAAGTAGCTGCCAAAAAGCTGGGTATTCTTTCGAGGTTGGGGCAATATTTCACACCGGAACAGCTGCTCAACCTTTACAAAGCGCAAGTTCGATCGTGTATCGAGTATTGCTTGCACCTCTGTAACGGCTCAGCAAAATACCACCTCGAAGCACTTGAGTCAATTGAGAGAAGGGCCAAGAGACTCATCAACTGCGAATCGCTGGTTGAGACTAAGCTTCAGAGCTTGGAACATTGGCGTAGAATCGCTAGCCTCTCTGTTTTTTATCGGTTGCACTTCGGGGAATGTGCGCTGGAATTACATGACCTAATTCCTCCAAGCCCCTTTCATCACCGAACGACCAGACTAACGGCAACGCGCCACCGGTACATGGTGGACATCCCACTCATACGCACAAAACGTTTTGGCAGTACGTTCATCTTGCGTACTGCTAAATAGTGGAATACCCTGCCTGAGTTTGTATTTCCAGAAAGCTACAATCTGGGAGTCTTCAAGTCTAGAGTGAATAGGTAATATATAAATAGGTCTAGGCAAGCGTGCTCCACCGTCGACCACATCATAACTTACCAACAGGTGAGATTGTAGTCAAACGTGAGCCTATTACCAATATGTTAATTACTAAATATTACTTATGGATAAATATTTAATTTCAGAGTTTGGTTTTATGTTTTGTTCATTAAATCTTATTTTGTTATATAATTTTAAATGGTTTATAACTGAAACTTGATCTCATTATCACTTTTATTCTATGTAAGTACTGCTTTTTGTTCGATTAGAAAAAAAACATGTTAGGTATGTTTTTGGCAATGTCCGTTTAATGTGACATATATGAGGTCACCGCACAGTAGTCGAAAATGGGCAATGTCCGTTTTAAGTGACATCTGAGAAAACATATATAAATACATAATTTTCCAAAAATTCTAAAGGATTATTCTTTTCTACCCTTATTACTACCCAAAACGTCACCCAAAATGTAAAAAATCTTTCAGATTCAGTATGTGACAATTTAAGGGTTAAGTATTTGGGTTCTGTATGTCAAGCGACTGCGGATTGATTGCAACATTAAGATGCAAAGGCTAAGCGACGTGAGATGAGTGTTGTTATCTGCAACCCCAAAACTGCGGGTATGTTGAAGAGGCAGGTTTATAAAATAATCAATAGGCCTGTGGCGGCTGTGAAGCGTAGGCTTTGCTAGAGGGATATATGCATTAGCCGTGTGTGACGCAGATGAATATGCTGTGGAGGATGTGTGGAGTCACACGTAAATTTCGCATGAGGAACGCCTGTATCTACGGTAGTCTCTATGTCCGTGAGTCCGTCCGGAAAACAGAAAAGTGAACCTCGGGCTCCAAGGTGTAGACCTCAGTTGCAATCGAGACGCAACGCTGAGATACTGATGATGGTAATATAATAAAATACCTATTTTACGCAATTACAACTGAAGAGATTAACACGAATAAAAACTAAAAACTTTAAAATAAGTTAAGTAAAAAAAGTTTTTAAGTTAAACGCTTTTATGCACTAAAAGCTAGAAAATAATTTGGTAGGTCGTAGATACCAGTCATCCCACCACTCTCTTCATAAATATAGGGCATTAATCAGACAAAAAAATAAAAACGTTGGGCGTAGTGTAACTTGGGTAGAATATGCAAAACGCCCAACGTTTTTATTTTTTTGTCTGATTAATGCCCTATATTTATGAAGAGAGTGGTGGGATGACTGGTATCTACGACCTACCAAATTATTTTCTAGCTTTTAGTGCATAAAAGCGTTTAACTTAAAAACTTTTTTTACTTAACTTATTTTTTAGTATTATAGATAGGATTATAATTATGTACTAATTTAGGTATCTAAGGTGTTACATTTACCTAATCTATTCTCGTTTGATAAAAATCTTCAAAGTAGCCAGCAGAAAAAGATTCACCCCTATATTATAAGGAGTTGTTTATATTCTTGGGCTAATCTTCGAAATAACTGCACTTATTGGGAAAATTCTTTCCCCATTTGAAAGGTACATTATCCTTGATGAACATTGACTAAATGTAGCTTCCGTTAAAAAAAAACTCATAGAAACCAAAACGAACCGAGGGCAGGGTTACCAGTCTTATAGACTTTACTCAAACTCAACTAAATTAAAGAATACAGAAAAATAGAATTGATTCGGTAGTCTATTCTAAAAAGGCTTGTAAGGGACTGTGTGGCTTTACGAAGCGAGGGGCCAAATTCGTTCTCTTTAAATAAATAAAATCGCGTGCAAAATTCTGTTACGCTCCGAAGGAAAAAAAAAAGACTGGTAAATAGTTTTACGAAGTTAAACCAAAACTCTGAGTTCTTTAAATTAAATTAGTTAAGCTTATATATTATTTTCTAAATCTATACAAAAGTATATTAAAATAATAGATACTAAATCAATGCATTATGAGTGTGCGTACGATACATAAATGGTATTATAATAGTTAACGGGATATTTAGAGCTCACAACGCCTCCTCCCTCTCCCCATCTCCATTACCTTAGGGGGGAGGGGAGGTGAGAGGGTTCCCTGAGTGTGACACGCCTTATGTCGCATACGTCTAATAGGCCACGGTGACCGCTTCCCATCAGGTGGGCCGTGTGCTTATCTGCCACCTAAGTTGTATAAAGAAAAAGGTACGTGGTTCTTTTAGCCCGTCCAAATAAACTATCAAGTTCTTCAGCTTAATCAAAAAAATTAAAACAATTTATGAAAGTTGAAGAAGCGAAAGGAGTATGCCAAGATCGTAGCAAGTGGAAAGATGTTGTCTCTGCCTACCCCAATGGGCAAAAGGCATGATTTGTATGTATGTATAATAGAAATTAGATGATCGTAATATTACTAAAAATGGTGCAATCCAGTACCACTATAAACTCTCACATTATGACGTGACATTTCCTTCTAAAGGATTCCAAGGAAAATGTAATGATTACCGCATTTTAATAAACTTTTTATGAAGATTTGAGTCAGATCGGACGTAAGTTAACGGTACTTAGACCTTGAGGAGTCAATGTCAAGGTTGAGGAAAAGGCGACGAGATATCCTCAACGGCTTATTAATACAAAATTAAACCTAATAAGTTAAGAACTGTTAATAAAAAACACAAGCGTACGGTAAAATGACTCATGCGCAGAAACAGGGAAAAGATAAGGTGTTTCCTCTGAATGCCCCATTTTTTGTGAACCATTTATACGATCATCAATTCGGCCATAGAATAAATAATAGTACTGCATAATATTAATGCAACTTGCACTCCTTTGATCTCGAAGAAAGCCGCCGGTTTAATAGGCTACAGTATTGGGTAGGTACCGCTTTTTGTTCCAAACATAAACATACCTTCGCCGATAACTCGAGTCTAAGGGTTATCACTTTGGCGAAAATTAAAATGAAAATAAAAAAATCCTGCTAAACATTTAGAATTCTTTTTTCACACTCTTGGTAAAGTAAAAAAAACGAGTTTTTTTTGTTTATTCCACATATTCTGTCCACGCAACAGTTTCTTATTGCGATTCGCCATTGTTACAAACAGTGCAATGCAGTATATCTGTTACGGCTAATACCCGAAGTGCGGCTGCACCTAGTACTAGCCGGTTAGAACTAGGTGTAGCCACTTACTCTTGGTTAAACCTAGTATACCCGAAGTGTGGCTGCACCTAGTTTTAGCCGGTTAGAACTAGGTGTAGCCACTTATCCTAACCTAACCTAAACTAACCGGCTAAAACTAGGTGCAGCCACACTTCGGGTATACTAGGTTTAACCAAGAGTAAGTGGCTACACCTAGTTCTAACCGGCTAAAACTAGGTGCACTTCTGGTATTAGCCGTAACATATCTACTTATCTCACACGCAATTAAATAGCACAGATACTTAGGTAAAGATTCGAAACATTCTAAGCAAGTCCCGAGCCTAGACAACTGTGAGTTGTCACGCGCAGTAGGTATTTATCAATGTAGGTATGAACAAATTGAAGGATGTCTGATTCAGTAGTAGGTATAGTAATTTTATTTCTACCCAAGGTCGAGCACTTACATCGCACTGAAAAGAGTCAAATTTTACATTTTCGTTTTATAATGTATTTTTTGTAAGTCCTTGTCTGCAGTTTTTTGGTAAAAATGAAAATATAATTACATTTTTGAATTTTGGAATAATAATAGACGATTTGGTTTGTGCTTCCATAAACAAAGGACGATGTTTCTGATTGTCTATCAAAAATGGCCGCGGGCCCTCTCGAACTAGCGATATGGTTATTTTAATATATCTGTCGAGAAAATAGATTTGACAACTTATGAATATAATTCAGAAGTATACCTTTGGAGTGTAGTATCTTATACCTTGTTGTAACACAAACCTAAGCTTTCTAAATTAATCTTTGCATATTTAATATAAATCAGGTGTAGGGATAGACAGAGCCATACGCCACATTTCGCTTATGTTTTTCAACAATACGTGTCACTGAAAATCTACAAAGGGTGAATATCTCCAATGTACAAATAGCAACCCATTAATGCCCCACTGTTGATTATTACTATTATATTATATTCTGTGCTGCTGACCACGGGTCTTCTCTCTAACGAGAGAGCTAAGAGGGTTTAGACCTTACTCCACACACGCTGACCTAATGCGGGTTGGTGGATCGGACATGTCTTTAGAATTTCTTCTAGAACATGTGTGTTTCCTCACGATTTTTTTCCTTCACCGTCAGCAGATTCGAACTCGATACCTCTGAGAAGAAGCCGCGTCCTTACCCATCGTCAATGTACAGACATAGCCCTAATTAACAGTAAGGTAAAAGTACCTACCTTTCGTACCTTTTTGCATTTTATGTACCTTTAGTATCTGGGAGCTGTTTGGTTTTATTAGTATTGGTACCTATTATTATCATAGTACAAAACTTACGTAGTTACCTACTACGTATCGTTACGCCCACTAGCTATTATAGACTATTTAAAATATTTTCCCCAATGATTATATATTTAAAACTGTATTATTCTGGTATTTCCATTCGTATTATTACACTGTTACATCAGCATAGCTAATAGGCTACACATGTCATGTACCTACAGAAATATAAAATATAAAAAAAACCATTGAAGCATAAAAATGTTCATGTTTTATTGAAGTTATCTCTAAGTCGTTGGTGAATTTATTAAAGTAGTCCACGAAGAGCACCTGAACGAAGAGTACCTGCGCGAATAGCTTCTAGCCTAAGTAGTCCACGAAGAGCACCTGAACGAAAAGTACCTGGGCGAATAGCTTCTAGCCTAAGTAGTCCACGAAGAGCACCTGAACGAAAAGTACCTGGGCGAATAGCTTCTAGCCTAAGTAGTCCACGAAGAGCACCTGTCAAAATTTATGGTAGGTACTCTTAGTGGACTATTCCAATTTATTTATTTTCAGCAAAACGACATCATGCGCTTGTCAAGAGCATTTTTCAAAATTCTATATTTTTTTCAAAATAATAAATATTAATTTTTGATATTCAATATGAGTAAACTTTCAAGAATATTATACGAAGCATTGAGCAAACCAGAAAAATAACTCATTAAAATTCCACGTTATACAAGATTCGGATACCGACTGCTATAATATTTCATTTTATTTAAATAGATTTCGAAAAATGCTAATTTTTATTAGTTTTATGATAATGAACACAAAATTCAAAAGTTCGTATTTTTTGGGTTTTTATAATACCTAGTTGTCTGTTATACCTCTGAATTGTAGTTACAAAATATTTACGAGAATAATGATAAATGAATAGACAAAATAAGTAAAATTAGCTTCAGTAGACCGCAATAATAGGTACCTATTACATTGCTTCCTCTACTCGCGAAAAGACTCTTTCGTCAGCTGGTTCCCTTGGAAATGGGAAACGCTCGATCGATCGGGTAGGCACATCGAGTTTTCGCCGTCAACTCGCTGTTCCCAGTAGAACTAACAACTCTATATTTGGGTCTATGGAGAAAAAAAAGTCGAACTGGAACCAAAATGGTTCCAATGGTTCTATACTATGGTTCCAAGTGGAATGATCCAAAAATTAATATTTAAAAAACTAAAATAATAGAATCAACCCTTTTCGAACTGCGTTAAGTTAATCTTTGGTCCAATACGATCCATATGAAAGTGATATCTAAGGGTGAATTTTTGTGATAAAATATGTTTAAAATTCAGTCTCATTCTAGTCTTTATCTCATATCGATCTACCAAATTCTTATTAAGTATTCTTTTGGTCGATGTCGATCTCCAAAATTTCAGATCAAACTTCAGTGTTTATTGAAAACCACCTGACATTTTGGAGATCGATATGAGATCGAAACTAGACTGAAAATCTTTAACATATATTATATTTTACGAGAATTCACTCTCAGTCCTTAAAAAAAACCCAATTTGACTAAGAATTTCACTGTAGGTACTGTGCTTCCCCGAAGTTTTCTCCATTGAATAAAAATAAGCTCCTAAAAGATCAATAACAAATCCTTCTTGTTTGGTTTCTCTTAAATTGAGAATCATAGGTATTCATTCGCAATGAATCGACTTACCCAAAAAGAGATTTTTTAACATAATTTTAATTTCATCAAAGCATACTTATAAACATAATTTATTTATTATATTTGTAACCTTGCCTTGTTTAGAGCTCTTATTGATGTTTTTCATGTTTATAGGTATTAAAATTCAAGAGCTGACTAATTTGAAGTATGCCTGGTGATTTCCAACAATTAAAATTGATGAATCATGAAAATGTCGAAGTTTAGACTTGCTAGATTAGAAGAATTTTCGCTATTTTTATTTTATATCAAGGCAAAATGTCCGAATGGGGGTAGTGCCTCTGCCCTAGAGATTGCACATGTTTATAGGCCACGGTGACCGCCTCCCATTATCTGTCACCTAAGTTGTTTAAAAAAAAATTGGTTGTCTGTAAAGTCGGTTTACGGACGATAGATTTACGTGATAACGTCATAATCATTATTTTATGTAATACTAGCGACCCGCCCCGGCTTCGCACGGGTGCAATGCTGATACTAAATTAAATACACTACAGAAGCGGAACCTTACTATTTCACGCGAGAAGAGAGATACATGTGTCACAAGCCAACGCTTTCAAAGAATCAAAGAAGAATCAAAGAATCAATTTCATTTATTCAATTTAGGCACACAAGGAGCACATATGAACGTCAAAAATTTACAGTAAGAAAAAAATATGTCAAGAAATATAAATACAATAAATAATAATCATTAGAAAATGATTCTTTCGCTGGTTCAGTATGTTGGTTCTACTGAGAAGATACCAGCAAGAAACTCAGTGAACACGATTATCCATTATTTATTTTTATATTTTTTTTATGTTTTTATTTAATACAATTTTTAAAGTGCGAGCGAGCAAGAGATTAGGATGACCATGCATTTTTATCATCAAAATATTCATTTAATTTATAATAACCTTTTTTCATTAAACAATTTTTTACTTCAATTTTAAACTTATTAAGTGGCATGTCAACCAGATCCTGAGGAATTTTATTGAACATTTTTATCCAGTTACCTACAAACGAATTACCAACCTTATGAAGCCTTAGCATTGGCACTACAAGTTTATTCTTATTTCTCGTATTATAATTGTGAACGTCCGATTTTTTTTGGAAGAGATCTAGATTTTTGCGTACATATAAGATATTATCGTAAATGTATTGAGAAGCAACTGTTAAAATATTAATTTCTTTAAATAGTTCTCTCAGCGAGTCAAGGGGTCTGAGGCCATAGATAGCTCGTATCGCTCGTTTTTGTAAAATGAAAATGGTCTCAATATCTGCAGCTGAGCCCCACAGCATCAGACCATACGACATTACGCTATGAAAGTAGCTAAAATAAACTAATCGTGCCGTTTCCTCATCAGTTAGTGATCTTATTTTTCTAACCGCATAGGCTGCTGAGCTGAGTCTTCCTGCTAAGGCTGTGATATGAGAACCCCATTGCAGTTTACTATCTAGAGTGATTCCAAGAAAAACTGTGGTATCGACTATTTGAACAGTTTCATCGTTCATTACAATATGAGTATCTACCTGTTTTACATTAGGCATCGTAAACTTTACACATTTTGTTTTCTTAGCATTGAGTAGCAGGTTATTACTTGTGAACCAATACAATATTTCAGAGAGAATATTATTTACATCGTCAAATACTAGCTTTTGCCTGTTAGTTTTAAAAATTAATGATGTGTCATCAGCAAATAATACTATTTCACAAAGATTTTCAGTGAAGTAAGGAAGATCATTTACATATATCAAGAATAAAAGGGGTCCTAGTATCGAGCCCTGGGGTACTCCCATGACTAATGGGGCACCAGATGAATTGGTGCCATTAATGTTGACTTTTTGTACTCTGCCAGTGAGGTAAGACTCAAGCAAGCTAAGTGAACCGTTCGAAACACCATAGTGACCTAATTTTAATAACAAAGTCTCGTGATCAACACAATCAAAAGCTTTCGAAAGATCACAGAAGATACCGATGGCATCCTGCTTCTCCTCCCAAGCATCAAATATATGTTTAATGAGTGCAACGCCTGCATCCGTTGTGTTTCTACCTTTAGTGAAACCAAATTGTTTATCATGAAGTAACTTATTGCACGTAAAATGTGAAAGCAGTTGGTTAAATATTATTTTTTCAAAAATTTTACTGAGGACTGGGAGTATGGAGATAGGCCGAAAATTTTATGGATCACTTTTTTCCCCTGCTTTGAATAACGGAATGATTTTACTGTACTTCATGAGAGTAGGAAACTGTTTATCATCTATACATTGATTAAATATAAATGCAAGATAAGGCGCAATAGTGGGCATTACTGGTTTTATTATATTGGTTGAAATGCCCCAAAGATCTTCAGTTTTTTTAATATTTAGTTCTTTAAAAGTTTTAAGAATGGTTACAGGGTCAATGTACTGAAAATCAAAATTAACATTACATTTTTCAACACTAGTTTCAAGAAGAGACGCGGCTACATTTTTTGAAGAATTCAATTTACTTGTAGTGGTAATAGGAATATTTGTGAAAAAGGATTCAAAGGCATTGGCCACTGCGGCATCAGTATTAATGTGTTTATCATCTATTTTTAATTCGAAGGATCGATCACGTGACCTTGCTTTACAGGTTTCTTTGTTAATAACATTCCAGGTTGCCTTAATTTTATTATCAGATTTTTGTATTTTGGCTCGAATATAGTTAGATTTGGCCATTGAACAGACTTTTTTGAACATTTTTGAGTACTTTTTAGTATGTTCAATAACTTGTGGATTGCTTGTACATGCCTTTGTTTCGTATAACTCATACAATTTCTTTCTACTTTTATGGATTCCAGGCGTAGCCCAATCACTAAATTTAATTTTGAATGGGTTAATATTTATTGTTTTTTTAGTGAAAATATTATCAAATTCGTATTGGATCACTCCGAACAGATCTTTGTAAAGATCATTCGGGTTCACATCATTACGCGGCTCCAAAAGAGGCACTTTATTGTCAATATTTTCTTTAAATTTTTCTAATCGATAATTTGTGATTGGTCTACATACAATATTTTTGGATAATGGAGCATGTTGGTGCTCAAATCTAGCTAACTGACCTTCATGATCTGATTTTATGAAGTTTATTTTAGACTTCTCACTTACATTGCCGTCAGTAAAAATATTGTCCAAGCAGGTAGCTGTTGTGGATGTAGTGCGAGTTGGTTCACAAAAGAGATTTTGTAAGTTAAAGGATTTAAAAAGATTGAGGAACCTTACCGCGTTCTGAGTGTTTTCTAAAATATCAATATTAAAATCGCCACATACAACTACCGACTTCTTACATTTACATATTTTTTTTAAGATATCTTCCATAATAGATAAGAACAGGTGGCAATCTCCAGAGGGAGGTCTATAGACGCTAACAATAATGAATTGCTCGAGCTCTGCACATGATATTTCAATATTTCGCTCACTTGAGAGTGCTACTATATCTTTTCTTTCTTTAGATTTTAAATTGTCATTAATCAAAATTAATGATCCACCTCTTATAGCGGAATCTCTAGTAAACGAACTAATGATTTTAAAATTATCAATATTAACTAACAGTTCATGTTCTTCTAACCAGTGTTCAGTTAAGCAAAGTACATGAATATGCATTTCATTTAAAAATAATTCCAGTTCTAACTCTTTGCCAGAAAAGCCAGCAATATTTTGGTGAATAATATTCATGTACATAGATTTATTCTTTGGCGCTAAAATTAAATTGCTAGAGATTTCTTCTATTGTCCTAGAATTAAGTTTAAATGATTGTCATTGTCACTCTTATTTGGAACAGATTCCAAGGTCGCAAGACAAACATTGTCATTTTTATGCTCAATAAAAGCAGGTTGGTTAGCCAAGTTCTTGGCTGAATATTTAATATAATATGATAGCGAAGATGCTATCTGTCTCTTAAAAGAACTATTCAAATAGAATTTATTTTTTGTCAATAATAATTTATTTTCTAAATATAAATTTATATCAATCAAGTGGAATTTATTTGGGTTATGATATGACAATGTATGCAGTGTTTGATTGAGCTTATATCTAATATTGTTTTCTACCTGTGACAAGCTACGGCTATATGGAAGCGTGAATAAAATTATATTTTTAACATTTAATAAGCTCAGTGATTCAAAACAATTAATAAGCTCATTTCTGTTTGCATTTCCCCTGTCTCCCACTAGAATTAAAAGTGTATTGTGGCTGTTTAAACGGTAATTCTTAATTTTTTCAATAATGGTACAATAAGTTAAACCCGGCATACAATGGTTAATTATCTTTAATTGTTCTAAATATGAACTTAGTACCTGACCCATTGATTTCCCCATTTCATCACAAAACATCACTATTTCAGATGGTACATTATTTAGTTCCGCATAGGAGCTACTGGGCTTTTTATTTGGCTCAAGTGAAGAGCTTTTGGGTGAAGTCAGAGAGGACATACAGGCTGGATGAGGACTGAGTAAATTATCTTTTGATGGTAATGTGGAATTAGGAGTCATCAGATCCTTCATGGCCAGAATGTATTCCTGATACTCACTTTTAACATTACAATACTTGACAGTCATTAGGTCTAGTGTTTTTTTTAAATTACTAATTTCTGTTTCTAACTTTAATATGTTATTATTATAATCTGAAATATTATTTTCTATTAATAAGGAATACATATCAAGCTCATCGCCGAGCTGCCTTCTTTCTTTAATATACTTGACTTTTTTGTACATACATTTTTGTCTTTTGATAAGTTTCTGTGTTTTTCTTATATATTTATTAATTTTCACATATTTCTTAAGTTTGTTCCTACTGCACTCAACTATGCCCATCTTGGGGTTAGAAGTATAATCTATTAAGGTATCATCCTTTGTTAAGTCAATAGTAATTGTGGGATCTAAGTTAGGTTCAGTTGAAACAAGGCTGGGCACACTACCGACTAACTCATGGAACAAATTGTGGGTATGGGATACTACGGTGTCACGTTTCTCAGCCTCAAGGTGGGTAATGTGGCCGTGGGCTTCTTGCAGTTCCTGCTCTAAGACCGACATGCGCTTGAGGCCGAGCTCGTACTCGTCGCTGCACTCCCTAAACCCATCCACAATATTGTGCAATCTGTCCCGCTCATCTAACACTAACCTATGCTCAGTGTGCAGCTCAGTCAACTGCTTTTTTACCAAGTCGTATTTATTTAAACTATCCAGTAGCTCCTTTTCATTGTCATCTCTTTCTTTGTACAACTGTTCAACCAGCGCTTTGGATACTTCTAATTCCTTCAAAGTCAGCTCAAGTTTTTTAAGAATATTATCTAGTTTAGCCTCATCACGGCGTGCAGAAGTCATGCTACGCGTGGCTGGCATTGTGATTTTATAAAATTAAAGCGTAATAAATACCAAAAGGCAGTTTGATCAGCAGGTACCCGACAAAATAAATATGTAACCTCAAAACGAAATTGATCGAGTACGCTGTAAATATAAACTAATATGATAATTTAGTAGTTATTGGTATATTACCTGTGTAAGAATCACCGAAAAACTGTAATAAAGAGATGACAAAGTTCACAAAATCAAAAACAAATAACTTCGAATATGCGGTGTCATTGACTTTAGCCGGTGAACAAAATCCGCTGAGCGCAATTTTCACTGATTTATATCACTTTTACACACACGTTTTAATCTAAATACACTTTTGTGATGGTATAATTGTGTTTTGTGATGAGTTTTAGCCTTAAATATAGAAATATTTAATTATAAATTAAAATAAATACGGGACGAAATGCAATCAGATGTTAGCCGTAGTGTTGCCACAAAAAAAAAAAAAAAAAAAAAAAAAAATTGACTCTGGCCTCACTGCTTGGGCCTCTCTATCGCTTGTTGCGCGCTCTCGCTTGCACGCACAGGCTCAGGTGGAACGTTACTATGGAACGTTACTATTTTTCATGAGTGTTGCTGGTATTATCAATTTATAAGACGTTATCACGTCAAAAATGTGAACAGGCACTCCTATCGATTTATGGTCACAAATTAAGTTACTGATCCTGTGTGCATGATGAGGGCAAAGTGATACTTTTATACTTAGCTCTATCTACTTGATAGGTACCTATTTTGTCTTTGATCTTGATAAACTAATTCATATGACGTATGTCTAGTATGATATTATTTCCTCTTATACGTAATAGATGTAGCCGTATTACCATAAAAAAAATAATTCAAATATCTAATCATTACTAAAACGTTTTTCCTCAGACGAGTCGAGCTCGGCAGTTCACGCACACTTATAAAAACTCAGGGCAAATGACGCGCACGTGCTAACCTTACGTAACAAATAAAAAACAAAATACCAGACAACTTATATGGTTTCCCTGTACTTCATAAAAAAAAATATATCACTATTGAAAAGTTTGTAAAAAGTCACGCAGAATAATACCGGTCTCTTTTTAAAGAAAACTGGGGGCTACCATGAAACGAAGTCGCACAAAATACGAACGAAATATAGCATTTAGGTAAGTACACTATGAAGTCACTTTGGATTTCTTCCGGTAGGGTGGTCACGTGCCGTTTTCGGGACCGCTTGCTTCGAAAAGTGTAAACACGAGGATGTTTCATAATAGGCATTATTGCTGTCTAATTGAATAGAGTATGTGTCTGTATATTGGAGATGTTGAACAATACTTGGGTTATAATTTTTTTTTGTGATTCTTATCTGTTTGACTGTTGTTTTTGATGCAGATTTTTTTTAAATGAGGTTAGACTTAAAATCTGCCGTTTGTTTAATTGCAGGTGACGAGGTGACGCCGTGTGTAGGTATCTTTTTTTTTCACCGATTTCAAAAGAAGCTTTGACCTGTATGTCGGTTCACGATTATCTCACGTTTGGTTTAATTGATTTTGATGCGATTTTCAGAGAAATATTTTTTACATTTTGGAGGTTTTAGTAGGTATGCATAGTAAAAAAAAGGTGAGTCGGTTCCATTCTTTTTTTCAATTTATACTGCTAAGTGACAAACATGTTGACGTTCTACTCGTGTCGGTGGTTAACAAAAAATTTGAACTAAGAGATAAACAAGATGTAACTTGTTTGAGTTATGTACGTCAAGAGGCTTACTGTATTTTTGCTAAAATATTTAATGTGACATACATAATAACATACCTACATACAACCTCATACAACATAGTATTTTTTTTTTTCAAATTTTAATTTATCTGGTTGATGTTTATTGTCAAAAATTTGATTTTGATTTTGATGATTTTGAAGGCAACTGTAGGTCTACGATTTAAGATTGCGTTATTAGTCTAAGTTTATGGTTAACTTCTGTTTTCAATATTATTAGTTAAATGTTTTTCTAAATAAAAAAAAATAAACAACACGAAATACTGGTCTGACACAAAAAATTGATGGGCTGGTTGTTGTCTCTGGCTACCTCAGAGAGAAAAAAGTGTATGCATGAAAGAAAGCAGTGTTATCAATCAATCTGAAAGATGTATATTGTTGCATGCATATACGTTTAAGCAAGTAAAACAGTTATCCAAGTACGAGAATAACAAATTAAAATGTCAAAGTATCATAAAATAGCGAATCATTTTGATAAATGCTGTAAAGTCCATTTGCAATAAGCGAACAGCGTGCCTCCGTCGTGGAAATCAAAAACATTACAAAAAACCGGTTTGTTCAAAATCGTTATACGTCTTTTGGGTTTTTGCCACGAGCAAATTTTTTATTTTGATATTTTGACCTTCAAAGTTTTGTAGCAAATTATTAGCGGGCATTTTATAGCATTGAGACTTGGATTGGAGGATTGCTTTGTCTTATTTAATGTGGCAATGGGCTGGTCACATCCGTCGAGGGACTGATGGAGCAAGTGAGTCCTAGAGTGGAGACCGCAGTAGGACGTCCACGAGTTGGTCGGACGACCTGAAAGACCTGGCTGGGATAGACTGGATGCCCAAGGCGGAGGATCAGGTGCTATAGCGTTCACTGGGAGAGGCCTGTGTCCAGCAGAGGACTGCAATAGGCTAATTGATTGATTTAATGCGATTATAAACTATAAGTTGTGATTTAAGTGTGCAATTAATGAATGCAACATATATTTCCTTTTCGAATCCTTCATCCGAATTTATAAAATTCGCACTTTAGAGTACGGCGTCAGTTCTTTGTCTCTTTTTTATACTACGTAGGTGGCAGACAAGCACACGGCCCACCTGATAGGAAGCAGTCGCCGTGGCAGGACGTGTGCAACACTAAGGGTGTCACACACTGTGAAGCGAAGGGGGGAGGGCTGGGAAGGGGTGAGGAGTCTAGGAAGGGGAGGGCGAGGAGGGGTACATTGAGCCCTTTCTCCTCCTCTTATTCGGTTCACCATGGCTTTTATAGGTGCAACTGCCGTCGGACCTCCTAACCCCGGAAGAGAGTTTGCGCCAGAACCTCGTTAGTTAATCAGCAAGTTGGCAATTGAAGTTAACTTGGACCATACAAATTTTAGATATACGATACGACATGCTGCATTCATAAATGATTTGTTTCTATAAAGGTCTTTATTGTCATCACATTTTCTGTTCTTTTTCTATGTCCCTTTCAATATTTGCTTACTATCTTTTGGTATTTATAGAACCCCACAGCTACTGCCCCACCCTCACGTTTCGCTCTCTTCGACGCTGATCTCCCTAAGTTCTTCATCAAGTTTTAACAACAAGAATAGCATTACTCTTCTCTTAGATCTCATACTTTTTTTTTTTTTATGTCGGTCTCGTCAACATGACTTCACCTCGCCTGATGGTAAGCTGAAGCAAAGTCTCTAGAATGGGAGTCACCATTGCAAACACCGATAGTGCCATAATGGTGGCTCTCAGCTTGACGGCCTCATCAAATGCTTTTTCACGCCCCGCTTAAAGGACCCGGGACTATATGAGGAAGGAAACACGTGAGCTGGTAAAGAATTCCAGGTTTTGATGGTGCGGCAAAGGAAAGAGGCACCGAACCGCTTGGTTAATTTATACAGCGAAACAATCAATCATTTATAAAAAATCTGTTTTCAAACATCTTACAATTTAGCATAGTGAGATTAAATTCAGCAACAAAAATATATCAAAGTACCTTTATATGGTTTCAAACTTTTACAATTTACGTAAATATTGAAAGGAATCACGTGTAGTATACGAAGTAAACAAATGACTTCCACCGATCTTAGTCACGGCTAAACTCAAAAACATACTAATTATAACTTTTTTCTTTCATGAAACACAAAAAAGTCATTCCAAGAAGTTGTTTAATGTACTCTAGCATTAGATCTTTACATGACCTTGTTGGTACAAACAGCATACTTATGAATGTTACATAATTCACATTTTTTCGTATAATATAATGTACACTCAAATGAGAATTACTCTGTACGTGTAATTTATACTTGTATAATGTCTAATTCGTATAAAACACCGCTAATATATATAAGGTAGTAACTCTTGATGTGATAAAAAGCAAAACGGAGACAAGCTAAGCTGGAAGATGTACACTATAAAAAATTGCCAGTTAATTGTAGATTTTACCTACATACATTTAAAGTCTAAAATGAAACGAAAAGAGTTCATTATACTTTTTCCTTCACTCTACAAAATACTATTTAATTTTAGACTTTAAATTGATACCAATAAAGTCCAAAATTAAATGAGTGTCAGTGGCATGACAGTGGCTTGCTTTAACAGAATCGAGGCCCAGAGCTTTGTAATACCATAATGATTTTATTAGGCACGTAACGTAACTTATTGATAAATATATTCATCTGAACAGGTAAGCGATGGCGTCCTAGCCAGAGCTCACAAACCCCTCCTCCATCCCCCTTCCCCCGTTTACTCCCCCCCCCCCCTTCCAAACTCCCCAATTCAGAGTTGGCAGTGCGTGTGTGATGCTCATGATGTTGCACACGTCCATAGGCCACTGTGACCACTTCCCAATAAGTGGGCCGTGTGCTTGTCTGCCACCTAAGTGGTATAATAGTTATATATGATGTATGTACATAGTAAACAAAAACTACGGAAGCAAATCGACCATTCATTCATAGCAATCTTAGCACAGCAACGTCTACAATCCTACAATATGTTAAACTAGCTTCCACCCGCGGCTTCGCCCGCGTGGAGGTCGGTATCGCCACCAAGTTTACTTGTAGTGTGAAGCTAGCTTATAGTATGGTTTTAACATAATACCTAACAACATTCAAATATGAGTCGTTAGATTACACGTTGTTACAGAATGCGTTGAAGAAATAAAGGTTCACTGCTCGTTCCCCGTAGGTGATAGCCTGATAATATGTAGCCTATAATGTTGACCCGATTTCTTAATAATATTGTGCCAAATTTGAAGTAAACCCATGCAGTACTTTTTTAAGTTTATCCCGGTTATACAAACAAACAAACAGACAAAAATTCTAAAAACTATATTTTCGGTGTCGATTGTAGATCACACGCCAAGTAGTCTTTTAAAAAAATTTCAATGAACAGACTGATTTTCCTAACATTTTATTATATGTATATAATACGAGTAGATAACTCCACATCATAATTCTGTTACATAAACTAACCGACAAGCAAAAACTTAATAGTCGGGCACGTGTAATGTTATTGAGAACAACCTTGTGCCTTCGTCATTTCACATGAGTCAGTCAGTGTAATGCTGGAAACAGTTGATGGCGAAGTGGTGACGATATCTATAAATTGCTGCACTTTCTTTAATCGACTGCAAAGAAGAACCTTACTTCTTCTTTCAATCCGGCCGGGGTGCAAAGAAGAAGCTATTTCTATTTCTATTTCTTTATTTCTCAAAATAGTGCAACGTAATTACATCTTTTTGACGTCAAAAATTACTTAATACTAAGTTTACCACCGCTTCCTAGGCGCTAGTGGAGAAACGGCGCAACAAACTCCACTGCTGCATTTTCAGACGTCAGGTTATAAGTACAAGCAGTAGCATAATGCAGTAGATATATTTAGGATATTTAACCCTCATTATTAAGTTCAACATTTTTTATGAACTACAGATTAATTATTGTATTTTGATTGGGATACATTTTGATTCCTTAATAATTCAGCTTTAAAATAGTATTTTCTAATTTGATACCACTGCAATAGTATGCTAGAAAATACATTTTGAATCAGAAATGGCTTGGGACCGCGCGCGCGGACGTACAAGGAGTTAAAGGTTTCAACACTCTGACGGTTGAGTGGGTAACGCTATAATAGTAAAAAAGGGACAGGTTTACGCCAGGTTCGTAGTGGGAGTAGCCTTCCAGAGAGCTGCTGTGAGGCTCTCCACGTGCCCCTCTGACTAGCAGAGGGCACAGTGGGGAGCAAATGAGGGCGGGTATCCGTGAAATTTTCGCACGACAAAAAGGATCGTAGCAGGTGAAAACAAATATGGTATGTGTATAAAATCTCACGTATTTTAGTTAAAAATGATGACAATGAGTTAACTCGTGATATTATTGAAGATATCGATCAAGTGGGCGCGGGTTCGATTCCCGCTCAGTGCAAATATTTGTATGCATGAATATGTCTATTTGCATTGGTCTGGGTGTTTCTATGTATAATAAGTATGTATTTACAAAAAAAAAGTATATAAGTATGTTTATCAGCATTCTAGAACCCATAACACAAGCTAGTTTAACTAAGCTTATTTTGGGTCTAGGGAGCGTTGTGCAGAGTGTTGTAGAATATCTAGAATATCTATCTATAATATTTTAGGAGTCTTCTTCCTGATCCTAGTGATATACGTCAATAACCCGGGCAAGACTTAGATAATATTGCATCAGTTTCTTTAATGCTATAATCAGTAAACTTCATTAAGCTACAAAAAATGATATTGTATAATAAGATTAAAATGTAAAAACAAGTCTACAAAATAATTATAAGCCTAAGTATGGTAATATAATTATAATGTTTTCTGTCATAATAACGTAATAAATTACTTATAATACGGTATAAGGCAAGTGGCAACACGATTGTACGATTTGGGAAAAAATTAAATGGACAAGTTTCAAAATTCTGGTTTTCAAAATCGTTTAAATCAATTTTGCATTGTTGACTCCACATTTTTTTTTAAATTTAAAGTGACGTCAATATTTAGAATGGAACGAGAACGGAGATCCTACGACAGTCTCAAGCTAGGAGAAGGTTTGCAGATTAAACTAACTGGTTTAATTAAATAAACTGGATTAAACTAACTAACCCACTCTAACCTCACCAAACTTCTAAACGCTCCTCCGCTCCAGAGTCAGCAGCTCGAGTGTGACACACCTGGGCCTCGATTCTGCTAAAGACAAACTACTGATATACCACTGACACTCTAAAAAATGCCATTTAATTGTAGACTTTATTTTTATCAGGTTAAAGTCTAAAGTCAAATGATAATTTGTAGAGCGAATGAAAAAGTTAAATGAATTTCTTTTAATTTGATTTTAGACTTTAACTGTATAATGGTAAAGTCTACAATTAAATAGCATTTTTAGAGGGTCAATGGCATTACAGTGGTTTGACTTTAGCAGAATCGAGGCCCTGATGTTGCACACGTCTATAATAGGCCACGGTGACCGCTTCCCATCAGGTGGGCCGTGATCTTGTCTGCCACCTAAGTAGTATAAAAAATTAGTATGTAATATCATCCCGCTAAATGGATGCTCATGCACATCAATGTATATTGTACCCTAACTCTGAAATTTTATTGCATTTGGTTCTTTTTTGACAGTTTACCCGACGGACTGGTTAACCCTGAGTTCATTGTGCCTTCGATACAAACCCATCAATTTCGAACCCTTATTAACAACATCTCTTTCATCCCAACTATTTCCCTCTCTTTTCATCAATTCGACCCAGTGTGTTTATGATTTAATGTTCTTTATCATAAGGCGCTTCACACACTGCACCGCCTACCGTGCCGGTTGGCGGTAAAGCGGATCTTATGACGCTTTGGCCTCTACTAAATCCGTTGATACCTAGCACATACACCGCCCGACCGCGCGGTCGAGCGGCAAAATCTGCCTTTACCGCGCCGCCCGCCCTCCGCGGCGGAGCATGGTGTCGTGTGTGAACGTCTTAATGAACTGGATGTTGCTCAGCGGTCAAATACCTGCGCAGGCGCAATGGAAATTATTGTGAGATGACAAATCACTACACGCATTAATCAATACAACGCAATACTTACGAAAAAATATATCGATGGTGTAGCTGTTGCCCGCGGCTTTACCTGCGTGGGCGCAATTTCGATTCTCATGGGAAAAAAATAGGGATAAAAAATAGTTTGTGTGTTTTTCCACACTATAATCTAGAGGTATTCCTTTTTTTACCGTGCGGAAATCCTCACGGATACCACCCCCGTTGCCTACCGGGGTTGTTTGTGTCGTTGCTGGACTGACTAAAACCGATCGCCATCTCGGGTCTCAATTATCGGAGTGTAGGGTTGTCCCCTCAACCCTATTTACATGGTTTACATGGTCACCCTACACAAATATACCTTCATAAAAATGTTAATTATTGATAAATTTAAACCTTTATAAGATCGAAACGAATTGTTAAAATCATTTGAATATTTTAGAATAGTTTTTACAAATTCTTTCCTAATTTTTCACAAAGAATATTAAAACAAATGTCTTCATATTTTGAGATACCGAGTTACAGTTTTTTCTGTGTAGCAGATCGAGTGCTCAAGTTAATTGATCAAAACTTCCTCATTATACATTTCACAATTTTTTTATCATTACCATGAAGTTTTCACTATTTTTTCCTAAATATTCTTCCTTGATTTCGTAGAAATACAACCAGTTTAAAAAAATGTTCCCTCCGTCCACACGCACACTGAAATCATTGTACGTAGCAAAATGTGATGGGGCTTTTCCCATAATAATACATATATTTAATTAACCGAGAGAAAACCGTATGATAGACTAATTGTTGTGGTTGCTGCGTAGAGTACACAAACATAAAACTATCGTGGTATTATGACCACTCCTATGAGCGGTATGCGGTTAAAGTAGATACACCTAGTTCATCATCATCATCATTCTCTGAACCTTTTTCCCAACTCAGTTGGGGTCGGCTTTCCAGTCTAACTGTGATGCGGCTGAACTTCGATATTTTCCGTGGAGCGACTGCCATCTGACCTCCACAACCAATGGTCATTATGACCAATGGCGATAGATACACCTAGTTATTTCGCAATATTACTTTCACAACTATTTTATGATTGGAAAGCGAAAATAGCCTATACAGAACTACACGTGCTAGGCTAAGGTATCAATTCCATCAAGAACCAAGCGGTTTGGTGCCTTTTTTCTCTGGCGTGCCAAAAAGACTTGGGACTCTTTACCAGCGCATGTGTTTCCTCCCTCGAATAGTCCCGGGGCCCTTAAGCGGGGCTTGAAAAAACATTTGATGAGGCTGTCAAGCTGAGGGCCACTATCGGTGTTTATAATGGTGAGTCCCATTCCAGAGACTTTACCTTTAGCTTACTATCAATCGAGGTGAAGTCATATTGACATGACTAACATAGAAAAAAAATAGAATATGAGTGGATATTTGAAACCTTAACATTCAACAAACGAGTAAATAATGTATTTACTATGCATGGATAGGAAATTAATCATACACTTTGTTTTCAGTCAATAATGACAGTTGCTTGATCGTGCCTCGGAGAGCACGTTAAGCCGTCGGTCCCGGTTGCCATACAAACATCTATGGCAGTCGTTACGGGTAGTTGGAGCCCTACAAAAGTCCAAAAACAACGGTCTAGCTGCAATGCTTCGATATCGCCTAATGTCACCATTGGGTTGTGACGGTCAGATGGCAGTCGCTTCACGGAAAATATCGAGGTCCAGCCAAATCCACAGTTAAGACTGGACCCCAGATTTCGAGGTGAAAACTTTGGATACGACTGGGATTAACGCTAGGTTGAAGAAGAATAACAGTTGCTAGATTAGATTGATGCATGTTAATTGTACCATCGCACGAGCTGCGAGCACCTACAGAGTAATAATACATCGTCAATTTACTGTATAATAGCTGTGCATAATAATTAATGCATTTATTCACATCGTACTTTAGTTATTAACGTCCATGCAAGTCATAAATGGATTGCATCTTAATTGAAATGAGCGTTACAGTGGTAAAAAATGAATTGTGAATATAATATCTATACTAGGTATCCCCCGCGGCTTCACCCGTAACATACTTCGTCCCCATCCCATCAAGAGGGCCGTGTGCTTGTCTGCCACCTAAGTGGTATAAAAAAAAGTTATTTGTCCCATACATGCCCGTAATTCTTAGTTTTGAACTGTAGTATGGAAATTTGCCCGATTCCTTGACATAGGTATATGATTACTACTCTGCTCCCTTGGGTAGTAGCGTGATAATATAGAGCCTATAGCCTTCCTCGATAAATGAGCTATTCAACTCAAAAATAATTTTCAATTTGGACCAGTAGTTCCTAAGATTAGCGCGTTCAACCAAATAGACAAACTCTTGGTATAGATACAGTTTACGGCATCTAACTTGGCAAGATTTTGGAGTAGTGTGGTGTACTACTCGTACAAAACCTCTGTACACTATACTTCTTTGTGGCAAAATGCATCGCATATAAACAAGTATAGTGTACAGCATTTAACTTGGCAAGGTTTTAGAGTAGTGGGGCCCACACCATAGTGGAGTACCAAAATCTTGCCAAGTTAGATGCCGTGTACTAATAGTATATTTATAAAATTTTCAAGTAGCTATGTCTGTACATTGGAAATATTTGAAAAGAAAATTTGGGAAAATCCCAAAAATTAAATTAACAAAAGGTATAAAGCCTACTAAGTTTATTTCAATAACCCATTTTTAAGTTTAATATGTATTGTGTCGAAAACAATACCATTTCGATAATATTGTAGTGAAATCAATGTTAATAAATACCTAGCTATTAAGTATATTATTCATCATTTTATTTCCTTCCCTAATCTGGCCATATTTTGTACAGCAAACTAATGGCCAGCAGGGGGTATCCGTGAGGATTTCCGCACCAAAAAAAAAACAAAAAAAAATAAGACTTTGCCTTTAGCTTACCATCAGGAAAGGTAAAGTTATTTTGACGTGTCCTATATAAAAAAAAACATACTTAACTTTTAGCATACCTTGAAGCGAACGAACTTCTCAGTGACCGGCAATATGGTTTTCACCAGAACCGATCAACTGGCGATCTTCTCGTGTATGCTACTCATATCTGGAGCAGGGCCATCGAGAGGCACGGAGAGGCACTTACTGTTTCCTTCGATATCTCAAAGGCTTTTGACAGGGTCTAGCACAAGAGTCTAATTTGCAAGCTTCCTTCGTATTGGGTAACGACTTCCTAAAAAATCGGTCCATCCGAGTGGTCATCGACGGTTACTCGTCGGACTAACTGCCGATTAATGCTGGAGTCCCTCAAGGATCGGTACTCTCCACTACGCTAGTCCTGCTGCACATCAACGATCTGCTCAAGTCCGGTACCTTTGGGTACGCAGATGACAGCACAGTTGTAGTTGAGAGTTATGAATCCAACCCACGAGCCAGTATGGCACAGATCCAGTCTCTCCGAGAGGCCATGGTCGAGCGTTTGGACTTGTACTTGGTGGCGATCTCCGACTGGGGTGATGCCAACTTGGTCAACTTCAACGCAACTAAGACTCAGGCGTGTCTCTTCTCTGCTAAACGGAGTGGATTCCAGACGAGCCCTACTTTTCGTAGTGTACCCCTACCGATAACCTTGAACTTCTTGGCGTAACGCTCACTTCTACCCTCAATTTAGGCCCATATATCGAGGAGAAGGCTCAAGTAGCTGCCAAAAAGCTGTATCCTGTCGAAGGTGCGACAGTACTTCACGCCGGCCAAGCGCAAGTTCGGTCGTGCATGGAGTACTGTTCGCACCTCTGTGACGGCTCAGCTAAATACCATCAGGAAGCGCTTGAGTCGATTGAGAGACGAGCCAAGAGGCTCATCAACAATGATGCACTGGTCGAGGCTAGGCTTCAAAGTCTGGAGCATCGGCGTAGAGCTACTAGCCTGACGATGTTTTATCAGTTGCACTTCGGGGAGTGTGCTCTGGGGTTACATAACCTGATTCCTCCAAGCCTTTTTTTTCACCGAACGACCAGACGTACGACGATGCGCCATCGTTATTTGGTGGACATTCCGCTAATACGCACGAATCGCTTCAGCAATACGTTCAATATACATAAAGCTAAGGAGTGGAATACCCTGTCTGAGTCTGTGTTTCCGGAAAGCTATAACCCCACATCGTCACTTACCATCAGGTGAGATAGTGGTCAAACGCTAGCCTATTGAGTACCTACAAAAAAAATACGACAGCGTTGTGGAATTTTTTCTTGATAATATAACTGGTTCAAACACCCTGATCTCTTGACCCGCTACATGAAAACGACCATATTTTGAGGTTCTTATACATTACGCCTATTATATCATAGTTGACAAGAACACCAGTAGTTCCTCAAGGCGCCTCCTGCCATCACGTAGCGCCATAACATTTTATATTACGTTCATGGCAGTAAGCATATTCGAGTAGGAACATTGACGGTAATGACTGTCAACCTCACCGTTGTTGGTTATAGTTTTGAAGGCGATTTTTGAAGGTTGCAAAATGACCTTGGATGGAATAGATATATTATGACCTTTATGTGGTTAGAGCTTCGAGATATAACGTCATGCTTTTTTTTATACCACATAGGTGGCAGACAAACACTCGGCCCACATGATGGCAAGCGGTCACCGTGACCTAGAGACATGTGCAACACCAAGGGCGTCACCCACGCGCTGCCGACCAAAGGGTGAGGAGGCTAGGAAGGACTGGGGAGGGAGGAGTACAGTGAGCTCTGGCTACCCTACGCCGGGAACACAACCCGATGGTTATTTTGGCTGCGGTCTTCTATGCTTATGCGGGTACTTGCTTCAATTGCTAGTTTTCTCGTAAAGGAACTGAAAGAAGGCATTTACATAGGGTATGATAAACTGCTAGCACGTTTCATAAGTGCTACAAAATGTCACTTTATTTGATCAAGGTAGACAAGGCAAATAATATAATACTAATAGCTGTTGCCCGCGGCTCCGCCCGCGTGGATGTCGAAATCCGTTTCAAAAACTATCCTATCTCTCAAGTTGGATCAAACTGCACATGGTGTGCGAATTTTATTATAATCGGTTAAGTGGTTTAGGAGTCCATTGAGGACAAACATTGTGACACGAAATTTATATATATTAAGAAAGAAAGTACTATACTTTAATATTACAAAGAGATAAAGTTTGTGAGTTGTAGGGATATTTGGATCTACTAAACCGATTGTGAAAGCCACGTTATCTGTGAGTGACATAGGCTATATACATACATCATGTATATACAGGATGTATGTATATAGCCTATAGACATAGGCTATATATTTTACTAAAAAAGAATAGGGATCCCTACTTAAACTGCAATAATGTAAACCAAGGTATGAAAAACTCTTGCTAAAATTACTTGGTGGCACTGCCGACCTCCACGCGGGCGAAGCCGCGGGCGGAAGCTAGTTTATCATAAAGGCACCATGAAACCAACTCTATATTATCCAGCATTTATGCCCTTGAGAAATATTCAAAACATTTACACCAAAAAATTAATTTCGTATTCACGTACATGAATGAAACCTCGATTAAAACAATGCAAAACTACTAGAAATCTAGTTTATGATAAAAACAGAAAATTTTATGTAAATTTGACTATAAATTTACATCGCTTAATATTTGCCACTGGCCAGCAGTATGGAAGCTTTCTGCAACCTTGGCCGCTGAGCGTGATGGACGGTACGTGACCGGAGTACTAACCTGGATTATGTTCATACGAAGGTCTAAGTGCTCACCGAGGTGACAAGAAATTACGAGTATACTGAATTCGGAATTAGGAACCCTGAATTTTTGTGAGTGCATACTTTTTTTTATTTAGGACTCATCAGCTGAAGGTAAAGACTCAGGAAAGAGGGTCACCATTACATACACTTACCATGTTAACAATGGTGGCACTCAGCATGATGACCTCATCAAAAGAGGATTGTCGTCACAGCACCGCGTGACACCCACCGGTCCCACTAGTGCTGCGACCACAATCCCCCCTGCCCGGCTATGCACTTGCTGACCGCTGAATGCAATCCAACCAAAATTGGATTACTATGGAGAGTTTTTCGCAATCGTGCACGATACTTTTTAGTGTTCAGTTTCATCAATTGACTGCACCTCGCTGGATGGTTACAGGCTGAGCTGAAGTTGGGAAGGTACGGGCCACCATCAGATCAGATGCTGACGGTCCTACCTGGGGTAGTACCTCCACCCTACAGAACACCGCGGCCATAATAACCATCGTGTTGTGTTCCCGCCGGTAAATAGGGTAGCCAGTACCGCTCCTCCCCACCCTTTCCTAGCTTCCCCACTCCTTCCTAGCCCTCCTCTCTTCACTTCAGGGTAAGCAGCGCGAGTGACCGCTTCCCATCAGGTGGGCCGTGTGCTTCTTTGCCACTTACGTAGTATTAAAAAAAATACAAAAATTTATGGTGACAAGGTCGGAGTTAGTGGCTGCTACGTATTTAATGGTCAGAGAACCACCTTGTGATAAAATCGGAATGGTTTACCTGTTGCATCTTGTAACAGGTCAAGTTTGCGAGCAGGTGCTTTATGCCTTGATTACAAAGTGGCTGTATGGACCTCATTACATCGGTATCATGCACATTTAAATTGGTAATAAAATGATGCTGCACATAATACTGATATTGACGGCCTCTGTGGCGTAGCGGTAGTGCATGCGACTGCTACGCAGGAGGCGCGGGTTCGATTCCCGCTCAGTGCACATATTTGTCTATTTGCATTGGTCTGGGTGTTTCTATGTGTAATAAGTATGTATTTACAAAAAAAAGTATATAAGTATGTTTATCAGCATTCTAGAACCCATAACACAAGCTAGTGAAACTAAGCTTACTTTGGGTCTAGATAGCGATGTGTAGAATGTCGTAGAATATTTATTTATTTATTTATTTATTTATTTATTTATTTATATTGCTTATTTTCTAATTTATCACTCGTTTGCTGTTCGCAACTATAATAATATTTGTTACTGACTGTAGCCCGCGGTTTCACCAACGTTGTAATCTAAACATATTTTTTTTATATAGGACACGTTAAAATGACTTTACCTCACCTGATGGTAAGCTAAAGGTAAAGTCTCAGGACCGGGGTCACCACTATATACACTGGTAGTGCTACAGTGGCGGCCCTCAGCTTGACGGCTTCATCGAATGCTTTTTCACACCCCGCTTAAAGGCCCCGGGACTATAGGAGGAAGGAAACACGTGCGCTGATAAAGAATTCCAAGTCTATATGGTGCGGCAAATAAAAGAGGCACCGAATCGCTGCTGAAATTGATTGCACTGTGTGAGGGTGACACCTCTGCCTGGCACGTGTAGTTCTGTATCTAGGAAAGGAGAAGGTGGGATTAATTGGAAGAGCTCATCGGAACACTCGCCAAGTTTGAGCATGATTGAGTACCAAACATACAAATATCTTCACAAACTTTCACGCTTATTATGTGATTAGTAGGAAGACTAAGAAGGAAGTAGGATAGGGCAGGATGGTGTGTAAGGATAGTTGTACCGGTCACTGTTTAAATAAAATACTTTGAGGTTATATCTATGACAGTCGTTACGGGTAGTTGGAGCCCTAAAAAGTCCAACAACAACGGTCTAGCTGCAATGCTTCGATATCGCCTAATGTCACCATTGGGTTGTGAAGGTTAGATGGCAGTCGCTTCACGGAAAATATCGAGGTCCAGCCAAATCCGCAGTTAAGACTGGTAAAGCGGACCCCAGACTCCGAGGTGAAAGCTTTGGATACGACTGGAATTAACGCTAGGTTGAAGAAGACTTTGAGGTTATGTCTATCGCGTTTCAATACAAATACCTCGTTACACAAATTGACATGGAATTTATTTACAATACATCCTCGTCTCCTTGTATAATCTTTGACTCCAGTAATTCACTCTTTTACAAAATACAAGGAAATAATGGTTACCTACGTAATTAGTTTTCCAGTAAATATAATACCGTAACCACATCACCACGGTATCGGTATACCACATGCTATGGAATAAGCCATAATAAAATTATACCTACTTCATTTTATAAAATAGTGCAAGAAGTTCAGCAAGACTATATAGATTAACTAGCTGTTGCCCGCGGCTCCGCCCGCGTGGATGTCGAAATCCGTTTCAAAAACTATCCTATCTCTCAAGTTGGATCGAACTGCACATGGTTAGCGAATTTTATTATAATCGGTTGAGTGGTTTAGGTGTCCATTGAGGACAAACATTGTGACACGAGATTTATATATATATATTATAAGATAAGATAAGATAAGATAAGATAAGATAAGATAAGATAAGATTTCACCTACGGAAAGATATTGAAAGGTGTAATGCTCAGTTTTAAGTTTATTTTTTTATATTTTAAAGTACCCAATAGATAAATAATTTAAATAATAGTTAAATAATGGTCCCTCCCTAATATAGTTTGTTTGACTGGCACTTTGGGATAGGCCACGTTGGGCGCCAATCAGAAAATGAATTTTGATATTGCAGATTTAATGCAAATTTTGCCATTAGCCGCGATTACATTTGTATATTTTAACCATCGTACTGTATTCCCAGCGATAAGTAGGGTAGCCAGAGCTCGCAACCCCCTTCCCAGGGTCGGCAGCGCGAGTGTGACATCCCTGATGTTGTACACGTCCATAGGCCACGGTAACCGCTTCCCACCAGGTAGGCCGCATGCTTGTCTGCTACTTTTTTTTTCAGGATAGGCTTACATTTGACCACTATCTCACCAGATGGTAAATAACGATATGGTCTACGATGAATCACGCTTGCCTAGAAGGATCCTATTCACTCGTGACTTGGTTATAGCCTAAGTAGTATGAAAAAAAAAAGCTATATAGGTACCTACTTTAGGTACGCGAGTAGGATAATTTTAGCAATCTTATTCAGACAGGTATATTTGTCATAACATATTTACATATTTAAAACAGAGAATATAAATAGCAATAAACCGTTAACTCCGTAGCAACGGTTTTCCTGTGGAATTGTTACTGGCTCACATTGGAACATCGAAATCAATTTATAGTCACATAATATTTTCCTCAATGTAGATGAAATTGAGTAAACAATTATATACTCGTATACCAACATGCCATTAAACAGGTCATATGTTTTACTGCATAAATGTTATGGGTTTTTATGTTTTTCCTCATTATAAATTTTATTAACGGCCGGATAAAAAGTATGATAAGATATCCGGGCTTCGTCCGCGTGAAATTCTGATCCCGTTTGTGCAACACAAAGAAACCTATTGCCATGATAAAATTAATTAGACATTTGAAATATCAAAAATTCTCACAGCCAAATGTTGGTGGAGAGCTGGGTTTACCATTACAAATAATATTTAAAAAATCTCCATCGATCCTATACCTACATGTGTGCTTGAAAAATTATTATTAATTTGCTTTTTTTAATTCTAAGTAAGCTTACGTTTGACCTTTATCTCGCCTGTTAGTAAGAGACGAAGTGGTCTTGGATTTTGAGTTTTTTATGTATTTTTTATGTAATATTAATTTATTCATGGAAAACAATTTTGTAAAAATTTATGTAATTTGTATTTAATTATTATTTTTGAGATACCTTAATCGTTCTAATAGTTTTTAGGTCGTCTAGATCTTAAATTATGAAGATAATAGTTTAATTGCTTCATTATTTTTATAATAACTAATAAAAACTTATAGCCTTACAAGGTGTGGGCCGTCATATCCGCGTACCATTATTTATAATGTCAATGCTATTATACTTAAAAATAACAATAAAACAACAAATCTTTATAATTATTTTTTAAGTGTAGTCAAAGTCAAAGTCGAAGTCAAAAATTAAAAATTTACAAAACGTCAAAATTAAAAATATTTATTACTAGATCAGCAAATGGACCACACCGGTTCGAAACACGGCCCAGACCTGAGCAGACTCCGGCAAGAAACTCAGCGGGCTGTCTTTTTCAGTAGTCATTCCATATGACCATTATCTCACCCTGATGGTGGTAGTAAGTTTGGGGCAATCCAAAGTAAATACAACCATTCTAGATTATTATCAATTCTGAAATTCTTTATTTGAAATTAATTAATGATTTTAAAGTTCGCATACCAATAAATTCAATAGGCATTGTGCGAATCTACCACTTTAAAGGTCAACGGTAGGTACATTGGTAAAATTCACTTTTAGCGCTACCCCGTAATTATTAATTATCCTTAGGCGGGTCTTGTTTTATTTCAGTAACTGGCATAACCAGGTTTTGATGAATAAAATAATAGATAATGACTGCTCTCATCAGACCTATAATAGCGTGATGATATTTACCGCAGTTTATGACCACACCTTAGAAGATAATTCCACCAAAGCACTAAATTAAAAATCAAAATCTCATAACCGAAGGACCATTTCCAAGGCTACCTGTTTAAAACAAGTTTGCGTAGGCGCTTGAGTGCGGGTTCAAGGTTACCAACACGTGTGTACGAAGTAAAGCATTCACCTGCACTAAGATACACGTAACTACGTACTTGATTTATGAATGACCCTTACTGGCTTCCTTACTGTATCTAGACTAAGGTAATTGCTGTAAATAGACCAAAAAAAAACAGCCCGCTGTGTTTCTTGCCGGAGTCTTCACAGGTCTGGGTCGCGTTTTGAACCGGTCGGTAGTCCATTTGCTTCTAGCTTTAAATAATTTTGATTTTGACGTTTTTCAGGTGCCGCTTAAAATGGTCTATTCAGAATAAATTATTTTTGACTTTGACTTTGACTTTGACTTTGACTTTGACTTTGACTTTCCAGGGAAAAATCGTAATAATGGTGCTAATACGCACTTGAAGAAATTTGGCCAAAGTCATCCTAAACAGTGATAAACTTTCAACCTTTTACCCCCGGAGAGATAGGTGAAATTTTGAATATTTAAATTGATTTCCAACCAGAAGTATACTAATGTAATTTCATACTTCTTACTGTGATATAAGTAAATGTAATAAGTGGGTAAAGTACGAAGTATGGCATTATATTATGGAAGTCCATTCAACCATTCATTCCTTATTTTACCCCCTTAGGGGTGACATTTCCAATAAGCGTTCCTTAGTGGATATTTGAAACATAAAAGGCGTCAACTTCTAGTATATTAAGTTTCAAGCCTTCAGGGTTTAGACTGTTTTCGTATCAGTAAGTATTAAATAATTATTTATCCATGTATAGATAGATAAATTTTAAGAATGTCATGTCGGTTACCTGAAGTTGGACCCAAAGACGCAGGAATCGCACTTCTTTAAAAGTTTAATTCGCAATACACTGATATATGACGATGACGCAATAGGCAAACACTTTTTGTTAAAATGTTAAAATAAACACATTAAAAGGTAAAGGACTTTTTATACCTAAAGGACCCGACGAGATCACCGGTCCGAATTGAGCAGTCCGACTGGAGTAGTACCGTCACCCTACAGAAGTGTTCCCGGTGGTAAGTAGGGTAGCCAGAGCAGCTCACTTGAAGGATTCCATAAAGACCTATAAACCAGAATCTATGAAACCTCAAAAAAACTAGATAATATTTGACTCATACACGTGAACCAGGGTCGCAAAAACGTTTGATTTCGACTCTGAAAATGATTTTTTTTATACTACAAAGGTGGCAAACAAGCACACCACCCACCTGATGGGAAGCAGTCACACGCGCTGCCTACCCTGAAGGGAAGGGGAGAGCTAGGAAGGTGTGGGGAGGTTAGGAAGGGGTGGGGGGAGGAGGAGTACAGTGAGCTCTGGCTACCTTACTTAATAGCGGGAACACAACACGATGATTATTATGGCCGCGGTCTTCTGTAGGGCGGAGGTACTACCCCAGTCGGACAGCTCATTTCAGACGGGAGATACCGTCGAGTCCTACCTCCTCCAAAATGATGGTGGCATCTAGTAGATCTCCCCAGACAATATAACATAAAATCTAAACAATCTTCTCCGCATTGATAGATATCAATTCCGCATAATTATCACATAGTTTTTGCTGTAGCATTGAACTATGCAGCTATTTATTGCATCGAAAATGATGCAAGCGCAATCATTTTCACGGTAAACATAATAATAATAATGTGTTGGAATGAATACCTCTGGTTAAAGCGGTTTATTTATTAATTTAATAAACTTCATGCTCAAGGCATTCAATACCAGTCTACCATAAGTGATTAGGAGATTATAGAAATACGTGTAACATTACACGTTGCATTAGCAATCATTACGTATTATTATTTACCGGACACCTCCGGAGGCCGGGCGGACGATCCTCCTGAGATGTTTGTGGGCTATTCCATCCATTGGAATTCTTTACCAGCTCATGTGTTTCCATCCTCCTAATAGTCCCGAGGCCGTCAAGCTGAGGGCCACCAGTAGCGCTCTCGGTGTATGCAGTAGTGACCCCGGTCCTAAGACTTTACCTTTAGCTTACCATCAGGCGAGGTGAAGTGATTTTGACGTGTCCTATATAAAAAAGCCCATACCTCCTCGATTGCGTTTACGAGTACATATCCCATTAGTATGCATGTATGTTTGTTAATCTTTTACGCAAAAACGGTGTATTATACGGTATAGGCATAGATTAGTCTTAGGGAAGCGTCTTTTATTTATCAGTCTTAGTCACTCCATCTGCCATACCAAACTGTTCCCTTTTCACACTTCTCATTTAATCCATGTCCTCACTTTTTTTTATACCACTTAGGTGGTAGACAAGCGCAGTCACCGTGGCCTATGGACGTGAGCAACATCAGGGGCGTCACACTCGCGCTGTCCTGCTATATTTCTCACAATTTTAAAAGAACTCGAACTATACAACTCATTAATCTTTATTAGAGGTTATAGCAAAATTCTACGCAGTAATTAGTTAGTCGGCGTTGCCATGTTGAAGGTGGTCATTAAGTGCTATTATGGATACGTATAGTATAAACAAGCGATGACTGTGTACTAGCAGGTACTTGGCGGTTTGAGGTGCTGATAGACTTGAGCATTCACTTGTAACAAAACATCGAGCATTCGGCGTTTTTAAATTTGTCTGCCTGGGCCTCGATTCTGCTAAAGGCAAACCACTGTAATACCACTGACACTCTAAAAATGCTATTTAATTGTAGACTTTACCGTTATACAGTTAACGTCTAAAATCAAATGAAAAGAATTCATTGAACTTTTTCATTCGCTCTACAAAATATCATTTGACTTTAGACTTTAACCTGATAATAATAAAGTCTATAATTAAATGGCATTTTTTAGAGTGTCAGTGGTATTACAGTGGTTTGTCTTTAGCAGAATCAGGCCCCTGAACAATGAACCGAATCAAGCATAAAGAGAAACAGCGTCACGAATATTTTTACGATCATTTTAAACTCTATTCGATGCTCGTCAAAAATTATTCTTACCGCGACGATGTCAGATTTGACGTGCGATTCAACAAAATGCTAAAAGCAAATTTACAATTCATGCTCGCCAGAACGCTCGATATAATGCTCGCTAAAACGCTATTGTTTAATTTTTTTGAATTTGTCGAACTAAACATCGAGCAGAGCATCGCCACAAACATTGTCACAATCATTCGCTAGAATTTCAATTTCTTTATTTTTCAAAATAGTGCAAGGTTATTACATCTTTTGACGTCAAAAACTACTTAATACTAAGTTTACCACCACTTCCTAGGCGCTAGTGGAGAAGAAACGGCACGAAAAAAACGAGTGATTGTGACAATCTTCAATGCTCGTCATAAAAATATTCTTCACGAAGATATCAGACTTAACGGCAGCTTCGCAAAAAGCTCGAAGCATTTTACTGCCCATTCACAAGAATGCTCGCCAGAACGCTTGATATAATGCTCGCTCAAACGCTCTCGTTTATTTTTGTGTAATGGAAAATTTGTAAAATGCTCATTACAAGTTAATACTCAAGTTTATCAGCACCTTTGAATATACTGAATGTGATGTAGATTGTATCTGCGCGTTGAGTCTCGGCAAAGTATAGGCGAGTTACTTAGTTTAGTTCCAAGTAGAGGATGTAGGACTGCTTTGTTGTATAAATAACACACACATATTCACGCCTTTAAGACACTAAAGGGATAAGCTGCAGTTGTGTAATGATCAACCACATTTTGCTAATTATGTGAAGTTCTTTATCAACGAATAATCCAATTATGCAGAGGTACCTGTTAAATATGGAATTATACCGATGGGCAAACCATTCATTATGACCACAAAAGTTACTTAACATCTGAACAACACAAAATATCTGCACATCAAATTATTTTTGATGTGCAGATATTTCATTTCGTGTGCACGTTGTCGAACCTATTCAAATTTTGAACTAACAGGGAATTCAAACCGAGACCTCAAACACAGCAGACGATTTCGATACCGCTGCGCACATAGTATCCTAATCTTTACTCAGGAACCGACCAATTTCATCTTTCTATCCTAACATAACCACTAAAGCTTTCCATATAAACCTTTTTTTTTTAATTTCTTACATCATCCTAGCCAATTGCACAAAAACGTATATCCACCACACAGTATCATGAAACCATTTCAAATACATTGCGTAACATTCCAGACTGATGTGTAGTGATCGCATCTGATTTCTGTGAAGTGGAAAATCCTATCGTAACATAACTGTACCTTACGAATAATGAAGAACCTATATTATTCTTGCTCCTTTTTATCGCTAGCGAAGGAGTCATGAGCGAGAACAGTAGGTAAGGCAAATAGCGATTGACTCATGGCATGAGTCCCTACAATCGAGTTAAATGAAACTGTTAGGACCTGACAGAGCAGTGTATGCTTGGTCCACGATCATACTCGTATATGGGTCATTTAAAAGTACCATACAACCTTGGATACTGTAAAACAAGATTTTTCACACTAGTTCCGGTATCAATTAGTCCCACAAAACTGAAATTTTGCAAAAAAAATCAATTTAAGCTAGTAAATATTTTAACTAATCTCAAAGAAATTTAAAATTTGTCTCATAGATTTAAAAAAATACATGTTTTATTTATGTTTAATAATAATATCTTTCTAACATCTCATTTTCTTTAATAAGTTACCCATACCTCCTTTTGCATATAGACTGGGAAGCCCCTATTTTTTTTAATAACTGACATGTCGAACCAGACCATCGAATGCTCTTATCCTTGTATCGTAAAGGTCAACCTGTCAGCATATTTTTTTTTTCATCAAGGCTTTCTACGCGTGGGATATTCCCTGAATATGAATATTCTTGTCGCGTCTGGTGACGTGTGTAACTTTCTTAAGGAATTACCTTGAGATTGTATAAAGAAACGTCATTGGGTATAATCGAGTCATCGTTTTTTAAAGTAGCTTCTTTTTGTACATTGAAGCACTAAAGTCACTGCACATTTTTAATTTTTTTTTGAAATCCTTAATGATTCACTGTATTCTTATTTGACTCGGTTGTCAATATTATTATATATTCTGGACTTAATCCTAGCTTCTTACCATCTGATGGAGTTTCATCCTAATAATGATGTAAGCGTAGGACATTTAAAAAAGAATATTAGAACCTCTTCCTTTTGACGTCGGTTAACAAAACTTTGGCGTTCGAGTACTCTGTATTTTCAGAGATACTGAGGTAGGTAAATCCTGATTATCATTTATTTACAATTTTTCTGTAGGTACAAGGAATGTAGAAATCTTATACGAGTATAAAGCTACCTACTGTACAGTAGTGTAGGCAAAAAATTATATGATAACTACGTTTACAAAAACCGACTTCACAGACTAATATTATTTACTTTTTAAGTGTACAGAAATAGAAAAGTACCTATTTATGAGGTTTATTATGTACAAAGGCATCATCAAACAGCATCAGATCCTGATACCCTGAATATGGGACCACCTCAGAAGTAGCCTCTTTCAAACAAAAAAAGAACCTTCAAAATCCATTCATAATTGGCGCCGCTATCGCGTAACAATACATACAAAAAAAATAGCGTACGAATTGAGAAACTCCTCCTTTTTTGAAGTCGGTTAACAAAATACATCCCTCATCGAAACAACAAAATGTTATGCAACTTTGATCTCTATAGCCTACACGGATTAAGTTAAGTTATAACATGTTCCTTACATTTGGGTCAAGGGCACGTGCCAGGGACACATGACTATTTTAGCCATTGTGCCTAAAACATTTCTATAAGATTCCTTTTTCATACCTACATCATATAAATATTATTTCCTTATTAAAAACGAACAGTTTCCTCGTTTAGATAATTTTTTTTTTGGGTTACAATTATTCTTCGAGACTTTTCCCAACTCAGTTGAGGTCTTTTTCTAACTACAGCTTCGTAGTTAGATGGAAAACTCGAACTTCGATATTTTACGAGAAGCAACTGTCATCTGACCACCACAACTCATTAGCGTTATCGCAATTCTGTAGTTAGACCTATTATCGGACTTTTTAGTGCTCCAACCACCCGTAACAACTGCCATAATAGTTCGTATGGCAACAAGACTTACAGGACAGGAGGTATTTATTTTGTAAAGGCATTTAAAGTGACGAATTAGTTAGGTAATTTATTTGCAATTTCATATTAAAATATGGTCACCCATTTGTAATGAGTAATGAGGTGTCAACCAATATTATTCGAATACTGATATTAATTATTATTTAATTATAAATTATGACATGTTTTGAACAGGTATATAGATATATTTATGATTCATTTTCGTTTAATTTCATTTTACATATATTAGGTGTACCTATAAGTGTCATACATAATTTTAAATATTTGTATGACACTGTATTTCATACTATCCCATACTAATATTATAAATGCAAAAGTAACTCTATCTGTCTATCTGTAACGCTTTTACGGTTAAACCACTAAACTGACTTTGATGAAGCTTAGAGATAAACATAGGAAATAGGACAGAAGGCCAAAAAAAAATTATCATTATTGGAAATATCACCATTTTTTTTATACCACGTAGGTGGCAAACAAGCACACGGCCCACCTGATGGCAAGCGGTCACCGTAGCTTATGGACGTGTGCAACACCAAAGGTGTCACACACTGAGCTGCCTACCCTGAATGGGGTGGGGAGTCTAGGAAGAAAGGATTTTTTTAAACGCACTTGATAAGAAATAAATATGCTTTAGGGCATTTTTCAATTCTTGATTTCCCCCGAGGGAGGATGAAATGGGGAATGATAGTATGGACGTCTACGCGCAATAACTGACTTCCACACAGGTGGGGCCGCGGACAAAACTAGTGCTTGTATATTAGGTACAAGTATGTTTTCAGGAATCGAAGTCATCGTGGTATAGGTACATGGTACATACCTTTGAACTGACTACTGTAATATGACCTTTTCCCTAAACTTTTTTGAATAAAATTGTTTGTGATTTAATTGACCTGACATTTCGTAGTTAATTCATATTACTAAACTAGCTGTTGCCCGCGGCCTCGCCCGCGTGGATGTCGATTTTCGCGTTTTTTTTTTTTACTATATCGCCAGTTCTAATAGCCGCTTGCGATCAAATATGCATAGGATTTTGAGTCTAACCAAGACCTTTCTAATAAAAAAAGCCGCATCAAAACCCGTTCAGTACTTTTGACGTCCATCGCTTGTACAGACACCGATCAGTTACAGATTTATTATATGTATAGATCTCGAAAGAAAAATAGCTCTGACGGCTGAACGGATATGACTGAAATTTGATACAGGAATTTTTTATACCACTTAGGTGGCAGACAAGCACACGGCCCACCTGATGGGAAGCGGTCACCGTGGCCTACACGTGGCAACACCAGGGGCATCACACTTGCGCTGCCGACCCCAAAATGGAAAAGATTATAGTCTGGAATAACACATGGGCTTCTTATGCCTGGAATGAATTCCCTTGGGCAGTGGGAACTGGAATATAATTGTAGTTATTGCTACGAGGCAGCACAAAAGAATTATCTTGAAATAAATTAACGGAAAATATGGAATACCCCATTATCGGAACTGATATCGCAAATGCGCATGCGCATTTAACTTATTTTACGTATTATACGTAACGTATGTACGTATTACGGTAATTTAGTATTTAAATTAAAACAGTATAAAAATATCGTTTATCAACTTTACAGTAGCAATGAGACGTCATCCAATTAAAATAATCTAAGGAACGATAGCTTAGTGGTTGTTAAAAATTACTGAGTGAGCCTCGAAGGTACTGGGTTCAACTCCTAGTCATTGCGATCGACGTGTAACTACTCCTAATAAGAGTACAGTCAATTTACCTGAGCTGGAGTAGTGGAGAAATACTAGTAATTTTAGGTACTGATATTGTTAAAAAAACTGACGACGGAATTACGTGCTCTTTGAGGCATGAAGAGGTGGTTTCAATGTGTCAGAACATTGATCACCCATCCTAAAACTGCCTTGTCTAGTGTTGCTTACTTTTGCAGAGTTAATCTACTCGTTTACCACTAAAACGAAGAGTCCCTCCGTCAGGATCCCTAGACTCTTCGCTTCAAAACGAATTGTCAAAAGATCGAAATGTTTGGAAGTGGAATTGTTTTTTTTTATTGACGGTCACGTCGATATGACTTCACCTCGCCTGATGGCAAGCTAAAGGTTTAAGGTAAAGTCTCTGCAATGGGAGTCACCAATTGCAGAAATTGGTGACTCCCATTGCATGGTAGTCTTGGTCAGACTTAAATTCTTACGCTGTTTCATCACAATAGGTTGAGTTCCCATCACAATAGGTTGAGTTCCCATCACAATAGGTTGAGTTCCCATCACAATAGGTTGAGTTTCCTTCCTCATACAGTCCCAAGTCCTTTAAGCGGGGCGTGAAAAAGCATTTGATGAGGCCGTCAAGCTGAGAGCCACCATTGTGGCACTATCGATGTTTTCAATGGTGACTCCCATTCCAGAGACTTTGCCTCAGCTTACCATCAGGCGAGGTGAAGTCATGTTGACGTGACCGACATAAAAAATGCAAAAGTCGACGTCTACGCGAGAGGAGCCGCAAGCATAGGCTACTTATGCAATAAAAACAAAATGATCAAAATAAGCCAATATTGTGACAATCTTACCTCAAAGTGTGACGCTAATCTTGATAAGGAAATGTCTCTGGCATTATTTTTAACCGTCGTTACTGACGCAGGTAGTGTTTATCCTATCTAGTGATTCATCCATCTGCATCATCCAATCCAATCATCTTTAAGAATAATACTGTATTCACATCAGCGTCACCCGAGGGCCAAACCCTGTTGCATTCCAAGTTTACAGTCTTTAGCCCACAGTCCGTTCTTCTTGTCCTGCATTTTTGGTTTATTCTTATTTCACGCCCGCTCACAGCATCTGGGAGTGGGACCATAGGAGGAAGGAAACACGTGTTTGGTAAAGAAATCCAAGTAAGAAACAAGGTACCGCATCATTACTGGGTGAAATTAGTTTACTTTTAACTGATCAAATTTATAGATCAGAAATCCTGAAATAGATTTAAATACAAAAACTTCAACCAATAAAAAATAGGTAAACAAAATGAAAAACAAAAAAAAATATTAGTTACAAATTAAAACATTGAAATAAAGAGTATATATAAGCGGTTTAGTGTTAACTTGTGTCAAGTGTTGTGGGTTCGTTGGCCAGGTAAGGCAATAATTTTGTGCTACCTACTCACAAAAATATTTGTTTTGGGTCGACGTGTACACCTGCGTAATATACCTTCGTGACGTGGTGGTAGATCGTTCGACTGCTAAATCAGAAGTTGCGGATTCAATTCTCGCTCATTGCAAATGTATTTTTGCATTAGTTTAAGTGTTCCTATCCTACTTCCAACTACCTTACCTTATTTAATAAATGTGAAAATTTGTAAAGAAGTTTCAATTTCTGGATGTTTGTTACATTGACGGCTGTATGGATCTAGCTGAAAATTAGTACAGGGCTAGATTATAGTCCGCAATATTCCAGGAATAGGTTGCCATGGGTTGCGGGAACGTCATCAGAATTCCACGCAGGCGATGCCGCAGGCAACAACTAGTTACTCTAACAATATATGAGCCCACTAACACAAGCAATATAGCTTAGCTGGAAACATTTTTTTTTATACAACGTAGGTGGCAGACAAGCTCGCAGCCCACCTGATGGGAAGCGGTCACCGTGGCCCATGGACGTGTGCAACACTAAGGGTGTCACACACGCGCTGCCGACCCTGAAGGGAAAGGGCGGGGGTAGGAAAGGGTGCGGAGGCTAGGAAGGAGTGGGGAAGGAGGGGTACAGTGAGCTCTGGCTACCCTACTTACCTACATTTTTTTACATACATTATGTAATATCAGTATCAGGATTCAGAACCAAGTGGTTCGGTGCCTCTTTTACCGTAAAGACTTGGAATTCTTTACCAGCGCATGTGTTTCCTCCTATAGTCCCGGGTCCTTTAAGCGGGACATGAAAAAGCATTTGATGAGGCCGTCAAGCTGAAGGCTACCACTGTAGCACTATCGGTGTATGTAGTAGTGACCCCGATCCTTAAAATTTACCTTTAGCTTACCATTAGGCAAAGTAAAGTCATGAACGAATGAAAGTTTGAGGTGTCCTATATAAAGATTGTCAATCTTTCGATTCGTTCCTCCGTGTTTTCTCCCCTCTCGCCTAGCCTAGCACGTACAACCTTGACCCAATTGTTTGCCTCCGTCTTCCTTCCGCGTGCTGACGTTCACAGCAAAGAATTTTTAGTTTACCCTACAGTTTTCCCTCCTGTACACACAACTGTAATATACAGGGTTATGAAGTTCAGACGTCGACAGAGGAAGTTAGTGGGCTCGTCACCGAATGCAACGTTATTATGAAATGGTTTGCTGTAGGAAGGCATAACTTAAAGGCAATTTTTCCTCGTGAGGTTAGGCTGTACAATCCCATGCAATGGTATCGAGTCTGACGTGCAATTTCACCAAACTTAAATATTACATACAAACATACAAATCACGCCTTTTTTCCATTAGGGTAGGCAGAGACAACATCTTTCCACTTGGTACGATCTTGGCATACTCCTTTCGCTTCTACAACTTTCATAATTGTTTTCATACACGCACGCCCGTTGCGTGTACTCTTGACCTGGCCTTTCTCCAAAATGTCCTGGATCTGATTAGAATATGTACGCCTAGGTCGGCCTTTACCGGGTTGCCCATTCACCCTCACCTCAGAATGCAACAATAGCGTTATTGCTGACTTTTTTGAGCTTTATGTAAGATGCATAAGGTTAATATTTAGTTAACACGTAAATAACTCGAGTGTTTTTCAAACTGATCTGAAATCGACCCTAGGAATATAGTGAGCCGAACAACCTCTCAAAGTATTTCTATATAATATTTGGAGAAACTGAGTACCTACTTCAAAAAATGATGGGTCGCTCGCATCATCATCATACGCATCCTACTCCTCCTGGTCCATACCAAGAATCTGTAACCATTTACAGTCTTTTATAGAAGCAATTATCTCCTCCTAACGTCTGATCTTCACACCCACACCGCAGGGAGGGAGACGGTAGGTCACTCTAAACTCGTCAAAACATTAACTATCCCTTGGGAATGGTGACCACTACTTTTAACTCCTCATCTTACCATCAGGCGGGGTGCAGTCACTCCAGCGGACTAAATATTAAAAAAAAAACAGAAACCTACAAATTTAATGCCCCATATCACTAATGGTTTATTAAAATAGCATCAAACATGCGTGGTTTAAAATTATTAATAAATGAAACACAGCCAGGACTTATGGGAACTTATCTTACTGCGTCACACCACATCATTAAAACTAATTGGAACGAATAATGTCAATCTATCCGCAACCATTTTATGTATTATGTTGTTGGTTTAATTCTGAATTATTATTTTATAACGTTAATTATAATGAACGTAATTTGAGACAGTATGGCGATTAATCTTGTAATTAACGCCATCTAGCGAGAGCAAGCTAAACTAACGACACTGCATCGCGAAAATGAAGTAAGTTCTTACTCTGGTATATTTGACATATATTTTAATTTTAAAAATAATAAAATAACCTTATTTTTCCTGTTATTTGAATCTCAATTATATATATTTTTATATATACCACTTAGATGGCAAATAAGCGCACGCCCCACCTAATGGGAAGCGGTCGACGTGGCCTATGGAATGGAAGTATGCAGTTCTGTTGTTGGCCTATATTCTCATTATACTCTGCTGAGCTAAAATCCTAAATATATAAATTATAGAACAGGAATAACCAGGAATAAACACGAATATGAAATAGGTATACCTCCTTTTTTCAACATTGGTCAAATATAAAGATTCGTAGCAATGACAAACGTAGTGGCGTAGCGGAGAGCATTCGTCTGCTACGTTAGCAGTCACGAGTTTGATTCCTGCTCACTTACAAATATATATTTGTATAAATTTGTCTATTTGCATATTTGTAATATAATATGGGTGTTTCTATGTATAATCTATATCTATATATATAAATCTCGTGTCACAATGTTTGTCCTCAATGGACTCCTAAACCACTTAACCGATTATAATAAAATTCGCACACCATGTGCAGTTCGATCCAACTTGAGAGATAGGATAGTTTTTGAAACGGATTTCGACATCCACGCGGGCGGAGCCGCGGGCAACAGCTAGTTTATATATAGAGAGTATCATTATAATAATGCCGTAAATTATGATGTTATTTTATATTGAACGGACAGTATAAATTATGGTGATATTTTGTTTACATGTGTTCTAGAACCCATAGTATAAGCTATGATTAGTTTAAGTCAAGACTGTGTTGTGCATTTATAGTACCTAGACATAATAATGTCCTATAATATTATTAGACTAGATACACAGTCTCGAACTAAAGAGACATTCGAATCTGTCTTCAATCACACATAAGTAATTATAGAACATATTTTTTTGCAAATTCAACCTTACGTAACATGATTTAAAGCTCTTTTTACAATGTACATAAACACGAGCGATGCAAGACTATTAGAAATGAGTGAGAACATCCTGACTGTACATCTTCAGTAACGTGATTTAGCTTCAAGACATTTAGTTCTCATTCTATAGGTATACCGGTCTACAATTAAAAATACACAAAAAATTAGGCAGATAGGCCTTTTTTCCTGATTCCGAATATGTATATAACTCAATTTGGCAAAAAATGTTAGTTGTGCCCTTTTTAATTAAGACGGCAGAATACACCTCTAAACACCTAAAGGTCTTTCCATATTACACATTTCAAATAACTACGCTCACGGAATTTCCGCTGTGTAAACATAATACGTCGTCAATAATTATATTGCTTTATAAGTTTTCCTGGTTTTACTTGTCGAATTATTACTGTTATTTCATTACTAAGCGTCGAGCAGGCTGGGAGGTATGAGGTAAATGGTCTACTGAAATTGTTTATAAGATTTTTTATGAATATATTTCTTTTATGGGGATCGCGGGGAAGTTAGGCAAAATTAGCCAGTCAATCTTAGGATAGGTGATGTTAGATGGAATCTTAGGAGAGCTCACTGGCAGGGATTTTGTCTCCTGTGTTATTGACACAGAAACTCTCTAAACTCAATTCCCCAATCTCCCCAAATCCCCACAATCCCCACCAACCTTCTCCCACCCTCCAGGGTTGCCAGCATAGGCCAGAGTGACTGCTTTTCATCTGGTGAGCCATGTGCTTGTCTGCCACCTGAGTGGTGTAAAAAAAGGTGACCAATCTTAACACCTCGAGACCTCCCGGTTGCTATACGAACATCTACTCGTCGTTTCGGATAGTTCAAGCCCTAAAAAGATCAGACTTTTTAGGATTCTAATCCGTAACGACTGGTCTTACTACAGCACTTTGATATCGCCAATGAATTGTGGATGTCAGATGGCAGTTGCTTCATGGAATATAATAATATATCGAAATACGCCATTTTGTAGTTCTGAGTTGGAAAAAGACTCGAGGAATGAGATGTATTAATCAATCAATCAATAAGCCCATCGATGTCCACTGCTGGACATAGGCCTCTCCCAATGTACGCTATACCACCTGATTCTATACCTTCCGCATCCAGTCCATCCCCGCTACCTTTTTCAGGTCGTCGTTAGTCCATCTCGCTGGGGAGCGTCCCACTTTTCTTCCGCTGACTCACCGTCTATAATATATTTGATTTTAATGAAATGAATAATTTCTTTTATTTTGAGTATTTAGATATATTTTCGACATTGAAATTGCAGCAAAGACATTGGACACTTACAACATATAAGGCAAAATATTAAGTTTATAACTCAATTAAATTATAACTCAGTTTAAAACTAAGTTTATAATCAAAGCAGTGGAGTTTATTGCGCCGTTTCTTCTCCACTAGCGCCTAGGAAGCGGTGGTAAACTTAGTATTAAGCAGTTTTTGACGTCAAAAAGATGTAATTAGGTACGTTACACTATTTTGAAAAATAAAGAAATTGAAATTGAAATTGAAATTGAATCTGTAAATTTTTCAGGATAAGTGATGATGAAACACACAAATAGTTGAAAAAATATAAGAACAGTTTAGTAAACCATCAGTATATAATATATTCGATTGGGTATATGAATCAATATGATACAAAATGTTCGTACCTACTCTGTCACTCCGTATCTACTCCATTGTAATGCTAACAAAGAATAACAACAAAAGCACTTTCTTATACAATTACATTATATTTTCTGTGGTCGCAATATGGTCACCACCAGTGCTTGACTCATCACCAATCAGTCCGTCTGTGTACTGAATCACTGTACTTTTTCATACGTCATAAAGCCTTTAAAGTTAAAATTATCTGTTACAATGCAAATAAGTGGTAAATTCCTAAAGCAGTATCGATACCCTTCGCAAAACGAGCTTATAGCATATAGTGCTATCTAAAATGTTTAATAAATTGTGGTTTTATTAATTCAATCCTTTTACGATTTAAAACTAGTAGGTACCTACTATTTAAACTACAGATAAGGATTTTTATTTGTTCTGTGATTTAAACTCATCGAGGTTACAATTTTTTCGTAATTCTAGTAACGGCAGAAATGTTATCATCGGTGTTAAGTTCATCTGCTAAATTTGTAGAAACTTGAAATCGAATTTCTTTTTTTTGTACTACGTAGGGGGCAGACAAGCACATGGCCCACCTGATGGGAAGCGGTCACCGTGGCTTATGAACGTGTGCAACACTAAAGGTGTAACTCACGCGCTGCCTACCTTGAAGGAAAGGGGGGAGGGCTAGGAACGGGTGGGGAGGCTAGGAAGGGGTGGGGCGTGAAAAAGCATTTAAAATGAAACAAAAATTTCGTAGAATCTCGACTCCATTGGACCAGAAGCGTGTAATAAATATGCGCGACATACACTGCTTGCTCCATATTGGATGGTCGTAATAGCTTCTCAATAGAAACTCCCTGAGTTTTCATTGTCATTAATGAACAATTAAATTAAACAATTAAATGGTGATGATCACCGTGCTACAAGGTTTAGTACTTATAATTAACCCACGCAAGGCGAACAGCCTACTTTAATACGTTTTAAAATAATAATTATTATTCAAGGTCGTATTCGTCCTATCTAATCTAGTAATAATCTAATAGACCAACACAGGTCTTACCAGACCAAACATATTAACTTGTAATTTTTTTTTTATATCGGTCACATCAACATGACTTCACCTCGCCTGATGGTAAGCTAAAGGCAAAGTCTCTGGAATGGGAGTCACCATTGGAAACACCAATGGTGCCACAATGGTGGCACTCAGCTTGACGGCCTCATCAAATGCTTTTCACGCCCCGCTTAAAAGACCCGGGACTGTATGAGGAAGGAAACATGTGAGCTGGTAAAGAATTTCAGGTTTTGATGGTGTGGCAAAGAAAAGAGATACCGAACCACTTGGTTCTTGATGGAATTGTTTGCACCATAATGAGGGTGATATCTCAGCCCTGCACGTGTTATTCTGTACAGGAAAGGAGAGGGTGGGACTAGTTGGTAGAATTCGTCGGAATACTACCCATGGTAGATTCCTACCATGGGTAGTGTTCCATTCCTAAGACTTTACCTTTACCTTACCATCAGGCGAGGTGAAGTCATATTGACGTGTCCGATATAAAAAAACCTTCTCCATGATCTAGATCCATCCGAAATGTGGCCCAGAGGAGGTCCGGAGGTCACACCATGCTGCACATAAGTATGCACAGCCTGACGTGGCCGCGTCCATTTAGGCGACGACCCTAGCCGCGGCCGCCGCGCGACACTGACCGAGACGCCCGCCGTTCAATTGCGCCCGCGCATCTTAAACGCACTCGCAATTGACATTCAGGGTTGACACGTCACATAAAATAAATTCTAAATGACTTTTTCCGTTTTGTTTAAGCATAAAGTACTATGGAGTTGACGTTCCCAAATGGTCAAAATCTCCTTCGACTATAGAAAAAAAAAATATTTTATGAAAAAAATGTCTAATTTTCATGTCCGTATAATAATCAAGTTCATGTTTGTATATGTACAGTAACTTCTGTGAGCGACTGTACATAGTGTACATGTGCACAAAGTGTACATGTAGGTACATAACATTTGAAAAATATAATATGTATTCTTTTTCCCGTCAACCTGCTTTCCCGTAACACGAATAAGATAATTAATACACAGAGGGAAAGTTCGCCGGAAATCATTATTTAATAAATAGATAAACAGCAATATAATTGTTCATCGAATCGCAATTCCCGGTAAGATTTTGTGTTGTTATCATAACAAAAATGAAACATGTTATTTGATGGCAAGTTCCACATGTTTTTATGACAGTAATTAAGAGGATAATATTTTCCATTGTTTTGTTCATACTTAAGTTATGGTGAATCACATTTTCGGTTAAAATATTGATTGATATTTCTACTTCAACCTAGCGTTAATCCCAGTCGCACCAAAGCTTTCACCTCGGAGTCTGGGGTCCGCTTTACCTTTGATTTTTTTTTTAATGTTAATTGATTTCTAATTTAAAAAAAAAATGTGGATATTGAACTTCAACTTTAAAAAGATAACTTACGTTTTAAGTGTACTCGTACTCTTTTCTAGATTTTTTTTTGTTGAATTTTTCCTTTATTTTCTACACTTTTTTCACCAATTTTTTTCTTTCAACACTTTAAAAAAGCAAATTATTCAAAAAACATACATACATACATAAACTCACGCCTATATCCCCGAAGGGGTAGGCAGAGGTGCTAGCACCCACATTTCGCCACTTAATTAAATTAAATTTAAAAAAAAGCAGTCAGGATTTCAACAGTTGTGGTAATATCAACATAATATTAATTTTAAACGCTGTTATTGCGACCAAATATTATCCAACAATAACCAAAAAAACGTTAGCTACATAAACAGATGCCGTAAAACCAATTATATATAATATATGTCAAAGTATCATTATGTTTATATAAATCATGCCAAACGTGATATGCAAAAGCAGAATCAAGAAGTAAAAAAGTTACGCGAATCAAGTTGATCCCCAGGTGAGGTACACAATGCATCAGAGTAAACGAAGCTATAACCTGGGAGTTTTCAAGTCACGAGTGAATAGGTTCCTTCTAGGCAAGCGTGATTCATCGTAGACCACATCGTCACTTACCATCAGGTGAGATTGAGGTCAAACGTAAGCCTAACATGAATTAAAAAAAAAAACGAGTAAGAGAAGCTCAATACTTAAATATTCTTTGAGTATTGAGGAGGTCCGATTTCTCTGACGCTGTGTGTACCTAGCGCGTTGAATCATCGAAATAGTCGTATACAAGAAGAACAATTGACGGGATATTAACCATGTTTGTTTGTTTTGTAGAGTATCCCATATTTCGTTGCAGTTGCAAGTGTCATGAACACGGACGGATACTCAATAAAATAAACAAACATGGTAAATATCCCGTCAACTATTATAGTAATTATTATATTATAGTAATAAGCCTACGCTCGCGGCTACGTTTTTTGACTATATCTCCGGTTTTACTCAACCAAGACCTTTCAAACAAGAAAAACTGCATTAAAATCCGTCCTGTTTTTTTTTGCGCACATCACGCACAAACAGACAAACATACAATAATTCCAAAATAAAATATTTGTTGTGTAGGTATCCGATGTTTCGGCGCTGTTGCAAGTGCCATAAACACGGACGGATACTCAACAAAACAAACAAACATGATAAATATCCCGTCAACTATTATAATAGTAATATAAATGACCATGTCAAAATCCTTTACATGAAGAACAGATAAATAGACTTTGTAACATATTGCTCATTAAGTATATTTATAGGTTTACTACTTAGATCTTACGGCGCATAAACACTTGGTGCTAGTTTACTTGGAAATGCGAGTAAATTGTCGAACGAACTCGCTAATTGCCCACATTTTATATAGATACGATATATAATGATCCCTTGTAGGTGTTAAACACTGAGATATTTATGTCAGTAGAGGTAGGACACGACGATATCTCCCGTCCAAAATGAGCTGTCCGACTGGGGTAGTACCTCCGCCCTACAGAACACCGCGGCCATAATAACCATCGTGTTGTGTTCCCGGCGGTAAGTAGGGTAGCCAGAGCTCACTATACCCCTCCTCCCTCCCACTCCTTCCTAGCCTCCTAGGTCGGCAGCGCGTGGGTGACGCCCTTGGTGTTCCACACGTCCATACGGTGACCGCTTCCCATCAGGTAGGCCGTGTGCTTGTCTGCCACTAACGTGGTAAAAAAAAAGTTGCTTGCTATCCCTCATCTCCCTACACACGTTGTACATCCGCCTACAGTGCTCACTATAAGGTATGAAACATATTCCGCGCACGCTTATAGTTGACACAAAATAAAAGGCCCACTTTGACAGTTCGTGCCCATGAAGTACTTAATTTTTTATCAATTGAAATGTTCTAAAGGTAATTACATTTTTCATTGACAGGTACCGCCCACTCGGCTGTGTGCTGTGCATAACGATTTTTTCATGTAGTCCACAGACTATTAATAATCAGTTAAGGAAAGATAATATCGAGTGAGATATTTTTTTTCAATCCCGACGCGCACTTTTATTTTTATTTATTTTAATACTTGTGTTTAAATTCTGTAGACTGATTTACTTATTCTTGTTGTTTTGTGATTGAGTGAATGTTATTGTAAAAAAAATATTAAATATAAGTAAATTGACCTATAATAACATTATATTGTTTTAAAATACCTACAAAATCAAAGGTTAAGCAAATTTTTCTAATCAGAACTTTAATCCAATACAGTTTACATACATATTCAAATCGATTAAATCCCCATGCAAACTGGATTCGATTCATCGTGAGTATCGAATACCGAATCGTATAGGTACATAACTAGTTACGCCACGAGGACAAACGTCAAAACGGGCCTTTTATTTTGTGTTGAGTATAGGCTGTGGAATAACCTCCCTGCTGTGGTTTTCCCTGGCGGCTACAATATGGGGTTCTTCAAGAAGGGCATTAGAAATTTTTACAGGGTCGGCAGCACGAGTGTGGCGCCCCTGGTGTTGCATACGTCTATAGGTCACGGTGACCGCTTCCCTTTAGGTGTATGGTGTACTTGTCTGTCACTTAAGTACCTACTTAGGTAGTATACAAAAATTAAAATTAAAAATTCGGAAGTTGACAACCCTATCGAAATCAATTAGTATGTAAGTAATGGCACGTGCATGCGTGCTCATAGCCGCCAGGACTCGTGGCGTGAACTTGTGCACTAGAGGACAACCCTTCGTGCTTACGTCGCTGAGGACTGTGAGGTGAGCACGAAATTACGTTCGAATTGTAAGCGTACAGTATTCGTAACGAGAAACTGGACACAGTCAATAATTTATTACAATTATTATGATTCGGTGTTTGACCAGATGTCCAAAGAAAAAAACCACGTTAACATTATTTTTAAGCATTGTGTACAAACCGTATAGGTTTTTAAAAATATTTATGTAGGTAATCTTTTTTTTATAAATTGAACATCAATCAATTTATATTGATAAATAAATTTGAAAAAAAAAACCACGCAACAAAATATTGCCTGTCTCTCTTGTTGCTAATACTATACGCTTACTATTCGATTGTAATTTCGTGCTTGCCATACTGAGTGACATTCTGGAACTTTCCGGAACGTCACGACGCGGTAGGATAACAATGAATTGCAGAGTATAATTGGGTGTGACTAAGGTATGGTTTTATTAGGGTTCCGTACTCAACGTACTCAAAAAATGTAGCTAACAAAATCCTTGTATCTACTAAGAAGCTGATGGTTGTCCGTCAGTTAGCGCGTTGTATTTTAAAACAGCAGTAGTTATACAGCTGTAATTTTGCCATTATTATAATGTCTGTGTGTCTGTCTGCGACATCAAAGCTCCCGAATGGATAAATTAATTTTTCTTTTTTGTATTTTAGTTTTTATTTTATAAAGCTGCATGTTTTTTTTTTTAATTTTAACTTAAGTACTTTCTTTTATGAGCTCATACAGCTTGTAAAAAAAGTACTTAAGGGTGAAGAAAAACAGAGTAAATATTATTTCTTCAGAACCGAACGCCTCTACTTAGCCCTTCGGAGTTGTACTTACTAGCATAATAATATATGTACTTATCTATATTTGTCAAACTTTATGCATAACTATAAAAAGGTGATTTACACGGGGTAACGGGGATTTATTCTTCAGGGGGTTCCCGCAGGAATAACGTGCTACCGGCACCTATGACTAATAAATAGTCAAATTAGTCAATTTGCAAGGACAAATGAACTGACGATTTCACGTACGTCTCGGCCGGTACAGTCCCGAAGACTTCATATGAATTTTAAGTAACCAATATCCGACTTCTTTATCACTAAGGTGGCAAAGACTTAGTAGAAGGTCGAGCTACGCTTTTCGTAGAACGCAACACAAGCCGACGACGACGCGACTAATCGCCTATGAATTTTAAGTAACCAATATTATTACTTCTTTATCACTAAGGTGGCAAAAATTTAGTAGATGGTAGAGCTACGCTTTTCGTATCACGCAAAACAAGCCGAATCGACTATCGCCTCAGACGGTAGTTAGTCCCTTAGAATTTCTTTGCATGAATAGGAATATTTGCATCGGCCTGGATGTTTCTATCTATAATGTGTATTTACATACATAATATATTCACACCTTTTTCCTATAAAAATGGCATAACATAAATGTTATGTTATGCTATTTTTATAGGTAGTTACCTAACTATGTTTTTTTTTATTTTTATATGTTAATTCTAGGAACCAGAATACAACGCATGTGTATTTTAGGTCTAGAGATAGCGCTGTGTACAATATCCTAGAACATTTCGGCTGTGTCATATTAAAACCAAGTTTCTGCCGTATTTTTGACAGAGTATGGCGTTTTAAACATACTAATCGTTCTTTCTTGGGAGTAACGGTTAGTGATATCATGTAGTTTTTGCTAGTCTCGTACGTGGAGGGAGGTCAAGAAACACAATATTACAATTTTTTTTACATATGTTTTTTAAATAACTAGGTGTTTAACTTGAATATGCGTAGGTATGTCCTAGAATATTTATTTATGTTTACAATAACAAGAGTCTAATCAAACACAATAAAGTGTAACAAGGACCTTCGGTGGTGTTGACCTGTATGAACACATACAATTATATTCTCTAAAAATAGCACCTACACGTATACCTACCTCGTACCTACTCGAAGTTCGCCATAAAAGTGACAGTTAACTAATAATCTATAATATAAAAATGAATCGCAAAATGTGTTGGTAAGCGCATAACTCACCAACGGCTCTACCGATTTCACTAATTCTTTTTTTGTTGTGTTTGTTATTATCGGGAGAAGGTTCTTACGAAAAAAAATAATAAAACAGTTGTACAGAAAAATTCAGAAAGTAACTTTTCTTTTTCTCATACATTCTTTTTCTATTATGTGAGAGAAGTTTATGTTTACGTTACGGGATTAGTATTTAGTAGTAGTAGGTAGTAGTAGGAATGGGAATGGGAATGAGAATAGGAATAGGAACGGGAATAGTAATGGGAATGGGAACGGGAACAGGAATGGGAACGGAATTGCACGCGGGTGGAAAATATGGCGGTACGAAGTTCGCCGAGACAGCTAGTCTATAATATAAAAATGAATAGCAAAATGTGTTGGTAAGCGCATAACTCACCAACGGCTCTACCGATTTCACTAATTCTTTTTTTGTTGTGTTTGTTATTATCGGGAGAAGGTTCTTACGGAAAAAAATAATAAAACAGTTGTACAGAAAATTTCAGAAAGTAACTTGTCTTTTTCTCATACAAACTTTTTCTATTATGTGAGAGAAGTTTATGTTTACGTTACGGGATTAGTATTTAGTAGTAGTAGGTAGTAGTAGGAATGGGAATGGGAATGAGAATAGGAATAGGAATGGGAATAGTAATGGGAATGGGAACGGGAACAGGAATGGGAACGGAATTGCACGCGGGTGGAAAATATGGCGGTACGAAGTTCGCCGAGACAGCTAGTATATTATAATATTATTATTCGCTGTAGCCACGAGATCGCTCGTGTGAATTTAGATTTTCAAGTTTTTCATATTTTTACGTGGAACCTAATTCTCTTACCAAAACTGAAGAAATCGCCTTTACGCCTTTTAATATTACCTACTTATCTACCAGCGAAAGGTCCTTCCAAATCAGGCCTGCCGTTACAGAGGTAACATCCTTCAAACAAACAGAAAGACAGATAGACATACAGACAGACAATTTTTTTATATACCTTTTTTTTATTATGTAGCAATAGCTTATGTCCGTGGCTCCGCCTGGATGGACGTTGGCTGTCGTGTTTTCTGGCTATGTCTCCGTTTCTACTTAACCGATTGTGATCAAATAAACGTAGGTATAGATAAGTCTCTAAGACCTTTCAAACAAAAAAAAATAGCATCAAAATTCGTTGGTAGTTTTTTGCGTCCAAAACGAATTCACGAACAAATAGAAAAGAATTCCAAAAATATATTTTTTTATACTACGTAGGTAGGCAGACAAGCACACGGCCCACCTGATGGAAAGCGGTCACCGCAGCTTATGGACGTGTGCAACACTGGGTGACACACACGCGCTGCCTACCCTGAAAGGAAGGGGGAGGGCTAGGAAGGGGTGGGGAGAGGAGGGATACAGTGAGCTCTGGCTACCCTACTTACCGGCGGGAACACAACACGATGGTTATTATGGCCGCGGTGTTCTGTAGGGCGGAGGTACTACCACAGTCGGACAGCTCATTTTAGACGGGCCATACCGTCGTGTCCTACCTCCTCTAAATTTTGTGTTCGGTATCGTTTATGTAACCTAACCCAAGTTTTTTTTTAATATCTCCAATGTATATAGATACAGCTACTTTACTGTTGCTCAGTTACATTCATTGTACGTGTAAATAAAATAATCTATACATTTATAATAAATCTGTAACTGATCGGTGTCTGTACATGAAAGATTATATGTGAGAAAAAAAAATTAGGGGACTTATATATTATATCTATGAATGTAATAGATGCCAAAACAATGATTTTTAGAATTTTGTCTGTTTGTCTGTTTATCTGTTTATATAGATAGATAGCGATGGACGTAAAAAGTACTGAACGGGTTTTGATGCGGTTTTTTTATTAGAAAGGTCTTGGTTAGACTCAAAATCTTACGCATATTTGATCACAATCGGCTGATTAGAACCGGCGATATAGTAAAAAAACGCGAAAATCGACGTCCACGCGGGCGGAGCCGCGGGCAACAGCTAGTATAACAATAATAATGCTCGTAGACATGTTGGCGTCTCTCTGGCTGATAAGCAAGTACCCACAGCTGTACGTACACTGCAGCTTATATAGGTACCTACGTGTGAACGTGACGAACGTCAAACCACAATTATTATTCATTTGGTATTCATAATGGTTTTATTTATTTATAGGCTAATCATCTTCTACGGGAGGGGGGAGGGTCAAGACGGGTCAGTTGGACGTGATATGGACCTGCATAGGCCTATATTTTAACTAACTAGGAATGCCCTGCAGAGGCTGCAGTTTTTACCTTGTTATGCTTATGTTACTCTAGCTAGGATAATGTGGGATTGTAATGGTGAAAGAATTTTTGAAATCGGTCCGGTAGTTTTTGAGTTAATTCGTTACAAAAATACAAAACTTTTTGTTTTCTAAAGTATCCCAAACAATAAAAATATTCAATTACCTATCAAGTTACCTATTTATATTTTTCGGATTATAGACCGACAAATCTGCTGAATACCTATAGTCCTTTTTATTCTACTATAAAACGGCATCTAGCGATAACGTAAGATAGCAGCCTGTGCTGACGTTTTGTTTCAAGTTAAGGCTACTTACCACTAGATGGCGTTTTCCTATCAAAAGCGATTTAATTACTTTGTTTCCGTTTACTATTGTAAATACAGATGGTGCTATTAACTTTTTATAAAAATGAATATAAATATAGATGCAAATAAAAAGAACTACTGCTGGTTCCAAATCAAAATTGTATTCTCGTCAATTGTATTCTTTTCGTCTCGTCTCGGAGTTAGGAGGTTAGAGGGCACAAGTGCAAACTTTGGACACAACTGGAAAATGTATAAGTATGCGGATGATAATAAGAATCTTTTCAAGGAGGTAGAACACGACGGTAGGGACATGTCCCGTCCGAAATGAGCTGTCCGATAACCATAATGTTGTGTGCCCGCAGGTAAGTAGGGTAGCAGAGCCCACTGTACCCCTCCTCTCCCTACCCCTTCTTAGCCTCCCCACCCCTTCCTACCCCTCCCCCCTTCCCTTCAGAGTAGGCAGCGCGTGTGTGACTCCCTTAGTGTTGCAAACATCCATAGGCCATGATGACCACTTCCCATCAGGCGGGCCGTGTTTGCCTTCCACCCACGTAGTATAAAAAAAAGTTATCTTGAAAGTGCTTTATGGCAATGACTAAATATTCGTATGAAGTTTCAGTTTAAGGACCCAGAGATGTCCTCTGGGTTTAAAACGCCGCCATCGTACCAACGCGATCCCACTCTGAACATGTTCAATTTAGCTTATCTAAGTTTTCAGCGGGAATACTTTCCAATAATTCCGATCAACCACAAAGTGATAACACTTTTGTTCATTCACAAGAATATTATCGTCTTACAAATAAAAATTATGTTTCCAATACAAGATATATTTCGGTACATTCGATCAGTCAAATGTTACGATATTAGATAATACCAGTATCTACCATTGTAGGCAGGCAATGTGGAACGCCGCGGGAGGCCGTGCGTCATACGCGCTCACACCCCTCAAGGATATTCCGTATTACGTGTTTGGTCATATCGTAAACTGGTGTAATTCACTAAAACTGTTTATGAATAAGCTGAAGAGAGTCTGGAAACGAGAGATAATTTGAGTAAGGTTTGTATAAATGCCATATGTTGGTAGGCCAACACCTTTGGAAGTTAAACCAACTTCACCTGCTAGTCGGTGCACCTGCTGAGCAACGGATGAGGGTCTGTCGCAAGCTTTCCTCTCGGGTTCAGGTGGAAAACATGACATAGCAACCAAAAACAATTAGCGGAATCCAGACACCAACGTGGACAATTGCTGTAAGGAAGAGTGTGGTTGCCATCAGATTGTGGAATGATCTGTGGTATACCCAAGCGACGTAACTATAACTATGGGGTTCTTCAAGAAGCATTAGAAGGTTTTTACAATGTCGGCAGTCGGCAGCAGGTGTCTTACGCCCCTGGTGTTGCTCACATCCATATCCCACAGTAACTGCTTCCAGCTGCACCTGGCACTGGTGCACTTAGATGCCAATATGCGATTAGCAATTAGTTTTAATTAGCTACTTACTTAATTACGGTTCAGCTTGGTCTCTATAGAAAAAGATAACCAATCATGTCACTGTGTTATGTTTTTTTTATATCAGTCACGTCAATATGAATTCACCTCGCCTGATAGTAAGCTAAAGGTAAAGTCTCAGAAAGGGGGCCCCCATTACATACACCGATAATGTCATAATGGTGGACCTCAACTTGACGGCCTGATCAAACGTGACGTAATTCGTCACTTGAACAATAGACGAGTATAATATTATTAAGTATACCTACGAAACACAAAACAGGCAACCCCACAGGCATAACATATGCCTTTTAAACCTATAATATTAAATCAAACAGCATAGTTACTAAACTTATTTGCACGAAATTCGTTCAATCGACCACAATCAAGACCTAACTTCTATTAGCGTAATTTACGTAATCTTCCTGTGTCCAAAAAATGGTCTGCCGAGCTAACAATGTCATTTGAAAGCACCCAAACGTGGGCCATATTGCGACGCCATTGTACCGTCACGCCGAATGCTACATTTCACGGATAATTTGGCGGGAAACGAGGAAACTGGTGATGGACGGCGACCTCGCATCTTCCGCGCTTCATACAAAAACGCTCACCATACCATCCTAGGAATCATGGATAATTGACAATAGCTACGTAATTACAGACTCAGTGACTAAATTTAAACCCACCCATCAAGTCACGCACTTTGCCCTCGAGTGAAAAGCGGGCCATTGAGGTCGAATGGGTGCATTACAAAATGAAGAGCGTTTAGGTATTTCTAGAGTGCGTTTAATACTATTTTTAACCGATTTCGAAAAAGGAGATTCTCAAGTCATTTATAAAAAAAATAATTACAATTTGTGTCTGAATGTAAAACTGAAATTACTAGGATAGAGTAAAATAATAGGTACATGCAATTATATTTCAACCAGTCCAATAATATATAAAACAGGTAAATAATAGACTAAGGTAAACACTAAACTGAGTGTACCTACCTGGTAATGTCAGATTTTGACAGAATGCCCATAGCCACAACGTTGTCTGTTGCCACACAGGGTCCTCGATAGTGGGTGCGGGCCTCCACATGGTGCACCTGGGCAACGGAGGTGAGCAGCGCCTCCCACTCGCCACGGGAGACGCTGCTGCCTGCGGCCAATCCGGCCAGGGTGGGAGTGGCCCTCCAGAGGGCTGCTCCGAGGCTCTGTGTCCCTCTCAGATGGCACAGTGGGGAGCAAGCGGAGGGCGAGCTGATTGTCTGCGACTTTCTTCCTAAGTAAATTACTCTTATTAACTTATACTTACCCAAAACATGAAAAAGATAAAAATATTGCGTATTTTTAGATGTCTAAACTACTTAATACTGAAATGCTGAAACTAAACTGATTTAAATTTAGTTTATTGTAAGCTCTTCTTTCATTATTTAATTCTTAATATATTCCTAAAGAAAGTACTTATCATATACTATGATGATATAACAAGGCAAGACAAGTACATATCAAGGAAATGCAGAAAATCAAACAAAAGTGCTATTTCCTAGACCGGTGACAACGGAAACTCGCCTCTCCGAGGTCGCTCCTAAGTGCTAACGCTACTAAAATACCAGATGTTTCTTTTGGACTAGATCAGATGGACGTCACTGAGGCGACTCTAGGTCAAGGTACGAACGTCATCGCACTCACTGTTGGACGGATAGGTAATACCTTGACGAATCCTGACTGATATTATAAATCCTTACAAAAATAAAATAACTTCAACAGAACCAAATTGAAATGGATCCATATGGGTCCATAAGAAAGATAATCATCAAAATCGGTTCACCAATTCGAAAGTTCTAAGGTTACAAATATAAAAAAATACAGTCCAATTGAGATCCTCCTCCTTTTTTGAAGCCGGTTGAAAATAAGTAGGTAATTTCTTTTTACTGGTAATAGACTTGCGTTTAACCACAATCTCACCTGTTGGTAAGTAATGATGTGGTCGACAGTGGAGCACGCTTGCCTAGAAGTGACCTGTTCACTCTAAACTTGAACACTCCCAGGTTGAAGCTTTCCAGGAATACAGATTCAGGCAGGGCATTTAGCAGTACGCACGATGAACGTATTGAGGTAATTTGTTTACTTAGTTACTTATTTGTTTCAATGTTTCTGAAATACGGCTGGTAGGATTTGGCTGAAGTATTTCAGACAGAGTAGACTGAGTGAGAAGTACAACCAATTGCATAGCAATTCAATTTCGATTCCTGAAAGTCTTGATATTTAGATTCTGTCAATGTAGGTATATGTAATTAACAAACGAATTCACTTTCCAAATAGTTCTCGATGTGGGTCACTGAGCATGCTATGAAGGTCATCGCTTATATTGTACACAATTCACAAAATAATATTTACACGTGTAAAAACATACCTACTCACATATAGGTATACTACTTTTACAATAAAAATCTGTTCTTCATCTGTAGGACAACCCTTTCCTAAAGCGGGAATGCTTGCTATAATAATGACGGTTGAATAATTTATGATTCATCAATTACTGGCAAATAAGAACAGTAATATTGTAGGGAGTTCACCCGAGGGGGCCATCTTGAATCCGGAGACGGACGGGTCAAGCCGGGGTGCGAGGGAAATGCTCTATGGGCCACTTTACACCCAAGCGTCGAAAAGCCCTAGACGGAAGTGTTATCAGTTCAGTGCTAAATAGAAAATTGCTATTACTAACGTTTATAGAGAGTTGAGAGTTGTCCATCCTATAGGTAAGTACTGCTTTATAATCACAAATTGCACCGCAAATACGTGACCGAGTACGAGGCGTACTCAGTAGTACATTTGACCTAGAACTTATACAGCTAGGCATACGGTATGGGATATTTACATAACGGAATCAATACCACAAATAAAACTGAAATAAAATGCAAATATAAGTGTGCACGCTACTGTTTTAACCCTTCGATACTTGTCGGAATAGCTCCTTCTTCCGTAATATTGCTAATATTGAACGGCTATAAAAACAGTGAAAGACCTGCATGCGATGACCTTGACCTTTTTATTACGTTTCTCAGACTAACAATAATGAATTTTTATAAGTTATTTTTTGTAAGAAACTTTCTAGAAATTAAATGAACCCAAACATTCAATTAACAAAGCAATTACCTAGTGTACTAACTATTCCCAATGAATTAAATTGTTGATCGGAAAAAGTGAACATCCATTTTATTAGTTTGTGACCCATAGTAACAAACAAAGTTATATAAAAGCTTGTAAAAAGAGCCGTGGAATGCTATGTCTGTGTCCAGTCTATATCACGCTCAAATTACACGTGTCGACCTTGACCCTAGGAGCCTGTAATGAGACATGAACGGCTACTCGAAATTGAAGTTCTAATTAATTTGAACTGAATATTTTAACACAACTATCATTAAGTAAAGTTATTCAGAACTAGCCGTTGCCCACGCCTTCGCCCGCGTGGACGTCGATTTTCGCGTTTTTTTACTATATCTTCGGTCAGCCGATTGTGATCAAATATGCGTAAGATTTTGAATCTAAACAAGACCTTTCTAATAAAAAAACCGCAACAAAAACCGTTCAGTACTTTTTACGCTCATCGCTTAAAGGTTCACTGCTCGTTCCCCGTAGGTAATAGCGTGATAATATGTAGCCTATAATAAATGTTGACCCAACTTCTTAATAATTTTCGTGCCAAATTTGAAGTAAATCCATGCAGTATTTTTTGAGTTTATCCCGGACATTCAGACAAACAGACAAAAAAACAATAAACTGTATTTTTGGCTACGGTATCGATTGTAGATCACACCCCAAGTCTTCTTCATCCTAGCGTTAATCCCATTCGCATTCAAATCTTTCACCGCTGAGTCTAGGGTCCGCTTTACCAGTCTTATGCGGATTTGGCTGGACCTCGATATTTTCCGTGAAGCGACTGCCATCTGACCTTCACAACCCAATGGTGACATTAGGCGATATCGAAGCATTGCAGCAAAACCATTGTTGTTGAACTTTTTAGGGCTCCAACTACCCGCAACGACTGCCATAGATGTTTGTATGGCAACCGTGACCAACGGCTTAACGTGCTCTCCTAGGCACAATCAGACCAATGCAAATACCCATATTCATGCGTACAAATATTTGCACTGAGCGGGGATCGAACCCGCGCCTCCTGCGCCTCCTGTACTAAAATATATGTATTAAAGATTAGTAAATGAACCACCACCGGTTCGAAACGCGGCCCCGGCCTGAGAAGACCCCTGAAGACTCGCGATAGGGCCTCAGGAGAACACAGTGCACTAATTTAATAACAATAGTATGTACCAGTACTTATATTCTAATTAAACTACTGCATCAATTCTCCCTAAGAGTACACTCGCATAGAACGGTGGTATGCAACAAAACAGCAGCAGTAGGTGCGCGCGCGCCAGTCTTGACCTATCGACCGCGCTGCAAGCTTGCACCACTCCTAATTAACGGTAATTATTAATTAGCGGAGTAATTTGAACTCTAATTGCTGTGATAGTGATACCAAACTTGTTTGTCAGTGAACTCTCTGGTAAGTCGATAATCATTTTTATTATATGTTTATGTAAATAGTAGTTACTAACTGATACCCGCGGCTCCACCCGCGTGATGGTTGTTTATCGTTTTATGGTTATCTCCGGTTATATTTAACCAACTGGAATCAAATGATATAGCAGATTTTAAGTCTGACCAAGTTCTAATCTAATAGCAAAAATCGCATCAAAATTATCAGAATCAAAATTTTCACTAGATTCATTAGAAAAATTGTGTTCCTTATTGTTAATTTAACATAACCCATCCTTTTTTCTTCAAAAATACTTAAACAAAAATTTTGCTATACTTACTATTTTAGACATATAACTTTACTAGATAGAAGAAAGACATTTTGTTGGGTACTTCCAGGTGGACAAACTATTTTGTCAAACTGATTTGTCCACGTGGAAAAAAAATCCTGTTGGTCAAACTTCTTGGATAGAGTCCTCGTGATAAAATTATTTGTCTAACTGATTTATGCATAACAGTCAACGCTTTATACTGAAGTGTTATGATGCATTGTTCCCCGCGTAGTGGAATTTTATGGTCACCCTATCGTGTATCGTGGGTGTCGTATGAAGAGGCTAACTAAACGTGATCCATCTGATGGTAAACAACCTATAAAAGAGTTGTATCAACACCCACATTTCCCCGACTACCTATGTTTATCCATCCGTAAGATAGAAGCCGTTCACTGATAATTTCTTCGACTCTATTTTACGACTTGTACAGTCCGCGGCAAAAATCTTCTTTTTCTTCTGTTGTGTCGTTGGTATGTCAAATTTTGTTTGCCCAGTGTGCCACTGCTGACATTACTGTGTTCTCAAAACTACTGTTCAAAATCTGAAAATGATCATAGACCTTTGATGCTAACTGTACAAGCCTCCTGGGTAGCGATGGTCCTTAGATCCTACATCGCAAACCACGCGGTTTAGAATTTAAGAGCGATTGCAAGTGGGCGAAAAATTATGTTTGTAATTTTACATAATATTTACATACATACGAATCACCTTTTTCCCATTGGGGTAGGCAGAGACAACATCTTTCCACTTGCAACATCTTTCAACTTGCCTAAAATCTATAAGTACTAATATTATAAAGAGGTGAAGTTTGTGTGTTTGTATAATTTGTTAAATTGTAAGGGGTAATCTCGGGATCTGAACCGATTTTAAAAATTCTTTCACAAATAGAAAGCCACATTATCCGTGAATGTCATAGGCTGAATATCATCACGCTACTGGCCAAGGGAGCGGAGCAATAATCATAAATGTAAACAATTCTGGTAGATTCTTATAGGTACATTTTAGGAAAACTGATAAATTATGAGCATATTACGTGAGTTAAAAAGGGTGCATCGGGGTTCGAAATACGCCACGGGCGAAGCCGGGGTGGGTCAGCTAGTTGTTTTCATATAGCACGCCGGGTACTCTTGACGTGGCTTTTCTCAAAAACTTCCTGAATCTGATTAGAATACCTATGTAATTTTCCACAAACAAAATTCGAAGTGAATTAAATATGGTAAGATAACAATATTCTTATCAACTATGGTGAAAGTGATTCGCTTGACGCGCGTGCCTCAGCGAGCACGTTGCCGCTCACACATGACGGTGTGGTAAACAAGCGCCCGCCGCGGCACGTTGTAGCACGTACCGAGCACTCCTGCTGATAACCGCTGAACCGACAGCGATGTGACGTGACTGATGAGCTACTAGGAGGTAGAACATGTCGGTATCTCCCGTCCAACCTGAGCAGTCCAACTGGGGTAGTACCTCCGCCCTACAGAAGACCTCGGCCATAATAGCCATCGTGTAGTGTTCCCGGCGGTAAGTAGGGTAGCCAGAACTCATCCCCCCCCCCCCCTTCCTAGCCCACTTCCCCTTTCAGGGTTGGCAGCGTGAGTGTGACGCCCCTATTGTTGCACACGTCCATAGGCCACGGTGACTGCTTCCCATCAGGTGGGCCATCCGCTTGTCCTTCTCCATTTTTTCTACTGTCGTCTATCCTCCCAATGCCGAAAGGAAACCCTGCAACGAAGTCTCTTTTGTGAATCACCATAATTGCGAACCGGTAAGCTTAACTTTTGGGTCTATGGGGCCTCACCAAGACCTTTGGGTCATGGTAAGGCCCATACACCCAATTTCTTTCTATCTAACGCAAAATTAGAATCTGCTTTTTAAGCATCATATGTTAGCGCCTTCAACTATATGACTCCTTTGAGTATTTTTAGCTATTTTCGTAGTTTTATCGACGCAAAGTTAAAAATTTTACCCTGTAATAATTTAGTCTCAGTACAATGTTACAATCCAAGTTAATACCTTATCAACTATCTGCTAATGAAAGCTGATTTACTTCGTAATAAAAATCACCAAAGTATTAATTCAATAAATGTTTTAACAACGTATTTTAATAGCTGTTTATTTATAACTCTCGGCCATTACAATAATATTATAGGAACTACACAAGAATAAAAACGAATAAAACTCACAAGAATTTGTACGAATTGTTTCATTGCAGAAATATTTCGAAATGCCAAGTTCAATAGTTCGACCAGGTAGATACACTTCTTTCCGACATGCCCAAGTTCGACTAGGTGAACCACTTCACCGTTAAGGCATGGCGCCGCTTGGCAATAATTATTCTGATGCTTATTTAGTATATCTATGTCGAGTACCAATCTTTGTGAAACAAAACCTGCAAAAAAACCATACATACCCCGGAGTCAGCTAGGATGCGAGGGATATACCTATTTGGTAACTTTACACCCCGGTAATGAAGACCCGAAACGGCGTGCGGTTTCAGTCGGTTCGATTCCGACATAACCACCCCCAATGACTGACGGGGGTAGTATCCGTGGAGATTACCGCGTAATAAAAAAAAGAAATACGTAAGGGGTGATCAAACCTTGGACGGTATTTTTCCTTCTTTGGATTGAACTTACTTTAGGAAAGTCGTCTTGGGCGTATCATTTTCAACATCCTGGAGAAATGAATTCTTTTATCGCGTGGCATTCCACAGGGATACCACCCACGCGGCCAGCGGATGAGGTTAATCCGACTTGAACCGACTAAACCCACAAACCGTCTCGGGTCTTCAGAGAGTATAATGGCAATAAAGCATTTCCCTCGTACCCTAGCTGGTGAGACGAAGCCAAACCGTGGTAATATTACGAAGAATTTTCCACGGCCGGCCCCTGTAACAGATGCACGGCCTAGTGAAGACGTGTCCTAAGATAATAAATGAGCCCATTTATTTCCTTTTTATTGGAATGGTTCCTCTGTATGGTAACGCCATGGCTTTTCCGTCACAGTCTAACTTAGGCTTATGGACTTCCATAGATTGTATGCGTTTTGCTTCCTGTACGTGTATTTTTTTGTCCCATTTTATAAAGACTGATTTATGGAATGAGTAGGCACAAACAAAGTAAGAGATCTTGGGTGATTGAATAGTTAAAAAAAAATAAAACGCTATTATAGAAAGCTAATAAAAAGTAAAAAATAAAAATTAAAAAGCGTAGGGCGTTTGAAAATGAGTGTCGTAAGCATCCCACGTTTAGTAATAGCATAGACGAAATAGTTATTTTTCACTTTTTAATTGATCAAAGCGTGTTAGTTTTTAACCTGTTATTTATTTGTTATCATAAATTTTATTGTCATTGGTTATTTATAAGTTTACAAAATTTCAAATCAATCGGATGTCCGGAAGTGCAAATCGAGTTCAAAGATTTCATTACAAACAAACATACCAATTAAATAAAAACAGTGCTGCGCAGACGCAAGTGGTCGCAATAAATTAAGATAATTAATTCAGGCTTACGAAACATTACCTCTCATTAATGTCACTACACAAGGCAGGTATCGAACCTTAAACCGTGCCACTGTGTGTCCTAGAAATAAATTCAGACCATAGGAAGGTCACCGCGCTATCTTCATTGAAAAACATATTAGGAGATTTCTAATTAGTTTTTTGTAAATCAAATAAAAAGTGGTCATGATCGTCATTGCCTAGTTTTATAAAATCTCAAGATGCGGTATCGATCAGAGTTGGTGTTTACTTAAACAAAACAAGTTACAATAAAAATTTATGTAGACTAGGTATACTCACCTGTGAGTGAATGACTAATGACTAGCTCGCTTCTTTGGCAGTATTTTACCGCCTCTACCATGGCCAGTGTTCCGATGAGCTCCACCAACTTGTTCCACCCTCTCCTTTCCTATACAGAAAAACACGTGCAAGGCTGAGATATCAACCTCATTTATGGTGCAAATAATTCCATCACCAAGCGGTTCGGTGCCTCTTTTTTTTGCCGCACCATCAAAACTTGGAATTCTTTACCAGCTCACGTGTTTCCTTCCTCCTACAGTCCCAGGTCCTTTAAGCGGGACGTGAAAAACCATTTGATGAGGCCGTCAAGCTGAGGGCCACCATTATAGCACTATAGGTGTTTGTAATGGTGACTCCCATTCCTGAGACTTTACCGTTAGCTTACCATAAGGCGAGGTGAAGTTATATTAACGTAACCGATATAAAAAAAGCTACTGCGGTAGGACTCCGGTCGGATTTCACCAGCTTTTATCAAGAACTGAGTTCTGTTTAGTCACCATACGTCAAACAGGCACAATATTTTCAAACTCCAGTCGCTATTTCAACGACAGCCACAATGTCAGACAAATTATAGTTGTAATAACTTTGGCAATTCAAAATAAGTAATTATATTTCATAATGCACTCGTGAATTGGAAACCACGTTTACCAATTTTTACCAGGAAGCAATTAAGTATGAAATTAGGCACCCGTGCTGGCATTCCCCTAGTCCCTAGGCCACGGTGACCACTCCTCATCAGGTGGGCCGTATGCTTGTCTGCCACCTAAGTGGTATAAAAAATGTCCTACAAGCCGTGTATTACAATACGAATACTCCCAAAGACGCTGATCGATTAGGCATTCGTCACCGGATGTTCACAATTACCTGCCTATTCCGTCTAGCGCCTTGCCATTGACTCACTCTGGAACACACTGGTATAGCTGTCTGTCTTCTACTCTCATTTTTAACCGACTTCAAAAAAAGAGTTTCTCATTTCGACTGTATTTTTTTGTTTGTTACCTCAGAACTTTCGACTGGGAGAACCGATTTTGATGATTATTTTTTTATTTGATAGCTGCTGGCACTTTCCTTGTGGTCATATTTCAATTCGGTCCGTTGAATTCGGTTTTTTTGTAAGAATTATTGTTAAGGCGATGACATAGAGTTCTTAATTGTGTATCTCTCTGTGTATGTCCATAAACATGTCTAGAACTGTCACAATATTTTTCATACAGAAAAAAATCTGGATAACAAAATAACGGTTTTATTACCTAGATTTCTCCCGCGGCTTCGCCCATGGTATAAGTACTTTACCGCCGTACCAATTCCTCCCAAACAGTATTAGCCCAATTAATTAGAATGTATAGAAATTTCAAAATCAAAGATCAAAAATACTTACTTATAGAAATTTCAAAATCAAAGATCAAAAATACTTACTTAGTTTATTTTTCTTTCATGCTTATTAGTTTTGCTAATAGAATTAGTACTATTAATGGATCATAAATAGGTACATCATCTATACTTCTATACTAATACCTATTATAAAGAGGTAAAGTTTGTGTGTTTGTTAAATTGTAAGGGGTAATCTCGAGCTCTACTGAACCGATTTTAAAAATTATTTCACCAATAGAAAGCCGCGTCATTCGTGAGTGTCATTTATGCTATAACATATTTTATTGGGAAACTGGAATTAACACCCGGGTGAAGCCGGGTCCCGTGTCGCTAGTAAATTATAAAAAGGCAATAACAATCGTCTCGAGATGGCACTAATTACTGCTATCCGGCTTTTTCTTGGACTTGTGTTTGTGACGTCAGCCACGTGTCGCGTGCGCAGGTAGCCAGTGAGCGGGTGCGCGTGACTAGCGGCAAATTGACGGCCTGTGACCATACACCGTGGCTGCAAACCGATGATTTTATGAATTCCTGGTATTTAGTATGACATTGCACTATAGTCTTATCATAATAGAGTTGCAGAGATATACTATGAATAAACTGATGGTTTTTATATTGGTCACATAGGTATAATATAGGTATAATATAGGTATAATTATTAAAACTCATCGACACACAAACGAACGAGTTGCCTTGTTGGTTTTGAAAAAAATGTCAATATCAAAGTTAGTACTCGTACCTATAAGTACCTACACAGCCAATAATATTTACGATAGAAACAAAATAAATCATCGGAAGTAAACAAATTTGTTTATGACTGTACTTTATCTAATTAAGCGAGTTGACGACAGCAAAAATAGGTAAAATCGAAAAGTGCCAACCCGCTGAATTTGGCGAGTTTTCTTTTAGCGAGTTGACGAATGACTCAGTTAAAAAAGGTAAATTATTTATTTTTCACGTCTTTAACTTTCTTCTTTTCTTTATTTTTTTTCATATATATTTACTAACTACACCAAAATACTGCTTTCGTCACATTACTGTCCATCCTAAGGTTGCCTGGAAGAAATCGCATTTAGCGATAAGGCCGCCCATTGTACAATCTACTGTTACATACTACCTGTTTGTTTTCCCTGTAAACTTCTGGTGTACAATAAACAGTTATATCTATCTACCTATCTATCTAAAATTTTCAGGAGGGGTAGGAACGGCTTGAAATTAAATTTTGAATATTTTATAACGAGAATTGGCTCTTTGGTATCAAAGAGAAACTTTTAAGAGAAGCGCACGTGTCCCCCTTTAAATGAACGCAAAGACGCATACCTCACGCAATGAAACATTGTACACAGATATTGAGATTAGCACACCATTGTGAGTGACCAGGTGCGCCTTCTTCGAGGGGAGACGAGGGAATGACCAATAATATAATAGGTAATTTACAGCCCTAAACACAGTAAGTATTCAAGAGCCTTTGAAATATTCTTTGTTAACTTAATGCTGTAGTATTAATGATTGCTAATGTAAATGTGTTAGGTACTGTGGTTTGAGCTCGTTTTCAACCAACCCGTTTCGTTTTCTTACATATACACGCTATACTCACGACTTTTCCCTCCGGGGTAAGCAGAGACAACAGTCGCCATCTATACTTCTGTCTTTACATCTTCACGCACCTTTCTTGCAAGCCCACCGGTTTCGAATGCTTTTGACCTGATACTTTCTTATAGTAAAAAATATTATTCACCAGCTGTGTCCCGCGGCATCGCCCGTGGCATACTTCGTCCCCGTGGCAGGATAAAAAGTATCCTATGTCCGTCTCCTAGTTCTAAGCTACCTCCAAATCAATTTTCAACCAAATCGGTCCAGCCGTTCACGCGTGATGCCGTGACCAAGGGAAATAGGGATTTTGGGAGTGAAGACTCAGGATGAACTACCTGTAGCCTACCCAATGAGTGACATGTAACGAGGGCCTAAAATTATATAATAGTACTCTGCACGCAAGTCATGGTAATTATGCCAATTTCAAAAGTATATTAGAAGTATTAAAACCATAAAATGGCACATGACACATGTAAAATCACGAGACCGTTTTGGAAATCAGTTTTTTGTGATCATTGCAATTTGTTCAAATTATACAATTACAAAATTGGTCGATTCCAATTTTAGCAAATCACAAACCAATTTTAATCAATTTAAAGTTAATCTGTTTTTGTAAACATAACCGGTATTCCATTTGAGTAGATCCTAGTCCCACATGCTGGTAGGTGGACAATTAAATAGTTCTACATATCGCTATCTAGACCCAAAGTAAGCTTAGCTTAGCTAGCTTGTGTTATGGGTTCCAGAATGCGGATATACATACTTGGATATTTTTTCTTCTAAATATATTCATATTAAAGATAGAAACACCCAGATCAATGCAAACAGACATATTCATCCATACAAATATTTTGCACTGAGCAGGAATCGAACCCTGCCGTAGCAGTCAAATGCACTACCGCTACAACACAGAGGCCGTCATTAGTTTGACCCGATATTCTTACTAATCCAAAACCTTGCCAAGTTAGATGCCGTACACTATACATGTTTCTATACGACGCATTTTGCCACAAACAAGTACAGTGCACTGCATCTAACTACTCCAAAATCTTGCCAAGTCAGATGCCGTGCACTGTACTCGGTGTGCAACAGATTTGGCATGAAGTAGCGACTGACTAAGCAGCTTTTCAGCCAAGTTTTCAATACTATTAGTTAGTCTCTCAATAATAACATGATTTTAATAACAAAACACATCCCTAGTCCTTGAGACCTGTTGACACCATTGAGTCGTAACACCGGGCCCTGAGGTACACGACCTAATATATTTACTTACACACCCTACGTATTTGCCGTCCGCCGGCCTTCAATAGCGGGTTTAGAATGCCAAGTCCACGTAGCCTTGGAGATTATGACGTCATGGGTTTGTAAGGTAAAGACACGTGCTACTTTACGAGTGTAGCACCGTAAAGTAGATGAGTTATAGGAGAGGAGTTGGTGAAATCGACCTTCATCCATCTTGTAACCTGATAGAATATTTTTTAATGGATTCTTTGCTTCGCATTTTGCCACAAACAAGTAGGTACTTACTTATTATAATTTGCATATAAAATAATGTATTATGCAGCGTTTTCGTCATTTAGTCACAGTCAAGGTCTTCATAGTCAATGTCAAGTCAGTCTTCCTTTATAGTCTTGCCCCAGTAAAATAGTATGGACTTTTGGAATCAACGTTGAAAAGCACAATTCACGGTAATATATAAGACTTTCCCAAACTTGTGCACGTTGTCGAAGATGTTATGTTTAAAAATCCACCGTTTTTACATATTATAATAACTACATTTTACACTAATTTTAGATACAATGCCGCGATGTGACTTTTTCCGCGTTGGCGCCAAAACCTCTGATTGGATAATATTTTTATCAAATGTTTTTCATCTACTAACATGCCTATGATGCCTATCAAAAAGTGTGAAAGGATATTTTTTTTATATACTACTTAGGTGGCAGACAAGCACACGGTCCACCTGATGGGAAGCGGTCACCGTGGCCTATGGACGTGTGCAATACCAGGGGTATCGCGCTGCCGACCCTGAAAGGGGTAAGTAGGGGTGGGGTAGGGGAGCTAGGAAGGGATAGGGGGAGGAGGGATGTGCTCTGGCTACCCTAATTACCGCCGGGAACACAACACGATGGTTATTATGGCCGTGGTGATCTGTAGGGCCGAGGTACTACCCCAGTCGAACTGCTTAGGTTGGAATGGAGATACCGTCATGTCCTACCTCTTCTATAAATTATTTACTGTTATTATGTATATATATGGGTATTTACTAGCTGCTACCTTTGGCACAACTCGTTCCCGCAACTCCTGGCAAATTATTTTTAAACCATCTTACAAAGATGACTCTCTCAGAGGTAGAGTCGCAAGTATCGGCTTGTCTTGTACACCAAAATTCTAAGTGGGTATACACAGTAAGTTCGTATAGCAAGAAATAAGACCTAACTAGCTAATTCCCGCGGCTTTGCCCGCGTAAATGTCAGTTATCGTAACTTTTGCTCATATCTCCGGTTCTACTTAACCAATTGCAATCAAACATAAAGCAAATTTTAAGTCTGACCGAGACCTTTCTAATAAAAAAACCGCATTCAAATCCGTTACAGTAGTTTTTACGTCCACCGCGTACGCGTACAAAAGGCCAACCGATAAGAATTAAAAAAAAATCTGTATAGAATATCGTTTATGTAACTTGTCCCAAGCATTTTTTTAATTATCTACAATGTACAGACCAGCTAATTTACAATTTTATAATAGTAAGTATAGATAAATGTAGTCATAAACGTTTTTATAAGGTTGTAATAACGTTTACGTCTAATATCCGTTTCCGAATTACAATGTGTGTATATGTTAATATATTAAAATTATTTAAAAAAAACATCTACTATGTTAATTTATTGATAATAATTTACATCTATCTAAATGGCACAAAGTTAGCGAGTGTGGTTACGATAACTATAGACCCGGGTTCGATTTCCCGGTTTAATAAAGTGTAAGGAGTTTGAGTGTTATTTAGTTTCCAATAGCATGAGGTCAGGAATAAGGTTCCTTTTGACGTTAATTAGGCTTGCCCTACTATAATGAGGTCAATACACTTGATGACGTCATACCGTCGCCGGCATCAGTTGCTTAGTGCCGACCTTATGATCGATAAGTTCCAGGTTTGAATCTTAGGTATTCCACTGACGTTAATCCAATTCTAATACAAGTATAGACTAAATAATTTCCATCACTTATTATTCTTTAAAAAATAGAAATATGGATAGCTCTATCTACCCTTTCAGAAGCGATACGGCGTGAATGTAATTTCAAAGGTTAATAAACTCAATGTTTAGTTAATATTCGATAACAATATGATATCAATATAAGCGTTAATTATTTATACTGTTTCTTAACACCATTAGGTTTATAATTGCTTACACGGTTCTTGAAGTTTTATTAATAGAACCAATGGAATTATTAACACTACTTCATTTTAATATCGTTCAAATAAGCACTTTTAAGCGATTTCGACCTTGTTATAGAAGTAAAGATGACATAGATTGTGTAACAGTATTTCAACAACGATACCAAGAGCCCGGATAGCTCAGTCGGTAGAGCATTGGACTTTTAATCCAAGGGTCCAGGGTTCAAGTCCCTGTTCGGGCGGCGCTCTTTTTGTCCACATTGTTTTATTTTTTGATTGTATATACAATATTTTTAAGAATTTTCCCACGTTATGACAAAAAATTGAATTTTAATTTAAATTAAAATGTTTGATGGTCATATAATGTGATTATAAAACATTCCGTTATTTTAACAACATTATAATGGAGATTAAGTAACCAGTAATTAAAATAATCATTGTAGGTACCTACCTACATTAACATTTTGTCATCATCATTAATTCATTTATCATTAATTAATTTCCCAGAGAGATTGTCGAGTAGACAATGTTATGACAAAGCAAACCAACAGATTTTATCGGCACCCCCTTCTTTCAATTTGGTACCCTAATTCCTTTATTTAAAGTTCATAATAGTAAATATAGTTTTTTTACACCTGGTGGAAAATTCCATTTATTTCTTTTAGAAGATTCTGACCGTTGAAAAATGGCCCCCTCTAAACATTATTATCCTGTGTTCGACCGCGTAGTGCGGCTGCTGATTAAACCGCCGTATCCCAGTAGTTCCATTCTCTAGTTCCATTATGGAACTATTGGGATTTTTTCTCCCAGTAGTTCCATGGAACTAGCATCCTGTTGCCGGCAAGATAACAACTAATAATGTTACAATTACGATATGTTTATCTTTAACTATTTAACTGTAAGAGATGTAATTCGTCCACGCAATTATTACTGTTTATCTATTTTCTATTATTGTTTTCTTGATGTCAATAACACTTAGACACACATAACACATTGGTCACTTACCACATCAATTATGATAAATAACTGATAACTGATGTTTACTGCCTAAACATTCATCAGTCAAAGTGAAACCGTTGAATCGTAACCATGTCTAGAGATCTTAAAAATAAAGTGATCGTTATAACCGGGGGAGCTGAAGGAATTGGATTTGAAGTAGCTGATAGATATCTTCAGAAAGGAGCAAGAATCACTATCCTTCTTGACATCAATGAAAAACTTGGAGAAGCAGCTGCAAAAACACTCAACACAAAATACGGAAACAATAAAGCAGTTTTTATTAAATGTGACGTCACTACCGATGTAGACGCAGTTTCGGAGAAAATATTCAGTTCATATAAGGTTGATTTTCTTCTAAATAGTGCTGGAATACTCGACGAATCTCTTCCTAAAAAGACTATTGATGTCAATGTAACTGCTGTCATAGAATGGAGCTTAAAGTTTTTTGAACACATGAGAACAGACAAAGGTGGAAAGGGAGGTACTATTATCAACGTGGCGTCGATATATGGTTATCGAGTTGATCAATTCCATCCAGTTTACCAGGCCTCGAAATTCGCTGTCATGGGACTCACTAAATCGCTGGGACATGTTGCTAACTATGAAAGGTCTGGTGTTAGAGTAATGGCCATGTGCCCTGGCTTCACAGAAACTAAGTTTGTGAAGAAGGCAATCATGTGGGATTTAAGTCAGAGTGATGAGTTCAGAAAATTTGTGGAAGTTCAGCAGTGGCAGAAGGTGGATGCTGTTGGTACTGCAGCCGTAGAGATCTATGAAAGGGCGGAGAGTGGCACGGCTTGGCTGATTGAAGGCGCTCAACCTATCGTTGAGGTTGCTAAGTAAATACTTGAAAAATTGTACTATATCAGCTGTTTTATAAATTCCAAGCAAACAATTCATGAAGAACCAAGTGGTTGCCTTTTTTCTTTGCCGCGCCATCAAGACCTGGAATTCTTTACCAGCTTACGTGTCTCCTTGCATTTGATGAAGCCGTCAAGCTGAGGACCACCATTATAGCATTATTGGTGTTTGTAATGATGACCCCCATTCCTGAGACTTTACCTTTAGCTTACCATCAGGCGAGGTGAAGCCATATTGACGTGACCAATATAAAAAAAATCATAATAAATAATATTCTTACAGAGTGTTTTTATTATTTTTAGATAATAAGTAGATATCGTGTAATATGTTGCGATACAACGTAAAGATTTAGTGAAATTACTTCTAGATTGTATGCAGCATGAATAAACATGACAAATATTATTATAATTTGGATAAAGTTCACCATCCCTTGTATAGGCTAAGAGCCGGTGAAGATTGACCTTCACCCTTCTGATAAATAGATGGAATATATTTTTTTAACAAATATTTTTTATCTATTAGCATGCCTGGATCAAAAAGTGTTCACATGGTTGTCACATACGGACATCTCAAAAATTACATTTTTGAAATTAAATTATTGAACTTAGATTTTCCATTGCACATTCCTTTTTTTGTAAGATAAATAGGTTATTAAAAGTTATGTGCAATTGAAAAATTTAAGGCTATTTCATAAAAAATGCAATTTTTGAGACTTCCGTATCTACATAGACATACAGAGTACGAGCAACGCCACAGGAGAGTATTAACTAACAATTAAGACTTTGCCAGTCATTTTCGTGGAATGTGATACGTGTCGGTTCCTTTTTTGCTTATATTCTCATAATTAAGCTATAATGGCATACGAGACAATTTACATCCGAGGATTATACAATTGAGAATAGCAATTTAGCATATTTTAACTGCACGTACGTCGAAGTAAACAGTCATTTTTTATTACAAGTACGAGTAGATACCTAATAACGACACAGGAAATTAAAGATTTTTGTATACATGATGAATGTAAAAAAGTGGCAGATTATTTATGAAAAAAAACAGCATGTAGTTTTAGAGTTAAAGTTACCCAATGTATTTTTTTATCACAATGACTTTTATGACGTAGTGGTAAATCGGAAGATTGCTATGTCAGTGGTCGCGGGTTACATTCCTGCTCAGTGCACGTGTACATTTATTTTTTTGCCGGTCTGGGTATTCCTAATTTCGTGATCAGGATCACTAGAATTCACTAGATATTATTGGCAGTTCACCATAAATTGAAAATACCATTTTCAGTCTCACCGTGACCAATGTGACCATAGCTGCTGAAAAGCAATCGTAACGTCGTGTCGGGATCTGATTAAATAATAAAATGACATCAAACAATGACGTTGGCATCAATGTACAGTCAGCAGCAAAAGTCTATGATGATTGTACAGATTTCAGACCCCAGAGAAAATTCGAATGAAAATGGTTCATTATATTGTCATCAAAGTTCAAAGGTAGTTCAATAGAGCCAACTAAGTAATTAAACAGCATTTTCATTAAGAACCATAAATTACTTTGTTCAAAACTACTGCTCAAAATCTGAAAATGATCATAGACTTTTCCAGCTGACTGTACTTACTAATTGAGGTTCTTAACTTCATTAATATGCAACAAGGCACTAATAGAACTATTGATTTGGATAAAAATAATATTTTATTAGACATGATGTAATGTACGCAAACTGTCGTGATAGTCGTGTTATTTGGTTAAGTATAGTCAGCTAACATTTGTGCGATAAAAATATAATCCAAATTGAAGTAAGGAGTATATAATACAGATCACCTTCAAATCAAATATGATCGCTACATTTGCACCTTTTTAAATAAGTGGGCACCAACAAAAATAAGTGGGTAACCCTACCGAGTTATTTATTCTCCATGTTCAAACTATTCGTTAAGATAAAAAAATCGGGTTAAGAGAGTAAATGTGACAAAAAATATTAAGTAACAAAATTGATTTAGGTAATGAAAATTAGTCATGAACACTTTTTGATAGGCAAATTATCATAGGCATGGTAATAGATGAATCACATTATCAGATGGGTGAAGGTCGTTCTTCACCGGCTCTTAGACTATAAAGCAAAAAATAGGTTGGACGAACCTCAAACTCATACATTTCAGTTTTATTATAAAAATCGTCACTTGTAGCCTTAGTCTTAGCCGTTATAAGTTAACCGCAGGACGTTCGCTGTAGAGACGAAGGAGAGAAGACGGTAGAGTGGGCCTAAGAAATACACTACTACATAGGTACTCTACCTCTTAAAGAGAAGTTCTACAAAGTGTACAAAAGTTTAGAAACATCTCGTGATTTCAGAAGTAAAATAGTGGTAAATGACTGAAAATTTTTCGTAATTAATATTAGAGACCTTATATATTATGTTTATGTTGAATGAACGATTCTGAACATAAAAATACTTTTTGGAACTCCATGAAAATAAAAATAAATTATTTAAAATTATTTTATTTCATTTTATATCGTTTATTTTGTCAATTTTCATACATGCATGCATAAAATCCGGTTGCTAATTATTATATTTTATAATGTTTAGCTTACGTGTTGTTCACACAAATAAAATATTTTGTATATAGGAAGGAATTATTAATGATGATGATTTTATAATATTTTAATTATTAAATGCAAATGTGCATCAACTTTAATAAATAAAAAGAAAATAGTAATTATTTTATCCCCATAAATATGTAGGTAATACACAAAAAAACTGACAACATGATAACAATCAAATAAATACACTTCCACTTGATTAGGAGCAAAATATTACAAATAGTTGTAAACTTGAAATTAAATACCACTCCTTAGGTATTGAGTTAAATTTATTTACACAGTAAATATATTTGATCCAACGCAACAGGTAGAGTTACCCGTACGCAAGATTTCAGCAAAATCCATAGCGTCATTTTTTGATTGGAAAACAAATTGTCAAAATATTAATTAAAATCGGTTTAAATTGGACCGATTTGGTATAGCCCATTTTCAATATCTGATGAAAATGTACCAAATTAAATAATTAGTACGTTGAATTATGGGTATAATAACAGCGCTATTTTGTCCTTTTTAGCTAAAGTTCAAGCTTCGTTACGGAGTTGTGACGATGCGATTCTTCGTGTTTTTTTTTCAAGATCTAATGCCAACCCCTTGTTACAGGTGTGGAGTGGCGGCGCGGGTTATTTCGCACCACATCGCCGCAGCACGCCTCACTCGATCTGCACTAGTCGCCTGGGCCGGCCGAACGCACCTTCCGGCCACTCGACTCGCTACGGTTAAAATATTCGTAGCTCAGCAAAACATATGGAAATAAACCAGTGACCCGAGTCAGTTTTATAACAAAATAAACAAACATTCCTAATAGCTATCTGTGATAATAATGAACATAGTAGTCTAATTTATTAGTGTTGTGATTAATATAAGTAAATCGGTTCTAATGTTGCTATCGAAATAAAATGTCTCGGAGCTCACCGTTTAAAACAGTATTCTAGATTTTGTTGAAAGGTTATCGGACTAAGATGACGAAATATAAGATGAATAACACAGTGCGGTCCTCGTCGGAGGTGACACTCACTTCGTATATGACGGGAAGCGCGGACAGTACGAACAAGAACCAGGACAGGCAATATGATACGAACCAGAATGACAACGTGAACTCCGAGTCGAATAGGAACTTGGATGTGAAGCGGTGTCACGTTTGTCCGAACTCGTGTGATTTCGTGAATCAGACGGACAAGCTGGCGGCGTCCTTGGTGAAGCAGGAGTGCGATAAGTTTGGACTGAACGAGCTAAAGGTCGAGGGTCTGGATAAAAATGTGTGCCTGTGCGAGAAATATAACGGAGGCTGCAAGCTGTGTCCGCGCCCTAGCCTGGCTCCGACGCTGACTCTCAACCTCGACGGTAAGGCTTCCTGCCTTGCCTGTCACAAGTCTAGCTGCGCTTCTGTTTATACAAGTAAGTACTGCATCCATCTATAGCCATAGACTGTATAAGACACATAGTTTCGTCTGAAACTCGATTCGGTTAAAAAAGCCATTGTCATGCCACTGATATTTCAAAAAAATGCCGTTTAATTTTGGACTTTACTGTTAGGTTTAAAAAAATATATTTTCAAAAAGACGGGGGTGGTATCCATGGGGATTTCCGCACGATAAAAAAAAGGTACATTACCACTTACATGAAAACTTAATTTACAGTAGATATGATATTTGTCGTTGAAAATTGCCTGTGGACTTGACAAAAGTAACACTTAAGCAGCTGCAGCTGCAGCAGTGAGATTAACAGTTTAAAGTTTCGTATCAGTTTAAAGTTTAGGATTAAATGATATTTTGTAGAGTGAATGAAAAATTTTAATGAATTCTTTTCATTTTTTTGATTTCAATATAATAGTTAACTTAAAGTTTATTTTTTTAGAGTGTTAGTGGTTTGCCTTTAGCGGAATCGAGAGATCGGTCGAATCGATAGAAAGAATAGTTCATTTGTTTTACTCTATTGTTATACGTACGGTTTATTCCACTTTGTTCACCTAGGTGATATCACCCGGGTGAACAAAGTAGACTTTTAAGTGTCCTCATTTCACCGGCGAATCATATCACCTACGCTTTATCACCCAGGTGAAATGACCATTACAAATTGACTAAATAACGTCGCCGTCGCCCTAATGTCAATGTTTGCCACCTCTAGCGATTTGTGTTACTGTACAAAATTGTGGACATTTTCAATTTAATAAATGTCACAAGGGCATTCGTTTCTGTCGCATGTACAGTCAGCGACAAAGATCATTTTCAGATTTTGAACAGTAGTTTTGAGCAAAGGAACTTTATGGTTCTTAATGAAAATGCTGTTTAATTACTTAGTTGGCTCTATTGAACTACCTTTGAACTTTGATTACAATATAATGAACCATTTTATTCGAATTTTTAAGTTTGAAATCTGTGCAATAATGATAGACTTTGGCGCTGACTGTACCTATGCACGGTGGGAGATTAAATTCCATTTGACATGCATGGAAAAAACATTCGTCTATTTTTCTTCTTGCTGCTAATGAAACCGTTATCGGTTGCTTAATGGTAAATGATATGATTTCTTGCATTTCAATGAATCGTTTTAGCTGTGGTTGGTAGAAAGCATTTTATGGTTTTATTATATGCATGATTTTATAGACTTTATGGTTTATAACGCCGTTACGAAACATGCAAATATAATTCTGGGTATTGATACGTAACATTTTGTATATTTTACACTTAATTCATAAATATATATAGGTATACATTATAGGTAAGTAAATGTATATTCTCACGTCTTTCCCACTGCTGGGATAAGGTAGAGACAACAGTCAGCCTTCTACTTCTACTGTCATTAAACTGAGAGTGCTTCAGACCTACCAATTTTTTCAATACATCATCCATTAGATCAATGTATTTTACTGCCTCCGTAGCCGCCCAGATTGTAATAGGTACTTATGTATGGTACTAGCTTTCGCCCGCAGCTTCGCCCCGTAGAAGTCGGTATCGCCACCAATACCCATCTATTTTAGTAAAACGATTCGAATCTCCCCTCAACTCTCCACTCTAGTTTCCACTTGACTCTCCACTCAGCTCTCCATTCGACTTTCCACTCGCCTCTCCACTCGACTCTGCACTCGACTCTCCACTTTTACTCTACAATTTAAATCAAAAGCACTAAACAGTATTAATTAAACTTTGAATGATTGATTGATTCGATGAATTTCAATATAATATAAGTGTTACATCAATTTTGTTAAATAGTGTCCATACATTTGTAGGTACCATTTGTACCAAAGAACCGCGTTGTCCTATATAAACTTTGCACCCCTCTTTCATCCCCTTAGGGGTAGAATTTCGGGAAATCCTTTCTTATCGGATGCCTACGTCATACAAAAAACACACCCTCGAAATTTCAAGTCTCTACGATCAGCGGTTTAGGCTGTGCGTTGTCATCAGTCTGTCAGTCAGTCATTCAGGACAAAGCGTTTTATATGTATAGATAGCTATGAATATTTACTTATTGTACAAAAAAGTGTACCTAATAAATAAATATGTACAAAAGTACCTAAACAACTCGTAAATAGAAAGCAGTTACGAGTGACTGAACAGGTTTTTAAACTTCTTGGCTGTAGGAATGAAATTTCCAATGCTCATCAAAGTACAGTGAAAACTCGCCTACATACTAGTTCAAGCCCTAGATTCTCCCCACCTTTTATACAAACCTTTCCTGCTGCATATTTAATTTTGTAATTTCTCTCGAAATAAAATCGTGGTGCATACATTTCTAACTCAACACAAATATTAGAATTTAAATTGTACAATCAGCTACCCTCATTACAAGTATCATAAACGAGAATGTTTGTATGGATGTTTGTTACTCTTTTACGCAAAAACGGCTGAACGGATCTGGATAAAATTTATAATATAATAGGTCGATAACGGGATCAAGATTTCCCACGGGTAGAGCCGTGAACATGAACAATAGTCGTTTTCTTGTAATGTATTCCACAGTCTGTAGGTAGTGAGAAAAACAATGTCAAGGATGCAATGACTGAATAATCTAGAATTGATTAGTCGTAATCAGCTATCTACACTGTAATAAAACGTATTAATTAGTTGAATTTATACTTAGGAGATATTGAAAAAATACTTGGTTTCTAAACGATTCTGTATATATTTTTTTAAGTCTTTTCTATTTCTTGATGATTTAAATCGAAAATATTTTAGCATACTAATTGCTTTAAACTGAATTGATTCTCGTCTGTGTGTTCGTGATGTACCTACTCCAAAACTACTGAATGGTTTTTGATGCAGTTCTTTTCTATTAAAAAGTTAAGCACACACATTGCATCTACCTTAATTAACGAGATAGGAAGATGATGAATGAAATGGCAAAGGGTATACATATATTCAGGTAACAGTTTTTTTTTTTTTTTCATTTCAAAATTTGAATTTTTTTACTAGGCTTGTACGATTAAACTTTTTAAAATTAAGGACTGTCGTTTTAAATAACCGTCTGGTCCTATCGTTATAGATATGGTTTTATTTCACAAAATAACGCAATTATGTACTATGATAGTCTTATCGTAAGGATGTGGCAAAGAAATAAAAAGTTCATTACTTCTTTAAAGTTACTGGTGTTATCAAAAATGTCTTGAAAAATAAACCGACTAATGGCATTTTCCATAAAATGTACAAGTTTTTAAGCTATTCATGATTATTTACAGCGAACCGCGTGGCTAGAAACAAACCTCTTCATTTTGTTTGTAAAATTTCTTCGAAAACATGTACTTGAAGAATAAAACTTAAGATAAAATCACCATTACCAGTATTATATTATGTTTACTAGCTGCCACGGCTCTGCCCGCGTAAATGATGATTATCGCGACTTTTGGTCATATCTCTCGTTCAACTTAACTAATTGCGATCAAATATACGGCAGATTTGAAGTCTGATCCAGACCTTTCTAATAAAAAACCAAAGATTTTGCGCCCATCATATAATGATTCTTTTTTATTTGATAGCTGGCGCTTCCCGTATGGTCGCATTTTGGTCCGTGAAAGTCATTTTTTTGTAAGAATCATGTAATATTTGTAAGATCAAGATGAGATCGGAACTAAATTTAGAACATATTTTATGACGAGAATTGACCCTCAGTTAACTTCACGGAAATACACAACAACAACAACAACATATACGAATAATAATTATGTTTATGTAAATGTCAAACAGATTATTCTGAGATAAATGAAATCTGCGTTTGCTTTTGAATACAGGATATTATTATTATGAAGCAGCAGTGGCCTAGTGGCTGAGACATTGGACTTGCAATCGAGAGGTCGGTAGTTCAAACCCCGGTTGTACACCACCGATTTTGCTAGTAATTTCGGTTGTTGAACTTGTTTGAGCCGAAATTTGGCACATTGAGTAAAGCCAGGCCAGGCTGAGGCGGTAGAGCGGGGCCTTAGATGACCCAGGGTAAGCCGGGATGCGAGGGAAATGCCACCTTACACCCCGGTGTCTGCAGACCCAACTATGATGATGTACCTATCGTCTATTCCCACCTGTTCTGTTGAGTTATGTAGAGCTACTGGCATTATGATAGCGTTGTTACGATGGATTTTGATTTTATTCCCTTCTGCCTATCAGTCATCAAATTAATCCACAACTTCTAACCAAGCGTACGGTTCATACACGTGACTTGGAATGGAAAATCAGCTTTGATTGTAGTTCATATTTTCAGTTTGTGTCGAATCAATTTCTTATGAACAATAATTGTAAAGGCGCGCGCGCATGTGTGACTCCTGCGACATAAAATTGCTAAACATTGCAGAATGAATCTATACCTATCTACTATTATAAAATTTTTAAAGTAGCTGTATCTGTACATTCTCTGGACAAAAAAATTGTATGTTCAGAACACACACAAATATATACTTTTTTAATTTTTTGTCTATTTGTATGCGCTAAACGCAAAAACTACCTTACGAATTTTGATGCGGTTTGTTTTGTTTGGAAGACCTTAGTCAGACTTTTTTTTTTTTTTTTTTTTTTTTTTTATACCACTTAGGTGGCAGACAAGCACACGGCCCACACTGATGGAAAGCGGTTACCGTGGCCTATGGACGCGTGCAACACCAGGGGCATCACACTCGCGCTGCCGACCCTTACTTACACTTAAACGACGACTTAAAGTTTTACAAATGTTTGATCACAATCGGTTGAGTAGAACCGGAGATATAGTCACAAAACACTGAAACTGAGGTCGGCGGGGATATTTATAAGCTAGTATTATCTAAGAACATACATACATACATATGCTGACACCTTTTTCCCTCCGAGGTAGGCAGAGACAACAGCCCGCCATCTGCCTCTGTCCTGACACACTTCACGCGGTTCCTCTACTGTCATTAAACCTTTCATGCAAACCCCCGGTTTCGAGTGCTTTTGACCTGCTCTTTTTGCAATAACTCATTAATTTGGTCAGTGTATACTCTGCGAAGCCAACCCCGGCTTGCCTGCCCACTTACATCACTAAGAACAGTAATAACTTTATCAGATCATCAGCGCCACAATGCAAAAGACACGGTAATGTCGTACAGGCTATCGCTTAATCTGAGCTTGACTTGTTTCCGCTACTGAAGTGAGATGTGCCGTTTAGATAATAACGATTGTAGCTGGTAAAGACCTATATTAACTATAGGCACCAATGACTAAGAAACACTTCCTGAAATGTATTGCTTTTAACCACGACTTCACCCGTTTGTAACATTTAAAATTACTATATAGCTAACTGTAAATTTAGATCACAAAGAGACAACTTTCAAGACGAGATTTGAACCCTGGACCAGTCAAACTGAGGGCCACCACTGTAGCACTATCAATCGGTGTATATAATGATGACCCACCGTTCTGAGACTTTACCTTTAGCTTACCATCAGGCGAGGTGAAGTCATGTTGACATATCCAATTTAAAAAAAACAAGATTTTTCTGTTGAAGTTGATGCAAAGAAGATGAAAGAAACTACACGTAAATATACCAAGTATCATGACCTGATCAAAGATAGTTACCTACTTAAAAACTTAGTAGTGACGTCAATATACAGTTATTTATATACGCTATACAAAATACTATACAGATACTGAGTATTATGCAATTCGCGATAAGACCGCCTATTGTATCCCTGTAAACGAATACTCTTCAAGAGAGGGTATCTCTGTATCTTAAACACATGTATAAGTTATAGTGGAACCACACTTCGTTATTCGCTATTCGCTATTCGTTTATATTGTATTCGAGGAAATTCTTATAGATTACCTACTAAACCCTCCACAATTCGTCATAGAAGAGTGACTAAGGCGAATATTCGTGCGAATAAACCAAATATAAATGAATGAACCCTCTCCACTTCGATTTATACACGTGAATAAAGGCGAATAGCGAGGTGTGTTTCCACCATTAGGTATAATAGTGCTTGAATGCGTTGCCAACCACAGATATGATAATAAGTATAGAAGTGCCATACTTATTAAAAGCTAGAGACGCCCTTGCGTCTGAGCCAACATTAGTTTCATTTAAAGTCTAATTTTAACATCCATTTATGGGTACTATAGATCTCTATATATTTCCCGATATGGCACAACAAAATATGTTATCACCTATATAAATTCCACAAAGTTAAATTCATATCGGTACTGTCCATCTGGACTCGAACTCAATACCTCTGAATAGAGGCTGCGTCCTTATCCATTCAGCTACCATCGCTTCTCACAAGTTAGAAAATAGATTTAGCTCAGTTAAAACTTCGTTTAATTATGCTATCAAGGATTTCTTACAAACGTAACTTATCTACAGCAAAAACGCTAATGATACCTATAGATTACTATTTAGAAATCAATTGACTAGGTACTATTGCTTAACATGCAACAACAAACAAGTAGCGCATATTTACATAATCGGATCCACTGTTACCGATCGGCAATAAAAAATACAAGGTCTAAGCTCTCAACACCCCGCCCCCCCACCCACGTCTTCCTAGCTCCCTTCCCTCCCTTCGGAGTCGGTAGCCCGAGTATTATGCCCCTGGTATTGTACACGTTAAATAGGCCACGGTGACTGCATTCCATTAGGTGGGCCGTGTGCTTGTCTGCCACCTAAGTTGTACAAAAAAATTATGGACATATGTTATTTAGATTTTTGTAGAACTTTGTCACAGTTATGTGATACAGCATCAAAACCAAGCTATTATTGACATTATGTACAGCCATAAGCAAAATCATATTTCCTAAACTCATTCTCATATTTAATACCACGTTCAAATTTTTCACACAGGGCTCTGGTGCGTCCGAACTAGCGGGCCAACTTTCTCATGAAACAATCTCTCTATATTGTCATATTCGTGTCAATATTATGATGGTGATTGAGACAATCATTTGAGTCGGTTGCAGGTCGACTCTTGACCGATGCCGGCACCTTTGACTTAACTTCTTACAGTGTTCTGTCTGTCTGTCTGTATTTCTGGAAAGCTACAACCTGGGAGTCTTCAAGTCTAGAGTGAACAGGTTATTTCTAGGCAAGCGTGCTCCACCGTCGACCACATAATCACTTACTAACAGGTGAGATTGTGGTCAAACGCGTGCCCATTAGCAATTTAAAAAAATGTTTGTTACCGAAGCTAGATTGCTATATGGAATCCATAATATTCATTATATCATCTTCCTGCCCTTGTCCCAATAGTTTGGGATCGGCGCGACATGGTCATTCTCTTCCAAACATTCCCGTCAAATGTCATCTCCTCAGTCACTCTCTTCCTTTCCATATCGTCTTTCACGCATTCCATCCATTTTTTCTTAGGCCTTCCTTATGTAATTATTTAAAACATTTTTCACTTTATGTTTATGTTTATGTGAAGCAAAAATGTCCTGTCATGGTTCATTATATACCTGCCACCTGTTGAGGTGAAACACGTGTCGAATTTCACTCGTATCCGCAAAAATTTAGCATATTCATGATTTGCCAGTAACTGCAACCCTTGGAGGCTCTGGTAAGCAAAATTTTGCTCACGTTGCGGATGTTGGTTTGTTATTTTCTTTTTTATAAACTAAAGTTAAAATGTCTATAGTATTAATCAAAAGTTCAGTTAATTATCAGGCAACCACATATATGTTGCACATGTCCATAGGCCACAGTGACCGCTTTCCATCAGTCGGGCCGTGTGCTTGTCTGCCACCTAAGTGGTATAAAAAAAATCAAGAACGACGGAACAAGTTCGGTAGATAATTATTTACACGCCAGATTTGGCACCAAAGTTATCCCTCTTTAAACCCGTATCACCACACAATACATGCAAATTTGGCCAACCGACAAAAGCAGAACATTGTTACTTTAGAAGAGGGATCTTTCTAGGATGCAATATCGGGATAAGTACTGCGTTCGGAATAGTATCACGTCTCCAGGTGACCGGCAAACAACGTAGTGATGCGACAGATACGTACGTAAAAAAATAATTACCGTACACAAAGGATTCGTGCATTTAAAACATCGCCAGTAAACTCGTTGGAAGTGTTTTTATCAAAACAAAGCTAATTGGCTAGACGTTAGGTAAACAAATACACAGGGTACCTCTGTATATAAATGATTCGTAGATCTTAACAAAGTCTTCGACACCTTAAATGATTCCATAGAATAAGGAGTATAGTCAGAAGTAATATGCAGAGCTATGATGGTGCTGTTCTATTACGAGTTGGTACTTTTTACCGCGGAAGTGGTGCGTAAGAACACAAGGTCAATGTCGTTGCGAATTGTCACTTTAAGTCAGTGAAAGTTATTTATGCCGATAAATAAAAGAACAACCTTCACGCGGCGCAGGCGCACTGGATTTTGGAAGTAATCAATATATTTATCTGTGAACATGAGAAATGCAAACATTTAATGTCTGGCGGCCACCGTCACACGGGCGCTTTAGTAGACCGGAGGTCACTCACTTATCACGGTCAACAACCACTGGCGCCTGCAACAAACCAAACAAATCGCTCGCCTTGTGAAATTGCCTTAATTAATCTAAACTTTATCTTAAAAAATTATTTTAGGTTACTTACTCTGTATAATGTACCTGTATCATACAGAAGAACTAGTTAGAAATTTGTGTTAAAATTTTATGAAGTAAACCATATAAGATTACAACGACTGTTGCGTCCATTTGTACAAATTTAACGCTTTCTCGGGTTGACTTCTCGATAAAAAGGAATGGACATTATGAAAAATCACCCAAACGCACTTAGTTAACAGATTATGTTAATAAAGACTAACTCCACCCCAAACAATTCTTGCTCCAACACAACAAATAATATTAGAATTCCTGGTATTATAAGAAAAGGGAGATTAACGTTTGTATTTTTCCTGTAACAGAGTTCTTTAGTGTTCGATTAGATTCCTCTTAGTAATTAAACATCTGCCTATCTTTGTACCAAATAATATTTGGGGTCGGTGTAGCAAATCATTATCTTCCTTACCTTCCTATCTCTTCAGTCAGTCCTGTCCCAACTATCTCCTCTTCCATGCAATTCATCCATCTTTCCTTGGCGATTAATAAAACAATGATTCAGATTTTATTTGATATCATAACAAATATCAGAAGCTAAAGTTCCCTATATGATAAAAAACAACTGCTAACACTGTAAACCCAGCCAAAATAACCTTTGAAGAAGCTTCAAAAGGAGAATACTGAAAAAAAAAAGTGGTCAGTGACCCAGCGGAAACCAACAAAACATCTGGTCATCACTATTAGTTCCGTTACCCGCAATAATGTTTAAATGTGAAGCGCACACAGTTGTGTCAAATAGAATAATAGTTTTTGTGACATAAGCAATTTCCTGAGCAAATTGGAAAGAGTGTAATTAAGTTTTTCAACTAATTGGCGAGTCAAGGCAGGCAACCAAGTGGCGCTTCCGTTAACACCTTCGGCTACTTTTTGCGTCGGTTTTTGCATGCACTGGATCCCACGAGATGACGAGATGGAGACTGTTGCGTGGTGTCCTTATTGCAGGATAGTTTAATCACTGCCAAGTTCTGCCGTGGCTTATGCAAAAGAACTGAAAGGAAATTTCGTATTATATACCAAATAATAGTTGCTAGAACTACTAAATAAGGTTCCTCAAAAGAAATCTCCAGTTAGGATCACTACGATGTCCACCTATCTGTCCGTCAGGACCTTTTTCTCCAGAACGCGTGGAAGTATCAAGTTGACATTGATATCAATACTCAGGTCTATAACACAAGCTGTAATAGTGTGTGACGCCCTCTTGGTGTTGCACACGTCCATAGGCCACGGTGATCGCTTCCCATCAGGTGGAACGTGTGCTTCTTTTCTATTTTTGTTTGACCAGATATTGGTTATAAGCCAATTCCAATTAATTAATTAAACTCAATACAAAATAACTTTCTTAGTAAATTTAATCAACCATTGTGAACACATTGAAAGTTTGATCAATGTAAGTATGTAATACATTTCGCAGTGAATCCAAGGCGTATGGTTCCACGGCTGGCATGCGCATGCACATTGTATGGGCGACTGTTATTGTAACAAGATTACTTGTTTTTGAGCTTCAGACACAAACTGATACTTGGAATAACCTTTATTGACATTGCCTGCCTACCCGCCTGATATAAAATATGCAGGTAGGACTGGACGGTATCACCGTTCCGAATTGAGCAGTCCAACTGAGGTAGTACCTTCGCCCTATAGAAGACGGGGGTAAGTAGGGTAGCCAGCTTTCCAAAGACCAAAGTCTAGTGTGTTGTCAGAAACTCTCAACCCCGCCCCCCAAACCCCTACCCCCATCCCCCTTCCCTAATCCCCCAATCCCCTGAACCCCTCCGCCTCCAGGATCGGCAGCGCGAGTGTCACGCCCTTTTGTTGTACACGTTCATAGGCCACGGTGACCGCTTCCCATCAAGTGGGCCGTATTTCTTTTTATACTACTTAGGTGGCAGATAAGCACAAGGCCCACCTGATGGGAAGTGATCACCGTGGTCTATAGACGAGTGCAATATCAGGGGCATCATACTCGCGCTGCCGACGCTGGAGGGGTAAGGTTGGGAAGTTGGGGAGGAGTTGGAGGAGGGGATTGGGGGATGACGGGGGTATTGTGAGCTCTAGCTACCCTACTTATCGCTGGGCACACAACACGATGGTTATTATGGCCGTATATGCTTGTCTGCCACCAACGTGATAAGTATAAGAAAAATGTCAAATAAGATTCAGTCCGACGACTCATCTCAAACTTGCTACAGAGATTTATGCGTAATGCAAATAAGTAGCATTAATAAAACGTTGTTATTGTGCATCTGTAGTTGTTTAGCTATAGAAAAGATTCCTCAACTGTTTATTTCTAGTCATCATATCATACTCACAGGAGATATGAAACAGAGTGGTAAACTTGTACAGCTACGATAACTAACACATGTCTGTTGATAAATATTCTTTGCAGTCATCTCTTTAGATTTAAAGCGTATAACTTTAACAGCTTTTACATGTTGCTTTTGTAGTTCTGTAACATTTGAAGTTAGCTCAAGGTTGTATATTACTACATAGGTGGCAGACAAGCGCAATTTTACACTCGCGCTGCCAACCTTCGAGGGGAAGGGGGGTTGAGGAGTTCGGGAGAGGTTAGAGGGTATGATTGGAAGAATCATCTGTAGATATATTTAGTCAACCAAAGAAGAAGATATATCTTGCTGCTATTCTGAGTCGATAGAATTACAATTTAGTACCTAATAAGTACATAAAAATAGTTCTGCATTTTTTATTTTTTTTATTTACTTACATTAAAATCTTCCAACAATTTAGGTAAGTGAGCAGTCATGCGCTTGCGTAGGTATACCTAGTGACTACACAAAAACGAGATAACGACTCGCTGACAATAGCAGATTAACAAAATGCATAATTTTCTTTGATATTTATAGATACTTGTTGTTAACAATGTCAACAAAGAAATGGTAAATCCTCTTTAGATTTAGATACCTTAGCTTACTCTAACAATTGGAACATACACACACACACCAAACACACACACACACACCAAACACACCAAACACACAAAACACAAACCTTTTATCAATTCTTAGAGCAGAATAGTCTGGAGTTGAAATAGAACAGTTCACAAATAGCTCAGTTTCCGCCTACCTCTCGTTGAAGGTATACCGATATAAATATTTGTAAGCAGGTAATTATTTTTCAAGAAAACTAAAATATTTACGGAGCAAACCTGATGGTGCTTGTGCTACACAAATACACACCGCTATAATTGGGTAGGCATACAAGGTTGATTTGCTTCTATTACACAATTTTATTATGAACTTGACCTGTGTATGTGAATTTTGATGCTGAAATCCAAGACCACAGTTTTTCTTCACGACTTTTGTATAGAGCTGTCATCCATCCCAGAATATCCATTAGATAGTCCACGAAATTATGTCCAGTTTGGTTTAAGAATATACAAGCATTAGTATGTATGTATGTATATGTATCTAATTACTTATCCTTGCTGGCTTCAAGGCCGTTTAATATTCTCTGCGATTTTCCAATTGTCATGACTTGGTGTGTTTGTTGATCTTAGATCCCTGCTAGAGCAAGAGCCCGTGAACCCCGGACCTTCGTTATTTTATAAAAACTGAAAGTTTGTCAGCGTATGCTCCCAACCCAGGTAAGAGTGATGGCCCATTATGAAGTTTGGGTCACCGTGGCTTTGACAGATACACGGTACTAACGGGTAGCTGTAGGAGCGAGCGCAATTCAGTAGGTGAGAGTGAGACGGCGAATCAGGTCTATTGCGATGCCCATGCCTCCCATGTATTGGAATTATACAATAGGAATTATAATTCCAATTATATAACGCCAATTCATGCGCAGTGAGGGATCGCAATAGACGTAAATTGTAATTAGAATTCCAATTTTATAATTCCAAAATATGCGCAGTGGGGAGTCGCAATAGACCTGACTCGCCGTCTCACTCTCACCCACTGCCTTGCGCTCGCTACCCTTAGTACCTTTTATCTGCCAAAGCCACTATGACCCGAACTACGTAATGGGCCATCGTTCTTGCCTATATTGGGAGCATGCGCTGACAAACTTTCAGCTTTTATAAAATAACAAAGGTCTGGGGTTCACGGGCTCTTAGTCCATGCTGTTGAGCCTGGTATAAAATATTCTCAGTATGCTATCACCAGTATGGGAGGGATAAGTTCCGTAAAGCAAATGTACTTTTTCAGTTCGTGCCAGACAGATTTTTAATATGAGTGCTCATGTAGATTCTGTCGATGCCATCAAATGAAGAGTTAAAAATTATAATGAAGCAATACAATAGGCATAGATATCGCGAAAGGAACATCATTCATCATGATCATTTAAACAAAAGACGTCCACTGCTGGACAAAGGCCTCGCCCAATGATCTCCACGACGACCAGTTCTGCGCTTTTCGCATCCAGCGGTTTCCCGCGACCCTTACCAGGTCGTCGGTCCACCTTGTCGGAGGCCTGCCCACAGAGAACCTTTTCGCCCCATCGGCCGTCGGCTCTACGAGCAATGTGCCTCGTCCACTGCCACTTGAGTTTCGCAATTCGGAGAGCTATCATAATGTCGGTGACCCTGGTTCCCCTGCGGATCTCATTATTTCTGATTCGATCACGCAGGGAAACTCCGAGCATAACTCCGAAAGGAACATATCCTAAAGATTTCTTCTCATCAACCATACAACACATTACTGATGAACTATGCCGCGTGCATACTAATACTAGCATTTACGCCAAAGTATTTAAAATAGTGTCTTGGAAAGCTCACACTATAGAAAGTCGCAAATTCCTCTACAGTTGTGAAGTACACGCAATGTGTGACACACCTGCCAGTAATCACAGTTAAGGATGTAGAATATGCAAAGGGATGATTTCAAAATGGTATGCGATGGTAGCTGAATGGATAAGGACGCGGCCTCTACTCAGAGGTATCGAGTTCAAATCCGGTTGGACAGTACCAATGTAAATTTCACTAGGTGGAATTTATAGGATGTGCTAATCACATGGTTAACCATCTGCTGACGCTGTGAAGGAAACCCACATGTCCTAGAAGAAATTCTAAGGACATGTCCGATCCACCAACCAGCATTAGGCCAGCGTGTGTGGATTAAGATCTAAACCCTCTCAGCTCTCTCGTTAGAGGAGAGGAGACCCGTGCACAGCAGTATAGTATAGTATAGTAGGGCATAAATGAATTGTTATTATTAGATAAGCTATTCAGTACTTTGAGCTCCTTTGACATGGTGTTAATCACAAAATTCACGGTAACATTCTCTCAAATTTCTGAGAAAATAAAAGAAAGTTTTGTTTATGTAAATGTGGAATGTATAGACATTAGGCACACAGTGTATGCCGTCCTTTGCCGGTTAAGTAATTAGCGTCGTAAAAATTTATTTGTAACGCAAATTCCTATTGGTATTACGCTGTTATTTTTCAAACGATATCATGTGTGAAATTCCTCTTGTTACTCAATGTTTTGAGAAAACGTTTTATTTGCTTATTTATGTATCCACACCTAATCCCGTGAGTAATAATGATGGTGTAGTAATTGGATTCTCAGCAATGCTGTTACTTACGGAGAGGGATCGAGTATACGTATCGCTATTCGAGAAGGCTTACTACATCCACTAATACGAGTAAAACTACAATTAGGTATATGAATATTTTGAATAACCAGTGATTAATACTTACTGACAAGTAATGGAACTATTAAAGTTGCGAACACAGTACCTATGTGTGCAAAAACATTTATTAAGATTATGTTATTCTTTATTATGCTATTCTGGCGTTCTCAACTGTATGGTTATAGTTAAATTAAAACAATGACTCTTTTAGTTTTTATTATAGCTATTATAAGGGTTATTAAACGTAGACGACGCGTGTAATAATGATGGACGATAACAATCGTAGACGTATCGAAGGTATACGTTCTACAGAAACGTTACGTAATACACAACCAAGCTAACGTACGGACAGTACGTATTTTAGACATGATCTTTAGGAAGAACGATAAGAGAAAATGAAGCCTGCGCCTGAAAAATAAACGGCAAGGGATGTGTCAATAGGTATAAGATGAAAAGCCCAAATCTATATATATAAAGAAAGTCGTGTTAGTTACACTATTTATAACTCAAGAACGGCTGAACCGATTTGGCTGTAAATTCGTAGGGAGGGCTTAGAACCAGGAAACGGACGTAGTATGCTTTTTATTCTTTTTTAAACGCTTTTATTTAACTCAGGGTGTTTGTTTGGGTCAAATCTAGTAATTGAAAATACACCCCCTTCCTGCGGACAGATTGTTCTGGAATTTGGCACATATGTTTGGGTTAGGTGACAATACATGATATTGTATTTTGTATTATTGTAAATCCAAGATGGCCGCCGCTACAAAATGGCGGCTTATGTATTTTTCCACTACCACCTCAATATGGATATCAAATGAAAGGGCTTGATTGGTAGAATATAATTCATTGTGAAAAAAAAAGAAAATTCAATATGGCCGCCAGTAAAAAGGCAAGTTATATATTTTTCACAAGCCTTCCAATATGGGTACCAAATAAAAGATCTGGTCTGATAGAACTTTAGTTTTATGAAATCCAAGATGGCCGCCGCTACAAAATGGCGGCTTACGTATTTTTCCACCACTACCGCAATATGGATATCAAATGAAAGGGCTTGACTTGTAGAACATAATTCACTGTGGAAAAAAAAAAGAAAATCCAATATGGCCGCCAGCAAAGGGGCAAGTTACCTAGGTACATATTTTTTCACAACCCTTTCGATATGGGTATCAAGTAAAAGATCTGGTCTGGTGGAACTGTAGTTTTATGAAATCCAAGATGGCCGCCGCTACAAAATGGCGGCTTACGCATATTTCCACAACTACCGCATTATGGATATCAAATGAAAGGGCTTGACTAATAGAATATAGTTATCTGTGAAAAAAAGAAAATCCAATATGGCCGCCAACAAAAGGGCAGGTTACATTTTTCGCAACCTTTCGATATGGGCATCAAATAGAAAATCTTGACAAGGACAATATTATAGTAGTACCTACACTATGCAAAAATGTTTATCTAATATGGCCGCTAACAATTACGAATTAAGTATATATTTCTTCACACCCCCTTCAAAATGGGTATCAAATGAAAGGTCTTGACTAGTGGAATACTTTAAGAAGGCAATATATTAATGGGGGCCCCAACAAGACCCTCGAACCCCGAGCCAACCTCACATGCTGATTGATGGACAAGGCTCTAGGTTAGGAGGCGTAGGTTTTCCTCTCTGGGTTGGGTAATTTGACGATAGTCGTCTCCACTAACGCCATCCAATATAATAATAGCCAATCTTTTAACGACACATAAAATTATAAATATTGTCACGGAGAGGGCATCGCCGCATAACGGCGCGTAGAAGCTTCACCCAACTTCTGTGATAAGTGAGTTAGGGCTCCCATACCTAGAGCGGGTACCTATAGCTAAAAACACAATACCCTATACGAAAACAATCTCCATTTCGCAACATGGAACATTGTCACGATCGGGCTAGCGCGGGAGTTAACCGAAGTACTTTTCAGGTAGAGGGTTGCCGTGGCGTTCCAGCATGATACTTGGTGAAAGGAAAATTAAACTCCGGTTCATTGGGGACGGCTATCACTTGATCTACACAGGTGCATCTAGTGGAGAGAATGGAGTAACTATGTCCGGATGTCCGACATTTTGAGGGTGACACGCTATAGCGAAAGGATTATCATATGGTCGTGCGATGCTTATGGGATGGGATAGATTCAGGTAACTATTCTAGGCTCGACAAAACCAATTCTCGGCGTCTCTAATGATGGACACAAGTGCGATGAGGCTAGTGGCGCTCTTATTACCACGAGCTGTTGCACAAGTAGCATAAAGTGCAACTACGCATCTCCTTTCTCAACAAGGTATTATGCCACTGGTAACACCAGGAAAATGCAGAATGCTCTTTGCCGCATGAAAGTGACCGATTCCCATCAAGTGAACCACGTGCTTGACTGTCACCTAAGTGGTATAAAAAAAGACTTGGAAAGCTGGCGGAGCCGATGAAGATTCCATCGAGGCCTTGAAACCGTGATGTGGGCATCCTTACCTCTTCAACCGCTTACTTCTCACTAGGAAGGTCCCAAGAAAATGGAGGCTAAATATTCTTACTCCAGTCTTCAAAGATAAAGAGGTCGGGGCAACCAACTACCGCGGCGCAAAGCACGCGCTGGCATACACGGACAGGGCCTGATGTGTGCAACGTGTGAACTAAGGCGCTTGAACGGTGGGCTCAAGCTAAATTTGACGAAGGCTGAGTACCTATTTGGTGATGAACTCAACAGCGAGTGGCGAGTGTGAAGACCAAGTTAAGTATTTGGGTTCTGTATGTCAAGCGACTGCGGATTGATTGCAACATTAAGATGCAAAGGCTAAGCGACGTGAGATGAGTGTTGTTATTTGCAACCCCAAAACTGCGGGTATATTGAAGAGGCAGGTTTATAAAATAATCAATAGGCCTGTGGCGGCTGTGAAGCGTAGGCTTTGCTAGAGCGATATATGCATGAGCCGTGTGTCACGCAGATGAATATGCTGTGGAGGATGTGTGGAGTCACACGTAAAGTTCGCATGAGGAACGCCTGTATCTACGGTAGTCTCTATGTCCGTGAGTCCGTCCGGAAAACAGAAAAGTGAACCTCGGGCTCCAAGGTGTAGACCTCAGTTGCAATCGAGACGCAACGCTGAGATACTGATGATGGTAATATAATAGAATACCTATTTTACGCAATTACAACTGAAGAGATTAACACGAATAAAAACTCATCATCATTCTCTGAACCTTTTTCCCAACTCATTTGGGGTCGGCTTTCCAGTCTAACTGTGATGCGGCTGAACTTTGATATTTTCCGTGGAGCGACTGCCATCTGACCTCCACAACCAATGGTCATTATGACCAATGGCGATATCGAAGTTCCAAGTTAGACTGGTTGGACTTTTGTGGGCTCCAACTACCCGTAACGACTGCCATAGATGTTTGTATGGCAACCGGGACCGACGGCTTAACGTGCTCTCCGAGGCACTAATAAACCTGCGATAAATACACACATAACTTCGAAAAGCATCGATAAGTCATTGGTGTGTGCCATGGTGAACCTGGGATCGAACCCGAGACCTCGTCTCAGCAGTCCATTACCCAAACCACTAGGCTACCGCGGCTACACTAACACGAATAAAAACTAAAAACTTAAAAATAAGTTAAGTAAAAAAAGTTTTTAAGTTAAACGCTTTTATGCACTAAAAGCTACAAAATAATTTGGTAGGTCGTAGATACCAGTCATCCCACCACTCTCTTCATAAATATAGGGCATTAATCAGACAAAAAAAAATAAAAACGTTGGGCGTTTTGCATATTCTACCCAAGTTACACTACGCCCAACGTTTTTATTTTTTTTGTCTGATTAATGCCCTATATTTATGAAGAGAGTGGTGGGATGACTGGTATCTACGACCTACCAAATTATTTTGTAGCTTTTAGTGCATAAAAGCGTTTAACTTAAAAACTTTTTTTACTTAACTTATTTTAGAGTGGAGAGTGGAGTGGGGTGGAGAGTGGAAGTGGTTCAATTCCTAATTTTAGCATCCTTGAGCAACAACCTTGCTTGGCAGATTTCGCCATCTGCGAAATCACCACCTTTATCCTAATAACATTATTATGAAATTAAATTTGAATATTCTTCGTGTACTCAGAATATTAATATCCTCATTACCGATATAATCAAAGTAAACATACTTAACCCTATTGTTTGAAGACCGGTAAAGAAATAATTGTTGATTATAATGTCAAAATTCATAATTAATATCCTTTCAGTGGTATGAATGGAAAAGTCATGCTGTATTAAGAAAAAAATATCTAAAACGGCAGCCTGCTGAAGTAAAATGCGGTAACGCAGTTAATAAGGAGACTGTAAATATGTGCTCTATTGTTTCAAGAACAAGACAAAGCGACCCGGGTACGGTGCGCAAACATCCGGCTGCGCGCGCGCCGCTTGCTTATACACACTATATTATTATACCTAGTGTCACCACTGTCACCAGCCATGCGTGAAGTTACAATTGACGCATGCTAAAAATATTTTGTCGTCAAATTGGTATGCCATTAAATATTTAGTACCTACTTAATTCTATATAAAATTTATTTTAGTAAATGATAATTAATTTCAAGGTGTCCATTCGCAGCTCTTTCATTAAAATTGTAAGAATACTAAATTGGTGTGGAGGCTTTACCTTTAGCTTACCATCAGGCGAGGTGAAGTTATATTGAAGTGACCGAAAAAAAACTATATTTAGTTTTTTTTTTCCATGGTCCTCACCAAATACCCAGTGGCCAAACCACTGTCACTCACTAGCAAGCTGGTACTCCCTATCTTGCGTCTTGCATCCCTTCCCTTAAGAGAACCGTGCTGAACTTTAGGTGCAAATTATATCATTAGTTGATTTTTATTATAATTATTGATATTTAGTTATTTTAACTCATTTTTATGTTAAACCACCGTTGTACTACTTATCTTGTGATAATATCAATAAGCTACCTTAAAAAAAAAACAAGCTACGTTGATCTTATTATGTGAGAAATAAACCTATATAAATTAATTTATGCATGAAGTTTGAAGAAATAAAATATTACAAAATTAAAAATACTTGACCAGTTTTCATATTAATAAATTATTCCAGTACATTCTACATACAGATTACTTTTATGTGGCTAATCAACTTAAGATAATATCTTCATTGTCATATGCAAGTTAGGTACTTTTTTATACTTTTGGGCTGTCATATTTTAATCTTTGTTGGTAATCAAAAATTAAATCTTAAGCTTGAATTTTAAATACTTGGCAAACTTTATTTCAGTGGCAAAAAAAAAACAAGAATTGGGGTTCTAAATTTATTTTTCAATTTTATTTTTTACGGTACCTAATTATAATCGGCTTATAGAACATGACAGCCATTTATATCTCAATTAATTTACTGCTGAAGTTGAATGTCGCACATATTCTTACTATTATCGAACTTGGCTACCATTTTCACGTTGACGATTTTTTTTATTTTTTTTATTCATGATAGGCTTACGTTTGACCTCAATCTCACCTGATGGTAAGTGACGATGTGGTCTACGATGAATCACTTTTTTTGAATTTTTTGAATTTGAAGAATTTTTAAATTCTTTTCTTTTCAAAAATTCTACGCGCTGATTACTAAAAAATACTTTGCATCTATCTACATACACTAACTACATTAGTCTAATTGCCTCTACTACGCATACACCCAGACTCCAGGTTGCTACTAAAAAAATATTTTTGAAAGATCTCGTCAATTCTTGAAATAGTGAGGTATTAAACTCTGCCCATTCCAGGATCAACTTTAATCCCACGTAGTTAAAGACTCTTTATTACGTGTATCTATATTACGTGTTTTCTTAAGTTTGTTGGAACCCTCCTTTAATTTAAGTATATAAAGTGCTTTCCGTATATTTTTCATACTTAACATTTAAGTTTCTTATTTATCTCTTTGATCAACAGCTTCAAACGGCACATACAATGGCGACCTTCCAAACAAAGACACCGGCAGTGACAGAAGCAGTGGATGGAGAAGGAGTGCAGCTAGAAGAGCGCGAGCGTGCTGCTCCACTAAAACCTTAAAGCGACGACTTCCAATCCTCGAATGGCTTCCCAAGTACTCGTTACGCCACGGCCTTTCTGACATCATTGCTGGTAAGTGATATCATTTAGAATTTTTTTTAATAACCGGCCCATATTTACTGCCCTGGAGTACACCGGATTTTTATACGCCTTTTGATAGAAATGATATCCACTTTTTAGTCATTTAATTTATGGTACCACTCGAAACCGGAGGGTTTACATGAAATGAATAATGACAGTAGAGGAAGCGCGTTTTTTTATACGACTTTGGTGGCAAACAAGCACACAGCCCATCTGATGGGAAGCGGCCACCGTAGTCTATGGACGTGTGCAGCAATAAACCTTCTAATGCGCGTGATGTATGTAAGGACAGAAGCAGACTGTCGACTGTGTTGTCTCTACCTACCTAGAGGGAAAAAGTGTGAGCATATTATGATTTACGTTACATAAATATTTTATTTATTTTATTTATATCTCTGAGTTATGATTGTCTTAACTTCATTCTATATAATATTGTTTTTGTGTTTTTGTTTTATTTTATAAATGGTACATATAACTGTAATTCGTTTTAATAATTGATGAACAGTGTTTGTTACGGACATTATGAACAAAACATTGTTTCTTTTATATTCTTCAGTTTATCCGCAAGTTTTTGTTGTACATAGCTTTGTATTGTTAGACTTTCTTTTGTTGATTACTGTCTGTTACAAGTGGCTATTGAGCCGACATTATGGTTTTTATCTATGATTTAGGCATCATCGTTAGGCACGCTAGGATTGCAGCGATTATGATACTTATAGAAGTTTGGTTGGAGAGGTAATGTTAGAGAGCTCTTAAATGAGTATCATCATTTACGTGAATTAGACCGATATAGTTTTGAATCTCTTTTAAAGATGTTTCACTTCTACTGAATAGTGAAAATAAAACAGAACCCTTAAAACTTCTCATTAATTTGCAGTTTTCATGCGGTGAAATTCACTTTCACTGAATGGCGTTTATTTCCCTCCATTAACCCGTTGGCGCACTGCTAACGGCGATAAAATAATTCACATCGGTATAGGTATTATGTTTATGAACATTTTTATTCAACATAAATATTAACATGAAATCGTAATAACTACAGTTCAACATATTCAACGCTAAACTCACAATTATTCTTCCAAAAAAAGCCGACCTCGACTTAGAGCCAGGGACGACATGAGACTTGCTTTGCTACGGTTTTATAAATCGTTCTCGTGTATCTCTACAGCTTGATATATTTTTAGAGCAGTTAAAACAAAAATAATGCTTTGATTGATGATTACCTATATGTTTTTTTTATACCACGTAGGTGGCAGACAAGCACACGGCTCACCTCCTAATGGGAAGCGGTCACTGTGGCCTGTGGACGTGTGCAACACCAAAGGTGTCACACACGCGCTGCCTACCCGGTAGGGAAGGGGGGAGGGCTAGGAAGAGGTGGGGAGGCTAGGAAGGGGAGAGGGGAGGAGGTGCACAGTGAGCTCTGGCTACCCTACTTACCGGCGGGAACACAACACGATGGTTATTATGACCGCGGTGTTCTGTAGGGCGGAGGTACTACCCCAGTCGGACAGCTCATTTTGGACGGGAGATACCGTCATGTCCTACCTCCCAGAAAAATGTTATGGACACAAACCGTTTTTACTACTTAAAGGTATTAAACTTACAGTCTGATGTTAGGATAGTGAGAAAGTCCAATAAAACCGAAACTCAGGTACTGTGACCGAAGCGAGCCAATGCTAGCCTGACTCTTACTTTCCTTGCCCACGTACCTAATCTAAAACCGAGCAATATAAGTAGCTGTTGCCCGTGGAAATATCTCGAGCGATAAATTAAAGCAATAGTTTCAATATAGGTACCTAATGCCATGCTAAAACCGCAATTGGTATTTTAAACTGTACAATCGACTGATCGAGATATCCAATTTCATTGACAAACCCATTAACTGATCGCCGCATTTCTCATTGTTGGGACCTTCATAACAGCTCCACATACTTTCGCACACATCACTTATTTGCATAATAACAAAGACTGCACCAGACATCCATCACTCATCCATGCCTACAGCGATAAACACCTATAGCGTGTGACAACACATGTTCCGATGTTTACCTAAATATCTGTTTTAATGCGTATGCAGACTGAAAGAATAATTCTAAACGTTTAGTTGAATTGTTTTATTTCAATGTTTCTGAAAAAGTAATAACCCTTACAGTCAACCTGGCAGCGAAGGTGGCGAAGGTATGTTCGGAACCAAAGGCTGGACTGTCATACTAAATTTCGAAGTTCAAAATAGCGATGAACTGTTGCCTTAAAATTCCGAAACACGACTCACGGTAGTCTGAAATGGAATTTGGATGGGCAATTCGCCAGAGTTGGAATCCTGGTGTTTAAGTTCAGTAAAAGATGTGGAGAACTTTCGCACCACCGTGCTTCGCATTGGAAAACATTCGAAGTTATGGGTATCGATGTGGCGCACTTTCGCACTGCCGTGAGTCGCGTTTCAGTACTTTAGGGCTACAGTTCATCGCTATTTTGAACTTCGAAATTCAGTATGACAGGCCAAAGGCTGTGCCTATCTTATTGTGTAGGCTATTAAAACGACGGTTTTCTTCGAGACCAAAAGAGTGCAACTTCTGTACGTAGTACTATTATTTATTCGGTGACTGCGCCCACACACCTGTATGTGTGTTTAATGTGACGTGAGTCACGTGGAGCCCAAGAACTACCTTTCATCTAGGTTATTATTGCAACCCATTGTCTGTCTGTCTGTCTAAGTTGCATTCTACACTATTGTATCCATATTGTCCTCATTATGTGAAGAACATGTGGCAGTGTACGATGACATTGGCCTATATCAACAATGATATAGGTTTGTGTGTCAATATGTCTATAATGTAACCGGCAGCTGACACACCGTGTTTCTTTAACTAAACCTATCAAAGTTACTGTTTTAGTATTATTATGGTTTAGTAATTAAATGAAAGATCATATTCAGATCATTTTAAACCATATATGACAGCACTATTACACAGATGTAATACATAACTGATAGTTTGTCCAGCTGGAAGAACCCATATTCTTTGATATTGAAAGCGTTTACTCATCTATCATCAGGCGGATTGTGAACTTGTTTGCTTAAAAACTTGTGAGAAAATGTGGTTATAACTCCAGGTCATATTTCTGTCTTTCTAAGATCCAATCCAAACCAAATAATCAAGCTGAATCTCAGAAGTGGCTCAGAGCCTTTAATTAAAAAAAAACAAATTATATATCATACATACATACATACATACATACATACATCAAATTTTCCCATTGGGATAGGCAGAGAAAACCTCTTTCCACTTGCTACAATATAAAATCACGCTGTATATCTATTATCTGTCAGAAAAATCCTATTAAGTAACGAGGTAGTATCTAGCTGCTTACATTCGTGAGTTGCAAAGATCTCTGCCCACTGGAGCGTACCGTCATGTGCGTCATAGACGTTTCACGGTACACTGAAATTGTCTGTGTAAGCGGTACACAATCAAGTACGACTGTATCGACACAATCACTTGTCACGCCTCGACGCGCAATGGTTATGATTCATACAACTCATGAGATAACTACAGAGTAAATTACAATTATAGAGGCTGATAAAAAAATTAGTAGGTTCTCGAGATCTTCAGAGCAATACAGCCTCACCTGCAAGCCGGAGACCTAAGAGCAATTTTCGTAAAAAAATATGTTCAAAATTTACTTTCAATCTCATCTCAATCTCACAAATGTCAAACTTGACCCATTACTAAAGAGAATACGAATTACATTTCATTCTCATTACAGTAGGCAGGTACCTATCATAAGGTAACAAGATATACAAAGTCTAAGTTTAGCAGAATACCTTACCCTATTTTCAATTTCCGGTCAAAATTTAGTCCCAATCATGATAGCAAAATTTTGCTAAAAGAATGCTTTTTTGACATTTTTGGCATCGAGGTGAGATTGGAACTGAATTTTGAACATAATTTATTACGAGAATTTGACCCTCTGCTAATAAAATTGACGAAAGAAGCTCTGGCGTAGGTTTTCTTCTCGAGGTTGGGCATCATCAGACGTCCGTCAAAGTCACCCTGTACCAGAAATCCTACACCAGAGTTTCGTCCATTGTTCAGCAGATGTCCAGCAGATGTCCCAAGGATGTCGGTAGGGTTATATCCTAGATTCCTACATCATTATGATCATTGCTTTAGACTCGGTTACTTCAGAGGTTTTCACTTCGGAACCTGGTCCCGCTAGTATGTATATTAATACTAAGATAAAGTAGGTATATAGCACTTATTATTGACTATATTGACCTCAATCATATTGAAAATCTACACTTTTATGTCGCAGTTTGTAGCTGTATTGTTGGTCATAGCAGGGAACTCTGAATTCTATGTCCTCGTGATAGAGCGCAACGAATATGTCCACCAGAGAAGTAGTGCAGTGTTCGGTGAAGCGTGAAATGGTCGCTGTGTGTCGTCACAAGCACATTGTGCGCCTACTGTGTGGCGCAACCATTGCATTGGCGCCAGTCATGCATTTATTTTCAAATTAAATCTAGACCAGGCACTTAGTTTAGTAATACTAACTGATAGCCTACTCTGAATTTATTTTAAATTAATAGTTTCACAAACTTTTCCAAGTATCTCCCGGGTACCGCCTGACATACTGCTACAATCTCATTCAATAAACTCATTCCTTGAAAAGAGTCATATAATCACAGTGACCATTTCTCACTCAGAGTTTATGAAGTTAATCCGACAACCATGCATCATTAAAAAGAAAGTATTAAATGGAAAGTAAATGACATATATTATGAAATATATTATATAATATAGTATATTATCCGCATTCTAGAACCCATAATACAAGCTAGTAAAGCTATACTTACTTCGCGCCTAGATAGCGTTAGCGTGTTAATTTTAAAACCTGTAAGCTATTCTGCGATCTGATATTGTCTACCTACGCCCTACTTGGCAGGCCCAACAGGGCAGTGCAACATTGAACAATACTTAATAACATCAGATACTTTAAAAATATTTTATATATCGATAATATGCTGGTGAGATTGGCTTAGGATGTGAAGATCTAACACACACAAAAGCCAAGTTAAGATGAACCAAGAGACATTGTAGGAAGACGGATCTCAGGTTCGAAAGTTCAAACTGTTCATTGACGCGTGATCATAATAAAATTGACCCATGGAAACCTATCGAAGATCTGTCATAAATCGAACACATAGAATGATCATGAAAACCACTTAGATACCTACAGAAATCACATTATATAGAGAAACAGGAGAAAACGACTGAATCCACTGGTTATTATGTTATCGTTGTGAACAATGAGGTCCGGCTACGAAGGGGAACGCCGGGTACAGTTGCACCGGACCAGGGACGCTAGGGGGACTAAATGGCGGTTCTATTAGAGATAACTACGTACCTATATCAATAAAATATACGCTGTCGATCTCTTACATAGTAAAGCCGTTTAATACTTCTCACTGTGGCTGTACAGATACAGGGATCGATAGGTAGGATCCGACTGAAATCTCACCAAAACTCTATAAACACATGTAATTATGTAGTCAAAACGGCCTCTGTGGCATAGTGGTAGTGCATGCGACTGCTACGCGGGTTCGTTTCCGGCTCAGTGCAAATATTTGTATGCGTGAATATGTCTATTTGCATTGGTCTGGGTGTTTCTATGTATAATAAGTATGTATTTACAAAAAAAAGTATATAAGTATGTTTATCAGCATTCTAGAACCCATAACACAAGCTAGTTAAACAATGCGTACTTTGGGTCTAGAGGGCGCTGTGTAGAATGTCGTAGAATATTTATTTATTTATTTATTTATTTATTTATTTATTTATTTATTTATTTATTTATTTATTTATTTATTTATTTATTTATTTATTTATTATCTTTAAGCATGTGGATTATGAAATACCTGACACTTATCAGAATCAATGCTTGCAAAAGCAATACCTTTACTGACAGATAAAATTGCTGAAACGAAGATTTGATGTTACTTGGATATTTTCGAAGAATCCGCCTCTGGTTGAAACAGGTGGAATCAATCGTAACTCTTAACAGCGATTAAAAACTTTCTTAACTAATTATATACATACATATATAGCATATCAAAAATCAGTAGCCAAAACCAAAGAGACAAGATACAAAATTAGCTAGCAGAGGATTCACAGAAAGGGTTCGAGTAACGGGACTGAATATTTCTGTACACTTGCTCGTAGTATCCACTAAAAATGTGACGTAACTTCAAAATGGCACAGATAGACAGATATATAGGTCTCACGGCTGATGAGTCAATAGATACAGCACATCTATCTGGCTACTGTCAATAAATGCATGATCATTCTATTCACATCAACGAACTCGTCATACTGTGTTTGCCACAAATACAGCTATCACGGTTAAATCCATAACAAATAAACTATACTTATTTTAATCATATCTTTTCCGTATGATAATAAGTTTAAGGAATAAAGGATACCTTATCAATTTATAAGTCGCCTGACAAGCTTTGGCTCATTATGAATGCATAATATAAATCGCAAATCGTTAGATCAGCTTCTCACCCGTAACCTCGACTACCTACTTTCCTCGTACTGTCCGAACAAAAACTGGTCTAATTTGTGGCGACGCTGAAATGGAGACAAAAACATTGAATAAATAAATGAAATGTCACGCGCTGAAGACTCACAATAATAATACGGAGGGCTCATAGCTTATTTTGTGTAAAGAAATTTGGTCCTACGAGACCCATCTTCTGTACAACTGACAAACATCTTGCTTCTTGAGGCGCGTGTGTTGATGTTAGCTACGAGTAGGCTATTAAAACAAACTATTTATTGCATTTTTTTTATACTACGTAGGTGGCAGATAAGCACACGGCTCACCTGATGGGAAGCGGTCACCGTGGCCTATGGACGTGTGCAACACTAAGGGTGTCACACACGCGCTGCCTACATACAGTGAGCTCTGGCTACCCTAGTTACCGGCGGGAACACAACACGCTGGTTATTATGGCCGCGGTGTTCTGTAGAGCGGAGGTACTACCCCAGTCGGACGGCTCATTTTCGACGAGAGATACCGTCGTGTCCTACCTCCTCTAAATTGAAAGTGAAATCCTAATGAAAGTAGGATGCCTCTTTTCAATTTAAATTTAATGTATTGTATTAGACCTGAAGATGATGACTCACAATTGCAGGTCATTTGTACTAGTAGTATGGCGAGTCTTAAAGAGTCTGATTATCTTTTTTCTTTCAAATTACCATCCTCAAAGTATCTCACACCATATTCTTTATTTGCAGGTATAACAGTAGGGCTCACAGTCATACCCCAAGCCATAGCGTACGCGGGGGTGGCCGGTCTCCCCCCACAGTACGGGCTATATTCATCCTTCATGGCGTGCTTCGTGTATACTGTGTTCGGCTCCGTGAAGGACTCGGCCATCGGGCCCACGGCCATAGCCGCTATCCTGACGAGGGAGAACCTTCACGGGCTGGGGCCGGAGTTCGCTGTGCTGCTGGCTTTCTTGTCAGGCTGTGTGGAACTACTGATGGGAATACTTCAGCTGGGTAAGTAGCCGTAGTACGTTTACACTAACCTTCTATGTGATTAGATAGCAGTGAGCGTAGCAGCAAGATCTGAACTGAATGATATAAAAACAACAATTATGAAACGTCAGGTTCACATAGTAACCGCACAAGAGCGTTCAAATCATGTTTACATTATTCTTAACCTTTTTTATAATAACAAAAGTGATGTTTTTTTTTTACTTTAATCATAGCTTAGTCTAAGAAATTTTCCACAAGATTGAAATCAACTACTGCTTAAATCTTTATCTAGATAACTTTTCACAGCAGCAAGTAACATAAATTATGTTATTAAGTAAAACTAGAAACATGAGCCGTAAACGGTTAATAGGGTTGTCTCACATTATGTGGACCCAACATTTTTATAATGTAGATGAATGTCAATCTAATATATAAAATTTCCATGTCACAATGTTAGTTACCGTACTCCTCCGAAACGGCTATACCGATTTTTACCAAATTTTATATGCGTATTCAGTAGGTATGAGAATCGGCTACTATTTATTTTCCATACCCCTAAGTGATAAGGGTTATTCACCCTTAAAATGCAAAACAACGATTGCCGGGTCAGCTAGTGTACGTATAAAATATACCTCTGCCTACATCCTAAGCAATAAATATACAACCTTAGCATTACAAGTAACACCACACATCAATCATAGTCCATAAACAACAGGAGATACGCTCGACATCGAATGAACTGTGTAGGTACATACATTGAAAGTGTACATACTCGTACAAAACGTTAACCGAAGGATCGACCGGCACTCCGTCACTGTACTCGCAATTACCCGACCTTTGTCGGTACTTAGTGATCTGAAACAGATGAGTGGAATGAATTTATCAATCATCATTTATTGTTCAGACATCTGAACAATAAATAAGGCTCTTGTTTTTACTTTAGACAGAGTTGCATACTATATGAAAGTGTTGGAAAAAAAATTAACAGTACATGGAAATGTTATGATCGAGTGTATGATATTAACTGGTTGTGGCATGGGGGTAACTGTTTACCAGAAGTTCGTGTCCGTATTGTAGATCTGTTAAATTCTCGTTTATAAATAAACTATTACAATCTGACCTCATTTAATGACACAAAAAACTCCAAGGGTTATCTTTGTATTGACGAAAAAAGCTTCGATACCCGCTTAAAAAAATCAAGTGCCTATGTTTATGTACATTCTAAAACCCATAACACTAACCCATAACAGCTAGTTAAGTTATGCTTGCTTTCGGTTGAGATAGGTAACGCACCGTAGCATGTTCCAAAATATTTATTTGCTTCTGAAACCTTAAATATTTCTCGCATATAACTCTATACTAAAGACGCTTCTGATTAACGAACTACGCACATCACATCAGAACCAACAGTTGTACTATATAGTGATATAGTGTAGTTTGTGCACGCTCCAGACCGCACTCTGCACTCATGGCTGAGCACTGACCACTATCAACGTCATGTCAAATGTCGGTTTGTTGTCGCAAACAACTTTTCACCTCATTGTCAAGCGCTTAGTTAAAAGAAAACGGTTCTCAAGTTGTACCACACACATGTAGGTGTATAGTCCGGTTTTCTTTAAACTTTCTAAGCCTAAATATAACTACAATAGGCGTTGTTAATTCATAACAATAGATGCTTGCTAAATATATAATATTCAGTGTGCCCAAGTATGTTAAACTTTATACAAATGGATTCGTTCCATCGTACATGTTATGTGAGTATAAATTTAAAAATTGACGTCATTTGAAAATACTGGGTGTGAGTACCGAGCGCTACTGCTGAGCAAAATTATTCAAAGAGATTTTCTTTAGAAGTACTTATTTATGAATGTGTACCTATATAGTTAGTAGTTGCAAAATATTTGTTGTATTCATGTAATGTACCTAATTGCATTGTGAGTTAGAGCAAGTATTGAGTCTTTTCATTAAGGTGTTAGTTAAGACTGAATATCAGAGACAAATAACGACTTGTCAGTTGGTTTAAGTGTACAATATCATATCCCATAGTCCTATAAATCCACTAGGATATGTAAGCATCTGGGACAGTGCAACACTAAGTTCAAAACATTCGTTAAATCATTGATAGTCCCTTACAATACTCGAGCTAAATGTTGAAATTATATAAAATAATGATACGTATTATGTATAAGATATATTGAGGAACACTGGTGTAGATCTATAATGTTTGTTAACTATGTTAACTATGTAGCATCTCTGCACGTCAACTCCGCGGCAGCGGCGGCGCCGCGCTTGTAGTGCCCTTATAAGTGCACACAATCATTTTTCACTGTTTGCTAACATTGCAGAACATGACTGTATTTGTACGAAGCATTTCTTCACACAGAGAGTCATGCGTACATACTGAGTGACTTAGTCATTTGTGGAGAATCTGCGCAATGCCATAGCGCCCTTATCAGCCCAGCGGCCGTAGTGGCACGGTTACGTTCAAAATATTATTGTAACATATTTTAGTGTCATACTTTTTTATAGTTATAATGTTCTTATCGTTGTTGTAAATAACTACATTGTTATAGAATATTACAATGCCTGTTCAGTATAGATTATTGTAACAAAATATTAATAGATGGTTTAGAGATACGTCTGTTCGTAGCACTTTTATAACCTTGTGACACAACCCAAGCGGATCATCACCTAGCGGAATGTTTCAGTGATTCGATTAGTTATGTTCGTATAATATCTACAATGACTTACACACTTACATACTGTGTTGATAAATGGCGATTTTAAAGATTTTAATAGGTATCTAAAATGTGCGTGGTGCGAGGTGTGTTACATGACTTAGAAAAGTGTAACTAGAAAATAACGTGTGCCAGTAAGTTTACTAATAGCTACGAAACACTTGAGAACGAAAGCAACCTAGAATTCTTTGTCACTTTCAGAGGTTTTACCCAATTTTAAAATGACAGTGGTCTCAAAGTGGTTCCAAAATATAAACTTGGAAAATCGCATAAAAATCGGTTAATAAAACAAACAAGTCAGTTCGATATTGCGAACCATACCTAATCAAGAGAGCCCACCGGTCCCCGTTGTATAATGTAACGACCAAATTAAGCAAATTATTTCCTTTGTGTAGGCCATTTTTCTCAGTACTTTGTCAATGTTATTCAATTGAAGTCATTCTTTGCAATCATCAGTTAGTCACACGTAAGTAGGTACTCTACCCTCCCTCACCCGGTCCTCTCTGCTCTTGACACCATTCATACACCGCCGGTCCTTCTGTCTGTAACAGAACTGGGCTTCGATTCTGCTTAAGCCAAACCACTGACATACCACTGACACTCTAAACAATGCCATTTAATTGTAGACTTTATTGTTATCAGGTTAAAGTCTAAAGTCAAATGATATATTGTAGAGCGAATGAAAAAGTTAAATGAATTCTTTTCATTTGATTTTAGACTTTATCTGTATAACGGTAATTAAATAGCATTTTTAGAGTGTCAGTGGTATTACAGTGGTTTGCCTTTAGCAGAATCGAGGCCCTGTCCTTCGGATAATGGTTGGTGCCTTAAGGTACTATTGGTAGCCACACACGTTCTAATAATATTAGAACGACTTGCCCAAGTATACCGGAACGCGTGTGGCTACCATTTCGGTACCGGAAAACTGCTTCTTTAGGTAAGCAAACGTAGTATTAAGATGGTTACCATGTTTGACTGTCCTGGTCGGTGCTGCAGGGTTCCTGATCGACTTCATCAGCGGCCCGGTGTCGGTGGGGTTCACGTCCGCGGCCGCCATCATCATCGCCACGACACAGGTCAAGGACATCCTGGGACTCAGCTTCCCCGGGGGCAAGTTTTTACAGGTACGAATTATCACTTGTTGAACTGCTTTATGGATTGGTTTGCTTAACCGGTGTGATAACTTGTCATGTCCAAGAGCATGCATGGGCAAATCCGTAGTTTCGTTGCACTCGTGCTGCGCTGGCAACAAGGCCTCCTAGGACAAAGTTCTCCATTCGGCTGTTTGTCGTGTGGCGGTATGTAAAGAGTGTGGTTGACCCGCAGGTGTGGACGGGCATGTACGAGCACATCGGCGAGACGCGGCTGTGGGACGCCGTGCTCGGCGTGTCCTGCATCGTGGTGCTGCTGCTGCTCAGGGTACGTCCGTTCTGCACACTATTCCTCCTGGTTTTGAAACTATAAAATCATTGCAGGGTAAAAATTACAGAACAGTGCATAAAATCGTGATAATTCTGTAATTTTACCCTGTATAAAATCTCGTCAAGTCGTGAAATTTGTTTGGAACTTGGAATCAGGGGTAAATCAACGTAAAACAGAAGGTGACATTGATAATATCAATTTTTTTTCTTACTGGTTCATCTCAGAACAAGTAAAGCAAAGGCAAAATCGGCTACAACATTTGACTTCCAAATCCTTCCAATTGCAAGTTCGCGCTCGTTTGACGGCAGTAAACTTGTTGTTGCAGCTCTTTACCAGCACATATATCTACTATTACAATTATCTGTATAATAATATTTTGACTATAAATATTTCAGAAAGTAAAGGACATTAACGTGTCCCCTAAGTCAGACGCGGAGGGGGGCGCGGGCGAGGGGAGTGGGGGCCGGGTGCGGCGCGGGGTGGCGCACGCGCTGTGGTTCCTGTCCACCACCAGGAACATCCTCGTGGTGCTGGTGTGCGCCGCACTCGCCTACTACTTCGACACGCAGAACCAGGCGCCCTTCGTCCTCACTGGTGAGTGCCTACTAAGAAATGATCGTGATAATGAATTTTGAAGATATTCGATCGAAAAGTTAGCATAATTGGTGCAAAAATTGATCAGTTTGAGTATTCATTTGCCGGCGGCAGGTGAGGTGAAGCCTGGCCTGCCCGAGGTGTCGCTGCCGCCGTTCTCGGCCACGGTGGGCAACCACACGTACGCGTTCTCCGAGATGGCCTCCACTCTGGGCTCCGCCATCTTCGTCGTGCCCCTGCTCTCCATCCTCGAGAACATTGCACTCGCTAAAGTATTCTGTGAGTATTATCATTAATTGATGGATATTTTGTCATCTATAAATTAGTAGATAGGTACTGAAATGTTTTGCAGATATTTATCAACTTACTATTTTATACCTACTAACTGTTGGCGTGCTAGGAGATAATTGCACGTCATGGTGCAATTATCTCCTAGAAAATCTTTTTCATGGTAGGTGGATAATGATGAAGATGTGCTACTGAGCTATCTCCCATTGTTTTACACAAAGAGTTAACAACGACTCGATGTAGTTTTAAGCCAGTTCCAGACAGATGTTTAACGCATAATGTAAGATTACATGTAACTAATTTAGCTCCTACAGATATGGTGCTAGCGTTAGGTACTTACCGTTCGTAGATCAGATTGGTTCGTGTTTCATGTAACAATAGATAACATCACACGTGGCATTCGTCTGGAGCTGACTTCAGGGTCTCGATTCTGCTAAAGGCAAACCACTGTAATACCACTGACACTTAAAAAATGCTATTCAATTGTAGACTTTACCGTTACACAGTTAAAGTCTAAAATCAAATGAAATGAAGTCATTTAACTTTTTCATTCTCTCTATAAAATATCATTTGATTTTAGACTTTACCCTGATAGCAATAAAGTCTACAATAAATAGCATTTTTTTGAGTGTCAGTGGTATTACAGTGGTTTGCCTTTAGCAGAATCGAGGCCCAGGTTACATCAAGGAACATTTTATTGATGAGCCTGTGTTGGTACATATGGTTGATCGTTGACGATGTGCTGCCCACAGCGGAGGGCCGGTCGGTGGACGCGACGCAGGAGATGGTGGCGCTGGGCGTGTGCAACATGGCGGGCGCGCTGGTGCACTCCATGCCGGTGTCGGGCGCGCTGTCCCGCGGCGCCGTCAACCACGCGTCCGGCGTCGCCACCACGGCCGGCGGCCTCTACACCGGCGCGCTCGTGCTGCTCTCTCTGCAGGTACCTACTCATTACTCACTTTTTTATACCACTTATGTAGCATACAAAATTGGAAGCGGTCACCGTGGCCTATTCATGGTTGCAACACCAGAGGCGTTACACTCGCGCTGCCGACCCTGTGAATTTTAATGCCCTTCTTGAAAAACCACATATTGTAGACGCTAGGGAAAACCACAACAGGGATTTTAGATTTTAGATTTTAGATCCTCTTTCAAATGCTTGGAACGGTGCGATTCAGTAAAGCGAAACGATGCTACGAACTATACCTCTACATGAAAATGGAGAGCACACGACAGAGCAAATACGACAGGAACATTCAATTACTTGCTCAATTCTACAAAAAATGCAACAGCTGTCCATATAATTTCTCCACCCTTTTAAGGATCTTAAACCTGGAGGTCATAGTTTTACCATCCGCAGTTTTATGTTCCGTTAGCTGGGGCTCCTGCTAAAGCCATCCTCCTATTTGGCTCAATCGCATTCTGAATAGTGCGATGTAGAGCTGTCGGGGATCGCGTCGTATCTTACTAAAACGTTTCGGGACAACGCGCAAAGAACTGTCTTGACCACTTATTTTGATATATTCGTATAGCTCCTCTCACTGATAAACTATAACATGACTATATTCCAGTACTTCACGCCGTACTTCTATTATATCCCGAAAGCTTCTCTGGCGGCGGTCATCATTGCTGCCGTCGTGTTCATGATGGAGCTGCACGTCTTCAAGCCCATATGGAGAACTAAAAGTAAGTGAACTATCCTTCAACTTGACTAGTAAGCAAACTATGAATTGGCATTAGACATAGTTCATATTGCACCGTCAGACTCATAGAGCAGGTATAATTGACCATTCGCAGAGTTGGACATAATCCCGGCAGTGGTGACGTTCGCGACGTGCCTCATGCTGCGACTGGAGCTGGGCATCGTCATCGGCATCGCCGTCAACCTGGTGTTCCTGCTGTACGCCTCTGCCAGGCCGTCGGTCAAAGTTTCTACTGCCGTAGTATGTATAACATTATTTGTGGTGAAGTGCCTAGGTACAATTTTATTTTTCAATTTTAACAAAAAAAAAACATTTTTACGGGCCACCCGTACATTAATATCAAAATGCTGGTATAAGCTGCATTTCAAGAAAACAGCGTCGTCTTGTGTGATATGATTACCAATTAAATAGATCAACAATAGTGATTTGGCGCTTGGCGGCCGCTGCCGCGGCACGCTTGCTCCTCTGTGCGATAATAGACCTTGTTCTAACTTTACCTAGTCCTACTGATTCATTAAAGTCACATTATAAATAATTGCTGTCATGTCACTTATCACGCATTGGTTAGCTTCAGAAAGCAATCCTTAAATGAATCGCTTGTTGGTACAATTAATTTGACTTCAATCAAAATTTAGTGAATAGAACAGCTGCTATCGTGTCAACTTAATAGAAAAAGTAGGTACTTACCCAACTATAATAATTATGATTCGCAACGTCTTAATTCTCGGTATGCGGACGGCTCAGATATCTGTGTGTACTTATATCAGCTACAGTAGTAATGTGGTGTGTGTTGTCTGTCAGTCTAGTGGGGGCGTGGAGCACGTGGTGGCGGTGGTGGACCGCGCGCTGTCGTTCCCGTCGGCGGAGTTCGTGCGGCGCGCGCTGCGCAAGGCCACGCGCCACGCGCCCGGCGCGCCGCTCGTGCTCGACGCCACGCACGTGCAGGCCGCAGACTTCACCGCCGCCAAGGTACCTACTTACTCACCGACATCCATAGTCACCGTCATCCGTCGACGCCATCATCCGACGTCACCATCTCCCGCCGTCACCCGCTGTATTCAACCCTTCCTCTTTGGAGCCTGGGGCTCGTTTTGCTACTCTTTCTTCTCTATTTTTTACGATTTTACAGATTCCTAGTCATCATAACAGCGCGCAGCGTTAGAGTCGGTTGCATCCAAAGTTTACACGTTGGAGTTTAAGAACCGCTCACCAATTATTTAATCTCGATTTGACATAATATAGGTATACTAACTTCACGAGAACGACTGATATCTAATTCCCAAACTCCGAGATTCTGCACCAGCGAAAGAGACTAGGTAATCCTGTAGATATTATAAGACTACTGCGTACGATACCATGAATATAAAGACTGCCGTAGACAGTCATTTGCGTGACTCTACTAGCCATATAAAGGTCAAGATTAAGATAACGTTTCGTAAACGCACAAATACCTATCTAACAAAATGACTGAACCGTTCTATTCCCATTGCGGCTTAGGTACTTATGCGTGCAACTGTAAAAACGCTTTAGAGAGTAAGTGACCATTGTGTAGTGACCGTAGCGGCGATGACGTTGCAGGGCATCAAGGCGCTGATCGACGACTTCCACCAGCAGGGCCAGCCCATCATCTTCTACAACGTGAAGCCGTCCATCGCGGAGGTGTTCCGCGGCGTGCGGCCCCGCGAGTTCCTGCACTGCTCGTGCCGCCAGGAGCTGGAGCGCCTGCTGCTGGCCGCCAGCGCGCGCCGCCCGCCGCCGCTCTGTGAGCTCATCTCCACCACTCATTCACATTCACCTCGTATCCAGACAAGACCATCTGGATATGACGGCCCGCATTGCTCTTATTATTGTAGATCTTAAAATCGTAAACAATGTCGCCTAATACCTATTGCGAAATTTGCAAAGAGAAGAGACTCCAATTTCATCGCATAACATAGATGCGAGAATTCGCAAGGTGTATTTTAATAAGTTTTCTTTGTATTGAACTTATTCTTGAAATTTCATTGTTTTTTTTTTTTTTTTTTGAATAACCAATGTAGGTACAATGTACAAACTCTGTACTAAGCTCAAATATTATGATCCAGACTTAATGCTGCCACTGCTTATCTTTAATAATACCTATTTACTATTAATAGAATAGTTCACCAATTTGAAACTCTGAACTTCGTTTAATTCCATAGAATGTCCTATTATCTTTATCAACATAAAATCAATTAATTACCCAACTTTACAGAGCTGAAGCAGGCGCGTGGGCGGACAGCCGGCGCAGTGGCAGATCTCAGAGTAGCTTGACGAGGCGAGGAGGCGAGGAGGCGAGACGAGACGAGACAGTATTTATTAGAATACGTATATATTTATACACCTATTGTAGATACTTAGCATAAGTGAGCTGTTGACTGTCCCAGTGGACGAGGTAATAAAGTGTTGGTTATTTTCAAACACTCGTTTTATTGTACGAGTATGCATAACTACCCTCCATAACTAATGCTACAGTTAGCTTATACAGTGACCCTAGAACATGACAAATTAATATACCCGTGACAGTCGGCAAATGGAAAATAGGACGCCCCCAGCACGTTGGACGGACGAGCTGAAAAAGGTAGCCGGGACAGACTGGACGCGCAAAGCGGAGGATCGGGTGCTATGGGAGCGACCGACGTCCAGCACTGTGGATTGAAAGGATTTTGATAGGTGTAATCCAAGCTTATCTAATAAGATATTACATACAGTTGGAACTTATACAAACACTTTTTATAATCGGTTTCCATTGAGACGTAAGCAGGTACTCACTGCTGCATATTCATGTGGGTCACCTGGAGGCGTACCTCAAGGCCTATTCTTGGTCCTTTTCAGTTTTTCATTTATGTTCTTTATAGTAGAGGAGTCAGTGAAGATCAATCCGACCTGTATATATATTTTTAAAATACCTATTATTCGTCTATAAACGAGGCGTGTGCTTGATTGTTACTAAAACGAAAAGTAGTGATGGTATATCAGGGGAGATGTAGTAGGAGAGAACAGAAACATGGGTTCGAGATAATGAAATTCTGTTTATTTTATTCAAGGGCGAGCGGCGCGCGGGCCGCTCGCCAAACCTTACTTTTTGGTTACATTACTATTCATTTAAGGATTACATTGGAATTATGTTACGCTACCTTAACTAAACATTCACTAAGCTTATCCATTACGTCGCACCTTCAGTAAATCAATATAAAATGGCTAAACAATATCTACTACTACCGATGCGTACAGCACCTTCACTTGCACACACACTCGCACTCACACAACATACACAAACACACACACATACACACACACACGCGCTCGCACTTTGAGCAGCGACACACGAAGTGATCGCCAGGTAATTCAGTTTGTCTCCAAAAGGAAGTTCTCTAAGGAAAAGTGAGCAGGAAGTTATCGTAGGCGGTCCCACTTTGACATTATCGGATAGTATACTTGTACAACACACGTTCAGTGCCGCGTCGGACGCTCGCACATCACAAGTTCTCAATTCAATTCCGACCTCGTGGATGTTTGTATCTAAATCAAAATAATCAAATAATATCATTGCTAAATTAATAATATAAGTCAGTGTGCAGCAGTTTGGCCGCAGCACTGTGTGCTCTGTGATGGATCCCGCGTGTACACACACACACACACACACACTCAATCGCACACACTGAGATCGACTTCACGCCGCGGGACCCACATCACGTTTTCTTTGTACTTTTTCTCCATGACACTACTTAGTAATTGAGACAAAATTATGTGAAGTGAGAATAACAATATGGAGATATTTTAGGTAAGTTATTTTATTTCAATTGAGCTTGTGTCGGTTACCGCGGCACCTCTACACCTCAGCTTGTGTGGACTTGTAGAGTCCCTCGACACACATTTGGCATGACACACGAGCACACACACATACGCACACAAGCAAACGACACACTGCGATATGACACGACATGTTTGAACGAAAAGTATTCTCGCACCCGAGTCAACTCATTAAAATATTCAATAATCACAAATTATACTAAATAGGATATACCGTTGAGTCTACGTGTTACGGAGTACATCGCTCAGGCTCGGATTGAGTATTGCCTTCGTTTCAAGTACTCTCTGTAAAATGTAGCCTCGCAAACTCAAAACAAAATAATTAACTTCTAATTTCAGACTCTGCCGATCCAACTAGAGCACACCGTCGAGCGCGAACGTTCCTTTGGTAAAAGAGTATTTTGTTTGATTATAATAATTTAATCTATATAGAGGAACGTCCGCACTGGACGAGCGACAGAACATTACTCTTAACTATAACAACTCTTATTCACTACAGATCACGCTTGGTCACACACATGGTCATTCGATCCATCGCAATACGATTACGTCTCTAGCGCTACCTTAATCGTTCGACTGGGTGATCTAACGTGTTAGTCCAACGTGGTCTATGGCGAATAAGGATGTAGGTGGAGCTCACATGGGTGTGGCGCCTATGTGAGTTTCCTTAGCGTACGCTTGTATCCTTAGCACAAGTTTAAATATAAATGCATTACAACCCCGCGGCGTGTCGGAGCGCGTCCTGGGCCGACGGCGCACCTCTACCTTCTACCGCTTTTTCACAAGAACGTTGTCTTTTAATAAGTAATAATGAAAAAACGAAAGAAGCCTTAACCTATAGAATAATTCGTAAAGACTAAGATAAAAAAGAATCTCTCAGATTTCAAACTCAAACACGTTTAGCGCGATATTCGTAATGTCCGCGATTCAACAACACATACAAAGAACAATCGTGTAAATTATTTAAAGCCTACGCGACGCGGCGGACCGCCTCGCCGCTCTGACTCGATACGTCTCATTCTAACTATAGCTAAACATATTTAAAATTGGCAAATAGTCGACGAATAACTCGACATAATATATTATTTATCTTTAAAAAAGATGTTTGTCCATCGAAGTGGCGGCGAGTGACCGCTCGATTCGGAGCAGAGTGCTATTCCATAATACACAAATTCGACATCGAATTTCACGCAGATATAAAACAGCTCGCTTCAAGAGTGTCCGGAAAGCTAGCTATCGAAATAATCAGCGCGCTATGACCCGATCTGATCATCCGAGGCCAATGTCACACATGACTGCACAAATAGTGAGCTCTCTAGTCTGCGTGAGACTCGACGTCCAACCTGTACATTACAGATTGTACTACAGTAAACATTGTACACTCGAATATGGCAGTAACTGTGACTGAGGGCTCGCAGACTCACACCACAACTATATAATTACGTGAAGACTATTACTGTATATAAATTGCATTACGACTACAAGTGTATAATTAAAGTTCCTTCATCACAAGTTCGTTGGCACCAGACGGAGCTTGGCCATGCGACAACACCGTGCCACTACGCTACGAGAGAAGGGCGCCACTCTAAGGACCTACGACACAGCGGTAGTTATACAACGTACCTACTATGTGATATAGAAATAGTGTATGACAATGTAGTACGGACGCGTAATATTACTTCTTGTAGCTTGTAACCACACATTCGGGTAGTCCTGAGGCAACTTTAGATTTTAAATACAAGGCAAAAATAATTTATACATTGAAAAAAACCTCAATAATATGATGGCATAATACAAAAATACTCGGTAAATTATAGAATTTGTACTTAATGTCGACAGCCTTTGGGTTACTTTTAAGAATGTTTGTTTCAACATGTGAAGTTTTAAGCGGCGTCGTACGTCGCGGGCGGTAGGCTACGGGACAGTGTGGTCACCTCAGTACTTCAGCAGGTCTTCGTCGAGTTCCGTGAGCGTCATTTTACTGTCTATCGCTGGAATTGAGAAAAGGAATATTATTGATCACTATTTTATGAAGTCATTAGGATATAACTGTGAGATTTTTCAGGTTTCATCTGAAAAGGACAACTTTGTTACCACTCGCAGACAGACACAGCGTGTTTTTTATTTGTCTTAAATAACGTTAGTAGTTAGTAGATACATAACAGATTTATATGTATGTAGTAAATAGCTAGAATTCCTCGCTTTTTTCAACTTGGGTAAGTATATTTTAGTGTGAGTTGTCACACAGTATATAATCAAAATATGTATAATTACTGTGATGGGTTTTGAGTATTCGAAGCAGCCGGCCATTATTGTAATTGCACTTGAAGTTACTCACTTTGGTCCGGGATAGTAGTATGGTGGTGGTCGCTCGTACTCAGTAGGCCCGTGGTAGCGGGGAGGCCCTTCTTCCCAGTGCCTGTAATACCATCACCACGTGTTACCCGTCATGAATACATTCGTTGCCCAGTGAACTTGCTACTTGATTAAATTACTTAAGTCACCTTGTCGATATTATTGTGTGACGTCACTGGAGTACATCACTCAGTCATCAGAAAATTACATAAACAAATAACTCTTTTTGACCTAAAGTTTCTAGCTACTAGGTCATAAGATTCCAAAAAAAAATTTAAAAGAATAAGTTACAGTGGCGCCCAACGAGGGGCCAGGAGAAGTGATTTTTACACAGAATTTTGAGAAGCACTGTGAGTGGCGTGTTCGTTTGTGCATATGTGTGAGTGAGGGTGTGTGTGTGTATGTGCGTGTACTCACTTTGGCGCCATATCATTATATCGGCGCGCGTGGTATGCGTCGAGAGGCGGCGCCAGGGGGGAGTCAGCACGCGCCGGCCCCGCGCCCCCCGCGCTGCGCCCCTCGCCCCCGCGGCTCCGCGCGCGCACCTCGCGCGACTCGCGGACCTCGCGCCCCTCTCGCCCCTCTCTCCCCTCTCGCCCCGCCCGCTTCTCTGCCTTGTAGGCGCTACACACATACAAATACGTCAGTACTCGTACAACAGGCCGAAAACCTTCACATATGGCGACGCTAAACTAAATGAAGCTAAATATTATTTTATATCAAGTTAACTTTCTAATCGATCATTATCGATTAAAACTAGTGATGGTATGAGTGGAATATTAAAACAAATTATTAGACAAATTAAATTTTAAATCAAGTACAAGTATGTAATTAATTTGGTTAGAAAAAGTTAACAAATAGGCCGTCGGTCTAGTCTTATTATAAGAAAGAGTGTGAAAGTATTACACCAGAAGCCAAAACGTTTATTAAGTTCATGCAAGGTAATTTAAGGACACCGAAAACTAAACGTATACCCTTCTTATAAGGACTATATAGCAAACACGATACAATAAGTTAACTCACTGATAAGTTATTTACAAAAATTATTAACTGGACCGAAGCAACGTCATCTATCTATCGTTATTTGAAAACGAAAACAGGATGCGTTCACAACGCTAAGAGAGCTGCCCCGTAGACAAGTGGCACAGCGTAAATCACTATCGAAAGGAATAGAATAGATTGACCAATCACATCCAAGCTCGTCGCCGGCGTACGATGCGCGCGCCACGGCGGGATCACGAGCTTGGGTGTGATTTGTCGACCTATTCTATTCTATTCCTTAGCTATTTTGGCTTGTGCCATATGTCTTCGGGCCCTGGTAAGATGACATTGCGTTCGTTGCGAGGATAGATTATAATATAACACCAAAACGAACGAAGCCAGATATTAAAATAGTGATAAACTACACTGAACTGACTCGAGAGTTCGGCAAGACAGCTACAAGCAGCAATGTAACTAACATTTTTTAACAATAATTCGCCAGATTTATTGCACTAAGCACGAATGTGGAACTGGAATCGTTACTTTCTAAAGATTTTGACATCTTAATTTCAAAATCTCTAGAATAACAAAATAAATATCGATATAATTAAAATAACAAAGTTAAATGAGTGTTAAGGAACTAAACACTTTCTGCCATTAGCTATAGGGTGGTAAGCTCTTTGTAAACATTCATTAATATATCGGTTGCTTCTGCTCATTAGGAAACAGTCAGGTCAATGCAGTTCATCATATATTATCTTCATTACATCACAACACATTAGCAAAAAGTAAACAAATAAAATGAAACACATCAAGGCAACGAACTCAAGCACACAAATAGGAATACCCTCGTTACAGGTAACACAGTGGACAACACAACAAGGAACAGCAGGTACAGCAAGTAACGCAGGCAAACGCTATACGAGCATGAATGTTACCGCATTGGACGTGTGACGTATGTGCGGCGATCGGCTAAGTTCGGGGGCGGTCGGGCAACATCGCGGGCGGTCGCAACGAGTCCGAGTAACCTCAGCCGCTGCTGTGCCGATACTTACACACTAACTTACGATTATATTATTGTGGAGAACAACACGACCAAAATAACAATGTAATTTTAAAAATCGAATTCGAATTGAATATGTTCCTATCTAGAGCTTCTTAGTTCTACGTGGAAGAAAACCTTACTCTAACAACAATTGTTACCTTACAATGTAGGTATAAATGTAAAAACACCGATATGTTGATTTAATAGATACACCATACACCTTATAGACGGCAAGTATGAATTATAGATTAATATTTATTACATTAGTATAAAATGGCTGCATATAATATTTCTAAATTAAGTGCGAATACGATATGAGTATCACTTGAGAAAAAGTATAATGAATTGTATAAAGATATGCTTCAAAATTAACATAGTATACACAAGCAACTCACGAACAAATAATTTAAGAAAGTGAGTATTAGCATCTTATGATATGTCTTATTTGGGTCTAAGAAAATACTCAAAAAAAAAGCACTTAATGTAGAAACTCTATATATTTCAAGGTCTGTGGTGTAGATTGCGACGCTGACTATTAAGGCGCGTACCCACTAGATGACTAATGTCGCACGTCACGTCTCCTCGGAGACATTGAGCAACTTCGTGCGACTTTGCAATATGTCGCCCTGACAAGAGTGGGGCGATGTCGCCTGAGGTTCCTGGAGGTACAAGTCACCTGGTGGGTAGGTACGGCTTTCGGATCCAATTAAAATTTAAGGTATATAGAATACCCTTTACTGAACATAGTGAGCATCGCACTACACCTCATCGGTTATTCGTTAATCTATTTACAATAACTATATCAATTCACTTCAGTGCAGGTGGCAGTATGAAATATAAACATGGATATGCGTGTGTACTGTGTTCAGTACAAATTACATAATATTCAACTCTCTCTCATCAAACCACTTAATTATATTATCAAAATGTTTAGAAAAATGCAAGACACAGATATAACAAACACTAGACGTCTATTTTAAAAGTGTAATTGTAATAAATAGTAATGTTATAAACCTTGTCACAAAAGCATCTTTAAAAGAAGCTTCATATTGGTATAAATATTGCAAAATATATGTTTTTATTTCCACTACGCATTGTACAAATCCTAGCTAGTATGGCAATGACGGAGACACGATAATTTCTAGTAGAAGTCAATCAGTATGAGCATGTCTGAAATAGAGGATCTCCGTCTTTTAAGGACATCTTTACATCAGTCAGGACTTGGGTTCGCTACAAGATTAATGTCCTTAAACAAACGGGCGTGGTGCCTCCGTTGCCACACAACCTACCTACGTGTCTCGTTACCAATTAAAGCACAACATTTGGACTTATGTGTGGGTGCATGGGGAGCGCGCTTTGCTAACGTTACAGTATGGGTCAAAGTATCAAAACTATGCAGGCTCGCGCCCCCTGCCGCACCCGCCGTAGCTAGGGGTTAGGTGTCGCTACAGTATGCAGTTTATATAAAATAGAGTGATCAGAATATACTTGTACCAGCGTTACAATATAGTATACGGAGTTCATTATTCGGATAGACATTGTGAGTAACTAGAACCGAACCATCTACCTACCTCCAAAATGGACAGTAATTACAGCAGATCTTGGTGAACCTACCTACAATTTTTTTTGATTTATTGAATCGGCTCACAGACATTTTTCTTTTCGTTGAAGCCTCCAAGGATTTGCTTAAGCAATAGCAATTGTCTAAGATTTGGGAAGAAAGTTTTAAATTTGGATTTATGGCCTCATCTTCTGACTTGCAGATTCCTCCTCAACTAGTTCTTACTTTTTAGGTAATCTTAATATATATAAATCTCGTGTCACAATGTTTGTCCTCAATGGACTCCTAAACCACTTAACCGATTATAATAAAATTCGCACACCATGTGCAGTTCGATCCAACTTGAGAGATAGGATAGTTTTTGAAACGGATTTCGACATCCACGCGGGCGGAGCCGCGGGCAACAGCTAGTTCTATAAAATAGTTACAATTCAACAATGTGCGTCCGAATGTATTAATATAACACTACGTCGAGGCATAAGCGGTTGTAGACTAGTGAACGGATCTATTTATTCGCTTTTAAGCGAAAGCGTAGCTATAACTAACGTCGCTAGACGGCTACACCGGCGGTAGAGCTCGCCGTGTAGTGATATTTGTGGTTCGATATGATAGTTTCGCGACCGCACTGCGGATCGTCACTTACAGATTTCTAGCTACATCCCGAGCGACCGCGCTCAAATCGTCGAGGTCAAAATATGTCATCAATTGAATACAAAAATGTAATACATCTCGAAAAGTACCAACTCTAACGCAGTCGTCACTACATAAACGTTACCGGACAAAGAGTATCAGAACTTCAAAAACGACGGAAGACAATGGAGATGCGACGACACTACAAAAATTGGTCGAATACGTATACGCATCGCAAAACATTCCAAAATGAACCCTGCTCATTCAAAGGAATCGAGAGGAACGTTTGAAAACACAAGGGGGTGGACGGCGGGGCGGGGTTACTCGGACTCGTGGATGCCGGACTCGTTGTCCTCGTCCTTGACGTCGAGGCGCGTCTTGAGGTCGCCCAGCAGCTCGGGCGGCACGAGGCGGCACGTGACCTCGGCGCCGCCGCGCGCGAGCTGCAGGCGCGTGGCCGCAGGCGCCAGCTCGGCGGGTGGCGAGCTCGGCGCAGGCGGGGCGGACGGCGCCGAGCGCTCGCGCCACTCTGCGATCTTGCCCTCGATGTCGAGCGTGCTGCGCTTGGACCCGCTACCCGCACACCCCGCGGTACGTTACGTCACGCGCTCCGTGCCGGCTACCGGCAGATAAACTAGCGAGCACCGCATTCGCACTAGGCGTTTCTCTGCCGGTAGACCGACACGCATTTACACCCGACCCGTTGGAGCTATTGAGGTAGCTTCGACCCGACCGTCATCTGACGTTAAAATGATATGAACGAAATGAAACAAAATAAAATAACTCATAATAATACCAACGAAACCTTCATAACGTCTCGCATGCGGGACTCACGCGCGTGCGTCTGGGGCGGCTGCCCGTACTCGTCACGACCGGCATGCCATATTACTAAGTAGGTATTGCATGCTTTCCACCTAACTACTTACATATTTGATACATATTATTATACAGTGAGATTATTTGACCGATTATTTTAATTTACGACTAAGTCACTCGTCACCTCGACATATAATACATATAAATACATTTTCTACTATACACATAATTAGAAATTATTATTTGACATAGAACCAAACATAAGAAGCTTTACATAAGTACATGCACGCGAGTGTACACTCGGCTTAACAATACGAGAACCTTGGTCCGCGCCGTTGTGGAGCCTGGTACACGCTCGCGATGTTAAATGATGGTAATAAGAAGCGCATGCGTTGGGCGAAAGCGAGGGTGTGTAGAGGATGGCTAGGGTGTCTGTGGGGCACTTACTTGGCAAGGGGTACGTTATCGCGGTCCGCGTACGCGTCATACAAATATTCGCTGTAACAGACAAGAGACAGTCAGTCCACCGTCAGCTGGCCCCGCCCGCACGCTCACCCGGCGCGCCGTGCGGGCGGGGGCGGGACCTAACCGACGGTCACAGCTCGAGGGGGACATGTATCGGGAGCGATGGGACCTACTCGCACACTAATCTAAGCGATGTGAATGATCTGAGACGCGATCCTGCATGAAAGGAAGACTTGTAGATGTAATGAAATGTGATTGTCTAATGGAATACTAGTTAAACGAATAATAAAAATTTAAAATAAATGATAGTCTAACTCTAGTACCTGCTAATTTAACAAATGAAAATTCATGTCGAGGTAATGACAATGTTTCACCAATAAAACAAAAAATAAACTAACGAATTGAAATGCATACGCTAGGGGGTTCGTGGCACGTCGACGTGACGTGAGATGTCGCACTAGAGGAGCATTCACAGCTATCACGCAGAAGCAGGCGAGGGACATAAGTTTGCAACAAGTTCGCTAAATGTGTACCTACTATGAAATAACTCAGAGCGATTCTTGGAAAAAAATACAACAGCAACTGAAACATGTTACAGTAACAAAACCTAACCTATAATTTGGTCAAGCACCTCTAGGCTAAGGACGCACAGGTTTTTTTTCATACGACTAATATCTATTGGTAATGAACGCTTCAAGCTATGTCAAATAATGATCAAATACTTACAATTTGTACGTTCGGTTAGCCGGCTAACTTTATTTACTTACATAAGGACAGCCAATATGTATAGCATCGCAAACAAAATGAGAATTCTACACGCTTAGGATTACATTGCGGGTCCTAGAGTAGAACCGGGGCGGCACTACCGGCGTCCGCATGCAATGGATGCGCCAGCCCCGCGCCTAGGCCGACCTACCGCTCGCTACGGCACATACATCTGCTCGCTACATTACACCGACCACTGGGACACTTGCCTTGTTCATTGGAACTTGTCATGCAACGGTGCAGGACGTCATGCATGCCAGCATCGAGCTTCAAATGCGGTATGGATTGTAGCCCTACTGATTACAAAACAAATGTACGTAATGTCTACTTGTCTCACACACTTGCTGTTATACAGCGAGCAGGTACTGGTGTGGTTCGCTGTAACGTTACACGACGATTGATGTAACTTTGTGAACTCGATGCGATAAAACAAACCGACAATATACCTTCTTAGATTACTATTACACATTTTAATACCTATATACTTACATACATAATTATTTTATATAAGTAATTTCAGGTACAGGCAAACAGAAGTAATTGATCAGTACAACTAGGTAGGTATATTCTACTAGAACGGTTTACATCTCAATCAACCATTATTCTATGTCTATCGGGTAAGATGAATATATTATTACATACATGATAAAAGAGGGATACTACGCCTACGTTATTGAAAACAAAGTTAACAGCGTGGTAGGAATTCCTAATCCTAGGAAGGACAACTCTGCGGGCTGAGAGGTATTATTCTACTTATAATAGAGAAGGAACGCCCAACAATGTAATGTTAATTCTAGTTTTACAGTAAGACTTAGCATAGTATGCACACGAGCACCTAATGTGATGTGTAAACAACAAGCAATTCGTACAATTAATTCAGTCAGTTGAGCTACAATCCGTTACGATGAATGAATCAGTATGTGAGATGTACAGTCCAATGAACAAACAAACTAGCGGACGCACTACGGCAACATCGTGCAAGCCGCTGTCAGTCGAAGAGCACTCGCCACGAGCGACACTGACCGCTCACGAGCACATACCAACACTCATAATAAAAGGTTATGTACCCAAAATTTATCTTATCCAGCCAGCTTAGCCTACCACACTAGTCTAACCAGAACAATATTATTATGCTAGTTAGTCGGTAAGTCGGTAAAATTGGTTGGTTTATTAAGAACGCGACTGGTTATCAAAAAGATGTGGTGTTAAGAATGTGTTGGTATATACAAGTTAGCGACGATGCATGTGTGTGTGTGTATGTGTGTTTGTGTGTGTGTATGTGTGTTACCGGACGAGGCGTAGGGTCATCGCCACCAACCGCGCGCCTGGCACATCGGCTCATACTCGCTGCCAACAACACCCACACGTTATACCGACAACACTAGTTGCATTCACACAGTTGAGGGAGTTTGCAGCATACAGGGTACTACACTAATATTGAGCAAGTTGTGTACTATGCCGGCGTGTTACACTCATGGGAGTGAACACAGGTGTTAATCGGCGACTACTGCAGACCCTCGGTTAGACTACGCTGGATGGCGATGAAGTGAACAAACAAAAGCATAACGTTAACATAACTATAAAACAAACTACAGGTTTACGCCACTCGCTAGGTGTACCGTCCGTCGTCCTGCCGTGTGTCAGTGAGGTGGCAGCTTCATGTGAAACTATCTAGTCGTGACGTAGCGATAGCTCTTCAACCTGATGCGTACCAGCACGGATGTGACGGCGCCCGACATCCTTAAGTCTAACGTTTAACTGTCAAGTACTGCCGCAAACTAAACCGAACAGAGTTCGCTCGGTATAAATTGTCCAACAAAGTATTGCTTTCTAATATACAATCGAAATTGGATCAGTAATTTATTTTTGAATATCTAAGCCAGTATAATTATTTTATTTTGCAGTAGTACCTCGCTCCTGCGGAGATCGTACGAACTATGTAATGACACGAAGCGATCGATCGATTCGTTGATCCAATATCAATAAAGCGGTGTCGGCCACAGTGGATGGCTCGATAGGCCGGCGGCAGCACCAGGCCCACTCACTACACAGAACAGCGGGGATGAGGGTGCACAACAAACCCAAACAGAACTGCCAGACATCGACAAACTCAGTCTAGTAATGAAAACAATGTTAACACAACTTCCAAATTATAATACCAACAAACTAAATATTGAAAATTAGTGGCAACTCAAACAGAAACGAAAAACTGAGAGGAAACAGGAGGTGGTGGCACCGCGCGGCGCTGCCTACACCTCGTGGGGTGAGCGTGACGATGGTCGGTGAGTGATAGCTTAACCTACAGTCGACTCATTGCAGCCACGACCCTCGCTTCGCGTTCGGCGACGATCAAACCGACTGTTCAACTTCAACTGTGCGGCAAGCGTCGTGACTTCAACGAAATATCAAAATGGACAATATCGTTAAACTAAGTGCCATACAAAAATATTTGAGGTTGAAACAATAATGTGCTCGTCATAGAACGACATCATAGAGAGCAAATACATCTGTGTGGCACGTACAGTTGGCGCAGACACTATTCGAACTCGATACATACCGTGTAGGCACTCAAGCTACCTCATGATTCCACTATCCAATCATCACGATAAAAATATATTAACTGTAATTCAACGGTAAATGGGAATTATAATATAAAGCTTTTAATGAATTCTATGATTCCTACTTCAAAATTTCTCCCTCCCTTCGGGGTAAAATTTTATTGAATGCCAACACGTGTAAACGTTTATTTTTAACCAAAGATAAGCAACTAAGTATATGAAATTTAACCTCAAATGTAACGGAATTCCATATCATCTTTTTTCGTGCAAAAATCCGCGCGGATACCACCCACGTCAGGGGCCGGATTCGAACCGACTGAAACCGCACTCCGTCTCGAGTTTCAAGCACTTTCATGCCTTAGACTTTCGACTCGCGTAGTGAGTGGACATCAAATAAAGTATAAAAAATGCAACACTCAAACTGTATAACTATAACAAATGAATGAGGATTAGTGCTAAAAATAAAATAGGTAAACGTATACAGTTAATTTATATACCAGATCATAGTAATGAAAAAAAAACATAAAAACCGGTCGCTTTAATGTCAAGTGTTTAGGATGCAGCACGACGACCTCAGGAGACTCTTTGACGTTTGGACGGGACTGGTCAGGGAGGGGTGGGGCGGGACAGGACGGGCCGCGGCGCACTACTAGTGACAACTGCCCCGACACCAGCGCGACGGAGCTATGTCCTCCGTCGAGTAAAACCTGAGGGAGGGTGGGAGGACAAGACCGGCTGAGAGCCGCGCGAATAAGGACCTAACTGCAATCCAGGGAGTGAGAGTGTATGTGATGGACATTACGTTCCATGGACCGTCGGCCCCCTCAAGTCATGTGTCGAGTTCGAAGGTGTAAACACAACATTGTAGATAGTTCCCGCCATTCACGAATACGTTACGCGTCAGCACTGGTGCTACAGTGCGTCTCACTGGAGTCACATTCGTCAATCGCAAAAACTATCACAACAAAGTAACAAGTATCTCGACAACGCAGCTGTCGTAACATTATTCACGAATAAAAGATACAGCTATAAGCTCATCGGACTGCGTTTGCATCGTGTACAGATTATCGAGTCTGTTACTTCATCAAACACCACATTTATTTGTTTTATTGCATTATCACTTGGGCCGGTGCGAATTAATCTCGTGTACCGACAGAGCACACAGTAACGACTCGCGTGCCGTTGTGTGAACCGTGTCCCATAATTCAGAGAATCCTATCAGTTAGTTATCACAGTTAAGGTGAATATGTAGACTCAAAAACATCTGATAAATTTGAAATGAATTCGCACTGATGGAACCGTAAGTAGTGAGCGGGACAAAAAATGTGGTGGTACTTACGCCTCGACGAGCGGGCCGGGGTAGGGGTCCACCTGCATGTACAGCTCGGCCAGGCGCTTGGCCGTCACCATCAGCGGCACGAACAGCAGGATGCACCAGCCTAGCGCCATCCAGTAGCCGTTCTGCAACACGCGAGCGGCGGGTGAGCGCGCCGTACGTGCGGGGCGGGGGGGCAGGGGGAGAGGGCGAGGGGTGAGGGTACGCACCATGGGCCGCACCACCTTGAGGCACACGGAGTCGCGCGTGACGTTGAACACGTGCGACAGCGGGCCGCAGCGACCCACGTCGTAGCGCACGTAGTACGTGGCGTGCTTGATGTACTCCGACAGCCGCTCCGCGATCATCGTGCTGAACTGGGTCAGCACCTGCGGACAGACCGGCCGGCTTAGTCACGCGGGCACACCGGTTGCGCCGGGCCAGGGGAGGAGGCGGCTCACCATCTGCATCAGTTGCTCGCTGTGGAGGGCCAGGAAGCTTTGGGCGTTGTCGGCCTGGCTGGCGAGCTGGCTCAGGGTCGCCGGGTCCAACTTCGGCAGCTCTTGCGGCAGAGAGACGCCTTCCGGCAGGGTGACGCCCTCCGGCAGGGAGACGCCAGGTGGCAGGGAGACGCCGGGCGGCAGGGAGCCGCCAGGCGGCAGGGAGACGCCAGGCGGCAGGGAGACGCCAGGCGGCAGGGCGACGCCAGGCGGATTACTACCAAAGAACCGGGGCGAGAAGCTCTCGCGCAGGCGCGTGGCCGTCTCCTGCAACAGCGCACACGGTGACGGCGGGCTGGTGGTGGGGTGGGGGGGTGGGGGGAGGGTGGCGGGGGACACTCACGTTGAGCGCGGCGGCGTCGCGGCGCATGGGCGCCAGCACGCGGCGGTCGAGCGCGGCCAGGTCGGCGGCGGCGCGCAGCAGGTCGCGCGCCTCGGCCGCGAACTGCGGGCGCGCCAGCGAGTGCGCCGTGCTGTTGAGCTGGCGCGCCAGCCCGTCCAGCGCCAGCGACGTCAGGTTGGTCTCCAGCTGCGACACACACACAGTACACTGCTAGCGCACCGCTCCTAGCGCCCGGCCCCAGCGTCTAGCCGAGTACCCCACTCACCGCGTCCAGGATGCGATCGAAGTCGAAGTCGGCCAGGCCCGACTCGGCCAGCTGGCGCAGCTTGGCGCGAGCGTTGAAGGTCCGCAAGGGCGGAAACACCACGGGCGTCAGGCCCGCCAGGTTCAGCGCCAGGTTATCGGGCGTCAGCTGCACCGGCAAGCTCGACAGGTCCAGCACGCGCTGCAGCCGCAGCATCTGCGCACAGCCACCCGGTCACTCGCACCGCACACACTCACATCTTCACCGTCATATCCGCACACGAACACTTAACAATTAGTTGTTCAAACTTCAAAGTTGTGTACATTAATGAGCCTTAACTCGATTGTCCCTAAGGACACATGCCGAGTGCATCATTAGACCAGCTGCATAGTACGAAGTGACGCAAGTATACCACGCTACATGATCAGAAAGTGGTAGGAACATAGAAACAAACGTCAGCACGTAAATAGTAGCGCGGGTGTGTCGTACCTCATAGACGGTGAAGTTCCTGTGGCACTGCACGAACACGCTGGTGAGGCTGGGGAAGTTGGTCTTCTTCTCGCCGTACAGCGTGCGCTCCAGGTCCACCATCTGGTCCAGGTCGCGGAATAGCCGGTTGCCAAGCGGGTTCCTGCGTGCACCAGTAACGTCAATCACCCAAACACCATTCTGACCATGAACGTATAAACCTATGCACGGAACGCGTCGAACATTACGACTGACGACACTAGAGTCGGCACACTAGCTTATGATGCTTTCGAAACCGACCTCGGCTACGGCGACCAGCTTCAGAATTGGGCATCTCAGTTACTGATGCGTCCTCACACGGCTTATATACCCAATTTTAGTTGTAAACATTCCTGAACAAGCGCTAATATAGCTAATATAGCAGAACTAATATAGCAGAAGTAGTGGCAGTAGTGTCGCGCAGTGTCATCTTCAGCGATCTGTCCAAATGTTTTATACGTTCATGTTTCTAGCTGCCAATGTAAATGTACCCGTCTATAATAGCCGAGTGTGATCGTCGGATCCAACATTTGATCACTACGAATCACGTCGAGATTATACGCGACCTGGAGGGGGAGAGAGGGGGGGCAGCCTCCAAACCATACTAGGCCAATACCCCACAGGTCTCACTGCCGTTGCGTCGGCAGCCTCCACATCCCCGGCTGCGCAGCTGCTGTACCCTGAACACAACCCAACCGAATTTGGGTTATTTGTAGGGTTTTCCGCAGCCGCCTGGTGAAACAAACCGGAACCAAAATTGTGCCACCAGATTCCAGAGCCATGTTGGCCGCACCAGAGTTTGTCTGATTGAGTAGCTCTCCACGTAGGTCAGGTGCTCGAAGCGAACGTATGGTTTGATTATGAAGAGCAATGTCATAGTATTATTGGTTTTGAATAATAATAGCAACCCATTTATGTCCCACTGCTGAGCACGGGTCTCATCTCCTCTAACGATAGAGCTAAGAGGGTTTAGACCTTAATCCACACATGGGTTGGTGGATCGGACATGTCCTTCGAATTTCTTCTAGGACATGTGGGTTTCCTCGCGATGTTTTCCTTCACCGTCAGCAGATGGTAAATTATACGATTAGCACATATAAATTCCACAAAGTGAAATTCACATTAGTGCTGTCCGGCCGGATTCGAACTCGATACCTCTGAGTAGAGGCCGCGTCCTTATCCATTCAGCTACCATCGCTTTGAACCATGGTTTCGAAACTCAATTCAATATTAGTGTATTCCTCGTTCTCACCCTGTACATACAAATATCAATGAGGTTATTACAACAACAATCGGAGTCTAAGCAAACTAGTTACATACACACTTAAAACTTTATAAAACCATACAAAACGATTGGGAGGCTGAGTGCAATTTCGACATAATCTGTGACCAAGTATTCATCATCAACCTACAGTATCCTCCAGTGATCCAGACTTAATAGGTGATAGTCGTGATGACTTTCGGATAATAAAAACAGGCAATTCATAAATTTTACGTGCTATCTGTGCACATAAGTGAGAATCTCGGATAGCTTAGCGCGGTCGGTCCAATTGCCTTCGTACTCACTTCGACCTAAGTCGTTACGGGCATCGGGCTTCCTAAACTTACAGTGCGCGGCATCTAACGTGGCCAGATTTTGGAGTAGTGTGGGCCCCACTACTTCAAAACCTTGCAAAGTTAGATGTTGTACACTATACTTGTTTGTGGCAAAATGCGTCGCCCAACAAGTATAGTGTACGACATCTAACTTGGCAAGGTTTTGGAGTAATGGAGCCCACATTACTACAAAATCTGGCCACGTTAGATGCCGCGCACTATTACTAAAATCTTATCCTTTACTTGTCGGGATTCGAACTCTCCACAAATTTGGTCCCTCGAGCCGAAATTATTCTCTCTTGAGCTGTCGTTGGAAACTAAATCCACACTGGCTCGTAATGCCATATTGTGTTGTTTTTATGAATCGTGTAAGCGACGCGCTCCCTAAGCTAAATGTAGAGTGAGAGGGGAGAGGGGAGGGGGGAGGGGGGAGGGGAGGAGGGTTCGAGTGACTCACGTGAGCGGGTCGCACACGAAGCGCTGCGCCAGCACGCCGGTGGCGAAGTACAGCGCGAACACCAGCGCTACGAAGCCGCCCAGCGTGAACACCACCGCCACGCCGCTGCAACACGCGTCACGCGGTTAGGTCCAACACTCACGGTACTGTACCACCACCACCAGCACCAGCACAGTACGCACCACAGCAGGCTGCGCGCGCCGCCCGCCTTGCTGCAGCAGTCGTGCGCGCCGTACACCTCGGGCCGCCCGCCGCACACGCCCACCACCAGCCCCCACGTCAGCAGCGCCGTCATCTGCAGGGTAGTGCATCACCTGTACTACTGTGTCATAGTGTTGTCCAAATATCGGTAGGCCTATCGATAGTATCGACACTATCGGTAGCTCAGAACGAGGGAATACTATTGATTATATTATATTACTAGCTAACCCACCCCGGCTTCACCCGTGGCGTATTTCGAACCCCGAAGCACGCTTTTTAACTCACATAATATGCTCATAATTTATCAGTTTTCCTAAAATTTATGAGAATCTACCGGAATTGTTCACATTATAGATTATTGCTCAGCTCTCTTGGGCAGTAGCGTGATGATATTCAGCCTATGACATTCACGGATAATGTGGCTTCCTATTGGTGAATTTTTTTTTAAATCGGTTCAGTGGATCCCGAGATTACCCCTTACAATTTAACAAATATACAAACAAACTTTACTTATAATATTAGTATAGAAGTATAGATATTGACTATCGATATGATCGATAGGCCTATCGATATTTGAGTAATTTGTTGGCTATCGATAGTCGACTATCGATAGCCAACACTAGTGTGTCACGCAGTGGTGTACGCACCAGCAGCACGCAGAGCGCGGCCGCCACCCCCAGGTACTGGCGGTAGGCGCCGTACTCGTTGATCTTGTCCTGCACATCGTCGATGTCACTCTGGTGTTTGTGTAGCTTACTCGTCAGGCTGCCCACCGCTTGACGAATCTGATTCGACAAATCCTTCAGCTTATCGCCTAGACAAAAACATACACTTTAACGTTAACGTAACCATGACCGCTGCGCTTTCTAAAAATATAGTCGAGAAATCCACCCAGTCTAATTATTAAGTTCAAGTTCAAATAAAAGTTCTCTACTTGTTGAATATGGTACAATAAGTGATGGTTCCATTATAACATAAGATTTGAAATTCTGCCGGTTCTAGCGTACAAATATTTTTTGGCTTATTAAATAGTCAATTCATGCAATAAAATAAAATATAATTAATGTCACGATTAAAAAGTATCATTCAAAAATTATTCGCCGCAGCTGTGTCACTATCATCATCCGGCTCGAAGGACCAAAAGAGGATGACAAAAGTGTTTGCCGATGTTTAGTTACCTCAATAGTAAATAACATAATATTTGTTTATTACTCAGTTATCAATATAACAGATCGGCGTGTCAGTTGAACTGGATGCAGAATGTCAAATCACCAAATGTTTTGACTGATTTCAGCTTGTGTTGTCAGGCGAACCACTTATGAAATCTAGGATTATAGACGGCCACCTTGGTCCCAAACACAACATACCGATGCCGTCGATGGAGGTCCTGAGAGTGGGCAGCTGCTCGTTCATGGAACTCTGGAGCGCGCGCTCCACGGTGCGGAGCACCTTGCTGCTCTCGGCCATCTCCTCCTTGAGGCCGCTCGACGCCACCCTAGATACGTTCTGCAGCAGCTCCGTCACGTCCGGCATCTGCCACACACACACAACACTGTGACATTGTACGATAACAATGGGGAACACGCTCAACGCCATCTAGGAATGCAATACTAAACTAGTAGCGCGGGTAACTGCCGAATGAAAAGTGGGAACTAACGGGTCTGGAAAAAGGGTAACAGATGGCGCTAGCAGGGACAAAGAAATCAATGCACGAAACCGCCCGCCAAGAATAGTTTTACATAGCATATAACTTAGGACGGTTACAAGCGAAACTTGCGTCGTTACGATATAAGTCAGGAGTTACCCTTGACTGCAGAGAGAACCTGGTCAAAGAAGCCGCTACAAAGTTTTACTGCCCTAAGGGGTAGACCCCCTTAGGGCAGTAGAACCTTCGCTGCAGTGGTAGACAACACTGACTACTCGCCCTGCTAACGCAGAAACCTGACGGATGTGGACCACCGCCGGGCCGGCCGAGCACACAGAAAGCTCCTCAGATAGGTGGCTCGTCCTCAATAGAACCCAACCCAACACTCATACATCCTTTTTCTTTCTTTCTTCCTGAACCCCTGAGAGCCTAGTGTTGAGATTTGTGTTATCTATTGTCATCTTTTATGTATATCTACAAATAATGGCAATATAAGATCTTTGAAAATCTTTAAATTTTTTGTACAATTTTAAAGACTCAGTAAAAATATGTAGGTACAGTCAGCGGCAAAAGTCTATGATAAGATTTTGAACAGTAGTTTTGAGCAAAGTGACGTTTAATTACTTAGTTGGCTATGTTGAACTACCTTTAAACTTTAATTACAATTTTCACCATTTTTATTCGAATTGTTAAGTTTGAAATTGAAGACTTGCCACTGACTGTACATATTTGTTGTGAGCTCTTACAAAAGACATCTTGCACCGATAAAAAAATGTAATTTGAGACCGAGGAGTCTCTCCTAACATCGTAGTAATGTATACTTACAGTCGGAAAATATTTGTCGAGCATCTATTGTCCATGACAGCGTGAAAGGAAGTACAAGCATAATTACACGTCAATCAATATTGTAAGACGATATTTAATAAATGGCTCTATATAACCATGTCCAGCTTATTAGTTTCATTAAATCAACACGACAACACACAACGTTAGGAGCGTCACACTCGCGCTGCCAACCCTGGAGAGAAGGAGGGGGGGAGTTGGAAGGGACTGGGACGATGGGGGGAAGGGGGATTTGAGCTTTGGCTACGCTATTTACCCTACGTAGCTTTACACGTAATGTGTACACTGTATTTTTCGTTACTTATACTGACTGAACCGAATGACGTTTGTCTCATAGTGGCCGACTAGTGTGTGTGTGTGTGTATGTGTGTGTGTGTGTGTGTGTGTGTGTGTGTGTGTGTGTGTGTGTGTGTGTGTGTGTGTGTGTGTGTGTGTGTGTGTGTGTCGCGTGTGCGGCGCGGTGGTACCTGGCTGTACTGTATCTCGGTGTCGAGCTGGCCGATCTTGTACTTGTTGTGCAGCGCGACGCACTTGGGCTGGTCGCACTTGGACAGCGTCTGCAGCAGCTGGTTCTTCACCTTGCGGAGTCCTACACATTACATACGAGTACATTAACATATTTTACATACTTTCATACATCAAAAAAGAAAAGAACAGACGAAGAGAAAGAAGAAAAACAAACATCATCAGAAGTTTTTTTTAATACTTAATCCGTCCAAATTTAATGAAAGGATGGCAAAAATCTAGGGTAAAGTCCAAATGTCTCCCAAGTTACAATATAGATAGCCTTGCTGGTGAGCTAGACTTTGAGCAGTTACCCGAGTTGAGGTCGACGGCGCGCACGCGCAGCGCGTTGGTGAGGTTGTGCACGGTGCGCAGGTCGTCCACCACGTCGTCCAGCTGCTGCACCAGGCGGTTCAGGATCGTCAGCGAGCGCAGGTTCGACGCGTCGTTCAGCACGCGCAGCGTCGTGCCCGGCAACACGTCTGCGCACACACACACGCAACTGTATCCTTACTCACACCTGGCCAAAAGAGACCACCACTTCCTCACCCCTTCTTGCAAGTCCACAATAAGTGCCATTTTTACCAGGACACCTCTCTTGCAGTCTCTCTTCAAGGATCAGAGTAGCAGCAGAAAATGCACAAAAACTAAACAGATTTCTTCGTTAAGGTGCTAACCTTTCAAGACTTCCATGAGGCGTTCCTTGATTTTAAAGAAGCTGTCCTCGAGCAGGAAGATGGCCTGGTCCTGCGTGGTGTTGAGGAACTGCACCACGTCGTCCACGGCGCTGTGGTACGTGGTGGTCACCTCGCCCAGGTTGGTGTTCACCTGCGCCTCCGTCGAGAACACGCACACTACGCCGAACCTGCCACACGACATAATAAGCTATTAGGAAAGCTTACAACATGCCGCTATCCGTTAAGTGGTGAATACTAAGACCACCTTTTAATTAGTTCAGATAATTTTAAATGAACTTAATCCGTGATATAGGTACACGACCGTTTTAAAAGAACTCAAAAATTCTACACACAAAAAAAACTTTATTAAATAAAAACACAAAAAATCTCACCTCATCTCATTATGTGGATACCCTATTAGTGACCCTATCATCAACTCTAATGCAAGCCGTCTAACCACGCCAATCTCTAATTCAAGTCTGTACACCTGCTAATTGACGGACGAAGCTCTGGATTTTCCTCTCAGAACCAGAAGGTCACACGATAATCACTCCCATAAAGTGGTATAAACCAAATCTCAAAAAGAGTAGGTCATAACAGTATGTAGCACTCACAAGAACAAAGTGAGCAGGCCAATGAACAGTATGGCGAGCAAAGCCCGGAGCCACGAGTCGTACTCGCGGTCGAAGGGCCGGCGCCGGCAGCCCACGCGGCACCAGTAGCAGCAGCACCAGAACAACCTGCAACAACACCGCAACATAATCATTACATTACAGGTACAGACAGTGCCGACAGAATTACTTTCTCATTTATTTGTAACAATGTTATATATCAACTTTTACATAATATTTCAAATCCTTAATTCAAGTGAAACCCTAATTACAGTGATAACACCACCTAAATTGTTACAATGTTAATCATCATCCAACTCAACTATTTGGGGTCGGTGCAACATGTCATTCTTCTCCACATTCCTGTAAGATATTATCTCCTTAATCACTACCTTCCTTTCCATATCGTCTTTCACGCATTCCTCAATAACCCCTTCAAAATATCAAGGACCCTAAAGAACCCCGTGCACAACAAAAGAACCCACAATAACCCCCACAAACTGCTAAAGTTAGAACCCCATGAAAATCTCAATAACCATCAAAAAACCTTTGAAAAAATCACAAATATGCCAAACGCTCAAATAACTTAACACACAAGGAACAAAGAAAAGCACTTCCAAAATCGCAATTCCGGAATATTACCTACTACGAGTATAATGGATGAGTATGGTAAACACGACATATTCTTAGTTTTGCTATTTTTATACACTCAAAGTCAAGTTAATTCGTTAATTAGGTTATTATAGCCTTAGCATAATTCAAATACAACAAAAACAATTTGGTACAATTTTGCAACACTGGCTCGGCTCAACCAATGATGGCTTATTTTGTTCAATATTTGAGCAAATTATATCATATATCTTAATTTCAGTGGGTAGGTATGCGCAGCCACGATGAGGAACCTTCAGGATGATAAGTATATAAGTAGTAGATAGTTACCCAGCCAGCGGCAGAATGACCGCGAAGAGAATGGCGACAACCAAGATGCCGGTGGGGCCCAGGTAGTGCGACAGCCACTTGCGCCACTCCTTCTGCAGCGGCGCGATGTACAGGTGCCCGTCGGAGACCGTCACCACCCCTGCACACAACCAACAACACATTACATGACTTCATTCATTCAACAGCGTCAAAATAAACAGTGTACGTAGTTCTGTGTCTATTGTCGCATTTAGCGCGAAAACAAAAACTTACTTTAATTGATTAATATAAGGCTCTAAAGAAACTAGTTTTCAGTTACGAACATTATGTCTTCATATTCCCTCAATGCAATGGTTTTCTATTCTATAGCCAATGGCACAATTCGCAGAACATCTCAAGTGCACGCTTGAGACAACTCAGAGGTAAGTGTCATCTATTAAAAAGGGCAGAAGAAACAGCTGACTGAGTATGTGCTAATCTTAGAGAATTTTCATAGTGAGGTAATAACTGCGTGGCAATTCCAACGTTCCTAACGCAATGCAAGTAATGTGAAAGGGCCCTAACTGGATACCGAAAGCACAGAATAGATAAAGTAGATAGTGCTAAAAGTTCTCCATGGCTGAATCATACGTCATGCTTGTGAACAGACGCCAGTTGTGACGACTGGCTGAACTTGACATCATGTTCTTTCAAATGTAAAGAATGTGTGCATAATGCAGTTATATAATTTTCACTTCGTCATTTGATCGACTACTGACCTTGCCCCTCTTTTTGCGGTTAATATTTCATACGAAAGCACAAGCTGGTAAAAGCTCTAATTGTGAATAAGTAGTTAAATTGCATTTATTTTAATATCGGACACGTCAACATGACTTCACCTCGCCAGATGGTAAGCTAAAGACAAAGTCTCTGGAATGGGAGTCACCATTGCAAACAGCATTTCGTTAATTGGCATGATGATTGAATACAGTTATTAAATTACCTACTGGCACCTACTGGCGATACAAAATAGTTAATAACCTGCTTTATTTAATTGAGTACGGAGGACTCATAGCTAAAACACGGGAAATATTATAAAAATATCATTACAGGGAACAATTTGTCGGTTAATAAATAAGTCTTTACTACAGATATCCTTTTAAGCAGAATGTGGACAATGTATTTAACGAGTACAGTGTAATTAATTAAATAAATATGCAAAATAGCATAAAAACAACTGAATAACAAAGTCGGATCAAGTTGGTGTTAAATAAAGATAATATTATTAAAGGCAACTGGAGAAGGTCACGGCGCGGTGGAGACCGGCAGAGACCGGAGACGTCGCCGTCGTGTACTCGGCATTAGCTTGGCTTGGTGTAGGCTAAAGTTTTATATTTTATCTCATACCCACTGCTGATTATCTAAGAAGAGTTTGTATGTATAAACGTAGCGCGTTAAACAAATAACGACTACAGTGCTATTCAAAAATTCTCTTTGCATCATAGTTCAGTTCTTAAAGAAGTTATGCTACACGTATCACGCTTAGGATTCGAGAACCGCAGAGCACAATAAATGCATAATGTTAGCTATGAGCAGGCAGAACTATTAAATGTAAAAGATCCAGGACGTTTTGGAGAAAGGTCAGGTCAAGAGTACCCGCAACCGGCGTGCATGTATGAAAACAAAGAAAGTTGAAGGACCGAAAGGAGTATGCCAAGATCGTAACAAGTGGAAAGATGTTGGTCTCTGCCTACCCTAATGGGAAAAAGGCGTGATTTGTATGTATGTAATATAGGACATTTAAGTTACATTATACCTACTGGAGGTACACTCAGTGCCTGCAGTTTCAATTCAACTGACGCCTCGCACTATAAATTATTATCTAGGGTTATCGTGCTTCCTTCAATTGCATCTCATCAAGCGAGGCTGCAACCGTTTCCTTGTTCAATAATACACCTTATCTATTCAAGCGCAGAGTTCAAGCTGTACACTAATCTAAATTGAGGAACATGTGCTTACGGCGATGGCCCGTTTAGTTGGAGCGATCTATTAGTCTCGCGACGAATGTACTGTTACGTCCAATTTAATCAAGCGCCGCAACTTGTCCTACATTGCAGCTCCAAACTAAATAGCTCATGTCTGCCTAATTTATGTTTTATACGAGCGTTGCCATCAAACTGGAAATATCTTTATTAGCAAGACAAGTTGTAGATATTAAGCAATTAGCAATTTAGATAATAATTTTAGCGCATTGGTCTAGCGGTATAATATAAGCTAACAGTCCAGAAACCCCAGGAAAAATCCAAACAGTTCTTTACGAAGTTTACCGGTCACCATAGACCATATAAATTATAGAGAAGCTGTAACACAAACTAACAATTACACTAGGGAAAAGGAAGAGAGCCGAAACTAACTGTAATTTGTAGTTGTTTGGCGGCTTACACGCATTAGTGTAACAATGGCTAATGCCCAAACACAAAACAAAGTATTTCAAGTTCAGCTAAAACTGTATAATTATAGTCATGCGTGCAACAGTACAGCACGGCGCGTATTTTGTGTAGTAACTAGCATTATTCAGAGGACCTTGGCCGTGGTCTGCCGCACGCGGTAAGTGTGCACCGGCAGTGGCCGTACGCAACACAACACACGGCCTATGCCGTAATGCCTGATACAAATGTTTGTTATTGCGCTAACTAGGTGTATAAATAGCAATAGAGGTAGAAACAAATCGACAGCTGACGAAATAATACTGAACAGATCATAATACGAGTACTATTGCAGGTACAGTCGGCCACAAAGTAGCTTACAACATTCCACAAGATACATGAATCATCTTAACAAAATATAGAATTGTCCCCTGAGAATTACAGAAATACATAAACATCAATTTATTTATTGATATCTAAAAGAACGTATCGTAAAGACCGTTTGTAAATGTACCAGTGTTCAGCCATTTTAGTCGCTGACTGTACGTTGATGGAGGTGAAGCAGATATTAGTATGAAAATAATCGATAGCATAACTGAGACAAAGGGTTCCTTGAACGACGGAGCTACTCTGCGAATACAAATAAGGGTCGATGCCACGAGTACCTAATGCAACGCGAGAAGGTAATTTAACTTACAAGTCTCTTCACAGGCCACTTTCTACTAGTCCAAACTTGAGGTTGATATTGGATCATAACTCCAAAAAAAAGTATATAAGTAGGTATGTTTATCCGCATTCTATAACCCATAACAGCTAGTTAAACTATGCTTACTTTGGGTCTAGGGAGCGCTGTATAGAATGTCGTGGAATATTTATTATTTATTATTATTCTCTTTATTTATTTTGTAAACATATAAATTACATTTTTAAATATATTATATATATAAAAAAACAATACATTTAAAAATATAAAAAATAGTACCCCACCGGTGTCGGGTACAGGGACCAAGCCACCGGTGGTTAGGGCTCCAGAGAGAGGAATCTCCGCACAATACGTGCCGTGTCGAGGAGTACCGCCTTCTGCATCAAGCCCTTGACCCAACTGCCTAACGTGAGCCTCTTGAGATGTTGGTCGAGGCTCTTGGCAATCAATCCGTGGACCGATACGACTATCGGAACAATAATTGCCGAGTCCACATTCCACATGCCGACAACCTCGTGAGCCAAGTCCAAATATTTTATTTGTTTGTCTTTTTCGGCTTTCACGAGATTATCGTCATGTGGAATGGTGATGTCGATGATTATTGCGCGGCGCTCTGATCGATCTATCACCACGATATCAGGCTTATTGGCTACAATAGTCCTGTCAGTGATGATAGATCGATCCCAATACAACGTGATATGACCATTTTCGAGAACTGGGTCGGGCACATACCTGTAGTACGGTACTTCTGATTCCACAAGTTTGTACTTCAGAGCAAGTTGTTGATGAACGATCCTGGCTACTTGGTTGTGTCTATGCAAGTACTCGCTGTTGGCAAGACGAGAACAACCAGAAATTATATGTCTAAGGGATTCCCCGGGACGGTGGCACGCCCGACAAATGTCAACCGTACCATCCTTTATAATATACTTCCGATAGTTATTCGTCATCACCACTTCGTCCATAATTGCAAAAACAAACCCTTCAGTTTCCCCAAATAGGTCACCGAAGCGTAGCCAAGATACAGATGCTGGTAAATCTATATCAGGCCCATGGAGAGCCCGATAGAAACGTCCATGCAACTCTTTGCTCTTCCATACATCCCTGCGGTCATTAATACTTAGTACCACAGGTTTGCGCCAGTTCTCTTTAGCCAGCGCGAGCGGGGTGAGTCCGTTATCCACCATCACTACATCACGATGCATATCAGCGCCATTGTGTAGGAAGTATTCCCTGAGGTTGTACACCTCACGGTTATGGAGGGACTTGGCATTTAAAAAGCCACGTCCCCCGCATTTCCGCGGTATGTACAACCTCATCACAGATGAACGCGGATGATGCATTCGGTATGCAGTAAGAAGCGTACGAACTCTCCTATCCAGAGCGTCTAGTTCGGTCTGAGTCCACCTGAGTATGCCGAAGGAGTACATTAAGACCGGCATGACCCAACCGTTACAAGCACGCACCTTATTGCCACCCGACAAAAGACTTTTAAGGACTTTCTTCAGGCGACCAAAGAAACGCTCCTGCAACGATTGCTTCATACTGGCCTCTGTAATGCCTAACGCCTGCGACATACCCAAGTATTTATAGGAGTCGATTGCAGAGAGAGACGTGAGTTTTGTGGAATCTGAGAGCTCAACGTCATCAGATTCCAAAATCTCACCTCTCTTCACATGCATGACCGCACATTTGTCCACACCAAAATCCATTCTGATAGAGTTACTAAAGGTTTCGGTAACCTTTAATAACGCTATCAGTTGGGAATTGTTGGGGGCAAATAATTTAAGATCATCCATGTAAAGGAGGTGAGATATTACTCGACCACCTCTCCGCAATCGATAACCTAACCCTGAACTCTCCAGCATGTGACTGAGAGGGTTCAGTGCCAGGCAAAACCATAATGGACTAAGACTATCGCCCTGGAATATACCCCGCTCTATTCTTATTGGTTCGCCGTTCTCGCAGTCCCGTCGACATCCTGGATAGGAAAGGACCGTACTCCATTGCCCCATACATGCCTTCATGAAGGTACATAGAGTTGTATCTATTTTATACAACTCTAGCACCCTCAAGAGCCACGTATGTGGCACGGAGTCATAGGCCTTTTTATAGTCTATCCAACATGTCGCCAGGTCCTTACGATTACGGCGTACCTGTTGGCAAATGGTCATATCAATTATAAGGAGCTCTTTAGTGCCACGAGCCCCACTTCTACATCCATTCTGAGAGATTGACATGATGGAATTATCAGTTAAATGTGAAGAAATTTTTTCTCTCAGAATAGATGTAAGAAGCTTATAGACCGTAGGTAAACATGTAATCGGTCTATAATTTTTAGGGTCCGTAGCACTACCGGACTTGTATAGTAGGTGGGTTGTACCAGTGGTCATAAAATTGGGAATCGATCCTGACTCAAGGCATGATTGGAATTGAGATGCCAAACGACCATGTGAGCTTTTCAGCCATTTCAACCAAAAATTATGCAGTCCGTCTGGTCCCGTTGCCTTCCAATTAGGCAACCGACTGACTGCATCAGTTACATCCTCCGGTAGGATGGTAACTGTATTCATGGTCTTGATAGGCTCACACGATCGTTCGACATCCCGTATCCAATCACCCTCTGTATGACTGACGGGTATCGACCAGAGATTACGCCAAAATGTATTTGTACTATCATCATCTGGTCGACACAAGTCAGCCACGCTGGAATCAGGTCGCTCCCAATTACGGTAGACCCACCTTTGGTCCCTTTGGAATGTGCGGTTCTGCGAATATCGGTCCACTCTTTTTTTATACCGTCGAATCCGGTTTGCCCACGCATAAACTTTCTGTTTCAGGAAGTCGATGCGCTCTGTGACTCGAGCCATAAAATCTCGAGGCCTTATGTCAGTCCCCGAGAATGCTCGACTCACAAAGCGCATCACTCTGGGGCGTGTATTGCCCGCCCTGAAACAGATTAGCTTTCCAATGAGTGCCCTGGTCTCGGCAATACGGCACTCAATTCTATATTGCCAAGCCGGCACAGCAGATTTCGGTCGAGTTGCTATTTCACATTTTGGAAATTGCACATTAGCAACTCGACATACTGCGACGGCCGCACAATACAGAATTGAATGTGTATCACCGAGATTTTCGCTATTATCAAAATACTCTGATAATAACGAATCCAGGGCACACACTAGCGCAATGTTTTTTTTATGCATAGGCAAACGCGGTAGGTGAGGTCTATGAGCGGGTGGTATTGATCGATATTCTAGAACAGCACATTCCAATGCGCTCCTTAATTGTTCGTTGTAATCGGTACTTACGTCTATAGCCCCGGTATCCATCACTTCCTCACTAAAGGTCACCGTGTCTGGTTGTCTCACCAATTGTGAAGAAGGTATGGTACCCGGGCTACTACGTTCATTAGAGCGAAGCCTCTCAAGCACAGAGTCGTCCAACAAATGACAACGTTGGATGGCCCGCACTTGATCCGATAGCCGCTGTGCCGAGACGTTGACAGTTGGTTCAAGTACCTGAAACAAAGGCAGCATTCGATCACGGTACGCTGTGAGGTTGATTCCTCCCTCTGTAGCCGCATAATATGCCCGCATGACGTTTTCATTTATAGAACTAGTCCATTTCATTTTCATTTATTATTATTATTATTACCTTAGTAAACAAGCCAAAACTGATAAATGGTAGCCAAATGGTAGCTACGAATACATTCAACACCTGTGGTATTCAATCACATACCGGATGAAAGGAAAGGCAACATAGCCAAACATAACGGAAGCAAGCCTTATTCCTGCAGAGGCAAGCTGCAAATGGAAGACTCCTACTACGTCCAGTCTTTAATATATAAATAGGTTTTGCGTCGTGGCTTTTTATATGCGTCCGCTGTCTGGTTTGTACCCAAGGGTGTGAGGCGATCCTTGAACCTAAGCCTAGGTAAGAAAAGTAATTGACTAGTCAGAGAGGCCTATTCTAGCAATCACATGGACCTACACCACAAAGCTGTCGTTAATATAACAAATATGAAAGAATATCGGTGAACTTCTTTTACACGGTATCGGTTTGATTTATTGCTAAGGGATAATGTATGCGCCGACGACGAGGACATCGGTTTTTGTCCCGAAAAATGTTAACGGGAAACGAACTTCTTACGGGTGGAGTAGAGTATATAAGTACGCTAATATCTATAGTGAAAATAATAAAGTTGGTCGACCGGAGTAGCGTGCGGCAGAAGTCGCGGGTTGGACTCCCACTCAATATAAATATTTGCATTGGTCTGAAGTGATCTCACATACAATTTCTTTGAATTTTTTAATGGTGGTTATAACAGAATCAAAATAAGTCTCACTCTGTCAAAATATGACTGGTCTGATTATTGCTGTTTATGATTTAAGATACGACGGTATCTCCCGTCCGAAATGAGCTGTTCGACTGGGGAAGTACCTTCGCCCTACTGAACACCGCATCCATAATAACCATCTTGTCGTGTTCCCGGCGGTAAGTAGGGTAGCCAGAGCTCACTATACCCCTCTCCCCACACTCCTTCCTAGCCTCCCCACCCTTTCCTACCCCCGCCATTTCCCTTCAGAGTCAGCAGCGCGTGGGTGACGTCCTTGGTGTTGCACACGTCCATAGGCCTCGGTGACCGCTTCCCACCAGGTGGGCCGTGTGCTTGTCTCCCACCTACGTGGTATAAAAACAAAAAAAACCTGCTGACTGACGGATCTTCAACCGAATCTTACTAATAAGTTTCTGTTGGGTACTACCCTTCTGGAACGTAGCCTTATAAGCTAAGTATCTTATTCTAGACCTCATATAACAACCTATCCTTAGTTTGCATATAAATACCGCTGTATAATCTCCCAGCTGCCGTGGTATAACTAGAATGCCGTTATCTACCGAAACCACTTTTTGAGATATGCGCGAAAAACGTGAAAAAAATTTCAAATTGATGCCACTCATTAATGGCAACTCATAACTAAGAATTAAAAATATCAAAAAATAGGTAAATTCAAGTACTTTTAAATGCCATTTATCAATTTTAGTGCTTAGAGTATATTTTTATATAAAAAACGTTTTTTGCATTTTAGTTTAACACCTCTAATACAAAGAGTTCAGAGGGTTTAAGCTAAAACGCCGCTATGCATAGCGTAACGGCATTTTAGTGTAAAACTAACTAGAAATAACAATGTGCAATAATATTCTTTAAAAAACTACAATAATAATTAACTAAAATGCCGTTACAACACATTAGAGTCGTTTTAGCTTAATAATAAAAGCTCTCAACTTGCTATATGTTAGATTTAAATGCAGCTAATGTCATTTTACCGCTTTTAAGTATATTATCCTAGGCATATTATTAAGAAACTAGAATCATTGTTAAACTTAAACGCAGTTAAGTCACGAAGCTTAAATCTTAACGGCACTATAGTGACACAATGCCGAGATGATAAGTGAGCAAATTTATGAAACCGTAGTTAAGAATAAAAATATGAAACATGTTTTTTAATAAAATCGTTGTTTTACAGATCAAAGTCTGTCTTTACACTTTTAAAATTACCACTTAGCGGTATAAAAAAGAGCATAATTATAATTTTTACTTAAAATAGCTTAATGCAACATTCAAATGTTAGTAATTTACCAGTTACTGTACCAGTTTTGTCCGATAGTATCAAAAGCAGCCGCTGTGGCTGCTGATGATATCGTACTGGTGGATGCGAACGTGGGGCAGATTGGTGCAATGTTTGAAGACGTAGCCTTCGACGTCCAGTCCACTGTTCTCAGATGACTCCTTAAGTGTGGCGAAGACCAGTGCTCGGACCAAGTTAGGTACGTGGGAAGTACTTCACTGGTGGACTGGAGACATCGATAGCTGCGTCAAGGTACCCATAGTCACTGCAGGGCTCCCCCGATATGGTTGAAGGGGCAGGACAATAAAACCCTCATTAGACCTTCTTTTACACAGTACAGTTGCCAATTTGACACGAGCAGGACCTGTATGTCTTGACCTGTATGTCACGACGATGAAAATGCTGCAGTGGATGTATGGAGTCATACGTAAGGATCACGTGAGGAACTCTAGAATTCAGGGCAGCCTTCATGTCCCTGACATCGTGGACAAAATTGCTGCCAATTAACGATCTACTCAAGTCCGGTATTTTGGGTACGCAGACGACAGCACAGTGGTTGATAGGGACGAATTCGGCCTGCAGCCCATCATAGCACAGATTCAGTCTCTTCGTGAGGCCATGATTGAACATTCGGCCTTGTCCTTGAAGGCGGTCCCCGATTAGGGAGATGTAAATTTGGTCAACTTCAACGCAAATAAGACCCAGACATGTATTAAATATTTTCCGCTAAGTGGAGCCAATTCCAGCGATACTCTACTTGCTGAGGTGTACCAGTGCCGATAACCGACCACCTTGAGCTTCTTGGCATGATTCTCACTCCAACCCTCAACTTTGGTCCTTACAGTGAGGCAAGGGATCAAGTAGCAGCCAAAAAGCTGGGCATTTTATCGAAAGTGCGACAATATTCAACACGGGAACTCAGCTACTCAACCTTTACAAAGCGCAAGTTCGCTCGTGTATGGAGTATTACTCGCAGCTCTGTGACGACTCAGCTAAGTACCAACCCGAAGTTCAGAGAAGGGCCAAGAGATTCATCAACAGCGATGCGCTGGTTCAGAGTAAGCTTCAGAGCTTGGAACATTGGCGTAGAATCGCTAGCTTCTCTGTATTTTATCGATAGCACTTCAGAGAAATGTGCGCTAGAGTTGTATAACCTAATTCCTCCAAGCCCCTTTCATCATCGAACGACCAGACGTACGGCGACGCGCCACCAGTACCTACATGGTGGATATTCGACTCTTACGCACAAAACGTTTTGGCAGTACGTTCATTGTGCGTACTGCTAAAGAGTCTGAGTGCTCTGCCTGAGTCAGTATTTCCACGCATGGATTGAAGGGAATAGGTTACTTCTAAGCAAGTGTGCTCCACTGTCGTCCACATCATCACTTACCAACAGGCGAGATTGTAGTCAATCTCAAGCCAAAAAACATGCAGGAGAGTCACCCATGCTGATCTGGCCACATTCTGTGGTGATCACCAGGCTACGTGGGTCCCACTACCCACGTAGCCTGGCGGAAGCCACCTCCACGCGGTGCACCCGGGCAACGGAGGCGAGCAGCATCTTCCGCTCGCCAAGGGAGACACTGCTGCCGGCGACAAATGCCCGCCAAGGTGGGAGTGGCCCTCTAGAGGGTTGCTTCGAGGCTCTCCACGTTTCCCAGGCCAACCCGGCCCTCCTCTAGATACGCGCATGCATAGGATCATCCCCGACCTCCTCGATCATCACCCCCCGCGAGATGACATATCGGCCTTTTAGCGTATTAATTTCGGATAGCGGCAATATAGTCTCACTGTTGTGACCAAGTTATAAAGCCGTTAAGTATCGTTAACCACATTTATGTCTAACTTTTTCAGTTAACGGCATTATCCTACTAATATTATAAACGCGAAAGTTTGTAAGAATGTATGTCTGGATGTCTGGATGTCTGGATGTCTGGATGTCTGGATGTATGGATGTATGTTTGTTACTCTGCCACACAAAAACGGCTTAATGGATCTGGCTAAAATTTGGTACAGAGATAGATTATAGTCTGGAATAACATATAGGCTACTTTTTATACAAGCTAATACCGCGGCTCCGCTCGCAAAGTCAATCGGACGGGATTTCTAGATATATCTTTGTTACTCTTTCACGTAAAAACGGCTGAATAGATCTGACTGAAATTTGGTAACGAGATAGATTAAAATGTGGAATAACATATAGGCTACTTTTTATACAAGCTAATACCCGCGACTCCGCTCACGGAGTCGATCAGTCGACCCACGGAGTAGATCAGTCGGGATGTCTGGGTGTATGTTTGTTACTCTTTCACGTAAAAACGGCTGAATAGATCAGGTTGAAATTTGGTATAGAGTTAGATTATAGTCTGGAATAACATATAGGCTACTTTTTATACAAGCTAATACCGTGGCTCCGCTCGCAAAGTCGATCGGTCGGGGTGTCCAAATATTATGTTTGTTGCTATTTCACGTAAAAACGGCTGAATGGATCTGGCTGAAATTTGGTACCGAGATAGAGAGTAGTGTGAAATAACATATAGGCTAATTTGTATACAAGCTAATACCCGCGGCTTCGCCCATGGAGTTGATCAGTCGGGATTTCTGGATGTATGTTTGTTACTCTTTCACGTAAAAACGGCTGAATAGATCAGGTTGAAATTTGGTACAGAGATAGGTTATAGTCTGGAGTAAATATATAGGCTACTTTTTATACAAGCTAATACCCGCGGCTCTGCCCGTGGGAGTCGATTGGTTGGTAATCGTTTTTTGATCATATCCCCGGTTCTACTTAACCAAATGCAATCAAACATACGGCAGATTTTATGTAAAACCAAGACCTTTCTAATGAAAAGGCGGCATCAAAATCTGTTCAGCAGCTTTTGCGTCCATCACGAACAAACAGAAAAGGATTGCAAAAAAATAGATATTTGTGGTCAACATAACCAAGTCTTTTTTTTCAAATATCGATTATTACAACTAAAAGTACTGTTATACAGGGATATGATGTCCACACTGTCGCCTTAGGTGAACCCTGTAAAGATGGTGTAATGTGAAACCAATAAATAAGGAAAAAAACTTTTGGTCATATCTCCAAATTTTAGGTCTGACCAAGAAAACCGCACTAAAATCCGTTTAGTACTTTTTATCCGAAAGGTTTTGGCTAGACGAGTGGAGACCAGTGGGGTGGAGAGTGGAGCTGAATGGGGAGTGGTGTGGAGAGTGGAGTGGAAAGTGGAGTGGAGTGGAGATTGAAGTGGAATGTAGGGTGGAGTCGGGGGAGGGGATTGGACAGTAGAGTGGAGGTGGAGAGTGGAGTGGAGAGTGGAGTGAACAGTGGAGTGGAGAGTGGAGTGAACAGCGGAGTGGAAAGTCGAGTGGAGAGTCGTTTCATTCAAATAGACTTGGTGGCAATACCGAATTCCACGCGGGCGAAGCCGCGGGCGGAAGCTAGTAGCTCAATATAGCTTAAATTTCTATTCAAAACTAGAGTAACTATAAAGCAGTAAAAGTACTTTAATCACATTAAAGTGAATTAAAATCCGTTAACCGCAATCTAGCGAAACAATCTTAAGTTTTTTTTTGTTAATATTTGACTTTATTGAACTTTAGCGGCTATATAGATTAACAAAGTCACTTTACGGCATTTTTGAATAATACACAAGCAAAATAAAATCATATAACGGCTTTCTTACATTTATTATTTCAGGAACTATGCTAGATAGGAAAATACTGAAAAGACAGATCGATAGAGAATTTTTTTCTGAATAAGATGGCATCAAAAAGTGAAAATCGACAAAATGTTACATAACGGCGTTTTAGTTATACCACGGCAGCCAGGTAGTAGTAACATACTACTATCATCTCGCCTATCGTCATCGTCATGCGTCGTCGAGGAGCAGGCGCTGGCTCAGCTGAACGAACGCGCATTAATTCAATCAAATTCCATTGTTATTGGCACTGTAACGGTTGCCTTGATCCGAATTACACACGCATCAGATGCGTGCGAGTCTGCCTGTCTCACCATATCATACCGTGCAACATGATAATCGACCGACCGTGCTACGAAAATGAAACCATGTTTGTGTTTCAAAACAATAAAGGAAGAACATGTGGAACACAAGGAGATGTGTTTAGCGTCAATATAATACGAGTCCTAGTGTCACACACTCAATCTCAAACAAAACACTTTACTAGGCAATATCTGGCAGAGAGAGGTCAGCTCTGAAGATAAAGAGCGTACCTACAACTACCTATATTTTGACTGTTAGCCCCATTGAGATATGTTAGCCCACGCTAGATACCCGAAATAGAAGACCAAGTGAAATAAAACTTGTTTAGACCATTACCGGCAAGTAAGTAGCAGCTGTGAATAGTTTTATCCCCCAAAATACTAATTAATTACAATGTGTTTTGCAGCGCGCATGCCTTCCGGGTTTGAGAACAAACGGCTGGTTAATAGATATGATCGTCAACGTATTTCAAAACCGTCATTCAGTGAACATAATGTGAAGGAACCTTGACTTAAGTGAGGTCAGTTTCGACAGGGACGATGGGCTAACAGCTAGATTTTCACAGAAATTTTATTAATATGCTCACGCTTGTATACGCCTACATGAAGAGGTAGACAGAATACTTACATTACGCTAGCTATATTTTAAAGAACTATTACCGTCACACGAACCTTTTCCTCTCTCCATATCTGTACTGACAATTTTCTAACAGATAAATCCTATAACATTTACTACGAGAATGGAATGTAGTAGGGACAAGACAAGACATAAATAAAATCTCCTAAGGCTATCCTTAAGTCGTCATGTAGGTACAGCAGCAACCATCGCTGCGCCAGCGAGGCAGTACAAGAGATACTTTACTCATTAAGTACATCTGTACAAAAAAGTCGAAGGTCGAGTGCCTGAGTTTCCAGCATTTCGTTTATTGCTCCTGAGTATAATAACGGATAATAAGAAAATTGTGAAGAGTCCTCAGTGCGGGCTGTGGCGGGCGCTGGAGGGCTCGGCGAGGGCGCGCTCATTACTATCGAGATATTGTAACAACAAGCCACTTCGGCGCACTCAACGACTTCTCACGGAGACGAGCACCCCTAAGCCGCTACTCAACAAGTAAGACGCTAAGTACTTTGTATGATAAAGATGTATGATAAAGAATCGTGTAATGTTGAGTAAGTACATAATTTTCATTTTATCTATACACATATTTTGTAACACTCAACCTCGCAGAATCTGAGGATTTAACCAACTCAACATAAAAACCTAAACATACTAAAACTATACAAATAAAACCATTAATTGAAACGAGTTTCTGTGATTCTGATTATCTATCTACTAGGTAACCTGTTTTTTGTTGGTTTCTTTAAAAAAATAAAGTAATTAACAAAAAAATCCAAAAAGAGAGTTTCCCGTACCGGGAATCGAACCCGAGCCTCCTGGGTGAAAGCCAGGTATCCTAGCCACTAGACCATACGGGAGTTGAAAGAGTACGCGAAATTTTAGATTACACTACATTGCTACAGTAGCAGCACGATATGATGGCCGGTTTGACATATTACAATAGTGATGGAAATGTCAATTTACTCTCGATAAAAATATACTTACCTAGGTACCTGATTCAAAAACTTTAGTAAAAAAATATAAATTTTTACCTACTTAATACATTTGAACGAACTGAATATTGGAATTAGGAATGAAAATGAGTATATATTAATCCAGCTTCCTTCAGTGATTGCACTAGCTTTTTTCTTGTTGGATACTCCTTCCGTAAATAGTAGCTACACACATGTCTTCGACTGGTTTTGCTCGTTTTTTTCTGTGTGTGTGAAGTTTATTTTCTTCTGTGCCAGTCTCGCCAGATTTTTCTTTAGTTATCTATTCGTCTAACAGTTATAGGTAAAATTGACCTTCCATTTTGAGATTCCCGATCGAAATGTTACGAAGGCGTACCTATAACGAACACACGTGCCTGACTGTTTAGAACTCAGCTCTGCGTATGTTCGGCCATATCGACGAAATCCACAACAAAAGGCGTAAACAGAGTAAGTTGAGGGCTACCATTATAATTATCACTGTTAGTGTATGTAATGGGGACCCCTTCCTGAGACTTTACCATCAGGCGAGATTTACCATTTAGCTTACCATCAGGCGAGGAGGTCTAAACTATATCGCAATCGCACTGCACTCCTAGTTTGTACTTTTCGAAGCAACGTCAAGTCGAAAATGCTTTGTTTTGACGTAAGTTTGCCGGAGGTATTATTGGACTTGCCAGTGGTCCTAGTGTCGATTATATAGATTTTATTTAAAGAAATTGAATTTCGAAAAACAAATACCGAGTTGTGTGAAATAAGTACACCAATAGGTAATTATAATCTTATAAAAATAAAAAATAAATGATCGTGGGACACTAATATACATTATATAATTCAGAAATCAATGTAATAAATAAATATTGTGTCCTAAAATTATACCTACATTCGATAAAATTTTATGACTTACTGTACGTCACTATTGACAATAAAGAACAGCAATTTGCTCTTTCTAAATGTCACAATAATTAATACGAAACTTCATGAGCGGACAAACGTCAAACCGGCCATTATATCGTGCCGTAGGTATAGTAAAACTATTTTAGCTACCTATCTACATTTGAATGATTGATCGCACATTATGATTGTAATGATATAGCTACATCAAGAGTGATGGAAGGCACGCTATAGACTTGTGCATGATCGATAGTCGTAAGAATGGGCTATTTCAATCTGGGACTACAGCTCCAATCGGGGTCATTGAACCGTGTCCAAATTCACTCTACATTAATGTATACCTGTTGCGGTGCAAGGTGAGGATGGCAGCCAGTGAGGGGCGGCGGACGAGGGATTTATATAATTAGGGCTATGCTGTATACAACAAAAAATGTGGGTCGTTAAGGTATTACCTACCTCTATTTACAGGAATATCAAGCTCGAATATTTTTTTTTATACATAGGTACATCTTCTAAATTAATATTAAAATCAATGTTTGTTTAATCCGAACCGTTATACATACGTGCATAGGTTGGATTGTAGTATCGCTAGCTTAGTGGTTAAAAGTCGGCCTTACAAACGAGAGGTCACAGGTACGGAACCTGGCCACTAGTCTACCGACGAACCCACTCCTAACCTAAACAATTTAGCTGAACATGAGGGTTTATAGGGAATATTAGTAATTTCAGTTCTTAATATTCTTTTAAATTCCCGTGCGAATCAGAGATGGGTCGACTGGCAAGGAATAAAATTTAAACAATGTGTAAACAGGGAGCATATTGGCTGAGCCGCATGGATAGCTGCCACGAGACAAGCATTGCTGGTACAACAAGGAGCATCAGCTACAATAAGGACATCCCTGTCGGCGCGCGCCGCGGGAGACGGGCCGGGGGCGGAGGCGGCGGGCGCGGGGCAGCCGGGAGCTCTCTGTGAGTGGTGTGCAGCCAATCGATAGCAGCCACCACTCCACACACACCGCTCTACCGGGACGCGGGTATACGTGCCCACACCAGTCTGCTGATGAGATTACGAGCACATTCAGATGTATGTGATCCTAATCTCATCAGTGCCTGTATATCGCGGAGGGTTAGGTCGCACATTAAGCAAAAAAAAAACGATCGTTAGGAGGTGAGCTTCTATAGCCGGTAGTAGGATAGTTCGAAATTTAAATATTAGAGCGGAGACTCACACACCTGCCGCAGGGGCAATTTAGGGTGTAAAAGTAGTGATGACCCTAATTGTCACCTATCTAGATTGTCCCTACTTGCCTACACACAGGTGACAAGTAAGGGCATCCCCACTTTTACACCCTATATTGGCGGGTCGTTCCTCTTTCACACCAAGAAATATTCGGACCATGGTGTGAATCGCCGAATTTCCTGCGGCAGATGTGTGAGTTAGCCGCTTTAAAAAAAAGCTAGGGTATATATTAAAGCGAGTTCGACTTCAAAATAACCATCAACTGAACGTCGTCGATCTCGTTTGCACATCTACTTCTACAGCATCTAAACCCCGTACTTTGGAGCTTGGGGCCTGCTCGCCTTCTTCTCTCATTTGTTTTTTTTTTTACTTTTACGCGAGGGACTACAGACTTTCTGGTATTTGTACGCGACGAAAGCTGTCAGAAAGACAGACTTTGACTGGATGCCACTTGGTCTATTTATACCTATTTATCTAATCTGTGGTGCTGTTCTGTGACCACACCCCCAACGGCCGATATAATTACTGTTCTGTTAATAGTATCCCCACCAATGTTAAAGATTGCCTTGAGCGATAAGACCGCCCTTAGTCCTTTCCTGTATTCGCTGTTAGTGTACAATGTATAAATCCTTGGTGTTCATTGTAATGTTATTCGTATTATATTCAGTTTGCACAGTTCGTCATAATATATCAGCGCGGGTCTTTTATCATTAAACCTCGAATTTATTCGAAACTAGCCTTCGCCCGCGGTTTCACCCGCGTGGAAGTCGGTATCGCCACCAAGTTTATTTTAATAAAACGACTCTCCACTGGACTCTCTACTCCATTCTCCACTCCACTCCACTTTCCACTTCACTCTAAAAAGAGTCTCCTGGTTCTAAGCTACCTCCCCACCAATTTTCAGCCAAATCGGTTCAGCCGTTCTTGAGTTATAAATAGTGTAACTAACACGACTTTCTTTTATATGTTTAATGTTTGGATTCCGATCAGACTGCACAGTCACAGTTTACACATAAAGTGCAACATAATAAAATTAAACAATGTATATTTTCTTACTTCGATGAGTACGTACAGAAGTTGGTGTATGTGATGCGGTAGTGTTTTAATTTAATGTAATTATTATCATTATGCCACTACCGCGTTATACTACAAACAATATTCACAGCACATCACTGGTTACCATATCGCCCATTGTTGTCCAGTAAATCAAATAAACGGAACTGTTTTCGAATGCTGAGGGCAAGCTCTCGCGAACATTAACAGGTGTGCAATGCAACATACTAGCGGATCCGGAATCATTAAGTTAAGAAATACTGAGAGGTGCTGCTGAAAATTTGAGATTTTGAGGTGAGAAAATCAAGAAGAAAACTGCATCAGAATCGGTCCAACCAAACGTGATAATCGCGAACCAACATACAATAAGCGACTGTGCAATCTGTCAATAATCGGAATCTCAACTACATTGCTTGCAGCAGCGCAAACAGATGATCCATCTACAGCTAAACTCATTCAGGTCAGGTGACACCACAAAAATAAGATATATATGAACACATGCCCAACGGAATTTCATATTTACGAGTTTCTTTGTTACCTGTATCGTTCCTCGGACTAGATCTACTCGGTAAGGTGTGGCTAATTGATAAAATAAGTTAATGACTCCGTAGACTAGACGCGCGGACTGTTAAAGACCCCATTTCTCACGGTTATTAAAGTGTAATCAACACGATTGTGCTCGGAATTTGAGCACGGTGAGCGTCTGTACACGGATACTGAAGCAAGTGCTAGGTACTGGGCGGACTACTTACACAAGGTCAGGTGCACAAAAAAAATGTTTAAAACGCTCAGCATGAGGTAACTTGTGTGACGGACTTAGCGGTAGTAGAGGGTTCGACAACTCCGTCAAGACTGGCGGATTCGACAGCCGTTCAAACCAAATATTAGTATGCATGAATATGTCTATTTGCATTTAGTCATCATCTTTCTGGAACCCATAGTACAAGTTATGGCTAGCTTGGGACGCTGTCATACGATCCACAATATTTTCTTTTTATAGATCTCCACATAAATTCGGGTCTGCGTGACCGGGGGGGTGTACAGTAGACATCCATACCCCATAATTTCACGTATAACATGCTGTGTTCATACAGTTGGCTCTGCCACACGCATGTCTCATGTTCAGCAAGTAAATAACTGATTGATTAGCCAGATAAAAGCCCTTTTGAATATCTATCTAGATGTTGGTTCATTTTATTTCACCAACGCTAGCGCTACAGCTCCAATTTGTACCTACCAAACTTAACAACTAGGATGCTAATAAGCCTCTTGTTGGTAACGCTTAACGTTGTTGATCTCAGCTCGACAATTGCTCAGAGTTAGCTGTTTTCCTGAGAAAGTTATACCTAGGATTCTGACATTATCTTGATTTCCGTGTAAATGTTCATTGAAGAGTGTAATTTCATTTTAACAACAATTATAGTGCCATAACCATGTCTGTGTCGAATGCGATCCAACACTGGACACAAAGCCCGCACGTGCACGAAATGGCCGGCTGGTATGGTGGATAAATCGACATAATATCAAGTGTGCGGGGCTCCAGTATCACCACCGACCAGTTTCTGCTGTCATGCACCGCCGCCCGCTGACACTGCAGCCATAAGCGTCATCGGAGTTCGAAAACCGAGCTTTAAAAGTCTCGATAAACTGGGCATTAAGTGGGTTCACTATCGCAGGCGCATTTCTCGGAATGGTTGCCAAGTGTCCAAGTAATGTTCTCTTTATTAGTTCTGTGTATAGCAGACTTAACCTCGCAATTCATAAAAAATATTATGTTAATTGTATGGTGTTGCGCATTGTGTAATATGGAATGCTAACATTATGCTAAAAAGCAGCCAAGTGTAGTCAAGGCTCGACCTTACGAATTTGGGCCACCCCTAATTAAAATATTTCTTAAACATAATTAACAGACTCATTAATGTCTGAGACTGGTTTGAATTATATGCCTTAGGAATCCGACTTACACCGGAACCTTAGAAAGTAGATCCGACATTCGTATCAGCAGGTACCTAGTACCCAGTAACATAATAACATCTCCATTCTTAGAACATGAATTAGCATTTTCCATTTGTGCTGATACTTTTGTAAACAGGTTCTAGATCTGTCGTTTAGATTCGTTCCGTAATGCCATATCTACTATTTTGTAAGCTCACTAACCTTCGCATCAGAAAGGACTTAACGGTAATCTAGTCAGATATTTTGGAATGTCCACATAAACCGCTTTTACAAAGGATAATATCCTACAGTTCGGAATCGAATCGCATGAGTCAAACGGTCGGTTCTCACTCGGTCTGCGTCACTTGCGAATATAGCGTCATTGTTATGAGAACTGCAATACTTTACCTGCAACAAAAGAAAAATATTATAAGAAAAGACGCCTTGACACCCACCATATAATTATGTAACGTTATTGTTTCAAAAATAAATAAAAATATTAGACAACAAACAGAAAGACTGGTATGTATGAATGGGACTTAATATTTGATAATGTAGGTACTTATTATGTTACTTTTTCAAACATTTAAATAAGCATACTGACAGCCCTGTTAGTAATACAGTGTACAAGTGCCTTATGTGTGTGCCAACCAGCAGCAGCGCTGACTCCTAAGAATATTAGAGCTGATTGTTAACCGACACGACCAATGATATTATAACATTAGATATGTCATATGCTCACAAATCAAGCTAAAAAATGTTCCGAACACATTTTTCATTCATCTACATTTCACTCCCAAACCAATCGATTGAAAAGAGATGACATGAAAAAAACCATATAAAAAAAGAAGAAAGCTAGTGTTTGTCATTTCGATTTAATGTTATCACACTACACTCAACGCACCAATCATTGCGGTTGCTACATCGGTGTACATAGACTAACAAAATTATTGAGAAAGAAGGTACAAAGCTCTCTGAATTGAGGTAATTGCCTATTTTTAGACAGATATGTTTTTAGTTGAAAACAAATTATGGAGAAATCAAACTTCACTCTACAAAATTAAATATATATATTTATTGAAGAATGGTCGTGACATCCTCTTTCATTATTACAGAATCATGTAGAAATTGACTTTTGCAGATAATATCTTTAAAAACTGACATATTTTTACTTACAATACAAAGTATGACAAAGTGTATATTATTACTTTTCAACACACATATAATGTAGCGTAACACTTAATTTCGCCAATAAATTATCTCTGCGTCATATTGATTTCAGAAATCAATCAGTAAAACTTGCCACTCAGTTATTCAGTATGAGTGTTACAAATGCACTCAAACCAGGCCTCCGTCACTCGCTCAAGGCCGCGCGCTATTTACCTACCGCTCGGTGCATCCCCGGGGACACAACTAGCAGAGGGCTGCCGAACGCCCGCCTGAGCGCTCGCATCGTACCGCACCGCACGTTTCCCGCGCTTACGCTTCGCAATGCCAAAACCACGTAATTAATGTGCAGTAGATGGGTGTAAAAGTAAAAAAAACAAAGGAAAATTTGTCGTTTATATCGTAAATTAAGAAGTTTTTTGAGTCAGGTATTATAAAAGTTTTATTTTATAGGTAATTCTATTACTGTAGTTACCTAGTAGGTACTTACGCACTAGGTAATGTCCGTTAATATTATATTTCTTTGATATTTTTACCTATGGGTAGGAATAAGCGTCTATATATAGGTATACCTACCTACTGTAAATGATTTCCTAATTTCCAATCGGGCGAGTAGACCCAAAGATATAGTCAAAAGACGTGCAGACTGACATCCGCGCGGGCGAAGCCGCGGGCGTAGCCCAGTTGTATTATAAAAAAAAGCTATATTATGACAGTAGAGGAAGCGCGTGAAGTATGCAAGGACAGAAGCAGTTGGCGGGCTGCCGTTTTTTTATACTGCCAATAGTACAACTTTAACAAGTACCTAGGTAGGTACTTGCCAGTGAAGTGAAGTTCGCACTCATTAACTTATTTGAACCACATAGTTTTAGTACACACTTACAAAAAATAACAATTTAGAATTGCGAGGTAGTGTAGTGAGTTTACTGCCTACGATATTCTCATCTGTACTTTAATCTATGTTCGGAGTACACGCGTCCTTGTCGCTCACGTACCAAATTATATCATGCTGTCTCCTTTTATTTTCGTGCTGACATTTTTAATTTGAATAACAAGCAAGTTAGAAATATAATCTTAATAAGTTGAAATAAGTAATACTTACATGTGATATGAAATCCCTTGTGATTTATTAATTTTAGAGTGATAGTTTTTGCAATGTCTATACACACACGATGGCATTTTTGTTATTTTAAACCAAAACGGTTTTGTTTCACTGAAGCTCTCGTTCTACGTTCGACCGGCGCCGGTCGGTATCGCGGACTAGAGACAAAACGTTCCAATTGACTCGTTTTCGGATCTTCACGTTTCTCGCGCAATAACACATCTACTTCTTTTTATATGTAATATCATTGGACACGACAGTTAACCTCCATTCCTATCCAAAGAATAATGAAACAAACATGTATAATAATATATAACTTGTGAAAATTCATCAGGGCTGAAATGTTATGGTAAGAATCTGTTGGTAATTCATAGACTTGTTGCCCCGATGGTAAAACAGCGTATTCCTGCATAGTGAAATTTACCATTTTAAAAGACTGGTCTTTACGTACATTAACTACCTATAGTAATACTAGCTGTTGCCCGCGGCTCCGCCCGCGTGGATGTCGAAATCCGTTTCAAAAACTATCCTATCTCTCAAGTTGGATCGAACTGCAAATGGTGTGCGAATTTTATTATAATCGGTTAAGTGGTTTAGGAGTCCATTGAGGACAAACATTGTGACACGAGATTTATATATATTAAGATTGGTAAAACCGCCAATGCTCCACTTACGTCAGCTGACATGAGTAATGACATTTATCGTCTTGTTTATCTCAATATTTGGCTTGTACAGGTCAAATGATATCTGAATTGCTTTTATGCTCTGAACATGGCATTCCCTTCTTCGCACACGATAGCACAATAACCATTGCTACTTCGTACACCAACACCTGTGTATAACATTAGGTATGCACTATAAATATGTAGGTACAGCGTGTTGTTTTATTGCGCATATCAGGTTGACCGGTATAAAAACTCAATGAGGCGCGAACGGAGTAAAAAAGGGTCAGGATCGGACCCCTCGAGACATACGAGCCAGTGATTCGCGAACCTGACTTTATGCTGGCCTTACGAACATATATTTTGGCATTTTATTAAGGGTACAGCAGCGCGTGATACATGGCATACATTTTAGTGCATACATACGTGTTTCGAAGGTCAATTACGTATCGCCAGATAGTTGTTCTAGGTCATTCGGTTTTTGTGTTAGTCAATGTGCTCGCTCTAGAGCGTGGCGAATATGACGTAGCTGTTATTCCTCATATCAAGTTCCGTGTTTTAGATGAAGGTTACAAGAAAAGCGTGCCATGAGAAAGTCGGCTAGCACGAAGAGGCGGAGCTAGACAGATGTTACGACGACGGTACAATCGGTACTAAACATGGTGGTATACGACGGGTGGAGCGGCAGGCGGAACACGGGACTCGTAAACCTATAGAGGATGTGTGCTCAGTTCAATCACTATAGGCTGTTGTGGCTCACTTTCACACCGACCACCTTATAAGCTCATTTCACTGAACCGCTCGCCCGCGTGGATGTCAGTTTTCACGTTTTTGACTATACCTACGGTTCTACTCAACCGATTTTGATCAAACATGCCTAAAAGCCTAAGTCTGACCAAGACCTTTCAAAAAAAAAGCCCGCATCAATATCCGTTCAGTAATTTTTGCGTCCGTCGCGCAAAACAGACAATCATAACAAGAATTCCAAAAAACAATATTTTCATGTTTAAAATCGTTCATAACATAACATAACCCAAGTTTTTTTTTAATATCTCTAATATACAGACATAAAAGTATATAATAAAATAGACAGACAACGTATTAGTAGCTAATATATTGCTAATGCCCATTGAACACTATTTACCTATCACAAACTTGCTCATAACATAATGCTCATACATTTCGCAAGTCGCCGACGGCCACATCCTGGCCACAACTGAATTGGTAAACAGAAGCACGTAGACTCATAGGCACATAATGATAGATATTTCGTGCCAGCCTGCAGCCACTGCAACTGGCGGACTAGTGCGGTACACAACACATCTCACTGTCCACGAGTGAGTTTGAAGTCATTGATCGCTATTAACACGAGGTCGGCCAGAAAGGTCGGCGTACGATAGATACGACTGCCATTCATTGGCGCGTGACAACCATATATAATATTCTATTACACGATAACTATTTTGAACAATTTTTATTCTCCACCATTATACATATCTATAACATCCATTGTGAAAGGTTCAGAGTCAGTAAATCTCGACGAGGGTGAGTGGGAACTCGAGTATCAATTAGGCGCAAACATGTAATAAGTGGGTGCTTCAGATATATTATTATGTTCGTTAATGTATTGATTTTCGGCTTCCGGCGCCGAGAACCTTGAATTTACAATGGCCATTTATAACTTTCACTCACGTATTTGTGTCAGCCATCAGATAACAGGAGGTAACAGTAAATATTATGTTAGGCTCGGTGATAATGCTCTAACACTACTGTAGTATTGACACTGATAAGGCGATGACTTTCAAGATAATACCACTATTTCGAAATCAACTCAGCCGGTGTGCGTCTGTGGTTTTTTATACCACTTAGGTGGCAGACAAGGACAAGATTTTTTTGTATAATAGTCACGTCAATATGAATTCACCTCGCCTGATGGTAAGCTAAGGGTAAAGTCTTTGGAATGGGAGTCATCATTATGGTAATTGCACTAGCGTGTAGCACTCTAAGTATAGTTTCTGGGTCAAAGCTGTCGATAATAATCCATGTCTAATGTTATTGAATCGATCCGAAAATTGTATGCACGAATGGACGTGATGTCTCGACTCTCGCTCCACAGTAGCATTGATTTTCCTTATTCGTATGTGTGTGTATTTCATTTGCCCATAGAAGGACTTTAATAATGGAATTCAAATTAGTATTAGGTAAAAAAGCGTGTAGTAGGTATCTGGCAAAGTAGATTACATGGACCCATTTCTTCCGTGAGTGTTATACAAGGCGTTGTTGCAGGAGAGTAAACATACAGCTCATGGAAAAGTCCCCGTTTGACAACGATAGGTTCACCCCCTATTGCGTGGCACCGGAAAGCAACATTCGCAAAATGTGCGTATTAGCAATTAGCATTGCGACAGTTTGATAAACATTGCGTGCTAGGCAGGCAGCTACAGAGTGTACGCGCGTGTCACTGGCTGACACTATTTCGATACAATGGTTACAAAAGAGGGAAAATTACACAAAACATAATAACATACTTTCTAATATCCGTGAACTGCTTGTTCAGGTTAATTTGTTGCGCTACCAGCTCTCTCTGAGTCGAATATAGAATAATTATACACATGAAAATGCCTGCCACATCCATAAGGAGAAGAGGTATTTACGGAGAACTTACGCGCTTGCTACGTTCGTGCTATTGTCAATCACGAATGATCTTGTCCTAAGCCGGGCGAGAAACAAGCTACCCGATTCACCCTGAAGCCGGTTTCCACCTTAGAGCCCGGGGTTCCCCTTATTCTTTCACCTACTTTTATGGGAGCGACTTACTGTCTGACTTCCTCGAGAGAAGCTGCGCCATAGACTCGTCTGTAAATCAGCAGGCGTACCAGCCTGTACGTAACGTTGGTTAGAACGTTGATGATCTTAATGGAGCTCCAAAAACACCCTTTTTTATATCGGTCACGTCAATATGACTTCACCCCGCCTGATGGTAAGCTAAAGGAAGGAAGGGGGTCCGCATTACACACACCAACAGTGTCATAATGATGGCCCCAAACTTGACGGCCGGCCTCATCAAATGATTTCCATGCCCCGCTTAAAGGACCCGGGACTGTAGGAGGAAAGAATCACGTGGGCTGGTAAAGAATTCCATGTCTTTATGATGCGACAAAGAAAAGAGGCACCGAACCGCTTAGTTCTTGATAGAATTGTTTGTACGGTATGAGGGTGATATCTCAGCCTATGTAAAAACACTTGTAAAACAGAATAGTATTATTTTCAGGTAGTAAACACGCATGTATGGCACATCACATGCCACGTATTTCCGGCTCCAGTCAACAGTTATAAAATACTTAGTGCGTGGGCAGAATATCTGTTATAGGCAGGTACAGTGACACAAGCGTCAAGGATAAAGCAACTAACAAAGTGCTTGCATGACAGCATCCGACTAACTCGCAGCGAATAGTTCAAGGGAAGTGATTGTAATCAACGCTCATGCATCATCTTCGCAGTAACGCTGTGCCAATAGGCATAATTATTGTGTTAGAGGATATAATATTCATATCTACGCTTGTGTGTGTTCTCATTGTGAGGTTTCTGGTGAAATTGAATACAAAATCTATGCAAACCCTACCCAAGAAAAAAATTGTTGATAAAATGTGCGTCTTACTTAATTTCTGCCTAAGGCATGAATTATACAGAAAAGGCAAGAGGTATAAGGCATTATCAAAATAAAATCATACGCCTCGACACGCTCGCACAGCTAAATGGATGGCGTCGATGCGTACGAATCTGCTTTGTTTTGATTAACGCCTTATGCCTCTTTGCTTTTCATTTCACAATATGTACCTACTATTATATTAAAAACCAAATGACACTGCTGGCCCTGTTAGTCACAAGTATATGAATGGAACATCTGCCTATTATATCAGACACGAACACGAACCAATCCACTTAGTTGAAATGAAAGCTCTATTAATTGGTGTAATTTGGTACTGAGAGCCATAAAAGAGCCACTGGTCGTAATGAAACATTTTATTTATAAAACTAGCTATTGGCTATTGCCCGCGTCTCCGCTCGCGTTGAATACTGATCACTGATCGCTGATTACGTTCCATCACCTACAAGAGCATTATTAATAGAATATTATAAGATATGTGCCATTCCAGATTATATTTTTTTATACTACGTTGGAGGCAGACAAGCACACGACCCACCTGATGGGAAGCGGTCACCGTGGCCTAATGAACGTGTGCAACACTAAGGGTGTCACACACGCGCTGCCTACCCTGAAGATAAGGGGGAGGGCTGGGAAGGGGTAAATATCTAATCCCTCGAGTCCATATCCCTGCGCTAGATTTCATCCCGACCCGTACAGGACTTCTGGGGTACCTAATTAAGTACTGAACACATACCTATCCATTCCAATTTTCAGATTATACCCAACAGCAATAAGAGATAAGAATAAAAAACAAGTCACCCTAAGTGGAAACCTACATCACGGTTACCGGCGAAGCGGAGTAGATTCGATAACGGTACCGATATCAAGCGATAAACGAATAACCGTGGTGCGGGAGCGATGGAAATGATCAGGGATGTACACGAGCGGAAAATGTCATGTCAGAGGGGCCAGACCTGCGGCCTACCATGTTGTGATACTTTACACTTGAAATGTTTAATATTATGTATAAGTATTGGTCTGACTTACATTATGCTTAAATCATCATTCTCTGAACCTTTTCCCAACTCAGTTGGGGTCGGCTTTCCAGTCTAACTGTGATGTGGCTGAACTTCAATATTTTCCGTGGAGCGACTGCCATTTGACCTCCACAACCAATGGCGATATCGAAGTTCTAAGTTAGACTGGTTGGATTTTTGAGGGCTCCAACTACCCGTAACGACTGCCATAGATGTTTGTATGGCAACCGGGACCGACGGCTTAAAGTGCTCTCCGAGGCACTAATAAACCTGCGATAAATACACACATAACTTCGAAAAGCATCGAAAAGTCATTGGTGTGTGCAATGGTGAACCTGGGATCGAACCCGAGACCTCGTCTCAGCAGTCCATTACCCAAACCACTAGGCTACCGCGGTTTACATTATGCTTAAATGAAGATAGGTATTTGTAGTTGTTGTTAGAAGGCAGTTAACGTAAACCAATCACCACGTATCATAGCGCTTGGCAGCATCAATCTGCACTGCATTATGTCATGAACGTGTAATTTAACCAGCCATGTCGGTTAACGAACTACGGGGTCCATTATACGTCACGGCTGATTTAATGCTCTGACACTTAACTGCTCTAGTTTGGTCCCCTCTCTAACGAGGTTAGCTAACATCACTAGCTAATTGATTAATCAGCAAGTTAAGAGCGATTATTAAAAGTTGCAAGTGGAATATTATTGACAAGTATACTATAAATCCTCGGTTCCTATGGTACAAAATACGTCCTAGTGCCTGATGGAATGCACCCATCATTTAGATTCTAAAGTTTTCAAGTACCTAGTCTCAATTTTTTTAGAGACGCATTGATAATACAAAAAAAACCTAACAATGGAAAGAAACTTCAGTAGCCAGGCCAATCCATTCCCAAATAGCGTGCGACTAAAAGGAAATTGTCCCCCGGTGACCGACAAACGCTCATTAAATTTGCTCAAGAACATTTCAATTGGATCATTGAGTAATGTTGGAGTGTTAAGCCGGCACATAACAGACTGGAAAGTAGACGAAAAAGATTCGAAATCGGATCACAGACGGATAACATTCAGTCTGGGAGCCACAATCGAAAAGACCTGGATCAGAAACGCGCGGAAAACCGACTGGGTGGCATTCGAACACCACATCAAGGGGTGGACACCAGTAGGCAAAACCTCGCTAAAGGACAGCTCAGAAATAGAAAGAGAAGCCAACCGATTGGATGCCGCCCTTAGAGAGGCATACTACACAGCTTGCCCACTCAAGGAGGTCAAATCGGGCAAGGGGCAACCCTGGTGGACAAAGGCACTCGAAAAGCTAAGGAAAAAGACCAGACGAGCCCTCCGAACTGCCTTGAGAAAGGGGGATGAGGAAAGCTGGCTCATATATAAGAACGGAAGGAATGAATTCAAGAAAGAATGCAGAAGAGAGAGCAGGAATAGCTGGAAAGCATTCTGCGAAGGAGTGGAGAAACACCCTGACGCAGCCCGGCTAGTCAAGATGTTCTCAAAAACCAACATCTGCAAACTTGGAAGCATAAAGAACGGAGACGAACTCCTAACTGACCCGGAAAAGATACTAGAAGTGATGATGAACACACACTTTCCAGAATGTGAAGTATATGAAGGTGAGGGAATGCCAACGGATACGTACCACATCATGGACACGGAGGAGAAGGCACCCATCACCAAAGAGCACTTGGAGTGGAGCATCAGGTCATTTCAACCCTACAAGGCTGCTGGACCTGATGAAATATTTCCCAAAATGCTACAGACAGCAATCAAGTACATAAGCAATGATCTTCTGGCTCTATACAACAGTAGCATCAGAAGCAAGTACATACCGAAGAAATGGAGAAACGTAAGAGCGGTATTCCTACCGAAACCCGGCAAGGCAACATATCAGGAGGCTAAAGCCTTCCGATGCATAAGCCTGTCGTCATTCTTACTCAAAACTCTAGAAAAGATACTGGACAGAATCATCAGAGAACAAATCGCCAAAAGCGGATCTCCCCTACACATGAACCAACACGCATATATGGATGGAAAGTCAACAGAGACGGCGCTCCATAATTTGGTTAACAAAGTACAGAGATCCTTAAGTAATAAAGACTATGCGCTGGGATGCTTCTTTGACGTCGAAGGCGCTTTTGATAAAGCAACCCCCGCCTCAATAGAAGAAACCCTAAACCGTGAAGGCATAGATAAAGGCATATCAGAATGGGTGAAGACCATGTTGAAACATCGGATAATCCATGCAGAGCTGGCAGGATCAAGACACACAGTAGTGGCAAAGAGAGGCTTCCCTCAAGGAGGATGCCTATCACCACTACTCTGGTGCCTGCTAATAGATGAATTAGTTCTCAAGCTGAACAGGATGCACATATACACGCAGGTGTATTCTGACGACGGCGTGCTCCTGATCACAGGAAAGGTCCTGAGTGTAATACACGAAATCATGAGCAGGGGCCTAAAAGAAGCACTAGCTTGGTGCAGGAGCAAGGGCCTTAACCTAAACCCTGATAAGACTAAACTGGTCCTTTTCACTAGGAAAAGGAAGCTGGGACGGGCTGAACCAGTAAAATTAGACAACCAGGACTTGGAAGTAGTCGACGAAGTCAAGTACCTGGGAGTCACCCTGGACAGCAAACTGACCTTCAAGACCCACATAAGCAACACCTGCAAAAAGGCGAAGATGGCCATGATGCAATGTAAAAGTGCAATAGGAAGAAGCTGGGGAATAAAACCAGCAAAAGCACTATGGATTTACACGGCAATAATTATGCCAAGAATCCTACATGGTGCCCTAGTATGGTGGCATAAGGCGCAACTAGGGAGTAATAAGCAAGAGCTGGATAAAGTACAAAGGTTGGCAACCCTGATGATAACCGGCGCGATGAAAACAACACCCACGGCTGCGCTCGAAATCATCGCGGGTTTGAATCCACTGGACATAGAAGCCAAAAGGAAAGCCATCGAACAATGGTTTAAACTAAGAAGCATCGGTCTATGGAAAGGCAACCCAACAGATGAGGGCCACTCCAGGATCAGCCAAGGCTACGAAGAAAAACTGTCAATGATACTTTCGAATAATGATTTGATCAAGAAAGAAAGGACATTCGACAAGAAATATAGAATACACATAGGACCGAGAGATGACTGGCAGATGGAAACCATTGGTACCACCTGCTACACGGACGGCTCCAGAAAGGAGTCGACGAAGCTCTCAGGCTCAGGAGTGCACATAAAGTGCGAAGACGGGATGGAGATAAACGTATCGATACCCTTGGGAAAGTACGCAAGTGTCTTCCAAGCGGAGATATTTGCCATAAAAGAATGCGCAGATATAGCAGGCAACCTGACCACAGGGAAGGTCACTATATACAGTGACAGCCAGGCAGCGCTCAAGGCACTTGACAGAGTAGAAACCACATCTGCAATTGTCAAAGAATGCAAGAAGTCACTGGAAAATCTGACCAGAACAAAAGACGTGACGATTGCCTGGGTACCCGGACATGCGGGAAATAAGGGCAACGAAACGGCGGATGAACTGGCCAGAAAAGGAGCTGATGAAAATCAGGTAGGGCCGGAGCCAAGGCTACCAATCGCCCATAAAATAACCAAGGGAGTAATCAGCCGAAGTATAACCGAAGAAACCAACCAGAGATGGAGATCTTCAGCAGGGATGAGACAATCGAAGATCTTCATTAAAGGAATAGACAGAAGAAAAACGAGCCAACTGATGAAACTCTCTAGAGGCAACATGAGGCTCGTCATAGAAGTGTTAACAGGGCACTGCCGTCTGAACAGGCACCTGACACTAATAGGAGTGAAGAATGACCCCAAATGCCCGGAGTGCATGGACAAAGAAGAGACGAGCTTCCACCTGCTTGCCGAGTGCCCCATGTACTCGATGACACGATGGGAGACTATGGGGACAGACGCACTGACCGAAGAGGACCTGGAATATCTAAAGGTGGACCAGGTAGTAAGACTGTGCAAGGAAACAGGTAGGTTCGGGGAGCTTCCGTGATTGCCGGATAGTCCCTCATCCCTAGGGAAATGGGTGAAATGGCCAACAAAGGTGAGGCTGATCACCCGTCCGGCAAACGGGCTTCCCAAAAGTAAATAATAATAATAATAAATGTTGGAGTGTTGAGTGTGTAACAGCATCTAACAGTTGACCGTTATATTGGCGACAACGGCAACGCTAATCATTATAAACCAGTGTGCTCTGTTTTGCATGTTTGTTTTATTGTTTAGCCTAACTGTTTTGAATTCCCATTGCATTGTGATGATACGTACGATAAAAAAAGTATTGGACAATATTTTGAACTTTTACCTGAAAAAACTTCATGGTTGAAGTAGGCCTGGTGGAGGAACCGGTGTATAATACAAAACGCGAGATTAAAAGAATGCATAAAATAGGATAGAAACAATCGGTACATCGAGTCCAGAAATAGCAAGCTGCAAGGTCGGCCTGGCTCTCGGCGCACGCAGTGATACGGTATATTTAAATAATCTGTGTGTTTTTACTTCCACAGCCCATTACAATCACAAATTACACTGTACAATTACAATGAAAATAGTATGTAATACGTAAGTCAATAGTGTGTAACATATTGTGTAAATTTATTTTTATACCACTTAAGTGGCAGACAGGTACACGGCCCACGTGATGGGCAGCGGTCACCGTGGCCATCCAGAGACGACCACGGTGCAACACCAGGGGCGTCATAATGCCATCTACATGCCAAGGGTATGGACCCTTGAAGGCATAAAAAGTTATGTTTGTAGGCGATCAAAAGATTTAACTATACTGTCATATTTTTCATGAAACCAAAACCTGCAACGACTTAATTAGGCATTGTAAGCAAGGTATTGCGGTAAAACAAATGAGTATATTAAAAATGTATGTTGTTGGTGCAGTAAATAGCAGACTATGCAGAACCAAATACATTCAAGGTATTATAGACACCGAGAGCAAAAGTAAACAAGACATAACATTACAATGTGCGGGGTAATCGTCCGCTTACTTACGTCACGCTACGTAACTACCGTAGCCTAGCGCCCGCCGCGTCAGACTCGAGTTATAATCCGCTCTGATAAACAAATATTACTTTAGTATAAATTATCTATTAGCGCACAATAAATACATAAATATTAACAAAATTTTAAAAATCAACAAAAAAAGTATTTTCCCGTACCGGGAATCGAACCCGAGCCTCCTGGGTGAAAGCCAGGTATCCTAGCCACTAGACCATACGGGAGTTGAGAGGTGAGTTGAAATTAAAGTTCACTAGCAATCTACCATATTTTTTTTTTATAATTGGGGTACGTTATTTAATTAGACTTCATTATTTAATCTAATTGGTTGTCCAGTTACAACAAAAAATTGCGTACGCGATATCGTACTAAAAATAAGCCGTATGGACACCTGCGAGTAGGACTCATGATAATAACAGTGACGATTTTGGGTTGAAATAAATAAACTCTTCACAATGAACCCTGAGAAACGCTCTTCTTTTGTTTGAAAGAAGCGCTGCTGCTTTCAGCTCCTCTACTGAAGCAAAAGTACGCACGATATTGGGATTGACAATAACATAGGTAGTTAATAGGTAACCATATTCACCGATTGCAATACACAACCTTAAAATCAAAATTAATGTTCTGTTAAACGACGAAGGAATAGACTTGGTATTGCCCAACTGATACTTCATGGCATGAGGTCCTCGTATGAATCATTTCTATATTCTGTACATTACGTTTATATGTATAAAGTATGAAGCACACACAGGGCGAGTGCCTACCTACGTAAGCACCACTTTCGTGCCACTAATTTAATAGATTATTATTATTTTACTGTCAATAATTAACTAGAAAGTTAATAGCGTGTAACGAATACGTTAGTACCCGCCATAAACTGTCCACTTCATAAACTTATCATTTATGTGCCTTCCTCTTTTACGAGCCATGCTTTCTCTTTTATTGAATTTCCCAGATAGCTTTATATGAACCACTGACGCAAATGACGATGCTACGCTTATAAAAAAGTAAAAACTAACCTCTTTAGTTATTGCAATAGCCAACAGACAATGTCTGCGATCATTAACAATACCCAGTCAAACGAGTTCAGATCTTAGTGACCTTCCAATAGTTTGCGAATGACTCTACCCACAGCTTATTCGCCGTCCGCTCACTTTTTTCTCATGAAATACATTCGAAATTATGCCTTATTACAAAGATATAAGATAGATAGATCAATGTTAAGTTACTGGCTGGATATGGGCCGGAGCAAGTCGGCATATTGATTAACTGTGATATTGTTTTAGGTGTAACTGTGACCCAATGAGCCAGATAGTACGCAACAGATGGTTCGGTGTCCACTTTGATGTTCACTACGTCGAGTAAACAAACATACTCCATGTTGTCTCTCAGTACCGTCAATACACAACATACGGCGTTTACGTGGAAACTGTTTCAGATGCTAGCCATAATATACGTTCAGTATATGGGCAACAGCTGTCCGCTGTACCTATATGGTTTTTCTAGTTGTTTTCTGTCATCAAATGATGTCTATACCATTTATGTTTTGTTGGTCATGGTGGGTATAAGTCTGGAATCATGTTTCGTCACTATCGGCGTGCCATCATAGAGTCCCTACTCCCTAGTTCGGCTAAGTAAAGTTTTGCAATTTCATACTAGGCAATTTTACACACCCTCCAGAAACCTTGTGAGCAGCCCTAAGTAGTTATAATCTGCGGTCATTATCCGACCAAAAATGCCGGGACGAAACAGAAATAAAATATGAGACAATGACTTTATTTGGTACGAACTTTGCATCGTACGAATCAGAAGTAAATTGTCGTTTCAAAAGCCCTATTTCATTTCTACATCATATTTTATTAAAATCCGTTCAATAGTTTGGGACTGAAAGTGTAACAAACAGATAGAATTACTTTCGCATTTAGTATTTAGTATTTATGTAAATATGGATGGTATGGATTATGGATTAGTAATATTCCGAATTATATCCAGAAGCGGGTTATCTAAAGTATTGATGGAATGAAGTTTCACAAAGTTACAAGACTGAGTGAGGCAAACTTGTTTCATAACGTTGTCTGCTGTTATATTGGACGTTTAGGAAACTTGTTATGTCCAATATCTTATTTCAGCACCTAAGTACTACTTAAGTACCTACAGATAAATAATGGACGCAGTTAGGTACTTGATCACTAGTTAATGTTGACTTACAATGTTTCCGCGTGAATATCAAATATCGCAAGCCTAGGACAAGGATGCATTTAAGACATAACATACCTACCTAAAATAGGTTTTTAATCTTAATTCGTAATTTCATAGTCATATCATATTAAAAAATGATGAAACTACTTTTAACTTTGATGCAACGTGACATCCAGGGTCTGTAGTTGAACGGTAAGCAGTAGTCATAGGAACTTCTGAAATAAACAAAACAAACCCAACATGTTTGGGTTCATTTTATTTGTTCGGTTATGCACTTACTAGAAAGTTTTTTAAAGTCTTCAAATTAAACAACTTATTTTATCCAACAAAATTTTATAAGCCTACAGGATTTTGTCTCATCGGTAGAGTAGAAGTATTGGCTGCTTTATGCGTGCTTCGTATTGTGCAAGTGCGCGACCTAAATGCGCCCGCGCCGCGCGTCCCGCACACAATCATACTTTATCCAACACATGGCTCGATATACGCGCAAATTTTAATGATGGTGTGAGGAAATCTCTCTCGAAATGCTGCGTTGATCAACAAGTAAACAGTGCCGTTAAAATTCTTTCGTTGTAGTAATACTGAGGGATAGAAAGCCACGAGAACAGCTGATGGACCATACGTTTACTCCTCCTTAGTACCTTAATAGGTAGGTAGGAAGGTAGGTAAAGGTATTACCTATTCCATACGCAGCGAATGTATCTACAAACACGGCAAACACCTAGCTACGAGTATACAGCCGCCCGACTGACCGTGTCCTAAGTCTATATGCGTGAGGACGCGTGCCTGCATCACTTCTAGTAGTCAGTAAATATAACTGTATGCTTACACAACGTGCACTCTCCGGAGATTACGGACACATTCAAAAGGAAAATGTTTGGACTACAAATAGGATGGTCACCTACTTCTGACGTCATTATCATACTCCACAAATCGCGCGAGTCTCTGCGTGGGGCGGACGCTCGCGCTTTAGTTTAGATGGAGACGATGTAATTGTTTATTTATTAACGGCACGCGAGATAATAATGGCTTATAGTGCAGACAAAGCTTACGGCTTATAAGCTCGCTATATTAAAAAACCGAACCCCTAATTAGCACGAAGCGCGTTATCGCTTAATAAATTACGCTATTACGTTACGAATTGCTGTAATTACGAGTACAATATCTTAGATCATCCTAGTAGGTAAGTAGGACAGCCAGAGCTCACTGTACCCCTCCTCCCGTTCCCGCTTCCTAGCCTGACCACCCTTTCCCTTCAGAGTCGGCAGCGCGTGGGTGACGCCCTTGGTGTTGCACACGTCCATTGGCCACGGTGACCGCTTCCCATCAGGTGGGCTGTGTGCTTGTCTGCCACCTAGGTACGTGGTATAAAAAACATCCTAGGTTAGTGCACCTAGAACTGTGAGGCGTTTCGATCAGCTAAGATCGCACTGGCCGTCCCTAGTCACGTTCACGCGCACGTTGAATCATCATCATTCTCTGAACCTTTTTCCCAACTCAGTTGGGGTCGGCTTTCCAGTCTAACTGTGATGCGGCTGAACTTCAATATTTTCCGTGGAGCGACTGCCATCTGACCTCCACAACCAATGGTCCAATGACCAATGGCGATATCGACGTTCCAAGAAAATCACGCGCGCGTTGAATGACAGCGTTAATTCCTGTAAACATAATAATGTACATTCGGGAAATACCAAGATAAAACAATATTTTGTTTAACTTTACTTTGTTTTCAAGTTTCGAATGAAAATATGAGATAATGACGGGAGGTTTTTTAGTGAGGAAATTCCAGTTTTTGTGATAATGTATTTGCTTACAGTTCCTCAATATAATTTGTAATCACCGTTTACTTAAATATGTATAGGGTTCCGTGATTTGTGAACATTATCATGTGCACATAATAATGCATGTTTGTTATTTAAAAGCTTTTCGAGTTAAATCTTACTTGAACGATACTAGGTCAAGGGTTTGTTTTACGTAGGTAGTTAGATAGTTTTTGATATCAAAGAGAAAATGTTCGTTCAAACTACAGATGATTCATGATGCCTGTGGTGGGCTGTAGACAAGTATTAAGCGAGCTGGGGAGCAACAGGTCCCCTCTGTCCCCTTGCGTGTATGTGGGACACAAATAGCATATGCCCGTAGACGACACGGGTGACGCGGTCGGGGGTCGGAGGAAGGGAAGTGCCATTTTGTATTGCGTGCAATTGATTTAACCTTCATGCTCTCCCCACACTGCTGATAGTTCACACAAAGACCAACGCAACGATCCTGCGCAACATGTATAGAAGCAGAAACCCCTTCAGAATAAACTCAAGTTGTCTATTGTCCATCTGCTGACCTACAAAGAACTTAAAAACAACTACTTCGGCCATCAGACTAGCACGCATCACGCATTTGCTCCTATTCTGTTCACAATGCATTGGGTATATAGTTAAATATAAAGCTTTGTTCAATCGCCATAATAACAACCTCTAAGTTTCCCTAGAAAGACGACATTGAACGGAATCAATACCATAGACTGATTTATTAGAAAGTCTTAACAAAAGTACATCATGTTCCTTTGTTTCTACACACCCTATGCATTCTAAGGTTTATTCAAATTAATGCGATGGTAATTACACTAGGATCTATTTATTATGACCAAACAGAAATTCTAGGCATTGCAACACATAACGGACAATATAGAACAGATATTACATGGACGGGAAAAGTTGAATATCTCGCCAAAACGACAGTCAGCAAAGTACAAAGCTTCCACCTCTCTGTCAGAGTAGTACTCAAAAGCATTGTACCGATTGCAAAAGAGGTCAAGGGGTGGCTGATGTACCCCGTGGCCGCACTGCAGGTGCGACCCAGATCTGTGGCCTGCAGCGGCCTTAGGGCCGCACCGTGCCGCATCGCCGCTGTCACTGGCGCTGCACTCTAACGACGCGCCTTTTGGCAGCGCTCTGTGGCGAGATCATAAACAAAAGAGCGACTTGACCTACTACTGCTGTTTTTATCACACAGTTTACCAATTTTAATGGCGCAGTGTGGGAAACCTCGCACGCTAGCACTTTTAATAGAATTTACGTATTTCAAGTGTCTAATTAAAATTGTATACAAGAGGAAGTTAAGGTTTCTCAAAATTTGTTTCATAATATCAATATTTTTCAACGAATACTTGAAGTGAGAAATGCCATGATTATTGGAATAGCTATTTAGCATATAAAAATCGTATGCTATTATTATTATGTATACACACACATAATAATAGGTATTTTGATAAGCCTGTGAAAATAATACACGATATCTACATTACACAGATAACGTTATTTGATTCACAAATATAAATAAATAGTACCGATAATGTAACTACACTAAGTACACTTTGCCTAGTGTGTGATTTATTAATAATAGATTGTTCAGTTGTCGATGTCAGCGTTTGGCTAACTGCTTTAATTCGCCAATTTATGAATGGGCAATCAATCATAGACTGCACTAGACTAATTGAGTCGGATACAAGAAAGAGGGAAAAACGGCATTATATTTCTTGAAATGATAAGAAGGTTGTTTACAGCAATGCTTACAGAGCTGGCACATGACTGTTTATTGTATACTCGTAGCTATACGTTAGCAGCACCTGTAGTCCAATAGTCATGAAATTTTACAGTATGACGTCACTAGGAAAACCGTTTTCAACTGTGTAGCGCCTGAAAAAGTACTAGGCGAACATGAGCCGATAGCAGTTATTGTTATCAGTGAGGATGTCGGCGGGGAGGAGAGAGCGCGCGGGGGCACGCGGCCTTCGTGACGTCGACCGCATCGCATCTGTACTAACGCCAGTTACGCTAACGATGATAGCTTATCAATGTCGTCGGCTAGCCATGATATCGCAATCACATTAACTTCCGTATTTTCATGATACCCTGGTCGGTTGTGCAAAATGTTATCTAAATTCACAATTCTAAACAATGTTTTCACTTATTCCCGGAGCACCTGACAACGCACAACTAATGCCCATTCCATGGATAGACAATGGTGAACAGTCAGGCACTTTTGCCAGATTCCATAGAAAAATCAATTATATTTTGTTCGACCAAGAAATAGAAATCATCTAACACGCACAGCACTCGCACTTCCAAACTCGCGCGCCCTCATGATTATTATTATTAACCTATTCATCAGTGTTACTAGTGGATCAGTCCCGGCTTCATATGAGAAAATCCTAATAATCCGATTGTAGCGTAGTTTATCCGCTTAATTGATCCACCTACCGGCTCCAAACTATTCCTACAAGTTACAACCCTAGTGAAAGAGCAGCTAAGAAGTTTAATAAGTTTTATCGCATAAAACTATCAATCAAATATTATTTTTACCCGACTGCCGAAGAAAGGAGGGTAATCTATACTAATATTATAAAGAGGAAAGATTTGTTTTTTTGTTTGTTTGTAACGAATAGGCTCCGAAACTACTGGACCGATTTCAATAATTCTTTCACCAATAGAAATCTACATTATCTGTGAGTAACATAGGCTATAATTTATCTCCAAAAAATTTAGGGATCCTTACTAAAACTTCAATAATGTAACCCAATTCGAAATCCACGCGGGCGGAGCCGCGGGCAACAGCTAGTTTTTTAATAATTATGTACGGTACCTATATTTAATTTTCTTTGAGCTTGTTTGCTGAGCCATGAGTAGCATAGAGGGAGCTGTAGCCGGAGCCACGCCACAAATTCCCTTTTAAAGAAATGTGAGTTAATTAACACTAATTTGAGGAATATGGACAACAAAGGCGCAACTAATAGCTTCTATCCTCAGACTACAAGAATATCTAGTCTGAGCTTCTATCACGTAATTTAGAAATCAAACCGTTTTGTCTTCATTGCACTACTGTTTAAGAACTGTTAAACTCAGCCAACATTATGAATGATGAGAAATAAATAATGTTTATGTAAGTTATGTCAATGAATAACTTGGAGCATACAACCTGCAGTGTCGTGGTGGCTGACAAACATCCGCGCAGGAAGTCAAACAAACGAGAGGCAAGCTCAGGAAGGACGTCCACAATGGACGACAGTGGTCGCCGCCGATGTCCAAATGAATGTTGAACAAACACCTGGGCCAAGGCGGAACGCGCCCGCTGCCAGCAAACAGAACGTCTACAAGATAACCGCTCTGTTTGGATTTGAACAAACTACTTGCACCTTCAATCTGTTAACTAACTCTTAGGCAGTTTTACAGCATAAGTCGTAGGTATCTTTTGTGATCGCTCGCTGTAATAGCTTTAAAGTTTCAATCATATAAATCCCACTGTATGCCGTTTAGGTCTGTAGGATGCAATGCCAAAATCGGACGGGCGTTCTGGACTACCACAATAGTACGATCAGGAGTTGCAATCATACGCTTTAGGCCTCATACGCATTGTCCGGTTAGCCGGAGTGCGAACAGCCGTCCGGCTAGCCGTAGGATGCGGTTGCAGTTGCGGTTAACCGGGTGGCGGCTAGCCGCAACTGCAACCGGACAGTGCGGATAAACGTTGCGGTTTCATCGGAACATTTCATAGCATGCAGGACCATTTCCAAGATGGACGCTGAAGAAGTTGCAGCTATTTATTATATTTACATGCGATATATAAAGAAAAAAAAGCAAAGAAGAAGGTTCTGGGTACATCCTTATTTGCAAACACGAGATGAGAGCAAGCAATTTGAAATATTTTTTGAAGAACTGAAAAAGTATGACGATAAGTTTTTTGGATACACTAGAATGAGTCTGAAATCATTTGAAGAACTTTTTAGAATTTTGGAAACCAGCATAACAAAGATGGACACACAATTTCGGAATTGTATTAAACCTGAACTAAAGTTAACGTTAGTGCTAAGGTAAGTGAAATAAAATACATACCTATCTAATTTATTTTTATTTATTTATCAAAAGAATGACCATAGCACGGTTAAACATTTTGATTTTCACAATCGTCTGGTATACAATTAAAAAGATCCATGTAAGACGATTGTTGACTGTTCTGAGACTGTTGACTGTAAGTTGATAATGGCGATTGTACTTCGATGTCTTGCAACGAACTTGCTGCAGAGCCTTGAGAAGGTGGTCGTCCAATATCCGATGATTGCATAGGCTGGGTGTAGGGATTATATCTAGAATAATGGGCCGTTTGATATCCACGATTGGTATCGTTTCTTCCAATACCCCACGATGTGTTTGGATAGTTGCAAAGCTGCTGTGCATCTTTAATTAGCCTTAAAATATCTAACTTTGTCTGCATTTGCAAGTGTTCTGGTACTTCTTATATTCTTTAACCAAAGACAAGAAAAAAAGGCGATCCTCGTCATCTTCCAAATTCCTTCTTTCTACATTTTTAGTTAACACTCCGACTAACTGTGCACCAATAGCGTCATCATATTTTTTATTCTTACGTCTCTTTGGCGTCAATGGCGTATTTAATGGAAGATTGTCTTCATTCTGTGTAGTCATGTTTACATCTTCATTTACTGTAACATTACCATCTGTGCTATTAACAGTTACTGTATCTTTTAAAAATAAAAGATTATCGTAGAATACATATGGAACCTTCTTTTTTGCTGCAGACCCGCTTTTGCTCTCCTTTGCTTTATGGGCCTTTACAAAAGCGTCGCGAATGTTTCTCCACTTTTTTTGTAGATCCAAACCTGTAAAAAAAACAATTGTTTCAGATATTTAGCAACTGGTTGCTCATTTGCTGAATTGCATTACATCTTTAGGATTGGAGTTAGCACCATTGCCGAAATTGTTCGCGAAGTATGTGCAGCAATATGGTATTGCTTAAAAGAGATATGCCTACCAGAACCAACAGAACAAATGTGGCTTCAAATTGCAAAGGATTTCTTCAAGAGAGCCCAGTTTCCGCATTGTATAGGTGCTTGTGATGGGAAACATATAAGAACTATAGCACCTAACAATAGTGGATCTATGTGCTATAATTATAAAGGATTTTTTTCCTTGGTCTTGATGGCGATTTGTGACAGCAACTTTAAATTTGTATTAATTGATGTTGGAGCATTTGGTAGATTTGGGGACTCAGCAATATTTCAGAATACGAACTTTTATAAAAAAGTGCAGGAGAATCGTTTGAACATTCCTGAACCTGCGCCGATTTTAGAATCCAATAGCACTGCTTTCCCCTACGTCTTTGTAGGAGATGAGGCATTCGCCTTAAGTACAACCATGATGCGCCCATATCCAAGACGTGACTTAAATGTTACGAGAAGAACGTTTAATTATAGGCTCTGCAGAGCTAGACGTTACATTGAATGTACTTTTGGGATACTTGCGAATAAGTGGCGCATTTTCCATAGACCCATTAATGTCAACACCGATTTAGTTAATGATATTATTAAGTCGGCGTGCATTTTACACAACTTCGTGAGAGACAGAGATGGGTATTCTTTTGAAGACTCGCTAAATAATCCACTGACTGACACAATTGCTCAAGATAGTGTGCGCAGAAACAATACAACTGGATTGAGATATCGAGAATTATTTGCAGATTATTTCATGAACGAAGGAAGGGTAAGCTGGCAGGATAATCACATCTAATTATACTGTGACAACATATAATTATTAAACTATATAAAGTAATTGTACTTACCGAGTTGTTTTTTTTTATCCTGTGGTAAATCAGCTCCATAGGTATCCACCAACTCCTCCCAAGCTTTTTGACGTAAGTTTCTATCAGAATATTCCGCAGATTTCGTATTCCAGATTGCTGGCCTGTTTTGAATTTCAATTATAAACCGTTCGGCATCGAAATCCATAGCCGAAAATTTTTGTCGCGAGCGTCTCGTCTGTAATGTATACTTAATACGTGCACCTTCAATGGCGAGCAACCGTAAACTAGCAAACCGCAGTGCATCCGCGTAGTGCGTACAGCGACCGTCCGGATAGCCGTCAGTCGGGCCGCAGCGCTCCGAGCGACCGGAGCGGTTGGGCGGCAGCCGCATCACAGTACGAATAAAAAATACTTTTGCGTATATATTTTTGATTGCGGTTAACCGGACGGCTGTCCGCACTCCGGCTAACCGGACAATGCGTATGAGGCCTTAATCAGACATCGGAAGATAACACCTAGAAACCTAATTAGAATGACAGATTACGAAGCTCGCTGAGTATTGCACTATCAGACGGAAGTGGTAGACAGCGCTAACGACAGAGTAATGACCTCAACACTAGCTTCTATTAGTCACGCGTAGGGTTACCATCCGTCCGGATTAATCCGGACATGTCCGGACTTTTAGGCACTTGTCCGGACTTTTAGGCACTTGTCCGGCTTTTTAATTTGTCCGGACTTTTTAAATTAGATGGTATATCATCTTCTAAAACTGTAGAAAGGTCAATTCTGTACATTAAATATAAATGTACAAAATAACTATTGGGGGATGATTGGTGATCGATACAATACTAATGCAAAAAATAAAATCAGCAAGTAAGTTGTTTGTCTTTCTGTCTGTCTGTATGTGCACGCATGAATCAGAAACTACTGGAGAGATTTTGATCAAACTTGGTACTATTATAGTGTTCATACTTCTGGGCCTTTAATATATTATATTACCCAGAAGTATGAACACTGTAACTACTGTGTATACAAACTTATACCCGTGACTTCAGCCGTATTAGTTTTTAGGTCGTTTTTGGCCATATCTCTGGTTCTACTTAACCAATTACGGCAATTACAACCAAACATACGGTAAATTTTGAGTGTAAGCAAGACCTTTCTAATAAAAAACCGCATCAAAATCCGTTCGGTAGTTTTCGGTCGTCGTCGCGAGAAACGATGGACGAAAAGACAACTCTTAGAATCGCGATATCTCAGGAATGGTAACTCTTAGGAAAAAACCATGGAGACTACTTATTACTCCGAATAATTTTTGTAGCACACACAGGATCGATGAGCATTTGTAAAATATGGGAATTTATGTAATTTTTAGCTATGTGACAGGCGTTTCAAGACAAACCCTGCACCTCGCATCCTACCCCCCCCCCCCCCCCCCGTGCTACTTGCAACGAGGTGTCCGGACTTTTATCGAAATGCCCGGCTTTTTGTCAGGACTTATTAAATTCCTAAATGGTAACCGTAGTCACGCGCGACTTTATAAAGGCGTGTATGTAAATAAAACAATATACAAGTACAGTTTGAACTGTGTGAACAAGTCTCCACTACTAGGCATGTCTAATAGTCAAGAATGGATCACGATTTTAGGATCAACAGCATTTGAAATGGTGGCCTATATCTCCTGGACTTCACCATAGCTTCTTACCATCTAGCGGCGTGCAGTCAATTGACTGACAAGATAAGAGCCATTCCTACTGGGATTTGCAAGAATCGTGTATTGGCAGGATCTTGTTTGTTCTAACATGTTAATTGTTATTATACACAGGAGCATTACGTTTACAGGATTCTGCCTAAAACCGAGACAACGGTGTTAGTTTTCCAGCTTCATTGTTTATCAGACCGACTGCCGAAGGAGATAATTTTCGTTTCTTTCGAGAGTTCAGCAACTGAATGAATGGCTGTGCAGTATTGTTTTCCATGAAGTACCTATGTATTCACTTATGAAATCACTTGTTCTTTTCTACAAAATTTATTAAATTGAAACACAAACAACGTACTGGCTGTTCTCTAAAATACTAACAGCAAATTCAGCCCTCTAACTAAACGCACTCGCTCTTCACAATTCCATTTGCACAGAGAGTGAGCAGTTAGCACTCCGTCAATAATAATGTTCGCCACCTAGTTAGTTGGTGCGTGTCGGTACGTCTGCGCACTCAATTAGCGCCCTGCCGGACACCAGGTGGGCAAACAAACCAAAGGAGGCAGACATCCGCCCTAGTAACAACACGTAACAATAACTAGTAAAGTAAGGTAGCAGCCAGTTCATCAAGGGCAAGAGCTTTACTTTCATTAATAGGTTTATGGTTATAATTTTCAGATAGGTATCAACATAGGGGCCGTATTGATCGGACATTAGTTTTGTTACATACTGTATAAGCTTGGATTAAGAATTCTGAATTAGTAAGTGCACCAGCCTTAGGACCCGATTCAGAAAAATTGTTTTTAAAATGTGTGATTTCTAAACGTGCATTAAAAACGAATCAAACTGATAATTTATTTGAACAGCACCCCGTTAAAGGAGCTTATAGGAAAGCCAGAGTAGCACTACAGCAGAATAACAATATTACGTAATCAATTACAAAAGCAGAGTTAGCCGGGTTAATACCTACCAGTATTAAGTTTACTGCAGCATCCAACAAGGTAATTTTGGCCGATTGTCATCCTTCGTTAGGTGTCGCGACGCATACGACGGATGTGCCCTCATTCATGTTCAATCACGCATTGTCAGTTGGATTGTCAACCTTATTGGATACAATTAGGAACTATTTTCGGTTTTAGAAGTAAGAAGAGCACTTAGAGAACTGTTCAGTTGGGAACAGTGCCATCATCTAATCCGCATTCAGATCCATCTAGTGCAGTTAACTTATTGAACTTAACTTTTTGGATAATCTTTACAGCATGTATGGGATACCTACATTACCTACTATACCAAGCTATTATTGTTGTCCTATTTAAGAGTTCAGCAGTAGGACAATCGCTGTTTCAATTATAAATAATTAACGTCCACAATACTAACCACATATAATTATATTTATTTGAATAGTTGTCCTTATAATTTTTCTGTGAATTATGTTTCACAATGCAAAAATTTCCTTATACCCTATATATACCTACCTCCATACCTATTAATATCATATTAATACCATAAGTGGAAAGTTATAGGTTCTATTGTCATCGGGATGAGAGGATAGTAGTACCCACAACCAGCAGGTTTTAAGGGAAACGTGAAAAGAGCTATCGCTTGAACATAAAGATTTGGGTGGGAGAAGAAAAATAATATATCGAGAAATCAGGGTGTCTAGTATCTGTCTCGTACTGGATAACGTAACAGAAGACCGATCCTCTAACTAACGGGTTAGCGGTGTTTTCATTGTAATCAATCACTAACAAGTTGAATATGTTTACTATTTTGTTAGCAGATAAACAATTCTTGTACGTTCAGACTGTGGACTATTTCGCAAGAGCGGCCAGGGAGCAGACACAGCTGTAATCAGTGAAAGTTGCCCCGAATGTGCCCGAGACAACATGTTGAAACCACTGCACGGAGTCGAAGGCTTCCTGTAAACCGTGCTTATATTTGCGATTACGCTTGAATTCAATCCAACTTGATTACGTTTCTTTTAAAATCGGCGAACAGCGATTCTGTGACTGCATCGATGCTGTTTCACATTTTAGTTCTAGGTACTTTATTTGGGTGGTTCCACTTTGCCTCACAAGCCGTCCACAACAGTGGCTCAAAGTTGTAATGCGACGCGGTACTGAGTTTATGAAAAGCAACAAAATCGTCGTTCGTTGATGTTAAACGTAGTAATGTTTACCTACCTGTCACGGTGGTATTCGTTAAGGGTCTAAGCCCACTAAGAACAACCGTGCTAAACGTAATATTCGCTCGTCTGATATACAATTTGTATGAAGCACGCGCAAGATTAATGTCAATTACCGCATCGCTCACTTTTTGATGACAAATGAAGCGAGTTAATCTTTGAAATAAACCCGGCACATTGTTGACACTTTGTAATGTAGGAAGATTCTTCAGTGTAATTAATGGTAAGTGGGTTAAAATCATGCCTGCAGAAAAGGCGAAGAATCTACATAATGTTTGTATGTCCAGCTTTTACCGTCAATCAGTCATTTTTTCATGTGCTGTATGATAAGTTTTGGATGAAGAATACTGGTCCTTGTATTTTACTTCTATAGGAACTACGAGATTAAATATATTCATAGGTACTCCTGCATGTGCGCCAGGCGTGCTTTCTTCAGGACCCGCTTATAAAACTATGGTATTGTACCAGCAACAAGATTTCTCATCTTTCTTTCATTCCAACATTTCGCTCCTTAATCAGTATCTTCCGTCCCTCTGATTACCAACTTGTACATTTGCCCTACCTACTCGACAATAACGAGATACACGTCCGTACATACAGCTGTAAAGATTTTTATCTCAGTTATTACAGCATCTATTTCAAATCTCTATTTGATTAGGCGGAGGCAGATTACAATCGCAATTACTTACAAATTTAAAAGGCTCATTGCTCATTATGTAGTCGTTTTAAATTGCTTCGTGTATTGCACAATGCGGCTGCCGATAGGGTCAGGCGGGGTATCAATGGTACACGAATGAATGCAATCAATGGCACAATGGGCTCAACGTGCACTCGGGCTTCACTGAAGCTCGTTCAGCTGAGCGTGGACATGCGTCGTCACGTGTTACAACACCCACGCCCACAGATCACTGTCTTATTACGAAAACATAACTAGTTATTGTTAGAAGAAATATTACATGACTTGTGAAATAATCAGTGTGGCGTGCTTCCCAGGCCACCCCAGCATTTCCCGCGGGTGTCGTGCGAGGCGGTGAAGGGACAGGCTATGTTCCATCCGACAGCTCATGAAATATTTCCTGGTTGACGGGCAATAGACTCGTGTGAATTACGTAAGTATAACATAGTGAAATGTGGGTGGTTAATTAATCTACCTCACCCTTCGGGAATATACAGATGAGAGTATGAAATTCTACTTTGTTTGCCTATTACAATAATGACTCATAACCATAACTCATAACATATATGTATTCTGTGCTATTTATAAAGGCGAAAATGAATTTATTTATGCCTTTTTTCCTCAATCAAGCAAAAATGACTGATGAATTCTACAGTTGGCTTTAATTCCAAGACGACTGTGGGTTGCGCCAACGAGACCAGTTGTTCTCTACACAAGACGAGCCGAGGAAATAGACTAGCAAAGAATAAACAAGTCTCCAGCAGATAATCTTGCAATAAACTGAATCAATTAAATAAAGTGGAGTCTTGTTTACTGGGCCAATTGAGTCCGAGCACAAACTTTGTACAACATTTTACGAGCCCCGCCCCGACCCTCCGACATCGCATTACAGTAGCATAAAACATGGCGTTGAACACTTGTTGTAAATAACCCTGGGATCAATGAGCTGGAACAGTTGAATGTATTACATCACGTCTTATTTACTTAACGACGAGTTACAGCTTCTAACAAAGACGCAAATACATAGATGCCTACTGTGCGTAGGTGGTATGAACTATGAACAAGGTATGCACATACTGAACGCATTGTACGTTATCTACGCGCAGACGCAGAGATGGGGTAGCCCACGTATTCTGTAATGGTGACAGATAGGACTGCAACTGAGATAGCAGTTAAACGAGACCCAAAATCGAGATGTGAAACCAGAACTATGACTATAGGCGTTTGAATAGGTGTCACGTGCGACGCCAAGACAAAGACGGTTTTCACTCGGACAAGAGACTCGTACTAAAGTTTAAAAGTGAAGTTAGTTTATGAATAAGGTATGCACGCATAGATCATAACACGACACGACTACATAATATATTAATTTGGTTCCCCGCAAAGTTGGCTGCAAAGCCATCCCATTTCTGTTCCCGTGGGTGCAGCTGACGTTAACAGCAGGCTCCTCTTACTACGTGACACCGAAAAACATCATTAACGTAATGTGGGTGTTAATACATCTCTACATACCCTTTCGTGCATCGTGTTTGCTATAATACGTTTTGTGCAATTCTGTTTCAGATTGCCGAGCAAACTTATGGTCAATGGAACTTGGGTTTCTTACTAGCGCCTAGCGACCCACCCTGTCTTTATACGAGCGGAAACTGGTTTTCGTCCTCCTTCGGGAAACCGTAACCAAATCCGTTGTTTCAGAACATGCTGAGTAATGATTTAATATCATAATTATGAAATGGCTAAACGTTACGTTGTTTTGCCATGAAATCCACCAGGATTCAGCACCTGTATCAATTTTAATTTTCCTTTCAATCAGTTTTAAAAGTGTATAGTCTATAGATCTAGAAACAGGCTATTGGTGCACATCACTACACGACATAAATAAAGAACTTGAGAAAAACTAGCGACTTGTGTAATAAATAACAGTAAAAGTAATAGTGTACTGTCAAGCGAAGGCCGGCGAGCTGTCTAGCAGCCAATAAGCTCCGCTTCGAGGTCTCTCATTTCTATTAAATTGTTCGATACCGTTTGCCCTATAGGTAGGTAGATATTTGTATATAATAATAGTTATACCCTGCCAGAGTGTTGGTTATACTAATATGCAGAAGTGCAATATAACTCATATTTTACTTGCACTTTTCGATCACACATAAAGGCATTCAATATATATTTAAAAATGACGAAATAATCATCTGTATGTTGATCCGGGAAAAAAAAAACTCTAATCTTAATCTACGCGGACGAAGTCGCGAACAAAGCTAGTTAAATACTGAAGCGGATGAAGTTTCGTGAATTCAATAGGTCCTTGAATGGTTTACAGTTAGACCAGGAGGTAGCGCTGAAGTCGGATTACAGGATTTTAACAATTTTTTCAGGATTTTTTTAAATAAACTTACTGTGACATGATTGTCAGTTGTGTTAAATTGGACAATAATGTTTTCCGCAGCATGAGGTCATTTGTTTGTCCCACTTACGTTATTTCATTTTATTGCCTATTTGTTGCACGTAGCGTAGGTATGTAGGTATATTTTAATTAAATTTTCCTCTATTTCTTCCTGAAAATTACTTATTAAGTACTTTATAATTATTATTAATCATTGTTATTAATAACTGTGTTTATCTAGCTTTTGCCAGCGGCTACACCCGCGTGTAATTTGTAATTCCAAGGATGAAACTGGAAAGATGTTGTCTCTGCCTACCCCAATGGGAAAAAGGCGTCATTTGTATGTATGTATGTATGTATGTAAAACTAGGCTATGTATTGTTCCAGACTATCCCCAAATTTCAACCAGATCCATTCGGCCGTTTTTGCGTAAAAGAGTAAGAAACCTCCATACATACTCAAAAACTTTCGCGTTTATTATTACTAGGATAGTGAGATTACACGACTCCAAAAAGGAAACACTCTGTATTAGGCCGGTATAAATTACGGCACGGAGTCCGGCTACGTCCTATAGTTTTGCATTTCTTGACAATCTTTGCCTTGCGAAACGTGAGCACAAAGGAACAGACGGTCAGAGAGGCTCCCCGGCACAAACATGACACACAACCTACACCAGCACACATGACACGTGTGAACTGTGAACCACATCCACCGAGTGTTATGTAAACACCACATGTGAGCGCTCCGGTTACCTGCTCGCGAGGATCCTTTGTCAGCAAGTACTACCGTGTGCACTATTTATTGCGCTTGTGCGTTATTACTTTCTACAAGGATTGTAGTAATTGAGAAACGTTCAGAATACCCGATGATTCATTAATCATTGCTCATTGAATTGTGAAAGACAGCCCAGAAATAATCACAATGTATGTCACAATATCTTGTCAAAGGTCATAAAGCAGAGTGTGGGTATTTTGGATGATCTCACTGCAGTGAGCAAAGCGCTTAATTCGGTTAAGCACATTGGAAAGTGTCATTGGATGCATTTATAACAATAGCATTGCATTGCGTGTTACACTCGCAATACATTTGTTGAAGACTCCTCCCCAAGGTGCTCTGGCGATTCTTCTCTGCAACAAGAGGCGGCTTTACTTCCCCAGATAGGAGTTTTTAATTAATGTGGAAATAACGATATGAATGATCTGAACGTAGTCGTATGAGTCAAGTCATACGAATACGTTCAGATTTAAAATAGAAGGTACTATTTCAAACTATCAAAGAAGATTGTCCATGTCCATTTATCCATGGTTAAACTTTTGCATGTGGGCAATATGACATTCTCTTTTTCCTGATGTTCCTTTAGCTGTAAGTTTTCCATGCCTTAATTAAATGTAAAAGTCTTTGGAGAGGTGAAAAGAAAATGAACGCATTGCAGCAAAATCTTCGGTGGAATAATAGTAGAATTCATGCATAACGCCCCTAATTGGAGTATTACACGCTTCTATTGAACTTGCTTTGTTAGTCAGAGTCAAATCTTGGAAGTCGAGTTTAACCTACCATTTGGCATATCGATTTACAACCTTATTAGCATAAGAATGGCATCCAGATGACAAGGCACTAATTTGCCACTATTGAATAATGTGATGATGGAGCCAGGAGGTGGGTAGAAAATTATCCAAAGCTAATAATCCTTCGTTTGGGCGCATTTGTTCTGAAGGCCTGGTGAAAGTGTGTTCTTTTAACGTTTCAATGTCTGTGTAATATTTGTGATTAATTTACTCGTGGCAATTAGGCATAGAAAGGAAGTGACCGTAACAAGTAGTGAGTCTGTGACCCATAGGGTCGAATAGGGTCGAATGATTTCATTACATTCTATTTCACTGTTAAGGAAAATGCGAATGCGGCAAGTCGAAGCCGCCTCCAGGTATTCGAGGCATGAGTAAGCCGCGCCAAGCCACTGACCGCTATCGCGCTGCCTCACCGGAGACGAATAACAGTAAACTAACTATACTATACTATGTAATTCACCGTTTTTTGTTATATCAACTAAGTTTTCATTGATACTACTACTTATCAACATTGCAGGTCATCGTTTTCACTTTCGGTATGTTATAAAATGCTTTATTACGTCCCACACTCAGAACAGTAAACGAAAATTTTGTTTACAGATGCAGAGCATAGTGCAGCACCAGCGTTCCTCACTATTTACTGAACTAGCACTCTCGTATTTATTTCTACTCGATCTTCGCAAATCGATGACTCAACCGAGTGGTCCTACTGCACGGCTACAACTCGCTTCTCGTCTCGCTTGACCGTTATCAACGTCGTGTTAAATGACCGCTCACTGCACTGCACTGGCGACTATAATATTCGAATGAGACTTGCTTGGTATGCAAGAATAGTTGAGTCTCGATAAACTCATTATACTCGGGAAGCTACACGATAAAAAACCTCTAACAGAAGTCATACTTTGTCCTCATTCACACTCACTTATTATAAGTCCTGTAGTGCGTCCTGTTGAACTCGTGCTTGCGCTGAGATTCACGAATTTGTCTGGTTTCGATTGGTGAACATGGCGTATCTACCACTTGATATAAAAAGTTTTTATCATGTTCCAGGCAACCTTATCAGTAGAAACGAAATGTAGGTCATGTAGTGCACAATGATCAACATTTAATAATACCTACCAGTGCCTGTATTCAAGAGGTCTAAAAAAATGGCGATGTAAAATCGGCGGAATTGAAAAAAAAAACACCGAAATTTGTTGCTTTTTTGTTGCTAATTAGTTGCTAGAAAATTAATTTTTTTGCTTCGACCGATCGCAAAAAATCGGCAATAACGCTAACTTTTCAATAAGATAGCGTGGAAATCACTGGATGTGGGCTGATCGATCAAGCGAATAGTGGTCAATTTGTTGCTAATTTGTTGCTAATTAGTTGCTAGAAAATTAATTTTTTTGCTTCAACCGATCGCAAAAAATCGGCAATAACGCTAACTTTTCAATAAGATAGCGTGGAAATCACTGGATGTGGGCTGATCGATCAAGCGAATAGTGGTCAATTTGTTGCTAATTTGTTGCTGAAAGATGCTAAGGAGAAAGAAATTTTAAAAAATAAAAATTGATTTTTTTTTCAATTATTCTAAAATAAATAATGTCCACGCTAGCTTAACTAACGATTTTTCCGTGGGAATTCTATAGTACAAATTTGTTGCTGCTCATACTGCAGCTCAGCAACAAAATAAAAAAACGAAAGTTAAGAGAAGTTGGAGATCGGTATACGGAAAACCCGGCCACGCTAGCTTATAGAATTCCCACGGAAAAATCGTTAGTTAAGCTAGCGTGGCCGGGTTTTCCGTATAGGTACCGATCTCCAACTTCTCTTAACTTCCGGTTCTTATTTTGTTGCTAACTCTCTATGCTAAAACAAGCTGCAGTATGAGTAGCAACAAATTTTCACACTAGTTTTCCCACGGAAAGTCAAGAGTTAAACTAGCGTGGCCGGTTTGTTTATAACCCGATCTCCAACTTTTCTTGACTTCCGTTTTTCTATTTTGTTGCTGACTTTCTATGCTAAAACAAGCTGCAGTATGAGCAGCAACAAATTTGTACTATAGAATTTCCACGGAAAAATCGTTAGTTAAACTAGCGTCGCCGGTTTTTCTGTATACCGATCTCGAACTTCTCTTGACTTCCGGTTCTTATTTTGTTGCTGACTCTCTATGCTAAAATAAGCTGCAGTATGAGCAGCAACAAATTTTCACACTAGTTTTCCTACGGAAAAGTCAAGAGTTAAGCTAGCGCGGCCGGTTTTTCTGTATACCGATCTCCATTTTTTCTTGACTTCCGGTTCTTATTTTGTTGCTGACTTTTTATGCTAAAATAAGCTCCAGTAGGAGCAGCAACAAATTTTCACACTAGTTTTCCTACGGAAAAGTCAAGAGTTAAGCTAGCGCGGCCGGTTTTTCTGTATACCGATCTCCATTTTTTCTTGACTTCCGGTACTTATTTTGTTGCTGACTCTCTATGCTAAAATAAGCTGCAGTATGAGCAGCAACAAATTTTCACTATAGAATTCCCAGGGAAAAATCGTTAGTTAAGCTAGCGTGGCCGGGTTTTCCGTATACCGATCTCCAACTTCTCTTAACTTTCGGTTCTTATTTTGTTGCTGACTCTCTATGCTAAAACAAGCTGCAGTATGAGTAGCAACAAATTTTCACTATAGAATTCCCACGGAAAAATCGTTAGTTAAGCTAGCGTGGACATTATTTATTTTGGAATAATTGAAAAAAAAAATCAATTTTTATTTTTTAAAATTTCTTTCTCCTTAGCATCTTTCAGCAACAAATTAGCAACAAATTGACCACTATTCGCTTGATCGATCAGCCCACATCCAGTGATTTCCACGCTATCTTATTGAAAAGTTAGCGTTATTGCCGATTTTTTGCGATCGGTTGAAGCAAAAAAATTAATTTTCTAGCAACTAATTAGCAACAATTTGACCACTATTCGCTTGATCGATCAGCCCACATCCAGTGATTTCCACGCTATCTTATTGAAAAGTTAGCGTTATTGCCGATTTTTTGCGATCGGTTGAAGCAAAAAAATTAATTTTCTAGCAACTAATTAGCAACAAATTGACCACTATTCGCTTGATCGATCAGCCCACATCCAGTGATTTCCACGCTATCTTATTGAAAAGTTAGCGTTATTGCCGATTTTTTGCGATCGGTTGAAGCAAAAAAATTAATTTTCTAGCAACTAATTAGCAACAAATTGACCACTATTCGCTTGATCGATCAGCCCACATCCAGTGATTTCCACGCTATCTTATTGAAAAGTTAGCGTTATTGCCGATTTTTTGCGATCGGTTGAAGCAAAAAAATTAATTTTCTAGCAACAAATTAGCAACAAATTGACCACTATTCGCTTGATCGATCAGCCCACATCCAGTGATTTCCACGCTATCTTATTGAATAGTTAGCGTTATTGCCGATTTTTTGCGATCGGTTGAAGCAAAAAAATTAATTTTCTAGCAACTAATTAGCAACAAATTAGCAACAAATTGACCACTATTCGCTTGATCGATCAGCCCACATCCAGTGATTTCCACGCTATCTTATTGAAAAGTTAGCGTTATTGCTGATTTTTTGCGATCGGTCGAAGCAAAAAAATTAATTTTCTAGCAACTAATTAGCAACAAAAAAGCAACAAATTTCGGTGTTTTTTTTTTCAATTCCGCTGATTTTACATCGCTATTTTTTTAGACCTGTATTCAAGCGCTTATCATCCGATGGGCCCCGTGTCTGAGGAAATCTAGTAAGTATGTAAATCAACTTTGTGTATCGATGTCGGTTATGACAAAACCTGTCGCTAGCTCGACAGGATTTTCAGAAGGTCGTGAATTCGCGTATGTTTTGTGTATCGGCACACTTGTGAAGGAGTTTCTTAAATCCTAAATAAGGGTTTCAGTTTACCCTTTCATCGAATACAGTGCATAGTTGACATACAGTACCATAGCTATTCATGTGGTTGACATATCGAATAAAATCGAATCCGTTAGTACAATTACCAGCCAGTCGCGGTGCGTCGCGGGATGTGACGATGCGCCCCGTACTTACGGAGAACAAACTCCTATTGTTCAGTGTAGGGTTCGCACTGCCCGATGTAACGAACATATAAAAATATGTACTTGCAAGCATGGACGTACACCTAGTTACAAGTTACTGCACTAAACGAATAAGTACTCCATTTTGGTGGTATAAGTTTGTCGTGCATAATAAAGTGTTTTATAAATAACTAGCGATCCGACTGGCGTTATCCTGTTGACCAAAGAAATTACGTCAAATGTATTTTTTTTTTAATCTAGAACTCGATTGCAGCTGTATACTTAACCACCGAAGATCCAGCGTGCGACAGTCACTTTTTCACCACCTATATTGTACAGACTGGCAACCCTGGTTAACTACTTGAAGACAAGGTCGATGGCCGCGCCACGCGACTTGCCCCCGCGCAGACGCGCCGCACCCATCCCGAGCCAAGCACACGCATCGCAGCCCGTAATGTCAGCCACCACCAAAGCCCGCACTGTGTGTATCAACACTATCAAGTATCGACGCATCGCTTGTGACCACTTTTATTGAACACTTATTGCATTCAATCACTTTCATCTTGCTCCGTGTCTGGTCAATACATTTAGGTACTTTAGCTCGTGAAGTAGGTACCTAGGTATGTAAGGACAGATACAGATGGTGAGCTGTTTTCTCTGCCTACCCCGATGGGGAAAAGGTGTAGTTATTTGCATGCATGTTGTATTTTAACCAGAGGATGTTTTATACTTTTTGAAAACCGTCCCGCTGAGAACACGACGAAACAGTAAATACCTATCTGAGTTGAATTGACCAAAATTATAGCAGCATAGAGAGACCCGACTCGTAAATATCTACTTCTATTCTTCTAGTAGTAACCCCATCTCTTTAGAGGAGAGCATTACCTAAGCTTCACACCTCGCAAGAACACAATCCCAAAATTATCTTGAAAGGGAATAAAACCCTAGGTTATGAACGACGCGCGGTACCATGAATGTGCCGTTAGGGTCAAAAGATCCAGCACAACATCGTCAGTGTCATACAAGTGACACAACACGCAGTTTAGCGTGGCGGTGGAACTCGGTGGGATCAAGTCGCAGCTATTTTTGTACTTCCGTCGAAGCTGCGCGACCGACCTTCTCAGTCAGTCCTCGTTTGATGTGACATTTTTGTAAAAAGTGCATCCCTCTTCGCTGAGCGCGGCGAGCCGTGCCCGTGACGTGCGCTTACCGACACACTACATTTTTAGGGTTCCGTAGCCAATGGGAAAAACGGAACCCTATTACGAAAGTTGAAACTTTCATATACCTAGGTACTTTTTTTTTATTGGTAATAGGCTCGCGTTTGATGATGTTTTCTGATACCGCTATAAGCAGAGATACCAAAAACAGATTTTTTAAGAGGGGCTGGTTCCCATAGAACAAACGTCATATTTTTGCCGTTTTTTGCTCGATATTGATAACGGCAACAGATAGACGCTTGATTTTGTTGCCGTTTTACTTTATAATGGTATGGTAAGGAACCCTTCGTGTTTTAATAATTCTTGTCACAGTGAAGGTATCAACCTTCTTCCCATCACCATCACACCTTTGATCTCAAAAATTAATTTCAAGAACCATCATTGACGGAAACCGTTAAGTACGACCGTAAATGTATCCACTCTTCGTATTTTTATTTTCATTTGAAAGAGTTACTACCGAAATAATAAAAATCCTGCTATAATGGACTAACATGTCTACACTACACCATGAGCCCGATGGTTTGTTGCCATAACGACGTGCGGCGTGCGGCGTGCGGCGCGCGGCCTTCGAGTGAGAGCTTTGTGATTGTTATTCCACAGTACTTATTGGTTGCAATCAAACCATTGTCCCGCTTCACCATTGTATGAAAATGAAACTGTATGTACCACACCTGGCCCATAATGGTATCCATGTATCATGCTGCTAATGTGGAAAATAATATGCATTGAATTAGTTTGACACCACGATGACTACACATTTAAATTTAAAGACAAAGAAGGGAAATGTGGAGTAGCTTTGGCTGTTACCTTTTGATGCTATGCCCATTTAAAGATTTTGGTAGAATCTAAATAATCTAATAAGATAAAGTAAACACTACTCACTACTAATCATATTCGTATAAGTGAACAACTAGGTGTTCATTGTTTTTTATTAAGTACACGAAATTCTTTAATTAAGTACCTATTTAAAATACAAGCTTTGGTAGACACAATACATATTACCTATTTACTTCTGAAAAAACAAGAATAAAGCTACTATGGTATGTCTCTTTTCCTGTACCTTCATTTGGTCTTGGTCTCTGAATATTTGTATTTTATAGTGCATACAATGCAGTACAATAATGTTTATAATACAGGATCCAATATAATAGCATACCATAACGTATACTTGCTTCTATAAGCACTTAAGGTGTACTTAATATCCTGGAACACTGGATGATTTCACAGTGAGCCAGAATTTATTGAGGTATGTATAAACATTACACACATGAGAATTTGCTACAGGCGATAACAAAATTCTAAGACCATGGTGCTACCCACCTAAGGGTGGGTTTTATGTGCTGAACCTGAACTGTGTGGTGTTTATAAGAACTGTATGGACAGTAAAATTTAACATGCCTATCAAGAGTAATTATTTCCACCTCTTAGGTAGGTGAACCAGAGGCCCAGTTATGAATCGTAGAACACCTAGGTGAACCAAGGGTACATCAAGTTAACCGTGGAACACCTAGGTGAACCAAGGGTACAGAAAGTTAACCGTGGAACACCTAGGTGAACCAAGGGTACAGAAAGTTAACCGTGGAACACCTAGGTGAACCACTTTGGTGTTCCATGGGTCAGAAAGGGTGATATTCTCTCTGTAAACTTGAATATTGAAACATGAAGTAGAAATATTGAAGGTGAATCAACATACAAGTTTAAATAACAAGACCTATGAATTCATGTCGGCATCTGCCTAGAGTAGTATTGTTTAATGTGGAATGAGTTGAAGACACAAATGAAAAAGCTAAGAATTTATAGACAGTACCTTCAGGATAGGCTTGCCAGCGTGCGATGACGTCGATAAAAGGCTCCGTAGCGTTGTAAAGAGGGCCCATGCCGCGCATATTAAAGCTGTATTGGGTCTTGTACGTCAAATTCATGCCTGGTAAATTGAATTTGACATCCACATCCAGTATCTCTTTCAACTCCTCCATCACCTCGCTGGTCATCTCGGCCACGGTTAGCTCCATGATGTTGCGAGTCTTCTCCGCCTCGCCCAGGCTCCATGTCGCCGCACACAGACACAACACTACTTTCCACATTTTTAGCGCCGGGCTTCCCTCACACCATTGGCATAACTGATGAATGTGCACTGTTACACACTAGGCACACAATACACACACTGAATTTTATGATTTGATTGCGGGTAAACTCTGTTTGCAAAACAAACTTTGAGATACCCGTTTACTAAACATAAACAGTCGAATGAGGTCGTTCATTTGATAAAGGAAACGTGAAAGCTTTCTGCTTATTTAGTAACTTATAGGTACATAACAGCTCTATTATTTTATAAACGCACACATTTTCTGTTACAATTTGATATTTCAATATCTTATTTTTGTCTTATAGAAAACCACCGATCACCCAATCGAGACCGAGTCGATCGATGAACACCGGTGAGCGGAGCCGCAGATTGACTGACGCTGACCGAGACCGATCCGTTTCTATTTCTTGCTCGTTTCCAAATTTCATTCATGAATCGACCGAACGAGCAGTTTATTTCTAGTTCGTTCTTAAAAAGTGTTACCAATATCATTAAAATAATAGGTTCAGATTCTAAAAATGAACTCCATTTCTTCTTTTTCATACAACTGTAAAACTGATAAACAAAGACTCAAAGACGCGCAAAAAATCAGTGGCTGAAAATACGTATTAACTGCAATACGTAAAATGTAGGCTACGCCATCTATTGAGCTTCAAAACAAACTCTTGATTTTTTCATGGTCCTTGGATGATTTTTTGATCTACTTAAAAATATTTTATATAGATGTCGCTACGTAATGAAAACTATTATCATTATGCAAGAATTGGAAGAACAATTTATACCTGCAATAAGTTGTAAGCTTACTGGATAAAATCCGATTAATGCCCAAATTGTAACTGTGTAAAGGAGAAGGAAAGGAAAATATAATGCAATTCTTACGTTGATAGCCGAACAACGGAGGCGGTATTCACATAAGTAGGTAAACGTGGGATGGCCGTGTCCACGACGACAGACTGTTATAATTTTATTACTGGTGATGGTGAATAAAATAAAATTGAAATGAAACTACTGTTTTTAGTATTAATTCTTCTTTTAATGAGGCTTACAATACATTTCTTTTCTAATTAAATACTTATACCTAGGTAGGCACCTAGTCTATAATGAAAAATCGTCATTCTAATTTTGACATTTAATAAACTGCTGAGACACTTCTATCGTGAATACTTAGTAGGTGCGTAATTTTTGTTAGTCTGACTCCTAAACTTACCTACATCACTTTCTATTTTTCACCAGGAAGGGATGTAGGTAAGTAAGACTAATTTCTCCTTTTTTGTGTCATGTCTCCTCCTGTAGACTTGTACCAGCACTCGTGGAACTCTGCAGGTGTATTGCTTGATTGTATACCTACATAGGTATCTATATAATATTATATTACCTGCCTAATTATTATCTCCTCATATGTAGCTACTTAACTAACCGCTGGTATGGGCAAGCACAGCGCCTCTTTACAGAGCCATATAAAACATTTTATCTTATTATTAACTAAGTACCTATATTATTCATTTTGTACAACCTGGATCGTGAACAGTCCTACCTACACAGTCTACCCACCAGGCGATATCACATATGGGCTCGGTGAACGATCATTAACTTTTAAAAGCGTTCCAAACACAGTGTGGTGCCGTGCCTGGGTCCCGCGCACGGGGCCGGGTCGCCGTCACACACAGGCGTGCTCGGTGAGCAGCGCGGCCCGCTCGCCGCCACCAGAGGGCGCGGGGGGTGCGGGGGGCGTGAGCGCCAGCACGAGCGCGGCGCTGACGTCGGTGGCGCGGAGCGTGCGCGCGTCCACTCCCGCCACCTGCTCGAATTTGCTCATCAGCTCCGCGGGCACGTTGTATATTATCAACTTCTGATCCGAAGCCTTCATTTTCTCGATCACTCGCTCGAGTGCCTGCAATCACAATCGAAACGATCAGTTAAATGCTTATTACTGAAAGTGATGAGGAAGGCCTCATACCGTTGAGCATGCGGCGAGTTACGAGTAGCGTAGCGGGTACCTGCTGCGCGGCGTAGTCCAGCAGCGCGAAGTGCGCGCAGTCCAGCAGCACGGGGCGCGGCGCGGCGCGCGCGGCGGCGGCCAGCAGGCGCGCCGACACCAGCGCCGTGCTCACGTACGTCACGCCCAGCGCCGCGCGCACGCGCAGCGCCTCGCCCGCGCTCGTCTGCAGGCACCCAACACACTTATTGCATCAATATACATCCACAGATTTGTTGAGGATAGGTCGGTTTGTAGCCCGTTTAACTTACGCTCTGGCCGGTCTAGCAACAGAATCCTATTCAGTTCTCAATTCGCAGCCCCAGTGGTTTCATCTGCCTACGAGTGAAGTTCGAGCGGGTCTGCGTGCGTGGGTGGGGTGGAGTGAGGTGGGGTGGGGTGGGCGTACCTTGACGCGGTGCAGCTGCACGGGCGGGCGCATGAGGCGGCGCAGCAGCACGGCGAGCGAGGCCAGCGCGCCGCACAGCACGGCCAGCTCCACGGTGCGCGCCACGCTCACGCAGAACGTCAGCGCCAGCACCGCCAGCTCCGTGCGGTCGCGCCGCCACAGCCGACGCACCTCGCGCACGTCGATCTGTCACACGCAACACTTCCTTGAACTTGAACTCGACTCGTGAAACATTCATGGTAATTTTATTGTCATTGCTACAATTGCTGAAATCCACTAAGGAAAGAATCGAGCCCGAAGAGAACGTGGACAGAGGATTCCAGCGACTGGGACCGGACTCAGACCGCGGTTCCAGTTGCCGGTTCTATTAAATTTACCTCGTGAAATTTAATCATAGTTTAATAATATTATCAATGTACAATACAAACACACATACCTCACCTACTAATAATTAATTAACTATGTAGGAGAAAGTTGTAAAGTGTAATATTTCAATTACCCGATCCCTATCTACGTGTTAAATATATCCCGGTAATGGTTGTGCGTATAACAACATAGTAATAAATTCAATGAGTTTGATGAATTGATTCTGTCATATCGGGTCATTGGAAAATCACTAGTATTGTAATGTGCACAAGCGCAGGGAGGTCCCACCCGGGGGCCGTTTGTTATAACAAAGTGGCAGATTTAATTAACAGGCGAAGGGTTATCGCGGTATGCGCCGCGCGTCGCTACGGCGCTAGTGGAGCGCGCAGTGTCCGGCGCTCATTCAGCAATATTTTTATCAGTTAGACAGGTTCTATACTAACCGTTGATAAGAAAAATACATATATGTCCTCCCCAATAAACAATACCAACCCCATCCTCAGTTTATTATTAGTTCGATTCCACGTAACAGGAAGTGCTTTTTCATTGACTCTATGGTTTTAGTCACTGTCCCTTAGTTGTCTTGCTGCGACACCTACAGGACTTAATAAAATGGGATGGCTATTTGAACCATTTTAAACTGAGCTTTCACTGCGAGCAGAGGGGGCTCCATACGGACTCCTCATCCAAAAGCATCCATAGAAGTTATGTATACAGAGTCCGTATCTACAAATGAGAGCGAAAAATGACGAGGTAGCGGGGAAATGAAAAATTTTATGTAACTTGCCACCCAACTACACGGAAAGATACTTACCATGAAAATGACAGCGCAGATAAGCACGGAAGATAGGCACGCCTTTGGAATGAAGTAGAAGTACTGCGTCAGGAAGATCAGCGCCAGGAGAGTGATGATGCCTGTCGGAGGGACACACCAACTCTAATTTATTAACTGCAGCCATAAATATAAGTAACTGTTTCATGACAAAAGTGTGTGAAATCGTAAAGTAGCATAATTAAATCATGTAGGTCACAATGGCACACATAATGAGGGTCAGAATTTGCATTACATCTAATGCCTCGCCTACAACGTACGCGGCTGCTATGAACACCACAGATCAAATAATAGATCGATTCTGCGGTATTGTTGCTATTAGTAGAAAGTGCTAATAACAAGTTTTAGGTGTAGTATAAGTGCGCGGCATCTAACGTGACCACATTTTGGAGTAGTGTGGGCCCCACTACTCCAAAACCTTGCAAAGTTAGATGCTGTACACTATACTTGTTTCTAGGCAACGCATTTTGCCACAAACAAGTATAGGGAACGACATCTAACTTGGCAAGGTTTTGGAGTAGTGGGGCCCACGCTACTACAAAATCTGGCCACGTTAGATGCCGTGCAATATAACGCATACCGGTGTAGGTTATAAGGCTGAGCAATCCTCTTATTCTAACCACAGTGGTGATCATTGTCTGTGGTAGTGGTAGTGGTAGTGGTAGTGGTGGGGTGGTGGGGTGAGGGGGGGGTGTACCTGAGTACGCGCCGGCGGCGGGGGTGCGCACGCCGCTGGAGTGCGAGACGGCGGAGCGCGTGAAGGCGCCGCACGTGGGCATGGCGTGCACCAGCGAGCCCGCCATGTTGCACAGCCCCAGCGTCACCATCTCCTGCGTCGCGTCCACCCGCCCGCCCGTCGCTGTAACGTAACGTTTAACATCCTATTTTTAGTATCATGCTCAGTACTTATGTAGTCAGTACCCAGTAGGTAGGTATATACATACAGAAGGCTTTAGCGATGGCGATGTTGGCGAGCACCATGACGATGGGCAGCATGATGATGGCGGAGCCGAGCTGCTGCACCATGTCCACGAACTGCACCGTGCTGTTGTCCACCGCCGCGCTGAACGGTGGGGGCGCCACCTGCGGCAGGCCCGGCTCCACGCGACCTGCGGGCAACCACACCATTGCTGTGCCATCTGTGATCGACTGTCTCACTTCGCCTTGAACAGATCAATCACCTGCACCAAAAGTTAGTGACCGGCCATCATCGAGATGAAATAAGTGCTGTGACGAACACTGACACATAAGCTACAAGAAAGGATCACCTATTTTTAACACCTAAACAAACAGCCCTAGCCCTCCCCTTCCCTTCAGGGTAGACAGCGCGTGTGTATCACCTTTAGTGTTGCACACGTCCATAGGCCACGGTGTCCGCTTCCCATCAGGTGGGCCGTGTGCTTGTCTGCCACCTACGTAGTATAAAAAAAAACAGAAAAGTTACCAGAAAGCTTGAAGAGCGGCTTGTCGGGCGTGTGCACGAAGTAGGCGAGCGTGGAGGCGGCCAGCACCACGAGCGCGTTACGCGCGATGGACACCAGCCACAGCGCGCGACGCAGCTTCGTGCGCTTCGGACTCACGCGCACGTCCTTCAGCCGCTGTGGGGAGCCGAGCTGGTTAACACTATCGCAAGTGCTTGCAGGGGCTCGGACAACTCTCCTAAGTAAGTCATGCTGGGACTCACAGAGAAGAAGCAATGATGACTTAAATGAATTACAAGTCCCAAACCCAAACATTACAAACTCAAGGGGCGGTAATGAGCCGAGACCGCAGTGGAGGCGAAACCCATGTACAATAGATATTGACACAATAGTTTACACGTTTACATGACAATGATTTAAAGACACTATCGTCATCCTCCAACCGTTCCTCCATGGAACTGAAGAGCCATCGGTCATGCCCGATTAGCCTCGTCACGGAGCTACGGATAGAGAATCTGAATGCTTGCTTTTGCACGAGTGGAATCGCGGTTAATTTTTTTTATTGTATAAACAATTTTTTTTTAAGCTAAGCTAACACATTGGCAACTGAACTATGTTTTAGTGCACTTAAATAATTCAAACTGAATATTGAAATGAGGCATATAATTAAAAAGATCTTGGGGAGTCTGCCATTTCAGATACAGAAGCAGCAGCTTTTCTCCGCAAGAAAACTCTTGGCAGTGGTTACCTTGAACCACAGCTAAGCACTCTTGGCACGAGCTACCTAATTGTGGCAACTGGTGATCCTTGGAGACTGCACAAAAAGGTTTAGAACTAAGACTCGCTAGATAACAGACTCCAGTGTTAATAAACTTAAAAATAAGGAAGCCGTGTCTATGACTTGATTATTACAGATCAGTGAACCACGTCGATGCTATATTTTAATATTTTATCTGCCGCTATCACATGTTTAACAACTTAATCTAATTGCTTACTTTATGTCACAACTGTAATAAATCGCTCAAAATACTGACTTTTAATTTATTACACGTTTATTTTTGGTTTATAAAATATCATATAAATATTATGCACACTGTACGGTACCTACAGAAGTTGCTGAATAGTAATAATATAATCGATATTTGATGAAACATTGAAATAAATCAATAAATAATTGATGCATCATTTCATTATTTTTGTAATATTCAGAGACATTAGCATTTTTCAATTAAAAAAGGTTATTTATTATTTGATAATGATTTCTTTATTGTTCTAAGATGAACAACATCGAAATCATGGTCATGTCAATGGGAATTGGCTTTAAATAATAAACCATTTCAGAAATCACAAAACAACACTAAATAGCAAAAAGAAACCAATTTATGTTTTCAGTAACACCTAACAGTTTCACAATCTCACGGTACCTATTGTTTCGTTTGATATAAGTGACGTAAAAGTAATGTTTATCATTTCCTAATGTTTTTTTTAATTGGCATAACTAGGTTATAAAATTTTCTTAGATATATATTATTATTATAATCAGATCCTCCGTCACTCAGCAGTTATGTAGGTACGCGTACCGCCAGGTGGGAGAACAGCTTTTAACACGATAGTATGTGACGTACCCTGAGCAGCAGCAGCAGCGTGCAGCAGGCGGCGCCGAGCGCGCAGTCCGCGTAGCGCACGTCCCCCCACTTGGCCACGATGTTGCGGATGTTGTCCACCACCGACTCCGCCGTGAAGCTCAGCCCGAGCAGCCCTTTCATTTGCGCCACCACTATGATCACCGCAGTCGCGGACGTGAAGCCCGACGTCACGGACGGAGAGATCAGCTCTACCAAGAAACCTGCTCAAGCAAACATTTTGGGTCAATTCTCTTAATAAAAAATCTCAATCTATTTGTCGATCTTCCGACAGAAATCATTTCTGTAACTTTTGGGAGCTCGATATGAGATCGAGACTAGACTGAGACTGAATTTAATTCATATTGTTCATGTTTGAGAGAGCTCAGTAGTCCAGCAGTGCAGGGCGCTCCAGCGGCTGCAGCCGACAATGAGGCATTTGGCGTCGGCATCCGAGGGCCAGGCGAAGTCATAGCGCGATTCAAGAAAGTTGAGTGCTTTACCTGACAATCGCCATTGATCGTTGAAATTGTAACCACAAGTGATTGAGATTGAAAGGATCCCAAGGAATTACCAAGTCGGAGCAGTCCCATGATGAGCACGACGCAGCCAGACAGAAACGTCAGCAAGACGACGAACTCGAGGGGCAGGCCGCGGCAGACCTGCAGCGTGAATAGCGCCATCAGGCTGGTGGGCCCGATGGACACCTCCTTCACCGTGCCCAGGAACACGTACAGCATCGTACCTGAACAGTTTTGGGTGCAACTTGTTAATTATGCAATCGAACAATATAAATACAGCCCATTACACGCTGCCACTTAGGTAGACAATAGTTTCTTTCTTTTTATTAACCTTATATCGCACACAGTTCAATGGGTAGCGCCGATACCTACTACGATAACAGCTCACAAGAATCGGTTCGAGGACGAAGAAATGCAATTATTGTTAGATTACAATACCTAACAACGACGCGTATAGTGCCGTCCTACATCTTTATACATACCTATACTTATTTATACTTGTAGTGTTTATCCAACGTGTAGTCTTAATATATATAAATCTCGTGTCACAATGTTTGTCCTCAATGGACTCCTAAACCACTTAACCGATTATAATAAAATTCGCACACCATGTGCAGTTCGATCCAACTTGAGAGATAGGATAGTTTTTGAAACGGATTTCGACATCCACGCGGGCGGAGCCGCGGGCAACAGCTAGTCTAATATATAGATAGATAGGTTAGGTACTAAAATTTAAGTACCTACCTACCTACCTAAGTAAATCTTTTAATATTTTTTTTCGTATCATTAATGAATGAGTCCAATACACTCTGCACCTGGCGTTATTTTCAAACTTCGCATTAGCATACATATCTACATATTCAATTTCCTTATCTTTTCCATTGTGTGTGTACCTAGTGTGTACCGCACATTAATCTCAATATTCGCATCCCAGTTGCACCTACCTCCTACCTCCTACTTATTGCACCCGTCACGCGTCACCTGTAATGTAACAGACAAATATGCGCTATGATCTGCGTAATTTAAGTCATCCGGCGGCAATATTAATTAAATTAATTTCCAATAAAGTAAGTATAAGAATAAGAATCAAAGTAGAATAGCGAGTGCTGGGCCTTAGATAACCTCGTTCTTCTCTCCTGCGCACTGACGACAAACTCAAGTGACAAAAACTCTCTTCTTTCTTTGCACAGGGTTTGTTAATTTTAACTAATGTACTAAACTAACACACTTCTTCTCCTTCTTCAACCTAGCGTTAATCCCAGTCGTATCCAAAGCTTTCACCTCGGTGTCTGGGGCCCGCTTGCCCAGTCTTAACTGGACCTCGATATTTTCCGTATTAAACTAACACACATAGTGAAGAAATTACAAGGAGCATTCACTACCTCTGGATTCTTTCAGAGCAATGGTTATGGGCTGTCTACTATTTTGGTGTAACTTATCCTTAACTCTGACCGGCAAACTGTCTGTGTGGAAGAAAATATCAATTCGGGCGAGCGGTTTTACTCACACACGTTTCTCAAGAGGGGAGGAGTTCATAAGGACTAGTGCGCCATGAACTGTAGAAATGCTCCGCGGGCATTGCGCCTCGCGCAGCTAGAGATCCAACGTTGGAGTTAAGCTATTTTAAACGATTTGACTTTACCATAACTAGTTGGTCGTGCCCTCGACGAGGTGATGGTAAGTAGTACTCAGAGCTTTCCACGCGAAACATACCTAAAGGTAACTTATAAAGTCGAATTAACAAGTACCTAGTCATAGACATTCCAGTCTCTCAGCATTCAGTGCCGGAAGTAGTACGCGTTCTACCATTTATATTATAGGCACTCAGATACATTTGACCTACGCATTTCGTTCTAGGAATTATTAATTTGTTTATTATTGTGAACCTGTTTATATTACCGTTATTATGATTATAATATGTATATAGGTACACGTTTAGACAATAAAAGTTCGGAACCACAATTTGTTAAAATGTAAATGTATTACATTTTAACAAATTGTCAGATCAATGTCAACAAACCGGTCTACCCGCGGATAACTATTCCAACAGGTTTCACCTTTGTGCTAAGTAGGTGTATTAAATTATTGTTATATTTATTTAACTATATTTAAAATGAAAGATCATTTTAAATTTCAGGGTGTAACTAATGCATTGGCAGTACCTCTTACTCGCAAGGGAGATACTGCCACCTGGGGCAAATGCCAGCCTAGGCGGGAGTGGTCCTCTAGAGGGCTGCTCGGAGGCGCCCACGTATCCCTCAGACTAGAGGAGTGCACAGTGGAGAGTAACCGGTGGGCCAGCTGGTCCTTCGAGCTCGGACGGGAGGGTGATAGGACAGCCACCTGTCACCCTATAGCGACACCGTCAGCGCGGCGGCGCGATGCTCACCGACCTCCTTTCTAGGGGTCGCTGTAGATGGCCCGTGGTCAGCTGGGGAAATGCCAGCTATAAACCCTGGCAATGGAGAACCGAGACGGCGGCGTGCAGTTTTATTCGGTTCGAATAACCACCCCATTTGGGCGCCAGAGGTGGTGTCCGCACGAAAAAAAGGCTTGTACGTAACCTAATGTTGGATTCGATTAACTAAAGAGGCTGAAAGCGAGTTTCCACAATTTCCACCAATCATAGGAACCGAGATTAATTAAAATAAAACTACGTTATTTCATTGTGTAAAACGTGCGAACTTAGTTTACTTGAACTTGGAGGTAATTAGAATTACTTATACGGGTGAAATTTTACCTACTTATAGGTTTTAACGCTTGTTAACACATGTCCCCCTTATCCCACCTGATTTAAACGCCTTACAAAAACAACATTGATAGCATGTCATTGGCTTCAGGAAATTACATAAGTTATGTAAACCCACTGTGTTTATATTATCAGCTACTTATTAGTGCAAGCGCAGGGGCGGTACGTGTAGTGTTATGGGGACCTAAGGTGTCGTAGAAATAATGAATATATAAGATGCTTATAATATATGTAAGTATAAATTAAATAAGTATGTTTTTAATAGATACTGCGACAAGGAAGCACAGTAGTTCACTCTTAATGACGTAGGTATAATATAGAAAAATGAGAGTCCACTAGCCTATGAAGGAAGAGTAGAGTCCGTACTGCACGGGCAGGTTGGCGAGCGAGGCGTACGCGATGCTCTGCGGCACCAGCGTGAGGCCCAGCGTGACGCCGGCCACCAGGTCCGCCACGGCCGTGAGCCGGTCGTACCGCGGGCCCCACTCCAGGATCGGCAGGCGTCTCTTCGCGATGCGCAGCCATCCCCGCTCACACTTGGGTCGCTTCACAAACGGAATGTCCTCTTCGGGCTCCATACCTTCTGTCATCCCTACTAGTGTTATTCACACGTAGATCTGTGTGGACACAGGGGCGCGCTTTAGCAATAATAATTTAAAAACACGGTAATGTCAGTTTTTTTAAATAATAAGAGATTATTTGTTTTGTTTCTATTATAAGTATTAATAAAATAAACGTTCATCAGTTGGCAAGTGGGTCGCACGAGAGGCGAAGCCCGTTGGAGACGAGCGTGCGAGCCTCACTGTGCTTTCGAGCCGTCCGAGACGGGTATAATTTAATTCATTATCTCGGTATCAGTAAGCCTTTCCGATGTATAGGTGAGTAGGTAAACAGCGGCGCCAGCACCGCACTCCACACGATACGCGAGCGGCGCGTGCGCTGCAGCCCCGCGCGCGGCCGCACTGCAGCGCCGCCGCCCGCCTGGCCCACGTGCGCCGCTGTGACTGCTCCTTCAGCGCCGCACGTGTGTTTAGTTTCAGCATTTCATCATTGGTTTTACTCTAGGTACCGCCTACCGGTTAGCCAACAAGCTTGCCAGTATTGTAGCTCCATATTGTATCCGCTCGGAACAATAGCGTGATTGATTTTTTCTCAGGGTTGAATCATTATTTTAGTACCTACCTATTGACTCACTTTTAGTGTGTAATGCGCAGAATTAGGTAATTTCTTTAGCTGCCAGGGTTGTGAATGTTGTGATTAAAAGTTATAGTAAAAGGTAAAGTTACAAAAATAACTAACTTGGCTGGCCTATTGACAGGATTTTCACTGAGAGATAGCTGATGTGATAAGGCGTTACTTAGGCTACTTTTATTATTGAAAAACAATTGGAGTTTCGCGCAAAAAATTAAAATCCAGGTCCAAGTCCACATGGAGGCAGTCGCAGAGAGTCTTCATACAAAGGCATCTTCTATACAAATAATTATAATTTTGTATTGTTTGTGTGGTATTAAAATAACAGGTTTTAAATAAATGCATAAGCGTGTATGTACGATACATTTCACAAAAAGTTTAGTTTGTCTGTTTGTTTGAATGAGATAATCTCTGGAACGGCTGAGCCGATTTGGATTGGACTTTCATTGATAGATAGATAATATTAAGTATGAGGTGTACCATAGGCTACCTTTAATTTTGGAAAAGCAATTAACTAGGGTTCTGTGCAAAACTTTAAAATGTAAATCAGCGCAGACCCCTATTTCACCTGCGCTGATAATAAAACTGCATATAATAAAATAATATATTTAAATGATATATTGAATGAATAAATGCAATAAAATAAACTATTATTTATTACAAACCATGTCCTATAACCGCAATGTTTTTATTGAATAAATAAATCATAAGTCCAATAGACCAACATACATAGTTACTCGTGTAATAAATTAACATCATATATATATATTCATAATTATGGTCAAACGAGTTGGAAGGTACAACTACCTATAAAGTTGTTACGTATATTACGAATATACTTTTTATATAGAGTTATTCATCTGTCAATCATGTAAGACCCTGAAATGCGATCTCGGTTAACATAATAGAATTATGTATTGCAATTTGTTATCTTGTTTATTTGTTACAACCTACAACTTCTACAGTAAGTTGTGTTAATAAGTATCTAATAATAGAAGGATTTGATATACGTTGGTAGGTAGTGGTAGTACCGGTAGTATGTACCTACCTACGTCCGAAGCAGTTTTTGAGAAGCGTCGGTAGCTCATTGGTTAAGGAGTCGGCTTTACGCTCGAGAGATGGCGGGTTCAAATCCTGGCCATTAGGTACACTACAAATTAATGGAAACCCACTCTTAAAACAAGCAATTTAACTTAGCTCGAGCTAAGGGTGATGAATAGCTAGTTATTGCGATTTGGTATAAATATTCATTAAAACTTTTAAATATACGTAATCACTTAACTACAAATACCGTATGCTCATTTACTTAATAGCTTCATTTTATTGCTTAATTATATATTATTTTCGTTTCCATTTTTTTAAATACAGGAACAGGACATTGAATGCTCATTTACTTAGCATTATTTAGTTATCGTCGGCCACATCTTCACTTGCCATCATGAGATAGTGGTCAAACGCAGGCCTTTCGACTATAAAAAAAGTTGCTAAACATTTTCTTTTCAAAATCGCTTTTTTATCTTATTTTACTTTGCCCGGCAATGGCGCCTTATTTTGCTTTATGTTGTTCATCTTCCTTACAATAACACATTCCCATTGAAAAGGATGTCAAAACAATTCAACCTGTATGTAATACTTATCATCTAACATCGCACTTGATGGGAGACAGTTTGTTGATTTTAGAATTAAGCCAATGGCGCTTCTAATAAAAACAAAAACATTTAGCTTGTTCGCAGTTCAAGTTCAATAATAGCTGGAAAACCTATCACTTGTTTGCGCGGCTTGAGTGCAAATATAGAGCGATATGTACGCTATTGTATAACGCCTATGTTTATATTTTGTACACAAACCGCGACATTGACACCCTTATTTTTACACAAAACAAGGAAAGTACACATGTTTGAGATTACAGTTTAATTACAGCGTCAATATTAAACATTATACACCTGCGATATTAGTTTACAATAGTATTGTGTATTACATTTATTAATTTGTTGTTTTACACTGAATAAATACACCTATTATATGTACATAAGCAGGTGCAGTATGCGAAACTAGAAAGATTTCATTGAAGAATACGGTGTCTTAACTGTCACATATTCAAATTAGAATAGGCCAGTATAAATGTACTTTTTTGGTCAACTTCGCACTAAATTACCGGCTCAATTTTTTTATATGGTTTAGGATAAAAACACAAAATGCTGTCTGTCAGTATTTCGGTGGAGCTTCAGGCGCCATCTTGAAAAAAATTGGTAGAAATCTCGGTAAGAATAATTTAAAAAAAATAAAAATTCACACCTTTTGTTTGTTATAATTTTTTTTTGTGTTAGTGACCGCTTTCGATTTATGGCTCATTTGATGTAGGTACAGGTTTTTCTGTCTTGGCCGATAACCCTTATATTTATTGGTAACTAATGCATGAACAGTTTTGGATATAGGTACGGGGTTTGGTTAGAATGTTTAAGTACATATTTATATACTGGCTCTGAATAATACTGGCTATATTTTTTTTAAATGATGCAGGCTGCGTCTTGGTTTTAATTTTATGATTTATTTATAACGCTATAAGTATAAATAATACTACAAAGACTTCAATATACCAAAGATTTATTATAAGTTTGCAAATATACAACATGGGCGTACATCGTGCGTGTACGCAGTGTAAATGCACCGCAGTCACCGCGAGTTAGTGCTAGCTACATACATATCACATCAGTAATAAATACTTAATTATACATACATGTGTGTACAAGTGTATAATTTACAATACAGAGGCTGGTTAAGCTCAGGTACTTACGCTACAATTGTCGCCTTACGATACATTAGTACTAGGGATTCACATATTTACAAAAGTGGCGCCCCCCCCCCCCCTCCCTTACAGTAGCGTCGTCCCACCACCGCAAGTCCCACTACAATAATATCTAAGTAAATTAGGTCCAAACCCATTTCAATATAATCTATATTTGTATCAGTAAAATAATTTTAACTTCACTTTGTCAAGCTCATATAAAATATTGCAATTAATAGCACCATACAAACTTATTCCCCAAAATATTATTTCATTCTTGAATTAGAAACACCTCGCATCATACAGTACAAATAACTACCAAATTTTAAAATTATAATTCATCTTAATAAATTAAATATTATGAGCGTTTAAATGAAACACTTTATACACGATGCCCCTACACCCAAGCACACAAATATGTTATAATATTACTGTTGCAGTTTTGTTATGTTCCAATTACCCCAGCAGTCAAGAGAACAAGAGGTTACAGCAAGGTTTAATATGAATCATGTCATGTTACTCTCATCATTCTCTGAACCTTTTTCCCAAATCAGTTGGGGTCGGCTTTCCAGTCTAACTGTGATGCGGCTGAAATTCGATATTTTCCGTGGAGCGACTGCCATCTGACCTCCACAATGTCATGTTATCTCTATTAATATAAATATTCTGGTGAGATATCTTTAGGTACAGCATCTCAAACAGTCTCCATTTGAAGGAGCGCAGTAGCTTGCCACTAACGAGTTCGTGGTGGCAGGTCGAGCGCTGTCCGTAAAATGACAATAAGCAGCGAGCGGCCAAAGGACAGGCCTTCACAATACCCGAGTACCCACCAAATGTAAATGCTAGTGTTGGGACACTACCGACATTGTTTATATCCGTTGCGCAATGGGGCGGGGCGCCAGTGTAGCGGGTAGTAGTTAGTAACGCTTACGTGCGAGGGGGAGGTTACTTTATCTTCTTCATGATGAGGTCTATCTGCTCGTCGACGCGCGGACTCGTCCCTCTGTAACAACATAAGCGTAGCTGTAATGCTCGCACTAATGCTTACTCGGGACGCTCGGGTAGGCCGAGCGGTGCCGAAGTCGGGGCAGTTCCTCCACATTCACACACACAGATGCAAGTCGATTTACAAACAACAATAAAATTATCGTCCTGGGACGGTCGTACGGTAGAAGTCAAATTTCAAAGTTTTCGGCAAAATTATAATAAAAGCAAATCTATAAATAAATATGGAGGCAAGAATGCTAAGCTGTAAGTCGATTACTTGCTGTGTGTTTTTTATAATGGCCACATCAATATGACTTCACTTCAGAGATGAAAGTCACCATTACAGAGATACCAATAATGCTACAATACTGGCTTTCAGGTTGACGATTCTGTACAAGGCATGCCCTAGGAGTGAAGGAGGGGGGGGGGGTGGGGGGGGTTACCTGAAGGCCTGCGGGTCGGGTCCGATCATGGCGACGAGCTGCGGCACGTCGGCGGAGTGCGCCACGAAGCGCGCCAGCGCCTTGACGGCGCGGAACAGGTGCTCCTCGCCCGGCGCCCACTGCAGCAGCTGCAGCAGCGCCATCGCCAGCTCCACGCACACCTCGTCGAACACCTGCGCACACAGCCGTCACAGGGGACCAGCCGCCTCCCGCCTGGGGGTTGTGTACTGCCGACGCCACCGAATGATACGAGTATTGCCAGTTGTGCTCTTGGTTTATTTGCCCGTAACTTACTGGCACTACTAAGATTTTATTGCGCAGTAGGCCTGTGTTACAAAATAAGCAAGATCACCTGGACAGCCCAGGCCGGGCCTCAATTCTGCTAAAGGCAAACCACTGTAATACCACTGACACTCTAAAAATGCTATTTAATTGTAGACTTTACCGTTATACGGTTCAAGTCTAAAATCAAATGAAAAGAATTAACTTACCTTTTTCATTCGCCCTACAAAATATCATTTGACTTTAGACTTTAACTTGATAACAATAAAGTCTACAATTAAATGGCATTTTTTAGAGTGTCAGTGGTTTATCAGTGGTTTGTCTTTAGCAGAATCGAGGCCCAGGGCAGGCATGTCGTCTTAATGGCGACTTGAGCTTGTGGGATTACTTTTAGGCGGTGCTGGGAATACTCTGAGACACGGCACGTAAAGTTTGCAGACACTGTAGATGCGCCTAAAGTGAAGCTTTATGCGCTTATGCTGTGGATACCTTCGGTGTGACTATATTCGTTGCTTAGCTACTCGTTTGCAAACTTTACGTACTTGTACCTAATGGGGGCGAACCTAATGCCTTCCAACAGGCACGTTGATTGCTCTCACAGTGCAGGACGTGACAACTAGTGAAACATAATTGGTCTCTGGGGGTGAGTGGTGGTTGACTCTTCACAATATAACCAATCACAATCATTTATTTGTTTAAACAAATCTGCTCACACTTTACAATGGATGGACGAACGGACAACTCTAGTCAGAATTATGTCGTGCTGGTTATTAACTGCCCCAGAGATCTACCGTGAAATCGCGCTCAAACGTATTTCAGAAACAGAGAGCCTGTTCTATTCCATTATTTATTTAGACAAATTTTGGGATCTTTTTCTCAAAAACTATTAACTATATTCGTTTGCAAGACAACGTACAGAAGTTCAATTCATTCATCGTGTATGTTTTGAACCCTTAATTTTGACGTCTCCCAGCGGAAGATAGTAGTGATAATAATCCGCCCTCACCCATTCTATCGTATTAGAAGGTAAGGCATTGTTGTATTGAAACTGATATTTGTGTTCAGAAACCATAAATTAAGGTGGGCACTAGTGTAGGTCAATATGAACCATCAATCGCGCCTTCCTCTGCGCCATCTGACTCCTTGTAAAGGAATGTAGCGCACCGTTAATTCAAATTATTTTACATTAAAAATTTATATCAAATTATCATAGTAGTGTAGGTCAATATGAACCATCAATCGCGCCTTCCTCTGCGCCATCTGACTCCTTGTAAAGGAATGTAGCGCACCGTTAATTCAAATTATTTTACATTAAAAATTTATATCAAATTATCATAAATCAATTCCAATAAATCTTCAACTAGAGACCGAATAGCTCTCAAGTTTCACTAGACAAGATGTATTACGGGTTTCTCTTGTGCTATATTTAAGTATATCTTGTTTAGAAAACGCGGATCTAATCGTCGAAAAGACAATAAAATGTTAGCAAGAGCATCTCAGTGCCGCGCGGTGGCGACGTAATTGTGAATGATTTATGATTATTGCTGCGCGCGCGTCAATCCATTGGGTATCTACTCGCGGCAGTATACAGTGTACCTACTCATTCATTAGTGAGTAATACCAAGAAAAAAATCTAACTAAATATGTATTTACGTTGCTAAACAAGCAAGACTGTCACGCCATATCAATGTGTACCTTGTGTTAACGTAGAAAGCTGCACATAATTCACAATAATAAGAGAGCGGTCTAATTTGTCACCAGAACAAGTAAATATCCTTGTTGTTTAAATATGACATAAATAAAAGTGATGTGTGTAAACACAAACTTATGTAACGAGTGAACGCGCCGCCGCTGACAGCGCAAACACGCCGCGCCGAGATAACACCGACTTCGCAGTAACGTCACGCGTCAGTGGCAGGGTAACGTGACGTCGTCGGTGACGTCACTACACGTCATATAAAAAAATTTAAGAGCTGTACAATTATCATCTATTTTGGACGCTAACTGTACATGTTGTGGCAACTTACATTACTATTGGTAAATATAAGTGCTCTTATATAAATACTAAATAGTAAAGAAAGGTTTATGATAAGTATTTAACTGCATGTGGTTTGCGCGTAGGGTAGGGAGGCATTTAAAATTTGTTGTTAAGTTGTTGGTTGCCACATTCTTATCACAAATCTACAAATTAGACCGTTGCGCTGTATAGGTCGGTGCTCGACTCACTGTACACTAAGTATGAGTGAAGAGTGGAAGTTTTTCTAAAATCACGCTTCCGCCACAAGTCTCCACGTCGGAGCACATTATTTGGATCTGTTTACAGAGTTCACAACTTACATGTTTGTGCGAATGTCAAGTCTTGAGCTAAGTATACATGTAGATGTGACACCTCCGAGATAAAATAGACAAGACGCTGACAGAATTATGATTGTTAACGCGAGCTAGCGGAACTCCCGCTGAGTCACCCTCAGTAAGGCGCGCACTGATGAGGGCTGAGGGCGGCTACGCTACGTGGAGAGGTGCGGAGGTACCTTGGACTTGGCGCCTTTGGGCAGCAGGTCGCGCAGCGCCTTGCCCAGCTGGAAGCGCTGCAACACACCACGGACAGCGCTGCAGCAAGCGCACTTCGCAACAACACGCGCTCACCCCATCACTCGCCTCCATAACAACCCGCTTCTCTATATTTAGTTAGGCATAGGCCGCATAGCTATTTTTTACTACATTATTTCCATTTCGGAATCTTAGCCGGCCCCGACAACATTGTTTCAATATTAACCGTGCAGTTAATACATTCCATATACATTCTTGGACATAATATAGATATATATTACTGAACTAGACACTATAAATATTTACAAGTTGAATTCAATCGAGAATCGATTATGTCAGTTTACGGTCCCAGAACTGGTTCATTTTGACTGCACATCATACGTATAACCACAGTACATATAACTGAGGAAGCAGCAGCTCCGTGGCCAACATTATTTAACTGTATCATCACTTCTAAAGTTAATTCAATAATTCAACGAAGACGAGTTTTCACAAAACTTCCTCTTTTTATCAAATGTTGCTGATTAAGACACGCCTTGCTACGCAGTTGTTGCGAAGTACAAATATAATAAAATAATATACATACATATATGTATACAGGTATGCGGTATAATATAATTTAGGACATAAATAAGGAACATATAGAGAAGCGTAGCATGCGGTTGTTAAGGTGATCACGACGACAAGCGAATGTTTCGACTAGGCGATACTCCCCTACTCGACTCAGGAGGGTCGTCGGTAAGTTGGCACCAAACATGGAACACGTGGTGTAGCTCTAGGTTAATAGCTCACCAAACGACTACATACTGAGAACTCCGCTCATGACAATAATATTTGTGTCAGCTGTTGAGAAACATACCTGGCATACAATTTTTTTGTATGTTGTGAGTTTGTATACTTGGGTTCAAATTTTACGGGAGATGGTAAGTACGACGATGGTATTGAGCGAAGTGTTTTGGCAGGCGACCAAGCTTTGGCAATAGGGCGCTGCGCAACTTCTTGACAACCTTCTATTATATTCCATGATGACGACTTCGAAAACACACCAACGTTACAATGACGTATGGTTACGGTATGTGACACACTGCGTGGTATTGGACCTATTCAATCTACATGTCATTGACATATTATGGTTTACTGTATCAGCGGGATTTACCGTTACTTTTAAGAGTTATTCTGTTATTAGTGGGCGTTGGGAGACTTAGTGCCGAAGTGAAAAGTCGTGTGTTCTGTGAACAGAGCACAACAAGGTATCAATACTGGCCATATCTTCGTCTCGCTAAAATATCATTATACGACGCATTTTTTGTGAGTAATTTGGAGAAGGAAGGAAGTTCTCGTTCTCGATTCCCAGGGAGATATTGAATTTCAATACGAAACCATCTCGGCAACAAGTAATTCAGTTGATAGAGTATTATTGAATGTGGATGTGTACGTAGATGTTTGTGCTCGTATATGAGCGAGTCCAAGTGAGCAGTTTGTGCACTTAACGTTGTGTGGCTATAGATAACGCACCGTCAAGCTTCCGCGTTGGTACATCGAATATGATGTATACGGTATACCCGCTGTCAGCGCTCATTATGTCATTAAGTCACGGACAAAATTCTTTGCGAGATAAAATAATAATACAACAATATATAAATATAATTTATAGCTGACCCGACAGACGTTGTCCTGCTTAACTATGAATAATGAATTTGATATAAAAATATTCAAAATATCGTGTTTATTTTTCTATTGCTTTAGATATGAATGCTCAATGTTGTCAAAATGCTCTGTGCCCTCTGCTAGTCAGAGGGATACGTAATAATATAACGGTGTAGGTCGACGGAGTGGTTCTACACGATAATTACATTTTTCGTAGTAAATAAAATAACCTTCTTTTTTGTTTTCGTCGTAGTCAAATAAAAGGGCCCTTCCATAAAAATAGCGTCGAGCATGTCGTCACATACGACAGCCCTAAGCACTCGAATGTAGAAGAGTCAACCTATAGGACGGTCAAGTGATACAGTATGAGAGAGAATCGGTGAAACAGGCGGCAATCGGCAGTACATCCAGAGGTATAGGCAGGGGCAAAAATCTTGACAATTTTCTTTCACTTATCAATCGATTATAGAGAAAGAATATGAAAGTAATCACAGGCGTAGCGAAGTATATTGTCAAGATTGTAGCCCCTGGCCAGGGTGTGAGACAAGTAAGCTGGTGAAGGATACAGACCACAGTCTTTACCTCCTTGGTGGCGATGTTGTGCATGAGCGCCGTGCCCAGCTCGCGCAGCGCCTCGTCCGTCGCCAGCGCGCTGTGCACGCACACCTGCGCACAAGCAAACATGTCAGGCCTGGTCGTACTGTACAGTACTACGAGCGAGGGGGGAGGGGGGGGGAGTAGCGTACCTTGGTGGTGGCGCGGATGTTGGACAGCGGCTGGCCGTTGTGCTCCCACTCGCTGATGTACAGCAGCCACTCCGACGACGAGATGTTCTCGAACAGGTTGCACATCTGCGCACACACACACACACTTCTAAATAAAGCGCTCTTCATAGCACAACATAATGACGATATAGCCGAAGCTGAACATCTCCATCGTAGTATTACACTTCGCATTCCTGAGACTACATCATTAAATTAACATCGAAGTGAAGTCACATTAAAAACATTGTAAAATTCTGTATATATTTCAACTTCGACAAAATATGCTTGCTGTTTTAAGTCAGAATATCATTCATGCTCCAGTCTATAGAAAAAGTATTCAATGTTGAATATGCAAGTCCTGTACTAACTGTTAGCCTTAGTTTCGTCTTCGCTTCCCGTGAAAACTTATTCCATGAATAATCACTATCTATTAATTTTTTTTTAAATCTGGAGCTGCTTTAAAAAAACTACAAAAATCAGTGGGCCCTAATGTAATCCTTGTGGTACCCCCGACTGGGCAACGCCTAAGCATTGAAAAGTTTACCTCATTGGGTACAAACTGACTCCTTTTACTTAAACAGGGTTCTATCCAACGTGACAAGGGGTCATAAATTTCATAATTTAATAACTTGATATAATGTACTAAATGATCAACTTAATCGAAAGCTTTGGTAAAATCGGTGTTGAATAAGAATGTCTTACGGGCAGCCGATAATGTGATGCTATTAGCTGTGTTTCAAGGTATGCACTCGTTGCAGTATTATTGCGAGTATTTAGTGGGGGGGGAGGGGAGGATACTCACGAAGAGCGCGAGCGCCTGCTGCTCGGGGAGCGGATGGGTGTCGATGGCGTGCGCGTAGTTGAGCAGCGCGTGGTGGCGCCGGTCCTGGTGCAGCACCAGCGACACGTCGTCGCGCAGCGCCGCCGCCGCCAGGGACCGCACCACGCCCACGCGCACCTCCGACTTCAGCGTCGCGTCGTTCAGCAGCCGCCCTGCGCACACACATTCAACAGCGCTGGCACAATACTCAGCCATCGCGACCGCACTATCAGTCGCTTTATTGAGGTCGTGTTTAGTGCAGGAGAAGGGGTACAAGAGCCACGAAATTAGGTGCGACATGATCTGCACGGAAACTCCGCAGCAATTAAACCTGTTTCTCGCATTCCCCACCTACACATATTTTTTCTCGACCGGCCGACCATAGTGCGCAGACGGTAGAAGGACCTTCATGCCGGCCATCGAAGATCATGTTCGGGAGTATTTCCTGAGAAATACACGTGGGGACATACCGATAAACGCCAAGAAGTCGTCTCCGAGCACCCAGCTGCCCTCGCCCTGGACCAAGTATTGTTGCAGTTCATCTAAGTTCTGCCGCTCCTCCGGTGTCAGGTCCACGCCCTCTAGGGACTTCGCCAGTTTCTCAAACTCGGTGACGGCCTATAATTGTATAATTACACTTTTAAAGCATCACTTTTACTCGATTATTAATTAAACATTTTATTCCTTTGCTATGTCAACATAAACAATATCAGTTATATGCAATAACTAAACATGAACTGGTTTAATCAATGGAGCATAACAATTCTGGCTGGCCGATGCATGTTCTGGATTCCAGTTTTGTGGACTTGCACCCAAATATCCATTGAGTCTGGCAAGCTTTGTTTAACAGATATTTTCCACAATATGTTAATAATTTGGCACCTAAAGCGACATGTGGATTTATGGTGATAATGTGTAAATAGCGTGTGACTCCCTCCAGACAACAACGGGCACCCACGTGCCTCGTGCGGCCGATGAGGTCACGCTGCACGTGGAACGTTCTGGACTCATGACAGTGTGTTGCTCACTCATCAATTTAGCACGTTTATAGCTCAACGGCAGAACCGCGGCCGTGCAGCGACGAAGCATTGCAACAAGCCATAAACTCTGCGTATGTAAGTCTGAGTCATCAATAAGCGTAAACAGTATCATCTTATTCACGAGCAGTGATTTCTTTATGCCCTGACACTTTGGGCATTTATTGTTTATGCCCAAAATGCCATTAATCGGGCAGATTGAATAAATGCCCGATTAAAGCCCAAAGTGTCAGGGCATAAACCCATCACTGTCTACAAATGTCATGTTAAATATTCAGATGAATAGGGCTCACTGTGATATTATATTCGTTAAGTAGATAAACACAGATAAACACTTACGAATATTGACCTTTAGAGTATGTTAATCTCGGTGTGTTTTAGGCATAATCCATATTCGCAGTGCAATAGCTATGGCCATTGAACAGCCAATCAGGCCGTAGAAAATAATGTCCTATTCAATTAGTACCAATTACATTTATTGGGCAATCAATTGGTACTCGGAAATCTGTGAACATTACCTAGATACGGCTTGTTGTATCTGTGGTTTGTTCCCTACTGGTAAATATTATCGGCTGAGGTAAACTGTTGGTAAACAACAACAAGCCACGTGCGTTTACGTTCCAATATAACGTGACTGGTACAGTTTTCAGCAGAAAGCCGAACGTACTACTGATCACTCGCGATGTTCCAGGCTTTATCAATCCAGTTAAATACCCACATATTGACAATGTCATTTCCTTTTTATTGAATGAGTGTTGTGCTCCTGTTTAGCAACCACTAAGAATGCTGTATTCTGTAGAATAATGAAATAACAATGATTAACTACCGCAGCACGCTCGGCACTCGCTACATTAACTTTATTGTTCCTGACAATCTGTAGCAGAAGATTTGCACGCTACAAAATGAAAAAACATTGTGATAGAAAATCAAGCAAATGAGTAACCGCTTGCGCTATCAGTACTTACATCGATATCGGTGTACACGATAGGTGGGTCGCGACTGCGCTTGCGCAGCTCCTCTTGTCGCCGCTCGTCGGCCTCCAGCGCCAGCGCGTCCGAGCTGGGCCCCGCGCGCGAAAGCTCCTCCGGGCCGGCGGCCGGCGCACTCTCCACTGCTTCTGCCATGTCTGCCGCACAACACAACGCACGGGTTAGCGCACCTGGAGATACGCTGCACTTTGCTCAAAGACTGTACTGTCAAACAACAATTAAAGACACGCCGCTCTAGGTGAATAGTGAGAACTGAAACTAAGCTGACACACGCGACCGATATTCCTGCCGATTTTGATTACAATAACAAGAAAATTACATGGAAATAGAACGAAGTGCCGATTTCACAAGATCATAAAAAAGTATCGCGCGACGCGGGCACATGGGCACAGGGGCACGGGGGCCCGCACGGAAATAGCCGCGTTATAAATAAGCGTGCGGCGTTCGGCTCGGCAGCACGTGGTGGCCGCGCCATACGCACCTGGGTGCTGGGGGTGCTGCGGGTGCTGCGCGCCGAGGGTGCAGGCGGAGTGCCGGAGCGCGCGAGCGGGCGGCCGCGGGAGGAATGCCGCCCAGCGCCGCGCGCCTGGCGCCGCGCCAGCCGCCTCCGCCACGTTATATATTTATAATTACACTCGCCGATCGGCCGCAGCCGCTAACTTTACATGTGAACTTTCGTTTTGTAAACATGTCTTCTGCATTCGTACCGCTGCGTACGAATTATCTCGGGTCCCGATATACAACATAATCTTTTAATTTTATTCAGAGTGCAGACATATTGCAACAATACATATCATAATAGGTACCTATATTTCGTCTCGCTGCGTTTTTAGATGAATTTCAGCGATAGGTAAGTTTGAGGGGTTTGCATATAAAATTTCTTACGTTGTTTAAGGGTCAAAGACTATTATACCTAATACTGCAGGGGCACGTCCGAGTAGGATTAGACATCCGGGTCAGGCGGGAAGTCATCGCTCCGAGCGAGTTCCGACCCACTTGTTGAGCGTTCAACTGGAGTACAAATAGCGCGGTCGATCACTCGCGCGTATTCACTTACATCTACTGTTCGGTGCGATATTAAAATCGGCCGTCACGTCGTCGGTTTGATCTGCCTCGTGTATACGTTACCTAAATGACGTTACAAATAGATACGTTTGTGAATCAGGAATTCCTTCAGTCGTCCTACGGCTGATCTTAGCATTCAATTTGTTTTATTTGTGTTCCACTGGATTTAGCGTGTTTAGTCACAAGTGCGGAGTGTGCTTGTAATAAGTATTTTGTCCACCCGTTGATTGTATCAATATAATATTACTTGCGTACAATATAAGAGCTCTATCATTCACCTCAAGGGCTTCGTTCCTAGACCAGAATTATTGAACATTATTTGTAGGTAATTATTGTCTCTTGCTGCACGCAATATAAAAGACATTATTCAGACGACACGCGATGATGAGAAGCCGAGACGACTGTATAAAAAATGAACGAAAAAGTAATATAACATGAACGTAATGGGCGGCCATGAGCGGTTACCTGCAACTGCTGAGTGTAAACAGTAGGCAGTGAGTGAGATGCTCTTACCGCTGCTGATCCTGGCTCTGATACAGAACGACCTAGGTGGGTGGAATACATGCAAATCTAGCACGGCCTAGGCATTATGATTAGGAAGCTTTCCTGTTTCTATATTGAATGAAAATTGTTAATAAGATAAATATTTATTTTATTCAAATAGAACCTGATAGAGTAAGGTTTAATTAGCTAATAGGGGCATGTGTTCTTGTCTGGGGATTTAGGAAAGCCAAGGATCGTGGCAAGCAATGACTCACAATTATAACGCGACCATCCGTTAGCGTCAGAATGGCTGGTCGCCTATGACAAGTACTTAGTAGTGAAAGCTCAATAATTGTGGCTCAAATATTGCTACAAGATTCTGCTACGAGTACCTACATATGGTAGATTCAGAGAAATGTGAAATTTTTTGACCAGCCACTCTGACGTCAGGATGGTTGGTCACCACCTAGAATAGCTAAAACAGGTCAAAAACTAGAATAATAGACAAAACATGTATTATTTTGTTATTGTCAAAACAATCTATTTTGAAAGCTATAAATCAGTCGCGCAACTCTCCGTGCTGTATATTCTAAATAGTGTACCTACTGTAAAACAATATGCTAACCGCCCACCCCCATCCGAGACTGTACCTACTAGTACCTACTACACATGTTTTCTGTGGCGTAGCGGTAGTGCATTCGACTGCTACGACAGGGGGCGCGGGTTCGATTCCTGCTCAGTGGACATATTTGTATGCATGAATATGTCTTAACGATAAATTATGTCGAAGAATAGAGAAACAGTAACGCTAATGTGAACAACTTTTTTAGATTCTGAACTTTTGGGTTATTTTTGAAAGACAACGGCGATTTGGGAACGAGAACTTGTGATCATTCTCGTGAGTCGATAAAATACTCCCGGGAGCGAAGAGTGTGCAGTAAAGGTGAGGCTTTAGCGCTATACTCTGTGAAGTATGTGGGGGTGTGTACAGATGCCGGCATGTAACTTGGCCAGGTTTTGGAGTAGTGGGGGCAAGTTCGCGCATCGTGCACTTTGAGCCACAAAAAGTACGAACGGTACGTTGATTCAGTACAAGACGTCTCTCAGAGACATAATGATTGGTCCGTCAAGTGATGGACCAATCATATGTCCGCGACGGCGTAACCGCGTTTCCAGCGATCTGCTCGTACCTCCAAGGGGACCTAAAAGTCGACCTTTGCGCATATGACGCGTCTGGCCAATTTACGTGCCGGCATCTGTAGGTGGGTAGGTGGCTACTCACCGTCGGAGACGCCGTCCCCGTTCTCCCGCGCGTGCCTCTTGCGCTTCTTGTCGCGGCGGCGCTCCTTACGCGCCAGCTTCTCGGCCAGCGTGCTGCGGCGCTGCTCCAGCTCGTGCGACGCCACCCTGCGACAAGCGCAGCGCCCGCCTCGTCACTCTCTACCTACAGCCAGAGCTCTCCTCACCACCCCGCTCAGTTGCGTCCAAACTTTACGCTTTGGCGCCCGAGGTCCGCTTATCGGTTTTTATATTTTTTATTTACTTTTGAAGAGGAGAGAGGCTTACAGGTTAACGACAAATTATCTGGTAACAATGAATAATGTAATTGGGATGTCGACTTTTCCAGCACTAACGCCAGTTGATCTACCAACTCTTAGAGAGCCTGCTTCAGACCCTCGTCCGTCTAGCAGGCACCGACCAGCAGGTGAAGTTTGCTTGTACCTCAAGGATGTTGGTAAGGCGTTTTGAGTTGACTTAGGCCTCGAGTCTGTTCAAGCCACTGTCATACCACTGACACTTCGAAAAAATAGCATTTAATTTTGGACTTTAATGTAATCGGCTTAAAGTCTAAAATTAAATGATATTTTGTGGAGCGAATAAAAAAGTTGAATAAATTCTTTTCATTTGATTTTAGACTTTAACTGTATAACGTTAAAGACTACAATTACCATTTTTTAGAGTATCAGTGGCATAAAAGTAGTTTGCCTTTAGCAGAATCGAGGCCCTGATGTTTTTCCTTCTGCAGCAGGATATTCTACTTGGGATACCAACAGACATTCACAATGACCAGTGTTAGTGGTTAATAAAGAGTACAACAAGCTACAAATCAACATATTGTTAGAAAGGAAGCACGATGTGGATGTGAGCTTTTTCCTTTTAGCTGACTACTCAAGCTAAGACCGTGTGACCTAAACAAGAAATGCAATTTTATATTACCATGTTTATTGTAACTTCAATTTCATACATTACATAACACATTCCTGTGATAACACATTTGAAATCTATATTATTAACTGTGTATTTACAAAAAAAGTATATAAGTATGTTTATCCGCATTCTAGAACCCATAACGCAAGCTAGTTAAACTATGCTTAGTTTGGGTCTAGAGGGCGCTGTGTAGAATGTCGTAGAATATTTATTGAGGGTAATTTCCACTGTTGCTTGCCACTATTAAAGATATATGATAACGGTGCGCGTGCAGTTTGTAAAAAAAAGTGTTTATCTTTAAAGGCGCATTACATTAATTGGACTTGATAACGTCGAAAGTTTACGCGAATGTCGCACGTTGTATTATTTACATTGAACTCGACGAAGATTTTCACGGGTGCGATGTAAATAATAACACCAAATAAATCATAATAGAATCCATTTCAAATAGTATTATTTCAATTACCGTCGACCACATCATCACTTACCAACAGGTGAGATTGTGGTTAAACGCGAGCCTATTACCATTAAAAAAAAATTGAACGATTGGACTAAATTATTCCAATTAGGTAAAGGATAGGTAAGATTACCTCTCGTTAGCAACGTCGTCATTATCAAATAATTTGTCTTCAAATGTTGGAACGGTGCCGGGCCAAGAAAATACTCGTAATTCTTTAGCGGTTAATAATGCTCATACTTAATCCATTGAACTGATAATTTGTTGTGTATCGCGTACGTCGGAGAGATCTTAGTTCGTCGCATTGTGTTGACGGCTTCATTCAAACGGATGACGGCCGGCTACGTTTCTTTTGGTTTAGGTCATACTTTGTTATTATTAGTTTTCTGGACTGTTTCTGCATGTAAACTTTAACCACCATTAGCCTTTTTGCCTTTAGCTTACCATCAGGCGAGGTGAAGTCGTGTTGACGCGTCCGAAATAAAAAAAAACTATAAAAAATATCACATTCTGCGCGCGATTTGCATCTACATACAATAAAAACTAAACAACAATAATTTTGTTGCACACGCATACGCACATTCGTATACACATACACATACTCACACGTACCTACACATACACGCACATAAACAATCTCTCAGCCTGAACGCAAAAGGCGTTTGATCGTAGTTAAAAATTACAATACCACTTAGTTCGTCTCACCCTCTTAGATTATTACCTAGTTTAGATTCCGTGTCCAATACAAAGGCATGCCGTTATTTATAACACTAATCCTATGAATGAATTTATCATAAGAATAAATTTGCAAGTACTTTCGCGTTGGAGTACATGAAATATTCATCAAAAATCTATGGGGAAAAACTCGTCTTGTTTCAATTTTTTTTTTCTGTGTCATCCGCCAAGTGAACAGTCTCTTAAGAGTATTTGTTTGTTAATAAGTGCTTCAGCATGCTCCCAAGGCCACACTATTGCTAAATCTTATACTTCTCTTCTCGCATCGATGGTGCATCATCCGTCAAATTCTATTTGTCTCTATTGTCTTTTCAAGGGCGCTCAAGAATTCCTCCGATATATACTGCGGGACTGTGTTACTCCACATTCATACCGTAGGTCTGCCTCATCCAAAAACTCAGCTCACGATCCACCTTTTTGCGAGCTTGTGTACTCGAAAGCGCCAGTTCCGGCGTTCTCCTGAATTTGTGGTCCCCAGTAGGTCTCTGCCTTTTAGAGTGGAAGTTTCTTGTCTACTACATAGAGCATGTGCGGGGAGGTAGTGAACGCAACTAAAAGCACGCAAGTCATTTTGTGTATCTTGAAGCTGTCCTTTTGTAATATGCTGTGTGACTATCCTCCAAGTACGAGCCTCGTGAGACTCCCGTGTCAAACGGCAATAGTATTAGCTACAAAACAATGAGATCGTCAGAGCTAGCTACAAACGAGAGGCGCTAGTGTGAACAATAAGTTTTATTCATCAGTCAATGAGCACAAACGCGGTGGGGGGTGGGGTGGGGCGTCAGTGCGGGCGGCGCGTGCGCTCCGTGTCGGCGGAGCGGCGCCACTGGCGCAGCGCGCGCACAGCGGCGGCCGCCAGCCCCGCGGCGTGGCGCAGCAGCACGCCCCTCGGCAGCTCCGTCCTACGGTAACAAGCGCGTCAGACACCCAACACGCCAACACGCCAACACGCCAACATGCCTACGGAGGGACGCGCCGGGGCTGCCTACTAACATGAGTCGGGTAATAGACTACATCGGGCCTCCGGGGCTTTGGCGCAGATGGATATCGATCGCTGTAACTATGCCGCTCTTCCAGTTTTATTTTACCGGTGTCGATTATCGCGCGATAGGACTAGGCGAGGGCTACTTCTGGCGCCGCTCGGCTCGCCACGTGCACGGTTACGAGTACAATTTGGATTGTGTTCACCTAAGCGATCTGAAAAGTGCTGAATCTCACTTCGTAAAATGGAAGCGTAGTGATGTAGCGACAATTAGCAAAAATATAGCAAATATTAGCAAAGTAAATTAATTTGTAGCGTTCCCAAAGGTCGGTTGTGGCAGAGGAAGCATGAGAATGGAATCAACGCGTAGCATATGTGTAAGTTTAGTTGATGAAAAGAGGTAAGCATGTTTTTAGTATGCAGTATTTTTAAGTAACAGATAATTTGGATGGTGTTAGTTCTGGGAACAAGTACATCACACTACGTAAATGCAAGGAGCACGGCAAATGCAGCGTGGGGCATATCTTTTAATCTAATCGCGTAATAATCGGTACAAAGACGTGCGCTGCGGATAGTCGACGATCCCATACTTTTAGGCGGTGTGGAGCCGCTTAGCCTGAGGAGAGATTTCGCGTCACTGTGCGTCTTCTACCGCCTATATAATGGTATGTGTTCAGATGAATTGTTCGATATGATGCCCACGGCCACTTTTTATCATCGCACCGCTCGCCACAGACAGGGATTTCATCCTCACACATTGCATCCGCCTGCAGTGCGCACTGTAAGGTTTGAAAGAAATTTTATTCCGCGCACGCTTAGGCTGTGGAATGATCTCCCTGCCGTGGTTTTCCCTAGTGACTACAATATGGGGTTCTTCAAGAAGGGCATTAGAAGGTTTTTGCGGGGTCGGCAGCGCGAGTGTGATGCCCCTGGTGTTGCACGCGTCCCTAGGCCACGGTGACCGCTTCCCATCAGGTGGGCCGTGTGCTTGTCTGCCACCTAAGTGGTATAAAAAAAAAATCTACTTCTACTTACAGTTACTTTTGAAGTAAGAAGTACACAAATCAATTTTAAAGCATCTAGTAGATGGCGCTACGACGCTGGGTCCTAAGATGTTAATATAAAATGAAGTACTTGATAGAAACCACCATTTAGAGCAGAAGAAAAAATTTTGGAGCACTACACTATGGTGTTGTAGAAAATTTATTTTTACCGGGCTTCAACAGCGAAAAATACTTAAAGGAGTCACTGCTTATGTGTGGCGTTTGAGTGGACCGAGATAGCAAGCGCCTTTGTGACTTATTTAATTATCGTCAGTTGGGATTTTAGGTGCCCATTAATTTCTTTATTTTAGACATTATTCGGCATATGGTCGCACTTATCCATATTACTGCGTAGACGCGCAAAGAATGCACAAGTGATACTCGTCTGGCGACTGACCTGGCCTCCTCGATCTGCGAGTTGAGCGTGACGTACTCGGGGCTGTCGCGCCGCTCCTGGCGCACGCCGCCGCGCGAGTACAGCGTCTGTGGAGCCACACGCCTCGGATATAGCTACATACAGTGGGGAGGACATTGAGCACACGCACTATAACTGTGCGCCTAACCTCGCAGCGTCTTTCCTGCGAGGGAGAGGCACTGCCGTCATCGTTGCCCAGGGTGCGCCGCATGGGGGTTCGGGCCGGAACCTCCACGTGGGGCACCCGGGCAACGGAGACGAGCAGCGCCTCCCACTTACCACGGAAGACGCTGCTGCCTGCGGCTAATCCAGTCGTAGTGGGAGTGGCCCTCTAGAGGGCTGCTCCAAGGCTCTCCGTATCTCTCTGACTAGCAGAGGGCACAGTGGGTTGGGTGACAGGACGGCCGCCTGTCACCCTACGCCCCACTGTCGGCGAAGTGGCGCGATGCTCGCCCCACCCCTTTCGGGGATCGAGGAAGCCATCTTAAAACTATAGATGGCCTTACACCTCGATAATTAAGACCCGAGACGGCGGGCGGTTTTAGTCGGTTCGATCCCAACATAACCACCCCCGATGGCCGACGGGGTTGGTATCCATGGGGATTTCCGCACGATAAAAAAAAGGGTGCGCCGCATGGAGGTACGAAGGTACGCACCCTAAGCACCGCGCCACTTCGTCGCTGAAGTGGTCACACTTGTAACGGGGGGGGGGGGGGAAGGGGGAGGAGTCCCACGCGTACCTGCGAGGAGTGCGGCACGAGGTTGTCCAGCAGGCCCTGCAGCGCGGCGCGCGCGGGCGGCGCCAGCAGCTCGTCGGGCTGCGCCACGATGTGCTTGGGCACGCGCGCCCCGCACAGGAACTGCGCCACCTCGTCACTGAAGTGGTTGCAGTTGTGCTCCAGCAGGTTGTACGCCGCGGGCCTGCGCCACACACACACACACATAATGCGACCGCTACGGTGTTCAAAAAAAAATTAATACGGGATATGTTGGACCAAGTCTCATAATTTCCAAGAAGTCCACATGTTTAAAGACCGTAGGTCAAAACGTACTGGTCTCTGTATGTCCAAGAAGTCATAACTTCCAGGTGTTAAAAACCCTTCGAAGCAGATGTACTTACAAAGAAATAGAGGGAATCTAACGCTCGGTGGCCGCTGCCGCAGCGTTCATTATCTATCAATTATTTGTTTAAGGTCGTCGTGAATGAGAACTTAAGTTCTACTTGTACTTCTACTAAAGTAAGTGACTATTCTTACACCCGGATGTTATAACAACAGAGCATTTTGACAATTAGACGTTTTAGCAACTTGTTGTTTTGACACCCGAGCATTTTGACAATTGGACGTTGTTTCCTTGTCATTTTTACACACTGGACATTATAACACTTGGCCCAACATACCCCGTAGGGAAAAATGGGGTGTGGCTGTGTTATGGATACCGCCGTTTGTTACACGTGAATACGTCTCGCAACGGGCAATAGTTTCCATGATCTGATGGAAAACTCGATACGCAGCAGAATGAAGCGGCAAAGCCCGCCGTTCCCTCCACTGCGCGTGATGTATTACAGTCCTTACTTAGCGTAATAAATCCTTTAATTCTTTAGCTATTTAATGGTGTAATTGAAATTTAGATGCCAGAGTTAGATGCTGCAACATTAAACTGTACCCCACGATTTTATCATTCGTTTTTTTGAATTGCGGCCCTATAGAAGCAATTTCAAAGATGTATTCCCGTGAAAATATTTGTAAAGTTAATAGAGTCGCGACTGGCAATTCTTGGCAACGTAACGGTAACTGTTCCTCTCGAAACATTCTATAGTTAGGACTCCTTCAATCGTGTTTGGAGTTGCGACTAAAGCGTGATATATTTTAGTCCAGTTATATGTTTGTGAGTTTACTTACGTGTATGTGGTGGTGGCGAGCGCCTGTATGTAGTCGACGAATACCTGGAAAGGCACGAACGTCTCCCCGAGTCGGTCCACGCGGAGCGGCTGGCCCAGCTGTGTGCTGCCCTGCGAATCACGCACACCACGATACGGTTAATCTTAACGTAGTTTTGAACAATAATTCTAGACAAATTCAAATTTACTAAATGGCGTACATTAAACAAATAATGACCAGGTACGCTCAAACATCGCGTGGACACAGAGGAAAGGTGTGCTCACTGAGTGAACAAAATAAAGTCTATAATCCCTTCAAGTGAAGGTTCATCTAAATGTAACTAAACCATCAATTCCCGGCAATTTTTTGTCACAGTGCAAATGAAGGAAATCATTTTCTATCGTTAGTTAGGTATCATAACATAACGTACGTATGTATCTAATATCTTATTCTTATGAATGCACCAGCCCGTATCGGCGGCGCGTGCCGTGCCGTGCACACGGAGACAACAACACTTAAAATAGAATATACAGTTATTTATATGTGATGCAGGCGATTCCGTATTAAGATTTGTAACTCACTCTCGGATAAATAAAGCGGTCGTAAGCATGTCAACACCTGTCCATTGTGTAAACGATCCGATTGAATCCCCTGTCCACGTATTAAAGTCCGTTAAATATTGCGAATCGTATATCGTACAAATTATGAGTTATCAATGTCACCTCATCTTCGAAACCTAACTGTCACTGGTGGAAATTTGTATCCATCTTAACGATTGGAGAGAAAATGCTACGAATACAGTGGCTATACCTACCGATGTTATAGCAATTTCAGCGTGCCGAAATATGGAGCGCCTACCACACCACGTTCCTACCCACTGTCAGTCGTGTATCGTGCTGCCACGGTGATGATGCTGCACTTTCTGTATCTCTTACGAGTTCTTTCAACCGATTTCAGTTTAATAATGCACAGACTAATTAAGAATCATTTCGGTAAATTTGAGGGGGCAAAATCATCATTGGGCGGGCGAAGTGGAGAAGACAAAACTGGAAAGTGAACCCCAAACTCCGAGGTAAAAACCTCGAATGCAGCCGGGACTACTTAACGCAAAGATGATGTTGATGATGAAATATTAGTACTTAAAGACCTCCGAGATTCCAGAGTGAATGAAAATGATGGCATTTATTTCGCTGCGTGTCGTATCTTTAGCACGAAACCGCATCACCTAAAGTGGGTCATTCCAATTGGACTGCATTGCTGATTCCGCATCCGCAGTTTAGAATGTGCGTATGCGCGTACAGCGACAGGCGTGCGCGTCGCGGCGTGGTGACACATCTTCGATCTTACAGGAACATAGCACCTTGCACCTCCACCGAGCGCCTTGCTCGTCTACCATGGTGGTTCTAGGAAAGGGCACCATGATGGAGGTGCAAGGCGCTATGTTTATTGCACTCGGTTATTGCCATTTGGCGCCACGCCGCAGACTAGAATAGACACTGTTTACAATTTCACTACGCAGATATTCATCGCACCAATTCAACAAGAGCCCTACTTCAGAAGCGGTGACTGATCGCTGGGTGTCTACCGACCCGCCTCGCTGGACTTACGCGGAATATTAACGCATAATCACGTCTAATTATAGCCGGCGAGAGAATTGTGAGCGGCTCGTGTTATGAAATGTATAAATCTTTCATTATATCATAATAAATGTATAATAATCCTTCTTTATTACACGCGTTGACATTTATTCCATCATAATTGTATATGAAGTAAAAATGATGACTGGAATTTATGTATTATTAAGAGTATCTAAATGATAATTAGATTACAAGTAGAGTTGATAAACTGTGTCTTCTATACAGTCATGTAATAATTAATAGCAAGTACCGGCGACCAAGGAAACATTTATCTACACCTTGACAAACATGAAAAAGTGTAAAATATCGTACATCTATTCTACCGAGCCTGGTTAGAAATAAACGGACTGTGTATCGGTGACGGTGATTTACGAGTTATCACCTCTAAGAGGGTGGATAAGGGAAGGGACAGAAAATTACAAGGAAAGTTTTTACTATTGAGTTAAACAAAACCGGATAGGTAAACTTTTTACGGTGCTTTGGGTAGCAATGTATTCCCGTACGATGTCGGCTGTCGGCTTGTATTATTTTAAATTCAATTATCAATCATGAATGATGAAATATTGCTGCTGTTACTGTGTCGCTGTGTCTAGAAGAAATCGAAGGAAACCGATTAGCCGAGCGATGACGATGACGTCCAATGTAACAAGCATTGGTTGGTGTTAGTCACCACAGTGACAAGCCACTTTTGAAGTTGGTGCTTACGACTTACTGTTTCGATGATATTTCAATTATATATTATCTTTGGACTGATGTAGGGTGACGCAACTCAATGTAATCTCATTGAACAACGGCTAGACGGTTTTGATTGAGTTTTTTTATACTACTTTAAGCAATTGGTAAAAAATGATATTTTCTAAATACGTGGCAGATTGATTTTTTATACGACTTTTGTGGCAGACAAGCACACGGCCCACCTAATCGGATGATGGCATTTTCAGCCAAAGAAATCGCAAAGAAATAACACCAGCTGAAAAATTTCAAGAGTAGGTACAGTATGTGCCTACTCTCTATGTAACCTGTCCCCGTAGCATGGCACGGTAAATGACCGTGCCATGCTACGGGGACAGGTTAAGCCGGAGGTCTTGTGTCAAGAGTGGAGTAACCAAACGAAACAGGTTTGCGGGCCGTACTGTGAAATATACCTATCACAAATACGTGTCTCAAAAACAAGTCGGCTTCGTGTCCAGTAAATTCCAATGTACCTAACCCTGAATCCCTCCAGAGACGTGCCGTGTTAGCTTACAACACTGACGTCCGCAACAATCGGGAACACGCGAATTCCGATGTAAATCAAACAACATTTACGTTTAAAAACACTTCCCCATTTTACGATGTGCGTAATTTCCTTGAACAAAAATGTCCACACTAACGTAGATGATGTTAAAAACACACTATACCAACACGGGTCTTAAGAATAGATACAACGTGGGCGCTTGTGATACACGGCTCACCATCTCCGTTGCGTTACCTTGAGTTACCTATACGAATGTGTGAAACGCATAGCGGGTGCACCACACCAGCCAACCGAATATGCTGCACCGCAGCTGTTGAGAGTCGTCCTATACTGCTCGTGTGTGCACAAACCTTGCCAATTCACATCACCACACTTGGTAACGTCGTTCTTTGTTTTCGTTTTATTAATGCAAGGAGTGTGTCGTCCATACGGCCAAATATAACATTACACCCCGAAGTGTAAATTGGATGAAGTGTGGTGAATGAACACTGTGGTCGGAATAAAAAGGCATCGGCGGATACTGACCGGTGAGCAGCTGGTGATGCCGCCGCCGCCGTAGAAGAATTCTCTCTGGTAAACGACCACAGCCGTGTGCCACACCCCTTCGATCTGACGACCTGGAAAACATACGTGTCCCGTGACTATTTGTAGATATAGTACTGCGTTTATTTGTGTCGCAGATTGGACAAGTTCTGTGATTTCTTCGTTAGTACTTAAGACACATGAATTAGTACGATGTTGTGTACACAAACCGTGGTCTAAGTACGTCACGGTTAAAACTTGCGAATGGCAGGTCCCATTGACGAAGCAAATAACAATAATAGTCTGGCAAGTTTAAGATCTTCTAACTAATAAGCACCACTAGAGCAGCAAACCAGCATACGGGACGTCGGAAGGAGAGTTTCGAGTAAAAAGCAGTTTCAGTTCCATTTGAGCGGCACATAGCACGTCGTCTTCGTGGTTCGATCTATTACATAGCCTGATTTAAAGATGGAACGCTTGCGACGATCATGTGTAGGTACTGTGACTAGTGATTACCTAACATGAACAGGACATTTTGAAGCATGAAAATGCTGGAATATGTTTAAATTATATTATATTATCAACTACTTTTATTATAATATAAAAAAGTATATGTGGGAGTTTTATCTATTACTCTCCGTTTGAAAGCTATGTAGGCAATTTATAAACGTAACAGCGGATTTTCCGCGTATTTCTCATATTTTACTTTACAAGATTTGCTGTCATCTGATCAAAATAACAAGATGAAAAATCTCGGCAATTGAATACAAAATCTCTTCTCTTTTTATATATATTTATATATGTAATGAGTCAGAGCCCGCCCACTTTGTTTCACCGTTGTCTATCTAAGCCAATGTATTTTTAGTAGTAACAAATAAATAAATAATTAATTTACCAAATATTTTATTTAATGACCAAATATTTAATTTTTAGATTCATCGGCACTCTTCGAATGATCGATTTACCAGATGTTATGTAATTTTTGTAAATTCGTTACAAATAGAAAAGATCTTTTCCTAAAGACTCAACATTCGACACCAGTTCCTATACCTACCTTAGGAATGGAAATGGACTTGATGGACGCGTCGCTCACTGCATTGTCTGAATGTAGGGGTTGATAGATTTGGAAAACAACAAAGACAATGTATTGTATAAACGTAGATATGATTACAAAGATTCTATGTATAGATATTTAAGTGGAGCAACTACAAGACCTTGAAACACATCCGTTGTCGGGTCCAGGTGGCACGCGGCAATTAGGTCAACAGAAAGTACGCAATGATATTCAAATTAATGGAAAAAAGGCAGACTCGGCAAAGTTGTGAAAATTTAACGAAGAAAGCTTAGGTATTTGTTACAAAAACAGGGTCGGCAGTGCGAGTGTACACGGCCCGCCACACCAGAGGCGTCCTCGGGTGTGGTGGGCCGTGTACCTAGGTAAATGGTACAGAAAAACAATTTTTGCTATACTTGACTAATTAATCGTTAATCACGAAATTTCCCTTCCCGGGAACTCCCGCGTCCGTGGTACGCTTCGTGTCCGTGATAACGCAGATAAAATGCAGGAGCATTGCAGCCGCCTGGCTACTCGTACATGGGTAACAAACGTCTGGTAGGAGGGGAAGACTCGGCAAGTGACGGACTGACATTGTATGGGATGACATGCACTTTAATGGTCTCACTGTCTTGGATGCTAAACATCGTGGGAAGTGGAGGACGAAAAGCCGTCAAGCGGCCCCTAGGCTAAGAGTATACATATAATAGTGGCACAATGCTAAGATGATGATTTTTTTTATAGTCGATAGGCTCTCGTTTGACCACAATCTCACCTGATGGAAAGTGATGATGTGGTCGACGGTGGAGCATGCTTGCCTAGAAAAGAAACAACCTGTTCACACTTGACTTAAAGACTCCCAAGCTATAGCTTTCCAGAAACCCAGACTCAGGCAGGGCATTCCAGTCCTTAGCAGTATGCATAATGTACGTATTGCCAAAGCGATTATAGATGCTACACAAATTACAGCCTCTAAATGCCTCTTCATATATCACATTAAAAGAAACAGAGGTTCTAGCAGTGAATGGCACGCTACAAGATTGATTATATTTAATGGGATGTGAGTCTGATTTGCTTTTCTCCAAATAGACTAAGCACAGGACTGCCACTGCACTGTCTACCATGCCAGGATTACATCATAGATGCGTTTAATTTCAGCCAATACTGATGATCATAATTATGTTTTCAGAGGTCAACGTTTACAGCTTTCATTAATGTTTGTCAATTAATAATAAAAGCTGACACTGACAACTGGATGGATAACCCACCTGCAATGTCTATTAAGATTAATATGCCAAAAAGTAATCACGGCAGGTATGTTCACTTGACATAAAATATTTCATTTTCAATTTTACTTACCTAATATTGAGGGTGACAGGAGGGATGCCAGCCCATTGGTCAGGTCATAGATGTACAGCTCCACGGTGAGTCCTTGTTCTGCTGCCATAGCTGCTGGCTGCTGGTTACTTGCACAACTTGCTTACACTGACAATGAAGCACTACTCATTAACTTAACTTGACTACTCTGACATTTACAATTTTGAGTTTTCACTTAATATATACCTAATCCAGAAGCATTCAATTATAATATTCTTAAAATTCAGAGCTTCAAATATGTATGCCACAAGCATAACATAATGATATAAAAAAAACTTTTGATACCTCAATTGACAGTTTAGATTCTTCAATAAATTATGAAGTTATTTATTTGAAGCAGCCACAAATTTAATCCAAATGGAGATAACCGTTATTAGCTTTCATTAAACTAGTTTTGGGGTAACTTTAAGTTTTAGCAGTAATACATACATTAAGAGGTTCACTTGAGTTAAATATATTGCTCAGAGTCGTGTGGTGTGGGAGCGGACGGCGACGCGGGCGCGTGCAGCGGTGCAGCGGCGCGACTCCCACCTGCGGCGCTACCGGCCATAATAATATACTACACACCGCACACCGCGCTACAACGACCAAACATACTATTTATAAATTAGAAACGCTACTATCACACCAATACTGTCCCTATCCATCCGCCTACATATTTTGCTCGTTTCATGCTTTCATGTAATGTACATAAACACGCAAATTCAAAACTTGCATGTAATATCCACAATAATACAAAAATTTCACAACCTTACCTTTGACAACTGTATGCAAATAAATTTGTATCAAACTATAATGATTTCATAGCACATGAACTGTATATTGTAGTGTCATTAATATTTTTTAAATTCATTAAAACATTTTAATACACATTTGTGCTTCATTGACTGATGAATTCACTATTTTCACTAATTCACTGACTTGACAAAATATGACATTGACAGATCAACAGCTGATTAATTATACGTTTAGATCACTGGTTTAATACGATAATAGGTACCTAATAACGTTTTACCATGAAGCGTTTTACTTTGTATAGGTACTTTGATTATAAAGTGTCATCAAAGTTTGTATAGGGCTACTGATCTGTATTATATTATACAGATCAGGGGCGCACTGATAGGGTGGAAACACAAATTTAATAGTGTCGCAAAGTCGCAATGTTCAGCCTATAAGTTCTCTATCAAGAGTATTTATAATCTTCTTGGTTCCTATTGACGATTGACGAAAACGATTGACCCAATTTCACACGTTGACGTGAACATCATTAATTCATTGATATTAAAATCATAATAATAATATCCATTTAAGTTTTTTTAACATAATTTTACACAATAATAATAATGATGTATCCGAACTGAACATAACATTTATTATAGGTAACTATGTCAACGATCCGAACGCATAAGCTGTCAAATTGTCATGACGATGACGGTGTCATTGTTCGAAAATCCGAGTTCCAGTTATCCAGAATCAAAAACGATTACCTATTAATTGATACGTACATGAGACAGAGCTATTAAACGTTCTGTAGCAAAAAGGAAACGTCAACACAAACTGATGTGAACAATCTACAATAGCGTACTCGGCTATTTCGTAGAACTTCGACTTCTTTGAGGTTGTCAAATCGAGAAGTCACTGAAGTCAGAAATTATTGTTATGTCAGTGAGTTGTTGGTGTTTTGTGAATCTTTTACTTACTTGAAAAATGTCGGGATCAAAGAGAATGGTAACTATATTTTCTGATAATATGTGTTTAATATGAGTTATGCGCCGTAGAGGATAAGGATAACAGTTCTCATGAAATTTGTAGCAGTGGTTTTGAGTTTTTTGTTGACAAGTTGTTCAAATTCAAATGTTTCCAATAGTTTAATGTTATTTATACTTGTGATAATATTATCTGCTTCTCCAGTATTATTTTTAAACGCTACACAATGTATTATTCGGGTGATAGGTTATGATGACATAGCACTTTCGTGATAAAGATACGTGTTCGACCTTAACGTTGTCTTAAATGTCGTGTTGGTTATGCACAGACGCTGCGCGTGCAGTCCCCGGAGGGCACAACTCGCGTTGAAATGCAAGATACAGACGTGACGGCACAGCTGTTCGAGCGTGTGTACGAGAACCTTCACTTAAACACATTCGCATTCGTCCTTCATAAAGACCGACAGCGAAAAGAGGAAATCGCATCGAGCAAGTCGCGCCGGCTCTGCGACTACGGCCTGCAGCACGGCGACATGCTCTACCTGAACCCTGTCAACGGAGCAGTGCTGTTTGACCAGCCATCCACCAGTGATGTATGTATTTATTTGTGTTTAGTTAATGCTGTAGCAGTGTGCATAAATGAGAAGTGCAAATGTTTACCAAGTCCCTATAGTTGATTGATGACATTATAATGTATGTAACTGTATATTTTCAGGCAAATAATAAACCATTTGGAGAGCCAGCAGTGGCAGGTCCCTCTAGCTCATCAGTTGCAGCTGCTGTTCCTAACTCCGTCTCGAGGCCCACAATGCCACAGGAGGATGAGGTGGACTTGCAGCTGTACCAAATGTCTGGTAGCATTCAGAGAGACAGAGATGAGAAATTGTGAGTGTGTTCATAATGTAAATTTGTTAAAAATTTACACAGTACCTAGTAAATTTGTTCATTTTTGTTTTAAGGCTGCATACTGTCTACAGCAGTGAAAGTGATGGTGGTACATCCAAGTAGAGCTGATCATTTTTACTGTACAATATGTGGCTCTATATAGAGAATTCATAAAAATACTTGGTATTTATGCTGAACCTGCACAGCCTTCTTTCTTGCCTAACAATATTATTTACATTGTAGATGCCGACACAACTCAAAAGGCTGCTGTGTGCATTGTACGCCCCTGGAGCCATGGGACGAAGGCTATCTGAAAGAACATAATATCAAACACATGTCATTCCATTCATACCTGCGCAAAATTACATCTGGCAACTTCATCTCACTGGATGAACTCTCCTGCAAAATTAAACCAGGTATGAATAAATGGTAACCCAAGTAATATAAAGTTGTAGTCACAAACTTTCACAAAGCAAACATTTAGCCCGATACGCAAAGTTAACAGCATTGATCATAATTCTAAGGCTCTGTTTCACAATGATCAACTGAACCAATTGAAGTATGTAACCTACATACATATTACTATATACTTTTCAGTCAAACCCTCTTCACATGTTTCACAAATTATAGATTTCTAGCGCTAACAGCTGCACTAATGAGTAAGCTTCCAATTAAGATCAAGTAGCATGAATTTTCACATGTGTTAAATGAAGATTATCATTACATAAACAATTATGACTTAATGAGTTAAAACATTCAGCTATAAATAGCTGTTCTGTGTTGTTTTTGGTAGTTAAGAGATGCATAGTTTATCTTAATATATAAAAACTGAACATAGTTGTGAAATATTTTGTGTAGGTGTATATGGTAGGTCTGAGAGTAGATCATAATTGTTATACCCATTATACCGTTCAAACATTAATTAATTCATCACTTGACAGTGGCTATAGAATATAACTGTTGTTAATCACTGTTAATTGCAACAGTTGACTTTGAAATGAGCAGCCAAAATAGAAAATACTTGGTTTTGTCATATGAACGATATATTGTTTTGATGTGAATAAGTCTTTAAAATTGTTTGTATAGGGATGCAATTAAAAAAAACTATTGAAACTAAATCCCGGGGTACATCCAAATTTCAATTATACCACTGGAACTAAAGAATGAAAGAATTTATTACGCTAAGTAAGTACTGTAGTGCGTAGTGGAGGGGAAGCCATTATGAAGGACATTCTACTGCATATTGAGATTTTCATTTAGGATAACTTTTGCTCGAGTGAAGCTACAATGGTCATTCAAGTTTAGAGAATTGCGTAGCTATTTTCCGTTAACGTCTGTGGCGGTCCCCAGGCTGCTCGGAGCACCCGCCGTGGCCGCGCGGCATCTGCTCCAAGTGCCAGCCGGGCGCCGTGACGCTGAACCGCCAGCCCTTCCGCCACGTGGACAACGTGCTGTTCGAGCACCCCGCCATCGTGGAGCGCTTCCTGGCCTACTGGCGCGCCACCGGCCACCAGCGGCTGGGCTTCCTGTACGGCCGCTACGAGAGGCACCCCGACGTGCCGCTGGGCATCCGCGCGCGCGTGGCCTGCATCTACGAGCCGCCGCAGGAGTCCTCGCGCGACGGCGTGGCGCTGCAGCCCGACCCGCGGGAGGAAGTGCTGGACTCGCTGGCGGCGCGCCTGGGCCTGCGCCGCGTGGGCTGGATCTTCACCGACCTGCTGCCGCTGGACGTGGCCACCGGCACCGTGCAGCACATACGGTAGGTGTTGCTGCAGCCGGACCCGCTGAACCCTAATGCCCACCGGGCATGAACTCCAGACCTATCTCTAGCCCCGCCCAGTTGAATTATTCGCTCTTTATCAAGTAATCCCCGAAGCACCCCTTATCAGAGATCACCTGCGTCAACCGGTACGAGAGGCCCCCGTGAGGCTTATGTTCTTTGAGTAACATTTCCAGTTACTTTGAGGATGTTGATATTGACCCTGACGATGTTGTATGTAAAATATTTTAGGATAGGATTGGAAAACGCCTAGCTCCCGTTGACTTTGAAGAACGTGATATAAAAATTTGTACTATAGGCTACTTAAGAAACATGTGAATTGAAACTAGAGGAATAACGATTTGGCGCTGTGTGCGCAGGGGCGTGGACACGCACTTCCTGTCGGCGCAGGAGTGCATCACGGCGGGCCACTACCAGAACGCGCACCCGTCCGCCTGCCGCCACGCCTCCAGCGGCTACTTCGGCTCCAAGTTCGTCACGGTGTGCGTCACGGGCGACAGCTCGCACCAGGTGCACCTGGAGGGCTACCAGGTGTCGGGGCAGTGCGCGGCGCTGGTGCGGGACGACATCCTGCTGCCCACGCGCGACGCGCCCGAGCTCGGCTACATCCGCGACTCCAGCGACGCGCAGTACGTGCCCGACGTCTACTATAAGGTCAGTGCCCTGGGCCCTATGCCCCACCAGGTGTCGGGCAGTGCGCGCCGACATCCTGTCGCCAGGTGTCGGGGTATTCAGAATTTTGGTGGGTAAGTAGGTAGGCAGGTAGGTACCTTTTTTATGAGAACTTTCATAGTAAGTTCTTCACTACTTTCATAGTAATAGTAGAACAAAGTATATAGGTACTTACCTACTTCCTCGTTGTCTACCTATATTGGTATATTCAGAAGTTTTGTAACATCGTCATTGGTCGTCAAGATAACATTTGATATGATACATACATAACATAATGTGCATTGTGCACCACAAATAGTAATATGTTATTGTTTACCAGCTGACATATTCGATGCAGCTGATTGGTCACCTACCCGCATTGTATCACGTACGCAGCATCCTCAGTGCTCTCAAGGTACAGGCGGGCGTCAACATACCTACTTGTCAAAATCAGTCAGTATTTTGATCGTGAAGGATAGTAGGTGTAGAGCAGAGAGCCGTCTGGTTGACGGGCTGCTGCATCGTTTGCAATCTCGCGAAAAATTTAATAGCACAGAATCATAAATAACTAGAGGTAGACATTCATGATCCAGAAAATTTCAATTCGCAAGTCGATGTAGTTTATACGGACTATAGTAAGGCGTTTGATAGAATGGACCATTTTACCCTTTTACAAAAGTTACAGCGCTAGGGTATTAGGGAAAACTTATTCAGTTTAAATCTTATATTGAAAATCGCTATCAGTAAACAGTAGTTCTGAATGGGTATGCCTCTGCAGTTTCACAGATACCATCTGGAATACCACAGGGATCCCTTTTGGGTCCTATGCTATGTATTATATTTTATTAACGACATAGATTCTTGCTTTAACCACTCTAAGATAATTCCGGGATTGGCTATGGAGGTAGCACACGACTGTATCTACCGACCGAACTGAGTAGTCCGTCTGGGGCAGTACCTCCGCGCTTCAGAAGACCACGGCTATAAACCATCGTGTTGTGTTCCCGAAGCCGGTAAGTAGGGTAGCCTGTGCTCACAGGAGGAATTCTGTGCTGTAAGCGGGAAGATGAGTCTCCTGCATTGTTAGCACAGAAAATCTCACTTCCTCCTTCCCATTTCCCCTCCCAAACCCCCTAACCCCCACCTCCAGGGTCAGCAGCGCGAATGTGATACCCTTGGAGTTGAACACGTCAATAGGCTACGGTGACCACTTCCCATCAAGAGGGCCGTGTGCTTGTCTGCCTCCCAAGTGGTAAGTACTTATAAAAAAAATTGTTTATGCGGAAGATATGAAAATACTGTGCCCGACATCAGAGCTTTGTGACTGCTTTGATCTCCAGCAAATTCTCGATCAACTTCAAAGACACTGTCTCCATAACAAATGTCAAAGTGTTGCATCACTAAGTACCCATACTCGTAAACCTAATCCCATTATGTTCCAACACGAGCTCCAAAATGCTATTTGAACAAGAATGAGTGTTACTAGGGACCTGTGTGTCACTTTAGACTCCAAGTTACTCTTTGACGCTTACATTGAAAATATTGTTACGAAAGCGTCAAGGGCACTTGATCTCATATTAAGGTTTTCTCATATTAAGTCTTCTAAAATGTTGTGTTGTGCTTTTGTACGGAGTCGCTTGGAATATGCCTCACACGTGTGGAACGCCTCACTATCGCCAACTGATGGCGAGCGTGCCTGAAGGTAAGAGACTAAATACGCAAACTACAGCGGACCAGACATTAACAGGAGCCAAGGTGTCCAAACCAACCGAATGGTACACACTGCTTAAATGTAACACCGAATCTGTTAGGTGTTTGTCCTCCATGAGCCCTGACCAATGTTATATCTACAGTATTGTTGACCAGAGTTGTGTAGTGCTATGGCCACGACAAGAACCAGATCAGGCGAGGCTCGGTCTTGTTATTGCCGCGTGGCACCCACCGGGTCCTACCTTACCGTATACACGACGAAGCAGGTGTGGGCCGCATTGGTTGTTTGCCGGCGATGCAGGAATGTCCAGCCTATATCAGTACCTATTTATAAGTAACTGATGTATTTTGATAAATGCTGATTAATTTAATTATCCGTACCCATGGCGTACAAACTTTCAACCTCTGATTTACACCCTCAAAGGTTGAATTTCTTAATTATTTCTTATTGTTTGCCCAGGGCATAAATGGAACCTCTCCTGATTGCATAGTCCTAGCTATAGTATATTATAGTTTCGTCTCTGTGCTGTTGAGTCAGTCCCAGCAGGTGCGTGAGAGATGGGCGATGGCCGAGGTGCAATGAAACAAGTGGCTGGTTGCCTGAGTGTTGTAGACTTATTTATTGGTCACGAGTCCCGGCGGACGGGTGACGCGCGTACAGGCGGTACAGGCGTACACGTAACATTCAACAACAACTCCCACATAGACTATACGACAAAATGGAACGCTGCTACAATACGCATCATACGAACATAGTCAACACGAACAACACGTAGCTGTCACTGCCTACCCCCTCCGGCCCGGAGGAACGCCGCAGGGCCGCATATATAATATATCATAAACTTTGGTAAATAGAAAAATAAACTTAACAAGTATACGCGAGTCGATCGAGCCGAGGACGAAGGACCGAAGAACGATTACGTTACGTTACGTTACGTAGTAAACTTTAATATATCCGATAACAAAGCAGGCACTGACCGGAACGAGGCCGCGCCCCCGCGCCCTGCCTCCGCCCCCCTAGCCCTATCCAGGTATCTATCTACTTCATCACAGTCTTAAACTCACGGAGATTTTCTTTTAATTCGTGTTTACATTCTACCGTGCCTTTTTAATTTGTCACCCCATATCATATATACGTATAATATATAAGTAATAGGTATATATTTAATATTTATTTATATAGTATATATATATCTCTTTTCGCATTTTCCGAGAGGTAACGTTCGTTTGTAAATATATTAGTCTATATAGTCCTAAAGTAGCGGCAAGTGACGCTGGCCGCGGCGTATGCATCGGCACGCAATAACATCTATTGCTGCCTATATAATTATTCTATTATATAATATTTAACATTTATATTGACACACATATAATCGAAACGTATGTCTTACTACGCTCCACGCTAATCACAAAAATATATTCACCGTCTATTGATTACGAGAAAACATCGAGACTAGGACCATTAACCGGCCGCCTGACGGGACGGCCGGTGAGGCAGTTGAGCCCACCCGCGTCGTGCGGACCAACGGAAACACTACAGAAGCTCAAGCCGAAGAACTTCCAACGTTTCGCAATAAACACTTCAAAATGTTCTATAAGATAAGACTACGTATACAAAAATATTTCGAGGTGCTCACGAGTTTTACGATTGGTCCGAGAGGAGTGAGGTGCGACAGTCGCGACAGAGGCCATCCCGACGAGTGATATGACGCGACGCTAGGGACCGCGCGGCCTAGTTGAGCTTGCCGCAGCTCGAGATGAGGATGCTGCTGTGCGGCTTGCCGGCGCTGTCGCCCGTGCGGCTCAGGCGGTCCACCAGCTCCAGCCCCTCCACCACGAAGCCGAAGATGGCCGTGAAGCCGCGCATCTCGCGCAGCACGATGCGGAACTGCGAGCCCACCAGGCCCAGGTTGTCGTGGCGCTTCTGCGAGCGCCGCATGCCCACCGAGCCGCGCAGCGCCGCCATGCGCGTGTCGTCCGGCATGAAGAAGCTCTCCTCGAACACGGAGCGGCCGCCGCGCCCGTTGTTGAGCTCGAAGTCGCCCGTGATGACGCTCTCGTCCTGCCAGCACTGGAACACGGCGCAGCCGCGGTAGCCCACGCCCAGCTCGCCCGCCGCCAGCACCGCGAAGTTGCGCGCCATGCGCGGCGCCACGTCGTCGCGCACCTCCACCACCACGCGCCCGAAGGCCGCGCCGTTCACCTCCAGCTCGAAGTAGAACAGCGGGAACGCGCCCGGCGCGCGCAGCCGCGGGGACGCCAGCGCCGACGCCGAGCCCGCGCTGGCGCCCGGCGACGCGCCCGCCTCCGCGCCCTCCGCCTCGGCCGCGCCCAGCCCGCACACGGCGTCCGCCTCGCCGCCGGCCGCGCGCCCCACCGGCGTCGCCTGCGAGAACAGCTGCGCCATGCAGTAGTTGGCCAGCAGCAGCAGCGGCGGGCGGCGCTCGGCCGGCGGGGGCGGCTCGAGCGGCGCCGGTCTGTCCAGTGCGCGCCGCAACGACTCGAAGTCCAACGGGACGGTCGCCGTACGGACCAGGTCGTCCAGGCGGCACTGCGCCAGGGCCTCGGAGTGGCGCGTCCGCAGCCGGTCGCGCTCGGCGAAGGCGGCGGTCAGCGAGTGCGGCGCCGCCAGCTCCAGCTCGAGGTGCAGCTTGAGCGCGGTGGCGGCGTCGAGCGCGCGCAGCAGCAGGTCGCGGCGGCGCGCGGCCAGGCGCGCCAGGTCGGCCAGCAGCTCGCGCGAGGGGGGCGCGCAGGCGCGGCAGGGCTCGGCGGGCGCGGCCAGGCGGCGCACCAGGGCCAGCACGGCGCCGTGCGTGGGCAGGCGCTCGGCGCGGCCGCCGGGCAGCTCGGTGCGCTTCCAGCAGTGCATGCAGAACACCTCGCGGCCGGCGCCCAGCACGCCGCGCGCGCACGCCAGACAGAAGTGGTGCTTGCACGCCAGCAGCTTGGGCGCGCGCTCCAGCTCGTCGAACGCGCGCTTGCAGCACGAGCACAGCGTCAGCTCCTCGATCTCGCCGAGCGCCGAGCTCGCCATCTGCGGGAGGCGAGCGCGTGAGAGGGGGCGGGTGGGGCGCGGGGTGACCGGGGGCGCCGTACTCACCTCGCTGGGGCTACGCGCTGCCAACATGGAGGTGGACCGGCGCTGTGTCGAGTGAGGGTCGGTGTGCTCGATAGGGGCTCGAGCTCCTGGCGTCGGTAGCTTCGTTCACATTTTCTGACGTTTCAGTTGCCGACTCATTTGGCTCCTTTTTATAACTAAGTAACTAAATCTAATAAAAGATGGACTGCCACATCATTTTACGTTTTGTGTACACTCGCCATGTTGTTTTTCCTTTCTGCACTCTACTTCACATCGCTCAATCAACAGATTACTTCCCGACGCTATGACCTTATACCGGCGTATATTTGTTATTATAATACAATTTTACAATTGCTTATTATATAACATAACATAAACTCACGCCTATATCCCCGAAGGGGTAGGCAGAGGTGCTAGCACCCAGCTCTCTTATTATAATACAAAATAAAATATGCAATAAATCTTTATACTATTATAAAATTGTAAAGTAGCTATGTTTGTACATTGGAGATACTTTTAAAAAAAATCTTGGGTGATAAGAACGATTTTGAATACAATATCTATTTTTTTTTTTTTCAATTCAATTCAAATTCTTGTATGTTCATCTGTTTGTTCGCGATACACTGAATACATTTTAATCCGGTTTTTTCCGTTAGAAAAGTCTTGGTCAGACTTGAAATCTGCCGTATGTTTCATTACAATTAGTTACGTGAAGCCGGAAATATGATCAAAAACCGATAACTGTGCTCCACGTAGGCGGAGCCGCGGGAATCAGCCAATTCTCTCCGTTGTTCTACACTTGTGTACCCCTTTTTATTTTTAATTGTACTTACGTTTCTCCCCGCAATAGACCATGCCCCCGCACTAATGTACCTACATCGTCTGCCTATGTCGACGTAGCAGTAGGTACACTGTTCGTACGGTTGGTGGAACTGATGGAAGACGTTTATTTCCTTGTTCACTTTCTCCTGTTCCTCGTCAGTAGGTAGCATGTATGGCAATGTGCAAGTGACGCCTGCGATCTGATTTTGATAGTTATTGATGTCTTAAATGATACCATTCATAAAACTAAATTAATATTAGGTACCTTAATAATAATAACCTCTCAAGTTTTTAAGACGAGACTAGACGATATTAGCTTTGGAATACGATCATTACAAGCCTTTAAGGATTGTCTATCGGTACAAAGACGATAATTTGCAATCGTACTGAATGCGGTAACTAGTACTCGTGTTCGATAGCAAGCACCCCCGTTGAAAGTCACATCGTACGGATATTGAGAGTAGCGTGGCAACTTCAGGCGGTCGGCCGGTCGGACGTGACAATCGGTGATAAAGGCTCGGCGGGCGGGCCCGGCCACACGCGGCGCGTTATCAGCGCGACCTCCGCGTATCGACCGCGCCTCCGCGCCCCCGCCCCGCCCCGCCCCGCCCCGCCCGCCGCGCGTCGCACCTGCTGACGTCACGGCGCGTTTATTGCGTGCGTTTCATTGTTATGTCGTTTTGATAAGTACCTACGTCACTTTTGGATTGCTTGTACCGATAGCGTGCTGTTCCCTTCGCACCCTTTGGTGTACCGGCTCTGATGTCAATGATCAATGATTATAGTTTTTAATCATAGGTACCTATTTATTAACTTTGACAAAACATTTTTGTTAAAGTTTGGGTTCTTATATTGCATCTGTGACAGAATCTTACAACTTTGACGGTCATATTATATAGGTACGGTTACCTATATTTTCACTAAGATAGTGCAGTGAAAACATTTACTAAACTTAGTAGACTGATTAACAAATTGAATAAAACAGGGTATTGTGTGATCACTTCTTTGAGCAATACATCCACTATGTTGTTGTGGGTGTTAAGGACTGCCTACTTCTTTTTCTGTGCAATAGAAAGTTTCTAAATGTGAAAACATAATTGGCCTTCATTATGTTAGCTAGGTATAATCCTATTGTCATTTGCTAGCTGTAAGTTTTCTGAATAAGTATAGTAAAATAAAATAAAATAGAGAGTTTTACCATAAAATAAAACTTACCTATTATTTTTTCTTCAATATCCGGAATCCATCTTGAGAGTCAAGCAATCGTCTTTACCTTGATTGGCAGCGTATTTCCGGTATCCCCTCCGTATTTAGCGCTCTGTATAGGTAGGTAGGTACTTACCAAGCACACTTTTCGTTGCGGGGCGAGAGCCGCCATTTTGCCATTATTGCACTCATGATGCACCAGGTAGGACTTACCTGGATTCCGGATATTGAAGAAAAAATAATAGGTAAGTTTTATTTTATGGTAAAACTCTCTATTATTTGTTTCGTTTCAATATCCGGAATCCATCTTGAGTGATATGTTTGTTATCTCCTGGTGTGCTTAATTAACGATGCTATAATGTGTGGGAATGATATGTCATTAATTAAAGAAAACTTGTTAGGAATATTTTTTAACAGATAGACATATATTTAATCTATCTAAATAGGTAAGTACTTCAATTATGATTCTTAAACAATTAGTTTAGATGAACAATTTATACTACCATCATAATTAGTTCACAGCATCAAAATAATTAGATAAGGTTACTGAATTATTAGAACTTATTATTAAATCTTTCAATTCTCTTTGATAATAGTTTTGGAATGTATGAATCATTTTCCAATTTCCTGTTGACAAAATTTGATCTATAGGGAAATTTTCGACAAAATTTAGTGAGGCTACTGCTGATCTTACTGACCCGGGGGTCGCATCGATTCCAGCAGCCTTTAAGAGAGACTTTACCCATCCACCGATCACAGTTCTAGATGCAGGCTTAACATCACCTATAGCTGTGATGAATAAATGTTTTATATTTTGCCTACGATTTACAGTTAGGTGCAGTAATTGCCTGAGCCAAAAAACAACATTTAATTTTTTATCGGGATGTTCTCTAAGCCTCCACCCAGACTGCCTATGGTTAACATTATCAGTCTTAGATCCAAATGCTGGCCATAATACAATACTCGTCTCCTCATCTATCCAGCTATCTTTATCAATGCGTAACAATGTTAAGTCATGAACGCGACGACTAGATGTTAGTAGTAACAGGGTTGCTGTATGTCTCGATACCTGATAGATATTATTTTCGTCTAAATTGTATATACTCATGTATTGCAATAATAATTTAGGATTCCAAATTGGTGGTTTGGCTGGCCTTGTATGTGCAACAGATATTGCTTTTAGTATATTCTTTACAAAGAAATTAGAAGACAAATCTATTTTAGAAGTTAAATGAGTAAATGTTGCGATTACAGACTTATGAACCAAAATAGTTTTATATGCAAGCCCTACATCCGTATGAAGATGAGCTAGATAACGAGCTACTTGCTCAGGGCTTGGGTATTTATAGTTTACCGAATTTGATTCACACCATCTTACCCATCTCCTCCATGCTGGTCTGTAAGTATTGATTGTCGAAGCTCTCCAGCTGGTCATTAGTAAATTCCTTTCCTGCTCTGTCCACTCCGTCAACATATCCTGCCACCCGAAATCAGCCATGCTTCTAATTGAAGGTCTTGAACTTGCGGTGGATGCATTCCCGTTTGCGTGTCGTAAAGGACTTGATGTAGATTGGGAATTCGATAAGCCGGGTACCGCGCTCTGCTCTGAACATCTGCCCTCCAAAACACTTTGTTCCATTTCGGGGCAATCAGTATGTAGAGCCCCTTGGCTTTGTTGAGATGATTGAGCACTCTGGGAATGAGGTTTGGGGGTGGGAACAACCACGCTAGTTGATAATGCCATTGGTGACAAAATGCGTTGTAGCAATGTGCATTCTTGTCTTTCACATCCAGGCAGACATACTTTGATACTACATGAGCTGTCTTCGATGCAAACAGGTCTATTTCTGGTGTGCCCCACATGTGAAAAATTTTTGTTGTTGCTGTTGATGTTAGATGCCATTCGGGACAAGTCTTTTGACGAGAAAGAGCGTCTACTTCGGTATTGTATCGGCCTGGCAAGTAGTGCGCTGTCAGATGTATATCCCTTCTGTCCAATACTTCGAGTAAAAGCCGTGTTTGTTTCAATAGTTTTTTGGATTTTGTCCCACCTTCTTTGTTTATATATGACGCTACTGTCCGATTGTCCGTTTGGAGAAGTACCACTGCTTTTTCTAACTGATGTTGCTCTTGTTGTATTGCTGCGTGGACTGCAAACATTTCTTTTTGATTTGCGTGCCATGACTGTTGGCGTTTCTCCCAGGATCCCGTAATCTGTAGGTCGTCGAGCTGGGCAGCCCATCCTACGTCGGATGCGTCTGTAGTCAGTAAGTGTGTCACTGACCTCAAATGTATCGGCATGGTCGCTCCTACTGTCTGGTACCACCATTCCATCTCCAAGCGTACTGGTTGAGGAATGTTCACGAGGTGATGAGGGTTTTCCTTCGGCAATTGTCGACCGTAATGCTGCAGTGTGCGACAATGGAGCCGGCCCCTTCGAGTTACAAACGCAGCAAAATTCAGTCTCCCCATTATTGTTTGGTATTGTTTGAGGGACCATTTGCTTTTCTGGAGCTGATGCTGGAGTGCTCTGCGAAGCGTTGAGCACTTCTGCTCCGACAGGGACTTTGTGTTGTGTTTTGTGTCCCAAGTAATGCCGAGAAACTCGAGGCATTGCGTCGGAGCAAGCACGGACTTTCCGAAATTGAGAGTCCAGCCCAGTAATTGTAGAACTTTGACGACAAATGCTATATCTTCTTTCAACTGCTGTTTGGACTGATTGGTTATGAGAAAATCGTCCAAATACACCACACATCTTATATTGTGACCTCTTAGAAATGCCGCTACCCAATTTGTTATTGAGGCAAAGGTTCTCGGTGCCGAGGCTAGGCCGAACGGCAAGCAGGTCATCTGGAGTAACTGGTGCTTGTGTGGATCTGGATGGTAATTGAGCCTTAAAAACCTTCGATGTTGCTGTGCAATTGGTATATGAAAATATGCCTGACTCAAGTCTACTTTTGTCATCCAGTCTTGAGGCTGTAAGAACGTTGGTACCCGAAAGTGGCTGAATAGTTGGAAAGGTTTTGTTACCACGAACTGATTCAGTCGCTTTAGATTGAAAATGGGTCGAGAGGAGCCGTCTGGTTTTGGTAGTAGAAAGAACTTGGATAGGTAACTGGGATTTGGTTTTGCACGTTCGAGTATCCCCGAATCTAACATGATTTTGATTTGGGTATTCATATTTGGAGAATAGTTGGTTCTGTACCGCTGTAGTATTGATGAACTTGGGAATATAAGAGGAGGCTTCAGAATGAATGGTATACGTGCCCCATTTAATAATTTGCATATTTTTTCTGGTGCACCTAAATTGCTCCAAACATTCGGAAATTGTCCTAGACAGCCGCCTCGAAATATTTGAGAGTCAATCGCGATATTTCTTTTTAGACGAAGAAGTCGCTTGCCATCTTTTATCTTTGGGTTTGTCTCGACGGTTGTGGGTAGCTCGACGAGATTTATTTCGCATCGAACCTTGTTTTCTCTTTTTGAACGACTTGTCGCCACGAAAAAACCCATTATTTGCATTTTGGCTGGTTGTAGTTTGTTTCCGAGAGTAGTTGTTCACAAATTGAGGTTGATTTACTAGTTCAGTTGTAGAGACTAGTTTATCCACCCCTCCAATTTTTTGAAGGTAGTTTTGAATCGATGCTTCGTTAAAAAGATAATCTGTACTAGGGGGAATTTTTCGTAATACGTCGCGATGAAAACTTTCACTAATTTGTCGAAGCAAGGCTTCACGACGTACATGAATAAAATCTGCTCTTCTACCGCATACTATTTGTAATAAATCATCCGTCACTTTGCTATAGGTAGATTCTTTCGAGAATAAATATTCAATTTTTTCAAATAACGATTTAGGTGTTAATGTTTCTTTCGGATCATTCGCCCAATCTACCAATGTTTGTAGGGTATTTTGTAATTCAGTTTTTTGGCAAAGTAATGCATTGGTTAAACTAGCAAAGGAACGTTCTAATAAATACGATCGGGAATCGTCTTTTAGCATTATCGGTTCAAATCGTTTCAATTCATCGTTAGTATTAAGTTCCACAAAACCGGGGGTGGCTACATATTTTTTCTGCGTATCCGAAAATCTTATAGCATGCCAATCTTCACAATCAAAACGTTGCAGTTGATTTAACTTTGTAATGAAATCAGCATTTGCTTTTGGATAAATAGACTCTTTAACAATTGTACTTGATTCCGACAAAATATGAAGTTTATTATTTTTACCCACTGCCTCTGGATCTCGTAAATTCAGAACATTCTCAGCCATCGATACACTATTGCAAGGTTGGGTAATCGCATTGGGCACCTCAGAATAATTTTTTGTAATAAGTTCGGTCAAAAAGGCCACTTGTTGCGATAGAAACTCAAATTGTGTACGACTCACGGTTTTGGAGCGCTTTCTCGCCTTACGCCTTCCCCTGCTGTATTCACTGCCTGTCGATGCGCTGTTATCGCCATCACTACTTGTAGACGAAGAACGCGAACGTTTTCTCGAGTTTCTATTTTCTCTGACACTCCCGGGTACAATATTACTTTGACTTTCCATTACTAACGGAGGTAATTTATAATTTAATTTCAGAAACAAAACTAGAAATTAATATTATTCTTATACTTCTATAATGTTTTTTGCAAAGTATTAACTTTATGCTGACAACTGTACGGCGCGAAAAACGACGCTATAATGGCAAAATGGCGGCTCTCGCCCCGCAACGAAAAGTGTGCTTGGTAAGTACCTACCTACCTATACAGAGCGCTAAATACGGAGGGGATACCGGAAATACGCTGACAATCAAGGTAAAGACGATTGCTTGACTCTCAAGATGGATTCCGGATATTGAAACGAAACAAATAATAGGTAAATACGATCAGAAGATATGCTACTACTGCTGTTAAGCAGTTTCCAAGTTTGCTTTAAGGAATATAATTCAGTATTTCTCATAAAACCTCCAGCTAAGTTTAGCTGTGTTAGGGAGAGGATTCACGTCGTCGGTAGTGTAAGAATTTCGTGCACACTCAGAATAGAAGTTAGTGCACACGTTGTTGTAATAAGTTGTATATAAATATTATACGGATTAAAATATAAACATTGAGCTTGTACTCTTCTGATAATTCCATCGGCGCGGCGGCGGTCCGTGACGTAGCGATTATTTTATTCAATAAATATTTAATGTATAGTTTTTACGTTACGATTTTATTATACAGGAGTACCTAGGTAATGATCGGTGATTTTCGGATATCAAATTCGCACGACTATCATTGATAGCTGCGGCCGGCCGAATGGCAGACTGAAAACGTTTTTGAAATTTCGTTTTCGATTTTGAATTTTTTGCATAAAAATAAAAAACTCGTGAAACGTGTAAAATCTTTTCACAGTAAAGCGTAAATTACATTATAATTTCAGTCGTAAGTAACTGTTAGTAAATGTTGACGTTTATTTAACTAGCAGGCCGTAGATATTTTTTTATTTCTCATTTTGATTTGTGAAGAAAAGTTCACGTTTTGTGTATTTTAAACAAAATTCGTAACACCCCACTTTTTAAATCTTGGTCTCGCATTCAAAATTTGTCGCAAATTCGTATTTTGAAGCCGGGTAGGTTGAGCAGGCGCGTGAGGCGTGACGGTGCGGCGTGTTGCAGGAGCGCGACGAGTACGGCAACGAGGTGGGCGTGTCGGCCAAGCGCGTGCCGGTGGCCTACGTGCTGGTGGACGTGCCGTGCGGCGTGGCGGCGGGCGGCGCGCCGGCGCTGAGCGCGCGCGGCACCTTCCCGCCGGCGCACCGGCCGCTGCAGCACCAGCTGCAGACGCTGCGCGCGCTGCACGCGCACGTGGCGGCGGCCGACTCGTTCCTGGACGCGGCGTCCGACCTGCACGTGCTGCTGTTCCTGGCCACCAACGAGGCGCTGCCGCTGGGCGCGGCGGCGCTGGGCCCGCTGCTGGACGCCGTGCGCGCGCGCGACGCCGCCGCCGCCGACGCGTGGCGCCGCCAGCCCGACCACGCCACGCTCGACCGCCTCATGGACGCCGCCGCCGAGCACGAGCCCGCCGACAGGTACCCCCCCCCCCCCCCCCCCACCGACCGCATAGGACCGACCGCTCAACGCTCCCAACGCACATACTAACATTTTTATCGAATTAAACTACTTGATCCAAAATAGAAATACGAAAATGAAAATTAAAAATTACCTACTCAATAAATTTTGCGTTTATGCCAATTTGATCGAACTTTTTGAACGGTTCGACCGAAAGCCATGAACGTGTATGGTGGGTCTCGGAGTGCTGATTGTGTTTACTGACGAGGCCCGATGTGTTCCAGTGCGATGGATGGCGCGGGCGGCGCGCGCGGCGTGTGGACGTGTCCGCTGTGCACGTTCCACAACGCGCCGCACACCGACTCGTGCGAGATGTGCGCCATGCCCAGGTACGTGCCACGCCACACACCACACGCGCCACATGCGCCACGCCACGCGCCACATGCGCCACGCCACACACAACACGCGCCACATGCGCCACGCCAGGCGCCACATGCGCCACGCCACACACAACACGCGCCACATGCGCCACGCCACGCGCCACATGCGCCACGCCACACACAACACGCGCTACATGCGCCATGCCATGCCATGCCACGCATCACACATTCTTTGCTTCACAACACCATTTCCCCATCAGCCTGTATAAGTGAACCGAGGTATAAGTCGCCTCATGCAACTTACCACCGGTTTCTATTATAATTATGTAATAGTATGAATACATATAGAAAATATACATTTAATATAATAGAATAGAGAAAAGGATATTAAGATGATTCGGACATGTAGAGAGAATGGATGAAAGAACATTGACGAAACAGATGAATGAGGCGAGGGTGAATGGCCAACCTGGTAGAGGGCGACCTAAGCGCACATAATATTCTAATCAGATCCAAGAACCAGGTTTTGGAGAAAGTGTATGAAAACAATTATGAAAGTTGAAGGAGCGAAAAGAGTATGCCAAGATCGTAGCAAGTGGAAAGATTTTGTCTCTGCCGATTCCCGATGGGAAAAAGGCGTGTTTTAATGTATGTATATATAGAAATCGCTTATTTATAATCATAAAAACCCATGGCTGCGTGATTGATTCATCAGTCCCCTTTCACGGTGACTGGCTCGAGTTGCTTGGCGCGACATTATACGCTGCAGCAGGCTGGTCTAGCACCTACCATTAACTAAAGAGACGCCTAAGTAAGATGGCAAATGAGTACCAGAGGAAACGACTGGCAGGGAAGTACGGAAGAGAACGATAGTTGTGAGCAGGGCAGGCGGGTGGCGGGTGGCGACTAACCGCGAGCTGTTTGTTCCAGAAGCAACGCGATGTAATCCAGCCTCCCGGGCCGCCGCGCGCCTCGCGCCGCGCCCCGGCGCCGCCCGCGCCGCTAGATTTGTTTTATTTTTGTATGGCTCTGCGCCGCGACGCGACGAGGGACGGGTCGGCCTTATTACTTACCTACTGTAATAATAATAATAAATGCAGCGATCCAAACATGTTTATACATTTTGTAAATTATATTACACTTTTACTCGGATTATCAGGTTGGTCATTGTCTCAACGCTGTGCTCGTACGCAGAGTCCCTGCAATACCCAGCACACTCCCCACACGTGAGGGCCGCGTGTCCCCAACCTTCCCCGAGAAAGCTTTCTGACCTGTCGTCAGCTGTGACAACAACAAATAGGTGTAATAACATATTTGTAGAACAGCGGCCTCCTGCGAGAACAACCGGCCCTCACACGTTCCGTTCGACTGACGCCTTCAACACCTTTACATTCTAAACGTCACCGCTTTTCTTCACTATGGGAAGGAAGAAAGACAACTTTTATAGTCCTAGCTTCTAAGTGTCTGCGGCCCAAGGCACAGCGGGCTCGAACGGAGCAAGTACCACCATCCTAACTTAATACCTACTGTTATGTAGCCGCATGCGCTGCCCGCCTGGTGTGCGAGAGCGCCTCGTATCCCGCCCTCCATCCATTTAGTTCCCTTCCACTAAGAAGGTGGCAGCGGGCGATTGATTTATAGACCTTGGTAAACGCTTACCATCTGGTAAGCCGCGTGCTTGTCCGATATACTTATAAGAGGAATATCGTATATGAGCCGGGCACACCTAATGTATTCGGCTTTTATAAGTACAATAAATTGTGGGCATGGTGCAGCGGTTGCGAATACAGCTCTCGATGCTCGGGTCGGGCACGGTTCTCAGGTTTCTGTTAAAAAATTCTCAGTACGAGCACGGAACCTGTGAACGCGTATGTGTGTGTGTGTGTGACCAAGAAAATAGCTGCTACGTATGTATTCAATTTTTTTTTGCGCTGTGAATGATTTACAATAAGAAACAAAACTGGTACAGTAATCTATATTACTGAACTACCTATACCTACTGAACTATTAATAAGATAATTATATCATTCAATTCATTCCATGAATATTATGTGTTGTATCGTATGATAAAAAAATGTATGCGTGTCTGCCACATTATTGTTATTATAAAAGATGGCACAAGTGCACAACCAACTACCAAACAATCTTCTGATGGGCACATCTATACTCTAGGGACACGAAACTGGAACCCAATTATAATTTAAAAATGAATAGACACGTTTTAGTCCATTACATTATTATTGTGTCCAAATGATGTAATGCGCCAAAAAGCTGCTTTTGGGTCAAGAGGCAGGTAGTCGACCGCCGCGCGACGTCTGTGGGCCGTGGGCAGGACCCACCGGAGCGCCGCGCGCCGGGCGGACCCGCTCACGAGTTGCGAGACAGAGAGCGTCTTTCTGATTGGTTTGTTGGACGGACGGCGAGTGACGTCAGCCAGTACCTACGCTGCTCTCCTTCGTTTTCCTTTGTGTCAGAACGATGAAACGGATACAAACACGTACCTACTGTGTTGGGCCCTCGCTTGGGCATTGCAAAAAAGGGTAATTTACTAAACAAATTTGGTTCTTGCAAAAAAGTGTACATTTTTTGTGTTCGGTGTCGCTTGAACGTTATTCAAATTCAAACTATTTATGGCAGTACTTACCTGGGGCCTTACCATGAGCTCCTATAGCAATTCAAATGCGATGCAGTTCAACTCACGAAGAGGGATGGCGCCATTCACGACATATAGCTGCAGCTCTCTCCCCTAATTGAACTGTATCGCATTTGTATTACTAAAAAGAGCTTTTGGTAAGGCCTCTGGTCAAGCGCCTCATTGTATTGGGCAGTAAATAAAGTGAACGAATGGTTTTGTAAAAATATTTATTTAGTATGTACAATTTAGCATATGAGAGGCGCCCCGCGGGGCCGTCGCGGCGCCGAGCGACGTCAGCAGCCGAGTGCTCCACTACGAGATATTGTACTGGACCTAACACTACAGTTTACGAGTCCAATTGTCTCGGTGAGAATAAGGAGCGACGCTCGATATCACAATAATTTTCATTACGAATACAAAGTAATTAGATTGGAATTGTAATCTATATAATATTAATTATTAAATACGTAGTTAGCTGCTTGCCCCGCGAGCTACTCGACATACCCACACGCAGGCAGGCGCCCGCGCGCTCGGGGGTGCGATACTACACCAACCGCTACAAATAACACGTTGCCTACACGTGTAGCTATCGTAGGGGTCATAATCGAACACTAATCAGTAAATTGAGACATTTTAACTAACTTCATTTATACATCATTTAGTAAAACGTGAACGTGTACTAAAACATCCACCTACCGATGTTTTGCTGTTTTGAGGCAAATGACAATCTAAGACATTAATTCAGTCATCATAGCAAATATTAATACTTAGTAAAAACATAGAGTCAATATAATGTAAAATATAGGTACATACGAGTAATGGCGATTTCCTATTTAAACATAATTATCGCAGATACCAACAGCCTGCATCGTGCCTCTACATTTCAACGTCCAACTGCTTTTTAAATCATCACATCGTCATCATCTTTATAAATGTAAACTATTCATCAGGCAACCCAGCAGAAGTACAACTGTCTAAAATGATTACATTTTAAATTATGAATTACTACAATTAACTTATTCGTTCCAGATTTTTAAATATGTGTACAAATCAACATACCTACTAACTGTATTCCAACAACTCACTTACTTAGTCGATGGGGTTCCTTACTTGTACGCGCACTAACTGATAAACAGGGGCAATGTTAGTATTTATCTAATAACACCACGTGATATATCGCTGACAGCTCCCTGCGAGCGCTCTCTTCGAGAAAAAGGAATAGACTGAGGCGTTACTGCCCCCGCAGACAAGTGGAAAAAGTCTAAATCGCTAACGATCGCTAAGGAAACGAATAAATTAGGTCGACCCATCACATCCAAGCTCGTCGCCGGCGTACGATGCGCGTGCCGCGGCGAAATCAAGAGCTGGAGTGTGATTGGTCCACCTAATCTATTCATTTTCTTAGCGATTTAGTCTTTTGACATTTGTCTACGGGCCTAGATCATTAATATTGAGAATTAGACACGACAGAAGAAGAATATAGAGAAGAGATTTTTAAGTGATTGATCGTTTCGAGACCATGCCTCTGTAGAGGGTCTACAGAGGCATGGTCTCAAAACAATATTGGCCATTGTTCGAAATCAGCTCGTGGAGTTCAGCGATACATGGCGTGCGTCTGAAGAATCATTCGAGTAGCTCGCGGGCCGCCCGGGCCGAGGGAGGCTCAGAGGTGCCCTCGCCCTGACCTGTCTGTTACTGTTTAGTACCAGATATCGCATCGCAGTGGCTCGACTTCTTAAATATGACCCAGTTGTAGCCGTTACATGTAATACACTTTTCATAGCTACTTTTCTATAAAAACTTTCTATATCTACAGGAGATTGCTCGGCTAGAAGACCGCAGGTGAGTCATCTATACATTTGCATCGGATAAAATTAAGAGTTATACTACTATTTAAAAAAATGTAGGTAGATGTACAACAGTTACATGCAATATCTACCTTCAAAGGTACTATGTTAGTTTTTGGTATAACTTGTGTCCAAAAATATTTACAATTAAAGATGAGTCGGTCGTAACGCCTATAACCGATGCGATGCCGCACGCAATGGTTCGCTTCGCCCGTTATCTGTGCAGGTGAAAGGTTTTCAAGCGAAGTGATCGCTCGAAAAGCTCACGCCTGCACGCGGGCTCCAGTCGGCAGGCGGGCGGCACTAACTGTAAACATCCCTCGGTCCCCTGGAGGGCGGCGGTCGATTAACGTCCTATACAAATATTTACAACACAATTTTTGGATTTTCCAATTTTATATTTTTTTTTCACACTTGTTAGTCGCAGCGGGCGGGCGGTGCGGGCGGTGCGGGTGGTGCGGGCGGCGCGGGCGCTCACGCGTCGGGCGCGGCGGGCGCGAGGGGCGCGGGGGCGGCGGGCGAGGCGCGCATGGGCGGGAAGTGCGCGGGGTCGCGCAGGTCGAAGGGCCCGCGCGCGACGGCCGCCTCCAGCGCCGCGCCCAGCTCGTGCGCGCGCTCCGACTCTGTGACACACACTGCCGTCAGGCGGCCGTACGGTATACGCTACACTAGGCACTCCGCCGTTCTTTACATCTACACTGACGACACAGTTTGCCCCGTGCGAATTATGCCGACGTCCGTCGTTTTCGCTACATTTTTATTATACATATACAATACACATATACATCATTAAGCGAACTCACCTTCGAGCTCAATTCGAATTGTATGTAACGCTTTGTCCGACGAGATTAGCTCGATATGAACGCTCATAGCGACGCCTATTTAATTGTGGACCGCTTTCTACGTGTTGATATTCACGATATCGTAACGATTTAAAAAAGGGTTGTACCCTTCGCTGTACGCCTACAGTGCACTGATAACAGTTCAGTTGGGACAATCGAGTACAGAGCGTATCGTGGTTAGCCCCCAGTATTGTAGGGGTACGTATTTGAATACCAAAAATTATAATACCTAAATTTAAATGACCTATGTTCAAAATACCGAATGGTTTAAAATACCTAAACCACTAATACCTAAGTGCTCAATACCTAAATGTGAAATACCTATTGGACTAACTACCTAATGTTTAAAATGCCTAAAGTTAAAACAACAAAGGTTGTTTTAACTTCGCACCCAAGCCACTAATACGTAGGTATTAGTGGCTTGAGTGCGGGCTGAAACGGGGTAAATTTACCGCTCGGCGGCCACTGCCCTCTATTTTCATGTTACACAATCCAAATGAAATATGTATCTATATAAATGATTTATCATGACCATGACATAATTCACCAACAATAGAGGGGATCTGACGTTCGGCAGCCGCTGCCGCGGCACGTTTGCTCACCTTCACGCGTTATTGGTCACTGTTCTAACATAACCTAACCAAATCTATCAGTATCCGCTACGAAAGCTTTGGGTATTTTAAAAGTAAGTCAACCCACCATTAGGTATTTAGATTTTAGGTATTTTATACTTAGGTTATTTAACTTTAGGTATTATAATTTTAGTTATTCAAATGGGTACCCTATTGTAGTCTAGTCTGATATGCATTAAAATATCTTTATCGGCAGTGACCAGCAGTAGCAGAAAGGAGAGGCACTCTCTGGCAGAAGGCAGTGTCAGGTAAAAGTGTCAAATTAGTTGGATTGCCACCTTTGCCACCTCCTGTTACACTATTTTCCCTATTTTTCGTTTGTGTGTCAAGTGTGGACGTACAACGAATCTACAACGATCACTGTCCTCGAAATCCTTTGTGTTCGTCAAAAAACCGACAAAAGTCAGAACGCAGCCGAGCACGAACGAAATGCTCGCTGCGCGCTCGTTCGAGGCTTGTAAGTCGGTTCACACTAGACGAATTGTGTTTGCCTAGCGTGGACGCATCTTTATATTTGAATCACTATAGAATGTTGGAATTAAGAAAATAATGGCAACTAAGTAAAGGCGTATTCATTCTTAGGGCTAAAATGGAACCATTAACATTGAAGCAAACTTTTTATAATTTTATTTGGACTTTATGTTTTGAATAACTGAGATATTGACAAAAGACGCGTCCGTACTGACTAAAGGGTTTACTTCAACTGTTCAATGTGAAAGGCGTGTGGCAAAGCTGAGTGACAGCGATCAGTTATATATTCTTAACGCAAACAGACTAGTCAGCATCCAGTCACCATTCCGCACATTTTGTTATGTTATGCCTTCAATCACTCTGCACAAGCAAGCAGACCCCAGACGTTGCCACAAGTATTTATATCAAGCTATCCTCGAGGTCGAAACGCGAAGTAAAATTCGTTAAAGCTCAATATCACAGCGTGTGAAGTCCTTCGGAGCAGTACCTTAACAACGATAACTAAAAACTGAATGACCCTTACATCATCCACACATTCGAAGCTCTAAAATTCTTTTAGGTTCTTGTGCTTCGATAATTTTTTTCAATCACAAAAAAGAAATTTTCTGAACGTGATAAATTTTTTAGGATTCGTTTTGATGAAAAATCAATTATCAAATTAATACAAACTACCTAATTAAATTTTAGGTTTTGCTAAACTGTGTCCAATTTATTAATTAAAGTGTAGTTAAAGTCAGGCGCACGAGCGGTTGCCGGGACGCACCAACATACATAGACATGCGGCTAAAACACCGCTCGACACTCACCTGGGGTCACAGCAGCGCCGTCGTGGGGGCGGGGGCCGGGGCCCGAGCTGGCCAAGGCGCAGCCCGGGCCGGGGAGTCAGGCGCGCCGCGACCGGCACACGAGCGCCGGCCGCGGCGCGGCGCCACGGGTGTGTGGGGGGGGGCGGGGGGCGTGTGGGGTGGGGGGGAGGGGAGGGGCAGTACCTGTCATCCGCGTCGGGTCCCGGCCGCGCAGCGCGCCCGCGTAACTGTTGCTAGTGGTGAGCGCCGCGGCTGGCGGGAGGAACAACGTTAGCGGCCGCACTCGCGCAACGCGACGTCCGACGTCCGGCGGCGCGAGCGGCCGCCCCTCCGGCGACCGCTCGTGCGCCTCTTTTTATTATTTAATATCAATACTAAGCAATAAGTAGCCGATTCACTCGATAAGTATTGTTACGATACGCGAAGCGATCGAGATCAACCGCGGTGCCAGTGTTAGGGAAACGCTCCCGTAATAAAAAAACAGGCGATAGTACCGACTTGTGTTGTTTTCAGGTGCGAGTGCGGGCATTTTCAAAAATAGTCAAACCTTGTTTGTTTTTTAAATTAAATTAAAACGCTTATTTTTTTGTATCGTACCAAAACTTATCGAGTTACGGATACGTACATTCGACTATCGATTTAAATGAACGTCGCGTTTAACGAGTGACTAAAATAAATAAATACATATATCTAATCATTCGATACATAATATACGTACTCTGCCTACGCATAAATATATACATAAGTCAACGATGATTCCAATATTAGTCGGCAATGATCGGCATGTCGGGGTGAGAGTATGTCGTTCGACTCGATGCGTGAGGGAGACGACGCGAGGAGATGAGAAGGCGTGACGGGGTGAGTGCGGGCGAAGGTAGGCGAGGATAGGCGGGCGGGGTGCATGTGCGGCCGGGGCGGCGGACGCCGGCCGAGAGCGGCCGGGGCCGCCGCCGGGCCAGTTAGTGTGTGGCGAGCGCGGGGTGGCGGGGCTGGCGGGGGTGGCGGGGGAGGGGGAGCAGGGCGGGCGGCGGGGTACCTTCGAGCGGCGCGGTCTCGGCGCGCGGCTCCAGCAGCGCGTGCGTGCGCAGCAGCGTGCAGTCGCCGCCCTCCGCCGCGTCCAGCGCGTACACGTACAGCGCGCCCGCGCCCGTCGCCACCAGCAGCCGCGGCGCGCGCGACACGCTGCAACACACACACACATTACACACACACACATTACACACACGTCGCCTTCATTTTTACTTTCAACTTTCGAGATATAAAATATTTTTAAGTTGAGAGTAGAAATAAAAATTAGCCTACAAAAACTCAAGGTGATCGATTTCGACATGAATACCCTTTGAAAAGTAGAGTTTGGCTCTGGATTCGTCAGTTCACGAATGTATGGGTCTCGAGTAAGCTCCATCTGGCCAACCGGTGGATGTGGAACGTTTCCACATAAACTAAAAATGATTTCCAAGTACGGAAGTGCTCACCCAGACAGTCTGATTGACGGTGAAATGCTCAAATTGGCTTTGCTTTTAGCATCTCTGTGAAATTTCAACATTAAACTTTTACTGGGTCAAGGTTCCCTAGTTTGTTTTAAATTGTGATAAGTCAACACCCAGCACGAATGTCTCTTTAGACTGGACCCCTCCTGAATTCAAAAACTATTGAATTGATACGTCTAAGTATAAATAATTTTATTACGAAACAAAATTGTACTTATTGCAGTAATTTTGTAATTGATTTTGATGACAGGCTACATTATAATAACGATTTTTAAATGGTACTCGTTCTGTTATCATATTCTTTAACTCATTTTTAATGCGTTTTAATGTTAAAAGATGACGTTGTCTGACGCAATTAGCCCATGTGATAGGGGTGTACTCACTTGGTGATGGGGGCGAAGGCGCGGCCCTGCGCCAGCACGTCGGCCACCTGCGCGGGCAGGTAGCCACCACGGGGCTGGCCAGTGATACGCTAGGGTGTACTCACTTGGTGATGGGGGCGAAGGCGCGGCCCTGCGCCAGCACGTCGGCCACCTGCGCGGGCAGGTAGCCACCACGGGGCTGGCCAGTGATACGCTAGGGTGTACTCACTTGGTGATGGGGGCGAAGGCGCGGCCCTGCGCCAGCACGTCGGCCACCTGCGCGGGCAGGTAGCCACCACGGGGCTGGCCAGTGATACGCTAGGGTGTACTCACTTGGTGATGGGGGCGAAGGCGCGGCCCTGCGCCAGCACGTCGGCCACCTGCGCGGGCAGGTAGCCACCACGGGGCTGGCCAGTGATACGCTAGGGTGTACTCACTTGGTGATGGGGGCGAAGGCGCGGCCCTGCGCCAGCACGTCGGCCACCTGCGCGGGCAGGTAGCCACCACGGGGCTGGCCAGTGATACGCTAGGGTGTACTCACTTGGTGATGGGGGCGAAGGCGCGGCCCTGCGCCAGCACGTCGGCCACCTGCGCGGGCAGGTAGCCACCACGGGGCTGGCCAGTGATACGCTAGGGTGTACTCACTTGGTGATGGGGGCGAAGGCGCGGCCCTGCGCCAGCACGTCGGCCACCTGCGCGGGCAGGTAGCCACCACGGGGCTGGCCAGTGATACGCTAGGGTGTACTCACTTGGTGATGGGGGCGAAGGCGCGGCCCTGCGCCAGCACGTCGGCCACCTGCGCGGGCAGGTAGCCACCACGGGGCTGGCCAGTGATACGCTAGGGTGTACTCACTTGGTGATGGGGGCGAAGGCGCGGCCCTGCGCCAGCACGTCGGCCACCTGCGCGGGCAGGTAGCCACCACGGGGCTGGCCAGTGATACGCTAGGGTGTACTCACTTGGTGATGGGGGCGAAGGCGCGGCCCTGCGCCAGCACGTCGGCCACCTGCGCGGGCAGGTAGCCACCACGGGGCTGGCCAGTGATACGCTAGGGTGTACTCACTTGGTGATGGGGGCGAAGGCGCGGCCCTGCGCCAGCACGTCGGCCACCTGCGCGGGCAGGTAGCCACCACGGTGCTGGCCAGTGATACGCTAGGGTGTACTCACTTGGTGATGGCCGCCACTGCGCGCGCGCCGGTGACGGGCAGGCGCGCGGCGGCGAAGGCGCGGCCCTGCGCCAGCACGTCGGCCACCTGCGCGGGCAGGTAGCCGGCCCCTGCCGCCACGGTGCTGGCCAGCCAGCCCATCCAGGTCGCGTCGTCCTCGGGCGGCGCGGGCGCGGGCGGCGCGGCCAGGCGGAACACGTGCACCGTCTCCGTGTTGGACGTGGCGGCCAGGTAGGCGCCGCACGCGCTGAAGGCCAGGCAGGCGATGGACACGCAGCGCTTGACGCCGCGCCGGAACTCGAAGAGGCGCGTGCGCTCGGGCACGGCGAACACGCGGATGACGGTGCCGCGCTCCGACGCCGTGGCCAGGCGCCGCCCGCACATGGACCAGGCCAGCGCCGCCAGCCCGCTGTCGTGCGCGCTGATGACGCACTTGGCGTTGAGGTGCACGGCGTCGAAGATCTGCACCTCGCCCACGGCGCTGGAGCCGGGGTAGGCCACGTAGCAGTTGTCCACGCACGGCGACAGCGCGCACAGCCCGCGCGGGTTGGGCGGCGTGTCGCGGATGGTGTGCAGGATCTTCATGTCGCGGATGTTGTGGATGTGCAGCGACTCCTCCAGGCACACGATCAGCCTCTGCCACACCATACATGTTTACGTAAACCGACCGAATCAAATGACGTTTGCCGCCTAGTAACTGTAACTCGTACTATGTGTGTGCGTGTCGACCTGTACATGTAAGCGAGCTGGCTGACTCTAGTGTCATCAGTTTAATTTTTTTCGACACGTTCTGTCGGTTACTTTTATACGTCCATAATTCTTTATATTAGACTCGATTCAAAATATGATTTACCAGACATTGACATTGATAAAAAAATTTTAACTGCTCCGATTTACTTCCAGGGTGAATATAAAAAGTAATCAAATAGCGAGGGAACAAGTGCAACAAGTGCAAGTTCAGCGGTACTCACGGAGCGGTTCAGCTTCACGGCCAGGATAGTGTTACTGTAGCTGTAGTTACATATCTCGGTACCCTTCTTGTAGTGGCATACTATCAGCTTTCTGCAAGCCAACAAAGGACAACACGTCACCGACATGAACAGCACACGGTCGAAGCGCACGGCATGCCAACTCTCGCCAGTCTCGCCACTCCGACTCCGCGCAGCCGTCTGGGGTTAAAGCTAATGACTTGCATAGAGTCCGTTAAAGTTGCGAATACTAAAATACACAATTGTGATATTCATCTCCATCCAACAGACCTCCATTAAACCTTGTACGAACAATTTTATAGAACATGAAATTTTAAACCGGATTATACCTATCGCTATGCATCAATTAACGGAAGGTAGACCGCGACAAACTGAAGCCGCGGCCACCGGCCACTGGTGGCCACCAGATGCCATGATCTACCTCCCGAGGGATGGTGGTAAAAAGCCCGAAATTAACCACAATCGACGATTAATCTTAATAGACGGGGACATCAAAAAGCTTTTGTGGGGTAGTTCAACCGAGCACCACCCCCGCGGTGCGGCGAGTGAGACAGTATCAGCACATTCAAATGACTCGATGCCGTTAGTACCACCTATTGGAAATGAATTACGTGATAGCCACGAAATGTAATTCAGTTGTTAAATGCACAATGTTATTTTGAGACAGATAATTTTAAACTCTCAGCAGTACCTACAAGTGCGGCGGTTCGCGACATTTGTTGCAAGCAGAGTTCAATAATACGCTATAACATAATATATAGCTAAGCTAGTAGGTATAGCTACGTATGCCGACTGTTTGTAAAGAAGGCGTGCTATGTTCCTGTTACTTTATAAAGTTTCGAAGTCAGATTTTGTGATGTCTCGCTTCATCCGTCCGCTCGTCCGTCACAACATTACGAAGGTACAAGATACAAGTCGAGTGGTCGACGTGTAACATCGCGTTCGGGGTCGTGTTGATTATTATTTGAGTGACGTCACACGTGTCATGACTCAGCAAACAAATAGTTACTATCTGCGGGACGGTGCACCGCGCACGAACCACTGCAAATGGGGACATGTCATGATATTGTTACCTTTTGACCTGCCATATAGTGATAGGTACATCAAACAGGGAATTTACAAGTAACCGTTGCGTTACTTTAGGATTAACTGAATCTCAAATATCAGAGGACAGTGGTAATGGTAACCCTTTGCTAATGCAAGTAGTTACGCTGTCCACTGCGCCGCCCTAATATTTATAAAAACACAACGACCAATAAGAATTGTGTCAATTACGCGCGTCGTCCGACTTATCAATGCTATTAATTGTTATCGTAGTGCGGCACAGTTAGCGTGGCATGCGAACAGTTTCCGCCTCGGCAGGCGGCAGGCCGGGGCAGCGAGCCGCTAGTTAGCGACAATGCGCGCCCGCCGTCCGCTGTCCTCTGTCACCGCGCTCCCGGGGTGGCGGGCGTCGGTCGCCAAGTTCACGTCCACGGCCCAACATGTCGCGGCTACAGAAATAGACAAAGACGTCACGAAAGGTCCGCCGCAGCGACCGATGCTAATATTAGTGACTGTTGTGTATTACTCGCCATTAGCAAAGCGCTGCTAGAACGTTTGAGGTCACAGTACCGCAGGGCCGCAGGCGACTACCGCATTAGGCAATACAATGTCATATTGAGCCTCCGTCTTCTGCGAGCACGTACTCTCGCATGGTTAGTTGTCTCAACAAGTGCGCATGCCGCGTACACTGGCCACAGCTCCGAGTGTCTAATGGCGTCCGTTACGTATTGAAATAAAGTCCAATTAAGGCCACTATAAATTTGATGACGAGTCAACGAAATATTAACAACTTAAAAATAATTAATCAAATATAAAAGAGCTAATCTGTATTTAGAAAAAGTTTACAATGTTAAGGATGTATGCATGCAAGTATACTACAACATGATTATGAAATGTACATAATTGTAAGTAAACAGTATGTAGGTATAATAACCTTGACCAATACATCTAAACATGCAAAAATATAAAACATTAATAATTCGCGAAAGGTAGTACGTATTGCAGTGGTGCCGCTGCTTGCTTCCGCTAACTTGTTGACAGCTGTTCAATCAGCAGAAGCAAACAGTGTAAGTACCTGTGTTGTGAAACATACTGTTCTCCGTCTGGTACTGGCACCTAACTTCACTATGAGATGCACATCAATACAATGTTATTGTTTGTACCTGGGAGCGGATACTGTGACAACAGCCACCAACGAGCTGCTGAAGAGACGGTCAACGAGGCAAGTCTCGTTGCCTGTGCGACTGGCATAGATTTCTTCAATGCCATCATCTGGAGTCAATGAAAACAGGTGATAGCCACTGTTGCTGCCCGCCACCAGAGACCTAAAAACATACTCACTGATAAACCATCTCAGCAATTAAATACATAAAATACAATATTAATTTTGACTGCCTTAGTGGTACAGCCTTACAAAGTGTGAATGCTGTGCATGATGATTCAGGTTTGATTCTCAATTTGTGCAAAGTATTATTAGACTTAATGTTAAGAAATGCTCTGTATGGAAACTATCATGGATCTGAACAACAGACATATTTTTATACATAGTAGACTAGTACCTAAGTACTCATCTAATCTAATATTATAAATCTGAAGAATTTGTTTGTTTGGATAAAAGCGCCAATCTCAGGCAGTACTGAATCAATTTGAAAAATTATTTTTGTGTCTGATAGCCCATTTATCCAGGCAAGCAGTAATCATGAATTATTATTATTATTATTGTTGTTTGATACACTAGCAGCTTAAAGATGATGCGAGTATATCACTGCACTTGTGTTTAACATTTTAAATGTTTATCCAGTCTATTTTTTTTTTAAATGTCAACCAATCGGCCACATTTCCATACATTATTGTAGAACTCATAAATTATGTACATTATTATATAGATGTCAGTGGTGCAGTATACCATGGGCAAAGCAAATGTTTTTGGTAGTTTATAATAAAATAAATTAATGTAGGTATAGACATAAAAATTTAAATGAAAAAAAATATTATGTTCTTTTGTCTCCATGCAAAACTTCATAACTTAAAAATATCATTTGAAGATAGCTTCTATTGTGATTGAGTGTGCCACTTTTATTATTACTCAAAGATGCATAACCCAAATAGACAAACTACTAAAATTGCAGGTACATTAGTCACAAAGAAAAGGTTTGTGAAGTAACAATGAAGGTTTTTTTGGCTTGTTAAACACAAAAGAGTACTGCAATCTTTTGTACAAAAAAAAAAAAAAAGAAAACTTGGAAGGAATAGCATTTTCTGAGAATTAAGGTTGAAATAGTTACAGAAGGCAAGTTAAAATGTAATCTAATGTGGGAGCGTGTTATACACTTAAACCTTAGCACCAGCAGGATGGTACCCACTGGTTCCCCTTTTCAAAGTCTGTGTACTAAAAGGAAAATGTCGAGTGCTAATTGCGTTTTGCTGCACTTTGTTTGATTAGCGCATGATACGAGCACGTCGGGCCTCGCACCTAGCATCATGCAGTAGGATTTATTACTTGTATCCTTGGACGCCATGTTTGTTTACAGATATTGAATGCTATGGGAGAAGACATTACGAAACAGCTGGCAATGACGTATTGCATCATCGCGCCACTGACGAAACGCACTAGGAACAATATCGACGCTAATAACATGACATTGTGCACTCCACTCTCGCCATTATAAACAATAAATTGGTACATGATAATCTGGAGCTTCACATGCTGTTCATTTATTATTAGCTATACTTACGTGCAATCTTGATTAAATTGAACGAATATTCCTCCTGCATTAGAGCCCTCACTGTTTTGACCTCCCAAACTCATTGGAACGTTCGAAGCGTACGGATTGTTCTAAAACCTAAGCCCTACAATGGCACAAAAACACAACAGTAACTTTTTAATTGAATATAAAATAGTCACTCACTAAAATAAGTAAATACTTGAAACTAATATTGTTCGTCACAATAAGTAAAATTTTGACACAAAGAACGACCTTGCTGCTAAAAACAAGCCCCCTCCCGCACACTTGCGTTCACTAACGAAATAATCACACAAATAATACGATACGACATCGACTCGACGACTCGTTGTAGTCGTTGTTTGAGTTGTTTGTCTACGGTCCACTCAAATATTTTTTTTAGCTCTATGAATATATTTTGTAATCGATTATTATTACAAGGCTATAGAATCGATATTTTGAAAACCGCCCCAGGGGAAATCCACACGAAAAAGAGCTATTTTTTTTAGGCTCCGTACATATTTTTTTTACCTGCAGGAATCCCCACGGATACCAACCCCTTTTTTTATCGTGCGGAAATCCCCACGGATACCACCCCATCGGCCATCGAATGTGGATATGTCGGAATCGGATCGACTAAAACCGCACAAGTTGGCATATCCCTCGCACCACAGCTGACCCCGGGCCATCTACGGTTTGAAGATGGCCCCCTCGATCCCCTGAAAGCAGCGCCTCCCAAGTTCGATGGGACTTGGGAGGCGCTGCTCGTCTCCATTGCCCGGTGGGGCATACCACCCCTGTCGGTCATCGGGTTGGTTATGTTAAATTCAAACCAACTAAGACCGAACGCCGCCGTCTCAGGTCGGGTCTTAATTATCTGGGTGTAAGATTACCCAGTAGGCATATCCCTCGCACCCCAGCTGACCCCGGATCATCTATGGGTTTAAAATGGCTCCCTCGACTCCCGAAAGGGGGATGGGGGCGATAGGGCAAGTATCGCACCGCCTCGCTGATGACGATCAGATTAAAAGATGAGAGGCAGCCGTCCTTTCATCCCCGTCAGCGCCCACTCCTCACTGTGCCCTCGCTATTCAGAGGAACACGTGGAGAGCCTCGGAGCAGCCCTCTAGGGGGCCACTCCCACCTCGGCTGGCGTTTTCCGCAGGCAGCAGCGTTGTTTGTCTGTTTGTATGTCTGGCAAGACCTTCTTTTATTAACGCATGAAATGTCGTGAAATAGCATCATCATGACGTTAAATACACTATATAGAGGATACACATGAAGAATTACTTACTAAAAAAGTGTTACAGTCGTTTATGTACATGGTACAGTTTCACCAATTTACCCTTTTTTTCGTGCGGAAATCCCCACGGATACCACTCCCGTCGGTCATTGGGGGTGGTTATGTAATGAATTATGGATATTTAAAGTCATCGATAACTGATCTACTACCGGAGTAACTAAGCACAGTGGCATGGTTGCTAAGCTAAGTTTAAGACGTAATACTAGCCGTTAAAGGACTTTTTTTTTTATAATGGTTGTGGTGAGAATCGATTCGCTACTGGGTGTAGCTTTCTCGAATCACGGAATCATTCTCTAAAAATGTTAGTAAGTGAATCGTTTGTGTTTATAATCCAAAGAGTTTATGTAATATAATATTATAATCTGTTCATAAAATAAAATATGTCAAATGCCATCACATCATGATCACATACACACATTATAATAATGGCACGTACCTATATGCCACACATGATTTTATTCATTCAGATTCTATTTTTCCACGATTTCAACTTGCGATTTGCGATAATATCGCACACTGACAATGGCTTACAATCATATAATGGAATGGAGCGTAATTGTCAAATTTGACAACACCACTACCACATCAGTGACATTTGTTTGACATCAGTTTATTTACTATCCAGTGTCAGTGTCAACAACAGTTGTTGATTGTCAATAAATTGAACAGAAAAGTTATTGTGCATAACCTAAAAAAAGTTTAAAATACTCGCATATTTCTATTACCGTGTCATAAAGTACGTATTCAAATGGGTCGAAAAATACCTGCTAAGAAACATCGCGGTGTCAAAGACCCTCTGCTTCAACAAGCTAAACGATTAGAGAGGTAGGTCCTCTATATTCTCTATTTGAAGTTTGTAACTCGTGGCCGTGGCAGTTATAAAAAAAACGTATTATTTTTAGTTTAAAAGGTAAAATAAATGCTCCTCCGAAAGATCCAGATGAGCAACCAATACCTCGCTCGCTGATAAGACTGTTTGGGCTCACGGACCCGACCAAGAAGGATACCGCAACGAAAAGACGTCAAAGCAAAACTCGGCATTTGTCGCATCCAAAAGGTTAATTTTGTAATCATTAAAATTATTATGGTGCAGTATTAATACCTGTCTGATATTCTGTAATTTACAGATGCAGATGGCCTGCAGTTGAGGTTGTCCTAGGTCCCACGGATCCTTGTGGGGCCCCATATGCACCCAATAGCAATGCAGTAATTGAGCAATACAATAATTTCAGATGTAGGTGCTTGTGCTACTAGTAAAAACCCAATATCTCGGCTGCACAAGCTGCCTGGTGAGTCGGGCAGAGGATTCTCCCTCCGCATCAACAGTGCCATGAAAGCACTACAGGGTCCTGAAGAGGATGTTGATTACCCCGTAAGTATTTTTATTGTCCACATTTCATCTAAACTTAAGTAGTCTTGTATTCTGCTTCACTTGATGTAAGCAATTGCATCCATACAGTTTGGAAGGACCAACATCAACTTTGTAACAGCTCAATAGTTACCAACAATGAAATCCAACCATTGGTCCAGTCCAGTGCTCTTATTGTTTCAGGGTCATTTTAAATCACATCTCCACTGAGAATTTTCTCAGTGGCTGAACTATGATTTTCTCCATAAGGTAATTGCCATCTGACTTCCACAACCCACCGACAGGCTTTTAATGCTTTGGTAATGGATACCATATACTGTTTCACACCTATCTATCTATACAGGGTGAATTTTTCAAAAGGGATTGGATGGCCAAATCCGAAACTATAAGGAATAGCGAAAAATGGTCAAAGGAGTCACGAGCCCGATTTTGATGAAACTTTAAACCTCATCATTAGATTTTTGAAAACCCAATAAACCTAGCTGAGAATCGAACCCGTTGATTTTGAAAAAAAAACACACCCTTTATTATTACACCATACGATAGTGTCGCTATTAAGGATCAAATTCTGTGAAGTAATGACATACGGCAAATTAAAGGAAAGAGCTCATCTTTAACAAAATACATTTTATTTTTCTTAACTTGTAACGGTGCTCCTTTTATATTAATGCTTTAAACCGTCTATGTATCTGCATAGCAAGACTTAGAAGCGGAAGATTACAAGGGTCAGCAAATGGCCGAGCAGCGGGAGCGCCGTGCCAGGAAACGCCGGCGCGCCGAGCGGGGGGCTGCGGGCGGCGCGGGCGAACCTCCTTTGAGCAGGACACAGAAATTTGCACTCAAGAAGAAGGCCAGGAAAATGAAAATACTTGAGGTAAAGTTGTGCCATATATTTGTTGAGTTGCATGTAAATGTTGTGTGTAGCATAGGTGTTACAATAACTATAATGACGTGTCGTGTCGGGCAGGCGCGCCAGGCGCCGGCGGAGCTGCAGTACGAGCGCGTGGCGTTCGGCGACGTGGCGCACGCGCCGCCCGCGCTGCGCCTTCCCCCGGTGAGTGGCTATTTATTTTATATATTAGTGTGCTATTTTTCTTGCACTAATGCTGTTACATTTTCATTTCATCGAATTGTTCTATTAAGATGCATTTCATAAATTCTTAAAAAAAAATTCTGTGGGTATACGAGAATACTCGTCGACGAAGCTGGGGATCCGCTCACTCCTTCCTTGTTACACTTGACTTATGTTACTTTTATGGGAGTAACTACCGTTTGCCTCAGGGAGGCATTTCATGTAGGTTCGGGATCAATAATGTAGCTCGCCAGCCACAGAGGTCCCCGCCGTAGCTATAGCGTGCGTGTTGCAGGCGGCGCGACGCGGGCTGCTGCTGGCGGGGGCGGGCGGCGCGGGCGGCGCGGTGCCGGCGGCGGAGCTGGCGCGGCGCGAGCGCGCGCGCGACGCGGCCGTGGCAGCCTACCGCAGCCTGCGCGCCTCCAAATATAAGCACAAGTGACCACCGCTGGCTTTCATTTACACCCCCCACCCCCACCTCCCCCTCCCCACCGCAATCTGCTCCGATGACGGCGATGACGAGCTGGATACGTCTTTTTATTGGAACAAAAACATTTGGCGAAATGTGGGCGTTAGGTTACCCTTACAAAAAGTGTTACTCACTCGATCGATCTGCTGCACTGTGCACTGTGCAGGCGTTCTCAGAAAACAGACGAGAAATGTTTTGTACAACAGAATAAATGAACATTGCCTTTCGAAACGCCAACGATTCTCGTGTCCTTCACAGCGAGGGACGCTCCTCGACTTCACTTGACGTTTGTGCCACTGTGCTCTGCACGTCCGTCTCACATAACGCTTATATCCTGACGGACGGGACGGTCCGTCTGTAGAAGCCACGGAAGAGAAACAGCGAAACGAGCTATCAATACAAAAATATTTAAAAAAATCAATGTACTAAGGTGACCTTCGACCTACGTCTGTGTCGAGGTGTCTAGAACGGGCCTATCTGCAAAATAGATGTTGCCTTGATGTTCTCTTGAGTAAGTTTTTCACCCTTCTAAATTCTAACTTAAGTACCTACCTAAAATACCAATCGACCAACTAGTTCAGTTCCTGCACAATTTATATTATACGAATAGTAAATCCTTATTATGTGTTGTGTTATGTGATAGGTTCGATGTTCTGCGCCCCTCCCTAGACGCAGCAGGCGAGGTTGTACAGACTGCCAGGCGCCTGGAGAATAACGACACATCGAGTAGTCAAGTCGCGTATGGCTCGTATTAAAATATTGCAAAACGCCTGCGTTTTACGAATAACAATAATACTTTGAGAGTTTTGTTACCATTACCTACTAAGATGCTTAGAATTCACTATTGACGGAAGTAGGACACGACACGAGCGACGGTATCTCCCGTCCGAACTGAGTAACCTGATGGGAAGCGGTCACAGACCGCTTCCCATCAGGTGGGCCGTGTGCTTTTCTGTCACAAAAGTCGCATAAAAAAAAATTTAACATAAATTAATATTTTGTGCACGTGCACCTATGCAGGTGCACAAAATATTAATTTTAATTAATTTAATTTTGATACATCAATATTAAGTACTTATTTATCGATTTGTTACACGCGACGCGAAGACCGTAAGTACTTTGTAGATATGTTAGTGTTCGGCAACTTGAGAGCGACTGTGAGCACCTCTTCTGTCTTCCTTGCCGCGGTTACCTCCGCTTTACATGGAAAAGGTGCTGCCAGCCTGCAGCAGGCAGCTGCCCTGCCGCCTGACCGGCGTGGGGCGAGTCATGGGCTGGTTTATACCGACTACTTAGTGCTAAAAGTAGGTAGACCGGTATTCAATCTCGGCTTTCATATTATCAGCCACATCTTTCCTCAATTAAAACTAGTAGGTAGGCAGGTAGGGACAAGTATAGCGAGAGTATTTACCTACTTAATTGAGGTAAAGTGCTGCATGTAGGTACTTGCCCACGCAGGCCGTGTTCGATGGGTATCTCCCGAGTGAGACAACGGCGCACTTTCAGCACAGGTGAAGCGTTAACCCACGTCACAGTACAATATTATGCCTACTACTTTTACTGACCATTGATTACCAAATAGCTTTAAATAATATTTACTAGATATAGGTACCTAAACGTAATCGGCGTAACCTAACCATATAAGTTCCATAGGTAATCATTTTTGAAACTTAGGTAGGTGGGTCAATCCGCGAAAAACCAACAATTGCGAATATATGCTAATAATAAATTAGTTATCATAATAGCTTTCTTTTTTTACTTTGCATGATATTTCTTACATATTTTCACGTAAGGCGCCGGTATTTAAAATAGTACACATCCTTTATTAAATTTATTATTTCAATAAACACGCACCAAACGTCATCACCGTTTAAAAAAAAACGTCGAGTAATAAAGTTCCACAATTATTTCCCAAAAATTGTACTAGCACTTTCCGTTTTTTCTTTCATACTTCGAAAGTATACATTATCTACAATAACATAACGAACCATGATGTGATTTGATATCAAATATCATATAAAAATAAATTAAATAAATTTTGTCACGAAAATTCGTCATCACCGTTGCGGCACCGTCAACGTTGTATTCCTCGAAAATTCTATCTACCTAGCCCGATCTAGACGCCCTAGATCTCCTTTCCCAGTCTCTCTAATGAAGCGGAGCGCAGCGCACGTCAATTTTATCCACGCAGGAGTCTAAAAATTTTCAACTTACATTGCTTAGGGGCAGTGTGTCACGTATTTGCATCATCACCATTATCAGAGATATTTAGGTAAGCACTAATTACTAGATCTTTTTAAAATACCCACGCTAACCGTAATTTATGTACAATACCATAAAAATGGTTGGTTGTGCTCTCTGCAGCATGGTATTTAGTTTAAAAAATCATAAGCTATCAAACGTCATAACCATTATCATCATTACCATTTGTTTTCTATTAATGGTAATGATAAGAAGTGAATGGTAATGATATTGCTCTATGTGTTTTGTGTGTTTATCTCATGTAAATTCTTATTTGGGTGATGTTGACTGACCCTGGGCCACCGGGAAAGGGGAGTGGGGCAAGCATCGCCCGCAGGGTGCGTTCCTGGTATGGGCGCGAGTGGGCAGAGGCTATTCACCAGAAGCTGATAACCGTGATCCAAACGTAGGCCGGTTCAAAGCAGCGTACATCAAACCCACAAAGTAATGCTGCAAGAAGGCTTACATCAGAGCGGATGCCCAGTGCATTGCACGGCTTGGGTAGGCTTGTGGCGCACCCCACGGGCAGTTGTGGCTACTGGCTACTGGCACCTGGCCAAGGCCGTGCAACCACATCCTTATCAGGCAACGCCATATTCGTGCAGTGCTGCAATCACTCGATGTCCGGCAAGCCAGTGGTCCCGATAGAATTTCAGCAGTGGTTCTAGGTAATTGTGCAGCGCAGTTGTCTCCCATGCTTACGCGTCTGTACTGCATCTCTTACACTTCGGGCGCACGACACGCTTTCTCTATGCCGACGACCTGGCTCTTACGTCACAGGGTTCCTTTGAGGAGGTAGAGGCAAACTTGAATGCCGCACTCGAGGACTTGAGCTCCTATTATGACAGCAATGCGCTGAAGCCTAACCCCTCAAACACTTCACCTTAGCAACGGGCAGCGTCAGCTTGACATTCGGTGGCGTGGTATCAACATCGTCCACTGCAAGCACTCCAAAATATCTGGGCGTTACTCTGGACAGGTCCGTCACGTTTAGGAAGAACTGCGAAAACCTCAAGCAGAAGGTCTGCGCTCGTAATAACCTTCTTAAAAGGCTGACGAGTACAACCTGGGGGGCCACACCACACGTGCTGCGGGCAACGGGGCTCATTCTGTGTTATTCAGCTGGTGACGCTGGGCTAGTGGATGTAGCACTAAATGAGGCCTGCCGGATAATAACTGGCTGTCTAAAGCCGACTCCGGTACGGCTGCTATACCCACTGGCTGGCAATGCACTTCCCGGCGTTCGCAGAAACGTGGCATGGAGAGGGGCAAACTGGAAGCGGACCACTAACAGACACGTGGAGTTTCCCCGCAGACTATGGCCCACCTATTAACGTGTGCTGCATGCCCATGTACTTCTTGCACACCAGAGGAACTCATGAGTGCCTCTGACAACGCAATCCAGGTAGCAGCACACTGAGAAAGTAAAATCTGAGAGCAGAAATGCCATCAATACGATAGAAGAAGGAGAACACTTCGGGTACAGTACCGCCAGCTTGTGCAGCCGATCCCCAAGGAAGGGGATCGGTCAGACCCGGGCAATTATTGACCCATAGCCGTCACCTCAGTGCTGTGCAAGGTTTTTAAGCATATTATCATTAACGCACAGCTCATGTGTCACCTAGAGGATCATTCCCTAATTAATGATCGGCAATATGGCTTCGGGCCGAAACAGTCAACGGGTGATATTCTATCGTATGTCACCCATCTAGGGGGTGAGGCTTTGGGCAAGTATAGTGAGTCCTTGGCTATCAGTCTTGACATCGCCAAAGCTTTCGATAGGGTCTGGCACAAGTGGATGCGGGCCGGAACCTCCACGTGGTGCACCTGGACAACGGAGGCGAGCAGCGCCTCCCACTCGCCACGGGAGACGCTGCTGCCTGCGGCAAATCCAACCGGAGTGGGAGCGGCCGTCTAGAGGGCTGCTCCGAGTCTCTCCACGTGTCCCTCTGACTAGCAGATGGCACAGTGGGGAGCAAGCGGGGGGCAAGGTGGGGTGTAGGGGGACAGGACGGCCACCTGTCACCCTAAACCCTACCATCGGTGATATGGCGTGATGCTCGCCCCACCCCTCCTTTTATGGGGTCGAAGGGGCCATCTTAAAACCGTAGATGGCCCGGGGTCAGCTGGGGTGCGAGGGATATGCCCATTGGGTAACCTTACACCCTGGTAATTCAGGCCCGAGACGGCATGCGGTTTTAGTCGGTTCGATCCTGACATAACGACCTCCGATGGCCGACGGGGGTGGTATCCATGGGGATTTCCGCACGATAAAAAAAGGGTCTGGCACAAGTCGCTTATTTCCAAGCCGCCTACTTTTGGTCTATCTCCACTGTTATGCAGCTGGATTGAGAACTTCCTGCAGGAGCACCGCATTCGAGTGCTCTGTGATAGGCGCAGGGGTCCATTTTGTCGCCTACTCTGTTTCTTCTTCATATCAATGACATGCTGTCAGTAGGCAGCATTCACTGCTATGCAGATGGTAGCACCTTACACGGACGATATCACGGTCACCCTGCGAACAAGCAGGCTGACGTAGGGGAAAAAAGACAGCTTCTTGTCACTGAGCTTGATCGGGTCCTGAATCACATTTCGCAATGAGGCTCTGAGAACCTGGTCGAGTTCGATGCCAAGAAGACGCAGGCTTGTGTGTTTACAGCAGAGGTATCTCCTTTCCTTCCCCTCCCTGCTCTTCGGGACACTCCACTGCCACTTTAGGATAACCTAGGTCCTAGATATACTCGGCATGGATGTTCGCTGCAAACTGACTAATAATAACTACATCGAGAGCATCATCAAAACGGCCTCGCGGAAACTCGGAGACCTGAACAAGGTGAGGCGGTTTTTCACACCGGAGCAGCGGTATCTTCTATACAAGACACAAATCCGTTCCGGCGTAGAATACTGTTCTCATCTCGACGTACAGGCCGTATTATTGGGACTCCTCAAGTTACCAACGCTCTCTAACCGTTACAATTACGTCGAGAAGCCTCTTTGGCAGTTTTCGGAACACTCACCATGGTAGAGGCGGTACCTCTACCATGGTGAGTGTTCTGATGAGCTCCATCAACTAGTTCCATCCTCTCCTTTCCTATACAGAACAATACGTACAAGGCTGAGATGTCACCCTCATACCGTGCTGAACAATGCCATCAAGAACTAAGAAGTTCGGTGCCTCTTTTTTTGCCGCTCAATAAAGACCTAGAATTCTTTAGCAGCCCACGTGATTCCTTCCTCCTACTACAGTCCCGGGTCCTTTAAGCAGGGCGTGAAAAAGCATTTGATAAGGCCGTCAAGTTGAGGGCCACCATTATGGCACTGTCGGTGTATGTAATGGGGACCTCCTTCCTGAGCTGTGCCTTTAGCTTACCAATCTTGTCATCAGGTGAGGTGAAGTCATATTATTGACGTAACTATCGGTTACGTCAATATGACTTCTACTAAAAGAAAAAAAGTTCATTTGCAATATTCTATTATGTTTATAGTGATTTGACAAAGGAGAAACAAGTGTTATTCAGTTTTACATCATTCCCATTAACATATCGTCATTACCGTTATAGAAAAATCATTACCATGCTATAGACGTCATTACCATTTCAATTAAATAACTTTGAAGATCAATAACTTCTGATTCTCTTGTTGGATTTTAGTGCCTCCAATAGTTTTGTAAAGTTTATTAAAAAACCTTTAAATATAATGCGTTTGACACGCATTTCCGACAAGTTTCAAAAAAAGTTCAAAATAAATAAGAAAGAATCAAAACGGCGGATTCACCCAGGTACCTACCTAAGTAGTCTTTATTGTAAAATCTCTAATATCTATGTTCCACAATATCTATAGGTACACACATATCTAATTTATCTATATACCTAATCTATACTTACAAATAAATAAATTGGAGTGTGTTTGTAATATTAAAACACTTAACATTTTTTATTAAGTGCATGATGTAGGTAGGTATGAAATGAAAATATCTTTATACTCGTATATTTGCGAGAAACATGGTTTAACCTTTGGTTTAACTATGGTAATAGTTTGACTAAATTATTTTGGTTAGTGCAGCATGTTTCACCGTATCCCGTATCCGGTGTGCAAAAGTATATAAACTAAATTCGTGGTAGGTTTGCTTGCAATAATACTAGTCCTTATTACTATCAAAGAATTTATAGGCTCTTACTATGTTGTTTTCTTATAACACGCATCTAGTCAATTTCAATAAATAGTCAATTCTAATAAAAAATATACATTATTATCTTATTACAATCCGAAAAGTAAGATTAAGTCCGAAATAAATAATTTGAATTGAATAATTGTTACACTTACACATTATTAGATAATGCATTACAATTATCATTACAAGTATTAAATTGCACTGTTGAATTACATTATTAAGTAATTCTATTAAAGTAGGTACTAAATTGCATTACAAAATTATATTAATCAAATTATATAATTAAAGCTAGGTATAACACGGTATTTGTTCCGGTTAATCTTTGAAACGGCTGGACCGATTTTGATGGAACGTTCACTGGCAGATAGCTGATATAACAAGGAGTACCTAACTAGCCTACTTATACTTTAATTTTGTAAAAGTACTTAAGTATTAGGGTTCCGCACAAAAAAAACCTTAAAAATCTAAATCCGCGTGAGTGAAACCGCGGGCTAGTAATAAATTATTTATTACTAGCCCGCGGTTTCACTCACGTGGATTTATTACTAGCCCGCGGTTTCACTCACGCGGATTTAGATTTTTAAGGTTTTTTTTCTTTTTTTTGTTTTTTTAAGGTTTTTAATACTTGTAATGATAATTGTAATGCTGTAGATCTATTTTTTCAAGTCATTCTGTTCAACAGGTGGGTGGATATGTAGCTAGTGTAAAAAACATGAACGTGACCGAATTCGCAATTCCCCAGCGCGTGCAGGGGACCACCCGGGCCCGACACATCAGTCATCAATACATTTATGCATGACATCATACCTACATAGTACAGGTGGCTGAGGTGGCCCGTTGGTATAAACAAGTACACAAGTGTCTACAGGGTGCAATTGTCAACTGAGCGTGGATGGCCAAATCCGAAACTATCACGAATAGCGAAAAACTTTATTAATTGTATAATTAAATTAACCTGCCAAGTTCCAATTTAGATGATTGGATTTTTGGATTTCAATTCTTTATTAGACGAACTAATAGCCGATAGGAACTTGGCCCCCTTTTAATAGGTATGTTTTTTGGTGGGATTTCAAAACTTTTTTTCAAGAATTTCAAGGATTCGATTAAGCCAACTCACGCTTGACCGATTTCTTAAATTTCTTATAGTATATTTTATACCCTCTCCCCCTCTCCTCCCTCCCACCTCTTCGTATTCTCATTGTACTGGTTTATAAATATTTTTATTAAAAATTCGATATTAGATTGATTGGCTCACGCTTGATTGATTTCTTAATTTTTTCTTAATCTATATACATATAATTATAACACCCAACCTGTGTGCCAAATTTCATAATGCTGCTAGGACAAGTGGCCTACAGGTTTTGATTACCAGTCAGTCAGTCAGTGCCAAAAATTAGCTATATTCACAGGGTCACATTTCAGGATCTACTGAAGCTATATCTATGAAATTTGGCATAGGTACTGCTTTAGTTCTAGTATATTTGGATAGGTACAATTTCATTCTGTACTTGCAATGGGCACTTAGCTACAGGGGGGTCAAAAGTGGGTCGAAACGGTTCGTGTAAACAGTGTACGGCCTGTTGCTGGAACTTGTCCTGCGCACGGCCGTGCGCTTAGATAATATCGTAGGTATCTATTATTCAAAATAGAATCAATAATATTGTGATGCTGAACGCAATACAATTCTTAAGACGTAGAATGAATCCTATATATTGGGTTTATAATTTTGAACAGTTTAGGTAACATAAGGAAAATAAAAACTATTTTGTTAAAAATGAGATCTTTCCTTATGTTTGCTGTAAGTAGGTATGTTATTACTTCACAGAATTCGTTTCCTATTAGCAGCATTATCGAATGATGTAATAATACAGGGCGCATTTCTTTTTCAAAATCAATGGGTTCGATTCCTGACTAGGACTGTTGATTTTTTATAAGTCCAATGATGTAGACTACTTTTAACATTTTTCGCTATGCCTCATAGTTTCAGATTTGCTCATCCACCCCCAGTTGAAAATTTCAGTGTTTTGTTTAGTTTAGGTGTTCTGAGATGACTGCGTCCTCCCCACTGCGCGTGCCGATAACAATTACCTAAGTTGCTGCGCCATAAAAGTGTTACTAGGTAATTAGTAAGTATCTAAGTAAGTAGGTAGGTACTAACTTTTTTCTTAAATTAACACCAATTCCTCTGTTCTTCCTTAATTTGTTCCGCAGGTGGCCTGTAGAAGTCACGTGCGTGTTAGCTACCTCACTCAATGGTAAAAAAAGGAATAGAAGATTGAGCACTTTGCTCACAGTGACGTATGTAGCCTACCTGACGTGCGAGTTGTTTTCGACTGATAGTGTTGGCATTAGAGCCCGATAACATCTTCGATTATCAGCCACTCGGTGACATGAGACGCGCCATCGAGTATCTCGACGAGGTGCTTAGCGCGGGATCGCTCGCTATCACAGTCACAGCTGCGTACTTACCAGCTGTCAACAACACTGGCTCCAACGTAACGGTTCATAACACAGGAACAGATAACAGCCAGCTAACTTATAAAGCTTTGTTTGAACAACAGAACAGCAAGTAGTACCCTACATTACCTACATATACCTACGGTACCTACGCATCTGTGACACAGTTTTAAGTTTAAACTAAAACCTTTAGATAAGTAACCACTCATTCTCCAAATATGCTCTTGTTGCTTCTTGCTTGAAGGGGAGCAAGCAAGCGGGTAAACAAAGGTAAATTAGTACAACTGAAACTGAAAAAAACTGGTAAATAATTTTAACGACCTCTGTGGTGTAGCGGTCAAGCCCTTGACTTCCGCGGGTTCGATTCCCGCGCAGGTCAAGATGTATGTGCCAGCTTTTGCCCGCGTGGAGTCCTGTTTCCGTGCCCGCTTCATAGCCATATCGTACCTACTCGTACCTACCTACTACATCTGCAGGGTTCAAGCGAGTTGAGCGGGGCAAGCCTGTTGCTGGGTGAGCGGTTGTGTCTGGAACAGTGTGTCGTAGTGCATCAACATCGGTAGGTACAATGCGCTTCTCGGCAGCGTCACTGCTTATCAATCGATGTCTAGATCTGTATCAGCGTTGTTTTGTGATCGATGAGGAGTTACACGTCTCGTACCTCACCGAGTATTGTGCAATGTGCAGCGTAATGATGACGCTCAAGAGGTCTGGGGTCTGCAGCGCGAGTGTACAAAAGAATGTTCTTAAGCAAATACACACAGTACACAATTATCGAACGCGACCGCGGAGCCCTGTCTTGAACAGTGCAAAAGATGGGCCTGATATTAGAATATCCTACCGCCTTGCTACCTCCCTCTATTGATTTGTTTTAGAATATACTCATGGCTAATGGCAAATATATCCTCTGTTCGTAAGATTCCAACTTTCTCAGGAATCCAACGTTTCAAATATTAATGTGTACCGATACAGTCCACGGCGGCGCGCGTTATAAGCGTAACAACACTGGTAATTAACAAACAAACAAATAACTGTTGGTTGGTGTGCAGTGTGCAGGAACACGCGCGGCGCGGCGCATTAGCTCGCCGATTGGTCTCGGTGTCGCCGCCAGACAACGACGTTACACCCGCGGCGTGCTCCCGCAAACGCCACGCCGCTAAACACGGTTAAACACCACGTCATTCAGCTTTAGGGGTTATTTTTATGTTTAGTCCATCAATTTGTCTGCACCTTGGATGTCAACACAAACATAATTTGAATTTTAACAAACCAAAAGGATCAGTGGTCAGCGGTGGTCAGTCAGCATTTGGTCAAAATGAAATGACATAAGTAAAAAAAAAATCTCAAAACCCGCATCAAAATCCGTTCAGAAGTTTATCATAAACATACCAACTTGGGCCGGGTAGGTACCACCGTGTACCTTGCGAAAAACCTTCCATAGTACATAATCCAACCTCGGTTGGATTGCGTTCAGGGATTGCATAGTCGAGGCTTGAGGTAATGGTTGTCGCAGCACTTGTGGAACCAGTGGGTATTGGCGTAGTTTAAGGGATCGAGCACACAGAGGCGCGGGCAGGACCGGTCAATTACACCGCGAACGATAGCGCAAAAGGAATCCTAATACTACCAACGCACACGAACAGTCAGCTCTGGCTACCCTACTACCAGCGGGAATACAACCCCCCTTTCTGAGACTTTAACATTAGCTTACCATCAGGCGAGGTGAATTCATATTGTTCCGGCTTATCATCTCTGGAATGGCTGGACCGATTTTGATAAGACGGTGCGCATTGCTTTCATGTGCTGTAACGATGTAAGTAGTTGTACCTCCAGCTTGTGAACGAAACCACAGAATAACTAAAGACTCAAGACTCGGCGACAAAGGACCCTCGCCGTAGCGACGTCGCGTCGCCGCGTCGTCGCGGTGCCCGTGGCAAGGTTTGGTGCCAGTCATTTATCTTTCCTACGGTAAGGAGTCGAGACCTCGGCGCGCTCCGTATAATGTGCTCACAAATCATAGCGTCGACGTGGATTTACCTAATTGTGGCTCTCCTCGCGACATATACGAGCGCCTGTCCGCGACTGCGCACTTTGCAATCACATAGAAGGCATATGACTAATGATGCCGAGTCTAACATGTTTAGCAGCCGACTATTTTGGGACGAGTTTTACCAATTCGTTGGTCATCGTTCATAGTGAACCTGCCCATTTGCATTTTTAAAATCAACTGCAAGGACAGTAACCTCCTGTATAATATTGTCAAGTAGGTATAACACTAAAAGTTTATGGTAAAACTAGCCAATGCCCGCGGCTCCGCTCGCGTGGACGTCGATTTTGGTATTTTTTAAATAAGCATAATATATCCGGTTCTACTCAAACGATTGTATATTTTCGATAAACTGATTTTCGTGATCTTTTGACCTCTATACTTTTTTCTTTCTGCTTTTTTTAACCGGTACAATAGGTAGGTAAGGTACTTATGAGGGTTCCAGCGACTGGGACCGCAATAGCTGGGACCGCGGTTCCAGTTGCCGGTTCTATTAAATTTAAATATTTTTCTTCCGGCAACTGGGACCACCCATAAAAAAGATCAAAAACAGTACAGTCAAACGAAAAATTGTTAAAGTTATAATTGGGTATGGCCACAGGATCCCCTAACCCAATCCCCAGGGCATCTCAGTGAACTCGTCGGTTCACCAGAATCCTCTTGAAATAAAAATTAGATTGAAGATGTTTTCACACTGTTTTTTTCTTTCACAATTTTTAAGAAATGAGATGTTGATGATTTCTAGTATGTGTTCTTGAATGTAGTTTCACCCTTCAGTAATAAAATTCGTGGGTAATAACTACACTACAAAATCAGTCTTCTAGTATAGAGGGTGAATTTTTCAAAATTAATTGGATGGCCAAATCCGAAACTATAAGGAATAGCGAAAAATGCTCAACGGAGTCACGAGCCCGATTTTGATGAAACTTAAAACCTTATCATTAGATTTTGAAAAATCAATAATCCTAGCTAGGAATCGAGCCTGTTAATTTTGAAAAAAAAAACACCCTATATTATTACACCATCGATAGTGTTGCTATTAAGGATCTTATTTTGGGAAGTAATGACATACCGCAAACTAAAGGAAAGAGCTCATATTTAACAAAATACATTTTATTTTTCTTACATTAGCTGATTAATTGTTCAAAATGTAGATCATTGTTTTCAATACATAGCTGGATTTGAGAACTCAAGCATCGTACTTCATTCAATATTACAATGTTATTGACTCCGTTTAGAATATTCTCCAAAGAACGTTTCACGTCATCAACTGTATCTCTGTATCATAATGTGTCGTTGTAAATTCGTTTTTGACATACCCCCAGAGAAGGTAATCTAAGGCAGTAAGATCCAGGGTGCGGGCCGGAACCTCCACGTGGTGCACTTGGGCAACGGAGGCGCCCAACTAACAATTTAGCGATAAAATAAGGTCTATAACAGCCGGTTATTTGTTCAATTTAACACCAATAACGATAGCGCGGCCTAAAAATTAGCGATAGAGCGCGCTCTAACTCTCTTATAGTCCGAATTGGGCAACGATGTTAGCACTTGTAAGTTCTACAGCAGCTCGTATTAACTGCAACAGTGATAAATAAGTGGCATAACAATGCTACTATATGGTATTTTCTTACCAATGGCGACAGTAAAGAGTAAAATAGTCGTATTTATTACCCAAGATTCTAATAAAGTTATAAGATGTTATTTTATATCACTTAATGTGTTGCAAATGCTGTGTTTATTACCAAAAGATCTATAAAAGTTATAAGATGCAGTCTTATATCACTTATAGTGTGAAAAAACTTTATTTATAGAAAAAGGTTCTATTAAAGTTATAATATGCTATTTTATATCACTTGAAGTGTTGCAAAACCTATATTAATCGCCTGAGGTTCTATTTTAGTTATAAGATGTTATTTTTTATATCGCTTAAGTTCTGTTAAAGATGTAAGATGGTATCATATATCACTTAAAGTGATGCAAAAACGCTAGAATAGTGTAAATAAAATCTTTGCGTTTTGTAATATTTTATATGTACCTAATTCCTTCTGTGCAAGTTCTTGTTTTTTATATCTAGCATGTGTGATGTGTACGTAATGGCGTTGATTAACAAAAAGCGGTAAGTCCTACAATATATATACCTTAAGTGAATATTTAAGTGAAATACTATTGCGGTTGTATTTTTTCTGTTATTATGTATACTATTTTTAATCTCAATTTTCAAGCGCCTTTGAAATAAGGCGTTTTAAGACATCTTTAAACCAAAATATAGCGGTAATATTAGTATTTTTTTGTAATTTTGCTAATTGTACTAATCCCTTCCAAATGGTTAATCAAAAATTGTTAGATCTTTAATTGTGAGAAAACAACAATGATTTAAGTAAACTTTATTAATAGATATATCAAGATTTTTAGGTTATATTTGTAAACAATAATGGAGTTTTAAATTTAAATGCTAGGCTAACGGCAATCGTGATAATTATCTCTTTTTTAGAACTCATGAGCTTATAACGGTGCTATAAAATTATTTATTAGCACTTTTGTTTGTACAACTACGGCGATTAGAGCCTTAATTCATATCGTTGAAAGGATTTTTTATCATAAGTATTTGGGTGGGACATTTGGGTTCCTTGGTAAGATACGTAAACCATTAATATAAAAGATTTTCATCAAGTTTATTGTATCTTTGCAAATAGGTATATAATGTGAATGTCATACGATAAATCTAAATAGGCACTTTTCAATTAACAAAGTAGTAGTTACAATACTTGTTTTATTACATACCTAACTATTATAAGTAGGTACTTACTTATTCAACTAATAAATTGTGATCGAAAATTATAAATATTATAACGCGCTTAATTTCGTAATAGTGTTAAAGTTTGTACTTTGTTCGGGATAAATTAAAGACTGCAACCTCTGTGTTTAATTGTTATATCTAATATAATATATTTTTAACTTGCTTTTAGCGATAAAATACATTGAGCACAACGCGAGGACGGCAACGGCAACAACAAAGCGACGTGTTGGACGACTGCGAGTGCCGTACAGTATATACCTACCTACAATCCTACATCTCTAAAACGTGAGTATTCTACTAGTTTACATATAAACCCCCCTTAGTAATTTTTGAGCATGGACTCCCTTCGTGTCTGAGAAAAAATCCATGGTCATAGGTACCCATGACCATGGATTTTTTCTTCTTGCCCCAGTAAAATAGTGGAGACTTTACTAGAGGCTTCTATGGAGTTTTGGAATCAACGTTAAAAAGCATAATTCACGGTAATATGCCACTTTTCCAAACTTGTGCACGTTGTCGAAGATGTTATGTTTAAAAATCCACCGTTTTTACACATTTTACACTAATTTTAGAAAATGATACAATACCCCGATCTTTCATTATAATAATCAAAGGCCCCGATGTGACGTTTTCCGCGTTGGTGCCAAATGGTGCGAATGCATAGTCAAGTCACACAAGTTCTTTTTACAACAGTTACTTTTTATATTTCAGTATGCCGTTTAAAATAATTCAGACCAAAGAGCGAAATAAAGTAAAACTAATTGCAGTACCGTCTACATGGGAGCACAATAGCGTTCTAAGGTGGCCTAAACAGCCACAAAAAATTATAAACGACGATACATCTTTACCGCAAGCGCATTGGTGTTCCATACCGTGCAGTGTTATAAGAAACAACATTAATACTTACGAGGCTGCAGTAAAAGAAATAAATATTATGCTCACACAACGTGATACTGAAGAGGAAACCAGCGTTACACATGCAAGCGCGTGCTTCTTCTAGTTCGTAAAACGCGCGTTTGAAAGCGCCTAATGTGTACCCGCTCTTATTGTCGCAACTTAGATCATATCTTATAGGTATAAATAAATACAACGTGTTGATTTAAACTGTATTTTATTTATCTTCATATCGTATGTATCAGGGGTATAAAATATGAAATATCTTGGTAGCTAATACAAAATATCTGTGGGAATCAGTGCCACCTGTTCAAAATAGTCTGTCTGTTACGCTTTCACGCCTGAACCGCTGAACCGATTTTGATGAAATTTGGTGTAGGGGTAGATTAGATTAGACCTCGAGATATAAGGCTATGTTTGGACGCGATAAACGACATCCATGCGGGCGAAGCCGCGGGCAAAAGCTAGTAAGATTATAATTATTGGTGTACTTATTTACCACACAATTTGTTTTTCGAAATATGAAAATAGATAATATTTTAGAAAAAGAACCTATAAATTAATGTAGGTGATGATAGCAGTGACGACAGTGACTATAGCAATATGGACATCGATTAGGTACCTAATAGTTCGTATAGGTAATCGGTGGGCATAGACGAATCTGATTAAATATGGGCTTTCATGGCTCCTTTTTGGTCTCTTTTTGTATTATTTTGATTCTTGTGTGCATATAAAGTAATATTATACTCATTTTCATTCCAATATTCAGTTCGTTCAAATATATTGAGTAAACATTTATATTTTTTTTATTAATTTTTTTAAATCAGGTACTGCTTGGAATAAAACCATAAAGAGTTAAAATATTTTTATCGAGAATAAATTGACATTTCACATCAGTTCATCAGCCAAACTGCAGTTCTGTTCACTTGACGTGTTAATGTTCATTTGTTCCACTTTACTAGTCTGTCGAAACTTTTTAATTTGTTTATTTTCAATATTTTGATGGACGGAACCCTCTTCATTATTACGCGAATTATTAGAATGTAAAGCATTGTAGTCTATACTAGAGTTAGTTGTTGAGTTTTTTATGTTGTCATATACCATCTGGATTTTCATTCACACTCCATGATTTAATTTCCCTTTGCATTGTTTAAATACGAAAAGGCACGCTTGTATTTACTTAGTGTGTTCAGTAAAATAAAAGATGGACGTTAATATTTACCACATAGGCGATATAACGGAATTTTTTAACATTCAAAGTGATTATTAACACTAATGTAGAGTATTTTAAAGCTTTTTAATATAAATAACCTCGTTAACCAGCTTAAGGTGATAGAGAAGGGTTTCATATTTAAAACAAAAATCATATCGCTATAAGACTTAATAATGTCCACACTAGCACTCTTATAGGGCTATAAAGCTTCAAGCCTCTCTAGCACCTCAAGCGCTAAAACACCTCTATAGTGTTTGAACAGGGTACCTTAACTCTATTGTATCACTGCACTATTAAGAGTTATAAGATTGATTATTATAACCCTTAAACGGCTTGAAGGTTTTCTTATAACCACTTAAACATCAAAAGTGATATTTAGCACTTAAAGGTATACATAGCACTTAAATAGAGCATTTACATCAGCAAGTGATATTAGCCACTCCAAAAGAGCTTTTAATGTTAAAATTCACTTAAAGCTGCAATAACGACTGTAAGGTTGTAGCTTATAGCACCTTTATACAACTTTAAGCTGCAGCGTATTTTTTCTATATCTTTTATATCACCTTACTATCGCTGGTGCTTTAGCAAACTCTCTTATATCCGTACTATCACCTAAAAGTATTATTTTAGATCTTATATAGCTACTATATAACTTTAAGCTTTAAATTTAGATCCTGTTATCGCTACTTTGCTTGTTGGGCGAGCAGCGCCTCCCACTCGCCACGGGAGACGCTGCAGTTGCCTGCGGTCAATCCTGCCGGGGTGGTATTGGCCCTCTAGAGGGCTGCTCCGATGCTCTCCACGTGTCCCTCTGACTAGCAGATGGCACAGTGGGGAGCGAGCGGGGGACGAGCTGATTGTCTGCGCGCCGACGGTTGGGTAACAGGACGGCCGCCTGTCACCCTACACCCACCGTCGGCGAAGTGGCGCAATGCTCGCCCCACCCGTTCAGGGTTAAAATGTCCAATTCTCAAAATGTCCAACGGTATGGTGGCCCCTTCAACCGGGGGGGGGGTTCCCCCGGTTGCCGGGTTTCGGGGCCATCTTATACCGTAGAGGGTCCGGGGTCAGCTGGGGCGAGAGGGATATGCCCATTGGGTAACCTTACACTCCGGTAATTAAGGCCCGAGACGGCGTGCGGTTTTAGTCGGTTCGATCCCGACATAACCACCCCCGATGACCGACGGGGTGGTATCCATGGGGATTTCCGCACGATAAAAAAAGGAGTTAGATCCAGGAATCTCACTGGCCAAGGCACAGGACCATGCCATACAATAAAATTGTCGTCACACTGCTGAATCAAAATCTCTTTTACGGCTATTATGGGCTGGAGCTCCACCTTTTTTCATCAATCAAAAAGACATCAATAATTTATAATCATTCTGAGTATAATTTAAAACACGGAATAGTTGCGATCTTTTCTATTAAACAGACATAAATTTTATTAAATTCCAAATTTTCCTTAAATTTGCCGTATATCATTACTTACACTACATACTACTTACAGCTAGTTTTATTAGTTTTTCAAAAATCTAATGATGAGGGTTTAAGTTTCATCAAAATCGGGCTCGTGACTCCTTTGACCATTTTTTGCTATTCCTTATAGTTTCAGATTTGGCCATCCAATCCCTTTTGAAAAATTCACCCTCTATACTAGGAGACTGGTTTTGTTGTGTAGTTATTACCTACGAATTTTATTACTGAAGGGTGGAACTACATTCAAAAAAACATACTAGAAATCATCTACATCTCATTTCTTAGAAATTGTGAAAGAAAAAACAGTGTGAAAACATCTTCAATCTAATTTTTATTTCAAGAGGATTCTGGTGAACCAACGAGTTCACTGATATCCCCTGGGGATTAGGTTAGGGGATCCTGGCGGCCATACCCAATTATAACTTTAACAATTTTTCGTTTGACTGTACTCTTTTGGCTTAAACTATAGATTTTTCATAAAATTATAGGTGGTCCCAGTCGACGGAAGAAAAATATTTAAATTTAATAGAACCGGCAACTGGAACCGCGGTCCCAGCTTTCGCGGTCCCAGTCGCTGGAATCCTCGTACTTATCAATATGCATTTTTCAAATCTTCATCACAACGCCGTAATAAAGGTGTACACAAATCTAACTCACTAGGAATTATTTCGCAGATTGCGATTTGAAATGACAGGGCTAATCGTTTTACTGCTTTCTTCCAAAGTTTTCAAGCTACTTAAGTACTTAGCTGTTTTTCGCGAATTGCACCACTCGGTTCGGCTTTCTCTGACCTGAAACAGGTAGATAAGACAATAGTAGTAGGGACTAGCCTCTTTAGGACACGTCAAAATGACTTTACCTCGCCTGATGGTAAACTAAAGGCAAAGTCTCAGGACTGGGGTCACCTCACCACATACTACGCCGATAATGCTACAGTGGCGGTCCTCAGCTTGACGGCCTCATCAAATGCTTTTTAACGACCCGCTTAAAGGCCCCGGGACTATAGGAGGAAGCAAACACATGCGCTGATAAAGAATTCCAAGTCTTTATGGTGCGGCAAATAAAAGAGGCACCGAACCGCTTGGTTCTTGGTGAAATTGATTCCACTGTGTGGGTGATACCTCAGTCTGGCATGTGTAGTTCTGTGTAGGAAAGGAGAGGGTGGGATTAATTCGAAGAGTTCATCGGAACACTCGCCATGGTAGAGCCGGTAAAAAAGTGCAAAAAATGCAACATCCCTACGCAGCTGCACCCTGCGTTCCATCCTGCGTCACCAGTGTCAGCCGTGGCACTTGACGCGCGCCGGCGCAGATCACTTGGCTGTCAGACGAATACAAGCGCCGCGCGGTTTACCCGCCTGCGATAAGTTATCATTTACTTACACGAATTAACGAACGAGAAAGCCAGCTCAAGAGAATCTGCGCGAACGTCATCTCTACAAGATTATCATTTGGAGAGATGATGCTGCGAATTTTGTACATTGTTAGATTTGTTAGCATTAGAGGAACGTTAATAAAAGAAACCGCTCAGGCTTTCCGCTCACGATGGGAGGTCAGACTGCAGTCGCTCCCGCAGAAGCAGTATACCTACGTCAAAGAGGAGGAGACGGAGTAAGTGGACTCGGGGCTCCGAAGTATAAGCTTATTTTATTGTTTGGTATAAGCCTCCGGTGCCGAGGTGATGGTGAAGCGCGCTGGTAAGATGCACTGCCGCCATGCCGCGTGCCGGCGGTGAGCCACGCCTTGCTCTGCCAGGTGTTGGCGTTGTCGCTTATGGATAAATCTGGTTTTAGTCGGAAGGCGCAGTTCGTTTAGTGTAATACTGTAATGCGTAACATAATGATTGTATTGTCTGCACCTAACTGTATCTGATCATGTCTTTTATGATAAGTAAACAACTATCGTCATTTTAGTAAAAATAAGGGCACGTTGAGCAGGGTGCGTGGTTGGGAACCTCTACACGACACCCCGGCCATCGGCGACGGCAGCGCCTCTCCCTCGCAGGGAGCCCTGCCGCCACAGACCAATGACAGCCAAGGTGGGAGTGGGCCTCTAGAGGACGGCCCTGAGACAGCAGGCACCGGGCGGGCTAGGGGTGGCCGCCAGTCACCATACATTAGTCCAACATAACGGTACCCGATGGTCGATGGCGGTGAGGGTGGTATCCGTGGTTAGGTTATAAAGTATATGCCTTAAGACCTCGAACCAAGTCACGAGTCATCTCAATTGTATAGTAGGTACCTGCTTAGCTGGCTATTCGCATAACTGCACTGTGTGCATGCTTGTGAATATTCCGCTGTGATGTGAGTGTCATCTAACCGCACATGGCGTCGTCGGAACCTTGGCGTTATCTGCACCGGTAACAATAATATCATTCACTATGTTAAATATGGTACTTACGGCACATAAACACGTACTACAGATTACTTATTATTGTACTAGCTTCCGCCCGCGGCTTCGCCCGAGTGGAGGTCGGTATCGCCACCAAGTTTACTTATAGTGTGAAGCTAGCTTATAGCATGGTTTCAACTGAACATAATACCTGACAACATTCAAATATGAGTCGTTATATTACACATTGTCACAGAATGCGTTGAAAAAATAAAGGTTCACTGCTCGTTCCTCGTAGGTGATAGCGCGATAATATATAGCCTATGTGTTGACCCGACTTCTTATTATTCGTGCCAAATTTTAAGTAAATCCATGCAATACTTTTTGAGTGTATCCCGGACATACAGGCAAACAAATAAACAGACAAAATTTCTAAAAACTACCTATATTTTTGGCTTCGGTATCGATTACCTACCATTTTATTATAATGTATAGATGTATAGATTGTTTGTTACAGTATTCGTTTGTTCTACACGTTGGGTTGGGATACGGTATCGAATTGAAAGAATCGATACTTTACTCATAAATAAGCAGTATCGAACATTTTATTGTCGTACTCGTAAAAGCTTAGAAGTTACTGAGCGTAAAAGTATCGGAACAAAAGGTTCGATAAGTATCTTGGGCTACCCAATTTACTCAACAAAAAAAATGTTTTCACCTCGCCTGATCACTTTCCCGAAATGAAATTATCAATATTGTACACAAAATCGAAAAAAGTAGTAATCTATCGCAAAGTAAAAGTATCGATACCTACTTCATAGAATTTGTACTTTTCATAATGGCTATTTCCAATTTCCACATGCGTAACTCGCACACAAAGTAACCACACGAGACGTGACGTCCGTCCGCGTCACTATCAGGGGTCACGTCTGTTTAGCTTCGTTCCAATTCCAATGTAAATATTAAGTGGACAGAGATGGGACTATCACTAGAGTATGGGAAAGGACATACATAGCCTACTTTTGTTAAAGGAGATGTTTCACAAATGTATGGACCTGGGCCCGATAATTGTGACTTGTGTAGCAGCGTTTTTGCAAATTTTACTAGTAAAGGGGTAAAATAGACGATGACTGGTTGTATGGAAAGCCAGTCATTTTCATAGTTAGACGTATAAAATTTCATACACCTACTTCTGGTTAGAAATAAATGAACATGTGTATCAGCGTTTTTCAAAATTTCACCCCCCATGGTGAAATAGGAGTTTAAAGTTTATTGGAGAAGTTTCTCCGCTTTCAAGACAGAAGTATGAAAGTTCATATAGTTGCTTCTGGTTAAATAATAAACGTACCTACACGTGAATCACGGGTTTTCATAATTTCACTCTTAAGGGGGCAAATAGGGTAGAGCAATTTTATGGAAGTCTGCCATATGGAAAGTGCTTAAGTTTTGAAGTACGAAGCATGAAAGTCAATATTAAAGACCCGGTGGGTGTTGGTGCAATCGGGTTATAGATTTTTTTTTAAGAACTTATACCCGGGCGAAGCCGGGTCACGGGCCGCTAGTCTTTGTTCATCGATTCCAAAGATATCGCCATGAAACTTTGTAGTAATGATATACATACAATGATAGTAAAAACATGCTGTAGTGAGTGACTGATCGACGAAGTATTTTTAGAAAAAAAAAAACATAGTAAGTAGCAGTTTCTTTGAAGTATTCTTTAGTTTTTGGCGTATACAAATGAGTGGTCAACATAGCTATGGCATAGGGCCTAGGCAAGCGTTAAGACTGGATTTCGAGGAGTTCAACCTTTGACCCTTGACTGGCCTTGGCAATACCTACAGTCAGTCGTTCCAAATTATTGTTTTGATTTCTCGCCACAGTTCTAGGACTGTTTTTCAAATGTGACTTAAGTAGATGCTGGGTTGTAATAGATCCATGATATTATGGTACTTCTTGCTAGTAGGTGGGTTTATTTGAAACCCAACATCATCATTCTCGGAACCTTTTTCCCAACTCAATTGGGGTCGGCTTTCCAGTCTAACTGTGATGCGGCTGAACTTCGATATTTTTCGTGGAGCGACAGCCATCTGACCTCCACAACCAATGGTCATTATGACCAATGGCGATATCGAAGTTCCAAGTCAGACTGATTGGACTTTTGTGGGCTCCAACTACCCGTAACGACTGTCATAGATGTTTGTATAGCAACCTCTCCGAGGCTCTAATAAACCTGCGATAAATACACACTTAACTTCTAAAAGCATCGAAAAGTCATTGGTGTGTGCCATGGTGAACCTGGGATCGAACCCGAGACCTCGTCTCAGCAGTCCATTACCCAAACCACTAGGCTTCAGTTTATTTGAAACCCAACGAGGAAAGAAATAAAAAATAACTTTAAAATATTGACAGACACATAAAAGTGACTAGGTACCTACCTACTAGGTATATTTCCTTTACCGCAAAAATTATGTGTTTGGATAAAACCTATTGTGACTTGTGTTGTGACGAACGTAAGTTACTCAAGGTTTCCACTCTTACTCAACGTGGAATTATCCAAACATTCAAAAAGTAACTGCGGACGTCAACGTGTGACTAATAAGTCGCAGGCAATACCCAAACAGGGAACATGACGTATGTTTTGTTGGTGACGGCGCGGCGCAGCCTGCAGCCTGTCTGTAGAGTTACAGGGGCCCGCTCACCGTATCGCAACTTGCAATGGTACGTCCGCATCCGCCACTACCCACTCATGGCGTCACGCTCATGCACTCAAAGGAGCTGTTAGAGCAGTCAAGTGATTTTGGGATCTCAGTTTTAGTAGTGTGGTGCCTGAGTGCCGCATCACCATCGATCGTCCATATTCCAATGTGCCACACAGGCGACACAAGCAGTAACACTCGGGCCGTTCAAACTATAGGTGGCGTATTCCGTCTCCGTGGTACTGGTCGCGATCTATACTTTTGGGTCGGCAGTGCGAGTGTGATGCTGTGTGATGCTCCAGGTGGTGCACATGTCCATTCTATAGGGAGGTAAGGTAAGGTAACAGGTTATAGGCGAACGACGAACAACGAAGAGATCCTATAAAGATTAAATTTTTACAATAAAAATATTATCATTTATTTACTTATTTATTAACTAAGTATTCGGAGGACCAACAGTCATGAAAAAATATAGCAATATAAGTAATACCGTAAAGTGAAGCGAGGGTGGGTCGCTGGTGTACCTGCATGCCTGTAGGTACAGTTGCCTCGAGTGGGTACTCGAGGAAGTGATAGTGGCAATAAGAGGTAATATTATGTTAATTTACTGGGCATGGCGTCGCGCGCCGCTGCTCGCTCTGCGGTAATCCCCCGTAGCGGGCCGCGTAGTATCGTACTCACACCGCGGATAATCTTATCTGCAAACGTATGAACAACCAAGTAGGTACTGCTACTACATCATAATAATATAATTACTTATTATACTTAGTCAAGGCAATTGAAAGCTAAAGACTTTATAGGGCATTTCCCGTTGAGCTACAATCATGACTTTTGGTAGGAAGCAAGGTGTTCAAACCTTTTCAGCGTCAAAAGATAGCTCAATTAGTTGTGTATGGAACCCTCAGTGTGCGAGTTCGTTTTGCACTTGACCGGTTTAAAAAAAAATTAAGACCTTTCATTAACGACGACGCCTTCTTACAATAATCGTGGGACTACCGCACCGCGAGAGGTCGTCCCGGCCGCGGCCCCGGCTCCCGGCCGCTCCACCGACACACCGACACACCGACACCGGCGCACGCGGCGCGCGGCGCCTGCTCACGTTGCCGCGTTGCTGACGCTGACGCGGTAGGTGCGAGTGCGAGATGACAATCGTCGATGGCTTATTGTTTATCTCTGGCCATCAGTGTCATAATAACGCGTAGTATCGTGGTGGAATATTTTATTCTGACATCAGGAAACGTCGCACATGATATTTTTGTCGTTTTATCGGATCCCCGGTAGCACCTTGGGGTCGGCAGTGCGAGTACTGCGAGTGTGATGCCACTGGTGTTGCACGCGTCTCTAGGCCACGGTGAGCGCTTCCCATCAGGTGGGCCGTGTGCTTGTCTGCCACCTAAGTGGTATAAAAAAAAACCTCGTCTGTAGATAGGTACCTTCAGCCGTCTACTCCCACCTGTTCTGTTGAGTTGTTCTGTTGGCAGAACTAGTGGGAATTTTTTTCCCATTAGATCTGTCCACAGAACAAATGGGAAAGCAATTCCCACCTGTTCTGTTGAGTAGTTCTGTTGGCAGAACTAGTGGGAATTTTTTTCCCATTAGATCTGTCCACAGAACAAATGGGAAAGCAATTCCCACCTGTTCTGTTGAGTAGTTCTGTTGGCAGAACTAGTGGGAATTTTTTTCCCATTAGTTCTGTCCACAGAAAAATCAAACGAAGAACGAATAAAGAGATCGAAAACGATGTGATGATTAGAGTGTATCAAATGCAATTGATTAAACGGTGACATCGGAATGCGTTTGTTTTTAAAAACTGCGTTAATTTTTTATCCCACCAAAAACATACCTGTTAAAAAGGAGGCCAAGTTCTTATTAGTTAAAGGTTCGCCTAAAAAAGGTTGAAATCCAATCCAATACCAAGTTTAGATGCACTTTAAAATTAATCATAATCATCTAAATTTCGTATAAATTTTAACTTGGCAGGTTAATTAAATTATATAAATAATACATTTTAATTATACAATTAATCAAGTGTTACGTATAGCACGAAAACCTACCAAGTTCAAATTTAGAAGAAATTTAGATGATTATGATTGATTTTAAAGTGCATCTAAACTTGGCATTGGATTGGATTATAACCCTTTTTTAGGCGAACGAAGTTATATTTTTAGGTGATAGAAATTCGGCCCCCTTTTTAACAGGTATGTTTTTGGTGGGATTTCAATAACTTTTTCAAGAACTTCAAGGATTCGATTGAGCCAACTAACGCTTGACCGATTTCTTAAATTTCTTATGATATAGGTATTTTATACCCCCTCTCCCTCACCTCCCCCCCTCCTCTTCGTATTCTCATTTTATCACTGGTTCATAAATATTTTTATTAAAAATTCGACATTAGATTAATGAGCCAACAAGCTTGACCAATTTCTTAAATGTCTTAATTTTTTGTTAATCTACATATAACACACGACCTGTGTGCCAAATTTCACAACTCAACAGAACAGGTGGGAATAGACGATAACAGAACAGCCCCCGTAGACAAGTGTCATAGCGTAAATCGCTATCGTTTCGAATAGATTAGGTCAACCAATCACATCCAAGCTCGTCGCCGGCGTACGATGCGCGCGCCGCGGCGAAATCACGAGCTGGGCCCGTAGACAAACGTCATTTTATTCCGTAGCGTAAATCGCAATCGAATAGAAACGGTTAGGTCGACCAATCACATCCAAGCTCGTCGCCGGCGTACGATGCGCGCGCCGCGGCGGAATCACGAGCTGGAGTGTGATTGGTCGACCTAAACTATTCGAAACGATACGATTCGATCGAATAGAATACTTTTTCCACTTGGCTACGGGCACTGGAGTGTGATTGGTCGACCTAAACGTTTCTATTCGATACGATTCGATCGAATAGAATAATTTTTCCACTTGGCTACGGGCACAGGTGGGAATAGTTAAGACAAGTCCGGTGTAAAGCATAGTCTTATAAGTCACAGAACTAATGGGAAAAAAAATCCCACTAGTTCTGCCAACAGAACAACTCAACAGAACAGGTGGGAGTAGACCTTCTAATCGGCACCGCTACCTTCGGCCCACGGCACCACGACTCTCAATGGGTGCTCATGATGTTCAAATGATTGGAATGGAAACAACGAGGTTGTTGTGGTTGTGACCTAGGTGTGACATCTGCGGCGCTCATTAGTTGGAGCCCCAAAATGTATGTCCGACAACCTAGTACCAGTACGTCACGATTTTGGTATCAGGTGGTAGTTAGGCACTCCCGTAAAAGTCAACATAAGCCAATGTAATTCAGAAAAAGAAGGATTAGGAGTTTTAGGAGCCACAAAAAAGAATGAGTATTTTACAAGAGTCTATTTATTGGCCGATGAGTTGCGGACACTACAACAAACAAGGGGCTGCTCAATAACCGATCGGTACGATCCATGGTACGACATAAAGCGCGCGTTACTCAAGTGCTCATTTAAAACAACTTTGGACTCGCCAGTCGCCAGTCGCCACACCACACAAGTGTTTTGATGGCAGCATGACGGTGACACGTTATCGGCGGGAGGAGGGCGTCACGTGCCCACTGCCTCCTGCCTGCCACAGATTAACAAATAGTTAAGACTACCTACACTGCCCACAACAGTTAGGTAGCTACCTACTTACGTTGCGAACGGAACTTCGCGTGCAGCTCCGGCGCGCGGCGGCGCAGCCAGGTAGCCCGGCAGCCGGCACACACTACCTGTATGAATTAATTTACATAACTTAGACGAGCGGCGCACAGGCACACTGGCCGCTGCACGCGCGGTTATACCTACCTGCTTACTTATGTAAATATTTAGTAGGTAGTTAAGTAATGTTGCTAAGTTGTGTAGCGGTTTCCTATGAAAGCCCATTAAAATAATAAATACCGTTGCTTGATTACACAACAACTGTTAAGATGGCTTTTTGCAATATAAAGCAAGTATATAAGTAGTTTAGGTATAGTGCTGTTTTGACTTTATCGCGAACTCATTTAATATATAATGTAACTAGCGGACCCAACAGACTAAAAGATTTGGAATGTGGCAGTCTCGGGTGGCAGTTTTTTTCCTACACTTCTTAATTGATTGACTGAATTGATTGAAATTGAACTTTATGCAGACTCTTTAGGAATACACCTAATGTAGGTGTGCTTAGACAACAGTAAGTGTTTGTAATGTAATAGGTATTATTATGAACTAGGAAACTATGAAATAGGTAGGTACATTTTATTGCGATATATCATTGATGGGTAGGTACAAAGTTGTTACAATTTATGCATTAGATTCACCATATTTCAGCCAAATTCACCATATTCCGCACGATAAAAAAAGGTATAAGACACAACTTATCTACTAACCTCTTATCCATAGGACCTACTACAAAAAAAAATATAAGTAGGTACCTACACAGGATGAATTTCAAAAGGAATTGGATGGCCAAATCTGAAACTAAGGAATAGCGAGAAATGGTCAAAGGAGTCACGAGCCCGATTTGATGAAACTTAAAACCTCGTTAGGATTTTATTCTGGGAAGTAATGACATACGGCAAACTAAAAGAAAGAGCTCATCTTAACAAAATACATTCTATTTTTCTTACATTAACAATTAGATTTAAGTGTATTTCATGTTGATATTATGACACAAGTTGATATCGCGTCATTCACAATAAAAACTGATTAATGTATAGGTATGTACTACGCAATTTGATTTGTAAGTTCAATCCCTTTCATAGATGCATTTTGTTAGTATTTCACTTTTCCCCTTTCATGAGACTTTACCTTCAGCTTACCATCAGGCGAGGTGAAGTAAAATTGACGAGTCCTAAGTATATATAAAAAAAAATATTACGAGGCGTATCCTCTATTTTTCCCTTACCGGGGACGATGGCACTTGATTTGTGTCATCTGGCCCGGTAAAACATTTATCAACGGGCCAGTTAAAACTTTTTTTCCCATGTGGCCCGGTACCGGGCCAAGTCACCGGGGCAGATGGGATACACCCCATGTTGATAGTTTGGTATTAGGTACCAGTGGTGTACCCGGGTGGACTACGCAGGTGGGCCACGGGCAATAAACGATTACCTATAACAACAACATAATATATGTCTCTGTCACTTATCTTGAGTGACGGCCTGATTAGTGCGACACTGATAAGAGATAGGTACGGTATCGAACTTTTGTGAAACGTTGTGGTTTGAGCGTGTGAGGTCAATGTTATGTTATGTCAAGAGCCACCCCCGCACCACTGCACAGCGCGTGCCGCGGGCTCGTAGGAGACGTCTCTCAACTCAGAACCACCCCTGCACTTCGTAGTACACAACAGCTATCGCTTCTACTGTACACTACGCTACGAACAAACGCAATCCCGCTGTGGCCGGCATCTGGCAGCTTTCTATATGTCAGGTAGCTACCTGCTTGTGTCTCGTGAACTGCGGCCGTCTTAAAAAACCGCCAGCAGGCTGTTTGGCGGCACCGTGTACTCTTCAGCCGACGAGTTTGTTATTCACGTAGTGCGTCTCGCGACACGCTCCTAATTTGAATAATATACCTATGTTCAACAAATAATATGCATGTTACATTCATGAAGCGATGTATGAAACTGAGTGAGCGGTCGCGTCCACTTTAGCACACGGCGTACAAGTAGGTAACGTGTGAGGGGCACTTTATTCAGTCAAATAAATTTAGATACTAGTTCTACTGTCTTTTAAGAAACATTTCAAGTTTATGTATTGTATAATGTTTGCAAGAGAACCTCGTGGTGCTGGTGCTCCCTACACTACGGACGGCTCCTCGTCCCTTTGTTAGCAGGATCCTAACGCATGAAGGTCCACCGTGCACCGTCGTCGGGTCGGCCACAAAGTACCCAACAGTTTGTGAACATCGAGATTAGACTGTAAACAGATGCCATCACACACAACAAACACAACGTACCTACTTGTAATGTTGCTATCCGCTCCAACTAAGCTTACGTCGGGAGTGGCGAATGGGGCTTGAATACGCAACCTCGAAATCGCATATCCTGCGTTAGACATTACCCCACTGCCGCTGCCAATGCACTCCAAGTACACTCACTCATTTGTGTACCACCTCTACGGCGCGCCACTCGGGCCCCGGGCCCGCCGCGCGCCGCCGCCGGACATCTCCGCGCCGCGCCGCGCTGTCTACGACACATCAATGCGAAATTACCATTACGAGTATGTGCGTAGCGTGTGGCTGCGTCGAGAGGTTCTCTGTCATATCAACTTATTACTAATGCTACAGAATAAATAATAGTACAACGCTAATGCTTAAAAATAATTATATCACACACTCAGCGGGGTGTGTGCGCGCCCGTCCGTCCGTATTATCAATCCATATCAACCCGGTCATAATACTGCATTTCACCGTCGGCGAGGCGATGCTCACCCCACCTCGCCGGGGTTTCAGGCGTCGAGAAGGCTATCTTAAAACCGTAGAGGGCCCGGGGTCAGCTGGGGTGCGAGGGATATGCCTATTGGGTAACCTTAAACCTCCGTTATTGAAAACCGAGACGGCGTGAGGTTTTAGTCTGTTCAATTCTGACATAACTACCCCCGTCGGTCTACCCCCGGTGACCGACGGGGGTGGTATGCGTAGGATTTTCGCACTCAAAAAAAGAGACATTACTAAAGCCTTACACCAATAACGCACTAAAGCAGCCAGAAAAAAGGATTTTTTTTGGCCTATGGACATGTGCAACACTAAAAGGTGCACACGTGCTGCCTACCGGCCTGAAGGGAAGGGGGAGGGCTAGGAAGGGGTGGGGAGGTTAGGAATGGGTGGGAGGAGAAAGGGCTCTACAGTGAGCTCTGGCTACCCTAGTTACCAGCGGGAACACAACACGATGGTTATTATGGCCGCGGTGTTCTGTAGGGCGGAGGTACTACCCCAGTCGGACAGCTCATTTCAGACGGGAAATACCGTCATGTCCTACCTCCTCTATTTTTTAATCTTTATTATGATTTATTTAATGTTGCTTTATTTAGCAGACAGTCACGTACAGTTGCATCATGAAGCCACAGGTGCCACCTGGTCCTTATACACGTAGAATTCACGTCGAGATGAACGTCGGCAGATCGCCATAGGCACCTACCACGGAAGCTTAGGTTCGGCGGCCGACAAACAAACATTCACCGAGGATTTCACACGCATTTTTTGCGGAATGTTAAGTGCTTAATTCGGATCCATAAATTAATGTACCTAAGTCATTGCATTAAATACGAAGAGGTTAGTCACCTCGCTTGAGGTCATAGCAAGTGACGTTAGCGCTACATACAATATTGGAAATATTGGAATGCTGTGTTGGTAGAGGCCCAGGCATTAACGCTTAACTATGTCAGTGATAACGACAAAGCATAGTTTCATCGCGCTTCTCTACGCCGAGCACTCGCCGACCACTTGACGGATGCGTAGGATCTGTAGGTGAACTGGATACTGGACAGTAGACCGGGGAACAGAAGAATGCAGGGCAACACTGCGGCACCGGGCGGCTTGACCGGTGCTCACTATTGAGTAAGGACCTATTGTTATGTTACGAGTATAAGCTGGATGGGACAGAACGTTGTCACGAGAGGCTCGAAAGGAACTTAGGCACGAGATGGTTAGACAAGATGTCGTTCGAATAAGTCTTCCACCCGAGGTAGCACTCTGCTAAAATCCTGACTGAATAACTTTAAAAATAAAACGATACCGATGGCCTTCTTGATACTCGTGACAGATTTCGGCGGTCGTACGGTGGACGTGCTATCCGCATCATTGGCCGTTCTAAGACTACCAACTGCTTCGAGCCATTGCAGCCGCTTGTCTCTACTATCTCAAGTGTCACAAGGAACTCTTTCAATTGAAGTACCAAGCTCCTCTCAGGAAATAGGTGAGAAAAGAAGAGCTGGACGGTGATGAAAAGTTAGGAACGTTACTTATTTTATGCCTTAGGTTATAAGGGTGGGAGCCAACTGGCAGTTGGTACAGGTACTTCACCTTGGTGACTAACGTTGCTGTGATTTTGTAATACCTTGATTTGTGAAACCGCCCCTTATACTCGTAGCTTTCAACTCGGGGGGCTTGTATGGCGTGGCGGCACGGTTGTTTTCACAATTAGCTACATTGTTATCGCAAAGAATCGATTCTATGATGCAATATCCTTTTAGACCTAAGTCGGCCAAATAAATGAAAGACAATGGGATTGCAGCAGCCTTGCCATACAAAAGTGAGGGTCGGCGACGGACGCAGCGATCGATGAATATAGTGAATACCCAGTGACTGACACACGTCGCGCGTCGGGAGGAGCGACCTCCGGCGCTCCGGCGCTCCGGCACGCGAACACGCGACCGGCTGCCGCGTGCGGTTGCACGGGTCGCATGTCCTACAAAGCAATCGCAGTGGTTTTTCAATCTACAGTAGTTTCTTAACAAAGCAGACCGATTAGATAAATGTTTCAGTTCAGATGGCAGCTTCAGGAAGTTAGATTGTGTGGCCACTTGAAGAAACGTCAAGATTAGATAGGTTACAAAAGGCATCATACATCGTAATTTGTTATATTGACACGCAAATGTACCTCAGCTTCACCTCACTGCAGTCACATAAATGCAAACTCAAATTTAAATCCCAGCTCTTCATCTGGGGCTTGTCATCCTTGAAACAACACTTGTCATTCATCAACTGGCTCACTTGGCGATCACTCAGTCATTCGAGTGAGTTGGCATATTTGAGCGAGTCGACACATTTGTGCGAGTTGGCACTTTTCAATATTATTATTTTTGTCATCAACACGATTGATCGACATATTTATGTAGGTACAGTCAGCCACAAAAACATATTTGCTATTCGCGCGTATGCGTTCGCACACGAATAAAAGCAATTAAAAAGATGAATGAACTCTGCACATTCGTCGCTACTGGTAGATATTCTTTATGAAGTAATTACTAGATTAGCTACAGAATATAAAGAAACATCAGACCCCAACATAATATTTCTTTATGATCTTGTTGAAGTCTCCTTGAGAGAACTGTCAATATTTTGTTGTTTCGGAATTAGTTAGTTAGGTTAGTTAGGTAGTAGGTTCTACTTGATTAATGATCACTTCAACACTTCTATCGTCTACTAAGTGCAGTATGAGTGCAGTGCGTAGGGCGTCTGCGCGCGACGCGGCGCGGCAGCACGATGCGACGCTGACTGAAGTCTTTATTTATTGTAAACTCATCATGCATGATGCAATGCGGCAGTTGGTTGAATCATCCTCTGGCGGTCGGTGATCGAGTGAAGAGCAGCTCGTCCTAGCTCATAGTTATGTTCACTAGATAGTAATCAAATCATTTCACGTAAACGCTTGTATCAGCCTCACTGGTCCACACACTCCACACCTATCACCACTGCCCCTGTAGCGGGCGCGGCGCGGCGTACCGATTTATCCACTGTGTGTATTCGATGTTGAAAACATAATTTTCAACATCGAATGATGGACTGTATTCCCAGACCTGGGATACGAACTTCACATTCTAAATGCAGGGATTCAGTTCGCGGGATCCAGACACCAGGATCTGGACTTCGGGATAAACTCCAGAGTTAAGGACCTTGGGTATGAGATGTTGGGTTCTCTCCACTAACCTGAGATTATACCTATCAAGATTTTATCGAAACTGGACTGTAGTTACAAAATCTAGGTATATCGAAAATATCTTAGATATGTAATGGAATGTACTTATTTGAAGTTAACATTAAAATATCACAACTAACAACTCGGCACGAGGGGCGCGACGCGCGCGATTCCCGCGGCGAAAGTAACTCGCTTTGAAATAGATACCCAAAGAGGTGGGTGACTGGGCAGCCACAGCCGACTGGCGACCGCAGGGCTCCCATACGTACAGTCAGCGGCAAAAGTGATGACTGCACAGTTTCCACCATTTCAAACTTTACTGAGGTTTGAAGGAAAGTTATTCATTATTAATTGTAATCAAAATTTAAAGGTATGTAGTTCAATAGAGCCCACTAAGTAATTAAACAGCATTTTCATTAAGAACCATACGTTACTTTGCTCAAGACTACGGTTCAAAATCTGGAAACACAGAACAAAGAAAAATCTGAAAATGATCATGACTTTCGATGCTGAATGTACGTACCTACTAAGTTATGATTGCCTTCTTCTTGTGCGTAGTCCCGTATACCGACCAGAGTACCTACTATGTTTTAGTATTATTTATACTAGCAGCTGTTGGGCGCGGGTTCGGATGCCCGCAATTCTGATCTCATCCTCGTAGCTAGTCCTCGGGAAGCTGTTCCAGCCAGGGCGTTGTCAGAGTGGAGCGCAGTGGTTGGTGCGAGTGTGCGAGGCGGCGCTATCGGCTTATCGCAGGAGACGTGCCGCCGCTCCGCATGAGCCCGCGCCGTGCGCCGTGCCAGCCGGTAGCTGCCGCCGCGCCCTTATCTCATGCGCTATTTGCATACACATCACATATAGATAGATACATGGGCATTATCTATGTGTATTTAACAAGCCTTTATGGTCCCCATATTATAATAATGGATTCACATATTTATATAAGTACTTACTTAACTACCTACTTAACGATTTATTCTTCTGTAAGTATGTAAGAGTTAATCTACTCGTATCTGTCTATCTATCTATACTAATATTATAAAGAGGAAAGATTTGTTTTTTTGTTTTTTTTGTTTTTTTGTTTTTTTGTTTTTTTGTTTGTTTGTAACGAATAGGCTCCGAAACTACTGGACCGATTTCAATAATTCTTTCACCATAAGAAAGCTACATTATCTGTGAGTAACATAGGCTATAATTTATCTCCAAAAAATTTAGGGATCCTTACTAAAACTTCAATAATGTAACCCAAGGTGTAAAAAAATGACCTAAACAAATTATTTACATCGCGTGCGCTGCGAAAACTATTGAAGATAGAACAAAATAATGTACTGTGGAAATGTATAACATAAAAAGTTCTACAAAAAAGTCCGCGATAGCATATGTCTACCTAATAAGGGTAGCCCACAGTAACCATTTTTATCTTTACAAATTACAAAAAAATTATGTGTCATTTTCAAAGCTAATTTTAACAATACAGTATTATTTCTTATCCAATTAAATACGTTAGATACGTTGTACGTTTAATGTAGATCAAAATTGCCATTCACGCTATATAATTATCATAAATAGTTAAAGAGTTATCGCAATATGAAAAATAATGCGCGGCGTAATAAATGCAAGTTGAAATGCGGACGTAAATCAGACCAATATTACTTCGGGACATCATAGGTACGTAGGAAGGTATCTAAACTGTGCTCAAAATAATTATGCTCTATACACGTAGTACAGTTTTCTTGGGTGCCTTTGAGGGTAGCACGGGGTGCTACAGCACTGGACGAGCCCAAATTCACCAATCATGGGCAACAATCCATTCGCGCCAGGACGTCGTTTGTCTCGCGAATTATACCTATCTAAGATTATGTTTCCTGAGGTATATCTTAGTATTCCCATCCAAATAAATTATTGAAATCGGACTTCGGAATCGGACCCGAAAGGGGGGGTGGGGCGAGCATCGCGTCACTTCTCCGACGGTGGGGTGTAGGGTGACAGGAGGCCGTCCTGACACCCAACCGTCGGCGCGCAGACAATCACCTCGCCCCCCGCCCGCTCGCTCCCCACTGTGCCATCTGCTAGTCAGAGGGACACGTGGAGAGCCTCGGAGCAGCCCTCTAGAGGGCCACTCCCACCCCGGCCGGATTGACCGCAGGCAGCAGCGTCTCCCGTGGCGAGTGGGAGGCGCTGCTCGCCTCCGTTGGCCAGGTGCACCACGTGGAGGTTCCGGCCCGCAACCCCCCAGTTGACCCTGGGATGGAAATTGTTTGATATTATCATAATATCAAACAATTCCCATCCCAGCATGGCATCAGCCTATAGCTACTTTCTATCATCGCACCGCTCGCCACAGACAGGGAATTCATCCCCACACGTTGCATCCGCCTGCAGTGCGTACTGTAAGGTTTGAAAGAAATTTCATTCCGCGCACGCTTAGGCTGTGGAACGATCTCTCTGCAGTGGTTTTCCCTGGCAGCTAAATATGGGGTTCTTCATGAAGGGCATTAGAAGCATTTTGTAGGGTCGGCAGCGCGAGTGTGACGCCCCTGGTGTTGCGCACGTCCATAGGTGCATAGGTCACATAGGTGGGCCGTGTGCTCGTCTGCCACCTAAGTGGTATAAAAAAAAGCATGATGTCCGTACCGAACCCCGAAAAAGAGGGTATGGGGTGACAGGGGGTACAGAAGACCGCAGCCATAATAGACATTGTGTTGTGATCCCGCTGCCGGTAAGAAGGGGAACCAGAGCTCACAACCCCCCACCCCATCTCTCCAATCCCCTCCTCTGAAGTCCGATTTCAATAATTTATTTGGATGGGAATACTAAGATATACCTCAGGAAACATAATCTTAGATAGGTATAATTCGCGAGACAAACGACGTCCTGGCGCGAATGGATTGTTGCCCATGATTGGTGAATTTGGGCTCGTCCAGTGCTGTAGCACCCCGTGCTACCCTCAAAGGCACCCAAGAAAACTGTACTACGTGTATAGAGCATAATTATTTTGAGCACAGTTTAGATACCTTCCTACGTACCTATGATGTCCCGAAGTAATATTGGTCTGATTTACGTCCGCATTTCAACTTGCATTTATTACGCCGCGCATTATTTTTCATATTGCGATAACTCTTTAACTATTTATGATAATTATATAGCGTGAATGGCAATTTTGATCTACATTAAACGTACAACGTATCTAACGTATTTAATTGGATAAGAAATAATACTGTATTGTTAAAATTAGCTTTGAAAATGACACATAATTTTTTTGTAATTTGTAAAGATAAAAATGGTTACTGTGGGCTACCCTTATTAGGTAGACATATGCTATCGCGGACTTTTTTGTAGAACTTTTTATGTTATACATTTCCACAGTACATTATTTTGTTCTATCTTCAATAGTTTTCGCAGCGCACGCGATGTAAATAATTTGTTTAGGTCATTTTTTTACACCTTGGGTTACATTATTGAAGTTTTAGTAAGGATCCCTAAATTTTTTGGAGATAAATTATAGCCTATGTTACTCACAGATAATGTAGCTTTCTTATGGTGAAAGAATTATTGAAATCGGTCCAGTAGTTTCGGAGCCTATTCGTTACAAACAAACAAAAAAATCAAAAAAACAAAAAAACAAATCTTTCCTCTTTATAATTAGTATAGATATGAATGATCCCAAACCCATTTTCTTTGTGGAATTCTTGTCTGTTTGCCTATTTCATCGCAATGGACACAAAATTACTGAACAGATTTTGTTGCGGTTTTTTTGTTGTTTAAAAACTCTTGGTCAGACTTGATCATATTTGATCATAATCGGTTGCTCGGATCGGAACTATAATCGAAACTAGCTGTTGCCCGCGGCTCTGCTCGCGTGAAATTCTGTGCCCGCTACCGTGCGTGACCCACTGGAACCTGTTCCCGGGATAAAAAGAAGCCTAATATGTTATTCCAGACCATAATCTATCTCTGTACAAAATTTCAGCCAGATCTATTCAACCGTTTTTGCGTGAAAGAGCAACAAACATGCATCCATACATTCATTCTTATAAACTTTCGCGTTGAATTTTTATGTAGGTAGTATAGGAAAGGATAGGATGAACGCAAAAACCGACGTCCGCGGGCATAGGCTAGTTGTTTGTATAACAATTATATATATTTATCGCCATGATTGTGTGCCGTTTAAAAAAGAAACACGCTTATTTTATCCTTTGAGCACGTACCCACGTACCAAGGCCAAATAACACGTTCAGTTACGGTCATGTCGTTCTATAATATTATTGTTTGGATACGAAGGTATTACCTACAGCCTACAGATGATGTAATAATTCAAGTAGCTGGCTCGGAGCCGCGCGAGCTCTGCGCTGGTAAGTACGGTACGGTGCCTGTGTGTGTGTGTGTAGTAACGAGAGGGTAGGTGCAGCGTGCAGCCGGCCACCCTCACCAGTCCAACGAGCTCCGCTTGGCGCAGGCGGCACGCACCAGCACGACCGTGTCACAGTCGCTGGAATCCTCCGTCTAGCGTGTTCACATTGAGCGATCACTCATTTGTTTCATTGAACCAGTAAAAAACACGTAATTAAAACAAATAAGCTGCAAATTGCTGCAACATTTGAATGTTGTTAATTGTCTCATCAAGCCACGAGCGAGTGACGCCATGTTATTACAAAAACACATTTTGTTTGTGTGTCAGTCAAGCAAGTCTGTAACCTTTACTTGTCACAGGACGAACGTTTGTGAAGCGCAATATTTGTTTACAAATTATGTACTAGGTACTGTACTAGCCTATACCCGCGACTTCGCCCACGTGAACGTCGTCGGTTTTCGCGTTTTATGATTGTATATCCGGTTCTTCTCAACCGATTGTGAACAAACATGACAAAAAACCGCATCAAAATCCGTTTATCAACCGTCAGTCGTGATGGACATAAAAACTTCTGAACGGATTTTGAAGCGATTTGTTTATTAGAAAGGTTAGACCTCAGACTAGACATAAAATATGTCGTAGGTACGAGTATGTAAAAGATATGTGCGCGAGCGCATGCGCTATCCATTTTGTTGAGTGTTGAAATAAGTACTTACATCTTTTTAATTCGTCTAAGAATTAAATGAATTTAATTGCGGTCCCTCAGAGCTCCAACTCCAAATGTGAGCAATAGAAACAAACCCATTAACTAGTTAAACTGATCGAACCATTGCTGACTAATGGGAAGTGGGAAACACGTCAACAATTGATTGGGAGAAATAAACCATCCTTTTATTATAATGCTATTCGCCACGGCACGGTTAGAATGACTTTTTTATACTACTTAAGTGGCAGACAATCACACAGCCCACATGATGGGATGCACGAGGGGCGTAACGTAACACTCGCGCTGACGTCCCTGTAAAATCGTTCTACTGCCCTTCTTGAAGAAATCCATATTGTAGTCGCTAAGAAAAACCACGGCAGGGAGATCATGCCACAGCCGGTGCGTGCGCGGAATAATATTCCTCCCTACCTCACATCTCACAGTGAGTTGGACTGGGCGGGTGCAACGTGTAACAATGAATAGGTACCCTGCCTGTGGCGAGCGGGGCGCTGATCCCATGAATGGCCGGAGGCATCATGTCAAACAATTCATCTGAACACTGCGAGTTATACCATTGCGAGTTTATTGTTGTGTTCTGTACGAGTAGCCCGCAGCTAGCACACTGCACACGCGGCACGACGCACTTCTACTTCGTCCGATGTAATGAGCTACATGTAGGTAGGTATATGCTCACAAGTGGTAGTTGGCAGTGGCACAAGGCAGTTATTGGTAATTGATAATGATTGATGTGTTCAACTGTTCAATATATATGGGTCAACGGGCACCGCGTGACGTGACGTACAGTACTACAGTATGAGTACGGCCACCGGCCACAGCGGGGCGCACCACCACTCACCATCGCGAGCAGTCGCGTCGGAGCGGCGCGGGCGGCGGCGGCGGGCGGGGGAGGGGGAGGGGGAGGGGAGGCGGGCCAGCTATGCTACAGTTATTATTAGCTCTCGTCAATCGACAGGCAATCACTGTTGAAGGCGAAGGACTGATATGTCGCACAATACCGCCGTACATCTGTACGTATTATTCCTCACAGCTCACAGGCCAGCCGACGACCCGCGACCGCGGCGGCGGCGGCGCGGGGGGCCTCAGACTCTGCCTCTACTATTTCACAACTATTTAAAAAAAAATAGTTAGGTAGGTACCTTAAGGTACCGCTATTATAATGGCCCTTCCCTTAGTCGAAATGTCCTCCGTAATGGGCAAGAGCTTTGCGGAAGATCGTATAGCCACAATAAACTTATATAGGTACTATACCTACCTGTTTATGTTTTTGTCCGAACTGAATTCTTAGCGTGAGCTCCTTGTAGGTCCTAATGATGAGTAGGCAACATAAGTGATGATCGTGACGACCCATGCCTATATGCCTATTAGTAAACTTGAAAAGCGAAAACATCTAAGTCGTTAGTGGTTTTGAAGATAGTAATGCCTCGTTTAATAGTAGGTACCTAGGTAGGCAGGTAGGTAGGTAGGTAGGTAGGTAGGTATTACAATTTAGTATGATTTCCCTCTGCAGCCAGTTTTAATACTTAGGTATTGCACAAGTCAATTATACCTGCATGCCCTTTCCAGTACAACAAACTAGAATGAAGCAAAGTGCGCTGTTTGCAAGAGGTTCGTAATGACGTACTTCCGCCGCGGCCGATGCGACCAGCGCCCAGGCGCCTGGCTCCTCGCGCTCCTGACGCGACGGCGGCGCCCCCCGCGTGCACTATTAGCCCTCATGCAATATCCACAAATGGCCTTTGTCATTATGTACGATCATAATAATAATATTATTTTATTTTATTAGGTACTCATTGTGTTGCCCGAGCGCGCTGTGCAGTACGTATGGCTATGGCTATAATGCGAGAGCCGCGGCGGCTAACACCCTGAAAGAATGAAGCCATCGCGTGACACGGCGTGGCATTTCTATTATTATACTTTCCTGTTAAGCTAGAATTATGTAGGTACCTAATTTGTCCTGGAGCAATGTCCTGTCGTGTGGCACAAGCTACCTACAAGTATAGGAAGAGCCACTCTTCCGATGGGCGCTTTAGCTGCAGTTGCAGTCCCCGCCCAGTGTATCAGATCGTTCAGCGTCCTTTCTCAGTGTACGTAGCTGTGGTGTTCGCGCTCTCCGCTGTGGGACTCGCCCCGACTCGACTCGGACCTTTGGCAGCTCTCTGTGCGCGATAAAAACCTAACAAGGACATGTTAAGTGTTTCTGTATTTTGAATATTTGTGTAGGTATTTTTGTGTCTGTCTGTGGCTTAGGATTCCGTAGGTTTTACTCAGGAACATATGGAGGTATCAAGCACATTGGTCACTTTATTTGCCCCCTAATTCCGCGTAGTGCGGCAATTTGACCGGTTTTTGATTAATCTGATTAGTGGCAAGCGCAGTCATTCACATTTTGTAACTCAGTTTCATCAGCTCAGTCGGCCCACTCGGCACAAGCGGCCCGGCGCCGGGCGCGCGGCGGTGCCCGCCCTTCGCTGTTTGCATTTCGATGTTAATGCTTCACTTTCCAACTCTAGGTACCTATCGAACTAAATACAGTAACTACGTAATGTTATGCGATAGCACAAAGTGCGTCTTTCATTGTAAACGAATCAAAGACATGTTTATTACGTAAGTATAACAAACAACGAGTGAATTAATGTCGTGTAGGTATAAGTAGATCAATTAAACATGTATCTATATTACAAAACCTTCAGTCGGTTTACGAGTTGCACGTGATCGCCGCTCCACACATAGGCACGGCCATGCTGCTACGCATGTACCTACAGTACGTACACGTACAGTGAGAGCTGAGAGCGGAGCTCGCGCGGCGCGGCTGTCTCGCCGCTCGCGCCGGCTCGTCGTCGCGTCGCCGTCGCGCCATCCCATCACAACTATAGATGCTGGCGGGAAAAATTCCGAATCATTCCCTTCGAATACTTTGGAAGCTCAGACTAGAAGAATTGTTCTTGTAGTCTGAGTTTGGAAGTAATTCCGAAATATTCCGAAACTTTCGGAATATTTCAACTGTAAACAATAAACGAGGAAAATCGACCTTACAACCTATTTCGCGCTTGGAAGTTGTAAATTACTTATATCTTCTTAAGTTGTGTTAATTCACAACAATATGAACTAGTAAAATCTGACACCGTACCTTTCGGTCAGCAAATCCTCAAACTTAGCAAAGAAACCGTACATATATTATAGGTACCACTACATCCACGTATATCACAAAAAGTGGGATATAAAACTTATTTCAATCAATCCATCTACAACTGCTGGACGCATCACGCAGGCAACTTCCAACGTAGGCCATAGCGCCCCTAGCAGCCGATGCTCTGCCTCCCCCGCCTCCCCGGCTGCCAGGTCGTCAGTTTATCTGACTGGTGGGCCTCCTGGCCCGTCGCCGTCGGTTGACAGCCTCTCTGTCTCGGGTTGGTCCCGAAGCTCTCGGTGGTGGCGCATGAACTATCAAATAATCCATCGTTTGTGTCAACTTCAATATTACACAGCATTTGTTCACAGCGTGTAAACTGCAGGTCGAGTACCTACTCTTATCATTCGCCGTTGACCAATTATGGTAATTTTAACCTGATACATGCACGAGTGCCCGAGGAGAAGGTTTTGACAGACCGAGCGATGGACAATAAAGTGATTCTATAAGGGTTCCGTTTCTCCTTTGAAGGTAGGTACAGAACTCTAAAATTGATTATACTTGTCAAGGAAAATGTTGGCGTGGTCAAGGCAAACTACACTCTTTAAGCACGGCAAGTGGTCGGTTGCATCGAAAGGAATGTTCCAATTATGCTCCGGCGGTGACAGTCCCGGGCTCCCGGCTGACACACCGCCCACGGACAAGGACTTACTTGCGACACGGGGGAGTTGAGTTGAGTGTCGGCTCGGCGTAGCCAGCTCCTACAGGAGGCGGCCTTATACTATGCACTATTAATATATATATAGCTGCTCGTGCTGATTCACTCACTCATTGGTCACCTCTCCTGAACAATTTTGTATGAAATTTTTTTTTTTCACCGATGGTTACGTATAGAGGATGGAAATTCATTCGGAGGAAAAATATGGAGAGAGCTGATGATGGAGGATTTCGGAGACGGGTGAAGAGCACGCTTAAGGTATTGAAGATAGGTTGGTGGTGCTTGAGCAAATGTCACTCGAAACGTCATTCAATTGCCAGTGACCTGAAAAAAAATTCAAAATGGCGAAAAAAAAATGGCCGCCATAGAAATTTCCTCGGTGTCCATCTCGGAGAGTATAAAAGATGGAAGAGTAGTTTCTTCGCAAAAGATGATCAGGATCCAAAGGTCTACTCGATGAATAGAAAAAAAATTCAAGATGGTGGAATTTATTTTTCTATAGAAAATGTATGGCGAACATTGAATAGACTACAAGTTTTGAACTATGCAAGACTTTGATTTATACATAGTTTCTTTTCAAAATGTTTTTGTGGAAGAACTCTTAGTCAGAAATATGTAGATAGATGATGATCGAGGGTTTGGAAGATGGGTGAGAAGCACGGCCAAGGTATTAGACATAGGTGAGGGCTGCTCAAACAAAAAATACTTGGAACCTCATCCAATTGGCAGGGAGATGGAAATAAATCCAAAATGGCGGATTCAAGATGGCGTCAACACAAATGTCATGGGTGTCTCTCTCAGAAAGTATTAAAGATGGATGAATTGTGTTTCGGTTCACCTCTGCTGTATTTTTTTCCCTGATGCTTTCATATAAAGGACGAAAATTCATTCGGAGGAAAAATATGGAGATTTTGGAGACGGGTGAAGAGCACGGCCAAGGTATTGAAGAGAGGTAGGGAGTGTTCAAATAAAAACCACTCGGAATCTCATCCAATTGTCAGTGAGCTAAAAATATAACCAAAATGGCAGATTCAAGATGGCGCCCATACAATTTTCGACAGCGTCTATCTCACAAAGTATAGGTAATAGAAGATAGAAGAGAGGTTTTTTGGCAAAAGATGATGAGGACCTAGCCTAGAGGTCTACTCGATGAATAGAGAAAAAATTCAAAATGGCGAAATTTATTTTTCCATACAAAATATAAGGCAAATATTGAAGAGACAAATGTGCAAGACTTTGGTATGCTTTTAACCGAGTTTTCGTATTGGTCCCATAAAAAAATCTGGATCCAACTCCTTAATCCTGATACTGAAAGATTACCCGCCTAGGCCCTAGGTTATCAAGATTCAGAAAGGGTTCATTGTGAATTAATATTATAGATACCAAGCAACGACTTCATGGTTAGATTTCAAGTCCCAACCCCTCAAACCTGATAATGCAGGGTACAGCTGCGCTCACAAACTATAGTGATTCAGAAACTGCGAATGGTGCAATGCAATAATATTTTAAGTACCAAGCATAGACTACATAATTGAACTTCGGATCCCGACTCCGCAATCTTGATGCTGCAAGGTGCTGAACTCTTAAACCATGGGGATTCGAGAATTTCTTATATTTTTATTTAATTATAAAAACTTCATGCACATATGCAACAGGCATTCTCTACCAGTCAACCTTATAGGTGGTGTAGAGAATAACATAGCATAGCATAGCATAGAGAATAACATAACAGCATTTTAGGCATCAAGCAACAGCTTCATGATAACACTTCAAGTCTGAATTCCACAAACCTGATGATGCAGGGTACAACACTCCTAAACCATAGAGAATAAGGCACTGTTCCTGGTGAAATAATAGGTACCTATTGTAAATGCCGAGCATAGACTTTTGTTAGGTATTGAATTCCAAGTCCCAACTTTTCAATCTAACCACAAATTCACGGTTTTCAGATTTTTCCCCCTATGTCTGCTATAAGGCATACCGATAGGTAGATATGCCAAAGTGATTTAATTCAACGGGATTTCTTGACACGACACGACAGACAGACAGACAGACAGACAACGATGTGATCCTATAAAGGTTCCTTTTTAGGGTTCCATACCTCAAACCCTAAAACGGAACCCTTATAGGATCACTTTGTTGTCTGTCTGTCTGTCGGTCTGTCAAGAAACCTACAGGGTACTTCCCGTAGACCTAGAATCATGAAATTTGGCAGGTAGGTAGGTTAGGGGGAAAATCTGAAAATCGTGAATTAGTGGCTACATTACACAAAAAAAAATTAAATTGTGGTCATGAACTAATAATTAGTATTTTAAGTAAGATAACTATATCAAGTGGAGTATCATATGAAAGGGCTTCACCTGTGCATTCTGAAACAGCTTTTTGTTTATTTTTATACGTCATAGTTTTTGAATTATAGTGCAAAATGTCGAAAAAATACGACTGTAACACGGAACGTGAACGTACGAACGTGGTCCGCTTTAGCGGGCCGCGCACCCACGCGCCGTACTTGTTAATATATATATAGCTGCTCGTGCTGATTCACTCACTCATTGGTCACCTCTCCTGAACAATTTTGTATGAAATTTTTTTTTTTCACCGATGGTTACGTATAGAGGATGGAAATTCATTCGGAGGAAAAATATGGAGAGAGCTGATGATGGAGGATTTCGGAGACGGGTGAAGAGCACGCTTAAGGTATTGAAGATAGGTTGGTGGTGCTTGAGCAAATGTCACTCGAAACGTCATTCAATTGCCAGTGACCTGAAAAAAAATTCAAAATGGCGAAAAAAAAATGGCCGCCATAGAAATTTCCTCGGTGTCCATCTCGGAGAGTATAAAAGATGGAAGAGTAGTTTCTTCGCAAAAGATGATCAGGATCCAAAGGTCTACTCGATGAATAGAAAAAAAATTCAAGATGGTGGAATTTATTTTTCTATAGAAAATGTATGGCGAACATTGAATAGACTACAAGTTTTGAACTATGCAAGACTTTGATTTATACATAGTTTCTTTTTAAAATGTTTTTGTGGAAGAACTCTTAGTCAGAAATATGTAGATAGATGATGATCGAGGGTTTGGAAGATGGGTGAGAAGCACGGCCAAGGTATTAGACATAGGTGAGGGCTGCTCAAACAAAAAATACTTGGAACCTCATCCAATTGGCAGGGAGATGGAAATAAATCCAAAATGGCGGATTCAAGATGGCGTCAACACAAATGTCATGGGTGTCTCTCTCAGAAAGTATTAAAGAGGGATGAATTGTGTTTCGGTTCACCTCTGCTGTATTTTTTTTCCCTGATGCTTTCATATAAAGGACGAAAATTCATTCGGAGGAAAACTATGGAGATTTTGGAGACGGGTGAAGAGCACGGCCAAGGTATTGAAGAGAGGTAGGGAGTGCTCAAATAAAAACCACTCGGAATCTCATCCAATTGTCAGTGAGCTAAAAATATAACCAAAATGGCAGATTCAAGATGGCGCCCGTACAATTTTCGACAGCGTCTATCCCACAAAGTATAATAGAAGATAGAAGAGAGGTTTTTTGGCAAAAGATGATAAGGACCTAGCCTAGAGGTCTACTCGATGAATAGAGAAAAAATTCAAAATGGCGAAATTTATTTTTCCATACAAAATATAAGGCGAATATTGAAGAGACAAATGTGCAAGACTTTGATATGCTTTTAACCGACTTCCAAAAAAGAGGTGGTTCTCAAAACGGCCCGTTTATTTTCATTTTTTTGCAAAGATTTTTTTAAATAAACAGTAGAAGTTTTCGTCTTGGTCCCATAAAAAAATCTGGATCCAACTCCTTAATCCTGATGCTGAAAGATTACTAGCCCGCCTAGGCCCTAGGTTATCAAGATTCAGAAAGTGTTCATTGTGAATTAATAGATATTATAGGTACCAAGCAACGACTTCATGGTTAGATTTCAAGTCCCAACCCCTCAACCCTGATAATGCAGGGTACAGCTGCGCTCACAAACTATAGTGATTCAGAAACTGCGGATGGTGCAATGCAATAATATTTTAAGTACCAAGCATAGACTACATAATTGAACTTCGGATCCCGACTCCGCAATCTTGATGCTGCAAGGTGCTGAACTCTTAAACCATGGGGATTCGAGAATTTCTTATATTTTGATTTATTTATAAAAACTTCATGCACATATGCAACAGGCATTCTCTACCAGTCAACCTTATAGGTGGTGTAGAGAATAACATAGCATAGCATAGCATAGAGAATAACATAACAGCATTTTAGGCATCAAGCAACAGCTTCATGATTACACTTCAAGTCTGAATTCCACAAACCTGATGATGCAGGGTACAACACTCCTAAACCATAGAGAATAAGGAACTGTTCCTGGTGAAATAATAGGTACCTATTGTAAATGCCGAGCATAGACTTTTGTTAGGTATTGAATTCCAAGTCCCAACTTTTCAATCTAACCACAAATTCACGGTTTTCAGATTTTTCCCCCTATGTCTGCTATAAGGCATACCGATAGGTAGATATGCCAAAGTGATTTAATTTAACGGGATTTCTTGACACGACACGACAGACAGACAGACAGACAACGATGTGATCCTATAAAGGTTCCTTTTTAGGGTTCCATACCTCAAACCCTAAAACGGAACCCTTATAGGATCACTTTGTTGTCTGTCTGTCTGTCGGTCTGTCAAGAAACCTACAGGGTACTTCCCGTAGACATAGAATCATGAAATTTGGCAGGTAGGTAGGTTAGGGAGAAAATCTGAAAACCGTGAATTTGTGGCTACATTACACAAAAAAAATTAATTGTGGTCATGAACTAATAATTAGTATTTTAAGTAAGATAACTATATCAAGTGGAGTATCATATGAAAGGGCTTCACCTGTGCATTCTGAAACAGCTTTTTGTTTATTTTTATACGTCATAGTTTTTGAATTATCGTGCAAAATGTCGAAAAAATACGACTGTAATACGGAACCCTTCTTGCGCGAGCCTGACTCGCACTTGGCCGGTTTTTCCTTTTGAGATACGGAACCCTAAAAATGACTCCTCACGATCCATTTTAACTTTTTGTGTTAAAATTCATGTTAAAAGTACAATTTTAGTTCTTAATTTAAAGGTGAACCATGAACCGTACTTTTGACATGATAGTTGACCCATAGAGTTAAAATAGCGGGTGAGAAGTTATTTTTTACGCATTAAAAACACCTTTCTTAAGTTACCCGTGACTACTGTAGTACGTTACGCTAGCGGTACTTTAGTGTTTCTTGAAAAGAATCAGTGCTGGCAAAATAATGGGTAATTGTTATCCTACCGGTTGCGGCAGTTTAATAATTAGTGTTATAGCTCCCCGGGGTCACGTGACCTGAGGAATATAACTACATTCTTAATATAATATTGAAAAATCGGTCAAGTGCGAGTTGGACTCGCAAAGAAGGGTGCCGTACCACCGTACAAGAAATAACACTTTATTTTTTAAATTTTCATGCTATAGCGGCAATAGAAATACCTACACATTCTGTGAAAATTTCAACTCTCTACCTATTGCGGTTCAAGAGATACAGCCCGCTGACAGACAGAAGGATGGACGGATAGCGGAGGCTTAGTAATGGGGCCCGGTTGGAACCTTTCTGGTACAGAACCAAGAAAAACTGTTACATAATTACTTACACACCAAAACTTTAAATCCAAACGGACCCCTGTTCCAGGTTCCTGTTGTCCACTCATCTACGTGGTCCGCTTTAGCGGGCCGCGCACCCACGCGCCCTACTAGTATTATATGTAGCTGTAACAATATGTACGACTGTACGGCCCTATTTAAGTTAATAATAATGTACCTAATGCTATTAAAATATTCTTGTTGACCGTAGGTCTGTGCGTGCAGTGTACTGTGCCATTGAGAAGTGAAAGATTTTTTTTTATACCACTTAGGTGGCAGACAAGCACACGGCCCATCTGATGGGAAGCGGTCACCGTGGCCTAGGGATGCGTGGCGATATAGTGGCGATAAGAATGCTGCTGACAAGCGCAGCGAAGGTTGCGTGTTCATATCACGTCGGGATCACCACTGACTGTGGAGGAACGGGATGTGACGTCCCTCCAACACAAAGGGAGGATCCTCCGAGCAGGCAAGGTGGTCACGCCTGGAGCGTCCCGATTCAATCATAATCACGTACCTAACGAATATTATTCACTTCAGTAGTGGGGAAGACACTGACACCTGCAACACAGTTCTACCACCGCGCACCGTACGCAGTGTGCCGTGTGAGGGTTCCATTGTAATGAAATATATTTATGCCGGTCCGCACAATCCGGTATCTAATACAGTAAAACACAAGAGGTTAACTTTAACTGACTAGTTATATTTAGATGTTGATTCAGATAGATTACGCAACAACGGTTACTGTACGCGGAGACGTGGTTCGGCGGTTGGCATCGACCACGAACTGACTTAAAGTAAAATGATATGAATAATGATACATAAAATAACTGCAGTGGTAACAATATAAAAGTAGAGCGGTTCGGTGCCTGTTTTCTTTGCCGCACCATCAAAACCTGGAATTCTTTACCAGCTCACGTGTTTCCTTCCTCATACAGTCCCGGATCCTTTAAGCGGGCCGTGAAAAAGCATTTGATGAGGCCGTCAAGCTGAGAGTCACCATTGTGGCACTATCGGGGTTTGCAATGGTAACTCCCATTTTATTCCATTCCGTGTATTGAGATAGAAGGATAAGGTAATCGGCCAAGTCTTCCAGAACTTCGCATCTCCTCTAGGTCGAGTTCAGAGGTTTAAGTAGGTTCTTGGGCCACTCACTGATACGTTAGTACTATTCAATATTCTGCTACGGCGTCCGTAAGTTGTAGTCGGTCGCCTGCCGCAACTACAACTGCCCTCGATGTCCGTCGGGGGTAGAAAGGCTTCTTTAAAGGAAGGTTGAAGGTTTTTGGAGGGTCGGCAGAACGAGTGTGGCGCCCCTGTGGGGCGAGCACCAGACGCACACGTTACGAACTCGATACGAAAGAAAATTCGTGCTCGCCCCACTGGTGTTGCACACGTTCATTAGGCCACAGTAACTGCCTCCCAGTAAGTAGGCCAGGCGGTGTGCTTGTCAGCCACCTAAGTGCTATATTTTTTTGTAAAAACGTGTTTTTAAACAAGTTTCTTTCAAGAGCTTTGGTAACGATCTGGTGCTATTTAATTTTGCGTTACCGCGAACGTGTGCCAGTGCCAGCATGGCGCTGGACGCGCGCGATGCTTGCTGTTTACTGCTAAGCCAACACTTTCTAATGCACCGGCACAGGGGGCGCCAGCGGGGCGTCAGGGGAGGGAAGTTGGCGCGTAGCGCTGAGTCAGCGTGGCGCGCGCCGCCATCAATGAGTGCCCTCCCCCTCCCACTCAGTACACACGGGCCGCGAGTCATGTGACTGCCCCCCTCGCCCCGCCGGCACAGTTCCACCGCGCAGCACCCGAGCACGCGCGTGCGCCGAGGTCGTTGACCCCGCCAGTAGCCGCCCCGGCCTGCGCCGCCACCTGCCCCGGGACTGCACGGGCGCCTGGGAACACGCGCTTGGAGGCGCCGCGTACTAACTTTGAGGCAGGCTTGAGTTACATGCACCTGTGGCCCCCACTGCGTCATCGGGCCCCAGGAGTGCCCCTCGATCTCATGTAGGTATGTACCTACCCACCTAAAGACGTTAGGAATAAGAACAAAATTGTATCTTTTGCAAACGTTACTTGAGTACCTCTATATTATGTGTGATGGATGACACTGCGTCTAGGTAAATGTTCGCACGGAGCGGCCGGTCACGTGCCGCCGGCCTGCTGCAGGTCAAAGGTCGAGTGTGGCATGCTGCGTCACGTGAGAGCCCCCCCCCCCCCGCGCCGCCCTCGGCACCCAGCGCGGCGGCACCTCGAGCGCTGGACTTTCCCTTAAACCCGTCCGCTACACTAGTGGCGGTCCTTGGCCCGCCCGCTGCGTCACTGCTAGCAGGCTGTAGTGCTAATGAGCAACGCGCGAGTTGCGCTAGCAATATTCACAGACAAGTCAAGCACTGGCCCGTGGCAATCCCGCCGAGTTAAAGAGTTCAACGCGTGCGCAGCGCGGTGTGCAGCGCGTAGGGCGGCAGCGACTCGTTGTTACGATGTAATGTCTACCAGCGCCTGGCGCCGGACGTGGCGGTGCACCACCTGCCGCCTGCCAGCGATCAGCGATCGAGCGCACACGCCGTCATCTTTCCGGACATTATACTCGTACGTGTCAATGTTCGCTTGCAGTGCTACGTACTCTATAGACCTTTGATATAGATACTATAGACAAAAATCAAGTCAGTGGATCGCAGGCGCCCAGAAGGCAGCACGCGGTGCGCCGGTGTCGCGAACCGTTCGACACCATCCCCTCCCGTCTCGCGGTTCGCGAGTTAGGTGTCCTCGTGCAAGAAGCAAGGTTCATTGCCTGCCTCGCTCCCCGCCTGCGACTCTGCTAGTCCGCGCCTAGAACTAATTAATGTTTAGGCAGACCGCGACCGTGCCGAATGCAATCACAATTCAATTTCAAAGCATACCTGAGAGATTTGAAACCGTTTTGAAACGATAGCAACATGTATTCATTCATAGGTAGTTGTAGTTAATTAAATGAGCAGATACCTAACTTACAACAGACTTGGCAGGTATCTTCTACTTGTATAGAAGACATCAACTTACTCTCGCGCCACAACACACGCTGTTTCTGTGGTGGGACGTGGTTGCTCTCGCTACAGAGCAGCCGCAGCATGGGACTGGGTCAATGGGACTAGTGGGGTAGACCACCGCACGGTGTGCCCGCAGCCGGACAAAAGACCACATTTTAAAGTTGAAGGTAGATGAAAAACAATAACTGCACTCGAAACTAGAATGAGTATGTGATAGGACTTCAAACATTTCAAATGTAAGATTTGCCGACCACAAAACTAATAACTTATACTTAGGTAGGTACATCAAAGTTTGATGTACTTATCTACTAGTTATTAGTTATTATTAAGCCACGGATACACTAGGGGACAAATGGAGCAACATGTTGCGGAACATGTTCCTCAACAACTACGTGGAATGTGCCGAGATACATGTCGCGGAACATTTTGTCGACCACACTTCTCAGTGTTTATAGAAATGTCGCCCGAGGAGGTTGTGGCTATTAGTGCTGCGTACATAGTAATTATATCAAGTGTGTTGAAACGTAAGAGAAAGAGAAGGTGGTGGATGCGGAAAGGCACGTTGCGTACGCGACTACACTCGGTAACAAATGGCGCAACACTGACGCGGGACACGTGCGCTCGCTCTCGAGGCGGGAGCAAGCAACATGCCCCGCGTCACGTACAGTGTTGTGGGTCATGTTGCGGCACACTATGCAACGTTTCAGCCTGGGATACACTAGGGAACATTTTGTCCCGAAACACGACGCGCAACACTCATTTTACGTGACGCTGAAACGCTAAACGGCACATTCCACGTAGTTGTTGAGGAACATGTTCCGCAACATGTTGCTCCATTTGTCCCCTAGTGTATCCGTGGCTTTCAGCGTCACGTAAATTGAGTGTTGCGCGTCGTGTTTCGGGACAAAATGTTCCCTAGTGTATCCCAGGCTTTAAACACTTAACGGGGTGACCACGAGCCCTACACCATTTTTTTAGTTTAATCTTTTAAGTCTATCTTTTTTAAATAAAATTGTTTTTTTTATTTTCAATAAATATTATTCAAAAAGGATAGGTACCTAATAAGTACGTGAATAATATTATACTCATATCTTTATATATAAAACATCAATCGTCTCGTCCACCTGCCCTTGTCTCAATTTATTTGGGGTCGGCGCGACATGGTCATTCTCCTCCATACATTCAGAGATGTCATCTCCTCAGTCACTCTAACCAACACCACAGAAATAACTAACAGTACCTACCCTACACCTACTTAATCATAAATTATTTGCTTATTTAAATTAAAGCACCTACCTACCTAACTTTATTTATGTTATTCTTGACTAATTTATTAAAACTATACTAATAATTTTGTATAGGTACCAATCTATACCTTGTCTAATCTAGGATGATAATTTTGACAGCTCCAAGTAGGGTACCCCATATAGTATAATCGAAAATTGTTCTTTCGATTTTCGATTATCGTTCCCATAGAATATGGAATCGATAGTTACAAAAATACAAAAACATTTACTTTTTATTATTTTAGGTAACTTACTTCAGGATGACAAAAGAGAAGTTTTATGGTAGGTATAGTATTTATGTTTCGTATCATATTTAGCTAATTATATCACAAAAATTTTAGTAGTATAAGTACTTAATAATTTCAATAAATTATTTGAAATTCGATTCATTCGATTCATTTGTGTAAAGTCAATTGTGCTATATTCTTGCAAGACGCTTCACTATGACAAGTGGGCGGGGCTTGTCTATGAATTACAATAATTTTATGGGTTTAATTTTGTAAAAAAAAAATACGATACTTCATAGACATGAACTGTCATTATTATCATCCTAAATTAGACAAGGTATAAAAGATTATGTATGTAGCTAGGCTAGGTACCCAAGTATTCTATTAGATTAGAGGATTTGTACAAAACATATTAATTAAGAACCCGATATTGGTAGGTAGCCTTTTAGTTTAACGCGAGTGATGCCCGGCGGGCCCGGGACCGGGACACAGCTCAATTATCCTTATTGTATGTATTAAATACGCATTGTATTAAACAGGTACCTAGTACCTAAACATCGCATAGAATTTAGTTGTTGTCTTACTATGAGAGTGCGCTGAACTGGCTGAACGCTTTCGTCTGCGAAGCCGCAGCATATTCGTTACACCACGTCTCACGTCTCACCACGGGGAATATGCACACCCCAATACCATAACATAGGGCTTCCCAGTCTGCGCAGGGCCGTTTGATCTCTTAGCTATCCAGTGGTGGAATTGAATTTTGAATGAAAATGTAAGTAGCTGCAACACGAAACTGCATTCCCCGATTTTATTATCAATAGATTTTATAATTATCTCCCAATGGAAGTAGTGAAAGAGGCGTTCAAGAGTTACATCCCGACATCATGTGCCGCGCCAGTGCAGCAGCAACAGTAGGGCAGTGGGCTGTGGGAAGGAGAAGCAATCACTTGTTGCACCGGCGCAGTGGCGCAGTGGCGCGCGGTCCCTGCCTGCTCACCGCGGCCGCCCCGGGACAGCTGCTCACTACACTACTATTATTAACTCGTCAGATGCACCCTTCGCGAGGGGCTTGTGCAATGTGCACGGAGCAGCGTGTTTGTTTACATGTCAGGCGAGGGGCGGGGGGCGAGGGCGCGCGGGGGGCGCGGGGCGCGCAGCCTCCGCGCTGCGCATCTCGGCGCGGCGACATCGACACTCGGCCGCCGCCATCTCCGCAGCGCCAGTCGCGCTCCGACCGCCGCCCCCGACGCCACTCTCGTGGCGCCCGCTCCGTCGCCTCCGCGCACGCCCGCAGCACGGCCGGCCCGCCGCACGACGCGCCGCACTCGCGCCCCATGCCCGCCAGCTGACGGCGCCGCTCGCACCGCAGCCACGACCCCGCACTGCAGCCCGCTGCCAAGTGAGTCCAGCTCGCCCGGTCCCGCCGCGCCGCGCGGGACTCCGCGAGCGACGTTAGTGTTACGTATCAGTGTTACTGTTCCATTATTCATCATCCATACGTGTGGCGAGCCGAGGTAAGCACCGATTGAAAATAGTGTTACCCGGCCTCGATTACGACGAATCCCGCCGCCGAATAGGTAAATACGCTCATAGTACTGCATGACGTATTCATAAATCAAACCTTTTTTCCTTATTGACAATATCTGAAAGGAGCAATATTACAACCGACACGCACGAAAATTGCGCCGCTCGCTCTGAACCAAAACCCGGTGGTTGTGTTCCCGCTGCGCCGCTCGGCCCAGCTCGACCGACGCTGTGCAGCTGCAGCGGCGGGCCGGGCTGCGCCAGGTCGCGGGGCCGCGTAGTGCGCTGCTTCACGTGTGCACGCGTTATATTTTACGTTTATTTCGATACGAAACACTCAAAAGTGGTGTCGGTGAGTGAGTCACGATGTGGCTGTGCATTCCTCGCCGATGTCCTCTCTAATTGTGTTAGCTAATTGGTCGCTTGCGACAAACGTTGCGAGGAGTAGCGAAAGCGAGCCGAAGACGTCGATCCAACGCGTGCCGTGTACGGCACCCGGGTGACATCACACGCGGCACATGGCCCGGCGCGGCGCACAACAACAACAGAGTGCCTCGCTCTCACGTCAGCGGCTCTCGCCAGTCTGGCTGCGAGTCAACTTGGTGATGTTGGAGTCTCAGCTCAGCCGTGCCCGTACAGCGCTGGGCAATGTGTCCGCCGGCGAATCGCGAGAGCGAGACCTTGACACACAAGTGACACACTAAAAGCTCGCACAGACACTTTCCAGTAGCCAGTCGGCCGCCGCGCACCTCTCGTGCCCTAACAGCGCCACTGGCTACAGCGAGCCTGTCGTGTGCTGAGTTTCACCTGTTCAACATTACCAAGACTTGACGAATCTAAGAGCAGTAGGGCACAGAAAGGCTTATGAACTGGCCGCCCGCGCCCCGAGCACTGCCCCGTACCGCCTCACTGTGTACCTGTTCACTGCGACTCGACTGGCTGTATCCATACAACAACATTCATATTGACATTACCTACCTTACACAATATACAAGCGTTTAGTATTCTCATTTTTATAAGTCACTGTGGACGCGGTTTTCGCGTTTTTTACCCGACTGCCAAGGAGGGTTATGTTTTTTTACCATTTATCTCCGGTAAGATTTTGTCTGACCAAGACCTTTCAAACAAAACAATTCGTTCAATAGTTCATCGCGAACAACAGATAGGGTACGAATTCAGAAAAAAAGAAGTTCCTAATGGTCCATTCGACATCGAGTCGTAGAACCCAAGTAGGTATTTTTTTGTAAGTAGGTAATGTCCCCAATACTAATTTACAGTTTCATAATAGAGATAGGTACAACTATAAAATAGTAGTATAGTTTAAAGAAGAAGGAATATTGTAAACGTAAGTGAGCCGCAGCGGTCCGCCAACATTCGGGTTTGTTGAGTTAACGTAGGCAGCGTGCATTTCTCAAGGTTCGGTGAAACTCCTACCTGTAGCAGTAGCACCTGTGGGTCCACTGCGTCACCGCGTCACCGCGTCACCGCGTCATCGGCAACGCATTCATTAGCTTCTTATGAAGATTGGCAGCACGCGAACTGCCAAGCCTAGCTTGCGGATTTCGACAGATTTGTTGACCGACTGTTATTCTGAATATTGTTATTATTATTTTTCATATAAACATTATAAATTACATTTTTAAATATATCAAAAAACAATACATTTGAAATATAATCCCCACCGGCATCGGGTACATCTATTAGGTACTTATTTATAATTATTAGTATGCGTAGGATGACATTTGCTGAGCGAGCAAGCCTCTATCCTCACTCCGTACAATATCAACGAGACGAGTGCACGGCATCGCATGCATTGTGTTGTATTTATGAGTTGAGATGATGAGAACGCGCACAATGACCATAGACACCTATTTACTGACATTCCCAACAATTATATTAAGTATCAACTAACTGTTGCTCGCGGCTCCGCCCGCGTGGACGTCGATTTTCGCATTCTTTTACTATATCGCCGGTTCTAATCAGCGGATTGCGATCAAATATTCGTAAGATTTTGAGTCTAACCAAGACCTTTCTAATAAAAAAGCCGCATCAAACCCCCCCGTAAAAAATTCCCCCCTTCACATTTTTGAGGTTTTTTATTAATTTCTTTACGCGGCACCCTAATTCTTTTTTCAAAACTAAAGTAGGTACTTTAATTTAAGTACTCCTCATCTATCTGAAAGAGAAAGTCCCATCAAATCAGTTCAGCCGTTTCAGAGATTAGCTAGAACAAAATAATTGAATAGCGCTCGACGCTCTCTAGACCCTAAGTCCACCGCCGGCGTACAGTACTGTTCACATGCATTGAGGACTGGGGGTGCTTCTGTGACGATGGTGACGTGGTGGTCAAGTGGCACTTCCACTGGTAGGTATGTTTAGGAACACGTGTTCGTTTAAATACCGTTTGAGGGGGCGCGGGCGGTGTCGGCGGGCGCGTCCTCTCCTCTCTCCTCGACCTTTTGTTGCGCGCCCTACCTGCGCGTGCGACGCAGTGCAAGCATGCCGAGCGGTCCATTGTGACTTGCGCCCCTCGCCGCCACTTTTACAACTTGGGATAGGGTAAATAAATTCCACCTAGACCCTGCCTACTGGTAATTTGGGCTGTAGAATGCCGATAAACATCCTAAACTTTGCAAATCTATCCAAATCTTTTATATTATTTGATACAACACACGAGCATATACATACATAAGTAGGTACCTAATAAAAAAATAAAAAAGCCTTTTATTTCATAAGCACCTACCTACTTAATATGAAATCGCACATGATTGTTATTAATTATGTAGGTACTTATTTGTATATGAGGAAACAATAAAATTATTAACAAATAAAAATTCAAAGTACTTGAGTAAATAAATAACCCTAACTGCCTTACGAGGATATTTGCGTGAGGGGCTGAAACAAATGCGTGCGGGCCGGAACCTCCACGCGGTGCAGCTGCACCCGGGCAACGGAGGCGAGCAGCGCCCAGCGCCCACTCACCACGGGAGACGCTGCTGCCTGCGGCCAATCCGGCCAGGGTGGGAGTGACTCTCTAGAGGGCTGCTCCGTGATAGGCTTACGTTTGACCTCAATCTCACCTGATGGTAAGTGACGATGTGGTCTACGATGAACCTATTCACTCGTGACTTGATAACTCCCAGGTTATAGCTTTCCGGAAACACAGACTCAGGCAAGGAATTCCACTCCTTGCCTGTTGCCTGTGCCCTCTGGCTAGCAGAGGGCACAGGGGGGAGCGAGCGGGGGCGAGCTGATTGTCCGCGCGCCGACGGGGTTGAGTGACAGGACGGCCGCCTGTCACCCTACACCCCCCCGTCGCGCGTCGGCGAAGTGGCGCGATGCTCGCCTCAACCCCCCTTCGGAGGGGTCGAGGGGGCCATCTTAAAACCGTAGATGGCCCGGGGTCAGCTGGGGTGCGAGGGATATGCCTATGGGTAACCTTACACCCACGGCATGCGGTTTTAGTCGGTTCGATCCCGACATAACCACCCCCGATGGCCGACGGGGACCACACCCATGGGGATTTCCGCATAAAAAAAAGGCTGACACAATAGCTGACAGTATGTCACACGGTGTACGCTACGTCGTTATTGCCTTATTGCAGCTATTTTAAACGCGTAAGCGGCCGCTGATGATGATGACGAACAAACCCAACATTTTAATCGCTGGAATCCTCGAACTTCCATATGGCTAAAAGGACTGGGTTCTCAAATTGAACCCACCTGTGCTGTATTGCGCGAGGCCGTCTTTTGTTTCATCCTTTTTCATTCCCTCTTATAATCGCGACGCATTTTAAAAGTACTTAATTCTTTATACCTAAACAGTCGACTTGAGGAGCAACTGAAATTGAAATAGAACCGCTCACTCGCGTGTCGAAGTCGCATCACGCGCCCAAGGACGCGAGCGCGGAGCGCGCCGCCGCCTGTGCCTGCCGCTAGAGTAGCGGTGGCGGACTTGAAGCAGGCAACTGTTCATTGTTACAGACAAGGCCCCCGCGTAACACAGGAGCTGGTAGCGGCGCTCACTACGAATGCGATATATAATTAATTAGGAAGGGAGGATTTATCATCACAGCGCACTCACTGCACGTTTTAATATACGGACAACAAAATATCATATGAGATGAGACCCCTCGCCCCGGGGCCACATGATACAGTATGTACCTACTGTGCCGCGGCCCGGCCACAGGCCACAGGCCACGCTGCGGCACGGCTACGGCGATATGCAACCACGTCGCTGCTAAGTCAAGGTAGATAATTATAACCTTGACTTAGCAGTGACATGATTACTCGCACGCACTCGCATATTTTTTTACTATAGAGTTAAGTAATTATTGTACTTATTTCTTAGAATGAATATTGTTTTCGAATTAATAACGACTGCTGTTGCCCAAAAAAATATTATGAGGATAAACAGCTACGCCCACGCTGCTTACCACAGATAAGAAGTTATGCAGCTTACTAATTGTACCTACTGACGTACTGACGTACTGACGTACTGATGTAGACACCTACAGGTGACGGCGCTCACACGACAAGCTGCGCTCACCGCACGGTTCGGTGGTGATGGTGCGGACGACATGGTACACCCAACTCCTGCTATATTGGTACAACTCAAAAGCTTCGCATTCACTTGTATCAGAGTAATGATTGCGATAGGCAGGCAATATTGCACAATACATACCTATACCTACTAGGTATAGCTCCAGCTCGCGAGTCGCGGTCCCCGTGCCCGGGCAGGGCAGGCCCGGCCTGTCCCGGGAACTGAAACGTTCTTTGTTCATGGTTCCTCGGCGCGGCGCGGCGTGCGATAAGGGTTGCGACAAGGAGTGTTATCAATACGGCGCCACGGTAATGTCAATAAACAGTGTTTATCTAACCTTATCTCATTTATTGGCAAACCAGAGTGGTCGACGATCTTGCGACGTCGTTAATCTCTAAGCCTAGACCCTGAGCCGCGTCGAGCGACTACGTCCGCGTTCAGTTTACAGCATACCGATGTTTACCTTTGCATTATCGATCCCAGTATTAGGTATTACATTTGTACCTATTCAGAAAGTCGCTTTCGGGTGGCTGGCCCTCCAACACAGAGCCAAACTAGGAAATTAAAACAATAGGTTCCTCCTATGGTCTAGGCAAGCGCTAAGAAAAGATTTTGGACCATTTAATGTTTAATGGGTGAAAAACTTCAGACGTGTGAGACATTATTAGCATTTATCGACGTTCACCAGGAGGGTGTCTTGATTTGACTTAATTTGACAGGTGTTCACTAACATAAATCATCTGTCCTTTTCTATCTGATAATGAAAGAAACAGATGCAGTTAGAAAATTTTAGAGAATTTTAAGTTTAGAGATGTAACAACAGAATTAGCAGCAATGTAGACAACTAGTTTGGCGAACCGCAGCCTCGCGTGTTTCATCCACGGGACACGGGACACGCGGCTCGGCTCGGAGCCGGGTGCCAAGGTGCTAACGACAGCGACGCGCGGCGCTGCGCGTACTCAACAATGTCAATGTTATTCGTTCTGTGATATCATATCAATCTGTCTCTGTCGAGCTTCTGACGGCGCCGGCGCGGGCATGCCTCACAAAATGGTCTGTTTTTATAACTCCGATGCGGGTAGGTACGTACTCACTCATCCTACTTAACTGATAGGTATCTCGTACCATCTCGCCTTTACAGTACGTCTGGATGTGCCGGCGCTTTTGATGACCCCGTACCACATGGCTGATGCGAGAATCACCGTGCGGTTTTAGTCGGCTCAAGTTTAACATATCCACCGCACCGATAGCTTTAGTGATGGTAGGGTGAAGCCCTAGCGGGTTCTGCGCGTAAAAAACGAGGATAGGGGCGGCGACGACAGCCTCCTACGTTGAATAACTACTCGTTTTGTTTCTGAGGAGTTAGCGAAGGATCCGAGGAATCGAAGCTAGCAGACATCGAAGGGATCGACGGAGACTGCTCTATGTGCGCTGTGGTGACCGCGACGATGTAAAGAACTGCGGGTGCAGCCAGTAGGTGGTGGTAAACGGCGCGCTCGCGCTGAGGAGCGCCGCGCTTTCTCTTGCTCTTATATCATATCAATATACAATAAAGGTTTACCAGCGTTCAATTAGTCCTAATCCATCTTCACGTATATAGTCAAACTAGCTGTTGCCCGCGGCTCCGCCCGCGTGGATTGCGAATTCTGTTTCAAATGCCTTTTTGCCAAAAAACCGCACGCCGCCGTCTCAAGTCTTCAGTTGCCGGGGTGTAAGATTACTTAGAGCATATCCCGCGCTACCCAGTTGACCCTGGGATGGGAATTGTTTGATTTATGATGCCTACAGCCACTTTCTATCATCGCACTGCTTGCCACAGGCAGGGAATTCATCCCCACACGTTGCATCCGTCTGCAGTGCGTACTGTAAGGTATGAAAAAAATTTCATTTCACGCACGCTTAGGCTGTGGAACGATCTCCCTGCAGTGGTTTTCCCTGGCGGCTATAATATGGGGTTCTTCAAGAAGGGCATTAGAAGGATTTTGCAGGGTCGGCTGCGCGAGTGTGACGCCCCTGATGTTGTGCACGTCCATAGGTGCATAGGTCACATAGGTGGGCCGTGAGCTCGTCTGCCACTTAAATGGTATAAAAAAAGCATGATGTCCTTACCTCTTTTCCGAACCCCGGAAAAGAGGAGATGGGGTGACAGGGGGTACAGAAGACCGCAGCCATAATAGACATTGTGTTGTGTTACCGCCGCCGGTAAGAAGGGTAGCCAGAGCTCACAACCCCCCTCCCTATCTCCCCAATCCCCTCCTCTGACGTCCGATTTCAATAACTCAAACAGTCTTTAAATAATTTTTACACAATATTATTGAAAGTCTTGATTAAGATATAATTTATTTGGATGGGAATACAAAGATATACCTTTTTTTTTCCGTGCGGAAATCCTCATAGAAACCCACCCCGCGGCCAGCGGGGCAGGCTATGTCGGACTCTTACCGACTAAAACCGCACGCCATCTAGGGTCTTCAGACGCCAGGGTGTAAGGTGGCCCAAAGAGCATATCCCTCGCACCCCGGCTTGACCCGGGCCATCTCCGGATTCGAGATGGCCCCCTCGGGTTTGAGAACCACGTGGTTCCCGTCATGACCCGGAATAGGAGGGGGGGGGGGGGGCGCCTTCGCGCGCCGCCGCCTCGGCCTGCTTCTGCTAGGGTGACGGGCGGCTCCACCTGTCACCCCCAGGCCAGCGCTCATGGAGGACGGAGGTCGTCGGACCCCCGACGCGATAGGCGTCCGCGCCCGCCTCCGTCCGGGAGAGCTCTGTGCAGCCCCTCCCGAACCTTTTCCGCCGCCTCTTTCTCGAGTATCACTTGCTCGCAGAAGGAGGCGGCGGCCAACCACGCGTCCGCACTCTGCACCATCGCCGCGATCAGCACCGGCAGTGTGAGGACTCCCACCCCGAGGGCTGCCGAGAGGGCCTGTCTCGGCACCTCCCACGCCGGACACTCTGCCAACGTGTGCAGCCCTGAGTCCTCGCCCGCATCGCAGTGATAATACAATGATATACATAAGGAAACATAATCTTAGATAGGTATAATTCGTGAGACAAACGACGTCCTGGCGCGAGCGGATTGTTTTGCAATAATCCATGATTGGTGAATTTGAGCTCGTCCAGTGCTGTAGCACCCGTGCTATCCTCAAAGGCACCCAAGAAAACTGTACTGCGTGTATAGAGCATAATACTTTGAGCACAGTTTAGATACCTATCTACGTACCTATAATGTCCCGAAGTATATTGGTTTGATTTACGTCCGCATTTCAACTTGCATTTATTTCGCCGCGCATTATTTTTCATATTGCGATAGCTCTTAAACTATTTATGGTAATTATATAGTGTAAATGGCAATTTTGATCTACATTAAACGTACAACGTATCTAACGTATTTAATTGGATAAGAAATAATACTGTATTGTTAAAATTAGCTTCGAAAATGACACATTAATTTTTTTGTAATTTGTAAAGATAAAAATGGTTACTGTGGGCTACCCTTATTAGGTAGACATATGCTATCGCGGACTTTTATGTAGACCTTTTTAAGTTGTACATTTCCACAGTACATTATTTTGTTCTATCTTCAATAGTTTTCGCAGCGCACGCGATGTAAGTAATTTGTTTAGGTCATTTTTTTACACCTTGGGTTACATTATTGAAGTTTTAGTAAGGATCCCTAAATTTTTCGGGGATAAATTATAGCCTATGTTACTCACAGATAATGTGGCTTTCTATTGGTGAAAGAATTATTGAAATCGGTCCAGTAGTTTCGGAGCCTATTCGTTACAAACAAAAAAACAAAAAAACAAAAAAACAAATCGACACCTCTGGGTTCAATTGGCGTATAAACCATTTTGGCCAAAATGAGTTATATACACCGTCTTGTTCAGAATTTTTTTCTCTATCGATCTGTATATTTAAAATGTTCAAATTCCCAAAAAAAATGCTTTTACGACCCAAAAAATTTAGGTCATCCTTCCACAAAAAAGATAAAATGTTGATGTAACAGCCAAATTTTTCTTTTTTAAATATTTAGTAAGACGTTATGACCAAGATTTTTATCAACCCAGGGCGTAAAATCCATTTACAATCAAAATGTATTTTACGCCATGACGAGTAAATGTATTTCTATAACGTAATTTAAAATTGAAGTCGTAAATCCACATTTAAATAATATATGGACGTATAAACAATTCCATTGCAAAAATTATTTTACGTGTGGGTATCCAAGGAGAAAGATTCTTAGAATTTTGGGGATGAAGAAAGCTATAAGTCATTTAATCATTATCTATCTCCTTTGGTTAGGAAGTTAGCATGGATATACGTCTTAGAAAATACCAATTTATGGTTACCATAAAAATACGGTACCCATAAAAATTGAATAAAAGTTGACAGCCTACAGCTTATATCCGTATTTGGTAAAATTGAGTTAACATTTATTGATGTAAAAGCACGTAGCTGTAGATTTTTTTGCTGTAAAAACTATTTACTTGCACATCAATAATAAATAAGTAATAAAAACGAATCTCAATACTGTTAGAATGTATCAGAATTCCATTAATATTCGTCTAACTACTTAATTATGAGCGATATACGCGAAATTAAACTACCAGAAACAAAATCAACTTTATTATATTGAATAAAACAAATATTTTGTCTATTATATTATGGCACAACATCAGACATGATCAGATTATCAAACTATAAAGGCAATTATTTAAATCTTTAGTTACCTACTAACGATTTAAATAATTTGTGGGGGGAGAGCGATGCAAAGCGAGGAGCCAATGAAATCTTCACGTGTCTGTATTTCTATTTGGAGTCTGTAGATGATAGATCATCGTTATCAACCTTACCTCTGTAAGAGAAAATCAAGAAACTGTGATATAGCACCTGAAGAAAATGCCACTAAAAGTGGCAATGATAACATAGTGACTGTATGAACCCAACTTTACTTTACAAAAGCAAATTGCTAATATCGGATGCCAAATACAAGGATTTATAACGTCTATGTGACAATGGAGTAATACCTTAAGGATACAAACCATCAGTATTATAAACTTATACCATGGATATGTGACTGACTCTCTTACACTGACTGACGAAGATGATGATTTCTATTAAGTAATAGAAACTACTCTACTATCTTACTACTACTACTACTACTGTCTACTACTAGTACTGTTTAGTTACTCTACTATTAGTAAAACAAAAAATAATCTATTCATCTAATTCTTCCTCATCATCTTCGTCAGTCAGTGTAAGAGGGTCAGTCACATTTCAATGGTATAAGTTTATAAATAGTCATGGTGGTATCTTTAAGGTATTACTCCATTGTCACATAGATGTTTTAAAATCCTTGTACCTATTTGGCATCCAATATTGGCAACCTGCTTTTGTAAAGTAAAGTTGGGGTCATACAGTCACTATCTTATCATTGCCACTTTTAGTGGCATTTTTTCAGGTGCTACATCACAGTTTATTTTTATACTTGAAGCTTAAAATACTAATGATAATTATTATCATTAGTACATTAGTACAAGTACAAATTTAATGTTCCGTTAAATATTGTGACCTATAAAGTGTATGCAACACATTAATACTAAACTTATAAATATTGTTCTATTCGCAGTTTTCTATTTTATGCTTCATTGCATAGTAACTTTACAACTTTATTATATACCAATTTTTGCTATTATTTTAGTTTGCTGTTTTTAAGTTTAGTATAGTATATTTACTGTATTGAAAACTGATTTTGCGCAAAGAGACTGAATTTTCAATTATTTCATTTTATTTAAGTGCGTTGATTACCTACTAAAGATTTAAATAATTGCCTTTATGGTTTGATAATCTGATCATGTCTGATAATGTTGTGCCACAAATTATAATAGACATAATATCTGTTTCATTTAATAAAACAAAGTTGATTTCGTTTCTGGTAGTTTAATTTCGTATATATCGACCATAATCTAGTAGTTAGACTAATATTAATGGGATTCTGACCGTATTGAGATTGATTTTATTAGTAAAAATTCTATTGATGTGCAAAGTAAATAGGTTATACAGAAAAAAATCTAAAGCTACGTGCTTTTACATCAATAAATGTGAACTTAATTTTACCAAATACGGATATAAGCTGTAGGCTGTCAATTTTTGTCCAATTTTCATGGGTGTATAAACCATAAATTGGTATTTTCCAAGACGTATATCCATGCTAACTTCCAAACCATAGGAGATAGATATGATTGAATGAATTAACCATCTTCATCCACAAATTCTAAGAATCTTTCTCCTTGGAAGTTTTTATGTAACTTCTAAAATAAAAAAGTTATGATTTTTTTTATGAAAATAAAATCGTTTTTTTGCTCTCCTGAAAAGTCGTGTTTTGGTTTATACGCCAATTGAACCCAGAGGTGTCGAAATCTTTCCTCTTTATGTATTTGACTTCCTCCCGAAAACTGAGCAAGTTTGTTATTATTATAAGGTTAGTTATATTACTAGGTAGGTATGTGGCCCCCCTGTGTGTGTGTGTGTGTGTGTGTGTGTGTGTGTGCGTGTGTGGACGTATAGTGACGGTGACGTGTGTGTGCGCAGGATGATCCCGAGACGCAAGCACAACGCGTCGTCCGGCTCGCTGCCGCCGCCCGACGACAAGCACGCCAGCAACGACTACATCCGTGAGTACTCTCCTCTTCTGCCACTCCTCTCCTCGCCGGGCGCCACGCGTCACGCGTCACGCGTCACGCGTCAGGCGCCACGCGTCACGCGTCAGGCGCCGGTCGGGCCGAGCGAGTCAAGTTCAGGGGCACGTGCCGCGCGCGCCGCGCGCCCCTGAACTTGTCGTCGGTTGGCCATTCAATATTATTCTCCAAGAGTCATTCATTCATCATAGTACGTGGCGCCTTCACCTGACGGTACGCACCGTCTACTCCCACCTGTTCTGTTGAGTTGTTCTGTTGGCAGAACTAGTGGGAATTTTTTTCCCATTAGTTCTGTCCACAGAACAAATGGGAAAGCAATGCCCACCTGTCCGCAATAGCTACGTTGCGTTGTAAAGTTATAAAAACTTTAACGTTTGGAACGCGAAAGTTTCAAAGTTAATTATATAAACTTGTATTGAAGGTGCCAACTCGCACGAACGAACTGATATAATTATGTTGTGCTGGACGGGCTTGGACGCGGAAGTAGGTACTGCAGTCTCCATGAGCTCAACCTTGAGCGTCTGTACGCAGGGGGACGTGCTCAGTGCTCAGTGGATCGTGCGAGTAGGCACTGGAGGCTGGAGGCCTTACCGCCCTCGCATTCTCTCTGTCACTCTTTTGTTTTCCTCGTCACTCAGCTTTTCAGGTGGCAGCGACTGCCACAGTTGACATCTCATAATAAGCCGTGTGCTTGTTTGTTCTAACTTAGTAATATAAGCTATAATCGTTTTCAAACACTCAATAATCTATTTATTACGGCACTAGTATTGGTTGAAGTAAATATAGGACGCGACGTATCACTGAACACCCGCGTTGACAGTGTCGGATGTTCGCAGTGTCGGATGGGGAGGCGCGGCGCGGCTGGCGCGCCATGCTGCGGCGCCGCTTCAACCGCAAGACGCTGCACAAGCGGCTGCCCGTGACGGCCTGGCTGCCGCAGTACAACGCGGAGAAGGCCGTGGGCGACCTGATCGCCGGCATCACGGTGGGGCTGACGGTGATCCCGCAGTCGCTGGCCTACTGCAACATCGCGGGGCTGCCGCCGCAGTACGGGCTGTACGGCTCCTTCATGGGCTGCTTCGTGTACATCGTGCTGGGCGGCTGCCGCGCCGTGCCCGCCGGGCCCACCGCCATCGCGTCGCTGCTGACGTTCCAGGTGGCGGGGGGCGTCGTGGAGAAAGCCATCTTGCTCAACTTCCTAGCCGGCCTCGTGAAGCTCCTCATGGGCGTGCTGGGTCTCGGCTTCCTCATAAACTTCGTGTCGGGCCCCGTGTCCTCCGGCTTCACGTCCGCTGTGGCGCTCATGATCGCCACGTCGCAAGTCAAGGACCTGTTCGCGATCTCCGTCTCCGGGACGACGTTTCTGCAGCAGTGGATCTCCATCTTCCGCAACCTGCACGGCGCCTCGCTCTGGGACCCGGTGCTCGGATTCACCTGCATCGCTCTGCTACTTATATTGAGGGTGAGTTCCGACGCTCGTCGCCGCCAAACCTCTGTTGCCCGAGGTTCACCAGCGTACGTCACCGGGTGGGCCACGGCAAGTTGCCAGTTATTAACTAAGTGTATGTTTGTGTTCCAGAAACTCGGCATGATTAAGATAGGCGCCGACTCCGAAGGCGGTCCGAGTACCAGGCAGAAAGTGATCTCGAAGAGCTTGTGGCTAATTAGCACTTGTCGCAACGCCATAATGGTCGTCGCGACCGGCATGCTCGGCTACTGGTTCGTCTCCACGCAGGGCAGTTCCCCCGTGAGACTCATGGGTCAGTTTCGTTAATAATATTACTCCTTTTAAGTCCTTCACACAGTACTTAATAGATATGAAGTCTGACAACTGTATTAAAATGGCATTATATCAAAATGTTTATTTTATATAATATATGTAAACATATGTATGTTTGGTGTAAAAATATAAAAATCACTTTGACATGCTATCAATGCAGAAGTACACCGAGCGGTCCTGCGGGCGACGCGTCCTCGCCTGCTACGTCTGATGTGATCTCGATATCTTGGAAATGTGCCATTTCCAGGATATCGACTTTTATGAAAACTGGTATATAAATCCTTTTGAGTATCTCTAAAGTAGCAATAAGCAAAATGTTTGAAGCTTGTGGTGTGATCTCTTCACTTACAGTGTGTTTCTGTTTTATGCAATCGCCAGCGGAGAATATTCGCAGCGGTTAGTAGAGTAGAGAGTAGACAGTCACATCACCGTAGACTCATCTCATCTCTAACCGTCACGCAGTGCTAGTGTTAGAGTAAGCGCTGACCCTCGCCCGCTGTCGCAGGAGCCATCCCGTCGGGCGTGCCGCGGCCGCAGCTGCCGCCCTTCAGCTACGTGCGCGCCGACAACTCCACGGCCGACTTCGTGGACATGGTGTCGGAGCTGGGCTCGGGGCTCATCGTGATCCCGCTCATCGTGCTGCTGGAGGATATCGCCATCTGCAAGGCGTTCTCGGACGGCCGCACCATCGACGCCACGCAGGAGATGATCGCGCTGGGCGTGGCCAGCGTGGCCAACTCGTTCATGCAGGGCTACCCGGGCGGCGGCTCGCTGGCGCGCTCCGTCGTCTGCAACGGCTCCGGCGTCAAGACCACCTTCAACGGCCTGTACACCGGTGAGCGCCTGCCGCTTTATCTTTACGCCTCGCGCCGATGCGGTCCCATACTGACGACTCTCGTGTTTCCGCAGGACTTATGGTCATTCTGGCGCTGCAATTCTTCACACAATACTTCGAGTTTATACCGAAGGCTGCGCTGGCGGCCGTCATCGTATCCGCCATCCTGTTCATGGTGGAGTACAACGTCATCAAACCGATGTGGCGAGCGAAGAGTAAGAGCGTACAACAATATGAACTGCATTCAAAGATTTTAGAAAATTTACTTGCAACAGTCGGATCAAAGCTCTCTATCAAACATGGTAATTTAATAAAGAGAAATCCTTCAAATCTAAAGTTGAAAGTTTGGATTTGATGAATTGCCCGTTGCAAGTGAATTTTATAAATACGAATGCAGCTTAAATTCTTTTTAAAATCAAAATTAAGTCTTCTTTTAGTAAAATTGTGAATGTAAATTTTGTAAGATACTCCCCTACATGTGGCGTCGTCGCCGTGGGACACCCGGTAAGTATATATTACTCGTACTAGTTGATCCCCGCGACCTCTCATCTGTGAAGGATGTAAGTTTGTACGATAGCTCGTCATTTTCTGGTGGTAGTCGAGGGTGGAAGTCACTTTTGTCTAAACTCCTTTTTATATAGTTTTACTCAATATTTGGAACACGGTCGTAGTGCATTTAGAATGCCAAGCATGACAACAATCTTGTTATTATTTTTGCAGAACTAGATCTAATACCGGGCGTGGGCACGTTCATGCTGTGCCTGATCCTGCCCATCGAGCTGGGCATCCTCACCGGCGTCATCGTCAACATCATCTTCATCCTGTACCACGCGGCGCGCCCCAAGCTGTCCGTGGAGATGCTCAAGGTGAGTGGCGCGGGCGAGGGTGCGGGTGGCGAGGGGCCGGTGTGTTGTACAACTATAGCTCGGTGGTTGCAGACGGAGCGCGGCGTGGAGTACCTGATGATCACGCCGGACCGCTGCCTCATGTTCCCGTCGGTGGACTACGTGCGGCGGCTGGTGACCAAGTTCGCGGGCGGCGGCGCCGTGCCCGTGGTGCTGGAGTGCACGCACATCTACAGCGCCGACTACACGGCCGCCAAGAGCATCGAGCAGCTCACGGCCGACTTCCACGCGCGCCGCCAGCCGCTCTACTTCTACAACGTCAAGCCGTCCGTGTGCTCCATCTTCGAGGCCGTGGCCAAGCCCGAGCACTTCGTGGTGTTCTACGAGGACGAGGACCTGGACCGCCTGCTGGCCGCCGACGAGCGCCTGGAGCCCAGCAAGCAGCCGCCGCCGCTCGACGCGTAGGCGACTCACCGCGCTACTTGTGATACGCATACGCCGTACCTTACCGCGAGACGATATTTTTAGAGATTGACTTGACGGAGTGTGATATTTAGGTAAATGAGACGTTGTTATTGTATAAATAAGAACAATAAGTATATGTATACTGTAGTCCACGTAGAGCCGTTACTGCATCGTGCGATACGAGCGCACTTAGTTAGGCGGCCGAGCACGCCTCGGTCAAATATCAACATTTACATTTTACGAGTAGAGACTTAAGAAAGAGTAACAGATCGTGATAGCTATCCGTAGGCGATTAAGTAATAATTTATTTATTTGTAGGCAATAAAGTACAAGTTAGGATACTTTATCTTTACCATAAGACAAGAAAGAGTCTAAGACGCAAGCTTTAAGTGGGCGAGGCGCGGCCCCAGTGGGCCTCTCCGATATTTTGTGATCTTCTACTGATATCTTAAGTAATAGATATATTTTGAGATGATACGGTTAAACAAATGAATTATTATGTGTAGGTATGTGATAGGGGTAAATGTAACGATTGTGATGTTTGTATGAATGTGATGGTTGTAGTGCCGCATAGCATTCCAAGAATTTATTCAGTCACAGTTCCAAAAATCAATAAACTCTTTGAGAGTAATACACGCTCGCCGTTTTATTTACCTCGCCCTCATCCCTCGACGGCGACGCGCGGCGGTCGACCTCATCCATCGATATTGCGCGATCTCCATAGCGATTATTTATGCAAAGAGATTGTTTAGCCGCGCAGTCTTTTGTTTACTTCTAGCCCTCTCCTAGCACTGGCGACCTGTTTCATGATATTCAATCACTATTACTTATAACGTTTAATAGAATCATTTGCAATATGTGCACACGAATTGAGTGAATCACAAATAAATATACAGTGTCATACTTAGTTAGTATATCTCGTAAAGTTCGTCCAACTAAATCAGTCGGTGAGCGACGCCACGCTTGCACTTAGCTTAGCGATGTACCGGGTGCCGCACTGTGCTACTTGTGAGTCACAAAGTCACAAGTAACAATAAAATAACTGGACGTTACCGCCGAGCCGATTTAGGATACTTCCATATAAGTATAGTATTATGTCGGAGAAAGGATATGGATAACCTAGACTAGACAGTATTCTTCGTGAGGATTGCAGGCCTAGTGAGGATCTTCGTGGGGAATGCGAGCACAAAACACCATTGGCCAGTTGACAGTGTAGGTACCTATAATTATTATTATAACAATCGTGACGCGTAGCCGTACGATCTCAACACCAGTTGACTATCAACTACCTGGCACTCAAACAGTTCGAGTAACGCGCTCAGTGCCACCATTGCTGTCTACTGTCTATACTTCACTTCTACTCTTAACTCTTACAATCTACAGCCTTCCAACTCGAACGACTGTTTTCGCAACTCTCCGCATCTCCGCTACGCTGGCTACGCACACACTACTGACGCTACTCTTCAAGACAGCGCCGACTCCAGCCGACTCCACTCAAAAAGACGGAAATGTCTCTTCTGCTCGAATAACACTATTGAAATAAGGTGTTTTAACAAAAATTAAAGTGTGTTAAATAAAAAAGTAGGTAGGTAGTAGGTAGTTGATAACGATTTTATACGTAAGCTGTGATGAAAATGTCAACAACTTACATGGTAAGTATACAAAACTGCTATAAACAAGTTTTTCCCTCCTTTTGACGTGACAACGTCTTATAAATTGGTTTGCCGGGTGACACTTCAAGAAACTGCGTTACGCTCCGCTCACGTTATGCGCTCACAATGAGAGCGAGTGAGAGGCACGCGTCCCTTCCACTCGGGCATGGTTAGCCCGCCTAAGAGCGAGAGAGACAGACATAAAAATTATTTTACCACTCAAAGTCGTTGTCACGTAAAACTTTCGCCCGTATACCGACTTTACAGGCAACCAATTTTTTTTTTGTTGTGTATTCCATCATTAATCGGCAGCGGCACACACCCCACCCCACATAAACGGCATAAACCCCACTTTTTTTTTTCTCGTACTTTAGCAAATATTGTATGAATGCCAGTGTCAAGTAAATTGATAAATTAACTTAATGCAACAAGTTGAAGCGTTTTCGTCATTTAGTCATAGTCAAGGTCAGTGAATAGTCAAATCAGTTAGTCATAGTCTTACCCCAGTAAAATAGTGGAGAATTTACTAGAGGCTTCTATGGAGTTTTGGAATCAACGTTGAAAAGCACAATTCACGGTAATATACCACTTTCCCGAACTCGTGCACGTTGCTGAAGATGTTATGTTTAAAAATTCACCGTTTTTACACATAATAACTACATTTTACACTAATTTTAGAAAATGTGCCCCGATGTGTCTTTTTCAGCGTTGGCGCTAAAACTCATAAACCCCACTTTATAGATGGGTTTACGCCCAGCATTAATCGGGCGGATAGAAAAAATGACAAATTTATGCCCAAAGTGACAGGGCAAACTATTGTTATGTACATTATCTATGGTTGGTAACCATAGCACCGCGTGTGACGCGTAACTTAAGGATACGGACGGACGGTATCATCATCACTACATAGTATAAAACAAAGTCGCCTTTTCTTTCCCTATATCCCTATGTGCGCTTAAATCTTTAAAACTACACAACGGATTTTGATGCGGTTTTTTTCCAATAGATAGAGTGATTCAAGAGGAAGGTTTATATGTATAATACATGCATCATATACTAAGGCAACATTGCTAATTTTAGAGGTTTCTAACGTGATGTCGTAAATTAACCTATTTTTTTGGGCTTATTTAGCAATTTAGCAAAAACGCTGCCTAAACCCTACGAGTTAGATCAAATTAATGTACTACAGTATTGTACACCATAAAAAGGTCTACAAAAAAGTCCGCGATGGTATATGTTTATCTTTTAGGGATAACCCACATTCATCATTCTCTGAACCTTTTCCCAACTCAGTTGGGGTCGGCTTTCCAGTCTAACTGTGATGCGGCTGAACTTCGATATTTTCCGTGGAGCGATTGCCATCTGACCTCCACAACCAATGATCATTATGACCAATGGCGATATCGAAGTTCCAAGTTAGACTGGTTGGACTTTTGTGGGCTCCAACTACCCGTAACGACTGCCATAGATGTTTGTATGGCAACCGGGACCGACGGCTTAACGTGCTCTCCGAGGCACTAATAAACCTGCGATAAATATACACATAACTTCGAAAAGCGTCGAAAAGTCATTGGTGTGTGCCATGGTGAACCTGGAATCGAACCCGAGACCTCGTCTCAGCAGTCCATTACCCAAACCACTAGGCTACCGCGGTTATAGGGATAACCCACATTAACCATTTTTATTGTTTACTTTTTACGTGAAAAAATGGCTTATTTACGAAGCTATTTTAAGCAATACGGCATTCAGTGGCGGATTTACAAATTTGCCGCCAGTAGGCTATACAATTCTCCATGACTACCCCCCCCCCCCCCGTCGCCCATCGCGGGTGGTTATGTCGGGATCGAACTGACTAAAACCGCAAGCAGTCTCGGGTCTTAATTACCGGGGTGTAAGGTTACCTAATAGGCATATCCCTCGCACCCCAGCTGGACCTGGGCCATCTACGGTTTTAAGATGGCCCCCTCGACCCCCCGATGGGGGTTGGGCAAGCATCGTGCCACTTCGCCGACGGTGGGTGTAGGGTGACAGGCGGCCGTCCTGTCAACCAACCGTTGGCTCGCGGACAATCAGCTCGCCCCGACACGTGGAGAGCCTCGGAGCTGCCCTCTACAGAGCCACTCTCACCCCGGCCGGATTGGCCGAAGGCAGCAGCATCTCCCGTGGTGAATGGAAGGCGCTGCTCGCCTCCGTTGCCCAGGTGCACCGCGTAGAGGTTCTGACTCGCACGCATCCACGGGTACCTCTCATCGAGACTAAACGGTGAGGTGGTTATGTCGTAATCGAACCGAATTAAACCACACTAGGTGTTAGCGTACCGTCTAGGGTACCTACAACGGTGGGAAACCCGCGTGTACCCTAAGGAAGGAAATTCCCCAGAAACCCCACCAGGCATTGACCATCCATCATGCAACAGGCGGCCTCACCGTAAATGCAGGGAGACTAGAACTAGACTAAAACCGCACGCCGTCTAGAGTCTTCTGACGCCAAGGTGTGAGGTGGCCCATAGAGCATTTCCCTCGCACCCCAGCTTGACCCGGGCCATTTCCGGATTCGAGATGGCCCCCTCGGGTTTGGGAACCACGGTATTCGCATTCGGGGGGAGGGGGCGTGCTTGTGCACGCTGCCGCCTTGGTCTGCTTCTGCTAGGGTGACAGATGGCTCCACCCGTCACCCCCAGGCCTGCGCTCATAGAGGACGGAAGTCATCAGACCTCGGACGCCTGCGGCGTCTGCGCACGTCACCGTCCGGGTGAGCTCTGTGCAGCCTCTCCCGAACCCATTCCGCCGCCTCCTTCTCGAGCATCACTTGCTCGCAGAATGAGGTGGCGGCCGACCACGCGTCGCAGTAAGAGGCGGCGACTGACCACGCGTAATTGTGACGTGCCCTAGTGAAGAGTATACATGCTATTGAAGAGCTAAAAACAGCGGCGCGTACTCATTAGAAGGTGGATTAAGATATGCCTCTCCAAGAAAACGCTCCCCAAAACTCGTTTGTGTATATAATAAAGTTATTTTTTTTATTTATGAAAGAAAAAAAAATTTGGCTCAAAATTGCCGCCCCCTAAAATCTGCCGCCCTAGGCTCCAGCCTACTCAGCCTACTGGTAAATCCGCCACTGACGGCATTAATCCTTATCGAATTAAGTACCTTAAATACAGTGTGCAATTAATATAGATCAATATGGTTCCTTACAGCATGTAAATTAAACAAATATTTTCGGAGATATTACAAATTTAAAATTTGCGTTTGCGGCGGGCGGTACCGGTCGGAGGGGGAGTGCGGGGAGGCCGCTATGTTTTTATATACAACGTTCATAGTTTTTCTGTAGTGTATTTAATTTAGTATCAGCATTGCACCCGTGCGAAGCCGGGGCGGGTCGCTAGTCGAATATAAAGTAGGTTTCAATACCGAATTGAGTAGTATCGAAAAAAAAATCGTACATAGGTATAAAAGTATCAATAATTCAAGATATCGAGTACTTTTTTACATCACTTAGGTGGCAGACACCATGAAGCTATAGACAAACATGGAGGCCAAACTGGGAAGAACAGCTTGAGTCAAATACCTACTATGTCTCTATCTCACTCTCTGTGGGCTAACCTTTTTTTCGTATATTTGTATGTACAATGCTGCTATCTTCTTATTAGTATCTCCTAGTAAATTATAGAAATATACCATACTAACCAAAAATGCAAATAAAATGATTTATGAATAACTCTATAGTTCGATTACGATTATTTAATGTGGAAATTGAAAAATATATGCCATTTATTATGTATGCTTGGGTTGTCGAATCAAGAATCAGTGAATTACATTCCCATTTTCTAAGGATTCAGTAGGTAATGTGTCAACATTGGTACTACATGTTAACTATCAACCAACAATATGGCGGTTGTTTATGTTTGTTTCAGTTTTTAACATACCTATTTAAAGATAATTATAAGTATAAACTCAAAAAATGATGCAAAATTGTATAGTGCTTGGTTGCGGTAGTATGTGGCGTCAAGGAGGTGATAATATACATATAAAATTACACGCGTAAGTGTTTAAACTTGTTTTTATGGTGATTTCTTGCTTAGAAGGTTACTATACTTTGAAAGAGAAGTCAGCCCACACAGAACAAGATAGTAATATACAGATTGTGCTTCAAGTAGGTATTCGAAGTGTGGCCTCCATGTTTATCATAGCTTCATGGCAGACACACTCATACGGCCCACTCGAAACGGTCACCGTGGCCTAATGACGTGTGCAACACCAGGGGCTTCACACTCGCGCCGCCAACACTAGAGGGGAGGGAGTAGGGAGAATTAGGAGGGTATTGAAAGTTTCTGTGCTGACAACGCAGGATACTCTCCCCACTGACTGCACGGAATCCCTCCAGTGAGCTCTAGTTACCCTACATACCGCTGGGTCGGCAACACATTTATTTTTCTTAGGGACTTATAATAATAATAATAATGGCAATGATTTTGAATCTTTTTTGTTCTTCTCACTATAAATTTTTGTACGCCCCTATTGGCAAAACATGTTGACACTTTCTTATCTATATAAGTACTTAATGTAATTTTGTAATACCATAAACTTTGAATCTTGAATCTATACTGTAGGTCAATATAAGTTAGTAAATAATGTCAGTTTATCTTCAGTAGGGCAAGACATGAAAAACTAAATATGGTACAGATACAGGCACGTTACTTGGCCAGGTTTGGGGTAAGTTCGCGCATCGAGCACTTTGAGCCAATCAAATGATTCAAAGTACGAACGAACAGAACGTTGATTCGCTACAAGACGACTCTCGGAGACATTTGATTGGTCCGTCAAGTGACGTCAAGTGACGGACCAATCATATGTCCGCGACGGCGCAACCGTGTCTCCCGCGACCTAAAAATCGACCTTTGCGCATATGACGCGTCGGGCCAATTTACGTGCCGGTATCTGTATCATACACAATATTAGAAAAAGACAACTGTAAATAATTCAAAAACTTAAATTAAATTATTTAGCGCTTAAATAACAGTTTTGAATGTGTAACGTCTAAAATTACCCATTAAAACTTCATTTCTTATTTGATAAATGATACCTGGCAAAAGTAATTATTAGGTAAAAGTTTCGAATACAAGGAATCGAGTACATAAGTATCGGTATCAAATGGAAATGTACTCAATTTTACAAAGTATCGATACTTTTTTCATGTCCCTTCCCTACGCGTGACAGTTGACAGATGGATGTTTTGTGAAAAGCATTGTTGGAAAATTTTATTTTCTTTGTTTTGTAATGTTTATTTTGAGTGTGCAGTGGGGAATTGTGACTGCATGGGTTCATGTGTGACTGTTCTACGAATCTAAACAGAAATAGACTAAATACGTATGTTCAGATGAAAAGCATTACCTATTACAGCTTTGTCTTGTGATTAAAATACATTACGAGTATTATGTTACTACGAACTTATAGATATTGTTCGCATTTAGTATTGCGAAACTATAACTAACGTAATCCTCAAGTTCAAGTTCAACAAGTTGTTTGGCGTAATAGCATCCTACTAAGTATTACTTTAAATGTGAAAGTTGGTGAACATGTTGGTGTTTTGAAGATAAGATGAAATGAATACAACAGCAACAGGTACACAAGTGTAGGTACCGGCAACAAGTTGTAATATCGACATGATTTAAAACGGAAACTCTTGCTCATCGATAAGTAAGTTAGGTTACCACCTAGACGTTACGTTAGGTTATATCCAAATATGGTATATAGAAATAAATCGTTTATTGCACGAAACATGGTAAGTTACAATACAATAGTGTCAAATTAAAGTTACAAGTAGATTATATGCATGCAAAGTAGGTATACAATTTGGTCTTTATAACCTTTCGGCCACTTTCAACAGGTTAAGAAAAAATACCTTTTCGTATGTTTTCTTAACTGGTTAAGAAAAAACACCTTTTTTCCCTCCGTCCACTAGGATCCATTGGTAGAATCCATTGATGGATTCAAGTGAACTTTTAGTACACTCAGATCCATTGATGGATTTAAATTATTTATTAATGGATTTAAGTTAACTTTTAGTTCACTCAGATACACGGCCTTTGACAGACTCCATTGAGGGATTCAAGTGAACTTTTAGTACACTTAGATCCATTAATATTATAAAGAGGAAAGATTTGTTTTTTTGTTTTTTTGTTTTTTTGTTTCTTAACTGGTTAAGAAAAAATACCTTTTCCTTTTATTGAAATTCTATATCTTTTTTACTGTTCTACCATGGCGAGTGTTCCGATGAGCTTTTACAATTATGTCCACCCTCTCCTTTGCTATATAGAACTGCACGTGCCAGGCTGAGGTATCACATCCCCTCAAACAGTGTAAACAACTCCATCGAGAACCAAGCGGCCAACTTAAATTGATCATAACTAGGAAACTGAAAATTCCAATAAAAATGTCAACTACATAAAGTAAAAAACATAATAAATAAAAGCAAGAATATACTTATTTTGAATGAACATAAAGTTCAATTGACGACGTTGAAACCAGAGTGATCTGAGTGACATTTTTTCCAAAACGAAATGGCATAAAAAAGCCATAATTCTTCCATGCCACACTGATCTAAGCACT